>PUFA01000030.1:2500000-3750000 GCA_003508835.1 Eonycteris spelaea | reverse complement strand
TATGAGGTACTGTGTATAATGTTCTCTTGCTCTTTCAGTTGTTCCTGACTCTTCTCTGTAACTTGAGAGACTGCTTCTTGTGGGCACAGATATGTCTGCTACTTCACTTTACCCCAGAGCTCAAGAACACTATAGGCTTCACGAGAAAATGGAAATGACTTAGGCTTCCCCAACACAGCACTCAGAAAGTAGCCAGGAAGTGGTCGCAAACTTACAACCATGAAGTGCCCTTTTGATGTGACATAGGAAATAAAAAAAATTTCCGCTCTCTTGAAAGATCTGGTGAATCATTTCTTTTTACACTTCTTTGCCCATTGAAGCATTTTCCCCTGCATTCAGTTAACAATAAAGGAATAGTTGGCATCGACCAGATCAAGGGACAGAATAATTGAGGCCCGATGAAAGCTTTATTCTTCACAACTCTTACTGCTTAATGGTGATGATGATGACAATGATGATGATAATGATGAAGATGATGTCTTCTGAGTGCTGACGACATTCAAGGAAGTTTTGTAAGAATGGTATAAAGTAGATTCTAATCATTTCCTTTCGCATGTGGGAAAACCGAGGCTTCAAGACATTAAATATTTTCACCAAGATCACATAGGTGGTGATGGAGCCTGTTCTCTTATCCTCAGAATGTGATGTTTATCAGCACTGTACTTTTATTGTGGTGGTTGTTATTATCATATTATTAAATTTTTTGGAGCAAACATTTATGCCAGACCTGAGCTGGGCACTTCTAAATCCAGGACCCCATTTAAATTTCACAACAGCTCTGTGGTTGGCATTACTCCCATAGCCCAATGTTCTATAGCATTTTATTCTGAATCTGTACGACTCTAGGTAGCCTATTTTTGTTAAGGAAATAAAGAGCACTATAAAAAAACCTGGGTCCACATCACCTGTTTATCTTTGCACCCTCCCTTCCTGCACTTATCTGTGTGTGTTTAGATTTTGATTGCAGGTGTATATTCGTTTTTAAATATAGGTGCAATCCATACAATGTTTTACCCTTCCTTCATCACTTGACATTATTTGGGGACACTTTTCTAAATCTTCATACTTGTAATACCCTCAGACTGTAGTAATTAGTGCCTTGTTGATACACCATTACTTAAAGACTTCTATTTTTAGACATTTTAATGTTCAATCACTATCTGTGTCTATATTATTTAAAAGATTTCTTTTGAGTCGACTTTTTGGGATAATTTTCAGGAGAAGGCTTTTTGGGTCAAAGGGCAGTCATCATGTATTTATGATCACCTCTTCTGTCCCAGGCTGTGTTTAGGGGTTAGAGATACACCTGTGAATAGGACAGTGCTTGCCTGCCTCCTCAAGCTTACATTCATTCCCCTGGGGGAGACAGGGACCAAAGGATAAACAAATCAATAGTAAGACAGTTATGGATTGTGACAGAGCCCTGAAGAGATAAGCAAAGTGATGCAATAGAAAATAATTTGGGGGAGGGGGTTCCACTTGGGTAGGTTTCCTGGAAGCCACTCTGAGAAAGGGTCATTTGACTTGAGACCAGGAGAATGAGAGCGATCCAGGTAGAGGGAAGGAACACCTGCAGAGTCAGGAGCCTCCCCATATCAGGTGAACTGGATATGCGAGCGGCGTGCAGTGTATGGATGGCCACACATTTTTGTGAATCACTTGCTTCAAAAATCTAGATCCTGTTTAGTGGGACTTCTATCCTGCTCTCCTGACTCTGATAGTAGCCTCCTTTCTCTGTTTCTACTTCTGTCCCTCCTTGATCACTTTGCCACTCAGCAGCCAGCATAATTGTGTAAGCATGGGTGTGTGAGTTGCAAGTTAGAGAACTCATCTCCAACTTGGTTGACAAAAAATGAAAAGCATTTAATAGCTCACATAGGTGAAAATTCCAGGTACAGCTGGGTTCTGGGGCTCAAACAATAGCTGCAGGATGCGTTCTCGGCTCTGCTGTACTCTGGGCTGGCTTTATTCTTAGGCATGTTCGCCTCTTGTGGTGGTGAGATGGTCACTAGCAGCTCACGCTTAACATCTTTCCCAGCGGTTCTGGCTGAAGTCTTAGTGATTGGCCTGGTTGAGTGACATGGTGGCCTTGTGGGGGTGTCGGTGAAGTTGATGGGGGTTAGAAGCAGGGAATGATCATCTAAGCATGGATTATGTACCCCTTTCTGGTGCTGGGAAGTGTCCAAACCTCATGGGGTCATAATAGTGGAAGAGCAATTATTCAAAGGAAAATCACATTCTGCTGTCAAGAGAAGGAGGTGGGATGCTGGGCAGGAAAAAACCAAAATGATCTTCGTCTCTGTCTGTATTTATCTCTATGAGAAGATTCTTGCTCACTCATTGTACTCTGGCCTCCTTCCTCATCCTGGAACCCCTGAACGCCTCACCGCCCTCAGCATTTGGCACACGCTCCCTCCCTCTGCCCAGAGGCTCCCAGAGAGATCAGCTCATTCTCATCCTCTGGCTCTCAGCTCAACGGTCTCTTTCTCAGAAGCTTCTCTGACTGGCCATCCAAGGGGACTCCCCCAATCATTTACTATTCCCTCACCTTGTTTCTCTCTTTCACATCTCATCACAGTCTAGAATTACCTTGTTTATGTCTTCATTTATCCCTTTGGTCTCTCTCTCTCTCTCTCTCTCCCACCAGTATGTCAGCTTGGGGAGGACAGGGACTCTGTCCCCTTTTCCTGTTGTGTCTCTAGCCCCTCAGACACAGCCTGGAACATAACAAGTGCCCATGACATGTGCGTTGAGTACAGGAATGAATGGGTGGATGTTCTTAGTGTCTCCAGACTTTTTTGATTGTGATGGAGTCACTGGCTTAAATTGTGTAGATTTAGACATGGGGTCCCAAACCCATAGACCAGGAACCACTAGCGCTTAAGCTTAGACTTCAAAAGTTTCAGTTCCTAGCTTTGCTTATTTTTACCTTGGACAAGCTATCAGAACTTCTGGCGTTTAGTTTCTTCTGTAACGTCAGAATAAAAAACCCTTACCTCTTGGGATGGGGCGGAGGGGTTGTAGGATGAGAATCGGAAGTGATGTGGGATGTGGAGGGTTTTTTTTTTTTTAATTTTTAATTTGAACAGTGTCGTGCTAATGTCAGGTCTTGTTATTGCCCACAGATCTCGGAGTTCTCTGGGTGCAGGGTTCCCAGCCATATCTGCTTTGAACCCCTTCCTCTCTCTCTTCCTCGTGTGTCTGGTATCTAGCTTTCATTCTTATCCCTATTTATCAATCAACGTGTTTTCCAAAATAAGTTACTGAGTAGCTGTACCATCTCAGCTCCAGTGTTAGGTGTTGTGTAATGATGAGGAACAAGACTTACTTGAGGAGTCACGTGTGTGTGTGTGTGTGTGTGTGTGTGTGTGTGTGCATGCACGCTGTGTGTGCCCATGTGATATGTGTACTGGAGAGAGCAAGGGTAAGAATGAAGGAACTCCACCACCAACTTCAACTTCAAGTCTTCTTCGATATTGTTCTTTTTATTTATTTTTTAAAATGTGGGGCCTCTGACTTTCAATGATAATTGTATATGTGGAGAACTGGCAGGTCATCAACGTAATATTTTTTTCAATTAAAAAATGGAAATGACCTTCAAAGGCTCAGAATTAAAAACACCAGGAATGGAAATCACTAGGTTTCTAAACTGGTCTGGAAACAATGGCTTTCTTCCTTCTTATTTCTCCCCAGAGGCCCAGGGTATTGGGCAACTGCAGGCCAGCCCATTCGTCTCTTCCTCATTTGGCCAGGACACTTACTGAGTGTGAAGCCTTCTTCCAGGATGCTTCATGTGAACAAACTGTACACAGTCCCCAATTTCATCATTGCCTTAAGGGCTTAGAACCCTCCATGTGTGCTTTTTTAGCTGGGCATTCTTTATTCTTTTGCATACTTCTGTTTGTTCTCAAAGGATCTGGGCCTGATAATGTGGTTCAGAATTCTAGAGGTTTTGTCAAATGTCACCTTAGTTTTCTGATAAAGATGCAAAGAATATATGCCTGGCTGAGGTTGGCACTGTCATCCTCATGGATAGTTTGGTGGAAGTGGGCTCTCCTTTGGGCCTCTCTGAAATCTTCATACACAAGGCATTGATGGGAAAAATAATACATTCTTAAAGCAAGCTGAAAGGTGAAGAAGAAAACATATTTTTATTTACCCTAGACCGTGTGTGTGTGTGTGTGTGTGTGTGTGTGTGTGTGTGTGTGTGTGTGTAGCTCGCTTGGTTCATGCGTGCACCATTTGGCAGCTGCCATAAAAGGCAAAGGTGCTCTGCTTCTTTGCTTCATAAACTCTTTCCAGAACATTTCTTGCTTTGCCTCTGTTCTAGATTTGTTTGCTATCAGACCTTTGGCTGTAGTTCCCATCTGTGATGATTAATTTTATGTGTCGACTTAACTGGGCTAAGGGATGCCTAGATAGCTGGTAAAACATTATTTCTGGGTGTGTCTTTGAGAGGGGCATGTGAGTGGGTAGACTGAGTAACAAGATCGGCCTCACTGGTGCCGGCGGCCATGTCCCATCCTCTGAGGCTTGAATAGACCAAACAAATTGGAGGAAGAAGGAATTTACTCTGTCTGCTTGAGCTGGGCCACCCATCTTCTCTCGGCCTCAGACATCAGCACCTCTGGTTCTTGGGTGTTTAGACCAGGCTCAGTTACAACCCTGGCTTTCCTGGTTGTCTAGTTTGCAGATGGCAGATAGTGGGACTTTTTGGCCTTTACAGTCATGTGAACCGATTTATATAATAAATCTTCTCTCTCTCTCTCTCTCTCTCTCTCTCTCTCTCTCTCTCTCTCTCTCTCTCCTTCTCTTTCTCTCCTTCCCTCTCCCTCCCTCCCTCTCTCTCTCCATATCCATATCCAATCTTCTCAGTTCTGTTTCCCTGGAGACGCTGCCTAATATATCTTTGATCCATCTCTTGCTCCTGGCCCTCAGAATTATCAGTTTATTAGGTCGTTCTGGCTTGGTCCTTGGCCTTCCCTCAAGGGCCTGGCTAGGCCCTTGGTGGTTTGTTTTATCTGGTGGGCTCCCATTGGGGGCAACTTGCTCTTCCGAGGGTTTCATTTTTCTGAAGTCCCAGAGGGCTGGATCCCCCTCTTCTGACCCCCAACAGGTGTTCAGCATGACTGTTGCCTGTGCTGGAGCAGTAAAAACAATTCTTCGGTGCTATAAACTCAAGGGCTCATCTGCTGAAGGTCAGTACGTTCAGAGATGTTTTTACAGCCAGTAAACATAGCAGCCACTTACAGTGAATCATAAATTATTTCACCAATAGCAGGAGCCCCTTATTTACAGAGAAATGGGGGCAATTACACTTCCAGTCTGCATGGTGAGAAAATGCAGCTCTGGCTTTACCCATGGACTTCCTATCATTCTATTGATAGATTATTTGTCTTTTCCCCACAACGGCTTGTTATTTGGCATTGGATTTTTAGCCTACAGGCCCAAGCCACATTTGCCCAATCAGATTTATTTATTTTTTTTCCTCTGTTATAATTGCAGCCTTGGGGAGGCATTGGCTTGGTCCAAGTTGGCTGTGTGAAGGGCAGTTTCTAGACCTGAGGGTACAGCAATGACAACTCATAAACTTTGGAATTTATAGGTATTTTAGGCATTGATGGGGGTGGCGCGTGTGTCCTGTTCT
Source organism: Eonycteris spelaea (assembly GCA_003508835.1). Classification (NCBI taxonomy): domain Eukaryota; kingdom Metazoa; phylum Chordata; class Mammalia; order Chiroptera; family Pteropodidae; genus Eonycteris; species Eonycteris spelaea. The sequence goes on along the minus strand of PUFA01000030.1, from coordinate 3,744,353 downwards.
GCTGTGGAGTGACTTCTGGGAGCCCTGGTCGGCTCTACCCTAGGTGAAGGCTAGGCGTCCCCATGGCTACGCAGAAGGAACGCCCCAGTTCTCTTGTCCACTGGTGTATTTTGCTGTTTGACACTTTGTGCTTTTTTTTCATTTGCTCTTCAGGCCGGGTCTAGGGCACTGGAAACTTGGGGAGAAGAACTGAAAAGTTCCAGATCAGGGAGGTGGGTGTGCCTGACAGCTCCTGGGGTGTTGGAAAGACCTCTGGAGAGGAAGTCAGCCAGGCACACATTTGAAACTTGGATCTGCTCTGGTCCATCTGCGTTTACTTGGGCACTTCACATCTCCCTGGACCTCAATTTCTTCTTCTGAAAAATGGGTTCAACAGGGTTCACCCCAGGGAGGAGGTGACGTGAGGATGCCTGTGAAAGAGCCCGGCATGTGGTACGCAGAGAACTGAGCTACACAGACCAGGCTGAGGCTCTCAGCAAGCTATCAAGGGCTCCTCAGGAGATTCTCCTCCTCTCCCCTTCGCGAGAACCGAAGGGGCTGGAGATGATTCTGGACACTGCCTCAGAGCCCCCGTGCATGGAAGCCGGGCTCGGTGTAAGCTGCCCTGGAACTTGAGAGGACTCCCACCATGTGGTTAGGCAGCTGGCCACGGCCTTTGGAGCTGTACTTTTGTGGCTTAATAGAGCTCATTGCAAGCCTCCTTGCTGCTCTTCTGTGTGAGAGCCCTTCCTAACTATGGGCTTTCCCATGGTTTGGATTGAACGGAGTTGGGGGTTTGGGGAGAATTGTTCTGGGCAAAGCTGTCTCTTCCTGTGCAACTGACTTCTATCTCCAGACAGACACCAGGAAGAGAGGGATAGAGAACCACTAGGCTATCAAGAGGACAGCTGCTGGCCCTTCTGGCAGAGGCCGCCTCAAGGTCCTGGTGGAAGGCGCCAGGGGCTTATAAAATACCAGGATGTTTCTATAAGCGTTTGCAGTAAAGGACTTTCTTCACTTCCTGATTTCCATTCAAGACTGGTTTGGATCTGGGGATTTCTCACTTTCCCTTCTTCCTGAACAAATTAATCAGATCCATTTAAGCTTTGTCTAGCTAGATCCCCCGTCACTCACAGAGGAAGAGAGAAACTGTGACCTGCCAGCCCCCACTGTATCAGCTATGCTGTCTCACTGATTCCTGACAGCAGGCCCCAGCCCTAGGCTGGAGTAGATAATCCCAATGCAAAGGGACCTGAGGTTCAGGGAGGTGAACTGACTTGTGTGAGGTCATGCAGCCAGGAAGTGGCAGCTGGGATTTGAATCCAGGACTCTGGCTCCAAATTATGACTCTGCCACTTCAGAAGTCAAAAAGGGAACAAGACACGGGGGCTATGAAGAAGGCAGAGAGAATGAGTGAAGAGGGTGGGGAAGGAGAATAAAAGGGAAATGCTTTTAAAAAAAGCACACAGTTATTGCCTCATTAAGCAAATGAAGTTTGCTCATATGATAGAAAATTTTGAAACTTGACTTTGAAGACTTTATATTCTATAGAGCTCTAAGCTGTGAGGCCTGCGTGGTGAGAATTTTCCCAGCACACCCACTACCCTCAACCTCTAATTATAGATCGGGTTGTTGGACCATGCTTTCCCATACAACTTGATCATATTTATTGAAACAATTTTTCTTATCCAACCACCTCTTATTGGCAGTTCCACAAACTTACATACAACATCCAGCAACAAAGGGCAGGGGGCTTAAGAGAAAGAGGAATGCATGTTTGGGCGGTACCCCCAATCTGCCTGTTGCCTCCACGCCTCCTTCAGAGCCCCCAGGAGGGCAGTTATTGCCACCCCCATTACTCAAATGAGGAAGCAAGGGCAGAGATTATGACGATTGCCCAAGGTCAAATGGCTGACAATGGTGAAGCCAGACTGGGAGCTCAGTTCTGCCAGATTTTGGGACCTATTTTTCTATAGTCCCAGTCAGAGGGCTGCTCTCTCTGAAAATGCATTCACGTGTATTCTCCAATTCAATTGTCACAATTACTAGAAATTTAGGTGTGTGTACCTGTTGATCTCATCTTGTAGAGGGGGAACCAAGACTCAAGATTAAATGCCTCCCCTGAGACCTCATAGCTGTCTAGTGCATGGTAGAACTGGCGCTGAATTTTCTAGACTCATTACTGCCTGTTCTTTTCATTTACTATGTTCAAGGAACAGACTCGCATCTTCCTTCCTTCCTCCCTGCCTCCCTCCTTATCCGCCTCCCTCCCTCACCTGTCTCCTTTCTTCTTTTCATCCATCCATCCATCCTTTCATCTAAGCTTCATTTATTTCAACCTACTTTGACCAGGTCCTGTGCTATAGTGATGAAAACCTTCAGGAGCCCGGGGTCTGATAAATCCAATAACCAATTACGTGATACAATGCTGAAATGAGGGTGGCCTTAGAAACATGCGGCGGAGGGAGATGAGTCTGCCCGGCTGGCTGGGGGAGACAGCCATGCTCTGCCCCTGCGCGTTGAATACGGTGTTTTGAAGAGTGTGTTCTGCATGTATTTTTCAAAATCTCCTCCTAATTAAATGAGGCACCTGCCTCTGTGGCATCCTTGTGGGTAGTGGTTGAGCAGGAAGTCATTCTCTATGCGAATTAGGTTAATTTGATGAAAATGAAATGAAAAGCTCTGTAATCTGGAGTGATGGGAAAGCCTGGGGAGCACAGAGCTGTACTTGCTGCAGAAGTTGCTAACTGAATTGTGACCTTGGGCTCTAGCTGGTTACATAAACCACCTCAGGTGAGAACTAACCAGGGCTGGCCCAGCTGACAGGAGCTGGGCTGTCTCTTCTCATTAAGATCCTGAGTACATTTCTGTAACTGCCCAGGCTTGTAGGGAGGGCTCCTTTTCTGGAGTTCATATGTCCCAGGGAGACTCTGGGTGGGTTTCCCTGAATCCCTGAAATTGGATGTAAAATTGTGTGTATATGAATATGTGCAGTTCTCTGGGAGAAGGACCATAGCTTTAATCAGTTTCTCAAAATGGTGCCTGAGCAAAATAGTGTGAAGAACTAGTGCTGTGGTTTCTGGTTCCTACACAAGCTGAGTTTTGATTCAAGTAGGTCTGGGGTGAGGCCCAGGATTCTGTGTTTTCATTAGTTTATTTAGTTTTAGACTTCCAGGTGCTTCTAATGCTTGGTCGGTCTTGGGAACCATTTAATTCTAATTCTATTTTTCAAACTTCGATGAGCATAAAGCCCCTGCGACCTTGATGACATGCAGATTCTGATTCAGCAGGGCTGGAGTGGGGATGGAGATTCTGCTCCTAACCAGCTCCGAGGTGATGCTGCTGCTGCTCATGGGGGCTGGATCACACTTTGAGTAGTAAGGGTGTAATGGCACGGTTTGCTTGGGTCAGTCATGGGACATCGGTTAGATTCAAACCACATCCAATTCCTCTGCTTGGGACTGAGGTGAATTACTTAAGCCACTTCCCTTTGAGGAACATTATTAGAGGGAAGTTAAAGAGATTTCTTAGGGAGTGTTGAGTACTCCACAGCCAAAAATTCCATTTCCAGTGTCAGTATAGAGGATGGAAAAAATAAGCCAGGGGTTAAATAGACTTAGGAGGAAATCTTGGTCCCAATATTGATCATTCCTGTGTATCACTGGGGATAATATCAGCTATAAATAACAGAATAATCGACTAACAGTGGCTTAAATCAATAGGGGTTTATTTTTCATACATAATGAGGAGTCCTGTGGTAGTGTTGGGATCCTAGGGTCAGCTGCCAGTTATCAGAGACCAAGGGTCATTTTGTTCCTCAGGCCGGCATGGGGAAGAGAACACATCTCACAGCATCTTGGCAGCATTTTAAGCAGGAAGAAGGGGACACCAGTTGGACACATGTTGCCCAGCTATCCTTAGCTGCAAAGGATTGTAGATATTTCCAATCTTTCTTCTTGAGAGCAAGAGAGAAGAGTTTCGAGAAATGCTATTGGGCCAGCTCACAGTACTACCTGCCACATCAGGTGATTCTGGGGAAGTTGACTCTTTTTAAGCTTCAGTTTCCTCCTTTGTAAAACAGGAGAATGAGTGTGGTGTGTGGTTCCCACAGCAGCATCAACATCGTCACCTGGAAACCTGAGTCCCACCCCAGACCTGCTGAATCAGAAACTCTGAGGGTGGAGCCCAGCAATCTGTGTTGGAACAAGCCTTCCAGGTGTTTCTGAGTCCGCTCAAGTTTGAAAACCTGTATCTTCAGGATTTTGGGAAGACTATGCAAGATTATTACTTAAGGCATTTGACATAGAGAGAGTTCATTAACTTGTAGTCTGGGAGTTCCGCATATTAGACCAAAACAAACTGACGAATCCATTTCTTGGAATGCTGACTTGGAATACGAAGTTTAGAAAACATCCAATAAAGAATTTCGAAGGTTTGTTCTGACTCGTGATGTCAACCCTTTAACTCCCAAGGGTCCTTTTAAGAATCTCTTGACTAAGAGCATGAAGGAAAGGCTACTGAGCTGAAGAAAGTTGGAAAGAGTCAGCTATTCCTTTATTTTTCAAAAATTTTAGCTTTATTGAGATATAATTCACATACCGTGAGATACGCCCTTTGTAAGTACACAGTTCAGTGACTTTCAGTAAGTTCACTGAGTTGTGCAACCAACCCCACTATCAGATTTCAGAACATTTTTATTACCCTCCCCCCACCAAAGAAACCTTGTCCCCATTAGCAGTCACTTCCCATTTTCTCCCTCCCCCAGCCTCTGGCAACCACGAATCTACTTTCTGTTTCTAAGGATTTCCTTTATGTATGTATGTATGTATGTGTATGTATGTATGTATGTATGTATATATGTATCTAGCATCATCTATCTGTCTACCTATTTATTTATTTTTTAATGACTTGTTTACTAGGAAAAATTCCAATAAAATTGGAAGAAAATTGAAGAAAATATCAAAATTCTAAGAACAAATTTCCTACATGAATTCATCCTGTGATAGGGCTGCCAATGAAAACAACAACGATGACGATAATATCCTTTCTTGTGTTGACAAATGTAATTCTGTTCTGTTGGGAGTCAGAACACTTGGATAAATGACTGCACGTCTCTGGTCTTCAGTGTCATCTGTGAGGTGGCTCAGCTGACCTTCCCTGAATGATCTCTAAAAACCTTTGGTTCTGAGACTCTCAATTGCTGTTTTGGGCTAGTTGGAGTCAACCTGAAGTTTTACCCACGGTTCTGGGTCCTGCACTGTAGGATCCAGTGGTGGGAGGCCATTGAAATAGCCATTGATGCCCAGGTGGGAGAGTGACCAGAAACCTTGGCAGACAGAACTGAGGAATTACTTTGGAGGAAGGAAGGCGCTGGGGGTATGTGAGCCCTGCCTCGAAATCTCTGTCTTGGGAAGAGGAGGCAGATGGACTCTGTGGAGCTCAAAGGGCATGACTAATGAGAGAAGTTTCAGATCAACAGAAGGGAAACCCTACAATAGTCAGAAATATCGCATATGGAATGGATTATTTTGTCAGCTAGTGAGTTCCCTGTCGCTGGACGTGTGCTTTTGGAATGATGCTTCAAGCATCCAAAGGGGGGTCGGAATAGAAGATCTTTCAGGTTTTGGCCAAAAACGTGATGTTGCAAATGTCTGAAAGTCTGAGATCGAAGTGAAATGAATGTGTGTAAAAATTCCTTACCTTTTTCCTGCTGCCACGGACAACAGCTGATGGCAGATAATGCAGGTTTTATTTATAATTTTTGCCTCTCTCCTCTATAACCGGAGTCTTGCTATGCATGTAGGAGGTTTCTCTGGGGATGTGTGAATAAAACGATTTTCCTATTGGCGTTCTTTTATCACTGAGGCAGCCGGCACTTGGATTCAGAAATGGCCCCTATCTCAGTGTACCGGGAGAAGGGCATGTAAACACAGCGCTGCAGGGCAGGGGACCCGGGTCCCTCATGGTGGCCCCAAGGGGGCGGGGGCTTCTCTGCTAGCGTAGCCAAGAAGGTTTTCGCAGCACAGAAGCTTAAGCTGAGCCCTGAAAGAAACAAGAAGTCCCCCTCGAAGGCGAGGGCTGCGCCATGTGGCTGGAGCTCCTGCTAGCAAATTCCCTACGGGTTCCCTAAGAATCCAGGCCGGATGAGAAGGATAGCGATGGCTAAATGTGTCCAGTGCTGAGTCTTGCGGTCCCTGTTTAAGCACACCCTTGTTTTGCCTCATTGTATCCTCGCATCAGCCCTATGAGAAACATACTTTTTAGTATTTTCTCTGATTTACACAGGCAGGAACTGAGCCACCAACTAGCTGAATAGTTACACAAGGATGAACATCGGAGAATGAGTAGCCGTCGGTCAGGAGTACAGCAGACATTGCAAATGGAGGAAGGAGCGTGTACCGTGTGACAGGGTGGACAGCCTGAGGAGTAGAAGATGCTTGGCTTTGCCCTGTGGCCAAACACTGGCCCTGTGCAGGTGGGGAGGAGTGGGCGGGAAATGCCTGCTGATGGAGGACGGGCCAGTTCTTGAAGGACTTTCGTGTCCCGCTCCAAGCAGCCTGATTTGGGCCTGTAAGACAAGCACTGAGGGCTCACTTAGGTGAGTTCGAGAATCTTTCTCCAGGAGGCTATTGGGAATTGGCTTTCCCATGACCTGCCCTATCCCCTTACTCCCCCTAGGGTCTGACGCCCCCACCCCTTTGACCTTTTCTTAACAAGTGAGTGGTTGTGGCTCTAGCAGGGTTCAGGAGTCACCAAGGAGGCTCGTCTCACTCGATCTGTCCTAAGGAACTTTGCAGGCTAGACCCTTAAAATCTGGCGCCCCACTGCTATGAGGTACGTCTCCTTCCTGCAGGGCTGCCCTGTCCTCATGGGTGGAGATTCTCACTCTGACTCTGCTTTCCCAAGTACACACAATGCCAAGATGAGACTGCGTAGGAGAAGGTCTTCCTTTGGGGTCCCACAGAAAGTGTGGGGTGCTTTAGGCTCCCAAAGCTGCTTCATAAAAAGCTCCAGTCCCAGCACCCACCGTCTTGCCCTTTTGCTTTGGCATGTAGCTGGTGGAACAGAAAGAGTTAAGGCGTTGGCACCGGAGGGACCGGAATTTGGATGCTGGTGTAGTTCTGCCTAGCTGTGTGACTTTGCGTGAGAGACCGGGATAGAAGCCCTGGTTTTGCGAAGCTAGAGATCAAAGTGGAGACAGTTGGGAGCCGTTCAGACAGTGGGTTTTCATTCTTCATATTGCATTATTGTTCTTAGCAGAGCCATCGGGAGGGTATCGTGGAGACGCGCACCCTCCCTGAGACCCCAGAGTGTAAGCGGCGTTCACGGCGTCCACCTGGCACTTGAGTTCTCCCAGTTTCTTTTGCAGACAAATATTTGGACTAAACCTCACTCCCTGCACAATGAGGATACATGTTTTAAAGGCCTCACTTGTCAAAAAAGACTTATAAAACGGACTTAACGAGACTTCTGGATACAGCGGGAGCCCTAGGATTGGCCGCTCTGGCGAGTGAGGCTGGCACCCAGCCTTGCTCAGCCATGCTGTGCTCCAGGTCTGGTCTGTCCCATCCTGGCCAGGTCACGTGTCCCCCGCTCACACCTCTTTTTACTTCCCTGATACAATGCTCACCTGGATATTGCTTTGAGATGATTGATTGTTAAATGCCCTGCAAATATAAAACCGTGCTTCAAGGTCACGCTCGAGAGGAGTCCAGAAAATCTCTAGTTCAATGTTAAAGTTGGCTGCTGCCGAATAGAGGCAAAGCGGCGGGATCCGTCTAAGCCAACCCCTTAACTTTTTTTTTTTTTAATTTTATAAGAGTTTATTTGAGTTTGTTTGAGCCAAACTGGCGACATGCCTGGAAGCAAAATCACAAATGTTCCCCCTTCACTTTTTAAATGAGGAAACTGAGGCCCAGAGAGAGGAAGGTGTTTGTAGATTATGCATATTATATGACAATTAAAAAACAAAGGGATCAGGCATAGCACAGGACTTTGTGCTGAGTGAAAGCTTTTAGAGTCTTTCCCCACTCCCTGTACCCTTTCTACTGCTTCATTTTTTTTTTTTTTTTTGAGAGAGAGAGAGAGAGAGAGAGAGAGAGAGAGAGGAGGTTGGTAGCATATTGTTCCTGTTTTACAGAGACATCAGACAAGTCCCCCAGTGTCACACAAGTTAGTTGGCTATGTGGCCAGGATCTCGGGTGTGTCTGATGACAGAGCTTTCTGTTAAGCACAAAATATCATTTTTAAGATGAGCACATTCCCTGCCTTAGGAAGCAGCTGATCTGGGACGCAGATCACGGCTACGTAAAAATCCTCAGGTGTCTTCCCAGTACTACTGACTCCTGTCTACCTGTGGTCAGCTCCTAAAAGGTCAAGTCCATTTGTTAAGCCCCGTGCCCCTTTTTCATTGTTAGGAATATTTGGACTTCAAAGGGAGGGAGTTTGGGGGCGTGTATGTACCTTCTTTGGGACTGAGAGGGCAGGGGTGGACGTTTTCATGTTCGATTGGGAGCCCTAGGCTGAATTCCTGATTCATTTCCATATCTATTGGCTTCTTGGCCCTTTTCCTAGTAGGTGCTCAATAAATAGTTGCAAACGGAATGAATGAATTGCATTCCGTGTGAACATGTTAGTCCCTCATTTGGTTCTCAGGGATTGGGCCTTCTCTCTGTGCGGCGGGCTTGGCGTGGTGCCCTGGCATTCCATGGGTACACGCTGAACAAGTGCATACATGGGTTTCTTTTTACGCTGCCGGTGCTGAATCACCCAGCTGGACTTGGTCTGTACTTGGTCTTGGGCCCGACTTTGAGAAATGTTCTGGCCTTTTTGCATTTATAAACATGTTCCCTTCATTTTGATCTTGCAGCCACCTAACCCCAGCAGCAGAGCCATCATCTGTGAATGAACTCAGCTCTCCGAGGGCGCTCTCCCAGGCTTCTAATCTCCCCGAAGGAGAAAGGGGAACGAGGTGGGGGCTGGGGGCAGGGGAGGCACTGCCATGCCAGCGAAGAGGGTTCTCAGTCAGGGAAATGATGACCATGACCTGTGGGGTAGTACTCGCCACACAAGAGCTCACGAGCCTTGAGAACACAGAGCTTGACCCCCTGAATGTGTGTTGGTGATACGAATGAAAATTGGTTTGTAAGAATTGGATTCAGTTGGAGGGATTTGACACATTACCCTTCCTTCAAACCCTTAGGAAGCATAACATTAGCAAGAGAGAGATTTCGTTTTTTCTTTCTTTCTGTCTTTTCTTTTCTTTTCCTTCCTTCCTTCCTTCCTTCCTTCCTTCCTTCCTTCCTTCTTCCTTCCTTCCTTCCTTCCTTCCTTCCTTCCTTCCTCTCTCTCTCTCTCTCTCTTTCTCTCTCTCTCTCTCTCTCTCTCTCTTTCTTTCTCTCTCTCTCTCTCTTCTTTCTTTCTTTCTCATTTAATGTCAGAAGTCAGAGTTGGTCAGTCCAGTCTAGGGTTGACATGTGACATAGTGTCAGAGGCTCAGGCGGTCCTGTGGCTATTCTCAAGATCACCTCCTGGCCCAAGGTGCTGGCTGGAACTCCAGCCATCGTCTCTGCATTCGGAAAGGGAAGGAAGAAAGGTCGAGATAAGGACAAGCATGCTTCCTGGAAATTGCAAATACCTTTTCCAATTGTATCCTGCTGATCAGAACTTAGTCACTTACCCAAATACAGCAGCAAGAGAGGCTGTAATTTATTCTGGGTGGCCATGTACTTAGCTACTATTGAGGTGTTCTATCACCGAGAGAAAAGACAAGAGCAGATATTGGAGGGTAACTAGAGTCATGACCACAAACGTGAGCTTCCCTGTCCTCTATTCCACCTTCCAAACCTCTGGGTCAAAGCAGGTTGTTATTATTGTCAATTTAATTTTAAGGAGACAGAGACTCAGAAAAGTGAATGTCTTGCCCAGGTCACAGAGTTGGATATTAGAGAGCTGGGATTTGAATCCAGACTGTCTGGAAACTCTGAGTTGTTTACTTCCTGCTTTGTGATTGAGATAATGTTTTCGTATGACCAAAAAGTATGTCAATGCCCAAAGAACATAGGAAATCGGCCATTCACCTGTGGCTCATCCAGCCATTATTTATTTCTGTGCCCACTATGGGCCATTCATCCTTCTCCAAATTGGCATCCATTAGCTTCCTGATAGCACTTCTCTTACTCATCTCAGTGTGTCCTGCATTCCTTCAGGGCCAGCACACAGATGCTCTGTAATTTTTGTTGAGTGAATCAGTAATTAATTAATGAAGCTAAATCACAGAACCATTTATTACTCTGGGTTTTCTCAAGATTCTCGTCTTGTGTCCTGGAGAGCCAGCCCGCGTTACGCTCATCAGGCACACAGAGGCTTCAGAAACCCATCTTTCCTCTGCTTCAGAATCTCACCAGGCCAGCTGTGCTGGGTGCTCTGCTAGACCCTGAGAATCTAAGAGGATAAGGTGCCAACGGTTTTGAGAGGGACTGTGAACCCTGCATGTCGCTAAGTGCTTCACATAGTTACTGCAGTTTTGCTTAAACTTCGAAACAGTGCTTTTAGGTCATGGTATTCCCACTTTACAGGCAAGGAGACCTAGACTCAGGATGGGAACGTGGTTTTCCAAGGGTCACTCACTAGTAAGTGGTAGAGCTAGGAAGCCAACCCTGGCTTGTGGGACTCCAAATCTTTTATCTGTACATCATTCATATTATTTATTTATTCACTTGTGAAATCTTCCTTACAGATTTGACAAGTCAGTCATTGAAACAGGTGCTTAGCATTACCCATGGCAGCAAAGACCCAGGAGCTGGATAAATGACAGTTAGAAAACTTGGTTTGCTGCAGTCACATATTATCCAGGCACCTGCTCTTTGGCCCCTACCCCTCAATTCTCTCTCTCTCTCTCTCTCTGTCTCTCTCCACCCCCCACCTCCCTCCCTTCCGATCCCTCCCTCTCTTATTCTTTCTCTAATTCCTGGCTCAGCCACTCTCTTCAGTGATGTTCCCATGGCTTTCACTCGAGGGCCTCAAGCTCCTTTTTCCACCAGCCACCTTTCCTTCGGTCAGAGATACCCCGTTAGCCAGGGGCTGTGTTGAAGGGAGGCACCGCTGGCCGAGGGGCATGCGTAAGGCTGCACACTGAGTCAGTCTGGCTGGGGAGGGAGGCTTCTGTGGCCTGAGCGGGGATGAGGCTGGGTCTCAGGGGTCTCCAGCAGTCGGGTCATGAACCTCCCAGTATACTTCAGCACACACGTCAGGGCGGTCGTCAAGACGCGGGTTGCCATGCGTGGTCGCAAAGGCTTGCTTTTTTCCGTCATGGCTTTTATTGCTTCTGGCCCACACCAGTCCCAGAAGGGCGGCTCATGGTGAGAACTTGTTTCACAGCCCAGGGAGAGGAGGCCCTGCCAGTTTAAAGGAAGGATCCGGATCCAGAAAGCCAGCACAAGTCGGACGGGGGTTTCAGGTCTCCTTCAGCCCCGCTTAGCTTGTCTAGTCACATTTTCAGGAAGTCCTGTCAGCTGGACCCTTTTCTACCCATGTGTCCTCCTCCTCGTCTGCCGAGCTCTGGGCATGCTGGCTTTCTTTTTGTCCCTGGGGGTCACCATGCGCGCTCATGCCCTAGAGCCTTTGCCCTACCTGGCCCCTACCCAGAAGGCTCTTCTCCCCTGTCTCCACGTATCTGGCACCTTGACACTCAGATCTCAGTTTCATGGCCGTTTTTCTAAGGCCCTCCCTGGGTACTCAGTTTAGGAGCTACCTAGGCACTCTCTACCACGGCATGTGCCTTTCTATTGTTTTCATTTTCTTTTTTTGTTATCTGCTCATCTCCCTCTTCCCCTCAGTATAACATTATAAGAACCATAACCTCTCATGAAGGCAGGATGCTTAGAATAGTGACTCAGAGCAGGATCTGGCAAACTTGTTCTGCAAAGGGCTAGACAGTAAATATTTTAGGCTTTGAGGGGCCATGTAGTCGCTGCTGCAACCACTCAGCTCTGCCATTGTCATGTGAAAGCAGCCACAGACAATGTGAAAAGGATGGGTGTGGCTTTGCGCCAATAAAACTTTATTTATAAAAACTGTAGTGGGTAAGATTTGGCCCAAAGGCAATAGTTTATAGACCCCTGGTTCAGGATGTTGATTGCTTTGAATCAGCTGAGCTGTGTTTGAATCCTCCCTCTCTGTCTCTCCTTATCTTGGAATCTTGCACACATCCCTCCCTTTCTTGGTGCCTCAGTTTCCCTATCTCATCTGTACATTAGAATGGTAGAACTGCTCTTAGGGATTATTGTGAACATTTTATACATATCTGGCTTGTTTGTTGCCAGTCCCCAGACTCTCAGACAGTCCTGCACAGAGCAGGGGCTCAACTTACATATGTATTTGTTAAACAAATGAATGGCTGGGCACCCACTGGGTGCCAGGCCTCGTGCTGGGCTCTGCAGAGATGTTGATGAACTAGAATCGGCTGGGCTCACTGCCCTCACCATGCTCAGAGTTTCAGGGCTGTGGCAAAATGGTTTTTATAGCAGGGGTAGCAAATGCTACATCCCTCGGCAGGGGACATCCGTGAGGGGAGGAGGGGGTGCCGGAACAGTAGAGAACTGAAGCGTGCGTGATCCCCTCTACGTTGTAACCATAGGCCATGCGGGCGCAAGGTGAAAATTTCTGGGCAATTCAAAGAAGTTGGAATAAGTTGTATTTTTAGGTGACGACTTTCTATTTATTTTATTTATTTTAATTAAAATCATTGGGGTGACACTGGTTAATAAAATCATATAGTTTTCAAGTGCACAATTCAACAATATGTCTTATGTATATTGGGCTGTGTGTTCACCACCCAAAGTTAAATATCCTTCTGTTACCCCATAATTGACCCCCTTGACCCCCATCTACCTCCGCCCTCCCTCCTGGTAACCACTAACCCACTGTCTGTGTCCATGAGTCTCTGTCACATAAGTTCGTTGCTTTCAGTTTTATACCCTACATAATACTGCTGTTTGCGACAAAATGGGTACGTCTTGAGATTCTCGTGCTGAGTGAAGTAAGTCAGACAGGAAAAGTTGAGAACCACATGATTTCACTTATGTGTGGGATATAAAACTGAAGGTGTCGTCCTTCAGTTTTTACCAGTAAAAACTGATCTGATAGAGTAAAGAGAAACCAAACCCAAGCAACTCCAGATGGGCCAAGTGGACACAAGTGCGGGTTGGGTTCAGCCATTCTTTCTCCCAAGTCCATTTCATGGATAAAGAAACTGAGAGGGAGGTCAGGCATCTTGCCCACAGGCACATGGCCAGCGGACACGCTCTGGGCTTTGAACCCATGTTCAGCTGACTCCAGACTGCGCTTCAGTGCCAGTTGCTCCAACCGCCATTGAATGAAGAGGCAGGGAGAGGCTCGGGAGGTCTGTTCAGCGACTGGGAGCTCAGCAGTCCTCAGAATCTCACCCTTACCCTGTTCCCCAGCCTTGATGGTTGGCTGCAGGACAGCCCCCTGCAGAGGGCTGACCTCAAAAGCCAGTCGGAGGGACGCCCATCCCAACAGGACCTGGCTCCGTGACCCTCCAGGGCACCCCTTGACGTTTCTCTCCAGCATGGTCTTCTGCTCGTCTATGTGAAGTCTGCACCTTCAGCAGAGGAGCCTGAGCCTCAAGGGTCCTTTTGCCCATAGCCCTGGATGACCCAGGAGACAGAGGGTGGAGAGAGGCCTGGAGGTATGACTTCCTCCCTCCATGGGGTCTGGTGGAGAGAATACAGTTTTTGGAAGCTGACAGACCTGGACTGGAATCTTAGCTCTGCAGCCAGGCTCCTGCTGGGTGACCTTGGATCAGTTCCTTCACCTCTCTGGGCCTCAGTTTCCTTGTCTTTGAAGCAGGTGCACCCTGGTGGCACAAGGACTGGAATGCTGTGGTCACACGCAAGTGGCAAGCCCCCTCTTCTTCTCCCCTCCTCCTCCTCCTCTGCCTGTCCCCCTCTGCTCCCTGCTTTCGCTGGCCCCAGCTGCAGCTCTCTTGCCTAGATGCTGAGTGAAGTTTGTGGAACCTGGGTGGATCTCTGCCCCTGCACCCCCTCTCCCAGCGCTAGGACTGCAAGGGAAGGGTTTGGGCATAAATTACGCCCATCTGTTCCCTCCCTGCTGAGGGAGGGGAGCGAGGGAAACACATGGGCCTTGGTGGATGTTGGACTTTCCATGCGCAGCTGTCAGGAACAATGGAAGGGAAAAATGCGAGCTCAGTGAGGAGTCCACCCCACCCTGCCTCCCTCCCTCTAACGGGGATCCCTGAAACCAAGCTCTCCGAGGGCTGCAATTCTGAGGGTGAGAGACCCTCTCCTCGTGCCAGCCCACGGCGTCCTTCTGGCCACCCAGCGCGTGCCTTCAGATTCATCATTATTCTTTCATAACATCATTCATTCGTTTATTCATCCCACAAATGTTTCCTGAGCACATATGTACTCCGGGCCAGCCAATGCTGTGGGCTAAGAATTGAGACTAGTGTCTTGCCTTTTGATGAGCTTCCCATTTGGTGGGGCAGACGACACGGTCACCGGCCAGCTCTGAGTGCAGTGGTGGTGCGTGTGCTCTGGGCTGTACAGACACAGAGAAGGGAAGCCCACGATCATTGTTTGATCCCAGGAAGAGTTACTGTGAACTCAGCAGACTGAGATCAGCGGGTGCGTGGTGGAGCAGCGCGCAGTAGAAGGTGTACCGTGGGGAGTGGTAACAAGCCCATCTCTTTTCTCTGACTTTCAAGTCTTCCTCTTTACTGCATCCTCCCCATCAGCATTTAACTATGTTCATGTCTCTCATCTGTGAGAAAACCCTCTCTCTACCTGATATCTCTCTCTAGCTCCTGCCCATCGATTCCCTTCCCAAAGTCTCCAAGTAAGTTTTCTATGGTGTGCATACTGTCTCCATTTACGTCTCTCCCATTACTTCCCTCTGCAACCCACCTCTACCCTCACTGCTTCACTCAGACACTTCTGAGAAAGTCATTGTGACCTCTGCTACATCGTGACTTCCTGAGTCAGTAAGCATTTCCCAGTCACTTTCTTTGCTTTTCCAGCAGCATTGGATGTGGTGGACCATTGTATCCTGCTAGACACAGGTGCTCTTGCTTTGAGACAGCACGGACTCTGAGTTTTCTCTCTCCGTCCTCGGCTGCTCTTTCTCAGCCTCCTTTTTCGGAATTTCGTTCTTGTCTACCAGATCTTAAATATTGGAATTCCTCAAGGCTGGGATGTAAGTCCTCCTGCCACCTTTATTTGTCTTTATCTCTAGGTTTCCTAATCCACTCCCGTAATTCAGTTACCGTCTCTATGTTGCTCCCCAAAGCTACATCTTTCTGCAAAGACCTCTAGCTTCAGACCATAGACCTGAGATCCTGTCTAGGATCTCCGCTTAGAGAGCGCCCCATCTTCCCAAACGTAACCTGAATTCGACACCCTCCTTCCTGCCCATGTCAGAGACTTGGGTGCCAGCCATGGGCCCTCCTCTTCATCATCCCCCTCATCTTAGCACTGTGAGTCCTGTATCCTGGGAAACTCCTCAGTCCTGGGTACACTGGAATGGTGATCACTCTACTAAAATGCAAAGGGAAACCCAAAAATCTCTACTGTAATTTAAAAGGCCCTGCATAATCTGATCCCTGACTAGGCTCATCTCTCCCCCTTCTCTTCTCGCTCTTGGGGTTCCAGACTGGACTCTTCATCGCTCAGAGCATTTGTGCGTTCTCTTGTCCCCTGTGTCTAGGACGCTCCTCCCCTTTTGCTTAACTCCTGTTCGCCCTTCAGTATTGGATTAAACATCCTGTCCTTTGCTCAGAGAAGCCATTCTTGACATCCTCCAAAACAAACTAAGCTGTTCCCCATAATACATTCTCCAGTACCTTTCTCTTAGCTCCTTCTTAGTAGAATGACATGATTAGTCATTATCTGTCTCCTCATCAAGAATGTAAGTTGTACATCATGAGGGACTGTGTTTATCTCTTTTCCACCAGGGTCCCTGGCCCTAGCACTGTGTGTAGTCAATGTGAGGTGTGCGTGTTGCCTGGATACATCTGTACTCATAGGCAGGAGCCTGTTTTTGGGCTTTGGTTGAGGGGAGACAGGCTGATGTGTGTTTTAGAGAGAATATTTTGGTGGCTCTGTAGAGCAGCAGTCTGCAACCTTTTCTGGCACCAGGGACCAGTGCTCCTATGAGACTCATACCTGATGATCTGAGGTGGATCTGAGGTGGTGATGTTAATGCTGCAAAGACAGATGAAGCTTCGGATCCCTCATGATGTAGCTTGCCACTCACCTCCTGCTGTGTGGCCCAGTTCCTAACAGGCCACGGACTGGTACCCATCCATGGCCCAGGGATTCGGGACCTCTGCTGTAGAGGATGGATCAGAGAACCTATGCCCATTTATGGAGACTGGTTTGGAGGCCCCTGGGGCATTTTAGGGGGCAATAACTTGTGAGTGAGTTGGACTGGGAGTGGGACTATAGACTTATGAGGTTGACTCTTCATGGCTTGGAGACTGACTGCATATGAGCAGAGTGACAAAGCTGGCAAAGTTGAAGATGTCTCCTAGGTTCTGGGTTGGTGGTTCGGGTATCTGGGTGAAGGTCACATAGTTAGGCACCATAGATTCTGTCATGACCATGCTAAACACTGGGAATCAGTCAGTGTGGCTGTTGTGATTCCTTGAATGTCTGGCCCCCATATTTTTGTTAAAACGGCATTTCCTTGCACCCTCCTTGGATCCATTTTATCCCGCCTGCCAACCCCCCAGCGCCTGGTAGAAAAGCGTAGGAGTCGCGGTGAGTCAAGGAGAGAGATACATTTTTAGGGCTCGTGGGTGCCGTAGCCCAGACAAATGGGCAGAACTCTGGGCTGGCAGTCAGGAGGTCTGGGTTTCAGTCTCAGTATTGTACCTCACCAGCTCTGGGACCTTGGGCAAGGCCCTGTCCCTCTGTCTCCCCCACCCCCACTTCTACAGGGGGTAGATTTAATTCAGTGACTCTCAACCCTGGCTGAATATGAGAATTGTATAGGGAGGTTTAAAAATAAAAATGGTCAGGTTCACGCCCTAGAGATTCAGCTTTAATTGGACGAGGGTGGAAGAAACAGGTTGGCATTTTTTTAAAGCTCACCAGGTAATTTTAACAGCAGCCAGATTGAGAACTACTAGATCAGGTAATCTTGGAGACTTTTCAACTCTGGAAGTCTGCCTAAGAATGGCCCTCTCTGGACCCCCAGGGTCCCTGCCTTCCATCTCTGTACCCTAAGTCACCTGTACCCTGTGGTCCTGGCCTTGAACTTGGGCTCTGGGGTAGCAGCAGAGGCAGTTTTCAGCTGAGGCTGGGAAGCAGAAATGTGAAGTCTGTAGGGAGAGGGGGTTGGGGCGGGCGTTCTGTGAGGAGGGACAGATTGAAGCTATTAACATTTAATCAGTTTGGTATTGTTCTTCTGGAGACCACAGCTTATGAGGCTGCTTAATAAATGTCTGGTCGGAGTCCAATCCAGAGTCACCAAATGGGTGTTGCTATGGTTTCTGAGGAGGTTGTTTCCCACACAAGTTACTGCTTCCCACCCCAAACTGTGAAAAACCAGCGTCTTCCCCTCTGCTCCTTAACTCTGTCGCTTCCCAGATGAGCCTCTGGTGGGAGATCATCTGCTCAGGTCTGGGCCACACACTGGCCCTGGTGGGACTGGCATTGGTGGCATCGTCTCTGCCAGTCCCTGAGAGCAGCCCTGCGTGTCCTCGCTCACCCCTTTTCAGGAGGTCCCATTGCTCAGCTAGTGTCATCGGCATGCCCAGGTGCCAGGGTCCCTGTGAGTGCGACCCCGCTGCCTTTGATCTGGGGAGAGGAGTTGTGGCGAGGCTGGGCTTGCAGGCAGTGTGTGCATGTGAAAATGTGTGTTTGTACATGTGAGTTAGTGTGTAGGTTCTTATGACTGAACATGTGCAGGGGAATGTCCGAAGGTTTATGTGCAGTGTGTTTGTCGGTGCTTGAGTGTGCCTGTCAGTGGATAAGTGTGTACTGGGTGTGACCCTGTGTGTGCGTAGTGTAGTTTTTATAGACGTTTGTGTGTGAATGGCTAAAACTGGGAATAGACACCCAGGTAGTGCTGCTAAATCTTCCAAAAAATGTATTATGGTGCATTTCAGACCAATGAACACTTATAAAGTCCAACATAAAAACACCCAACTTAATATAACATAAATGTTACCCAACTTAAGAGATAAAGCTTTACCAAACACTTGAAGCCCTCTGTGCACTCTTTTCTGATCATAATCCACAACTGCAGAGTGGCAGGTTTGGGGTTTATCCTCCCTATGTTGAAGCTCTCCCCTGTTTGTTTCAATAGAGAGGCTTCTTCCACGCTCGCATCTTTCTGTAAAACATTAATAGTGAGTATGTGCGTGTGCGCACACAAGCATGTGTGTTGGGTCGGGAGTTATAAAGAGAGGATGTGAGGTGGTAGGGAAGACCGGAGAAATCTTGTGAATCAGAAACACTCTTAAAATGTGCAGTGACATCTTCTAGGTGTGTGACTAAGGGCGAGCTTTCTGACCTCTCTGAGCCTGTTTCCCAACTATAAAATGAGAAGAGGACGAAGTGATATAATATGTGCCAAAAGAGATGGCACATAGTTGGAACTCAATTATCTCAATTAAAAAGAAATTAACTATCAAGGAAGCAAGAAGGCAGCCAACTTTGCAGAAGGGAAAAAACCAAACAAATGATCGGATACATGTTATTCAGGGCAGGTGGAAGGATGCTGGCGTAAGCCGGATCCACCCTCCTTTTTTCCTTCTTCCTTCCCGCTCTCCCTTCCTTCTTCCTTTCTTTCCCCTCTAGTTCCTGAAGTGTTTTCCTCTTTTGGAGCAGTTCTATGTCTGTGCAGTAGGAAATGTGAATAGGAACAATTTTGCCCCAACAAATGGCTTTAGTTGAAGGTCTCCTGCCTGCTCACTGTTAAATAAAACTGCATTAAAACAAACACACAAACAAACACACAAAAAACATCATTTGAGATGTAGTCAATTTTGAATACATAACCAAGGTAAGCGAGCATTCCAAACGAATCCTGACTGTCAGGCAATACCTGAGCTAAAATAGAACTACTTGAAAGTTGAGGCCAAGATTCAGGTTTTAGATCCTGAACCTTTACTAGTTCTTTTATCCATTCAGTCATTTACCCAGCTATATCCTTGGTGTAAAAGGTGAATGAGATCCTTCCGGTGGGAAAGAAAGACACGGAAACAGGTAAAGACAAGACATTTGCTAGTGTCACTGGAAATATACATTATCAATGAAACTCATGGCCAGCACTGCTTTGATTCTGCTCTGTGTATCTGTGCAAAGTATTTACTATGCACCTCAGGTTACACGCGACATCATGGGGAACTGGGAACTAGAAGGCGTGCGATGCCAGCTGGGTAGTGTAAAGACCGGATGAATGTGAATAACTGGCTGATGGACAAGGGGCAGAAAGACACTGCCATTTATTGAGCACTCAGTTTGTACCAGGAACTGTGTACCAGGAACTGCTGGCCTAAATTAATCCTTACAACAGCCACTGAGTAAACATTATCCCCATTTTACAGGTGAATAAACCGAGTCCTAGGTTAAGATATTTGTTTAGTACATATGAGAACAGAGAGTCAAATTCAGGTCTTTCTGACTTTTTGCATTACATTCTGAAAATTTTTCTGTGGCAAGAACGATAATGTGACAAGTGTAAGATAGTTTCTAGTGAATAAGAGAGCAAGAATCTGATGCTGATGTACTGAGGAAATCCAATGTCAGATAAAATATTTTGGTTAGCATTTGTCTAAGGAAGCTCTGGAAAGCCAGTTGTGTATTTGGCTTTGAAGGAGAGGTCCTTTCATTCCAGGAACCTCAGCTTTTTAATTTTTTGAGCCTATGATTTAAATCATATATTCCTGATATAGCATTGAGGGAAGATCCTTGAGGCAAAAAAGAGGGAAATAATATCATCTGTCAGGGTATAGGAGCTGAAATCCAAGTTTTACAATCCCTTCTAAACAGATCCTGAGCTTTTATGATTTGCTAGAATCACAGAAAGACTTATGTAGCTCAAGTAAGGGGAAAATGCCTCGATTGCTAAGTCTACAAAGAGATTTTTCAATTACTTCATAGTTTTTTTTTTTTTTAACTAAAAAATTTTTTTGGAGCCCCAAATGATCTCCACAGTTTCCTTAGATGGAATTAGACATGAATTTTAAGTTTTCAAAGTTCAACTGGTTTGGAGTTTCCTGTGTCCTAAAAATGTCTTTAATTAAAAGCAAGAAAAAAAATGTATTTTTTTTTTTTATCCTCATCAAACTAAAAAATGGCTGAAGGGATTTTATTCAAACTTTCCCCCAAAATTCACCTTTTGCCAAGACCCAGCATGGAAAATTTCAGCCCAAAAGGATCACTCTTTGGCAAGTTACCCGAGCTAATGAAAACAGAGGGGCATAAAAGGAGTCTGTGTGTAGCTCCAACTACAGTGGTCACTGGAGCCCACATTGTGCGAGAAGA
Source organism: Eonycteris spelaea (assembly GCA_003508835.1). NCBI lineage: Eukaryota > Metazoa > Chordata > Mammalia > Chiroptera > Pteropodidae > Eonycteris > Eonycteris spelaea. The sequence continues at coordinate 3,723,837 of PUFA01000030.1, read as the reverse complement.
AGGGCCTCATTCAACAGCCCCCTTTTAAGTCCTTCTTATCATCAATATGGATGAGACTTGGATTTGAAGTGGTCACCAAACACAAAGCACTTACTTTATGAATACGGTTTGGGTAGTGACATGATTTCAAGTGGCTTTGCTCAATTATGATTGACTTTGGCATGAAGTTATTGTAAATGGAAAGGTAAGGATTGTTCCAAGGAGTATCAGTTTGTCCATTCATTCATTCATTCATGCACTCACTCACTCATTTATTTTACAAGTGTTTACTGAGTGCCTGCGATAGGTGTGCCATTTTAATAGATGCTGGGAATACTATGGTGGGGAAATAGATGTACTTCCTGCACTCGTGGGTTTGTAGGGGAGGGGGAAGAGATAATTTAACTTACAAACTGTGACAAATTCTATGGGGCCACAGAATGGGGTGCTGAGACGGAGAAAGTCGGGAGTGGTGGTGATAGGGCGCCTGTATCTGTAGGGAGGCTGGTGAAGGTCTAATACATTTGTTCACCATTTTGCATACGTTTAGTGAGTGTCCACCATGCCCCTGGGTCCTTAGTGGGAAAACAAACTGAATCACACCTTGATTCCATCCTCAGGGGCTCCCTGACCAGTGGAAGAGCAGGCAGGTAAGCAGGGAACTCTGATACGGTGTGATAAGTGCTTCAATGCAGTCATGTGCAGTGTCTACTGGGGGCGGGGGGGGGGACTAAATAGGCTGGGGTCGCAGTGGCCAAGGAAGGCATCTCTCAGGAGGACAATTCAACAGGCATTTGTGAGAGTCGATGTTGGTAATACAGAGATGAATGAGTTCCAGGGCTGCCTTCAAGGAGCCTCCAGTCAGTCTTATTCCTGACTCACCTGTCTGAGGTCTGGAGTCTGTGATGCCTGATCACCTCTCCAGCAGCAAACATGGGACTTGAGTTAGAGAGAGTGCTTAGCGAATGGTGGGTCCCTTTCTCTGACTTCTCATGGATTTACACTCCTTTGGATTTAACCTAGGAGTTAAGGGCTTGCCTTTTGGAGTCGGACTGCCTGCATTCAAATTCTAGCACTAGTACTCCCTAAGCGGTGACCCTGTATACAAGGCAGGGATAATAACTACATCCCGGGACTGCTGTAAGGACTAACTGTGATCATGCTTTACAATCACTAAAGGCACAAACAGCTCGGATCTTCCCGACCTCTGTAAGAGCTGCCCCTCACTTTCCCACAACCCATTCTTCATCTGGTCCAGGGATTATCGGTGGAGTATTTTAAATGTCAGGCATTATGCTGGGGATTTAGCAATGACCATGCCAGACCCTGGGGTCTCCATCTTACATAGGTGGTTAAATTCCCAAATCTCTTTAAATGAACGTTCTTTGCTCATCCCACCCAGTTAAATAGATATTTGTTATCTCTTTAACACCAAAAAAATTAGGGGGAGTGTCTATTCATTTTTCATCAGCACATCTGGCTTTTAGGTGAAAAATTCTGCCAGAAATGTTGAAGTCTCTCGTTACTTTAAACATCAGAAAGCTGGGAGATTTCCCATTATTAATTAGAAGTAAAAATTTCTTCGTGGCGCAGAGCAAGGGCAAAACTGTGATTTCACAGTTCAGCAGAAAGCTCACCATGGTTGTTTTTGCTTGGTATCAGTTTTATTTAGGGAGTAGGAGGAACAGAAGGAAGGCGGTTTCCAGAATGACAATGTGGTCATGTAAGTGCAGTCGAAGGAAGCTACCGAAGTGGGGAAGCGCTGCCCAGGACTGGGGCCATCATTTCACCTCCGAAGCCTCAGTTTCCCTTTGTGCGAAACCAGAATAACAGAACCTCCTGTGTGGGGTGGTTTACGGCTTAAATGAGCATATGCACATGGAAACGTGTCAGTGCCCTCCAGGGTTAATCAGGATATTGCTTTATCAGGATATTTGCTTTTTAGAGTGATGTCCACTCACTAGAGGACAGGGACACTGGCTCCTTTTCTGTTTCTTAGGTCTCTGGATAGGTCACAGGTAGTGGCAACAGTGAGCAGCTCTGAGGAAATTAGGGGCATCGGGTAGGTGTCTGAATAATAGGCTAACATGAAGTCTGTATTCTCTGAAAAACTGCCAGATCCTTGCGATAATTTCCCCTTATTTTCCTTAGAGAGCTTATTTTTGTTTGTTTCCAGATGTTTGCCAATCTTTGCAATGTGCTGTTCCCACATAGGCAATGCAGAAGGGGGGACTTGATACAGATGTGTGTGTTTACAGTCGTGTGTCTGACTGGGGGGGCCTGGCGGTGGCAGTTTTTTTTTTTTTCCAGTGGCAGCTTCCCCTGTGCCTCCCTACCTCCCCTCCCCTCCCCAATGTCAGGCTTCAGGCCCCCCTCCTTCTGCCACCGCATCCTTCCTTGTCATCTCCAGACACAGGACACAGAACCCAGGCCCGGCCCAGTGCTCTCAAGGCAGGCTGCGGGTGACCAGCCTTGCTAGGGCTCTGCGAGCCTCGGCGGGGCCTGGGTGGTGCGCCTGGGTCCCGAGGTCGCCGGTGCTGGCGCTCGCGCCGGCCCCTGTGCGCCTAGCAGGCCTCGCCGCCAGCCGGCCCCGGGAACTGACCAGGCCGCGTGTGAGCGCCGGGATTCCTGCTCCTGCCTTAAATATGCCGGTTATTTTTATCTCCCTACGTCAGGCAGCGAAGGCCATCCCACCAGTGGCCTCGGCGGCTGCTACACAATATTTCCCTTTAGTCGGGAGGGGAAATGGAGGGAGGCCAGACTTCCTGATCACATGGTGCTGAAGTCAATGAAAAAAAAAAAAATTAAGGGACCCCTCCCTTTTTCTTCCATGCCTGATCCAGGCTCCCCCCACCCAGCCCCCTCGGGCTCAGTGCCGCGGAGAGAGGCACAGGCTCCAGGCGGAGGGCCAGCCAGGCAGGAGAGAGAAAACATAAACACGAGATTGTTGCAGTAATTGGTGGCTCTGAAAACACTGAGGAAATGAGAGGCTTGTACGAAACATCAGCCGACAAGAAACGGGGTGATGTCAGACAGCCTTCCAGGATTAGAAACCCTTAAAAGCTCCGAGCCCGCGGCCGCTGCGGGAAGTGCTCGCCTCTCCTGGGTAGGAAGCCTCGGGACTGCGCCCGACTCGGGGCGCTCCGGGCGCTCGCCTCGCTCCCTTCCCTGTCCTTCCCTCTTCTCCTTCTTTAACGTCTCTCTTTTCTTTTCTTTTCTTTTCTTTTCTTTTCTTTCTTTCTTTTCTTTTCTTTTCTTTTCTTTTCTTTTCTTTTTTTTTCCTTTCCTTTCCTTTCCTTTCCTTTCTTTCCTTTCCTTTCTTTCCTTTCTTTCTCTTCTCTTCTCTCTCTTCTCTTCTCTTCTTTTCTCTTCTCTTTCTTTCTCTCTCTTTCTTTTTCTTTTCCTTTCTTTTTCTTTTCTTTTCATTCCTTTCTTTTCCTTTCTTTTTTTTTTTCTCTCCCTCTTGCATTCTCCTTTGTTTCTCCTTTCTCTTCTTCCTTTTCCCTCTTTTCTAGTTCCTTTCCCTTCTTCATTAAAAGGAAAAGGAGAGACCACATAGAATGATTTTAATTTATAAGACACCTGGAATTTTTATATCTTTTCCTTACTTTGAAATACCAGACCAGACCTAAACCCCGAAACAAACCCGAAGGCAAATGACACTTAAGTGTCTGTTGCTTGACTTTGCTGCAACTTTCTCTTCTCCTCAGCCCTCGTCCCTACCCCCTTTTCAGGTTAGAACTCCCTTTGCAATAATGTGGAAACACGTGGAAGGGCTGGAAATAAACAAGAAGCATTTATCATGGACACGGTCACCAAGAAAATGGGATTAAATCCTTAACAAAAATCCGGCAGTTTCAGAGGAGAATGTAGATTTCTCAGTTACATGTCACCCGGCCACCCAGCTTATAGTAACTCCAGCAGCTGCGCCTCATCTTCTTTCATGGTAGGAGATAATTAAGAGAACTGAATGCACACACGTACACACTCACTTTTCGCCCTCCCTACGCGCCCCCAGCCCACAGGGCAGGGTATCTAACAGCCAGTGGCAGGGTCTGTGCCAGGTCCACCAGGAACCTGCCTGCACTTTCAGTGGGGGCGGGGGGGCAGCTCTCATCTGTTCAGTGACACGAGGTCCCTGCTTGTTGGGGCGCTCTCCTGGTGTTTGCCAGGATTGGTGAGACGATGTTGAGCCCCTGCAATCCACACTACCTTTACACAAAATGATTTATGTCCAGCTTGACCTAAACAGAAACCAAAAGAGAGTTTTCTGTTTTCCCATCTTTAGAGCAGATGAACTCAGCATCACTGAGTTGGGGCATTTCAGGAGCTTTAGAGTCTGCCTTATTACTTGCTTGTTACCCTCTACTGCGAGGGCCGGGTTTTTTTCTTCTTTCTTTCTGAGATCCAAAAAAGGTCAGAAAGTCTATTCACCCTTGGAGGAATTGGGGTGGTTCCAAAGGCTGGGGTCCCCTCACCGCTGCTCACGGTGGGAACAGTGCCCCTCGGCCTGAACACCTTCCCCACACAGCCATAAATTGTGTGGTGGCTTAGTGCCCCTAATGCTTGATGCTCCCAAGCTGTGGTAATTTGAGCCAAGTGTACTTTTTAGTCCGATTCAATATACCTGCGGTTATGCCACCCACCAAGAGGTAGATAACAGCCTTGTTTTTCAGTTCTCCTGGGCACATTTTTCATCTCACGTTTCCGTCTTTGATGTTCTGCACATTCTAAGGGGAAACCTCATCTCCCCTCCCAGTCTTCTCCTGAGGTCCCTGTGTGAGCTAGTGGGGTCTCCGCTCCCTCCATTTCTGAAACTAAGAAGTTTGGGCTCTTCCTTGTCTATTCCTGCACCCTCCCTACATGTATCAAGGTCTACGGATCCTGCCATTATCCCCAGAAAAATCTCAGGTCCTCTGATGCGCCTCTCCATTTCGAGGAGTGAAACACTGAAACGGCTGCTAAGGATACCCCTGGCCGCCTGGGCCTGAGAGTCTCACGCTTTGAGTTTAAACCCCAGATTTGCTACTTAGGAGCATCACAATTTCATGTAAATTACCTTACTGTGAACCTCAGTTTCCTCATCTAAAAGTGGGGGTAATGACAGACCCACCTCATAGGCTTGTGTGAGGATTAAATCAGGTAAGGCATGTGAAGGACATGGCCCAGTGCCTGCCCCAAAGTAGGTACTCCGTAAACAGCAGCCGTTGGTTATTAGGCTTATACTAGTGCTTCTCAGACTCCACCTTGCTACAGAATTACCTGGAGGGCTTGGTAAAATACAGACTCCTGGGCGCCACCCCACAGCTCTTGATTCAGTAGGTTCTGAGGATCTGCATTTCTAACTAGTTCCTGGTGATGCTGATGCTGCTGGCCTATGGACCACACTGAGCTGTGTTGTGGACAAAGTCAAATCTGTTTGTATCTCTGGCTTCTTTTGGACCACACTCCTTGGCGAGGCCCATGTGGCCCCACTCACACCAGACTTCTCCCCGTTCCTTGACACGCATGGCTCTCCAAGCCCTCTTGCTGTTAGACCTGACTCTCTGCTGGGAATATCTCTTCCCTCTCTTTACTGCCTTGTGAGCATCTCCCCCTTGAGGCCCAAACGCAAGGCTTCCTCTTCTCTGAGCCTTTCTGGCTTTTCTTCCCAGAGCCAGCCTCTTCACTCCTCTGTATTCTGCTCTGCACTCAGGTTTCCTTGAGGTGTTCATTGGAGTCTGAGCAATGCTCAATGAATGTGCCTATCTCCCCGACTGGTCAGTGGGCTCTTCTAGGTAGGGCCAGATCTTGTTTGTCTCTGTGTCAAGGGTATGCACAGCTCTTGATTCATGGAGGGGCTCAGTAACTGACTGTTGAATGGATAAGAAAACGACCGAAGCAGCATGCCATCCTCTAGGAAAATCACAGCCTGTCTCATAGGACTGTGGGGCCTCAGACACGCTCCAGGGCTGCATCTTTGACCTGGGTTATAGTTATTCCTATAACTCTTAACTCCTTCTCCCTTTACGTTACTGAACTGTCCTAACATTATTCTCCCCACTCACAAAGGTGATTGAGACTAGGGGAGAGGAAGTGACTAGCAGAGGTTTTGGTTTTATAGTCCAGAAGTGGGAGAACCAAGCTCAGGTCAACTTGGATACAAAGATCCCCCCAACCCCACCCCGACCCCCTCAACACACACACACACACACACACACACACACACACACACACACACACACACAGAGAGAGAGAGAGAGAGAGAGAGAGAGAGAGAGAGAGAGAGAGAGAGAGAGATCCCTCGCAATTACCTCTTTGTGGAGATTAAGGCCAGCAGCCAGTTATAGAAGGGCCTTGCCAGAGTGTTCCCTCATGGCAGTGAATTGGCTTCATTAATTGTCCAGGGTTGCTCCACCAGGTTTCAGCTCCAGGCTTGGAGTGCCCAGAGCATCTTCCTGGCCTCCACCCGGGAGGCCTGGGAAGGCAGCAGGAGGGCTACTCCACGGCCATCTCTGGAGACTGAGGAAGAGAACCAAGGGACCAACACGACCTGCAGAGAGATCTGGCGACTGGACTCTGTTTTAGCTGCAATCCATGTGGAATAGACCCAGAGCTTAGATGACGCTGGTAATGATGATAGTGTTCGGGTGCCGTCCACCTACCTGACACTGTGTATGGACGGTGCATATATAACACTCTATTTAACCCTCGCAGTAATCCAATAATATAGGAATTGCTATTATTCCTATGTGTAGGTGAGGGTACTGAGACTCAGCGAGGTTTTATAACTTGCTCACAATCACACTGCTAAGCAGGGAAAGCTACCTGGAAAACACACATCTTTATTGCCTTTGTATTGACTTGGTAAGTGATGAGCACTAGCCTGAGGAACAGAAGAAGAGATGTAGACTCCGATGACTCAGCTTTATTCCATCTCCATTTATCATTTCAGACAAGCCTGACAGTACAGAGATGCCATAGCCCAGGATTCCTAGACTGGCTGAGAGGGAAAGGCTGGGCTATCATTCTTGATCTACTTTGCACGCATTTGGCCAGGTTGAGACACAGAGAGTGCTTGGTATAGGCCTAATATCACACAGCTTCTGAGTGAGCATCGAGTGTGGCCTGTAATCCAGACAGAGCTTTCTGTGTCCCTTTATAGTGGTACCTAGATTAGGCCAGGCACTCATGGTTTTGAGATTATTTCCCACTTGACCCCTTTAACCATGGCAAATCTCTGAAACAAGAACTTCAACTATGAAGTTCATTTAGACATCAATGGAGAGGTGAGGTGGGCAGGCACCCTGACGGGAGCCCAGGGACTGCTACATTGTCTGCACTTAGCCTCTGGCTAGCGGCAAAAGCAGAAGCAGATTTTGACCTTTGGCAGAAATGACATTTTGGGGCAGCTCTCTCCCTTTATTCTTGACACCTCTAGGTGGCCCATAGCTGAGCATCATCATCAGGATCACCCTCTACTCATACATAAAATCTCAGGGAAATCTGATAGCCTCGTTCGATATTCCAGTTATTAGCTGAGTGCGACTTGCAAGTGATACAACCTCTCTGAGCCACCATATACCCATCTGTAAAATGCAGATAAATGAAGCACCTGCTGTGCCTACTTCACCAGGCTGTTGTATGAGCCAGACCAGTCTGTACATGTAAAGAGGGCTTTGTGGAGCCACGACACATATAGGCTGTTAATGTGATCATTAGTGGCCTTGGGCCAGCTGGACGCAGCCGATTCAGGAACCTAGATTTCTAAGACAGGGAGTGGGGCAGGATGGGCGTGGAGGCAGAGGAGAAGAATTCACGTCTCTGCACTCGCTGGGCCCCCTCTATTTGTGCTCTCATTTTGACTACACTACCTTGTGAAATAGTGTATTCCATCGCCCCCAAAGATATGTCTTGCGTCCCAACCTTGGGAACCTATGAAGTTTACCTTATTTGGAAAAAAGGTCTTTGCGGATGTGTTTAAGTTAAGATGAGATCATCTTGAATCATCCAGGTGGGTCCTAAATCCAATGATAAGTGTCCTTAAAAGAGACAGAGAGGAGAGACTCAGAGGGAGAAGAGAAAGAGGCTGTGGGAAGACAGAGGCAGAGATCGGGGCGATCTAGCTACAAGCCGAGGAACACTGGAACCATCAGGACCTGAAGAGGCTCAGAAAGATTCCCCCAGAGCCTCTGGAGGGAGTGCACCCCCCCCCCCCCCCCCCGCTAACACCGTGGTTTTGGACTTTTGGCCTCTAGAAGTGTGAGAAAATTCATTCTGCGTTTTAAGCCACTAAGTTTGTGCTCAGTTGTGCTCATTTGTCGTGGCAGCCCTGGGAAACTAATGCATCATTATCTTTAGCCCCATTTAACAAAAAGGGACAGCTGGATCAGAGAGGTTGGATGCTTTCTTCAAAGCCATCCAGCTAACAAGGAGCTACAGTTCAAGTTCAAGCTCGTTGAACTTCCAAGCCGGCACTCAGAGCCCCTTCCAGGAGAAGTAGGAGCATTTGAGGGATGCAGCGGCAGGTTTCCTAGGATGAGAAACTAGACTTCTTAAGCTGAGGAAAGATGGGAAGTGGTCCTTTCAGTTCTGAGGCAGATCTTTCCAGCCAGGGAATCCCGAGGAGAAATGACTCTGCTGCACATCCCACACAGGTGGTGAAGGGAGGTCTGTAAGGGAAGTTTTGATGGTCGGATTTTCAGAGTCAGTTCCGCAGGCCATGGTTTGGGGGCACACTGATTGAGCAGCTCATCCATTGGGGGACCCAGGCAGCAATCTGCCAGCTAGCTTGAGCTTGGAAAAACACGAATTTCTCTTTTTCCTCCTTTTTTTTTTCTTTTTTTTTTTTAAACACAAGCTAGGCTGGGAGGGACCTCAATAAGGAAGGAAACCAATAGGAAATGCCTTTAGAAAATGAGATTTTTCAGAAAGCATGTCATGTCATCATTCTTGTTGCAAAGGCTTGGGCCCTGCCGTTCGAAACAGGAAATAGGAGAAACCAAAGGCAGTCAGCGAGAGGACAGCGTGGAGACCTTCTCCATGCAGACGCCAGCCTGCTGACAGGGCTGGCAACTATGGATACAGAGCCAAGTCACAGGGAAGCCAGTTGAACCAACAGTGGGTATTGGCCTGTAGAAAGCAGTCCTGGGCAGGACATGAGTGTTTTCTTCACACAACTGAAGGGCTGTCACGATCCATGGGGACAGTGTGTTTTGGGGGGTGGGCAAGGGAATGCATTATAACCATTGGGCTGGATGTGTCACAGGAGGCAGTAGAACGAAAAGTTAAAGGCTCCAGAGCCAGGGGCAATTCCAGTTTTGCCTCTTACGAACTTGGGCAAGTTATTTAAGCTCTCTGGCCTCTGTGTTTTTATCTGCAAAATGGGAGTAATAGTCATCCCTTCCTTGCAGAGTTATTGAGAGGCGCGTCATTAAAGGTCAAGTTCTTGGCGTAGTGCCCAGCACATCGTAAGCGCCCTGTAGATGTTACCTATTTTTATCTCTTCTTGGAGAGGTCAAGAAAGGCATTCTAGGGGACTGAGCTGGGTTTAAAGATGAGGGTAGGCATTTGATATATGGAGATGGGTGGGTGAGGTCACACCAGGCAGAGGGCAGCAAGCACAGAGACAAGGAGAGACCCACATGAGTCTTTTTGCTCCATTTGGTGTAGAATTCCAAAGGGAAAGCAATGAGAGATGAGGTTGGAGGGATTGGCAGGCCAGTGCGTGAAGGGCTGGGGTGTGTGAGTCAGGAGCTTGGACATCGTCTTATAGATCAATGCTTCTCAAACTTGAGCTTGCATGAGAATCACCTAGAGGGTGATTCTGGGCCCTACCCCAGAAATTCTGATCCATTAGGTTTGGGGTGGGGCCTGGATGTGCATTTCTCACAAGTCTAGATGATGCTTGCTGGCTGGTCCAGGGACCACACTTTGATAACCGCTGCTACAGACAGTGGGGCAATTGGAAGATTGAGAGCAATTTAAGATGAGGTTCAAGGGCACTTTTCAGGGAAAAATGCACTCAGTCTCGTTATGTGAAGCCACAGTAGTAGCCACCTGAGGCCAGAGTGGGGATTGTTGGAAGCTGAGCAGCAGGAGCTGACATCCTCTGTTCTCCAAAGACAGCTGCAGCCTGGAGGTTGGCAGGACCCGGGAAGGGGGAGTCTCACAGGCTCCCTCAGAGGGTAGTGAGCTGGCTAGGTGCCACGCCAGGCAGCTTCACACTCTTTTATAAAGGGTAGATGACCTATTTACTGGGGAGGGTGACCGTCTTCCTGAGGATGCCAAAATATAGAGAGCCGAATCCAGAGAGCAAAGGAAAACCTCACAATCGCAGCTCCTTCCAAACCCACTGCTGCCCCCCACCTGGGCTCTGTCCGTAACTGCTGGGGCAGCACTTGGTTTCCTGGGGTCACCGAGGAAGGGAGGGCAATTATCAAGGCCACATCCCACCCCTCTCTGTCAGTGCTGGGGGAAAAACAATATTTGGTTAGTTAAACAGCCGGCTATGGTTTCGTTTGAAAAGCTGGCTTTGATTAGGAGACTGCAGGGGTTGATTTATGAGGACAGATGAAAAAAAGAAGCATAAATGTGTAGAACTCACCAAATGATGACTCAGGGGACACAAAATAGGCAGAGTCCTTGTAAGTGGAGACGGAAATGACTTATTAAGCTTTTAGGTCCCATCTTGGGTTCATGTAGTCACAGTTCCTGGTGATACTCTTTCAAGACCTTGTCTAGACTGGTTTTTAAATCAGGGAGTGTATCCATCAGGGCTTGAGGTACACACGTTTCCGGGGTGATTCTCACTTCTGAAAACAATTATTTTTCCCCTGATAAACAATATTTAATATATGTATGAAATGAAAATGTATGAAATATAGTTTTCGCTGCAGGCTGGGGAACGGATGTCGTTAGAGTATTGCTTGAAAACGAAAAACTGGAAATGGTCTACAGTGCCCGCCAATGGAGGGTTGATTAGATAACCCATCACTCCCCCAGCTACGGAATTCTATGGGGACGTTAACAACGAACGTGGTGGCTCTGTCGTGTGTGTGTGTGCAGCCACCGCAAGTGCAAAGAGTAAGACGTAGGATAGTGTGTCTGGTCGATCGCTTTAATGCAAAACCACGTGCACGCACACAGTGGCACATTTCCCCTATGGACATATATGGATATAAATGTGCAGACAAAGGCTTGGAAGGATGCACATCAAAATAAGCCTCTGGGGAGTCCTGCTTGTCACATTTGTATTGTTTGTATTGAGAATGTATTGTTGCAGTACTTGTGCAATTAAGACCTTATTAGAAACACAACCGAATCCTTACTCTGAACTCCTGTGAGAAGAGTGATGAGAACTTGAGCCCTTGCCCTCCACACCTTTCCCCCAGAACCTCGGCGGTGTCCTCCCCGCTCGTCAGCCCCTTGGTGTCTCACCTCTTGCCTTGGGCTCCTGTTGATGTCTACCTGCTCTCTGAGCTTCTTCCTGATGAACTGCTTATCAGGACTTAACCTGGCTTCGGCCAGAGCCGCACCTCAGTGTTACCCCCCATGGCTCACCACAGCCAACCCCAGAGCTCAGGCTCCGAGAGAGCCAGTGTTACAGCTCTTCATGTAGACTGGCTCTTTCAGCCTCATTTTTTCTTGCCTCGTCTCTGCCTCCCCTCCTTCCTCTCTTCTGCTGGGGTGGGGTTGTGTTTGGGAGGGAGGGGGTGAGATAGTAGGAGCCATACCGCCATGCCAGGTGCCACTTTAAAGGTCTCTGTATAGCACTGGCCCACCTTGTTCTCTCTCCCAGTATACAGCCCTCCTCTCCCTGGCCCACTGCCTAGAAAGTTCTGGGCAATTGTTGCTTCTGCACTGATTCCAGATTCTCATTCTTGGGAGGTCTGGCCTGGTGGTGCCCACAAGTCCATGGTGGGCACCCAGGAGAGATCTCCTTCCGGGACACTCACGGGATCATGTTTTTCCGCTGCCCTCAGTAATCTAGCCAAGGAACACGCTAGCTGAAAGCACCTCGGTTTTCTCATTTGTAAGTTGAGAAGATTGGTTTCGACGGTTTCTGAGCTTGCTCCCAGCTCTGACGTCCAGCATTTCATCGCATGCCTTTGTTGGTGCTCACCTCTTCAGGGTGGCCCTTGGACCATCTTATTCCATTCCCACGACAACTCTGCGGAGTTGACAGGGCAGTTCTATTCTCCCATTTTACACTTAGAAAAACAAGGCCTCGAGATGGCCAGACATCCTAGGTCATTCAGCTGGCATTGGATCCTGGGCAGGTGTTTGCAGCTACAACGTCTGCCGAGAGATTCACTAGGAACAAGAGCTTCTCTGGTAGATAAAAGGGACAGGCTCTTCCTGACGGAGGGCAGAGGGCAGAGGGCAGAGCAGCTCACAGGAATTGAAGTGGGGTGTGTCTTGATTAGCTCAATGACGCCGGAGCAAGGGGTGTGGGAAAAAAGTGAAAAGAGAGGAGGCTGGGCACCTTTCCATTTCCTTATAAATAATTTTGCTTCCAATACTTCCTCCTCTGAGAAGCCCTCCGGGCAATGATGTACTAGTAAAGGCTTAACACTAGTCCCTCAAAAAAAAAAAAACAAACAAACCCCAAAACCCAAAACCAAAAACCAACAAACAAACAACAACAACAAGAACAACAACCAAAAAACAAGTAGTTGGTAGTGATTACCAACTACTCCCTCCATGGCCAATTTCAAGTTAGCAATGTGGTCACTGAATACTTAGTTAAAAAGAGTTGGCTCTGGGAAGCCAATAAGAGCTATCCACTGAGTCACTAACTCTTCTCTCTGCCCTGAAGCATCTGGTTGTCCCTCTGACTTAGCAACTCTCACATTGCTGAAACCATCTGTAAATAAGTCTCTGCTACGAGACTTTTTGCAAGGGCAGTGTGCATGTTCGATTAAGTGATTTAATGATGATGAAGTGAATTAAATCTACTATTAAAATGTGTAAACATACATAAAGTACTTGGAACAGTTCTGGCAGGAGAAAGTGCTATATAAGCGAAAGCTGTGCCTAATATCCGTCATTCTCTTTCCAGTCCTGCAGGGAGCACTGGTGGTGCTCAAGGACATGTCTGTCGAAGGGATGATAAACTCCAACCCAAAGGGCTCCATCCATTTCTTATTCTGCTTGTTTTTATAGACCACCCTTTAGCCCAAACTAATTTGAAATTCTATGCAACTTTGGTTTCATGTGGGAAAAACCCTCCCACCTGTTTCTATGGACAACAAGGGGTCTCCAAATTCATTCTCTGGATAATTGACAGGACTGAGTCTGTTGAGGCAGCGTGATGAGGTAGATTTGGATTCTAATGGGAGCTCCACCATTTTTTTTTTCATTTGGGTTTCTGAATGAATTACTATACCTCCAAATTCCCTCATCTGAAAAAGGATGATAATGACACCAACTTTCTTAGGTTAATGAGATTGATAAATGAATTTGGGAGCTCGGGCTGTTCTGGTTTGCCTCCCACCCCCGATCTGTGTTCTACCATCCTCTGCCCTGCTCCATTGATGCCCAGGAGGCTCAGGACAGTACTCCTTGCCCTCTGCTGTCCCTGGAGTTCAGCCAATGGAAGGTAGTGGCAGAAGATTGAGGGGCCCAGGGGGAGAAAGAGAAACTCGCCTAAACACTCCGCATGCTTTTCTTTGGTTCTGGCCAGAGGCCACATCCCTCTCTCCACACCAGCTCCAGTTCCGTTGGTGGTGGCTAATGTCCTTGGGCTTTGGCTTTCAGCAAAGGCTGGGGGTAGAGGAACTAAGTTCCTAATGTTGCTAATTCCTGGGTGTCTCAAAGCCCATTGCTATTTCCCTTGCTCCTACTCAGACTTCATGGAATAAGTCCCTTTAAGAAAACTTAAGTGTCCTAGGTGACTGTATTATCTATTTCCTGCCAGTACCCAGACAACGTCAAGCCTGGTGCCTAGGCATGTAAGAGAGACTTATTAATAATCTTAGTAGCCACCCTTTATTAAGGGCTGAAGTTGGGCTAAGCACTGTGCCAAGTGAAAGGTACTGATAATTATACCCATTTTGCAGATGAGAAAAGTAGAGCTTAAAGTTATTAGTGTTTTGATAAGTCACGTAGCTGGCAAGCAGGCAGCCAGGATCCGAATCAATTCATGTTAATTGCACTATCATTTGGTGAACAGGGACCGAGTCTTGGACTCAGACCTGTACTGCAGAGTTGTGTGCTGGGAGGTGCTAACGAATGAGGCCGTGAGCTCAGAGCCCTAGGTTTCCGCATCATCTTCCCTGGGAGTTGACCTTCTGGCGTCAGGGCCGCTCCAGCCTCCACAGATCTTGACCTCTTGTTTAGAGTGTCTGGGCTGCTATCTGTTCCCAAACAATCTCTTGTGGTTGGGGTTTCCTCTCATTACCTCCTACCCGTGTATCTATCCGCTCCGAGCTGCTGGAACAGCCCATTGTCGCTCCTCCACCCTCCTGGTCACCCACACCCACTGGTGTTTACAACATGTCTCTCCAGCATCTGCAAACTTCATTAGAGCCAGAGCTACACCCTCTTCCTGCTCATTGGTGCAGACCGTGCATGAGGCCAGACCGAACATGGCTCCCCAGGGGCCTGCCAGACGCTTCCATGGGCCAGGCCAGATCTCCTTCCCTGGGGACTCCTGGCCAAGCTGTAATCCAGAGCTTGTGTCTCTGCCGGCGAAACATTCCTGATGGGGTACCAGGGCCACACTCTGCTCTAGTTTGTGGCTTGGTTAACATTATGTGGACAGTGGCTTAGAAAGAATATTAATTGTGGAGTCAGGAACACCTGCCACCTAGTAGCTCTGTGATCTCGGTCCAGTTGCTTAACTTCTCTGAGCCTCAGGTTCCTGATCTGTAGAACTGAAGATAAATAAAGCTGAGGATGAAAGTTACTGCATAGAAAGCTCCTAGCACATCTTTGGTGCAAAACTCTCTCTCTCTCTCTCTCTCTCTCTCTCTCTCTCTCTCTCTCTCTCTCCTTCTAAAGACTACTTAGGGGCTACCAAAGACCAAATAGTGTAGAGTATATTTATCATTTATTTGTTTATTTGGGGAGTGCTGTCTACTAGATGTTGATGTTATCAGAGATTCTAAAGATCATTACCTTCATCTTGTAGATGAATATTCTAGGGTTCAGAGAGTTTGCTGTGGTCATCCAAATAACAGATTGGGTTTGCAAGCAACTCTTTATTTTTAATTTTCTCTAGTCATTTTTAAAGAATGAAAATAAACAACTAAGTGATGTAAGCCAAAATGAAATCACCTTTATTTCTTGTAAAAAGATAGCTGCCTTTGCCCTTTTCACTTATTCTTTTCTGTCCAGAGATTTTCTTGCCAAAGCAGTTGTCATTTGTGACTCCATAACCTCACTATACAGTTCTTACTGCTCCTTGGATGAATTGAGCTTTCTAAACCCATTTTGAGATATCGTCTGTTAAGGATGGGATTCTGGAAGCTGCACTGACATTGGGCTGATACTGAAGCGTTTCTTGCATAGGACAGATGTCAGAGCTTGGGGCTAAAGATGGGGATGATCTGGATGATAAATGAGTCTGAAGGTCATTATCATTATTGTTTGTTTTCTTCTTATTAAGCTCAGACGGTGACAAATGTCTAAAAGTATTTTCCTCCTAAATCATTCTTCTTTGAGAATAAAAAAAAAAAATGAAGCTTTGGGCTGCGAGCTTTCCCTTGCCACCATATTGTGAGCTCCCTGCTGCCCATCTGAGTCTTACTGATCTCTGAACCCTTTGTAGCCCCTTCCCATAGTGCTTTGCACACAACGGCAGGCAAACGTGACTGAACAAACATTTACTGAGCACTCTGTTTGTTCTCCATATTATGCTGGGTACTTTCACATGAGAAAAATAAAAAATTACTTGTCCCAGGTCACACCAGTAGTGATGGAGGCTGGCTCTGAACCCAGCTGGACCTTCTGACTCCATATTGAGTGCTCTTTTCTGTTCCTCTCAGCTGTCGCTCAGGATCTCCATCGATGATGGTCGTTGAGCAAGATTTAAGTCTTTTCTTTTAAAGGGTTCCAGCAGTGTTGTATATGCTGTTAGGAGAAGGAGGGTGAATGAAGAAGGAATGATCCCTCCTTACAGGAAGAATTATAATGAGCTTCAGCTGTCTGGGCGGCTCACTCACCATGTGAGGGTGAAGAGGATCAAAGAGACCAATGTGTCACCATGGGAACTGTCCTAGTTTTATAATCTTAATTTTTCAAAGGCCTGCATATGAACACATGGAAAGCAAGAAAAATTCAGTGAATGAGAAGTGATGCAGGCTAATGATTTAAATACAAGTTCTGAAGGGGAAATCAGAGAGTGGAGAAATATTTTGAGCCGATTTATAAATAGCTGCTGAACTCAGTTTTCCAGGATAAGTAACAATTGCCTGTAGGTGACAAGAATAATTATGGTCCCTATCTGGAAAAGATGCATTGAGATTGTGCTTCTTGCCCAAAGGATACAGCAATGGCCTTCCTTGCTCAAGGAGAAGCGGAAGATGCCTCTGTAAGACAATCACTTACCTGAGTAGGAGAAGCCTGGAATTGCTTCTGGAAGGAGCTAGGACCAGAGATGGTGTTGTTGAGGGAGTGTGTCAGATTGTAAAAACTGGCCACAGATTATTCCCTACCCTGTATGCACATCTTTTTGCAAGGGACTGCAGTTCCTCTCACCAGCAGGTGGGATCTCCAGCTCTGGAATGTGGACTTGGACATGTGACGTGTTTGGTCAGTGAGATACCAGCAAATGTGATGGAGGCAGAGGCTTGAAAAATGCTTCAGATTAGGGACAGCCCTATCTCTGTTGCTCTTGGTTACAATGAGATCACCACCATAGAAAAAAGCCTAGGCAACCTGCTAGATGATGAGAGATGCATGGCCCAGTTACTTTTGTCACCCCTGCTGACAGCCAGATAGACATGTGTGAGGCTGTTGATCGCCAGCTAACCTTAGAGAAATAAGTAGGCCTCGTTGATCCCAGATGGAGCTGAGCTGAGCTGTCCCAGCTGATCCTGGCCCAAACTCTTGACTCTTAGTGTCATAAGTGAATAGACTGTTGTTGTTTTGAGCTGCTAAGTTTGGGAACGATTTGTTATGCAGCAAAAACTGATACGTGGTATACACTACAGATTGTAAACACCAAGTGGGGGAAAAAATACTCTAGATGTAGGTTTAAAACACATATTGGTAACAAGCTATTCCCCGTTCCCCAAATCCAGCCCGCTATCTGTTTTTGTAAATAAAGTTTTAATGGAACACAGCGAAACTCATTTGTTTACATATTGTCTATAGCTGATTTCACTCTACAACTGCAGAGTTAAGTGGGTGTTATAAGGACGATCTGGCCCACAGAACCCAAGGTATTTACTATCTGGCCCTTTACAGAAAAAGTTGATGCAGCATATAATAGTAAATGGGGCTTCGACTACAAACCTTCATTCAAATAGAAGCAGAGAAACACATATTTTAAGAATCCCCACATGAATATTATTGATTTTCTAGTTATTAGAAAATGACATATGCTCACTACAGAAGAGCGTGAGAGAGTGAAAGTCACCTGCATGTTCACCATTCAGAGATAACCTCTTGCTGCTTTAAGACATGTCCTTCCAAACATTTATCTTTTCCCATATAGTTTTACCACGATTTATTTAACCAATTTTTTATTGGTAGAAATTTAGTTGTCAAATATTTCTGCTATTATAAACACACAGTTTAATCAATATTCTTGATTTATTATACATTTGGCTAATTATCTTCTTAGGGTAAATTCCTAGAAATAAAACTTCTGGATCAGAATATTACAGTTAAAATTTTGATATTATTATGCTCTCCTCCAGAAAGATTGAACTAATTCATACTCCACAGTTATCTTGGTTTTATTTATGTTTCTTAGGTTACTTGATGCATTTGAATATTTTTTTCACGTGTTTAGTCCCATTGCATTTCTTAATTCATAAATTGCTAGTTAATATCCTATGTTCATTTCCCTTTTGAATAAATTTATATAAGTTTTTTATAGATGTAATAGCACTTTATTTCTTATATATACCACACACACATTTTTCTTCCAATTAAATTTTTTTTATGGTGGTTTGCTTTTTGGTTGATTGTTTTTGCTTACCAAAGTTTTCAATTTTTATGTATCCAATTCTATTCATTCCTTTCATCTTTCAATATTTTTAATGATTGTCATATGGAAGAGGATTATACATTTACTCAATTTATGAAGAAGACAGAGCCAGTCCAATGAGAGAAAAGTTGTAGCGTGGCAGACTTCAACTAAACATAATAAACAACTTTCTTCCAATTAGAACTGTCAAATGTGGAATGCATTGCTTTGCAGGTAGTGAGATTTCCCATAATGAGGGACTATCAAGCATGAAATGCATGAACACCTGACAGTGATGTTGTACAGGGTGGCCAGATGGCTTCTGGCATCCTTAATTGTTTACAATGCAGATTTTTTTAATGGGATGACAATAATTGAATTCTACTCACTTCCCCCAGAGAACTTGTTTCAAAATTGTAACACCATCTAACATTTGGTCTTTCCAAGAGCAACTGGACAAAAGTTGATGTGGCAGAGCTGGCAGCACTAAATGAAAATAGTTCCGAACCACTGATTATTATTAAAGTGCATACCAGAAGATGTTAGGGGTCCTGTGGTTGTCATTCATGAGTTTTACTTTCATCGCCATGCATCACCTTGCAGCCACAGAAATTTCCATGAACCCATATGAAATCCACAGTAGCTGATCTCCCAAAGCTGGGAATGAAGATGGGTTTAGGCAGAACTGACTTCTTAGCACGAGTCAAGCAGCGACCTGGCCAAGTCCTATGATAGCACCAGAGAAAAGTGGTGCTAGGCGGGGTTATCGAAGCAATCTGCTAGGATGCTGCTATTGTACAGTTGGCAAAACCAAGTGCCAGAAAGGGGAGGGGATATCCCAGCAAATAAGTCTCAGAACAGTTATGAGAATCTGCCCTTCTTGATCCATCTGACTATGTTGGTCTTCCCTTTTTGATTTGGGGTTTACTGTTTTTTATTAGGATTGACAAGGAACAGTTAAGATTAAACTTAGACTTGGAAGAATGCTCTCGCTTCTCATTCATTTGTTTATTCATTCATCAGCATACCAATGATCCCCTACCATGTGTAAGGCTTTGGAAATTTAGCAATGAACAGGAAGGATAGCAGCTCACAGCCTAGAGTAGAGACAACTTGAATCTATTAATGACAAAATAGGGTAGGGGAAGGTCTGAAGTACAGCATGCTTTGGTTGCTCATGGCCATGGCATTCGAAACTTTTCCAGAGATTGGGAAAGGCCTTTGGAAAGATTAAAATTAAGATAGAGATTTAAAGAAGGAGGAGAAATGGGCCATGAAGAAACAGAATGGGAGAAGAGAAAAAAGTTGGTGGCCAGATAAGAGTTTCAGGGAAAGAATAAACATATGCAGGGAACCAAAGCCAGAGAGAATTTTAGTTTTCTACATCTCTGGAGTTGTGTAAGGCTGCCTCTGATGTGATGTAGTGGAAAGAACCAGAATTTAAGGGATCAGGTGTTTGGCTTTCAGCCCTGCCAGTTCCTGGCTTCATGACCTTGGCAAATAACATAATCTATCTTAACCTCAATTTTCTCATTTGCCAAATGGTGATAATAATACCTACTTCACAGGATTATTCTGAGAATGAGATGAGCTAATGGATATAAAATTGGCCAGCATGGGGCTAGGTTTTAAATATCTTAAACCTTTCATTTTGAAGCTGTCAATGACCAAAACCTATTTCTTTTACCTAGCCCAAATCTTCCTTGCTGTCTGTGGACACACGTCAACTGGATCAGTTCAGCAAGCTCTTATTATCTCAGTTTCTACTTTGAGTCATTGTGGATTCAGGCACTGTGAGAATAGGAAAGAAGTATGATACCATGATCTAAAGTGGGAATTTAGTTGGGAAGTGAAGGTTAGTCTAAAGGGTATTTATCCTCTACAGCATCTGCTGTCTCTGCCTCCATCTTGTCCATGAGCTCCTGCAGAACATATAAAATAAGGTCTAAGAAACAGGTCATCTCCTTGTTCCCAATGATAAGATTCCCAAGAGCCTTGCTGAGTAGGTGCTCAGCAAATTTTAGTTAGATAGAGCCAAAGGAAGTTTGAGAATTTAGGGCAGAATTTAAAGGGTAGAAAACAAAGGGTATAGATCAGAGGGATAATGGAAATTAAAATCTGTGCAGATCAGGGAAGATTTGTAGAGGTGAGGTGGCAATGTTTAGCTTTCCTAGTTGCTGCCAAAGAACTTCCAGCGTGGTGGTACCACTTTACACTCCTGTCAGTGCTGTATGAGAAATCCAGTTACTCACATCCTTAGCTGATGTCAGTCTTTTTAATTTTAGCAATTCTGGTGGGGGAGCAGTGCTATTTCATTGTTGTTTTATTTTACATTTCCCTAATGACTAATGATTTTAAATATCTTTTCATATGATTATTATCCATTTAAATATCACTTTTGTGTAGAGCTTGTTTAAGTCTTTTGCTGGTTTTAAAAATGTTGACTGTCTTATTGGTTTGGGGGGAATTCTTTATATATGATGGACACAAGTCTTTTGTTGGATATATCTACTGAAAATCTCTTTTCTTGTCTGTAACTTGCCATATTGCCTTTCATAGTCCTTTTAATGAAAGAAGTCTTCAATTTTAATGAAAAACAGTATGCCGATTTTTTCCTTTTAAGGTTAGTTGTTTTGTGTACATTTAAGAAGTCTTTACAAAGTCTTTTACAAAGTTTTTATTTTGAAAAAAATTTCAAACCAAAAAAACTTGCAAGAATTCATATATGCCCCTCACGTAGATTCATGAATTAAAATTTTTTAGAGAACTGTTTTTTCTAAATAAAAAAGAAATGCTTGAACAGGGTTCAAAATATCCAGTCTGAAGGATGATAAAATGACAAATAAATCTTCTAATTTCCCTGACCAAGTCCTCCTCTCCAAAGGCAACCTGTGTTAGTACTTTCTTACACATGCTTTTATAGATATTTTTCATAGATATACATCAATATATTTTTGAATATTCCTTTTACTTATTTATCAAGTGAGACACATTAATAAGGGTGTCCTGAATATCGCTTTTTAAATTTAACAGTGTATCTCAGTATTGTCCCCCTATCAGCCCCTTTAGAAATGACTTTACTCTTTTTAAGGTTAAAGATGATTGCTTTCTGTCAAAGCTTTATAATTTAAAGCTACTGATCCCTCCTGAAAGGATCAGTTATGTTGTGTTTAGTCTTCCTTATCACAAACAGTGCTGCAGTAAACATCCTTGTGCATAGGACTTTGTGTGAGTGAGTAAGGCAATGGCTTGTTCCAAGGGTATGGGCGTTTACAATTCTGTTAGTTCTGGCCACATTATCTAAAAGGTTATTTTGGTTTAAAACCTCCAGCAGCACATGAAGTGACATTACCTCTTTCTGCGGGAGTAGAATTTAAGCAAGCAGAGAAGGAGAAAGAGAACACATCATGGAAGGAACAGTATAAACAATGGCCTAGAGTAAAGTTTCTTCACTCCACACTATTGACGTTTTGGGCTGGATAATTCTTTGTTGGGGCTGTCCTGTGGATTGTAGGATATTTAGCAGCATCCTTGGCCTCTACCCAGTCGAGGCCAGTAACAAGCCACCCTTCCCCCACCTGAGGTGTGACAATCTAATATGTCTCCAGACATTGACAAATGTTCCCTGAGGGGCAGAATTTCCCTAGGTTGAGAACCAAGACTTGGAAGAAGGAACATTAAAAAATCAGGCTATGGAGAGAGAGAGAGAGAAGAGAGAGAGAGAGAGAGAGAGAGTGAGAGAGAGAGAGAGTGTGTGTGTGTGTGTGTGTGTGTGTGTGTGTGTGTGTACAATGAGCACAGGTGCAAAACTGAGAAGACAGCATGGAGTTATATCCTTGAGAACTTTGGGATTAGTCTCGGGAGAGGTCTCTTTCTTCCCTCGATACACTCTTCATAAAAGCCCACATTGTGGAAACCCCCCTTTTTGGTGAGGTGAGGCCACAAAATAATAATAAATTACTAATAAATTCTCTCTTTATTAGTAATGAGCAACTCAGCGGTGGTCTTTTACGCTCACATGAGTTGTTCATGACCTTTATTCTCATTTGAATTTTGCAACAGCAGGTGAGGGCCCTGATCCCTGGTCTACAGATGAGGAAATCAAGGCTCAGGAAGAGGAGTAGAAGCTCTGTCCCCCCCTGCCCCCCACACACCCCACCCCACTCCCGCACCCCGACCTCAGGGCACAGCACTCATCATTGCTCTGCTTTGAGAGCCAGCTTCACAACTGCAATTTCAGAAAACACAGTATGGAGCCATTAACATGTATTTTAGTCATTATTTCCATCATCTGTTGAACCTCAGAATAGGCTCGAAGTCGTTGTTCTCTCCCTCTCTCTCTCTCCTTACGTTTTGGTTTATTTTTGGAAGTGAGATCCATTGATTGCCCTTTGCTTTCTCTCAGGAACCTCTGTGCTGCATTTCTAACCACACCCAGGAGGAGAGCGCATGCTTGGACCTTCATGGAATATATGACAGCCCCTCTCCGGCTCAGTTTCCTGATCGGCAAAATGATACCTCTGCTCCCACGCTCTACAGGTCTCACTATGTTATTATTAAATTTGCTCCTTGGCAGACATAACTTGCTAAACTCATAGTAATAAGGAAGAATGAGTATATAACTTCAGCTTCCAATGAAATGCCTGATGCACAGTAGTAGGTGCTCAGTAAATGGCAGTGGAATGACAGAGTATAATCACATGGTTACCTGGGAGCAGCACTATGTGGGCAAGTAGGGAATCTATCTGGGTTCTGGGCCTCAGGGGTCCTTGCACTCTGGAATACCATCCCCAACATTTTCTAAGCCCCACCAAGGATCAGGATTTGCCAGAGCCAGCAATGTCATCCACACAGGCTGCTCTGGGCTCAACTAGGACCCACTTTAGCTTTGGTTCGCATTTCTCCCCTTTGGCATGCTCTCTAGTCCTCTGCATAGTGCGTGGGGTCAACCAGATGCCCTGGAGGAGCCCCAGGCTTGGCTTCTAAGATGCTGTCTTAGGGACACATGAATAGACCCCAGTTCCAGGAGGGCTGCCTGGGGAAAGGATCTTTCCTGCTGGCCAGAGAGTATTTATTTTGCATGCATTTTGGTGACTCAAATTGTTATACCTACAGAGGACTCACAGAAATATTTGCATGGGCCTCCATATACTTAGGAGTAACTCTGTCTAGGAGGTCATCAATCATTTCATTCATTCAGGCGGTCATTCAGTGGAGGTCATGTCTTCAGGTGACCTGCAATTAAGCAGTGTAGTTGCTGTAATAAGTGCTATTATTATTATTATTATTATTATTATTATTAGCAGTATGAACACATGCAGGGGTCCCCAGAGAGAAATGATTAATCTAGTCAGCACATGGTATATGGTCTCAACATAAGGGAGGGTCATAGCATTGGAGCATAGACCTTAAAGAATGTCTAGAATTTCTCCAGGAGGAGCATGTCATGTCCAAGGAACAGAAAATAATTACATGAGGTTAAAGGATGTGTCGGGGCTGGAGAGAGATGGGAGATGAGCTGGAAAGAAGGTGGGCCCATAACCTGAAGGACTTCTGTCACCAGGCTGATGTTTCTGAAACTCTTTTCTGAAGAAGAAGGAGAGTCACCAAATGCTTTTTAGGCAGAGAAGAGATGGCCAGCTATATTGTTTAGAAAGTTCATCCCGGTGGCTGGTGGAGGAGATAAGATGGCAGGAAAGCGAGACGGGAGTCAAGAGACCCTTCTAGAGACTCCGGGTAAGAGGCAGCTGGCACCTGACCAAAGGAGCAGCCGTGAAGGGGAGGCCATAAAGCCAGAGCTGTTGGTCCCCAAACAATGAATGGCTGGGAGAATCAGTCACCTTGACCTCTCTTTCCCCCCTTCCTATTCTTCTCACTCCCCACTCTCCCCTCTGATGAAATGGGGCAGGCTGACACAAGGCTGGCTTCCGGATGGGAGGGAAGCTGAGGTGAACAGCACACTAGGCAGCCCACTCTTGGGAAGACCTTCGCAGGAAAGCTCACAGAGCATGGGTTTCAGCCTGAATGAATGGCCTTCTGGGTTTATCTTGAGGGACTTCAGGTGGGCTTGTCAGATGCTTTCAGAGTGGCCCAGGCAAGGGGCACCAGCTCTCCCAGAGTGGTCCCTGCTTCGTGATGTGCGCCCTACAACTCTGCTCCGAGCTCCCCTCCACAGCCTTCCCCCAGCATATGTACGGGTCCCCATCAGGACCCGTTGCATCTCTGGAAATGACCTCAGTCTCTAGAATATTTGTTCTTCTTGGCTTTTCAAACAATGTCCTCGTTTTGCCAGAGGAAAAGGGAAAGAGACTCTCTAAACGAGCAGGCCGCCCTTTGTTCTGGGCTCATAAATCTGGCGCGAGCACATGTCCGGCCTTCCCGCCCCTCCTGCATCATTGTCCCCGCTGCTGATTAATAGGTCAGAGCTAACTTTAAACTGGCATTTCCTGACCAGCCCATCCCCCAGCCCCCACCCCGCCTGGCTGGCTGTATTTTAGAACATGACTCCGCTGCACGCCAAAGTCCCCTCCTCATAGTGGGCTCCCAGGTGACGGCGCTAACTCTGGCCGAAGCCGTCTGCACAGTCCAGGAACGGGCCTGAGGAAGGGCTCGGCTGCCAGGTGGGCGTGCAGCTTGATGGGCATCGCCTCAGAGTGTTCGTTTCTCCCCTGGCCTATCTAGTCTTGGCAGGTCCCACCTGAACACCATCGGAGGGGCAGTATGGAGAGAAGGTGTGACAATAAGTGCGACAGGGTGTTTAATTTTGTGTTTGTTTTCCTTAATGTTCTATGAGTGACCGAATTATTTCTCAACCACACCAAGAGATGTTGTAAAAGAGAAAGAAGGTACCAACGTGGAAAGATGGTGTCGAGGTTGATTGCGCAAAATAGGGTACCAAAGTTGAATGTATCTGTTATCCAGCCATATACTTCTTAGAGTTACTATGTCTTACTTGGATAACAAGGAGGTGGAAGATTTATATACATACCTCAAACCTGGCTTCAGTTTTGTGAGTCGTCCCTCAACTCAGGGATAAGCTATAGCATCTCCCCTACAACTATAACCTCCAGCTTGTCAAGAACCCAGTTAGTAAGAATTCCAATGGTATTTTCAACCTTAGCCAGTGAGGTTGAAAGCCAGCTCATCTTAAATAGCTTCCATGTATTGAAAACCTACTGTCATTATTTGCAGCTGAAGAAGACTAAAGCACCTTACATAGGTCATCTCGGTTAGTGGTCTCAGGCACCTGGTGTCATCTCCGTTTTACAGGTAGGATGTGACAGTCAGAAGCCAGGAGGCTGGTCTACAGTCACACAGTTAGTAAGTGAGAGCGAAATGTGAAACTGAGTGTTTCTGAGGCCAGTGGCTGTGTTCTTTCCAGTATTCTGCTTCCCTGATGGCCAATTGAGGGTTCAGAAAACATTGTTACCATGTAAAAATCTCAATAAGTTGAGCGAAAGACCTCCTGAAAGTTCACATCTGGTGGGAGGTCCACTACGCAGCTTTGGGGGTCTCTCTGGTACTCAATGAATCAAACTTCTTCACTTCGTCTTGGGGTCTGAGACACCTGAGTGCCTCAGGACCCCAAAGCCTTTCACTGCAGTGACATCAAGGATGAAAATGCACCGAGGTAGTGGCTGATTTCTCTGCTTTCCCCACATTATCGGCTGATCGGGAAAACAGATTTTTCATAAATAAACAGGTCCTGGGAGTATTCCACAAAAATGAGTGACATTGAGCAAGTCCAATTTGGATAACAAAAAATTCTGGTGTTGGAAAGCCCTGATTCCTTCTACATTTCAATCATTAGACTCTTTTGAAATAAAGAGTGTTCCAGATAGGTAGTAATGAGACACTGAGCTACACATAAGTCACTCATGGGCCATTAAAAAAAAGATAAAATAAAATAACTTGTTCTACTTACTGCCAGACACCCTCTCTCTATGTGGTCCCTTCGATTGTATTCATGTATGATCTTTCAAGGCCAGTGAGGCCATAACTTTATAAAAAAAATAGATATACAAAAAGAATAACGCAAAAGCAACTCTCAATCTCATTACAAAGATATATCCATTATTGACATTTTGGTGTAATCTTCTTTAAGGAATGTGTGTGTGTATGTGTGTGTATGTATACCTACCTGTATGGCTAGATAACAAACATACTAATATGGAATTATACTGTATATTCTCTTTTATAGCCTGCCTTACTTACTCAGTCAACATCAAGAACATCTTTCCATGCCAGTAGCTGTTCTTCTCCAATATCATTTTTCATGGGTGAGTAGTATTCCATGATATAGATATACCATAAAATTTAGCCCATTTCCTATTTTGCCCACTGAATCTGATTTTGGTTGATGTTAGAAATTTGTTGATTGGGTACCTCCCATAGGCTCAATTCTTTGCATATATATTATGATGGGAGGCAGTGCCCAGTGAGGGAGAGACCTCAGTTCAAAGCCCACCTCTGTTCCTTACTAACTTGGACTTTGTGTAGGTTACTTAACCTTTCTGAGCCTCGACTACCTTCTGTGAGAACGTGGGTAATGATATGCTCCTTAATAAGCTATTGTGAAAGTGAAGTGACATAAGAGATATATGGATTCTGGCACAGAGCCAGTCCACAGCAAACAGTAACTGTCATGCTGCAGAGGGAAATAGGCCAGGATGGTGTCTATGTGCGCCCAAGAGTGTCTATGTGCGCCCTGAATGAGCCCTGAGGGGAGAGCTGGAGTGAGCAGGCAAAGGGAGTAACTTGAAAACATTTTTGGGGGCCTCTGCTTTAGTTTTGCAATGTGAAGCTGGGGTTTTAGGGAGGACATGTTTCCCCCCTGGGAGATTAAATGTAGGTACAGGTACTAAAGCTATTTGTTCCTTTTCTCTCTTCCCTCTACAATTGATTGACAAGTATAAAAATGTGTTTTACTTTCTTGTTCTCTTAAAAAAGATTTCTATCCATCCCTGTCTTTGATTATCCTAAGCTAATGGTGGTTCCTGACATCTCCATAAAAATAGTCTCAGCATTTACATACATTTGCTTTTCCTCACAACAAACCTGTGAAGTAGGGATGTTCTTCCATCTTGAAATGGAGAAAACTGAAGCCAGAGAGGTTGAATAGCTTGCCCAGTCCAACAGTAACTCTGAACAGCTCGAAATTCAAGACTGTCCAGCTACCCAGCCTTCCCTCTGATTCTAATGGATGAGAATTCCTTCCAGTGCCTTCAATCTCAAGGTCATTGGCTCTCCATTTCTCAGATTATTTTTTCTTTCATAGGTGACTGTTCTGCAGGCGATATTCAAATGTTCAGTAAACTCAGAGAGATCAGGGCCCTTGTGATTGGAGCCAATGGCTGTATGGGGAACCAGCAGAGCTGTCCTTTCCACAGCACAGAAATAAAGGCTGCTTGTAAGAGCCGTATCTACCTCCGGTAAGGCCATGGGGGATGTTTTGGGATAGATGGTCTTTCTTGATTCTGGAAATGAAACTTGTGTCATGTTTAGCTGTGGACACATCTGTCGAAGCAGCTGCTTACATTGCACAATGTATGCTTCTTAC
This sequence comes from Eonycteris spelaea, assembly GCA_003508835.1. Classification (NCBI taxonomy): domain Eukaryota; kingdom Metazoa; phylum Chordata; class Mammalia; order Chiroptera; family Pteropodidae; genus Eonycteris; species Eonycteris spelaea. Next base: position 3,696,178 of record PUFA01000030.1, on the reverse strand, counting down.
CAGCTAGCTCTGGCCTCACATAGGCAGAGGACATGATTATTTTTCTTGCTCAAGGATGAACTGAAGTGATGAAAATAGACTCCCCACCACCCCCACCCCAGTCCAATAAAGAGAAGAGAAATCGTTCCACCATGTTTGTGGGAGGGATATGGTGAGAGGTGAGTGACAGAGTGGACTCTGGCTTCATGTTCAGAGAGATCTGGGTTTCAATTCCAGCTCTCTCTCTGACCTTGCTGAGCTTCTGCTGTCTCGCTGGTAAAGTGGAGACAGAATACGACTTATCTCATGGTGAGGGTTAGGTAGGCAAGGTTTATACCAAGACCTGGTAGTCATAGGCATTGTTCTAAGGACTTTATTTATGGACTCATTTCATCCTCACCATAAACCCCATGAGCAGATATTTTCATTACCTCTACTTTGCAGATGAGGAAACTGGAGCAGAGGCAGATTATATAACTTGCTCAAGGTCACATAGTAAGTGGTGAACTGGGATTCGTTCTGGGGTGTCTTAGTTATCACTTTATACTGCCTTTCACTATAGTATGCGGTAAGCCAGTGCATGAGAATTCTTTCTACATCTGTTCTATGAGAGTTAGGACATGAAACTCAAATTCAATATCCCAGACTAGAAATTCGTAAAGTCACTTTAAAAAGAATCTCCAGGACAGCAGGACTTGCCACTGACAGTACTGACAGTACTAAGGTTATTTATGTATTAGAAAATGAAGTGGAACATTCTGAAGGGGGTTTGTTTCGTACAAATGAAGTTTAAGGGAAGTCACAGCAATGCCTGGGCAGAGCCCACCCTGGCATCATCCAAAGTCTCTTGGCCAAGGGACTTTGAAAATTACAATGGCATGGACACACTCTCCCCTGTAAGTCCATCTGTGAAGGGGATGAGGATGTTTGGGGAGGATGACTTGAGTTTCTGATCTACCTAATAGCTAGCTCTCCTTGTAAGTGAATACACTGACACTCTGCTTTACACATCCATCTCTTTGTCTTTGGTTGACATGAACCTTCTGTGAGAGATTACTCTACTTGTTCGAACCAAATCAAGTTTCTGAAATGGAAAAAGGATAGGCCAAATCCTGGCATAGGGGGTTTCACGAAAATGATAAAATAAATGTAGAGTGTTGTGGCTCCTTGGTGCTAGCCAGCTGGACTTCTTCAGATGATGCTGTTCTGGTTGAAATACACATCCCTCTCTGTCTCCTTTGGCTTCTACAGGTGTCTGTGACTCTAGTCCTGGCTGCTGTGAGTGCTTCCCCTGGAAACTGGACAGTTTTGAAGGTTAGAGAGTTCTCTCTTGTCTAGCTTGAACACCGTCTTGCTTGTTGCTCCACACTTTCACTCCTGTTCTACACTTAGCCCGAAACTCTGTCCTCAGGACAGCCCTTTGAGATGTTTGATGACAACCCTCGTTACTGCTAGGCCATTTTACTTCTCCAGATTCCAGGCAAGTGGCTTTCATTCCTTTCTCACACAGTGTCCAGAAGCTTCAAGGACCCACTTACTGACTTCTCGCATCTGTAAGGCTGGAGAATTTCATTAGGGTTATCTGAGGGCAGAAGAGAATGGGCAGAAAGCCTAGAAGAGGTCTGGAGCATAGCTTGAAGCTGCTGGGTGCAGGCAAGACATTTCAGGAGTGCTTTGTATCTTATCTTAGCGATGATGGTGCAGACTTTGCCTTTCATTCCAAATTTAATCTATGGTTGCGAAATAAAAATTCAGCATTGCTTTTCATTCTCCCATCTTATTCTGCTGCATGTCTGCAGAGATAGCCCTGCTCCAATGGGAGAGTGGGTCTCAGTCTGCAGGTCTTGAACCTTCCAGTTGTGGTGTATAATTGAATCGAGAAGGTGGCTCACATCGCTATGGCTGTTGTTGAAGAGGGGGTGTGTCGAGGGGCAGGGACAAGAGTTGGGTAGAATTCTTGATGTCTGTCAACGTGTCCAACCTCCCAGCAATCCTACCTATGGTATCTGATGATGGGAACAGTCCTATGGTGTACAGATGTGGGTAGGGTGGTCACGACAGCTTCGCTTAAAAGAGCAGCAGTCTCAAGTTACGGTCCCGTAAACTGCGTATGTGTTGGGGACACACAGAGGGAACCTGTTTCGAAAGCTAGGAAGAGTGGAATGAGTCTCTCTGCACTGGCATGGAAGGTGCCCAAGGTATATTTTAAACTGAAAAAAATCAGGCTTAAGAACAGTCCGTATAGTGTGATTCCACTTTTGGTTTAAAGAAAGTTATATGTGCTGTGAAGTCATACAGAAACACCTGGAAGAAGGTAAACACAACTGTTAAGAGTGTAGCAGGGCAGAGGGGGTGGGGGTGGGTTTGAAACCATTTTGTGGCGCACATTTTCTGTTTCTTTGATTTATAGAGATTATCTGTAGACACCTTTTTTTCTTTAGGTATGTCTACGCTGCTTGAACAAAGAAATATTGCTTTTGTAAATAAAAACAATGGTTTCTAAAAAGGAACCCAATGTACTATGCTTATCTTATTTTTCTCTAATTAATAGGTTTTAAAATTATAAAACTAATGCATGGAGGTAAAAATTCAAAATAAAAACATGATACAATGAATAGTAGGTCTGCTCACCATCTTGCTCCCCAGATTTTCTGTGCAGACACAACCATATATATAACAAAATGTCTCTTTAAAACCACTCATATACAAGTGGGAGCCTACAGTGTTCTGTGTTCTGCTTTTTTTTTTAACTTAATAATATAGCATGTAGAGTTTTTGCTATAATGACATATGCAGATTATCATATGGTTGTTCCATGATTTACTTACCAGACATTTAGGTTATTTATTTTTTTCCTGTTACAAGCAATGCTGCAAATGATGTATGTGATATATGTGTTAAAATGAGACTTTTAGTGTTAGTTTTTGGCCAAGGCTCTAAATCCCTAGAAACAATACAGTCAGTGCTGACTATCTCTCTCCCCATTCCTGAACGAGGTGCTGGACCACCTAGGCAGTCCCTGCTGAGACCATATAGTCTGTTCTGCCAACATAGGCCGTCACCTGACTCCAGCCTTAATTAGGTGGCAGAGGTTGGACAGGCCAGGAAGGGAGACCTTCTTTGGAGAGTATTGTCAGTATGTCTCCTGTCCCTCTCTACCCTCATCTCCCATGAGAGGGTAGGTTGGATTGACCAGCCAAGAAAGGATGAGAGAGAATCTCCAAAGTGTGGCATCAGTTCCTGGGACCTGAGTTTGGGGTATGAAACTTGTAAGGAGAGGCTAGGAAGGCCTGAGAGGGTAGAGAAAGAGTGGGGGCACTCTGCTGGGAGCATGGACTTCCAACAAGCAAAGGAGAGCAAAATAACCTGTGTGGTATCAATCTGAATAAAAAGGTTAGCAGGAGAGAGAGCCGCCTGGAAAGAAACTCTTCCCAACTGGGCTTTCAGTAAGAAATGAATAGGCCATTGCAAGCCTGTGGCCTGAGACAGAGTTGAAAGGAGTGGCCAGAGGAGGCCTCACCAGCATCCAGGAATAGCTGGGCTATCTGGGAAACCCACACAAGTTGCCCAACCCAGAGGGTAGCAGCCCCGGCTCCCAGCAGTACCAGCCGTAGCAGTAGCCGTGTGAAACTCCACTTCCTTTTCCTGTTTCCTCTTTATCTGGTCAGTCCTGGGCAGGTAGCCAGGTGAGAGGGAATAGGAGAGGTGGAAGAGAGAAGATACCTCACCTCCCTTCCCCAACTGGCATCCAAGCTTGAAGCAGACCTGAGCTGAGGAAGGGAGAAACTTTTGAATGGAATTTGTTCAGAGTTCTGGTCAACACACTGGAGTGTGCTTTGCAAGTATGGAGACTTTTTGTGAAATCAAGGATCAGATATTGCTCACCACAAGGTTAGGAAAAATGGAGTTGCATTCTAATTGCCCCTTATCGAGTTCAGCTCAGTTCTTTGTGAACACACGTGATTTTATATGTAGCGTAAATTTCTTGAAGTCAGTTCCAGTGCAAGCAAGAGTATATTTTAATTTTGATAAATGTAGTCAAATTGCTCTTCAAATAATTTGTTCTCATTTACATTTTCCCAATTACATTTTTACATTTCATTGGGAAAGTGGCATTTTTTGAACATACCCTTTCCACATGATGATTATCAAACATTTTAGTCTTTGCTAATATACCAGGTTTAAAAAATGGTGTTCCATAAATATAGATATTTTTACTATGAGAGAAATTAAGATCTTTAGATTTCTTTTTCTGTGAACACTCATTGCAAATGTCCCTGCCCATTCATTTCCCTTTTGGGTTGTTGGTCTTTATTATTATTGTTGATTTGCGAGAACTCTTTATATATTAAGGCATTAGCCCCTGGCCCATTGCATAAGTTACAAATATTTGTCCATATGTGTTATTTGCCTTTAGATATAGGTTATTGTGCAACTAATGGATTTTCAATTGTGTGATGCTATTGTATAGCGTGAATATATTTACTCTGGAGTGCTACCGAATAACATGGCAGTGTTTTCCCCTTTTATATTTTCTCAATCAACAAGCACTGTCAGCCTAAGTAAAACCACAGCAGGATGACCCTTGAGGTCAAGAGGTTGGGAACCATCACTCCAGGCTCTACTGGTCCCTCCTCGACTATGTAACCCAGAGCTGCGCCCAGCTCTCTTCAGTTGAAGTTCAGCACGTAGGTGTCTTTTGAAGGCAGAAATCATTGAACTGCTAATTCCTTATAGAACACAAGCAACAGAATTTCAAGGTGGGGCCCCCAAAAAAGGAACTGGCATGTCTCTCTTCCTCTCTTTCTCTCTCCCTTCTCCCTTGGCATCCCCCTCCCTTCCTCCTTTGCTTTTCTCTCTCTTCTAGCTTCCCAAACTGGAAAGGGAGAAAAACAGAGAGGAGAACAGCGGGAGGGGAAGGTACAGAAAGAGAAGGGGAGGCGCTCAGTTATTTAAGATGAGCCCTCAGCTCCTCTGCACAGCGGCGTTCAAGGCTCTTCACCTCTGGCCCCTCCTGTTCTCCTCTTGGTCCCCCACACCCTGCCTCTCAACCACCCCAGTCTATTAGCTGTGCTCTGCCCAGGACGGCCCTCTGGCCTTGCCACCAGCTGGCGTCTCTACCAAGGACTTGCTTCCCCTTCCCTCCTGGTGTGCTTGTACTTTTTAAATGTCACTTCCTCTAGGAACCTTTCCCTGGCCCAGGCCGAGTTAATCTTCCTTCCTTGGCTCTCACCTTTTTCACAGGATTACGATGTTATTCCAAGGTCTCCCTCTCCCACCGGCCTGGGAAGCTTTAAAAGGTAGGAAACTGCCTAATTCACCTCTGGGTCTGACCCAGTTTTTGGTACTTGGAAGTGGCTTAGTCAAGGTTCATTGAATAAAACATCCTTTAAAGAGCAATAATGCGTGGTGGAGAAGGTGTCACGATGTAACGGGAATGACTTCCTTCCCAGTAGTGATGGAGTCCCCCGGAGAGCTTTGCCCCTTGCCGGCTTCTTCCTCCTCTTGTCCTAGCCCAGGCCCTGGCGACCTTGACCAATCCTGTGGACCTACACACAGGCGATTCCCCTAATGGGCAGAGGCCAGCCATCGACCTCCACTGGGAGCTTTGTTCCCTCTGTCAAGCCAGGAAAGTAACCAGGAAAATGCAGAGCTACCGGCTGCTGAGTTTCATTTCTGAGAAAAGTCTGCCTCGAACAGTGATCCTCAAACTTCGGTCAATGTCAGAACCGCCTGGGGACACTCTGGCGAAACACCAAGATCCAGGCCCTGTGCAACTTCGCAGGGCCCCGGCCTCTGCCTTCCTCGGTTGTTCTCCAGGTGATTCTGCTCTACACCAACCCCTGAGAACCACTGGCCCAGAGGAGGTGGACTGAGGCCCCTCTGTTATCCCCACGGCACCGACAACAACAGCTGCTAGTCCAGTCCTTCCAAACGCTGTTTTCCCCTTGTCTTTCTACTGCCCTTTCTTCTCCTCATACCCTCCCCTACCAGGCCTCGGGCAGAGTTCTGTTCCTATCACATTCTGCACTATCCTCAGCAGCACTTAACCTGGTGCCCACCCCGCGTGTGTGGAATTAATGCCTATATGAACGAACAACATAGTTGACAGGAAGCCCTTCCAAGTCCCGACTTGGGAGCAGTCGGCCGACGCTCAGAGAAACAGCAAACAGTCCTGCGCTTGGGGAGAATGCTGACTTGTTGAGGACAGGAAGAACGCTGAGCTGGGAGTCCAGTGTCACGGTCCGGCTACTGACTGCATGTCACTCTGAGCTCCAGTTTCTTCAGCTCTTAAATGGGACCAGTGACAACAACACTGACACCCCTCTTCACTCGGCGGGAGGACTGTGTAGAATAATGAAGATGAACGCGTTTTCCAAACAAACCCATGAACATAAGAGATTGTCGCAAAGAGAAAAGAACGTGGTGAATAGTTACAAATTAAAACAAGTTTTCTCCAGCTCTCCTTAGCCTTTCTTTCCCTATCTCTGTCAGTTGTGAATCAGAGGTGGCACAAGACATTGAGCTGTTCTTCCTCTTGTTACTTTCCAAGCTCTTGCAGGGATGTGGCAAGCCATTCGTGGCTTCCTCAGGGACCCGTTGGGAGAAGATGTGCTACAGAACTCTTCTCTCCTTGCCCCGTGGTCAGATTCATTTGCTTTCTGCCCACTAGGGCCATTGCAGGTGCTGGCGGGCTCTCCTGTGTCTCTGAGTGGCGTTGGGAAGAACACAGTCAAATTTTCCAGTTTCTTTGCCATTAGCAAAGCATCACTTCCCTTTTAAGAGCAGAAACTATTCTCTCTTTGGAGAGAAAATTGCTAACACTTTGGATGGCACGAAAATAAAGAACCTGACCACATTTTTCTCAGAAATATGAAGAAATAAATGCTGGGTATAGTTCTTAGTTTGTAAAGTAATAACACTAACTGCCAAGATTTATTAGTGCTCTTTTAGTTTACGGAGAAGCTAGTTTCACACCTATTTTTCACATCGATTTCTCACAATAGCTTTTAAAGTATCTTGTGCTGTCATCTCATTTTACAGATAAGCAAAGTGACCCCAGTAGGGAGGTCAGGCTCTCACAAGGTCTTACAGCTAAGATATTGGGATCATCCTTCCAAATGGGCAAAAAACACTTTCAGGATGCTTGAGGAACCCAGTGTTCACACAGTGACAGCTAGGATGTTTCAAGAAGGAGCCTCACCTGTTTTTGTAAGTGAGCTCTGCAGTTGTAACGCCCTGAGGATTGCTGAGGACACCTGTCACATCTGTCAGCGGGGGTCCCATTTCAGCTCCTGAGGAAGGGCCTGTTATGGGGTTCGTTCGTCACGCACGTGTTACTCTTGGTCATCAGCTCAATGTGAACTTCAGCCAAGAACCCAGTTTTCCTCGTCGGGCTTCTAACTCCTGTAAAATGTGGAGGGAATTTTTCCTTGGTTGGGTTTCCCTGTTTGAAATTATACCTCCTCAATTTCTGAATTTGTACTTTTTCCTCCTAGAAGGCTGCTAGCCTGTCAATTCAGATCACCTGATGATCTGATTTCATTACTTTCTGTTCACATTCCCATGGTTCTTTTCTCTCTGTCTGGGCTTCTTTGCCTACAAAATTAGAGCTCCAGTTGAGTCATTTTCTAAAGATCTATTGAGACATTCCTTCTCTCCACCTCCACATTCACTATTTAGTCAAATCCTCACCATCAGTCCCCTAGACCAGGGGTCCCCAACCCCCAGCCACGGACTGGTACTGGTCCGTGGCCTGTTAGGAGCTGGGACACACAGCAAGAGGTGAGCAGTGGTTGAGTGACTGAAGCTTCATCTGTATTTGTAGCTGCTCCCTAGCACTAGCATCACCGCCTCAGCTCTACCTCAGATCATCAAGTATTAGATTCTCATAGGAGCACCAATCCCCGGTGCCAAAAAGGTTGGGGACTGCTGGCCTGGACAAGGACAAGGGCAGCAGACTTAGAAACATCTCCTGGCTTCCAGTCTCTCACCCACTATTAGTCCACACATCTGACAATGTCATTTCCCTGCAGTGGCTCTCTGTCAGTCCCATGATAAAATCTATACTCCTCAGAGAGACCATTGACACCTTTATCATATGATTCCAACCCTACCTTGCTGTCTAACATTATACTGGTCCATTCCTCTTTAACTCCAGCCAGATTAATGCAGTTATCATTCCCCAACATCTGTCACATTCTTTCATTCCTCCTTACCTTCACCCACATAATTTCTCACTTAGAGTGCCTTCCACACTCCTAATAATTTCTCAAGAATCAATTCTTATGCCATCTTTTCTCTGTAGCTTTTTCTGATTCCCTAGTAGGAATGAGTCCTCTCTTTATAACGCCTGCATGATATTTTATATCCATTATTCATTCGTTTTTATATTTATTGCTTTATTGATCAGTTATTGAAGCAGGATAATTCTAGGGAAGGGGTACAGGTCTCAGGGTAGTGAGTGATATATACAAATGTATCTAAGGCATTATCTTACTCTTCGGGAACTGATAGTTGGGACATGAGCACATACACCGATAATATTGGTACAATGTACTACATGCTTTGATGAAGATGTGAACAAAGGTTATGGGATTAGAGAGAAGGCAGGAGACTAATTCTGCTTGAGAAAATCAGGGCAGGATTCACAGAACAGTAGACAATTGAGTTGTGCCTTTAATTTATTAATTCGGATTTATTAAGGACTTGCTGGTTGTCAGGCGCATTCACCATAAGTTAGACGTGGGTGATGCATGATGAGCAAGAGAGAACTTGACAGCTGGAGAAGGTCGTAGAGAAAGCAATTCCAGCAGAGTAAGAAACACGGGTGAATTTACAGACTTACGAAAGATCGGGGACGGGAGAGATTTTGTATGGCTGAGGCTCAAGAAGCACTGGGAAAGTGAGGAGAATTTAGACTAAAAAAGCAGGCACGCGACTGTGAATATTTGTGTACAATTATGACAAAGAGTTGGACTGTATCCCTCTAAGATTTGTTATGTCACATTCAGTGGGTCTTGCCCACAGTGAATATCCTGTGAGCAGAGGCCACAGCTTCTAAATCTTTCGGACACAGCACCTTGTGTGGCATGTAACAGGTGCACAGTTAATCTTTGTTGAATTAGTAACCATATCTCCATAACTCTATTTAGTAGGAGCTCGGTGTCATGTGTTTTGAGATTTATTTATATTTTGGCTACTACTCCTTGTGGGCTGCTGTGCTGAATGGGACCAGGACAGTCCTAATTTACAAGGCAAAGTTTCAGGGGTTAAATGGACTCAGCATATGTGTCCCCTAAGGTAGTCTGAAACAGCCGAGAGAGCTTGCCTCATGTTGGGAGGTCAGCAAAGGATTTTAAACAGAGGGATGGCCAGGGCCTTTAGTCTTGTTAGAAAGACCACTTTGGCAACAACATAGAACAAAGGTTGGCAAACTGTGGCTCATGAACCAAACCCACCAGCTCCTGTTTTCCTAAATGAAATTTGATTGGAGCGTGGCCACACCCATTCATTTGTATCTTGTTTGTCGCTGCTTTTGCACTACAGTGGCAGAGTTACCTGGTTGTGACAGAGACCCTATGGCCTTGAAGTGTAAAATAGTTATTATCTGGTCCTTTACAGAAAAAAAATGTGTCAAACTCTGATGTAGAGGGTGGATTAAAGGAAGGCAAAGGCCAGTGAGATTTTTGTTGTTGTCGTTGATGTTAGAAACTCATACCCAAATGATAAAAACCATGGCAAGGGGCTGAACTAGGCAGGGGCAGTGGGGCTAGAGAGAGGAAGGGAAGGTGCCCAAAGAATTGAACTCAACTAGACTTGGCAACTAATTAGATGTAGAGGTGGAATGGCAAGAAGATTCTAGAACAACTCCCAGTTTCTGGCTTGGGCAACCGGGAGGGTGGCGGTGCCAGTTGCCGAGGTTGGGATGGCCAAGAGGAAGAGCAAGTTTGGGGGTGAAAAGCGTGATTCCTATTTGGGTATGTAGCACTGGCACATCCAGGTGGAAGTGATGGATGGAAATGTAGGTCGGGGGCTCAAGAGAGTCATCTGCTCTGGACCTACAGATTCAGAGGTCATCAGCATATGGATGCACAGGTTACCCATGAGAGTGAGTAGAGCAGGAAGAGAGGAGATAACCAATGGTGGTTCCCACAGAAACACCAGTGTTTAAGGATGGACGGAGGAAGAAGAACCTGGAAGGGAAATGGTGAATGAGATCCCAGAGGGGATGAAGAAAACTAAGAGAGTATTTTCTAGGTAAATTAAGCCAGACAAAATAACCACCGATATTCCATAAAGAGAACGAGGAGAGTTGTAGTTAGGGACAGCGGGGAGAAAGGGTGAAAGTAAGAAGGATGCAAGGAGTGAAGCTTGGAAGGGATAACCTCCATTTATTGAATATTTCTTATGTGTCAGGTAACATCCTAAGTGCTTCACATATGTTCATTTCATCTGCACGACAGCCCTTCAAGATTGGAATAGTAATTTCCATTTTACGCAATGGAAAACTGAGACATAGGTACTCAGCAATTCATTGGAGGTCATACAGCTGGCAGATGGTGGGGTGAGGATTCTAACTATCAAACCAATGCCCTTGAACCCTATATCAGGTGACAGGTACTTTACTATTCTAAACTACACCCCCCACCACCTCCTTACAAATATCAATGCCCCAATGTTATATCTTCTGGAATGACTTCCCACTCACCTGTCCCCATTCTGTGCTGGGGTCCAAAGCATAATTATATTAAATCAAGAGCACAGACTTGGGATCCTGACTGCCTAGGTTCAAATTCCCAGCCCAACACTTAAAAGCATGTGACCTCATCACTTAATCTCCTTGTGTCTACTTGTACATCTATAAAATAGGGTCTGCTTAAGTCCCTACTATGTTGGTTGTTGATTTATATAAAGCACTTAGAGCAGGACTTAGTGCATAGAAAACATTTAATAATGACAACTCTCAAATGACATTCAGGACATGCCAGGTGCTACTCTCTAAGTACTTTACGTATATTAACATTTAATCCTCACAACAAACTTTCAAGGAAAGAATTGGTTTTATTTTCATTTTGCAGACAAGATACTGAAGCAGAAAGAGGTTAAGTAACTTGCTGAAGGTCATACAGCTCAAACAAGTGTTTGCCTGTATTGACAGTCTTACTATCCCATATCTGGCCATCAGAGTTTACTTTTCTTTTTCCTGCTCATCCATGAGTCCCAGCACTCATCACATCACGCTGTGGTTCATCATATATTTGCTCATCTGTCCCCCAGGAGTGAACAAGTTTATGTCTTATTTCCCTTTGTATCCCCAGCAACAAGGATGATGCTTGGCACTCATCATTAGATACTCATCAAATATTTGCTGAATAAATCAATGATTGAACAAACTCATATTGAGATCATAAGCTGAACTGATTAGGTCTTCACAACCAAGCTGCACAGTGGGTACTTTGAATCTTACACTGGGACACCACAATCAACTCTTGGAATGTCCCCTCAGCGGCTCGTCTGGCATTAATGAGTTTGTTACCACTGTCTAACCCGGGGTGGGGGGTGGGGGCGAAACCACTTGGAAGAGCTGGTATTGGGAGAGAATTCTCAGGCCCCCATGGAAAACTGACCTCACTGATTCTGAAGCTTCCAGAATGCATTTGCAAGTACGCAAGAAGCCAGACCTACTGCTTTTCAGATGCACTTCCTTTGGGCCAATATCCTATCCCTAACTCTGCTCTCACCTGGTCTTCACTCCTAGATGGTTTTCAGCCCTCTTGAAGGCCACCCTCCTTCTCCCCATGGGTGGTAACTTGCACCTGTTGTGGCTCTCAGACAGACAGAGCCCTTTCTTGGGAAGAGGAAAACAGGCTTTGGTAGTGGCTTTGCCTTTGTGATCCTCCCATGGAAACACCTGGCCTCCCCACTGGGTTGATCTGGGTGAGAAAGTTCTGCCCTGATGGTTAAAGCAAAGTCATGAGATCCTGAAGCCAGGTGGCTGGTCTTCAGCCCCTTCACCTCCTGGTGGTGGGGATTCTAAGTTTACTCCACTCTGGTGGAGTGACATTTAATTCACTGGAAGGCTCCTGGGGAGGTGGGAAAACTCCTAATGAGGGGACATGGGGCAGGGTGGGGAAGGGAGGTACACTGGAATCTATTTCTCAGGTTCTAAAGCTGAAAGGTATCTCTAAGATCTCTTAATCTAGTCCTTCCTTGAAAAGCATTGAACTGATACTTAGACCACACCTAGCTGTGTGACCTTGTGCAAATCCCTTAAATCTCTCTGTGGCATCACCCTGATTAAAATGACCTTCTTAGCAGGGATGGTGCAATAAGCAGAAATGTGTGTAAATGTGTATGATTAAGGATTTTTTTTTTTAGCTTTAGGGTGCCAACTGTATACATGCCAATTACTGTGAATATTAGCATAGTATGCATGTAGGTATGTATATCCATGTGTGTCTGTAATGTATTTGCTGAATGAAGGAATATTCCTGTCCCTCAGTTTCTTCTTTGTGAAATGAGACATTGCTAGCTCTTACCTCATAGTGTTGCTGTGAGTTTTAAATGTGTTACTACCTATGCAGTTTTTAGAAAAATACCTGGCATACAATCATAATTATTATTCAATAATTATCATTGAACACTTAATAGTTATTATTGAGGGCAGAGAATTTTCTCTCTTTTATTTGTATTTCTTATCCTCAATGCTTAGAACTGGCATACAGTGGGTGCTTGGGTGCTTGATAAATTGTGTGTAATGAATGAGAGAATCAAAAAACAAACAAATAACAACAATAAAAAAATAAACACTTTAGATACTGTGGGCAATACCCTTGTTTTCATTAGCGAAGCTGAGACTTGAGTTCCAGTGCCAATAAAGTAGTGATAGGTGAGTTTTCAGGGAACATCTGGGAAGATTTCTGTGGTACCGATGCCCTGTGTCCCCAAACACTCTCTCTCCCACCTCATGAGGAGGTGAACCCTCTGGAGATGGGCAATGCACACTTACATTTAGGGGCACAGGCTCCTAGCTGAACCGAAGATGCATGGAATTTGGCAAGTGTCAATGGGAGCTTCACTGCAACGGTGGCTGCTGTCCTGATAAAAGCTACCTGGCACAACCGGGCTCTTTCTGACCCTGCAGGGGGCCTGGACAACCCCTCCAAGTTGAGGAACTGCGAGGGAGATGGTAGAATCTCCACAATTCCTGTCTGTAGCTCCAGGTCCCCTGTCTCAGCGAGAAGTGTGAGCTTGGGTTTCATCAGCCCATCTTTCTTCATTCATTCCAAGAGCTTTGAGGGCAATCTCTGTGGTCCCTGCCCGGCTGGACGGTGGATGAGTCATCTCCACTGCAAGTGGTCGTTTGGGAAAAGTGGTTCTGGTTGAGTGCAGATTTCTTAGGTTAATAATCATATACAGCAGCTCCTAGATTCATTTGCAATAGCAATTGTTTGTCGCCCGACAGCCAGAAAGCTGTAGGATCTATTCCCTATGCTTTTATTGACGGTGTCAAGAGCATGGCCTTTAGAATCATACTGACCTCCTTTGAATTCTACCACTGAATAGTTGTGACTTTGTGCAAATCTTTTACTTCTTTAAGTCCTGTTTTTCTTCATCTGCAAGATGAGGACAGTAATATTTCCCTGGTGGCTCTATGTAAAGTTTAAAGGTAATACACATAAAGATTCCTAGCATAGAGCCTGGCATATAGGTGATGCACAATAAATGGCAGCCACTATGAGTTATGCAAGCAAGGAAACAGATTTAGTCTAGTCTCTAAAGCAAGGCCAGCAAACTTTTTCTGTAAAGGACAGATATTAAATATTTTAGGTTTTGTGGGGCCAGACAGTCTCTGCTGCCGCAACTCAAGTTTGCCACATGAAAGTAGCCATAGACCATACTTAAATCAATGGGCATGGATGTGTTTCAATAAAACTTTATTTATGAAAACAGGCTCCTGGCAAGATTTGGCCCCTGGGTTGTAGTTTTTTACATAAGAAAACTGAGTCCTGTAATATCTCCACATTCTAATCACTAATAATATTTTATCTGTTTTATTTTTATGGTGGTTATTTAATTCTTCCGTGTGCAATAGAGAACCAGAGAACCTCACCTTGGAAATCTAAATTATATTGGTACCAGGGCTCAGGCAGGTCTGGGCATATCTTCAGAGTCCATTTTGCATATGGAACCAAGGTTCCATCTCAAGGGGAGAAAGGAAGTGGAAGTGCGCTCTCTGGGTTCAAGGATGATGGTGTAGTTGTCATAGGGATAAGTGGTTTCTAGTGTATTCACTTCCAGAAGACAGGGGCCGTATCTGATGCATCTGCAGAGCGTGGCATAGCCAGTCTTCTGTGAATGAATTTAATAAATGGATTCTACCTAATTCCCTTCAGTCCTCCTAGCACAGTTGTATGTCCCTGAGGTTACAGGGCTCTGGCTAATTGAATGGAAAGCTTCTATCTACAGTTCAGAACGCAAGTGTGCATGACAGAGTTGGTGAAGCATTTTGGATTTTCTGTGTAATGTGCTCTAGTGCCCACACCATAATAGAGGAGAATGTTCCTTAAGGATCATGGCAGATATTTTCCAAATATGGCCACACTAATGTAGATGCCATCTCACATGTTCTTATTACAGTGTGATATTAATACTCTTCTCTTAAAAAGTGGGCTCTGTGTTCTCTCCCTCTGGACCTGGTTGGACCTTTGTAGCTGCTTTGATCTACAGAGTGTGGCAGGGGTGGCGCTGCCTGACTCCCAAAGCCAGATCATAAAAGGCGATATGGTTTCCACTTGTTTTTTTCTCACTCTCAGAACATTGGTCCTGGAAATCCATGTGCTCTGTTGTGAGGAAGTTCAGGCCACATGGAGGAGTCACATGGAATTGCTCTGGCTGACAGTCAATGTCAATATGGGAGTAAATGAAGCTCCAGAAAATTCCAGTCCTCAGCCTCTGAGTCTTCCAGTTGAAGCCTCAGACATCATGAGGAAAAGTTAAGTGTCCCGTTCAACAAATTCCCTAGTCACAGGGAGATCATAAATGATTGCTTTTTTTAGCTACTAAATTTAGGGTAATTTGTTATGCATCGTTACAGAGCTTATGCAAAGATTTGCAATCCTTTACCTATCTGTCTAGCCCTATTATGTCCCAGAGGATTTGAGAGAACAATACTGCTGGAAAAGTCAGCAGGTACCTTGAGTTTATCATTCATTCATTCATTTACTCCCTGGTACTTTGTACCAGCCTCTATGGTAGAGCTTGCAGAAACAGAGGTGTATATGCTCTTCAGCCTTTATACTCAAAGAGGTCATAATCTTCAGGGAAGACAAACATTAACAAATAATTAAATTTACAGACTGGTAAAGGCTTAAAGAAGCCATCAGAAAAACAGTGAAGAGGACAATTATTTTTACCTGAAAGAGTTTGGAAAAGGCTCTTCGTAGAAGGTGACACTCAGTTGAGTTCTGCAAAAGATGTAGAAGTTCATTATGTATCCATCTGGGAAGCAGGAATTTTAGACAGAGGGAACTGTGTTCATAAAAATATACAGGTGGGAAGGAGTGTGGGGCCTGGGGCTCTAAGGTGGTTAGAAAGAATTTGAAGGAGGACTGGCAGGAAAGGAAGCAGGGACGGTAGGATGGACTTCTACTGTGATGAGCCTCCCATGGTTGTGTATTCTGTGATCAAAAAGGAGCCACCAGAGTATTTTAAGCAAAAAACAATTAACTGCTTAGACCTGTGTTTTAGATGGGCCATTTTGCAACAGCATGGAAGATAGGCAGGAAGGAGACTCTGAAACCTAGGTACTCGGTTGGCAGGCTGTTATAAGAAATCCTGGAGGGAGGGCCTGCCTGAGGTGGTGTCTGCAGTGAAGGTGAGGAGATCGACATATGAAATGTTTTAGAGGTGACCCTTGCATGGAAGAGCTAGTTCCTGGCCTAGGTGATGGGGTGGACCTGGTGCCACTCGCAGAGACGGGAGCAGGGTGTGAGGAACACTCTGAGCTCACCTGTTAGGTTTGAGACTTGCAGGTGGAAACATTTCATAGTCCATATGTGGGTCAGAGGATCCATGGAGATGTGTGTGATGGAGACAGAGCGTTGGGAGTTGTTGGCGTATGTGTACAATGGGAGCCGTGGGAGTGGATGAGGTTATTGAGAACAGTTTCTCAACCTTAAACACAGCACATATACTTTTTTGATAAACATATCCCTCCCCCCTTGCCCCGCCTCCCAAAAAAAGTCAGGAAAATAAGAACTCTGTGGGTCATGGATGCAGCTAAGAATCATTGATATGTCTTCACAATTGAGGAGATTTTTCTGAGCTTTTCCTGCAAGAATTCGTATTTTTAAAAAATAGTTATCTCCATTTATCAAATATTAAGTTATATTGCTGAATATGCTTTTTCAAAATTTACCCTATCTCAGAGATCGTACTATGACTGAAATTTTATTCTTCTTCCCTAGGCCTGGGTGACACCAGCTGAGAAGGAAGAGCCTGAAAAACAAAAATATAAACAAAAAATGAGAGGGAGGGCCAGAGAAGCAAGGGGTTCAGGGTTTGGGGGGGCGGGTGGTGGAAGGGACAGGTATTTTAGGGGAAGGCCACCTGCACCAGGTACTGCGGTGAGGACCGAGGCAAGGCCTTTTTTGGTCCTGGGCTGGGTAGACACTGGTTGCATACTGCACACAAAAGGGACTAAACACTGGTGGATGGGAGGGCGAAGTCGCCTCTGCTCAAGGAGACCTTGACTGCCAATTCGATGCTGTCACACAACAGTTATTCCATAACCGACGTAGTTGCTTTCATACACCTTGGAAAGGTCTGCCGTGGTTCTGGCCGTTAAAATTGTTCTGCCTTTGGTCAGTCGGGGAGGTGGGTGCCCCCAACGCGGTGCCACTTGTCTAGAGCAGTTTCGTGGACGCGGAGGAGGCAGATGTTGGATTGCAGGGGGCAGAGGTGGGAGGAGAGGTGGACGATTCTTGCCCCGGGCTGGCTAGGGGCACAGCTACTTTCAGCTCTTCTCTGACAAACAGAGACCGAGTGCCCTAGCCACCCCTGTGCTTGTGAAGTTCTGATTAGTAACCAAGAACCATCAACTCACAGAAATGGCAGGGGCTGCACAGCTGGATGTTATCTGCATTTCACCTCCCAGAGAATTTCTTCAGGAAAAAACCAAAAACCAAAAACCAAAACATAAACCAAAAAACCCGATCTATTTGCATGTGAGTGCCTTAGTAATTTTTTTCTGAGAGGATATTAAATCAAGGCCAAAAGAGTCATTAAAACCAAACATACCTTCTGTACCCTCTCAATATCCGGGAACAATTAAGCTTAAGCAAACAAAATTGCCAGTGGCCTAAAAATGGAAAATAAACCCTCTACCTTGTCTAAGTGGGGTTTGAAGAGAAACCCCTGGGACTTTGGATGTTCCAGAACCAACCTTTTTTGCTCCGGAGACCTCATGGGACAGGTCCCCACATTTTGTTTGTCTGTTTTTTGCTTTTGTTTTTTTCTTTTAAGTCTACACATGACCAGCTGCAACCATTGCCATGGTTGTCCTGGGTAGTCGATAAGTGCCTTCGTTTTCTGAGAAGGTTGTATTTTGAAGAAGAGCAAAACGTACAATGTGGAAAATGTCAGGAGGAATTAAATCAAGGAGTGACATAATTCCCAGGGGGAGGCAGACGTCAGCCGCATTCCCTGTCTCTTGCTCTCCCTTGGACCTCTTTCAGAACTCATTGGAAAATAAATATGTATGTGATGGAGAAGTGGGTGGATCCAAGAGATGCAATAAGAGAGGGGGAATGAAAGGCAAACACACCCTTTGGTTGGATTATTAAACTGATTTAAATTCATAATTCACAGCTGTATGTAAAGCATTGTTTTCCATTGCATCTTCCTCTCTGTAGGAAAAAAAAAAGGTAACTTGGAGTTTTTTCTTTCCGACTTGGGACATAGGATAGTAGACTCTCAATAAGTGTCTGTCAGACAGTAAGCATATTAGTGAATGAGTAAATGCCAAACATGTTCAGCTATAAACAGCAGAAATTATGTCAGAGCCAAAGGAATTATATAAGATTAAATCATTGTGCAATTAAAAACAAAAGAAAAACCCTCGTGTTCCTATGCCAATTGTTAAGTAGGCAGGTTCACACCCATTATTGTATTTAATTCTTCCAACAATACCGTGAAGTAAATATTATTATCTCCATTTTATAATTAAGGAAACCAAGGCTTAGGGAGGGTAAGCAGTTGCCCAACATAGCATATTTAGGAAGTGGTGAAAATGACTTTCAGACCCAGGGTCTTCTTACCCTAAACCAAGTTTTCTTCCCATAAGTTATGATAGACACTTGGAGGTTAGAGCTGAGTATATGTCTCTTACAGCCTCTAGAACAGGAATACTGCCTGTTCTCAAAACATGCAGAGTTTGATTTTACATTTCCCAGATCTAATGTTAAAAAAAAAAAAAAAAAAGAAAAACTCTCATCTGTTTGGATAGTTTAAATGGAGTTCTTTTGAAGCTGTAAGACAGGCGAGGTTTTGGCTATTAATTTCATAAACTTGAGTTCCCCTGGAATTTGGGTACTTAGCATTTTCAAAAATATAAATTTTTATTCTGATATATTCACAAGCATACAGTAGAGTTGCAAGTATAATACAGATAACTTTTTCCTTCTGAATTGTTTGAAAATGTTACTAATCTGACGTCTTATGACCCCCTGAATACTTAAGTGTGGTATTTCCTGCAAACAGGGATATTCTCCTCTATAACTACAATGACCATCCAAATCAGGAAAGTGACATCTATACAATACTATTATCTGATCCTCAGACTCCATTCCAGTTTCACCAATTGTCTGGGTAATGTCCTATCAGTCCTGCGAAAAGATTCCAGTTTTGAATCATTGTCCTTAGTTGTCATGCCTCTTTCATCTCTTTAGCAGGGAACAGTTCGTTTCTCAGTCTTTCACTATTTTCATGACCTTGGCACTTTTGAAGATTACAGGCCAGTTATTCTGTAGAATGTTCCTCCGTTTGATTGAGTTTGTCTGATGTTTCCTCAGGATCTTATCCCGGTTGTGCATCTCAGGCAGGAATACCACAGAAGCGATGCTGTTCTGTTGCATCCCATCACGCTGTGTGGGGTTCTAGGTACCACCATCAGTGACGATACTCACTACGATCACTTCCTATGTGGAATTTGCCATGCTTCTTCACTGTAAAGTTACATTCTTTTTTTCCCTTTGTAATGTCGTGGGGAGATATTTTGAAGCTCTGTCGATCCCCTGTTCTTGATCAACTTCACTTTTTAAGTTGTTTATCAATATAGAATCATGGTTCCCTGTTTTATTCAATGAGTTATAATCCTTTGCTATCATCATTTATGTTGAGGTTCAAAGTGTTGGCTTGTGGTGGTGGTGGTGGGGTCTTTTCAATTTGGTGTCTGTGTCCTTTTGACATGTCGCTATCATTTTTTGAGTCTTCCTTACTTTCTGGCACAACATGATGTCCCAAGTTCATATTGTACTTTCCCCGCCTAAGTACTGGAATCAGCCATGTCTTCAAGTAACCCTCCCTGGTTTATTTCAGTGAAGAATGTTATTTGAAAGCCAAGATCTGGGTGCTAGCTGTGCTCATTACTATTGAGATATAATTGTTCCCAGGTCCTTTCTATGGATAGAGCCAGGAAACACAGGCACACATATATGCACACAATTCACATTTCTATCTATCTATCTATCTATCTATCTATCTATCTATCTATCTATCTATTTCATCTGTCATCTGTCTGTCTCTCTATTTATCTGTCTATATCTATCATCATCTATCTATTAACTATCTGTCTATCGTCTTTCTAAACTAATCTACATATGTATTGGAAATAATGATTTGCTCATGGTTTTAACTTCAAACAAACAGCACAGGATTTATTCTAGTGTTCTCCTTTTCCATACTGTGACTTTCTTCTCCCACAGGGAATACCCTGTCTTCCTTGATCCCTAACATTTACTGATTGGTTAGTCCCCCTGTGTGTAACTTCTCTTCCATTTCTGCCGCAGTGTGTGGATGTCTTCTCACCCCAGCTCAGGCTGTCACCTTGTGCTGGGCCTTCTTCCACATGGATGTTCTCCTCACCTTTCTAGGGCTTTAACTTCCCCCTTTTGATCCATTCCCCCATATAGTGTTCTTTTCTCCCTACCTAGGTTCTGACACCCGATGCTGGGCTGTATCCCCATAAGGACCTTCTCCTGATTCTGCTCAGGAGCTGACATCTCATGCCAGGCTGCCCTCTGCAGACTGAGGCTCTGACACTCTACTCTTATCAGCTGTGACTTTCCCACCCCCAGCTGGACTTGCTTTGTCCCAACTAGTGCATTTAATACTGAATTGTTTAGAAAGGAAAGGGAACAGAAAGGAAGAGAAAAAAAGAAGAAAAAGAAGGGAAAATCAAGTGCCTCTCATTTTAGTTAAAAAATAGGCTACTGAAAATAACCATTTTATTTTTAGGAAATTTTATCCAGGCTAGAAGTAGGTGTTTTTGTTTTATTTTGTTTTAAGAGAACATACTTCACGTATTAAGCTGGCAATAGTTCAAATCGTCCTTGGCCGTACTGGATATCTTTGATTAGCACCAGGCATTCATTCCCACCCCCTTCTTAGAGCTGTTTCTTTACCACAGGGGCTGGAAGGCTAAAAACTACATTTCTCTAACTCCTTGGTAGTTGGGGTTCTGGAAGCAAATTACGTTCCACCAATGAGATGAAATTCCAGGAGACTTGGGAGTTGGACATGAGTTGGAAGCCACAGTCCTGCTGTCATTACTGCTGGCAAGTGTGGTCATAGACACACGCGTGTCTGGGGACTGACTCAGATTGATGGCAAGCGATGGGGTCTTTCTGAATAGGAGAGGCATTGGCAGTTGAAGTCAGAAGCAGCGGCAGTGCACTGACCTCTGAATCTTAGCTTTGGAAATGTGCCCTTGAGCCAGTAGCCCCCGTCTCCCCCGCCCCCAGCATTGTTCCTCTAGCTTTCCAAGGGTTATATAAGCACCTCATTGCCTGATTAAATGCTTTTCTGTTTAAAATGCCTTGAGGGACTTCTTTTTTTTTTTTTTTTTAATTAACTCCGTATTGGCACACTGACTTTGTATATAAAGGGAGAGTAGATAGTAGGCAACAAATATTAACTTCTGGAAGGGTGTCATTGCTTTTTTTTACTCTGGAACTTGTTTTGTACTTATTATGGCTAATGTGCTCAGCTAGATTCACAGAAATGAATAAAGGTAACAAATGCATACATCCTGGTCTCAAGGTATTATGGACTAGAAGAAGGAAGTAGAGGAAAAAAAACTATGATGAACAATCAAGTCTAAAGACAGATGGTGATTTGTTACAAAAAAGACATAAGCAAAATAAAATAAAATAAAATAAAATAAATAAAGAGATACAAGCGTAATATTCCTCACACGTCCTGGCCTGGCCCACCTCTGCGGCTTCACTTGCTGTTACTAACCCCTTGGCCCTACACGCTGATGCCCGGCCATATCGAATTCCTTACCATACCTTAAACGCATTTTCCCTTGCAGAATGTTGTTCTTCCACCTTTCCTGCCGAGATAACTCAAGTCCATTCTTCAGAGCTGCACTTCAATGTCACTCACATCCTCTGCAGAGAAATCACATAGAGTTTGTCTCCCTCCTGGATTTCCAGTTAACTAGGGAAACCAAAAGCCTCTTGAAGGTTTGCTCTTCCTCCTTTTTTAAAGTCTCTGCTTACTGTCATTCTAGAGAAAGTGGCCTCTAAAAGGAGAAATTAATACTATTAAATGCCACTCCCCTTTTCCCCAAAGCAATTGCTTTATGGCTGCAATGGACTTAAATAAAACAAAACTTTCAAAGACAAATCCTTCATAATAAGATTTTATATAGGCACACTCTTACATATGAATAAATTTGCATATATGTATTTCTAGTTCCTGACTATCTCTGACTACACTTGGGAATTTTTCCTTGGGATCTAACAACTCTGTGATCTGTCAGAATAACCGTCAAGCTAATCTCTGGGCAAACATAGGAAGTATTTGTCTCTTTGAAGATGGATCCTTTTGTTAACTTCTAAATTAGTTCATATTTTTTACTCCTCTGCCACTTGTTTGGGGTCTGGGGGGTGTTTGGCATTACCAGTGTTATTATGGCCCATTGATGAAATGCTGTATGTTTGGAAAATAGCTTGCAATGGTTTGTTAACCAGCACAAACTGAGAACATTTCAACAACGGTTAATTCACTTTATAAAGCGCTGGCAACAACATACAATATTTATGGGATTGCAAAATCTTATTAAATAAATAAAGTTCCAATTTCCCTATGTGGATTCAACCAACATTTACTGAGTGGCGACTAAATGCTATGCACTGTGCTTGGATTTCATTGAATGAATGAACATTCAATTAAGCAACTACTATGCCAGTCATTGGGTAAGTATTCCGTCGAGTGAATAAACATTTATTAAGTGCCTTCTAGGGACTCAGGTATAATTCTAGGACTGAACTAAATGGATAGGATAGAATCTTATTATGCATGTTTAATATACCTGTTACCACATGAACATTCCATTAAATGGATAAATATGTATTAAACACTTTCATGTGTTAACCAACAAACCAGTCGCTTTACCATAATGATCCCATTTAACCCTCACTATTATAATGGAGAGGGGCAAGTATTATTCTTCTCATTTTACACATGAAGAAATAGAGGCAAAGGAGCTAAGATTCATGCCAAGAGTTCATGAGATCTGAGATTTGAACCCATATCCCCTAACACTATGTCCAGTGCTCTTTCCACTCATGCCATCATGGATTTCTATGTTGATAGAACTCAACCTCCTTCTATAATAGTAAAACAAGTGAGCACTGATGATACAGTGAAGATATGTTGACTATCACTAAGTGTAATTCTATTTCTGTAATATCCCAGAGCAAGAAGAGAAATTGACCTTACTTGTTTAAGCATAGTCATAAACATTAGATTGGAGCAGTTAAAATTCCTATGTTTTTGAGTCCCAGCCTCTTATTTGAGAAAATTGGAAACAACAAGTTAGATTAGTTCACAGAGCTATGGAGACAATTCCCACTGGGGTCACTAAAACTCATAAAGACTGTTGATCCCAATAAAATGCAACGAGAATGACACCGCCTGAAGACGACCAGAGAACTGTATTCCTGGTTTACACTGCTGGTTTTCTAGACCACAGTCTGTCATTTCCTTTGTTAATTTGTTTGCAGATGCTCGTCTAGTGCCTAGAACATGCCAGATACCATATAAGTGCACCATATATGGTGAGCCTCAGTCAATTATTAGCCTTGTGCCATTAGGAGCTATTTAAATATCTCTGAGTCTCAGGTCTTTCATCCAGAGAAAGGATAGGTATTTATGAGGATATCTTTCCTCCTCCTTTTCCTAAACTCTTAACATTCAATTTCTCAAGTTACAAAATAAGCTTATTATATGCTTCTATGTATCAACTATCTATTGATCCTATCTATCTATCATCTATCATCTGTCTATTATCATCTATTATTTATCTCATCTATATAAATGTTTATAAATGCTTTTGTTAGCCCATTATTTTCTTTTCTTTAAATCTTTTTACAGCTTACAAAGTCAAATAAATTTTTTTCCTTACCTCATTTTTTTACAGATAAGAAAACCAAGGCCCAGAGAGGTTAAGCAATCTACTGAAGGTTAGCTCAGGGGTCCCCAGTCCCCAGGCTGTGGACTGGTACTAGCCTATGGCCTATTAGGAATCAGGACACACTGAGCAGTAGGTGAGCAGGAGGGAACAAGAAGCTTCATCTGTATTTGCAGCCGCTCCCAGCACTAACATCACTGCCTCAGCTCCACCTCAGATCATCAGGCATTAGATTCTCATAAGAAGGAACCGCTGCCATAGCTGATAAATAGCAGTACCATGATTTAACCTCAGGTCTGTTTGATTCTAGATCCTTGCTTTCTTCTTCACACCGTGTGGGTCTGTGAAGACACCGATCAATAAACCCTTGTGAGGAAGGTGATTCTAGCAATAAAACAGCAGAGTGGGTCCAGGGCAGAATTAGCTTATCCAGTTAGTTTACTTTCAGTTTGCTTTAGAAGTGGCCTTTAGACATTGATTTGAAACAGGAAAAAAAAAAATCAATCTCATCCAGTACCCACTAATGAAAAGATTTGCAGGCTGGTCACATGGCTGATATCCTTGTAAATTATTCCTCCTGACTTGAGGTGAGGAATGACACACAACTTAGGGATCATAGCAGAGCTGGCTTCCAGGGGATACCATCAGTTCTATCTGCCACAATCTAGGCACCTTTTGAAGCCTGAGGTTCTTTCATCTATAAAGTAAGACAGAGGGTAATTTGTTAAGTGATCGTCCTGGAAGTTAAATGGGAAATGTAGGTGTATGCATTTGGTTGAGACATGTTTAAGTGGTTTACTTAAACAGACATATATTAAGGGAGTCCATGTATCATGTACTCTCTGAGCACTGGGAGAGTGACAAGTAATGTGCAGCTTGTGCCATTGGGATGGTCTTTATGGGAAATAGGTGTGATAATAGTAGCACGAATCAAGTACAGAGGAGAGAGTGACTACCTAGTGATTGGCTGGAGAGCTATGGGAAGGTTCCCAAGGATGTATGTGAGGGGAGAGGAGAGAGGGCAGAGGGTGCAGAGGGCGAGGAGAAAGAATAAAAGCAATTCTGCCTGGACAGAGAGGAGATGTTGTTGCATCTCTCTAAGCCCGATGCTGCGGCTATCCAGAGACCCTGCCTCTGACCTTGTCCTTGGCAGGAAATGCTGCGGTAAGTGGTGCTGTGGAAAATATCTCTGTGGCTAATGAATCATGTAATTTAAAAGAATACTTAAAACAATGAGAAAAACCCTTAGCTGGTTTGTTCTCATAAAGAGGGGCTACCACAGGTCACTTCATCACAGCTTTTAACCCCATGACCCAGGTCTCCTCTTCATGACTGGAATCATGGTCTTTGCATTTGTCCAGATGTTTCTGGGGCTTGGTGGCCCTTACAGATGTACTACTTGATATTGCTAGGGTGATGAATCATGCCAGATGTAGATGCCCCAAGCCTTCAGTTCTCAAGGGAGTGCTGTGATGGAACCTGGTTAGAATCCTAGGGCTAACATGTAACTGTGGGGTTTGGGATGTGCTTTCTTAATATCCTACATAGGAAGTATACAAGTATAGGAATATATGGAGCCTCAGTTTTCCCATCTGTAAAATGGGAGCTAGTATCTGCCTTGCAGGAGTTCTATGAGGAACTGATGAGATAATGTGCAGAAGTTTGGGGCAGAGTAAATGCTAGGTAAATGTTAGTTTCTCCTTCTACATCAGGGGTCAGCAAACTATGTCCCACGGGCCAAATCTCCACCAGTTTTTGAAAATAAAGTCTTATTGGAACACAGCCTCTCCCTTTCATTTATGTATGCCTATGGCTGCTTTTGCATACAGTAGCAGAGTGTATAGCTGTGACAGAAATCATATGTGCCACAGGTCCTACAAAGCAGAAAATATTTACTATTGGTCCTTGATGAAAATGTTTTCTGACCCCCATTCTACATATCGCCTTTTGAGAAAAAACGATCTTATCTCCCTGCTCCCTGTCTTCCAGAAGTGCTCTTTATCAGACCAAATGCTGTCTGTAGCTTAAACCACTACTCCCAGGCGATGGAGTTCGGGTCTTTGGGCTCTTGTTCGAGTGTAGTCCTGTTTATTACAAGTTCCAGTATGACTCTTAGCACGCGCTGCAACCCAGCCCACGCCTGGGTTTGGGCCATCCAGCTTAGAGATGTCCCTTACTCTGGACAGCAGCTTTCAGGCGAGGATAACACAGGCTTACATCTGTGACAGATGTTGCATCCCTAGGTCTTTAGCATCACATACACGTCTCCCAGGCTCTTCCACCCATCCTCTGCACCCACACCCATACCCGTGCATTTCAGCGTCTGACTTTGCATCCATCCTTATTAAATTCCTCCTTGAAGAAATTTGTCAATTTTTGTCTTCTGGTTCCCTAGCATCACTTTGGATTTTGACTCTGCGACCCAGTGTTTTTAACCAAGTCTGCTAGCTTCATATCATTTGAGAATTGGCTCCGCTCATTTTCTGGGTTCTCATCCAAGTCTGCAAGAAACTGCTGGAGCAGCTGGAGCTGAGGGCTGAGTCCTCTAGCATGCAATTTGTACACACTCTCCAGCTTGGCTTTAACATTCTGGAGATTGTGATTGAACTGACTAGGAAGTTAACCACCTACATTACTGTCCAGCTCACATCTCGTTATCTTAGCTAAAAGGTATCATGAGATTTGGGTCAAGGCCCTTTCTGACATAATGTAACTACACGTAGTGCTTCCCAATCTCTTAGTCTCTGATTCTCTCTCTCTCTCTCTCTCTCTCTCTCCTCTCTTCTCTCTCTCTCTCTCTCTCTTCTCCTCTCTCTTCTCTCTTTCTCTCTCTCTCTCTCTCTCACACACACACACACACACACACACACACACACACACACAAAATAGGGTTACTTCTAGAACTTATTCTTGGGGATCCCTTAATGACTCCTAGAGCTCATTGCCTATTTGGGAATAATTATAAAAATTTTAAGTGAGTTAGAATTTGTCCCATGATTTTCTAGGTACTGCTAGAATTTATTGAAGGGCTTCTTAATCTAGAGTTCATTCACTTTCATGGAAATAAATTACATCTTTGTTTTCACTAATCTCTAACTGCATGTTTCTCAATTACGAATGTAAGCAACAAATCGCAGTTATATTAGCATGACCTGTGACTTTGTCACCAATATAAAGCACTGGATTTTTCAGGTCACATTGATGTTGTTGTAGACATCTTAAAATATCTCTTGAGTTTAAAACAACTTGGAAATGATAGTAGTTTGAGACCGGCTGCTAGATCTTGTTATTTAATTATTAATAAAGAAGCACATCTATTATCATATTGGAGATTTAAAAAAATATTTTGATAGCTTCGCTTTAATATAATTGGTTCATTTTTCGATCTGACACGTTTCATTTTATGCACCTGCAAAATTTACTTTGAGGAGGGGTCTGTAGGTGTCACCAGTTGGCAAAAGGGTCCGTGCACAGAAATGCATGTCCGTCATGATGACGGCAACTCCTTCTCAGAAGCCTCAGGGGCTGGAGTTCTGCACAGAACTCTCCTTCACCCAAACAGATCTCCAAAGGGGCACATGAACCCTTATCTCACTTTTTCAGGGTATCTTATCTTTACTCAGACTAAGAGAACACGAAGCACAACTCTTCTGTCTACTGACAATTTGAATAGGAAATGTTGCCTGCTAAATTTTTCCTCATCGGTCAAGCAGACATGGATTTTATTTGTAGCTCTTCTATATACTTCTCTGATACTTAATCTCCTAATTTGTAAAATAGGGATATACCTTCTACTTCATACGGTAGTAATAATTTAAAAAAGGTAACATATGTTTTTCCATTGGATCCTTTGGGAAGCAGCCCATGAGATGGAATAAGCAGTTCATTGATGGAGAAGGTAACTGTATGTGACAGGAGGAGGAAGCAGAATTGGGCAGAGAAAGGCTTCAGAACGTGATGCAGATCTGACATTTATGATGAAAGGAAAGAGTGGGCAGCAAGATAGGGAGAGCCTCAGATCATGATTCACATCTCACTAAGTCTCTGCCGACCTAACTGGTTGCTTTGGAGCAAAGGTTGCCTGTTAAATGAATCTCTCGTTGGGCAGAAATAGTCGAGTTTGGTACTCACACCACACCCAGCCACTGGCTAGGGGGTGCTCAGGAAGAAGGTGGCCTTGCTAGAAAGCCAAGTGTTTGTCTGAAAGCTATCAGCTGCCTTCTCTCCTCGAAGCTGAATGGCAAGTTCTTTCTCGAAGAGAGATCTGAGCAGTGAGCCTCCATATCTGCTTCAAGTTGAAAAAGATGAGCACAGTCTTGGTGTAAAATGCAATACAGCTAGAGAGAAATAAGCATGGCTGGGCCTATGTCTCAGAGAGAATTGCTTATCTGATTTCATCCACACTGGGCACAAGAATCTTGATCAGAATAGTCAGGTAGTGTCTTTCTAAGCTAGGAATCTTTTCATACCAGTACCTAGAGTAATTCTTTGACTTAGGAGTTTATGAAGGTGACAGAGGGTTTGTTGAGAACGACTTGATGACTGAGTCCATACTCCATAATAATAATGATAATAACAACAATAATGATGGTGACATAGTCTAAATGAATATAGAGTCAGCTAATCCTAAGGCCTACACATTAGGCACTGATGCTAGGTTCTCTCTCCTGTGCCCTCCAGGAACGGAGCTTGATACTCAGTGTGGGTGAGGAGTCGGCTCTGGTCCCATGTTGATTCTTCTCATCCTAGCCGACCGCTGGTGTGTCTCGTGCCATCTTCTCCCTGGCAGGAGATGCCTGCTTTTTCTTTCAGTGTCTTTATCCCTGATCATGGACAGTTCTTAGTCTTTGTCTAAGGACTTGCTCAAAGGAGATTCTGAGAGGGATTCCTCTTTATCATTTGATTTCTACGGAAGTTGAATTTTCCCTCTAATGATCTCTCTAAAATGCCGCCTATGACCTTTGCTTACAACGGATGCAAGAAGTTGCTTTTTTCCTAATCTAAACACTGGTCTACACGCTCTCTGGAAAAATATGTCCTGCTTCAGGATCACTGTTCTCTGCTGTGACCCTAGAAAGAGCATTTGAGTCCCAGCTGGCAAGAAGACTCACCCTTCTGAGGCATAAGCAGAATACCTTTGTATCCCTACTACCCTTCCTGAGTAACACATCTAACATTTCCTGACATCGGGACTTAACATGAATTTAGAGCTAATGCTGTTTAGACCATCCCTGCCCAAGATGACATAGGCTACACTGACAGATCATAGCTACTTGATGTCTGTTCATTTCCATTCTCTGCTTTTTCTTGCCGAGTTGGGTCCATTTGCTATGGACTTGGGAGATATTTGCTTCTCTCCCTCATTGAAGTGACATGATTGTAACTTCAGACTTCTAAATGGACTTGTGAAAATATTTGCTTCCCAGGATTGCCTTCAATCATCCAACCTCAGAGCCCTTGGCAAGCTTCTTGGCCTTGATAGACGTGTCACCCAGGAGATGGGCAGTCATCCCCATAGTGAATGGCGAGCCAAACAGACAAAGGAAGGCAGATGCTCATGCCAAGAAGACCAGCCACTTGCCAGCTCCTCCTTGGCTGAGCCACCACATGCTCTGGAATGATGTATAGCCACGTGTCTGGGAGAAAGCTTGGCTTTCTGAGGTCCTCGGTGTTCCCTCTACACTCCTTTTAAAATCTGGGCTGAAAAGAGGATTTGCTTCCAACAATAATAATACCTATCTCTCTTTGATCTTTCTCTTGTTTTCCAGGTGCTTTCCTTGCTTTCTCTTAGTTAATATCACTCTGAGGCAAGGATGATCATTTCTGTGTAACAGATTGAGAAACTAAGGCTCCGGAATCCCTTGCCCCTGATGAGACGGTATATAGTGGACCTGGGATGTGCACAGGTGTGCCCAACCCCAGTGCCTATACTGCGTTCTCTCCTCTACATGCAGTGAACCAGGAAATAATGAAGCCAATTGCACCTAGTCTGAGGGAAGAGCATCTGCTGAGCAGATTCCTGGATACACTGGCTGAATGCCATGAGGATATGGCTCTTTCTTGGTGATAATGGCAATCTTGAGAAAGTGCTTCATGGCAGAAGTGCTTTCACTCTGAGTCACTCTGTTCTCTTTGCAAGAGTTTATAGCTGAGGAGCCATAGAAATTCACCTGTGGCTCCCACCTTTTTATGCCCTAGCAATCCAGAAGAACAATTGTGTTAAGCAATGTTCTACCAGTAACATATAGAGTTTGTAGGAAGTCACGTGACCCATATTAATCAGCTCCCAGGTAAAATTCAGCAGTTTATGAGATCACGTAGACTGACTTCCTAACATCTCCAGATAACCCGTGTCCAAAGTGTTTTGTTTTATTTTGTTTTGTTTTGTTTTAATCTAAGAATTACACCACGAATTCCTTCTCATCATTGGTTTTCAAGGTTAGAAATCCAAGCTCCTGACAAAGGCACCCCCGGGTCGTCCACGATCTGGCCTTGCCTATTTTTTTTTTTTACCCATTTCTGGACTTTTAGCCTTTGCAATTTATGCTCCAGCCGTACCAATAGCCTGGTGTTTCCGGAAATAGCTGTACTGACCCAGGGCTTTGGGCTTGTTGATCCCTTTCTTTAAAAAGCCCTTCCTCACCTCGTGTCCTTGCCTCGTCCTTGCGCATCTTGCAAGTCTCAGCTCTAAGACTCTATCCCTGACTGAGTGTCTTCAGTCAGACTTAGGTTCTCTTTCCTTTTCATTTCCTCCTATAGCATCTTGTAACACCTCCATGTTCAGTTTTCACAATCATCGGTTCTCTTTTCCCTCTTCTGTGTGAGCCTTTATGAGCCAGCACTTATCAGGTAGCCTGACTCACAGTATTCGGGAAACCTTTGTGATGTTAATGTCAGGGCATTTGGGATCTCAGTCTTGCGCTCTGGGGAAAGAGAAGAGATGGAAACAGAGTGGGAGGGAGGGAAATCACCAGCCTTTTTGATTGGCCATCACTCTGGGATACAGTACTCCCCAGAATCGATGTCGAACTGAGTAAAATGCGAACAGAAAGACAACGGTGAATGCAAACTTGATTCAAGTTTCCCAAGAAGGATGTGTTGACCAGATTCAAGGGTCTTAGGTTTTGGTGCATAGGTGAGCAGTCGGGTCAGGACTCTGGGTGTGTTGGGAGGAAGGGGATCTTTTGTTTCAGGAGCAGAAATGTCAGGGCTTTGCAGGCTAGCAGGGCTTGGCTAGTCGTATTCTGTACCAGGATTCCCACTGTA
This sequence comes from Eonycteris spelaea, assembly GCA_003508835.1. Classification (NCBI taxonomy): domain Eukaryota; kingdom Metazoa; phylum Chordata; class Mammalia; order Chiroptera; family Pteropodidae; genus Eonycteris; species Eonycteris spelaea. The sequence goes on along the minus strand of PUFA01000030.1, from coordinate 3,665,229 downwards.
AAGCAGAGCATCTGAGACAGAAGTCCTTTGAAATGGTTGTGACAACTTGGCAATGGTTGGGAAGAGGCCAGGAGCCACTAATTGTTCAGTAAGTAACAATCCCTAATTCTCCCACCTAACTCAATATACCTCTCAAACTCACTCACACACACACACTCTCTCTCTTTCTCTCTCCCTCTCCTCCCTCCCTTTCTCCCTCCCTCCCTCCACCTTACACTCTTTCTCTTTCTCATACACACACACACACACACACACACACACACACACACACACACACCCCGGCATGCCTGCTGGTGGCATATATATCTTTATGAGAAATGTTCTACCAGGGCAAGGTGGAGCCTGAAGCTGTATTCCTTGGTCAGGACTGTGGCTTGCGCCAGCAGGGACTGACAGCCACGCATAAATCACTTTTAGTGATAGAACTGGAAGAAGCCAAAGAAGGTGAAATAAGTACGTAGGAGCAGGTCCTCACATATAGTAATTCTTTGTGCCAGGCTACGAGCTGACCACCCCCTTTAACTTCATTTAAATTATTTTAATACTTAATTGAAATTTTTGAGATAATTGAAGTTCACATGTAGTTGTAAAACAATTCAGAGAGGTCCTGTATACTCAGTTCCCCAGATGATGTCATCCTGCAGATTTATAGTATGATACCGCAGCTAGGATATTGACACTGGTTACAGGTACCAATTGTATTCGTATTTCTCTGTTTTACTTGTACTCATTTGTGTGTATGTGTGTGTGTATTTACTTCTATGCAATTTTACCATGTGTAGTTTGTGTATCTGCCACTGTTTTCAAGATATTCAACAGTCTAGCACCACAAGGATCCCTCACGTTGCTCCTTTTTCACTACACTCTGCCCCAGTACCCTGTCTTAATCCTCAAAATATACATGGGAGGCAACTAAGTCTTAGAGAGTTACGTCATTTGTCAAGTGTCATCCTGTCAGTACGTAGTGCAGTTTAGGTTCAGAAGTCTACCTAAAAATACGTATTGCATTTATGTTCTTAATTTTTCATGTGTTCATTCATTCAACAAATCATTTTGAGTGCCTGCTGTGTTCTAAGCATTTTTCTAAGGGCTGGGATTTTGACAGTCAAAAGATGACCCAGTCGCTGCCTCTTGTGGAGCTATCATCATTCAAGTGTGAGAATCAGACCATGAACATGAGAACCCAATGTATAATACAATTTTAAGTAAGGACAAAGGCTTTGAAGAAAAGCGATGGAGAAAGGGGACATGCTGTTCTAGACAGGGTGACCAAGACAGTCTGCTATGAGGAAGTAAAATTCGAGAGAACTTTGACTAATAAGGGGTAGGGGATGTTGGATTTCTGGGGGAACGATATTCCAGGAAGAGAGGAGAGCCATCACGAAAGTGCCAGGCTGGGAAAAATTGGGGCATGTTTTGGATGCCAAGGAGACCACTGTGTCTGGAGCAGAATGATGGAGGCAGAGAGTGAGGGTCACGAGGTCAGAGAGGGGGCCAGAGCAGGATTCTGAAGGCCTTGTAGTCCATGGGAAAGAGATTGGATCTCATTCTAAGTGGGAGTGGAAGCCACTGGAAGGTTTTGAGCAGAAGAACATGATCTGATTTTCAGTTTAACAAGAACAACAAAATTACCCTTTGGCTGCTGGGTAGAGGATAGACCAGAGGAGGGCAAAGTCAGGAACAGGGAGAACAATTCAGTGGCAATGGTAACAAACCACATGAAAGACAAGGGTGGCCTGGACCAGTGTGACAGTGCGGAAATCATGAGAAGTCTTTCGGTTCAAGAGTTATTTAATCAGTGGACATCACCATGGACTTGATGAGTCTTGGACATGGGGGATAGGAGATGAGAGCAGACAGAAATGTCAGACAGTGCTAAAATTGAGTCACTTCTGTTCTTTAACCAGCACCTAACAGTTTAGTGCTAGACAACAGGAATCTTATTCCAAGTGACAGGACCACTGTATCCACAGCACTTTGCTGGCTTCCCTTCTTCCCTCTCTCTCAACACATATTCTGTAGGTTCAGCACAGAGGAAAATATCCCTGCCCTCAGGCCACTCATGAGAAAGGACCATTGCCCCAACCATCTAGCAGACTCATGAAGTGGAGCCAGGACCTGGAGTCTGGTGGGACCCAGTCCTTGCCCGAGGGCTCACAGTCTGGTGTGCCGATAGACACGTGAAAAACAATTATAGCCTTAAATGCCAGGGTGGAGAGACCTGTGCTTGGGTGTGCGATATGGGAGGCAGGGGAGCATCCAGGTGTGGATTTCCTTGAGCTGTAATGCTGGTTGGGTGGCATGACAAGGATGGTGTTTTAGGATGAAGGGATGTCCAAGCATCAATCCTGAAGCTTGAGGACACGTTCTCTGGTTATAAAAGGGACACAATGAATTCCCCATATGTGGAAAAGCAACAGCAAAAAGACTGAATTACTCACTGTGCAGCTTGGCGTGCTTTGAGACAGGTGGGCTTTGTTTGTTTGTTTGTTTGTATTGATGGAAACAGTGTTCCTTCAGAGGGCTGGAGGGAGATGAGGCTGAAGAGGCAGGTTAAGGCCAGCTCCTAAAATCTTGGACCTTAACCTGATGGTAAGTGGACTGAGTTGGAGCGCTCAAAGATTTTTTTTTTTCTTTTTCTATTAAATTTATTGAGATAACACTGGTTATAAAATTATATAGGTTTCAAGTGTATAATACTGTGATACATCCTCATCTGTATATCACATTGTGTGTTCACCACTCCAAGTCAAATCCTCTTCCGTCACCATGTGTTTGACCCCCTTTACTGTTTTCTGCTCCCCCTTTCCCTCTGGCAACCACCATACTGTTGTCTGTGTCTATGAGTTTTTGTGAGTGTGTGTGTGTGTGTGTTGTTTTTAAGGAAAGGAGTTGCTTGGCTAGATTTAGATTTTGAAAGTTCACTTCAGGTACGAAGGTCTATATCTTTTCCTTGGGTGGAGAAAAAGGAGCTCCCCTCTCAGCTTGGAACACTTCCTGGGCATTCTTAGTCTCAGCTTCAATCTTACCTGTCACAACTCTGCAGGGTATCATCTGAACTGATCAAGAAGGGGACCCATCTGCTTCACTGAAGCAGGGCACACACCTCTCGGTGTGGTGAGGAAAAGGGGCTGCTTGCTCATCTCTCAGGCTGTGGGTCTGTGCAGGAGGAGCCCTACGGGAGGAAGAGCTGAGCTTGTGGGGAGACCCATCCGTCTGGGACTCAGGGCCCTCTCAGGAAGCTGTGGGCTTTGCTTCCTGTGTGGTCTCAGACTCATCCCCTCATCTCAGTTTCTCCATCTGGAAAAATGGGAGAACAGTATGTAACTTCTTGGGATGTCTACCGCAAGAATTATTGTGTATGGAGGATTTGGAGAAGGCAGATGAAAGCCTTTCCCAAATGTGCTTCTGTCTATAAACACATGTCCAGCATGATGGCCAGATAAGACTAAGCTGGAGAAAAAGAGTGAAAACATGTGTGTTATAGATAAGCTCAGTCCTTCCTCTTCTTTCTCCTTGGGGGTCATAGATTTCCTTGTGGTCCAGACTGGCAGAAGCCTTTGCCAAGGAAATACCTTCTATCACCTAGCTGGTAGGTCTTCTCACCTGTGAACTGTAGCTGTGTGGTCCACCTCACCCAGGGCGATCTGAGAATAGTGCTTGGTGCATTATAAGTGCTCAATAAATGATATGCAAAACAAACAAAAAACCAAAAAATCTAGTAAGTATCTGAGGCTTTTCAGATGTATTGAGCTCATCAGATTCTCTAGGGGCTTCAAGGAGTCTAGAATAAGAAGTTTGGAGTTAGACTGGTATGATTTTAAATTGTGTGTCCATCAGTTGCTGGTGATGAAACTTTAGGCAAGGCCCTCACAAAGCTATGGTTTTCTCATCTGGCACAAGTGGATAGAGCTTCTGTCTTACCGAATTGCTCTTCTTGTGAAGGTAAAGTCAGATCACATATATAAAGTGACCAGCACATAGTAAGGACTTGGTGGCCAGTACTTGAGTCTCCTTTGCTTTTGCGTTTTATATGTATTCTGACATCAACCACAATTCCATCCTGGAGAAGAGATGGCCTTCCTGGCCAGGCCAGGTCAGGCCAGAGGACATAAGGTTCTGCGTCTACATGATATAGGTATAAAGTCGTGGCTTTGTGGTCCCTCCAGGATGGTCAGACAGCTGGTTGAAGGGACAGTCAAAGGTTTGCAAGGGCGTGTTGAGCCACAAACAGATGGCAGCAGCAGCAGCAGCAGCAGCCTGGTGGGGGTCAACTTTGGACCCTAGGGTGTCATGCTTTTGAAGACCTTCTAATGTCTAAAGGCCGTTTCTGACTTAAAACAAACAAACAAACAAACAAACAAAACCACCCTCCTCTCTAACCACAAAGAAACTAGATACCATGTTCTTAAATATAAAATCCTTTTTGACCCCCCTCCCACTCTCTTTTATAGATTACTTTTTTCATAAACACAAGTAATGGAAATTTGCCTTCCCATAAATGAGAGATCCGTGGAGACAATGGTCTCTGGAGCAAGGTCACACAGCTGGCACATGGAAGATCTGAGTCTCAAATCTGTGAACTTGATGCCTATAACCATGCTCTAACACCCAAATGGCTAGAGCACCAGGGCGGACAGGCAGATAAGGAACGGGCAGAAAGGGCCCTCCAAACCCTCCTGTTCCTGTGGTTGCTGAGCCTGCAGGTTAGCTCCCAGGCTTTCTGCAAAGTGTCTTCTGTTCCTACAGCAGTCTGTCTGCTTTCAGAAGGCTGTGCTTCCAGTCGTGCCTGCCAGCATGCCACTGTGTCAAAGCCCACTGAATTCTCCTGCTGCGGTCCATTCTCTCATCCCTTGGATGCCTGTGCTCCCTGTATCTGCCTCGTCTATGAAATGCTGAACCTTCTCCCCTGACGGCCCCAGGCTCTCCCACTCCCCCTCTGGCTGCTGAGGAAACCCCAGCCTGTGTTTCTCGCTTGTTTCACACAAGCCGGATGCTGTGTCAGCATTAGTGACTAGTGTTGCCCTTGCTTTTGGTCTGCCCTTGATGACTTGGAACTTCAGAGTGTGGAGAAGAATAGAGGAGAGCATAATAAAAGAGATTCCTGGCCACATCACAGAGTCCTTGCAGAGACACTGCAGGGGCAGTCTCTGTCCTGAGCACAGTGGGGGCCCGGAACCTGTGGGAAGGCACAATCACTGTGCTGAGCAACATCACTTTCCCGGCGCGAGTGTGGCCTTGCTTGGCCATGACACGAGGACACATAGTCAGCCATCTCTTGTACAATGCTTACTGTGTACCAGGCGCTATACTCGGTGCATTGCAAATTCCAGCTCCTTCGAAACACTCAGCAACTCTGAGAGGATGGTACTATCACTACTTCCAATTCACAAATGGGGACACTGTCAGGGGAAACTGAGGCAAGCAACTTGCCTCATGTTGCCCAGGTAGAAAGAAGCAAAACAGGGATTTGAACCCAAGCCTTCCAGCTTGAGTCTGTGCTCTAAACCACCACTCCAGGCTGCTCGCCACTGCTTCTCCTCATTGGGGTTCCCATTGCCCATGCTGAGGGCTCCCTGGCTGCTGCCAAAGCTCCCCTCCCCATGCTCAGAGTGTCTTAGATCCCCGAGCCCACTGGAGTTGTTGGTTCTTTTACTCAGTGGAAATAACACAGAGTTCCAACTAGACTACGGGACCTAAATCTACTCTCTGCCCCTCACAAGCCTTGGGACCTAGGACAAGTTAACTTCATTTCCTGAAGCTTCATTTCCCCACCTGTAACATGGGGATATCTCTGCTGGTCATACAGGGTCATCTGAGAATTAAATAAGGTAATGGGAGTTTTGAGCTGTAATGTAATAAGGACTCCCATTGACCGGACGCCTAGTGTGTGCCAGGTGCTTTCCTAGCCCTTTATAGATATTGAGCCCCTCCACCCTAGATGACATCCTGCAGAGTCCTTCTACCCCCTCTGGACTTCACTGCAACATGGGCGTCAGCACGTGGTGGTCAGTCCATCTGCCATATTGGGAGGGTGGTGGTATACGAATGTTTTCCTCACACCCTTGATGTCAAGAAGATGGGCTTTGAGAGATTTAAGAAGCCCAGAGAATATGTTCTCGTGCCCCTAGCATGATCCTCATTAATGCCCCTGAGGTAGGGTAATTTAACATATTAGTTTTAATCTCCCTAGATTTTCCTCTTTTCCTTTCTCTTTCGCTTTCCCTCATTCCAGCAGGTAGCGCTTTTTCATCTCAGGGCTCGATAGCAGGAGGCTCGTGATCTGAGGCTTGAGGCCTAAGCTCAGTGTTGGAAAAGCAAACTCCTGCAGGGTTCAGGTGGGTGAGATAAAAGCAAAACACAGAGGAAACGGGCTGGGTGTAAATTTAATTAGTGGTGGTGGGGAGTGGGCGTACAGTGAAGAACGTATGCTCCATCTGAATGGAGCAATCAGCTACATTTCTGGCCCGAGTGATGCTAGATTTTGAAACTTTCAAAGATGAGACAGTTCTGGATCTCTGTATAAACTCTCTTGACTTAAAATTTTGCAGTTAATTCCATTTAGTTTTTTAAGACAGGTGCAGGTCTACACTCCTGACAGTTGAAGGTAGGCCTCTGGTGTAGCCAAGGTATTAGGGGTTTGAGGAAAGAAAGTTTTCCCTGAAGAAAGAGAGAGTCATCCAGCTAACAATAGAGAGGGACGTCTCTGTGCATTCTTTGAGCAGAGGGACCTGTACCCAGATCCCTGACGTACCCCAAGGCCTATGGCAAGACCTCAGAGGAAAGAGCTTTGTGGTTCGCCCAGGAAGCTGGCAGTATACCTGGGCTCCCCAACCCAGAGAACCTGTTCCACACAGCAAGGTGTTATATTTAAAGGGACCACGGGGACTAGATAATGGTTAGGTGGACCGTCTCAGGAGGAAGCGCTCTGGACAAACCATTTACAACCACAGAAAGACTTCCATAGCACCTTGGTGCCAAGTGAGACCCTAGAGTCACTGATACAACTTCAGGAATTAGAGAGGTCCTGAAGAAAGGTGGGCTTGAATTTCTTCCATTCGGGTAGGAGGGAACTCAGCATCAAAATTAAGTTGATTTGTGTAAAATATTGTACTCTTTCGCTCCCATCTGAGTCTGCAGACTGAGATTCATATCTTCATGCTCCTGTTTAAAGGCTGTAACAGCATCTTTTTTATTACTTCCCCTGAAGTTGGTGGGGGAAGAGGACTTTTGCATAGTTTCCTACAGAGTTAGCTCCTCCTGTCACCTTCTCGTGGGTGGCTTTATCTCTTCCCACTGAGTGCTGCTGCTCTCCTCAGACTCTTGGGGTCCTTCATACTTGTCGTTTTGGGCACTCCATCAGTGGCCCTTCATAGCATACTTCTCCCAACTTTGTAATACTCGGTTCTCCACTTCTTTTTCAAGATACTTTTACAGAGGCTCCATTAAATGACATTATTCTTGAAGTTATTCTGAAAAGATCTCAGATTGGAAGGTTCATTTATCAGTAGCCCCCATCTCTTACAGAGTTTACAGTCCAGTTAGGAGGTAAAAGGATCAACAGATAGTTGTAGCACACCATGGGGATGATTGGTGATGGTGTGAAGTGATGGTGGGAAGGGCAGAGGAAAGAGGCAGCAAACTGTTCGAGGTGTGGGCGGATGCTGTGACTCTCTAGAGAAGGATGAGTAGGAGTTCCTGTTGCTGAAAATGGCATTGACCTGGGTTAAGGCGGGGAAATATAGGGAAAAGGCTGTGGGTACAGTGCTTGGAAATTACAGAAGAATATAAAGAAAAGCTGTTCGGCAGTACCGCACTACTTGAGACATATGGCAGGGACAGTGTGTGTGTTTCTCCAATCCCTTCTCCTTCCTCTTAGACATATAGCTAGACTGCACGTCCCAGCCTCCCTTGCAGTTAGGCAGAACCACATGAACTGAGTTCCAGCCAGTGAAATGTATACATCCCACACTTTAAAATTTTCCATTTCTCTGATATAATGAAGAAGAACTCCAAGGACCAAGGGGATAGTGAGCCATAAAGTTGGATGAATGGCCCCTGACAAGTGTAGGGGAGAAGGAACCCAGTCAACCACCCCTTTGGACTCTTAACATGAACTAGAAAAAATTTATCTGTTAGGTCACTGAGATTTTGTGGTCGCTTGTTTCTACAGTTGTTCTATCCTGATTAATCAATGAATCTACAGAATAAGGTCCAGGAGGGAGAAATTGGAGATGAGACTGAAGAGGAAAGCTGAGGCCAGGTTCCAAAAGGGCCATGAGTATATAAGGATATGGATGGCCATGGAAGATTGCAAACTTGTTTACGATGTACAGTGGTTAGAGGTGGGAATGAGGGTGGTAGTGATCACAAGGCAGTGAAATTTGGCTATATTTCCCAGAGGATTAACACTTTTGCGTTAGACTATGGATACTCTGGCCAAGAACATTTCATACCTGAAAAGCTAAAAACCAAGACATACCAGCACACCATGGTAGACCACTCAAAGTCTCATATCAAGTCAGAGCAAACCAAATTGACAGTATTGCCGAAAATCTACTTTGGTTTGAAACTTTGTCATGCTCATTAGACAATGTCCTTGACTACTGAACCCCACAAAGAAATTCTACCTCGATGACCTTTACACCTGAACATGACAGCAAACTGAAGACATTCTAGAAATCTCTTGAAGGGTATTCATGCTCATCTTTTCCAATGGAAGGGGATTCATAAGGTACTCTGAAATGATTTGTTTAACTTACAGAAGTCTGAGGTAATTGGAAAACTGTTTCTAGCAAATTTATGTATACTCATGTAAGCACAGGAATCTTAAACAGTACAGTGTGAGGAATGTCAGGATCCTGTGACTCATCAGTTATGCGATGACCCTTGAGTTTTGGAAGAAATCTTTCTCTTTGCTAACACAGCACTGAGAAGAGCTGGAATGCTTTGGCGTTAACAGTTTTTCTGCTGCTCATGTATGTATGGCAACAAAGACGTCTGGCCAAGGCACATATTACTCACTAGAGAAAAACCAGATAAGAGTCAAAGAGAGTAAGGCAGTGAGCAAGCCCGGTGTGTGACCAGGGCTGGAACTGTTTCTCTGAAAGTGTGTTCATAGGGCAGTGAGTATTTCACTATTGCCTGCAAAACAGAATCATAACTTGTGCAAAAAGAAATGTCTCTTAAGAGGTGTTTATTGGTTCAGGATTGTATTTCAAGTGTTTTTTCTGATGCAAGAGCTGTATCAGAAACACTTGGTGTAAGTGATGTAACACCCTTACAGTGTAAGAGGTGAGTGTCATGTGGAATTGGTATTATTGTGTGCTTTTAAGGTGCCAAGCTCCATGCTAGACGTTTTGCATTGCTGTCTTGTTTAATTATTACTAGAATTCTTTGGAGTAATCTGACACTATGCCTACTTTATAGAGGTAGACATTGAGGTACAGTGAGAGTATGTAGTTGCCTAAGGTAATCCAGCTTGTAAGAGGTGAGGCCAGGAAGTGAAGCTAGTTTTTCAATCTCTAATCCAGCATTCTTTCTACTCCAGATGTGGCCCGGTGTGCCCAGAATGCAAAGTCCCCATTCCCTTGGCCTCTCAAGTGATGTCAGATCTCGTGTTTTCCTTATTACCTCTCTCATTCTCCTACATGTTTAGTGTCCTTTGGAGACACATGTGTTTGGTCTCCAGAAGAATGCTGCATCCCCTTTGCCTTCCATTCTGGACCCCAAAGTCTGCTTCGGTTTTCCCACCGGAAGGCTAGCATTCCAGCAGTGCCTCGGTTTAGCCATGGCAGAGCCCTAATGGGGCTGAGCCTGATTCTTCAGGCTGGGGAGCTCTGGAGGTCCCTGTAAAGCTGAGCGTCATGGACAGATGGCAACTTCTGATCCATAGCATCTGTTGGCATCAGCCGTCAGGGAGACCACAGCCAATCAATTCTTGGAGCCTCCTGGCTGAGCAAGACCCTGGCCACTGCCGGAAGCCAGACTGGAATCATTGGCAATGCCAGGCATTCTTCAAAGAAACACAAGTGGTTTAAGATAATCCATAGGCAGGATTTTCATCTTGGGCTGCCTGATTTCCCTGAAGAGCTAGCTGTATGCAGTTGCTAAATGGTAATGGAAAAAGCACTTTAAGATTTCTTTTGAGAAACGAATGTCTCATGATGGTAGTTGGAGGGATCCCATGATAATGTGAAGAAAAGGGTGTGGGCTTCGAAGTCAGCAAACCGGCGTTCAATTCTTATCCTTAACTTTTGCTAGCTATGTAGCTTTGTGTAAATTTCTTGGCCTCTCTGAGCCTCAGGATCACTAGTTATAAAATGGAGATACTACTACCTACCTTATAAGACTGTATGTAAAGGATTTAGTACAGTACCTGGAATATCATGGGATTCTAACCAGGATTCTTTTCCCTTCCCACTCCATTTTGGGTCTCTGCTTGCTAAAAGGTTGGGTTTTAAAAACAAGGCTAAGCACCTACTTTCCATGGGCCATGCTTATGCAAGTTTCCCCATGGCCCATTTCCACAGGTAATTGACACCACATCAATATACTTATCACTCTGACAAAGGACAGGTTGACCTCTAGATCCATGGATTCCTGGCAAAAAGTGCTAACTCATCCTGGGATCCTCAGATCTCAGCACTGACACCTACCTTCATGATGGAGACAGATGGATTATGGGCTTAGACAGTTGTTTTTCTGCTAGGGTCTTTCTGAGAAGCAGATAGTATTGTTCAAAAAAATTACCCCAAGCTAGTACAGCTACCTTTCAACAGTCCTCTGGCTAATAATTCAGAATATTTATCTTTAATTTATCCTCTCTTATTGATTGATTGATTGATCAATTGATTGATTGATTCACTCCTTCACTCAGCCATTCATGTCTTCATTCTCTAAACAATGTCCACATGCTAGCATTAGGGGTATGATGGTGTACAAAAATGGTGAATCTTGCCTTCAAGGAGACCTTGATCTAGAGGAGGGGTCAAAGGGGCTGATGAGTGCACCTGAACCCTGTGAGTGCTGCAGGAAAGAAGGTGCATGTGTAATAGCTGCGGGGGAGGAGGCATCTGGGAAGGTGCCCTGTGACAGGTGATGTCTGAACTGAGCCAAAATTGTCAGGTAGGAGTCGAGTTGACACATATGTCTTCCCTTTTGCCCTAAGGAGGGACTGCCACCTTCAGAGCAGGACATTTGGTTCTTCCATCATCTGGCTTGTGACAAGCACCACAGTCCAAGCATCCTAAAGATTTGCTCTCTGCTTAGGTTGTGAGGCTCTCTTATGTCTCTGAGCCTCTACTCTGACCCTTTTCTTGCATATAGGGCTTCCTCTCTATCATTATTGGTACTCTGTTCATCTTTAAGCCGAAAACTGATGTCGTCTTCCATGAAACCTTCCCAGATGCCTCAAGTCAAAATCCACTGTTCCTCCTGCTCTCTGTGGACCCTGCTATTTAGAGTGTGGGCAGCTGTGCCTTATGCCATTATTCTGTCCATGTTTATCTCTTTAACTAGACTATGAATCCTATTATAGAAGGAACCACGTCTTATTCGAAAGGCTATCCCTTAGAGCTAATGTTAAATGAATGTAGGAATGAATCAATGAATTGGTTAGGAGATGAAATAAGAATAGTGTGATTTGAGGCATAGTTTCCATAATTAAGAAATATCCTTATATTGCTTAATAGAAGGGGTTCACATCTATAGTTCTCACTAAATTTTTGCTGGTGCCAATTTAGGCAAAGCAGATTTTTCCCTTCTTTTGATTTTGGAGAGTTGAAACCAACAACAATATTGCAGCACCAAAAATGATAGCAACGATCTCTTGAGAATTTACCGTGCTAATCCCTTGTCATATTTATCACGTTTAATCTTTATACTGTTCTTATAGTTATAGTCGTCAGCATACCTATTTTATAGGTAGGGCAGCTGTGGCACAGAGGTTGAGTCACTTGTCCCAAGCCCCATAACAAGTAAGTTTTAGAGCTGAGGTTTGCACGGACACAGCCTGGATCCTGAGGCAGAGCTCCTGAGGGCAGCAGGAGGTCATCTCGCTTTCTGCACCCTGCCAAGAGTTAACTCTTGCCTTGTGCCAGAAGAGCTGGCATGTTCCTGGCAGACTTTATACCCATCCCATTGCAGCCTTGGCATAGATTTCTATACCTTTTTTTTTTTTTTTTAACAGATAGGACTCTCCTAAAAGAAAGCCATTTCCAACAGAGACACAGAGTTTATTTGGGTTGAGTCAAGGAATTTCCAGGCCTTATTGACAACTGAATTGCAGCTTACCGAGCCCCACCTCTGCTCAGGGAAAAGCCTGTGACCCAATGGTCTTCCTCCTCTTTGCCAGCATTTTGCAATATTGGTAGGGCCAGGCATTATGATGGAAATTCCAGTTGTTGTTGTGCATATTTCTGGATACGCACAATCCTGACATCTGCAGCCCTGCAGTCGGGGTTCGTACCAGCGTGGTAATCCGTTTCAGCGCTGCCAAATAGTTCTTTTGCAAAACATATTGGCTGCTAACTCATTTTCTGCTGTTATGTTTTGAACAAGTGTTTCCCAAAACTATTTCCTAATAACAGTGAGGGGTTAGGAGAGGAGAGAAACTAAAACAGAACAGGATTATAGAATTTACTGGGGAGGAAAAACACAAAATAAAACACCACTTCCACCAGTAATTGCCATCACTAAAAAGCCTGGACAGCAGTTCTGGGCACCTCATAATTTAGACCTTCTGAGCTGGTGGTAAAGGAGATTTTTGTCTCTCTCTCTCTCTCTCTCTCTCTCTCTCTCTCTCTCTCTCTCTCTCTTTCTTTCTCTATCTTTCATTAGATTGGGGAATTTCTTAACCCCTTTGGAAGTTTCCAGCCAGCAATTGTGACTTTCAGAAGATGAGGTAGTACACAGCGGATGGTTTGGAAACATTGAGTCGTAAAAGAAGCCAGGTATGAAGATGTGGAGGACCACTGGGTCTGAGGACAGGGCTGCCTGTTCTGCATGGTGACAGCCCTCTCCTCTCATGTCTAGCTCAGCTCCAATGATGGAGCTGATCTTGAGTTGAACAGACAGGCTCAGAGGCCACCAGAAGCACAGTTCCTAAAATCCCAACAGCTATCTCCGACCCGTCCCAACTCCCAGGCATTGAGATTGGAGCCAGGTCAGGTGTACGAGGCTCCCACTGCTCTCCTACATGTCTCTCTTTTTTGTATTTTGTTTTAGAATATACATGTATATATTTATACTACATATATTTTTTTAAATATATATTTAGAATGTACATATTTAAAGTCTATATTTTTAGACTGTCTATTTAAAACATAAAACATTCAACTTTTGCATTATTTGTATTTAATATGTACATACATGTATAGATACATTTAAAAGTGTATACATACACACATATATATATGAACCATCTTCTCTATATAGCTATAAGAATATGTATGTGTGTGCATATATGTATATATGGATGTATATGTATGTGTGTGTACGTATATATATAATCTCCAAGTAACTGAGAAAGAACCATTCTACATATAAAATTAAAATTTAAATACATTATATAGAATTGTTTTTTTAAGTCACTTAATTATATATCTTCTGATGGCTGTATAAAGAGAAGATGGTTCATAGTTCATACATGTATTTATTTATGTGTGTGTGTATATAGCTAGCTAGCTAGCTAGATATAGATAGATGGATAGATAGATAGATAGATGCATATATATATATATATATATATATATATATATATATATATATATGCTTCCTTTCCCAAGCAGTTATGTGAAACACACACACACAGACACACACACACTCCATGAGAGGCAGAAGAAATTCATGGCCCTTTGTAAAATCTCTCACTTACTTAGCACTTGGGTGATGTGGAAAATGTTCTCTTCCTACCAGCTCCCTGCTTTCCATATCCTTTGACCCCCACATAATTACCAACTTGTTTTTCTTCTTTACAATGTTTCAACAGAGCCTTATTTTTTTATTAAATGAAAATTGTAATGTGTAGTTCAGGAGAAATTTAGTCCGTATGTTCCAGATTCATTTACAGTTAAATCATCAGAAGTCATTTTGCAATCACAGTCTGGCAGCCAGGGGACCTTGGCAGCATTTTTTTGGCCCTTTGACTCTGAGTCAAGATGCGCGGCTCGTCTGGTGCACAGTGCTCTGGATGTCCCAGCAGGAGAGTGACAGTCCACTGCAGCGACTGGTAGGTGCGGCAGGGCTTTGGGCCCGGGGACTGTGTTAACCTCTGCCAGTGGCTCAGGTGCCTGCTTTCCTAATACGGACTGTCTTGCCACCCTGTGCCCAGTCCCCACCCACCCCCACCCCCCCCGTATGTAAACTAGGGTATTATCCACACCTAGCAATTTTTTTTGTGCTTCATTTCTCTTATCTTTAAAATGGGGATGATAATATTAGTACCTACCTCCCAGAGGCTGAGAAGCATGTGTAAACTATCCAGGGAAAATACTCAGCATTTGGTCATGAGTTCAATACCTCAATGACCACTACTATTGTTCGCATTAATGCCAGTGGGTAGAAAATTGCCAATATTGAGGATACCTTCTAGGGGCCAGGGGCTGTGCTGGCTACTTCTAACTTAGTCCTCACACCTCTGTCACTCCCACCTCTTAGCTCTCCCTTACTATGCTGAGCCCTCTCTCTTTTGCACAAGTCTCTCTGCTCTTGACTTCCCTTCCAGGCTGCAGGTCTGTGGGCTTTTCTTTCTCCACACTCTCTAGCATATGCATCCTTTTCCATGGACTTAACAACTTCCATCCTGGATTTCCAGCCTCCACTTCTGCCATGAAGTTTAGGTTCATACATATACAATCACTTGGGCATCGCCCAGGGACCTCTAACTCTAGACCGTACAAAGTCCATTACTTCCCCTTGTCCTTCCCACCTTCCCAGGCTCCCATGGTCAATGCCTTCTGCTCTGGTTCTTGTCTTGCTTAATGTCACCACCTAGTTACCTAAGTCAGGGTACCCATCTTGATGGCTCCCCTCTCCAACTACCCAGTCTAATAAATCACCAGGTCCTGCTGATTTGATTGATTTCAAACTTTTCAAAATGGCCTCTTTCTCCCATTTCCACAGTTCCTGCACTGGTGCAGGTCCTCAGCAACTCCCCCTTCACAGCCGCAGCCCCTCTCTTGTCTCCTGACTTCTGGTACTGCCCCTTGGTGTCTCCCCAGCTCACGGCAGGGGTGAGATTTCCGAGACCCGGATAGAATCATGTCATTCCCCTGGTTGCCAACTATCTAAAGCATGACAGCCAAACTCCTGAATTTGCCATCCAATGCCTATGCCATCTGTCTCTAAGTTACTGACCCACCCTCATCCTTTTAGCATCTTCTACCTTCAGGCACAAGGTTTTGGGTTTTCTCTTCTGTAACAGTCTGGTAACTCCTGCGTGGGGCTTGGAGTCGCCTTCTGAATGATTACCCGGAGGCAGCATTCCAAATATATCTCCTGTTTAATAAACGCAGGCTCGGGGGACATAAAGGAGTAAGGGTGTCCCTCTGTGTGCTCCCCAACACGCCAGCCACACATTGGCAGAGCAGAGGGCTGCAGATCTGCAAACCCAGGCTTCACAGGGAAGTTTACAGACCACCGGCCGCACAAGTTCAGGCAGGCGTGGGGCTTTCTTCAGAGTGGCCATGACATTTCAAGACTTTACTGAGGGACAGGCAGCTAGTTCTGGACCTCTGAAGCTGGGCTTTGACCACCTCTTCCCTCCCACACTGTGATCTGACCAGAAGAGAAGAGTTCCTGGCCTCAGCCAGGTTTCAGGTGGCCTGTCAGACAGGTGAGGATTTATGGCAGGAAGCTGATTCGCCGAAGTAGGCACAAACTTTCTGCCCTCTGGGTCACCCTGGATCAGGCGCCCCACTTTGTTCCTCTACCTTTTTACATGAAGAGGAAGGGGGCTTCCATGAGCCTGTCTCCACGACAGTGGCACCTAACTATAGCCAAAAGCCAAATAGGTGTCATAGGAAGCCGTGGCCCATGTCACCTGCTTCAGAATCTAGAACAAAATAAGATTAGGGTCTTCGAGTGCTAGAAAGGTTCTCTGCAAGTTTATCTAGAAGATGCACCCATGACCGTCATACCTATTAGTGGACCAGGGGAAACTATGGTTGGTAGAGAAGAAGGCCCTGGAGGAAGATAACCTGAATGTCTTTTCAGCCTCAGCTGGCAATCTCTGGTTGCTAACGCAGCTTTCCCCTTGGAAAAGCATAAACCAAGAGAGCATAAACCAAGTTCAACTAATGTTTATATAAGCTGCTGAAGGATCCCAGAGAGGGAGGGATGAACTTGGTCTGGGTTCGGGCAGGAGGTAGCAGAAGGAAGGGATATTTACGTTGGGTTTCAGAGGGTGAATAGGAGTTTTCTGGGAAGCTACGAGGGAAAGGCATTCCCTGTAAAGACAATGACATATACAAAATCATGTTTAAAAGCTAGTCAATAGGTTCAGTCCGACTGGGGCCTACAGAGGAGTGAGAGAGATGAGGCCTTATTCCAGTGTATCCCATGGGAAGGTGATGGAAGATGTTCTTTCCTGGAGGATGAAGAGCTAGAAGTTATGGAAGCCGAGAAGCCTGGAAACTCTCCTTACGGTGCAGAGGGGCCCGGGAAGGGTGGAGTAACTTTTTCTGCAGCAGGTTCAAATCAACGTGAACCCTGGCCTTTTCACCCCTGGTGCTGTGTCCTTTCATTTTCTGTCTTCCTCTCTCCTCCACAGTGACCTCAATAGGATTCGTCTGAGTGAGTGAACGTTTTTTCGATTCAAACATCCTCCCGAAAAAAAAACAAACAGCAGAAACCCAAACAAAACAGAAACCTAGAGATTTTACTCCTCAAGGCATGAGGTAAAGAGGCATGCCCGGGCGAGAACCCAGCTCTAGATGGCTGGGTGGGACCAGAGGGCTGACCAGAGAAGGTCGGGCTCACCCCCAAGGAGCCCAGCCCCGGGGCTCTCTCTGTGTCTTGCTTCTCCTTTTCAGGGGAGAAAGGAATTTCAGAGCAAATATTTGTCACGAAAAGAAATCTTGGCTGGGTTCAGAAATCACAGATAATTAAGAGATATGATTTATCACTGATGATGTTCCCCGGGCCCAGCCAGAGTGTGAGTAAGTGTTTTTCGGTCTGCTTGAGAAGGCTCTGCTCGCACGTCAGAGGCCTCACTGTGTCGTTGCCCGGACACCAGCAGGGCCTGGCAGAGGCCTCTGGGTCTTCCCAGGAACCGTTTCCTGGGCCTCCAGCCCTGCCCTGCCAGGGGGAAGGTGACCTGCTGGCATGGGGAGAGCACTGGCTTTGAGACAAGACAGACCCGGGGTAAATCCCAGCCTCTGATCAAGTGCCAGGCACATCTCTAGCTTCTCTGGGCCTCGTTAACATGTTTGTAGAATTAACACAGAGCTGCTCAGGATGGGACAATTTTGCCCCCAGGGGACACTTACCCATGTCTGGAGACATTTTTAGTTGTCACAAAACTGGGGTGGATACTACTGTCATCTGGTAGGGGGTGGTCGGGGCGCTGCTACACTTCTGTGATGCAGATAATTAAGGATGGCCCCAGCCACAAAGGATCATCCAGCCCCAGTGTCAGGGGTGCGCAGGCTGAGAAAGCCTGAGGCGAAGCAATGACGAGGACCTCAGAGATACTGAGATTAATGGGGTCTCATGGCTGCAGTGCCTGATGCTGAGTGGGCCTTGGTTAGATGGCAGTTTAAAACATAGTAGCTAGTGTCATTTCTCTTGAAAGGCCAGGAGGCCACCGGTCTGAGGTAGTCTTCAAGGAGAGATGCCATCCGGGAAGGGAGGAGGCTAACCTGGGCCTAGCCTTTCTCAGATCCCTTTCTTTCTTCCTCTTTCTGTTCCTCCCTTCCTCCCCTTCCGCTCTTCCTCAGACATCTACTGAGTTAGAAACTCAGGAAATAGCACTGAACAGAACAAAAAGGTCCCTGTCCTCATAAAACTTTCATTCTAGTGAATTTCCCGCAAATGAATAGATCATGCTGTAGCAATGGCAAGAGAGTCCTATAAAGATAAACGAAAGCCCGGGGAGGGACATAGACGGGGCAGTGAGCTGTGTGTATGACTGCAGGCAGTGAGGTCAGGCCCCCCAGTGAGGTCAGGGCCCCCCCTTGAGGTGGCGTTTGAGCCGTGTGCTGAGAAAGCGAGGGCCAGAGTCCAGCAGTCAGCACCTCCCCTGACTGGCGCTCCCTTCCTCATGCGGAGGGCACTGACGGCCCTTCTTAGATGACCTAGCTGACACCGGCCGGCGTGGGTGAGGGTCCTGGGCCAGCTCCTTAGGTGTGGGGCCAGCCAGCGAGGTTAGGAAGATGGCTTTGCTGTTGGCCTGCCCAGCGACTGGCCACAGGGTGTTTGCAGAAGGAAGGGTGGGGGTTTTTTGTTGATTAGGGTCCATGTGCTCAGGCCCTGGCTTGGAGGGAACCTGGCCAGGTGCCCAAAGGGTGAGCTGTGGCTCTTGGTTCTCTTGAAGAGAGGACGGGGCTATTCGTGCTCCACCCCAGGCCCTGGCAGCCAGCTCGGGCTGCCGGCCACAGCAGAGGCAAGGCTAGCTTCCAGCTTCAGGAGGAGTGTGTCTGAAAGGGGGCCTTCGCCAAGGTTGGTGGGGGGGTGAGAACATTAGCGGGGGGAAAGACACCACCTTTTCACTACTTCACAGGTTCCCAAGGTTCCCCCTCACCCCTCTGACTATGCCTTTTCTAATGCCTGGGAGAAATATTAAGGAAGAATCAACAGGCCTGGCTGTTTGCAAAAGAGGTGCAGGGGCTTGGAGAGAGAGAGAGAGAGAGAGAGATGGGGGCGGTCAAAGCACTGTCCATTTCACTGACATTTGTTTCCCTTTAGTGAGTCTTTGCTGAGTATCTCCGCATGGCCAGACTGGATGAGACAATGGTGTGGTCTCGAAGGAACTGTGTGTGCAAAAGCGGCCACACCTGCCTTGTCCGTGGTGGTGGCCTGCAATGCCGAGCAAGGGCTCCACATGCAACAGGCGTGCAGTGAACACTAGGGGTTTATGGACGAGTTAGGGAGACAGGATAAATGACAGCCATCCTCCGTGGTCATCTAGGTTGGGTAAAGACTGCAAGAGGGATGAGAGTTTGGAGAAGTGGCCTGGAGAGGAGATTATAGGTGTGGGCAGGTGAGGAGGCAGGTCCGGGAGCACTGAGAAGGGGCCTTTCTAGAGCCACTGCGATGGATGGTCGGTTAGGTAAGAGAGTTAGGGAGGAGCTCCGTGTGAATGCCAGGGTAAGAGGGGAGTGGGGAGCCACTGAAGGTTTTGGAGCTGGGAGCGAATGAAGATGAAAAGATTGTCCTGGCTCCACGCCTTTGCTCATCACATTCTCCTTGCGTAGGGCACCCACCCCTTCCCAGACTTCCAGTTCACGGATTCACGCAGTTCATGGCCACGCTGGGTGTGCATTCTCAAATGGCAAGACGTGGCCGCGGCTGGGAGCAGCCGTCGCTTTAGGCAGAGCGTGAGCTCTCCAATTTTTTCCAGCCTCCGCCACTTCCTAATGCCCACCAGGCTTCCCTCATTTGTGTAAACTGCCTGGCACCTGTAGCCTTTGAGGCTTATGAAATCGAATAGGCATCAGAATCAGTAAGACATGGGTGTAAATTTTGACTGTACCGCTTACCAGCTGTGTGACCAGTTACCTGTCTGAGCCTCAGCTTTCTCATCTGTAAAATGGGATCGTAGCGCTCACCTCTTGGAGTGGTGAGGGCCAAATAGGATTATATATGTACCGTGCGTGCCCAGCAGAGTATCTGGACAGTGTGGGAAACTTATGAATGGCAGCTCTCATTTTTATCATTGTTGTTTTACTCCCTGGATCTGGATTTCGGAGGTTCTTCCTGCATGAAGTCTTCCCGGCCTCCACTGAGATGAGGTGGATTAGTGCCTCGCATCTGCACAGCCCTGCAGTTTCAAAGCCCTTTTGTGCTGACTCACTGATTGCATTCACGGCACACTCTGTGGCCCTCCCCCAAGTTCATCTTCAATGTCACTTCCTTTATCTTCATTCTGCATTTTCTCCCTGAGCTATCTTCCTGATCCTCGGATATCATGAATCCAGCCTCGGTCTCCCTCCCCAGGCCTGGAGCAGTGCTGGGCAGAACTCTGTGGGCAAAGTCTGGAAGCCGAACCTTATTAACTTGGAGACCCACATCCCCCTTTTCTGAGAGGCAGAGGCTGCAGGGGGAGAGCCTTGGAGTCAGGTAGACTGGGTTCATTCTCAAGACCTTCACTTTCTATCCTTGGAACTTCTGTCAACTTATTGAGCCTTTCTGAGCCTCAGTTCTACCAAGAGTCAGCAAAGGGGGCCTAAGAAGACCTGCTCTGCAAGGTTAGCATGAGAATTCAGTGAGATAATATAGCATTGAATTGCTCAGGATTCTGCTAAGTTGCTTAATCACTTACCATGTTGGGAACACCTACTGTGTGCTAGGGGCTGTGTCTCCATCTCCCCATGGTACAGTAATGAATCCGAACAGCTCCTGCCCTCAGGGAGCCCAGTGGAGGGTCCACCATCCTCCCCCTCTGTACTGCGAGGATTAAGAGCCTTTCCCCAGGGCCCAAAGAGGGACTTTGGGTGCCCAGTTGGGAGAGCAGGACAGAGCCAGGAGACACAGCAAAGAACAGATTCCCCTGTTTATCAGGAGGACCTTCTCTCTCCAGAGGAGTCACAGGAGGCCAAGGGTGGGGTGATGGGAGAACCTAGCATCTGGAGGTAACCAGGGCTGCTTCCTCAGAACCCTGGACACAGCCCAACGCCTGCCCCACCTTCCCCGCAGGCCAGTGAGGCAAGGAAGGCAGGCATAGCTTGGCCTTGAGCGCGTCTGTACCTGGCACGACCTTCCCCTACCCTCTCCTCAGGGACTGGCTGGGGGCACTGGCGATGTGTCCCAGGAGATATTCTGGTGGCAGGGATGGGCCAAGAGTGCAGCGGAAAGGCCCTCAGACTTTTAGGAAGTCCCTGGATAAAAACTGGTGTTTTCCGGCAAGTGTTTTGCATCTAAAATTTTTCTCTTTGATAGGAAAACCATGCAGTTGGATTTTCTTTGGCTGTAGTTTCCTTTTCAGAATGCGCCCTGGAACTCTGGGAGGGGGCGCTGCAGGGCGGAACGGGAGCGTGGCCTGAGGTCTTTGGGATGGTGGAGGCAAGAACATGGAATGAGTCTGCAGTTCTGATAGAGTCCCAAGTGTCAGTCACTTATCCTATGGATGTGAGTAAGGATATAAAAATGACGACAATAACATCATGTATCGTGTGCTTGCTTTGTGCCAGCACAGTGCTAATCTTTTTATGTGCGTTATCTCTTTTAATTCACACAGCCACAAGGGAAATGTCATCGTGACCATTTCAGAGGTGGGAAAACCGAGGACCCAAGGGGTTAAAGGGTCCCCAAATAACAGAGTTGGCACATCCACTGGCTCTGACCCCTGAGCCTGAACCTTAACCACTGAGTCGTAATTGCTTGAAAGCATGGCTCAGCCATTTGGTGAGGAGGGACAATGATGTTGGTATTTCCCATTTCGAGGTTCAAAGAGTTAAAGGGATTTGCCCAAGTCATACAGGGAATGCTTAGCAGGACTGGGGCACCAGTGGCTTTGACACTAGCTACTGTGAGAACTGCAGCAGGGAAGGCAGATCAAACGGCATTGGACTTGGAGCAGGAACTTAGATGAGGGCTTTGGTCAGTTCTTTGCTTTAAAGGATCAGTGGCTTCTGTTTGCCTAGGGCAAAAAAAAAATAGCTATTTGGCTTGGCCTTCTAGATCTCCACAGTCCAGTGTCCTCTCTGCACTCATCTCTGTCATCGGCATTACACACCCACACTCCAACCTCATACAAAAGGTAGTTCTGTCTTTGGAGTCCCCATGGCAGGCTGAGAGGGCACATCGCACCTTGTGGTGACTTGCTTTCATGCCTAATCCTTGTGCATGTGTGCACACAGAGCAGCGAGGTCAATGGAGAACTCAGGTCCTCTAGGACAGAGACCAGCTGAGCGATATCGATCCCTTCTCTCATCACAGAGCCTGGCACAGCACACAAACTGCATACATATTCAGAGAATAGATAACTAAATGAGTGAATGAATGAATGAATGAATGTGTGTGTGTCTCTGTGTGTGTGTGTGTGTGTGTGTGTGTGTGTGTGTGTGTGTGTGAATGAACGGGTAAAAGAATGAATAAATATGGATCAGCTCTCCTCTTCGAAAACCATTTCTAATATGAAACCTGGTCAGGGCCTTTTGCCCTCTGTGGGTTCCGACTCTGGGAGGGAGAGGGAGAGGAGTAGGGGTGAGCTCTGAATTCTAACAGGAGCCTTTGTTTCCTCTTAGAAAGATAACAAAAATTTGCATCTTGATTTACAGTTCACAGATCACACTGCCATCTCATTTCCCTTCATGGAGGAGAAAGACGGTGAGGTAGGATATATAAGCACCAGGTACCACATGGGTGCTGGGCCTATGTGAGGTTCTTTTCCTTCCAGCTCAGGGCACCCACGGGATGTGGGAGAGACCGACCTATGATCCAAGAAACAGCACTATGATCCTGGAGCCTGTTCAGCTGTTGGAGACCCTGCCCCAGCCCCTCACCTTCCCAGTGTGGTGTGGCTAGAACTGGTGGGTAACTGGAGAGAAGGGAGGAGGAAAAAGGATGATGATCTTCAGATAGCACTCACTCAATCTCTCATGCACTCACTGAAGAGTGACTGAAGAATTAAAGTGGCTTGCCCAAGATCACGCTACTTGAAAATGTGAAAGGGGGGATTAGGTTCAGATCTGTCTGATCCCAGACTGCTGGTTTTTTCTTTTACATGACTTGCAGGAGCTCCCTCTGGGAAGGATTAATTAATTAGTTTGACCAATTATTTGTGATTCCACTATGTGAGGATGCAAAGATCAAGAAGACTCAGTGGTGGCTCACACTGTTTGTGTGCTGGGAGGGGAGCAGTGGAAGATAGACAGGTATGTCAATTATCCCTAGAAAGTGCCTTAAGCGCAAAGGGATCTGGGAGCCCTAGGTGGGGAGAGGAACCAACTTTGCTTGGGATGTTGGGGAAGGCTTCATGGAAGAGGTGACTTTGATTTGGGTCTTTTCAAGAAACTTAATAATAGCCAAGCACCTAGGCAAGGCGAAGCACTCTTCTAGGCCAGTGAGAAAAACAAAGATGAATGAGACAAAGATGAATGGTGGGGGATGAGGGTGGTATTGAGGATGAGGAGTCAGGTGCAGACCCAGCTTTGGTATTCGGTGGGTTTTAGTCTGTGTTCTGAGAGGCACTCGTGTTTCACAGTCTTGAGAGAAAGGAAAGGGCATACGACATTGAGAGATCTTTGCCCACCCAGGAGAATGAGTACACGAGAGGCTAAAAATATTGAGAGCAACACGCATATCCGGTGTAAACTTCAGTTCATCCTTGTTTTCCTATGAATATAGTGCTCCCTTTTTCTGCCTGGTAAAATCCCATCATCCAGTGAGCAAAACAGAAGAAGTACACTTAGGCCCAGGAGGAGGACAAACTGCACTCCAGTCAAATGGAAGAGTATGCTCCTTAGAGCCTAGGAGCACAAAGGCCATATCCATTTGTGGATTAGTGTCAGTTAGCTTTTGCTGTATAACAAACCAGTCCAAAATTTAGTAACTTAAAACAACCAATATTTATCATTGAAAGAAATGATTTTGTGAATTGGCTGAGGTATTCTTCTGGTCAGAGTCAGCTTAGCTGTCTGGTCTAGGATGGTGCTACCCACAGGTCTGGGGCCTCAGCTGGGATCTCTTTCCATGTGGGCCTTCACCTCAGGAGTCTAGCTAGGGCTTGTAAATATGGTGGCAGAAGGGACCAGCAGCAAGAAAGGGCAAGCCCAGTGCATGGCTTTTTTAGAGCTTTTACTCTATTCACATTTTCTAATGTCTCAAGATACTCACATGGCCAACCGAGAGTCAAGGGGTAGAAAAATCAGTTCCACTTCTTAATGTAAGGAGCTGCAAATCACACTGAAGGAATGAGGAGAATTTGTGGGTGGGAAATCCAGTCATCTTGGTGCATGTGGCAGGTGGTGGAAGAAACTGAAGAGCCAGGGGCATACCGTGATGGTCCTTGAGTGCCAAATAAATGGGTTTCAACTTATTCTGTAAATGATAGGAGTCCCTGAAGGGATTCAAGCAGGGGAGTGAGTACAGGACCAGCATTGCATTTCAGAAAGCACATTCTGGTGGCTGTATTGGACAGAGGTAAAATTTAAAGCAAAGAATCCAGTAGGTCATCCACAGTTCAGGAATAGGGAGCCAAGGCCTGAACTAAGACCATGTCACTGAGTTCCTTGAAGATAAAGCCATGACTTGCTTGTGTTTTTAGCCTCAGTGTCCAGCACAGGGCCTGGTTTAGAGATGGTGGTCCATGAATATTCAAATGAATGTTGGAAGAGAGCAAACAAAGTATGGGCTGGCAAATCATTTAGAGGTGGGATCCCCCAGGCTTTCCTGTTAGGCAACAACAGATGGGGAGAAGAATGAGACTGGTGTGAGCAGTCAGAAATTGGTTCATTTCAGCCAAAGAGGAGAAAGCTGGGTACGGAGTCAGAAACCAGTCACAAGAAGTTAGGACGTAGGCCTCTCTGTCCATCTTCTTCATGGCAGGGAGGCCTTCGGAGTTGACCTTGGGTAACGCATTTCATTCGCCAGGGCCTTACTTTCCAAATTCTATAAAATGGAAATGGTAACTCCAGGTACCAGAGAATGTCAAGAATGTGCTTCGAGGAGAAACTACTTAAAGGACAGCCGCTGGCAATGCCTGCTCATCATGGTCGAGTGCTAAATCTACCCATGTCAAGGGCAGGCCGGGAGTGATGGAGCAGGTCTTTTTCCTCAGCAGAGAGGCTCTCTATTGGGAACTTCTTGGCAGTGATGCTCAATGCTATTGCCATTCTACATTTCCAAAGCCTGTTGGTCTTCCTAGTGAGATAATCTACTTAATGTCCTGGTGATGTCAAGCGCTATTATGCCCATTTCCCAGATAATGGATGTCCCAGTGGAGGTGGTAGTGATTGGCAGGAGAAGTCTTGGCAGAGGCTAGGACAGAATGCAGAAGTCTGAACTCTGGCTTCAAGGTCATGGCCCTTCTCCAGGATCAGCTTCGATACAGGCTTCTCAGGTTTACTTGACTCCAGCGCCAACCAGCTTTTCAGAGTCCTTTGTCTTCAATAGCCATCTTTGTGTGTAGAGCTGAAAGCTTATGTTCCAATTAATGAAAAAGATGTTCCATAAAAGGGATTTGTCTGAGATCAAAGGGGCTTATAACTGGGACAGCCTGCATGCTTTGAATGCTGTGTTTTTTGGCATGTGTTGTAATTAATACATACGTTGAATATTATACATAATGTGCATATCAGTGACCCAATGCACAATTCATATGTTAATGCTATTAATTGCATATTACCTAGGCTGCTTAATGAACATTACATAGGTTTTTAATGAGTGTAGTTATTATAATTGAATTCAATTATATTCCTGCTATGCCTATGAAGTCAATAGAATAGCTGTATCCCATAGGGTCCAGGCAGAAGGAAACAGGTGCTTGCAGTCAGGACAACTTGTAAACTGGACCAAGGGGAAGGGAGAAGCCAAGGGCTTGGGATGACATGCCTGGCTGGGCCCTTTGTGGGACCCGGATGGCAGTGCACAAAGCAAGGTAAACAGCCGGCAGTGTATACACAAAGACAGGCTCTCCTGCTGCCCCTTTGCTGTGGGTTTGGGACAGGGTGCAGGCCTGGAGCCCTGAAGCCAGCCACACCCACGCTGTAACAGGACACTTTCCTCCTGGCTGACCCAAAGCCGGAGGGTAGTTGCATCACTTCCTCTGGCACCACGGAGACCATGTGATCGGGCCTGTGGGCTGGCCAGGGATACGGGCACAAGAGGCCCCAGACCCTGCGTTGCTTCTTTTCTCCAGAACCTGTGTCTAGAGGCGAGAGGTCAAGCTGATGTAGCCACTGCTGTTGTCACTGCTGCTCCCGTAGGCTCCCACACCCTCCAGAAGGGGCAGCCTAGCCCACGTGTTCAGGGAACTGGGAAATGAAGAGGCATCGGCATTCCAGACACTTAACTTCTAGGGAAAAGAAGAGAAAGGTGACTCAGATAGGATAGGCACCTGCCGTGGCCTGGACACTGCTGATGTTACCATCTTAAACTTCACGGGAAAGAGGCAGGCTGTTTGTATTGGCTGAAGTGACATTAAGTCTCAAGAGAGGTTAGAAATTTGTCCATGGTTTTTTCTTTCTCTCATGCACACGTATGGCTAATTGAAGGTGGGACCAGGATTTCAACTCAGGCCTGTCTTACTCCAAAGGTTATAGCATCCATTACCCCAGGCTGTCTCGATCTAATTTTGTGGTCCTGTTTTTGTTTTGTTTTGTTTTACTTTTGAAAATCTTGAATATTTAATAATTTAAACAAATTAACTGAGGTATAATTGACATATAACATTGCTTTCAGCTGTACAACCTAATGATTCAATGTTTGTACATATTACAAAATGGTCACCAGAATGTCTAGTTAACACTGTCATCATCCATCATTAAAAAATTTATTTTCCTTGTGATGAGAACTTTCAAGATTTATTCTTAGCAGCTTTCAAATATGCAATACAGTATTATCAGCTGCAGTCACCATGCTGTGCATTACATCCCCAGGACGTATGTTTTATGACTGGAAGTTGGTATCTTTGACCCCCTTCACTCATTTTGCCCACCCCCATATTCACATCTGGCAAGCACTGATCCGTTCTCTGTATTTAAGAGCTTCCCCGCCCCCTGTTTTTAGAGTCCATGTATAAGTGAGATCATGTATTATCTGTCTTTCTATTTCACTTAGCATAATGCCTTCAAGCTCCGTCCATGTTGTCATAAATGGCAGGATTTCCTCTCTTTTCATAGTTGAATAATATATATATGTATATGTTATATATATTATATATAGTTTAATAATATATATTATAATACATGTATTCTATATATTCTATATATAGTTGAATAACATATATTATATAATATTATATATATATATATATATATATATATATATATATATATATATGTAGAGTCACATTTTCTTTATCCATCCATCCATCAAATTGTGGTACTATTTTTGAAGGCCACCTAGAAGTTTGTGTTAAGACAGTGATGGGAGAAAAGCTTGGTGTCGATAGCAGGGTTGAGAGAAAAGGAAAGAAGGAAAAGGAATAATTGAAAAAAAATCACAGAGAACTGTATTTTTCCGGTAAAACTTCTTGCAAAGTATAGATTTGCATGTCTCCTCTGCTGCCTCTCTCTTTCCACTCTCATTCACCACCAACTCGCTAATGTTAGGCTGGCCAGGAATACACTTTCTATTTAGAAAGCGAACGCAGCCAGATTTGGGCCCAGGCCTGGGGACTGACTCATTTTTGCTGGGATGACACATTCACTGCACATGTTTCACAATTTTCAGAAACACCAGATTTATTTCTGTCACTCCCCAAAGCCTAACATCGCTGTCCACCTAGGCCACACACTGAGGTGCAGCTATTCCCCCCCCCGCCGCCCCCACCCTTGGGCCTAAATGGACGAGAAGACTTCCCATGCCTGAAATATCACCCTCGTTTGTAAGGAAAGTCTGGCCAAGCATCGCAGTGTTTTTAACCAGAATTTGGCTGGCTTCCAATAGCCACCATGCCAAGGCTGTACCAGCCAGAGGGATGGCTCTGAATGCAGGAGTTTGAGACATGACAACAAGGCAAAAAAAAAAAAAAAAAATGCAGACAGCAAAGAGGGAAGAGAATTGAGGGTTGATTAAGTTTGGAGTGGAGGGAAAGAAGAGGAAGAGGGAATTTAAAAGAGAAAGGCAGAAAGGGAAATAAGAAAGGATCAGGAGAGAGGAGGGAGGGGTGAACTCAGTTGAACTCATCAACTACTATGTGAGTGCCAAGCAGTGTTTGGGGTGCTTCTAACACATCACCTCATTTAATTCTCATAACCATTTTGTAGGTAAGCATTACTAATATTCATTATTATTAATTAGGAAGTATGGGGGTCAGGAAGTTGGAATATCATGCCCTACTTTGTACTGATAGTACAGGTCAGAGGGAGGATTTGAACCCCTGGCTGTCTAACTCCTCAAAGCCTGCAGGACTCTGCAGGCGAGAGCATGATGGAGGCCCCAAGCTCTGGATGGCCTGTGACAGTCTCCTCTAAGGGAGTTGTTTACACACTTAGACATTAAGTACTTAAGACTCAAAGGGCCTGCCACACACACAAAGCTCAGGATTCAGAGCTATCTGGAAACTTTCTCCAGGGTAAACAAAAACAACCACTTCAACTATTTTGCCAACAAATCTCTCTCCAAAAAGAAAAGGAAAGGGAAAGTGATGCTATTTTTCCCCCTCCAAAGTAAAGGTTACAACAACATTTTTCTTTGAGCCAATGTGAGAGCCGCCAGCAGACATTTCTTTGGTAACCATCTCCATCTGTCCGTGTGGAAAGTACCTTGCAGTGACTAAGCATGAGTCGAGGTGATTCACTTGTCGTTCTGCTTGGGGACTTTGGTCTTGTTCTGGCAGCCACAGAGTGTTTTCACTGGCTTCAGATCCAGGCTCTCCCCACATGCCCCCTGCCCACCTCTCGGAGGTGAAGACCAGGGGGAGGGGACCGTGAGGACCCCTATAAGGCCTTCTAGGAAAGTCTTAGCTGCTAACTTCCTTAGCACCTGAGGAGTCGGGGGTCGGAGGCAGTGTCTGAGATGAAATGATGTTAATTCACTGAGATTGTCTCAATCTCCCACCCAGTAGCCCAGGGAGGCACTTGTTGCTTTCCTTCTTCGCTGAAACTGAGGACCTCACAGGGAGAGGAGCCTGATAGTTCACACCCACGTGGTCCAAGAACACAAGGCTGGTTAAGGGCCATGTGAGGCCAGTGAAGCAGGAGTATTCATCACAGGAGGGTCCAAATGGAACGAGTTTGCTCTCAGGGCCATTTCTGCTTGGTCACTATTTTTACAATTAAACTTTTTATTAAAATCATATTGTCTTAGCCCTTTCAGGCTGCTGTAAAAGAATACCATAGACTGAGTGGCTTATAAATGACAGAAATTTATTTCTTACCATTCTGAAGGCTGGAAGTCCAAGGTCAAGGTGCGGAGGATCCAGTGTCTGGTGCAGGCCCGCTTCCTGGTTCATAGATGACCGTCTTCTCACTACGTCCTCACATGGGAGATGGGGGCGGAAAGAGTTCTCTAGGTCTCTTTTATAAAGGCACTAATCCCAGTCACCTCTGAAAGATCCCTCCTCCATATATCATCACATCAGGGGTTAGGTTTAAACATGTGAAATTTGGTGGTAGAGGCAGGGTATATAAACTCAATGTTTATTTGGCCTATAGCATATATACATATAGGAAAGGGCACATATTGTGAGTGTATAGCTTGGTAAACTTTTACAAACTGAATAGAGCCTGCAACCAGCACGACATTGTGGAGAAACAACATTACCTATGGTAGCTCGTTGCCATCAATTTCTTCCCTCTGTGGGCATTATGCCCTTTCTCCGTGGAAGTGAAATCTCTTCCTCCCTCCCCTTAAATACAGACTGGCTTAGTGACTTCTTTGATCAGTAGAATGAAACAGAAATGACGCTAAGTCTAGGTCATGCGAAGCCTTGTAGTTTTCACCTGGGTCTCTTGGAAACCCTCTCTGGGACTCCACACCATCACACGAGAAGTCCAGCCATGCTGGGGCTGCCATGGTGAAGAGGCAACGTACAGATACTCCTGTCAACAGTTCAGGGCAGACCAGACTTTCGGAGATCCCCGCCGAAGCACAAAACTTGTTAGGACAGCTTTTCTGGATCCTGCAGACCAGTCCATCTGCCAGCTGAAGACCACTAAGTGACATCCCTCAAAACCACATGGAGCAAAGAATCTCCCAGCTGAGCTCTGCCTGAATTCCTGACCCACATAGTCGTAAGGTATAAAGAAATGGTTGTTATTTTAAGCCCCTGTGTTCTAGGGTAGTTCATTAGGCAGCAATAGATAGTCACACATTATCAATCACTGCAGAGGCCCACTAGTGACGTTTTCCTGTCACAACACTCCCTCCAATGGTCACCGTTCTCCTGACTTTCTATATTATAAATAAGTGCTGCCCGTTTTGTACTTTCTATCAATGAACTCATACGATTTGTTCTATGTGGCATCTGGTCTCTGGCTCAATATTATGTTTATGACATTCTGCCGTGACGTTGCGTTTTGTTACAGGTTATGATTATCATCACTGTATTCCATTGTGTGAATATATTTACCCATTCTACTGTTCACAGCCTTATAAATGGCGTTGCTATGGATATTCCAGTGAATGGATTTCTGTTCGATGTATACCCAGGAGAGGACTGTTAGGGATTAAGGTGTTTTCAGCTTTTGGAGCTATTGCCACATAGGTTTTAAAAGTGGTTGTACCCATTTATATTCTTATTGACAGTGTTTGGCGGTTGCTCCATTTTCTCCTTAGAACTTGCTTTACTGTCTTTTTCATTTTGTGTTTGAGAATGGCATACAATTTGCTAGCACACCAGAAATAGAAGGGTTGTCCACCTGCCAAGGTGGCGTCTGAGACATGCAAGCGAAATGCAGAAAAACTGAACTTTCTTGACCCAGATTGGAAAGAATGTTGCAACCGTTCATTCACATCCAAAAAGGTTGTTGGGCTCAGCTTCCACTTTCTTCATTCATCTGGCCACTTTCTGCTTTGTAAGTGAGGCTCACTGAAGACATGATGGAGGAAGTGATTGGGACTCGGACTATTTTCTTCATTCTTGGGCCCTGAGTCATCTCTAGGTCATGGGGTATGTGGAAGAAGGTAAAGCAGGGCATGACAATTGTGTATTTTCGGGTAATCAGAAGGCTGGGTCATAAACCTCTGTTCAGGAGATTTGAAAATTTCTCTTCCCAGACCCTCCAAGTCTCACAAGTTTGTGCTTCCTAATTGATGTGACAAGACATCTAGGCATGCAGAACTTGAAATTACAAAAAGAAGAAGAGGAGGAAGGAGGAGGAGGAAGAGAAGGAGGAAGAAGAGAAGGAGGAAGAGGAAGAGAGGAGAAGGAGGAGGAAGAAGAAGAGGAAGGAGGAGGAGGAAGAGGAGGAGAAGGAGGAGGAGAAGAAGGAGGAGGAGGAGGAGAAGGAGAAGACGAAGAAGACGAAGACGAAGACGAAGACGAAGAAAAAGAAGAAGAAGAAAGAAAGAAGAAACAAGCATGTGGCTGAGGCTGATTTGGACCGATGGATCGAGCTTATGGCACCTGGAAAAAGTATGGTTCTTGTCCCAAGTCCAGAGGGAACATATTTTGAAAAATGGCAGATACTCAGCGTGATGTTTAGTTTCTGTGTCAATGTAGCTAGGCTATATCTAGTTATTTAATCAAACGCTAATCTCGGTGTTGCTGTTAAGGTATTTTGTAGATGTGGCTAACACCTATAATAAGTTGACTTTAAGCAACGGAGCTTGTGGGTGGGCTTCGTCCAATCAGTTAAAGGCCTGACAAGCAACAACTAAGGTTTCCTAGAAAAGTTCTGACTCAGACTGCAGTATCTTGCCTGAATTTCTAGCCCGTCCTATGAATATCAGGCCTACTAGCCAGTATATTGATATATACACACATATATGTATGTCTCTATACACATATGAATAGATGACTAGATAGATATTATTGGTTTTGTTTTTCTGATACGTGGCGATGCAATTAACCATACCAGGAGAAATTAATTTGTATCAGGGCCAGCCTGTTTGAAGTTCCTACGATGTCCGTGGAGTGGGTTCCTGAGGTGGGTCAGGTTCTCAGGCAGCTGTCCTGCGTGCCGGTCAGTTCTGTGGTTCTAGATGTTCTTCTGTAGCCACATTCTTCTCCTGTAGGCTGGACACTCTTATAGACCCTCACAGGAGACCGCATCGCTCCCTTCATGAGGAACCTACAAAGGCTCCCATCTCCTGTGGGTAAAACCCAAACTCCTTACCTCAGTGTCCTTGTTCTCCGGTCTTCCGTGACATGGTGCATGTCATGCTTCTCTTTCCGTCTGTACTCTCGTCACCCTTATCTTATATGCAGCTGTCCAGCAACACGCAGAATGAATCTCTCCCTTCCCTGGACATGCCTGGCTTGTTCTAACATCCATGTCCTCATCGGTGCTATTGCCCTTGTCTCTCCCTTCTGTTTAGTAAAACCTGCCTTTTAAGAGCCAGCTCACGTATCACTTCCTCATTAAATCCTTCCTGGCTTTCCTGGGAAGACGATTTTTTTCCCCCTTAACTTACTCCTATAGCAGATTTTGTGTATTTCAATGATGCCCATTATTGTGCTGCACTGAGTTACATTTCTTTTGTACACTGGCTCCCCGCTCACCCTGACAGGCATTCACTGAGGGTAGAGGCTAAATCTTGTTTCCAGTTGTGTCCCCATCACTCCTTCCAGAGCCTGACACAGATTAGACACTTGAGGTACTAGCTGAGGAATAAAGGAATGCTAAATGTATCTATCCTGTTGTTCATTTATGCAACAAATATTCATTACGTGTCTTCTCTGAAAGAGGCATACAGCAATGAAGATAAGAAGTATGGCTCGATTGCTGAAGAAGCCTACAGTCTCAGAGGGTGAACAGACATAAAGTTAACATGCACATCCTTATCCAAGTGGAGCGTGCCCAGGTTCACGTGCCAGCACATGATGATGTGGGGTGGCTATTCCGGGCCATCACAGGGAGAGGAGCTGCCCTGGAGAGTCTTCAAGACCCATAAAACTGGGTCTGAGAGCAAAACGCCCTTGTGGTTCTAAGCCACTGAAATTTGGAAGGTTGTTTGTTATTGCAGCAGCAGCCGGTCTATCCTAACTAATACTCAACCCATGGTGAAAATCTTAAAGACAGGAAAAGACTCCTGGCTGGAAATGTGGGCTTGTGCTCTGGGAAAACAAGTCATGTTTGGAAGTTTCCAGCTGTCCTTCTGTTTTTTAATATCACAGCCAGAATCTGAATCTAAGACCTAGAGCTTCTGCCTATTTTGTTTCAAGAGAGGACTGACTCATCGAAGTACCGCTTTCAGTGTCATCGCATACTCTTACCTGTATAGGGAGGTAAGATCTGGCTGAGGTCTGTGTGAAGGCTCTGACCTTGGCCAGGGGTCAAGGCATGTGCCGTCCTTGGAAGGGAAGCTCAGGAAGCCTCCCGTAGTCTGGCCTCCCTGCTGAGCTGACTACTCCCAGGACTTAGGGCCTGTGTGTAGAAGAGCCTGACATCAAGACATCAAGGTCAACACCCCTGAGTGGTGGCAACGGGCAGCCTTGCTCTGACTTGGAGTGTCAGTGTAAATGGCTTACTCTCTGTTTCTCTCTAACTGTGGAAACCTGGATCCACCAGAGTATGTGTGTGTGTTTCCTTAAAACAATTCTCTGAGGCCCATCTCATCGTTCTGTTTCACAAACTGGAAACTAAGGGGCTAAGCAACTCAAACCAATGTGTGGCTATGTAGTGGAACAGCTAGGATGCAAAAAGAAGTCTTTTCCATTTTAGAGTTGTGGTTTTTCCACTACCACACCGTTGTAGAGTGCATTTCAACAAACACTTCTTGAGGACCTCTCCGTGGCGGGCGTTGTGTGAGCACCAGGCGTGAACAGGAGCAAAGCTTGCTCGCTGCCTTCGACGAGCTCTCATTTTGTTGGGAATCCAGGCACATAACTGGGCGATTACGACAGAGTGATAAATACCATGTTTAGAGAGCACCGGGGAGGGATCAGCAGAGATGGCTTCTTGGAGGAGGGGCCATGGGCCTGAGACCTGAAGTTTGAATGGCTATTTTCTGGGCAGCTACAGAGAGGAGGGGAGGAAAGTCTAGGCAGAGACTCAAGCACATGCTGAGGCACCGAGGTGTGAGACTGCAGGACTTGATGGAGATAGGAAAATGTAGCTGGTGTGATGGCGAGCAGCAGGGTATTTAAAATTTGCAAGTGACCTGTAGTTCTCTGACTTTTGTGGGGGCCTTGAATAATTTAGATAATTACAACACGTCTTCCTTTGGCTCCACATCAAAGTCACTCCATTCAGCAGCTCCTGAAGTTTCTGAGGACGCTGGCTCAGTGCCATTTACCACCACTCCAGCTGGACTGGCGGCAGGTCTGTGTGAGGCCTCTGATGGCAGCACCCTGAAGGTATTAAATGCATTCCAGCCAGGGCGGCTCAAGAGAGCCTGACAGCCTCCTCTGGGGCCCTCCACCGGAGGGAACAACAGCAATTTTAAAGAAGGTAATTGGCTTTGTTTGGCGAAACTTCTGGTATTATATGCTGTGCTAGTCACTTTAAATATTATCTCACTTTATTCTCTCAGTCATCCCTAGCAGAGGACCTATCCTTCTCAGTGTTAGGAGAAACTTGGCCTCATGGGGTTTTACGTGGCTTGTCCTGGTTCGATGTAGCTTGTCCCTTATGCGGTCTTGGTTCTGTCAATTTCAATTAGATTAGAAATTGAGAGCAATCATCTATAAAAGAGGCATAGTTAATAACCCTTAAGTTTCATGAGAAATAGAAACCCATCCCCTAGCCAATTGGTGGGTTTTTCCTGACCACCTTTCACAGGGACCTGGCCGGCCCAGCCACCTTTAGTAGCCTCTTTGCTTGGTCGAGGCATGCTACTTTTGTGGTCTCTTCCTGGCTAAGGAAGTGGGGTGACAGAAATGGTAATTCCTTCCTATTTTTAATCCTGGCCTTTAACCCACAAAAGTCACAACTGGCCTTCGGACCAGGCTTCCCCAGAATAAAGACAGAGGGACAGAAAGAATTCAAATGGGGAAGTGGTTCAGCAAGGAGGAAAGAAGTGCAGAGCAGGGCTTCTAGGAGGCAGAGGTCCCAGGGAGCCGGCTAGAGGAGGATGAAGGATGGAGGGGCAGGAGGAGGCAGGGCAGTGTATAGGGCTAGGACGCAGGAAGTGGACATGGCTTCTGGGGGAAGGGCGCAGGAGGCCAGGATCGGAGCTCCGGGAGCAGGAAGTCGCTGAGAAGCGGTGGCCGGTGGCATGTTTTGGTTCTGCTTTCAGAAGTTAAGCAGTGGTTTGGCTGCAACATTCAAAGACCTGAAAATATGGAAGCAGGCTTTGGGGAAGAGGAGCCCTGAGAATAGCAGTAGTGAATACGGGAAGTGCTGAGCCCAGGGCTCTTCAGCAGAGCCCTGGTTTCTTTCTGGAGCCCGTCAGTCTACAAGAAGAGGATATCCAGTGCTGAACATCCTGGGCCCGCTAGGGTCAACCAGCTGATTCTCTCCAGACTTGCCTGCATCAGCTGAATATACTTCGCAGATCTTAAGGGGCCACATCGGAAAAGCTGCTGTTAATCATAGTGATTATGAATTCATTCAGCAGAATTTATCGAGACCTAATCTGTGCCAAGTTTTGGAATGTGGAGATGAACTAGAACTCACTCTGATGAAATTATATGACTACACGGTGACCAGCAGTAAACAGAAGCACATGCACAGAGCTCTGGAGCTCAGAGAAGGGAGCGTCTGAGTGGGCCCTGGGCGAGTCAAGATCGTTTTCTGGATGGGTTTGCACAAATGCGCACATGTACTTGACCGAGGGGGAAGCAAAGGGCAGGCCATGCAGAAGGGGCACATGTGTTGCGAGGAGGTGAAAAGTTGGGTATAATCAGGGAATGGCCAGGAGTGGGCAAAGGCGAAACCAGGAAGATAAAGGGGGCATAGATGCCAGGCTTGGCAACCTGGATTTCATTCCACGGACACTGGGAACTATGGAAATCTTTTGCAGAAAGGTAAAGGGGATCTTAGTACTCTATTTCAGAATACTGAGTTTATAATAACTGTGATATTAATTGCAAATGATGAGGGCAACACAAATAACAAATCTATCCATCATATGTCAAAGCTGAAAGGATGTCACTCCCATGATTATGTTGCATTATTTATGACTTTATATCAGTGGGCTGGAGGGAGAGAGTCTCCTGCCGGCCTTGATGAAGCAGACTGCCTTCTTGTGAAGTGCCTTGTAGCAGGGAACTGTGGTGGCTTCTAGGGCCAGGGTTGGCCCTCAGCGGATCAGCCATTAAAAGCCGGGGTCCTCAGTCATTCATGCACAAAGAAATGAATTCTGCCAACAACCTGAATGAGCCTGGAAACAGTCTTCTCCGTTTGACCATCGAGTGAGAACACAGCCCAGCGGGCACCTGCACTGCAGCCCGTGGGACCCCGACCAGAGTTAGGTCATGCGGGGACTCTCAACTCACGGAAGCTGTGACATAAATGTGTGTGCTTGTTTAACACGGCCAGTGCTGTGGTCCTTTGTTATAGCGTAATAGATAACTAATGCACGCTCCCTGGCAAAGTGGACAGCACAGGAATCTGCTTCTAGGAGCATCTAGTTAATGTTAAGGATCATAGCGCCATAGGTATGTCTGTTTTATAAGCTAGTAGCATCTGCAGCTGCCCACAGAGTGGGATGTGAGAGACAGTGCTGCTTCGCCACATGCCCCAG
The DNA here is from genome assembly GCA_003508835.1 of Eonycteris spelaea. Classification (NCBI taxonomy): domain Eukaryota; kingdom Metazoa; phylum Chordata; class Mammalia; order Chiroptera; family Pteropodidae; genus Eonycteris; species Eonycteris spelaea. Next base: position 3,628,611 of record PUFA01000030.1, on the reverse strand, counting down.
CCCCTAATTGCTCTCCATTGCATTCTTCGACCACGGAGGAATAAACCTAACACTGTCAGAGTCTTGGGGTGGGGCAGGTAAAGGGAAGAGCAAAGCTCAGAGTCAGATAGGCCTGGTACCAAATCAGGACGCCACCACACAGCGTCACCTAGGTGGACATTTCCGAGACTCATCCATAACGATCTACTTACACATACCAAGAGGAGTAAAAGAAATAATATCTGTAAGTTTTATCAAAGTCATTTATTAAGAAGACTGGAACACAGTAGATCTATGTAAAAATATCGTTTCTTTCTTTTTAAGCTTTTGCTCAGAACCCAGTTTGGGAGCACCTCCTATGTGGCGTGCTTTGGAGCACCCACTGTGTGGCGTGCATCACTCCTGTTGGTCACCGTCTGGCGGTAAATTCTTCGTCTTGGTCTCCCTTGTTCCAAGTCGCCCATGCGCTTCATATCAGTCCTCGTTCTCCCAGAGGTGGCATTATGTTGAGGAAGACACAGCAATATGTGGATCCGAGTCGCCACCTTTCCCGCCCACCTCCCACGTTCTGGCACGTTGTTCCCCGGAGTGGACAGCTGTTATCTGAATGGGAGGAGAATCCCAGGAAACACAGTGATGGGGAGGAGCTCAGAGATAGGCGGGGAGGAACCGGGATCCAGCCAGACACCACTCTGGGTGACTGGAGCTCAGTGCTGCTGGGGAGCCCCGGGTGACAATAGGACCAGGACTGGGGTGATCCCAACTGAGCGGTGAGGGAGCTGGACTATTTATCCTCAACACTCCACTGTCACTGTCTGGGTGCGACTCCAGCGGCATTAACTCAGCCCCTCTGTCATGTCCTGCACTCGGGCCAAGTGTATGCCAATGCCTGGAGAACAAGGAAGTCACATGTGTTCCCGTCCCCGTAGGCAGCCTTTGGTGTGCAGAGGTTAATGCTGAGGGTGCATGGACAAGGCCTCCCTCAGGACAGTTCCAGGGGTAATACTCTGGACCTCTCAGGGCTGTGAGAGTAAGTGGTGTCATGCGTGGCACGTGGTAGGTGCTTGACAAGTATTTTCTTTAAAAGAAATAAGCAAAAACGAACAGACTGTATTTTCCCCAAAGAAAAATTTATGAGAAACTTACTAAATGAGGTCTTAGGAGCCCAGACTGTTCTGCAGAGGGTGGGGACCAGGTAAGAACCAAGAATGCAAACGCCTCGGGCCTGATGCTTGTTCTCTTCAGATCTCAGTTTCCCGATAAAGCGAGGACCAGGCTGGATCCCAGCGGTCTGGTCCTGTTCACACATTCTGTTCCCGTGGGTGAGTGGGTCGCACTGGCCCCCTGGGAAGTGGACACCCTCGTGGTGGCCCAGCGTGGTGAGAAGGACGCGAGCGTTGGAGGCAGATGGGGTGATCTCAGCTCAGCCACCTCTGAGCAGGGTGACCTTAGGGAAGTCCATGCTTCTCTGCCTTGATCTCCACATCTGTAAAAGGCGGATAATAATATTTATCTCCTCTGGGTTTCTTTGCAGGATTACTTACGATAACAAATGCCATTGATTGTTGCTTTTTGCAATAGTTGTCTTCTATAAAGTCACCAGAAACAATCAGCGAATACTAAGCCGTTGCTCCAAGGGGAAATACAGGGTTAGATTATCGTGTGCCACAGATCACATTTACATGAACCAATCAATGCATAACCTTGTTGTATGTGTGTTTCTGTTTAGAGACACCTTACTTAATACATATCGTTCATTCATTCATAGAAAACTCAGCCAATAGCACTATAACTTGTGTTGAATAAAACTTAGCTAATATATATATTTTCTCTGTAAAGCACATCACAGCCTTCTTGTGCTCCGGAACAATGGATAGCACTTCAGACTATGCTTGGGGGCCATTTTAAACAGCAAAATTATCATCGGAAAGTCCCCAAATGTGAAAAACATGGCACTATGCAGATCACAAGATGGACACTTGTTTACAGCATGAGAGCTGAAACCAGGAGGCAGAGTGTCACCTTGTCACATCAGAGCTGGGAACATGTGTATCCAGACCACTCAGATTTTTTTGCTGCTCTGCACAGATTTGTGAATGACAGTGAAAGAGGAAAACAATGCCACAACATTGATTTGGGGTTATAAATTGATTTTAAGGGGTAAGCAAATCTGCAAATACAGGAAAATGAATCCAGGGAAAATGAAGATTGACTGTACTTCTCATTAGGCCTGGTGCACAGTAGGTGCTCAGTTAAAAACTGGCCGCTTATTATATTATCATCAGAAATAGCATATGGAACCTGGCAAAGATCTCCTGAGAGGTCACCAGGAACCCGAGCATCAGCTCATGCCCGGAGTGAGATGTAAGGGGATCTGTGAGTGTGACGCCCCTCAGACCAATGCTCCAGGGACCCCCGAGCCTCCTTTCCTGTCCCTATGACAGGCCTTCCTGGACTCCCCAATTCCTCAGGCTTGACACCTGGGCCTCCCTGGGAGCCAGGAGGTGAACATTCCAGGGCTGCACCGGCGTCCCCTCATGTGATGTTGAGGCTGCTGGGCCTCAGAGTGCCAAAGACGAGCCTCGCTTGGCCAGGTTCAACCCAGCCTGGCCCGGAGGCCTGTGTGCCGTCGCTGGTGAGCACAGGCCTGTATCCTGCCATTGTTCTGAGAAGGGCTGCTGTGAGCTGAGAGAGCAGCAGATAGGGAGTCTGTTTCCAAATTGCTGGGTCACAGAGGCGAAAGAAGTTGACCCCTTCTCCACCACACCGCCCCCTTCCTGCCCTCCACCCTGCTCTCCCTCCGGTCAGGTGGCCAGAGAAGCCCCAGGGGGTCCTTAACCTCGCTTTCTGCACTTTCCCAGGGGGAGCAGGAAAAGAAAGGGAACTCCCACTTCTCGAGGCTTCCTCTGTGCCAAACGCAGTGCTGGCCACTTTCCACCTCTGCAGTGTCCAGTGACACTGGGTTAGAGATGAGGAAACCGAGGCTCAGAGGGGCCCCCTGAGCGGCAATAACTTCAAGCCCAACCTGGATGTTTGGCAGCATTAACTAGATTTGGGCCACAATGCAGGATTCTGTTACAGACTTTTCAAACAACAGGAAAAAAAATTGCGTACAGGGGCACCATAACAATTCTTAAGATAAAATGATAACAATAACATAATAGCGACAACACAACCTCTGAGTGCTTTCTAAGTGGAGGGCACCTTTAAGTAAAGTACTCAGCAGTACTTTAATAATTGTGTAATAGTTTTTTACATAATTTACTCATTCAATTTAATCATCTCTATGATATTTAGAGATGGGGCATCTGAGGCTCAGAGACGTGCGCTGACCTGCCTGAGGTTATAGAGGCCATAAATTAGGAAACAGGAGAGCAGAGACTGGGATCCAGGCTGTCTGGCTACGGAGCCCGCACTCTTACCTGCTGGGGCCTGAGGCTAATGTGCCACCTGCTTTCTTATTCTCAATCTCCTTCCTGTTATCTCACTGAATGCAACAGGCAACAAAGGTCACCAGGAGCCAGGGCCACTTGGGGAAGAAGCCAGAGCCCTTCCAAGCTCAGATGCTGGGAGTGAGCGATACCGCACTCCTCGTGACTGCTGCCTCGTCATTATCGTCCCCATTCCCATCATTGTCATGGCTACATGGCTGGAAGGGCACCTGCTCTCCCCGACCGTCTGGTCTAACTTTTCCTTCCTCAGTGTTTCCTTAGTCTTCATGGCTCCTCTCCTGTTAGGTCTCATTGCCACGGAGGAGGAAGCTACCATTTATTGAGCTCCTACTGTATGCCGGGTGTGCTACGTGAAGCCCACCACACCCCGTGATGAATACTGTTAAGACCCTTTACAGAAGAGGTCACTTGATGGAAACCTGGCGAAAATTACTGAGGGTTTTCAGGTTTAAAGGAGTGTTGTCCAGGTCCTTTCCTCTCTCCATTCTCTTCCTACAGTTTGTTCATCGATTAGTTATTGGGATGGTTTTCTTAGTGGGACTCGAAATTTGGAGCTTTCATCTGACAGCATCCAATATTTTCAACTCTAGCGATGAACTCTTCACACTCAGGAGGTGTCCGAATGGCAGGAACTCGAGGTTCAGAAGTATCTCCATCACCTTTGCCTGGGACCCACAGAGAAGCCTGCGCAGAATTCTAGCCTCCCTCTCCTGCCCATGAGCCTGCGTGAGTGAGGGTAACAGTCTAATCATGGGAGGCAAAGGAACAGGAGGTGTTGGGCTCCCTGCTCTCTTGGTCATGTGGAAACTGTCCTTCATCCTGCCCTGGCTGAGGCAGTTTTCTTCCCCCATGAATTGTGCCAACCACACAGCCTCTCATCCATGGAAAGATGGAATGGGGCCCAAGGGCAGCCATATCCCACAATCCCTCAGAGGCCACCGTGAGGGAGGGAGGGAGGGAAGGAAGGAAGGAAGGAAGGAAGGAAGGAAGGAAGGAAGGAAGGAAGGAAGGAAAGAAGAAAGAAAAGAGAGGCTGAGGATTTTCTTACCTGGCACTGTGAGTGGTAGGCTCAGGCTCTGGACTTCCGCCGTCAGAGCCACATTTGACTCTATGGGCGACCTTGGGTAAGTCACTTAAGCTCTCTGAGCCCAGCTTCCTCACCTCGAAAATGGGGGAAATACTACAGATCTTGTATGGCTAGGAGCTTTGCAAAATTGTGTATGTCTTAATCAACTAGATGCTCAATAGATATTATTCTGCTTCCTTCTCTTCCCCCTCAAGCGGGGTTAGGGTGAGAGCTGGGAGAAGCACCCAAATCCGTTTTGTTCATCGGACTGTCTCTTCTCTCTAGGACAGAGTTAATTCTCTTTGCTATGGCTCCTGCTTGAATACTAACCAGACCGAACACTGGCAAACTAAAAATTTGGTTCGAACAGATATATGCGATGATCTAGCAAAGCACCCGCACTGACCTCTGCCAGATTTCCCTTGCTCCAAAGGTGGAACCAGGAATGTGCTGACATCTACCTTTTTCACTCTATTGAGAGTTTGGGTGGGTTGGGGGTGGGGTGGGGAACAGGAGGAGACATGGAGAGCTATGAATGAGAATGCGAGGCTTGGCAAAGCTGAACACTCTACCCTAGGCAGTCAGGAAGGCACAGCAACTGTGAGGACTGGGGAGGGGAGCAGTGAATGGGGCCAGGAGTTCAGAAGGAGGGGGAGCAGGTGGAGATCACCTGGAGAGCTGAGGACGCCATGAGCTCCCGGATCAGCTCTGTGCGCAGCTCCCTTTTGTTGACCGTCATGAGTGAGCTGTGTGGGTGGCTCAGTCCAACTGAAAGGACGGAACGTGGGACGTAAAGGGAGGCTAAGGTTAAAACACGCAACGCCTCCTTTTCCTGGAAGACACGTGAAATAGAACGTGTTATCTGAGCCTCCCCAGTGCATTAAGAGATGCACTTCCAATACTTTCCTCATCACAGTCGAGGCTTACATGGTCATTTTCGAGCAGTGATCCGCTTGGAAGAATGTCAACTTTCTGCGTGTTCAACCAAACAGAATTCGTCTTAACCAGACACCCACCCAAGATAAAAGATGATTTTTTTTTCTAACTTAATATTCATCATTAAAGGAAGTCTATAATAAGAAATTAATCTTTCTGGTTACTTTTTTTTTTTTAAGACATATAAAGTTTGTCTTAAGGCTTTGTAGCTCTCTTCTTATAAAATTTGGGGATATGTTCCTTTATAAACATCTCAGGAGCATCGCTCCTGGTTGTCACGGAGATGGTTAAGGTATCATGGCAAGTCCACCTTCTTCATGTCTGTTCTTCAAGGATAGGATTGCCGGTGGGGTTGGCAGGGATGCAATGAAAAGGAGGAGTTATTAAAAGCGAAGGTAACAAGAACAAAATCACTTCTTAAATTATAAATAATTCTGTCTAACGTAGATGCAAAAGACAGTCACCGCCTCAGTAGATGATCATGGGTGGGTGTCCCTGTGGGGAAGTAGGATTATGGTGCTAGGCCTGGCAGGGGCAGCCCGGCACATTGGGCAGCCTGGACCGTCTTTACTTGGATAAACAGGAAGGGGCTGATGGGGCCAGGACTTTAGTCTAGGAAGTGTGCCCAGGCTCTCAATGCTGCCTCTGCCCCAGTTAAGGTTAAAGCTGAGGGGATTTTGAGAGCATTTCCTCTAAAACTCATTTCACAATTAGGAAAACTGGAGCCCAGATTGTTTCTGGGACTGTTTCCCTAAAACTTTTTTTTTTTTTTTTTTTTTTAATGCTTATAGCACCTGGTCTTCCGAGGTGATCTCCCATCCAAGTACTAACCAGGCATGACGCTGCTTAACTTCTGAGATCAGATGGGATTGGGCTCGTTCAGGGTGCCATGGCCATAGGCATGTTTCCCTAATCCTGAATGTATAAAATATTTAAAAAGTCAACAATGAACTTGAGCATAAAGTTTCCAAATATAAATCTAAATGGTCAGTGAGCAGATGGGAGGATGTTTAATTTCACTAATAATCAAAGAAATCCTCATTGGTATACTGGAGTGTCATTTCTGTCCTATTGTAAGAAATTTAATTAAAATACCCAGAATTAGGGTAAATGTGAGAGAATGGTGGCAGTCTCATTCATTCTGGGGCCACATGAATTGACTGATGCAACCATTCTGAAGGACATTTTGGCAATGTGTGTCAATACATGTCAATAAGTGTCAATATGTGTCAGGAGCTTTAAAGATGTACATATAGTGTTTGACATAGCAGTTAAAATTTGGAAAGTTATAAACATACTATAGGTGTGCACAGAGGTTTAACTATGAAGTTGTTCATTTACTGACACATGATACGTGCTCCAAATTAAGGGATGATTCACATAGCACATTCATAGAACGAGAGATTTATAATCGTGAAAATATCTGGGTTCATCTTCCTGATTTACTTCCAAATCTTCTTTAGCATCATTTCTAGTTGAAAGAGCACGGATTTTGGTGATGAAAGATGCAGATTTAATGACCTTATTCCATCTCTTTCTAGATATGTGACTTCTTAAGTCACTTCTGAGCCTCCTTCTCCTCACTTGTAAAATGAAGTCAGAAATAACACCTAAATTGGAGGTGTGTGGTAAAGGATTCCTGAGCTCCTATGCAAGGAAGCACCTTGTAAAGTCTTAGCACTCAGAACTTATGGTTATGGTAATTGCTTCTGAATACGGCTAAAACCGCAGCCAGAGCTCATCTCTTGCTCTAAGTGGGGTTATTCCAGTTGAGGGGACCTGCTGTTCTGCCTGTGGCAGAACAAACTTCCCAAGCGACCTGGACCTCTTTACCCCTGATCCTGAGTCTGCTTAGCACAACTTCAGCACCCAGGGAACGCAGACAATAGAGGAATGGAGGACAGTGAGAACATCCCATGACAGAGCCATTCACAGCCAGAACAGACTAGTTCTAGTGAGGGAAGTAATCTCAGACTTCAGAACACAGAATTAGTTCCTGAACTTGGGTGACATGGCCATGATTGTTGCCATAGTTATGCACTTCCTGTATCATCTGCTACTTTTTTTTTTTAAATAACTCATCTTTTAAGAACTAAAATGAATTGATTGACAAAGGAAACTTTATATCACTACCTTAAAGGGAAACGAAAATGGAGTTACTTGCTAAAGTAGAAGTTAACCAAGGCACACGCACAATGATAACAAAACAATGAGATGAAATTCTAGCTATTCTTGCCTGCTGAAGCTTGGTCCTAAGACATGTTCTCAGTTACAGAGGAAAGAGAGCTGTTGAGGGCACACCTGCACTGACATGGGAATCCGAAGGATAAAAAGAGAACTGAAAAGCTCTCCCTTTTTATTATTTTCTCTCAAGCCTGTGATTCCTGAAATCATCCCGCATAGGTGACCTGCCCCGTTTTGCGCCCACCCTTTGAGAAATATTGATGCAGTCAAACTCTCCCATCGTCACCCCACCCATTTCATAGATGTGAAAACTGTGGCCCAAACAAGAGAAGCAACTTGTTCAAAAGCCCAGCAGTTGAACTGGGATGAGACCCAGGGCCCGATTCCCAGCTCAATGTGCCTTCTACCAAGCACTGCAGTGGCCCTTGTAAGAAGGCCCGGTTTTAAAAGATAAACAAGATGAGCAAAGACAAGCTCTGAATCACCAAGACTTTTGTCGTAAAGAAATTACAGCTGCTTTTTTGCATCTGTGGCTCCTTGTTTAGAAAAAAGACAAAAAAAAAATCGTGCATCCTTCAAAGACTATTTTGAATTACAGACTTTCTTTGAAATGGCCTATATTTAAGCATGGAGTTCAACATGCAACATTCTTTTCACCCCCTGAGTTGCCTCCTCTCTCCCTGGCCGCCAGTGTCTGCCACTACATGCGTGCCTTGGGAGCAGTCGTGTTGGTACCAAATGCTGGGAGGGAAGGGTTTCCCAGCTGAAGTAGCTAGCAGCCCAAAGGTGAAAGTCTCTGAACAGAAAAGGTTTAACTGGGGGCTTTTGGGATAGAAGGAGCAGGAAGAGCAGAAGCTATGATGGAGCCACACTCTCATTTGAAGATGACCAACACTTCCTTGTTGCAAAGCAGAGCCACAGTTTTCCAAGTCCTCAGGAAATCCCTCTCCCACCCTCACACTATGTCGTGTCTCTGGTTTACGGTCCTGTTGTGCCCCTTTTAAATTTCTAATGATTTTCATAGTGGGAGATGACAGCTGGTTCTCGAACACCCTCCTCTGCTGCCCTTCCAGCAAGCAGTTCTGAGGCACATTCTACATTGCTCCTCAGAAGACACCAGCAGAGTCCGGGCCCAGTGCTCACGACAGTGACCAGCTCAAGAACACTCCGTGTACTGGGTTTTCTTCCTTCCATGTGTCACTCCCTAATGCCTGACTCCTGTTTCCTGGGATTACTTCCCAAAATAAATTACTTGCACTCAAGCCCTTCTATAAATAAGACTGATTTCTGGAAGGATTTTTTGCTTGCCTTCGGTCTCTTCTATGGGACCGGAGGCTTCACAAGGGCAGGGTGTGTTTATTAATCACTGCTGCGTGCCGGTGCCCAGCATGGTGCCTCATACTGTTGGGGCTCAGTAAATGTTCACTCACTGCATCAATACCCTGTGAGGAAGGGAGGAAGGACCTCCTCAGGCTGTGTCCTAACAAGGTAATGGAGACAGTGTAGCGTATGAGTTTCCAAAGTGTGGTCTCGGAGTCCCTGACAGCCTTTCAGCGGGTCCACGAGGTTAAAACTATTTTTGTAATAATACTAATGTCATTTGCTTTTTTCACTGCCACTCTCTCATGGGTGCACAGTGGAGTTTTCTGGAGGCCACTTGATGTGTGATGATGACATCGTTTTGATGACTAATGAATGTGTACCATGTATTCTTGGGCTTCGAAAACTTCTCAGTTTTAATTTCTAATATGGTGAGTGATATAATCCACAGAAACAAAAGCTCTTTGGGATTTGCAATAATTTTGAAAACTGTAGAGTGTCCTGAGACCACAATCTTTGAGGACTGCTGGCCTAGTGGGAAAAGTGAGCCCTCCTGGAGCCTGAGGGCCTGGGTTCAATTCTTAGATTTGTCTGGCCTTGGGTGAACCATAAAACCTCTTGCTGGCTTAGTTTTCTCATCTGCAAAATAGAATAACACAAAACTAATCACACAAGATGTAAGGTTGTCCAGTGGTTTAAATATGAGTTGATTCCTATAAAAAGTAACTAGAACGATGCCTAGCACAGAGAGAGTGTTCTATAAACACTAGCTATTATGGAGGTCCAGAGAAGTTGAGAGACCTGTTCAAGGTTACACTGAGGGTGAGTGGGAGAGCCTCCCCTGGCCATTGATGGGACTAGAGGATATACTTAGCTCTTCCCATGCCTAGGAGATACAGAAGCTAGCAGAGAAAGGTCCTTCTTCCCCAAGTGGCCCAGGGACCAGGAAGCCAGGGAGAGGGGTGTTTGATCAGGAGCCGTGCAATCTCTGCCTACAGGGGCCTGAGGGAGGTGCTGGTGGGAAGAGAGCCCTGAGGATAGTGAGTTGGCCAGATTGAGGGCACTGGACTCTGGCACCTGCTTCTGAGAAGGCAGCAGCGCTGGCTGGGGCCAGGGAAAAGCTCCGATTCCTGGAAGCATGCATCGCACGTTCGTTGCTATCTTATCAGCAGAGTACAGAGGAGGCCAGGGAGCAAGGGATGGATCCTGTTACTCGTGACGAAATGCTCTTCTGGTCAAGTATGAAAAATGTTTCAGGAATGAGTTCTAGCCCTGGTGTGAAAACAGATGTTGAACTCTTTTTTTTCCCCCTCTGACATAGTTCAGGAAGACAGGGCAGGAATCAAAGTTTGAAGCCCAATTGCTCACGTGTGTAAAAGGCCTTGGAATGATGTCAGAAGAGAAGATTCCAAGTCAAGGCTGCAAGGACTGGGGGAAGCCCCCACCCCTTCCCCTGTTCTACGTAAGGGGAAACTGAGGCCCACTTTGAGAGGGAAAAGAGGTGTCCAAGGTCACACAGCTTGCTGGGGCTTTGCTAATGCTTGAAACAAGATTGGCAACAGTCACAAAATTAGGGCTGATTATCTTGAATGGGTCCATTAAAAACTGAACTTAGGAAAAATTAAGTTTTTTAGAATGAAGGCAAAAGTCTTACCTGATAATTTTATTTTTTTACGTAATTAAATATAATAATTAAATTACTCTTTCTCTCAAAAATAATCCATGTTTATAATGGAATAGAAGCAACCATTGAGGCTTTAGCTATAACATCTGTGGAGGACGAAGGGCTGACTGGTGGAAAGAGGTCAGGATTTAGGGTCCAGTACCCTGGTGTTTAATATCCTGCATCTGTCATTTGGTCGCCGTGTGATTTTGGGCAAGCCTGGGCCTCAGTTTTTCCTTTACAAAATGAGGATAGTGATACTTTCTTGAAAGAGTCGTTGTGAAGAAGGTAGCATTACTATATTAATAGCTGACTTCTTTGAGCGCTTCTTATGTGCCAAGCACTGGGCCATGAGCTTCCACGAATTAAATTCATTTTATCCTTCCAATAACTCATTGACCTAACTCCGTTAAGAGTCCCATCCCATAGACAAGAAATGGGACATGGAGGTTAAGTACCTGCTCACTTAAGGTCATTGGGCCAAGAAGGATCAGAAGTGCGATTTGAACCCATGCTGTCTGACTTCACAACCCACATGAACCCATAGAAGGTGCCTCGGATAGCAGCAGCATGTATCAGAGTGCAACATAAATGGCACCCGGTATTGGTATTATTAAAATAATTATATTTCATTTCACTTGGCTTATGGAACATCACAAAGGCCACATCATTCCGAGATCATTATTAAAAAAAAAAAAAGTCAGGAAAGTAGCACCAAGAAATATCTGAAGGAAAAATGAAAGTCTCTTCAGTATGTGGAATGAGGAACTAACATAGTGGCCCTGACCTTAGGGGTGCCATCCTGAGAGGTTTGAGAACAAGAAATAAGGGCTCCTGAGTGAATTTCTATATCATAAAATTAATAACAGAAATCTTACACTGAGCCCCTGCTATGGAGCTTCCCAGGAGAACCAAGCTATCACATTACTCTGCTTCGAGTGGGGATTACATAATCCGCTGGAGAGGTATTGGTTATCTCATGCTGATCACAAGGTCAGGTTGGCAACGACATGTCTTGATTAAAATGAAGGCTCACTATACAACAAACATCTTTTTACAAAAATTGCATCCTCTGCCATTATGTGGGGCTCATGGGAGAAAATTAGTGACAGGGCCCCTCCCTGAGGAGAAAGTTGGGAGCCACTCAGCTGAGAATTGCAGCCATTTCAGAGCTGTTTTAGGAGCAGAAGCTGTCCCAGATTGGCAAGGAAGTTCAGAAAATACTAGATGACCCATTGATCTCTGATGCCCATAAAACTTCCGATCACTGGAGAGAACTAGAAACACATCTGCTCCACTGCATCATTTTAAAGCAGTAGATGATGGAGCTGAGAGAGCAGACAGGATTTGTCCAGAATCGCCAAGGAAATCAAGGCAAGTCTGGGGCTCCCGAGTCATTGCTCTTTCTTCAGTGGTTTTCAGGTTGTGTTGGGTGTGTTACAGAAGGGTTTTCTGAGCTCTCTGGACATGAAGCCCTGGTTATTCAACAATCTGGGGAGGCTCGCCAGAGGAGGTGACTTAAAGCATAACGTAAAGAAACGTATACATAAGTGTACAGCTCAATGAATTTTTATAAACCCATGCAACCAGTACCCAGTGTGTAAAGCAGAATATTACTAGCAACACAGAACCTCGCGCCCCAATTTTGTGCTACCTCGTAGTAACTAGCACACCCCTACGGGGTAAATACTACCTTGAATGTTAACATCATAGATTGGTTTTGCCTGTTTTTAAACTTTTTATCAATGAAATGTTATAGGATGTACTCATTTGTGTCTTTTTTTTTCATTCAATATTATATTTGTGATATTCTTTCATATTTTTACACATAATTACACATAATTCATGATATTCTTTCATATTTTTTGCACATTGCTGTATAATATTCTGTTCTGTGGCTGCATCATAATTCACTGATTCATTCTCTGTTGCTGCACATTTGGTTACCATGAGTAATGCTGTCGTGCGCATCTTTTAGTTGTTGTTTTTGTGAGCATTTTAATTTTTAGTTGTTGTTGCTTTTGTGAGTATTTTAATGTGTGTCTTTTGGTGACTGTATATTTACTTTTTGATACATACAGAAGTGGAATGGCTTGGAGAGGATGAGGATGAGATAATTTCCCATGAAGGGTGGTTGGTGGTGGCAGGGGTCGGGGGCAGCTCTTCCAGCAGAAGTAGGGTCTGTGCTCAGGCATATAGGTACAAAAGAGCAAGAGACATTTTGGGAGCCTCGAGTGACCCAGGGAGTTGAGCATGTGGTGCGCATGAGGACATTTTGCTTCTTCCTCCTTGGCTCCGTCTGGCTAAGCCCTAGTTGTTTAATCATTTGTTTCTCCGCTTTGAGCTCACATTTCCTGGGAGGCTTTCCGACTGCCTCTGCCTGGGTAGTTATCTCCTTTGAGTTCCAATAGCCTCCCATGATTTTCCTTAACACAGTACTGTCCCCACTGCACTAGCATTGTCTGTCAACTACACGGCGAGTTCCTTGGAGGACGGGATGGGGTTGAATTGGTGTCTTCCGTTTGCACCTTGGATCCACTCTGCCCTTTCTCTGCCCTGTTCCCTGTTCAGGATGCTGACTTGTATGAATTGCATCAAGAGGACTCCTTACCCTTTGTTTCTGGCCCCAGCCAATGTTGGAGTCCCCGTAAAAGACCGGAGGTAGAGAGGATAGTGAGAGTATGTGATCTTTTCCTTAACTCTTGCTCTGCAGTTACCTTAGGCTGGCTGTATTGCCAGCAGAAGGTCACATCTCCTTCTAGGTGGCAACAGTTCTGAAGTTTTCAGGCTCAGGGTACTGCACTATCCTCGTTTCCCCTACTATTCAACCAATCATGCTTGAATTGTCCTAGTTTGTCTGTGCCATCTGCTGGGACCCTGACTAATACCTGCATTTTATTTGTCTTTGTACCCACCTAGCACATGACCTGGTACACGCTAGCAATTAAAGAGAGTTTATTGACTAAAAAAATGAGTAAAGAACTGGGAAAGATTGATGATACAGGAGCTGGCCAGAAGCCAGTAGTAAAGGACCTTGAATGCCTTTCTGAGAACTTTAGACTTTAATCTTCAAGACCAGGTGTTGCAACCTCAAGTGTCTAAAGAAGCCAGGAAAGGAACAGTTGGGGATTATAGCAAACCTGGAAGTGAATGCTGTCTGTATTACACCTGTACGACTTAGCATCAGTCTATTAAAGCTGTGCAGGAATTTGGACCCAACATGAACAGATCTTCTGATATTTCAAGAGAAATCAGAATCTTAATTTCTGACCTTTTTTCTGTGAAATTTCTGATTTTTTAATGCAAAATGCCAAGGTTTAAATGTTGTCAACATTTCAAATTTTAAAACATTTCATGCTAGCAAATAAAGTGTGGTTGCCCATTTATAAGCTCTCTGCAGCCGGTGGGAAGACATTGGATGTGTGAAGAGAGGAAGTGAGGTGCTCAGATACTGCACAGCTCTGTGAAAAAGGTATTCCCAATAAATGAGCTGCAGAGACAGTGGGCCCTTTGATCTTGGTCTCTGAAGCACTTAAAATGTGCTGAGAGGCTCTTACACTAAGAGCATCAATCTTTCTCTATGACGGGTACTTCTTTTTAAATCAGTTTTTAGTTCTAAAAATAGTGTTTGGTGGATTTCTCCACTTTAGTCAGGTTCCCAGCCACTTTCTCTATTTCTGCTTCAAGCTGGGAGCTCTGAGTTCTTTTGGGTTTTATCAAATTATACACTGTGCAAAGGCATCCATTTCACCAACAGATGGACTTAATGTGCATGAAAATACATGCCTTTTAAAGAAACTAAATTAGTAGTTTCACTTCTTTCCCCTTTTATTAAAGACAGAGTTCCAGGAGAGCTCTCTGCTATAAAGTCAGACTTTACAGACATCAGCAAAATGAGATTTATTTGGATGGAAATCGGATGGAACATCAGACAAGTCCTCCCCAACCCTGAACCTGCAGGTTTCAAGTCACAATTTGGAGGGCGCTGGCCCCCCATCCCAGTGGTGCTTTAAACACGGGAGAGGGAGGAGAAAATATTTGAAACCTTACAACTCTTTAAGAGTTGGAAGTTCTCTTGAAACAATAGGTCTGTGGCTTCCTTTGATGATAGGCAAGATGGCATGAAGCCTGGGGAACTGAACTGAAGCGGCGGGTATAGTCCGCAGAGCTATGGAACTGGAGTCAAGAGACCTAGATTCTAGTCCTGGCTTCGTCACTGACCCATCCTGTCACCTCAGACGTGTTCCTTCTCTTCTCAGACTCTCTGGTTTCTCGCTTATAATGCTGATGCAATCATCCTACCCTGTCTACCCCACGAAGTTATTCTTAGAGGAAGAAAAAAGGATATATCGTGAAGGATTTATGGATTGTTATGATTATATGAACAATAACACGAATGCATTCAACAGTGCAATCTTAAATCAACACATTGTCGGGGCAAAAGCTCTCTTTTGCTTCCCTTTTCCTTGTGTGTATGTATGTGTCCTTAGGTCTTTTTTTTTTTTTAATGAAATCGTATACATATATAGACATATAATATAGACGTTATGGTGCTTTTTTTGGTCTCATAAGCAGATTATGCTGTATACACTCCACGGTTTGCTTGTTTTACTGAATAATTCTATCAGAAAATACAAATCAGCCAAATTCTTTTAGAAGGTTTCGCAGAAGGTCTGGATGCACACGATCCTTTTAACCGTTTCCAACTAATGGGAAATATGGCGCGCCCGATGTGTCATGGCTACCAGAAAATGCAGTGTGTACTTCTTTGTGCCCAGGTGAAAGCATGTCCCTGGGGTAGATATCAAGAACTAGAATCGCTTGATCACAGAGATGCACATTCAAAGTTTTTATAGACGCTGCCAAATTGCCCTAACAATAATCCACTGATGTCTGTCCCTGCAAGCAGTATTTAAGAGCGAGCCTTACTCCCCCCACCTCCACGGACACTAGATGCTATTAGTCTTTAATTTTTGCCAAACCGATGAGTGAAAAATAAAATCTTCCTCATTTTAATTAGCACTCCCAGACAACGAGTGAGGTTGAACCGCTTTTCATATCTTTACTGGCCATTTGTAACGATGAGATCGTCGCTGTACGTTAGAAGAGAGGACTGAAAACAATTATATGAGAACGGAAGGTGGCTGCGGGAGTGATGTCGGCTCAGGCTCTGGCTCTTGCACTTATCAGTTGGGCGACTTAGCAAGTTACCTCACTTTCCCAAGCCTCTGTGCTCTCATTTATAAAATGGGAGACATGCTGTTATCGACCGAATGTGTGTGTCCATCCCCTCCAATTTCACACAGTTCAGCCCTGACCCTCCACGTGGTGGTATTTGGAGATGATGCCTTTGGGAGGTAATTAGGGTTAAATGAGGTTACAAGAGCAGGCATTAATGCCCTCATAAGAAGAGACCCAGAGAGCTTTCTCACCCTCTCCACTATGTGAGAAGGCAGGAAGCCAGGAAGAGAGATTTCGACAGGAACCTAATTGGCTGGGACATGGATCTTGGACTTCCCAGCTTTTAGAACTGTGAAAATAACATTTTGTTATTTAAACCACCACGGCTGTGACATTTTGTTATGTCAGCCGTTAATCATATTAATTAGTTAATATGAGCAGCCATATCAACTAATATGTATAACTAACATAATGTGTTAATTTTAATATATAAATTGGGAATTGAATGATGAAGCTAAGAAGTCCCAGGAGCTGCAGTCAGTAAGTTTCAGTCTGATTCCAAAGGTCTGAGAACTAGAAGGGCCAACAATGTAAATTCCAGCCCCAGTCTGAGTCTAAAGGCAGGAGAAGACCAGTGTCTCAATATGAAGACAGTTGGGCAGAGAACATGAATTCCATTCTATTCAGAGCATGGTACTATTCAGACCTTCAACTGATTTGATGAGGCCCATCACATTAGGGAGGACAATCTGCTTTACTCGGTCTACCAATTCAAATGTTAATATCATCCAGAAGCACTCTCACAGATATACCCAGAATAATGTTTAACCAATTATATGGGCAACTCATGGCCCAGTGAAGATTCCCCAATCTTCTGGAAAAAGAGCAATAGTAATCCTAATCCCCTCCTCATTCTCTCCCTATGAAGTCATGTGTTGACATTCATTGACTGCATATCTATTTTTTTAAGTGTATTTCTATTAAGAAATTGTATTAAACGTTTTCTGACTTGTCTTTGTTAGTGGAGATGATTATTTTGTATAGGAAAGAAAGTTTAAGATAAATTTAGATAAAGTCTCTAGATCTGAGTGCCCACAAGAGGTAATCAAACCTGTTGAGTCAGCTGTATCACAGATCTCTTGGGAAGAGAGTTTTTGGCAAATGTGCCCCTCAAATTGGTGTGAAATAAAACAGCCTCCTAGGTTGGCACTTAGGTCTGTTCTTCCAGATAACCCTACTCTTTGGGGCTGGAGGACTGGGTTGGACTGGACACACCACACCCTGGGCAGCCTCACTTCTCCTCCTAACTTGTTAAAGAAATCTCTCTGAGCACCCAAAGGTGCTGGCATGTCTGAGCAACTGGCTGCACTTCTCATAAAGTGGGAAGTGAGGTGCCATGAACTTGAAGGGCTCTTTTAGCTTGGAAAGTCTGACCAGAAGAACCCCTTCAGCCCTCTTTTTGCTCCGACTCCCTGAGCTGAGACCGTCACCTCTGAAAAGCCTTGTGTTTTATCAGTCAGGTGAAGAAGGCCCGAAGAAGGGTGTGCTTGGCTATCTTTTCACTGGAGGAGTCAGTGTGCAACTTGGCTGTCTGCAAGGGGAGGAGTAAAGTAAAGGAGGAAATGCTGACATGGAATACAGCCCTTTCTTTGGGTCAGGCATTGTTGTGCAGGCTTCCCACATGTCCCCTCAGTTAGCTGTCACGGCAACTTGATGAGGTAGACACAATGATTATTTCTGTCTTAGAGATGATAAAGGCACTGCAAGGCTATGTAACCTGCCCACTTAACTAATAAGGGTTAGGATTTAAATTCTTTGTCTCTCTTATATTGCTAATTTTTCATCTGGAGCTTTGGATGCATTTCAGAGTTGGACAGACATCCCAAATGTGTCGACTACAGCTTGGCACATAGTAAGTATTCAATAAATGGCACCTACTATTACTACTATTGGTGGGCTCTGGGAAAGCAGAGGGGGCGATTGGGAAGGACCAGAGGGCAGATGCTTATCTTCACATGCATCCTGCACAAAGAGTCATATTAGGTGACCGTGGTTGTATTTGAAATTCTCTGGACTATCAGGGTAAAAGAGGATGAGGGTGAGATGTTGTAGCGTAAGGCTTCTTTCATAAGTACATCAGTGAACAATCTCTTAGCATGACTTTCCTCCTCACCACCACTTCCCGTGGCCTAGTGCAGGTCCTTATTGGCCCCTTCCTGGGCCCTTGCTTCCTAAATCACCTTCAGGTTTATTCTCTAAGCAAAATATCACTGGCTTCTACTGCCAGATCTATTACCTGATAAATAGCTCGGATGATGGAACCTCAAGAACCAGCTCAAGGACTTACCTAACAGGCTTGCATGATCTGGCTCATAGCTTTCCGACTCTTTTGGTTTTAGTTCTTTAAGTATCTTATGTGCAAAAGAGGCCATTCATTTATTCTTCAAACATTTGTTGATGACCCCTACTCTGTGCTAGCATTGTGTTGGTCACTTGGGACACAAAGTCAAATAAGACTTTGTCCCTGTCCTGAAAGTCACTACTTTGTAGCCTTTTTTTGCTTTTCCTGCTGATGCACCATCAACACAGTGTCCCACAGAGGTAACATGTATGTACAACGTCCCGCTGGCTCCGGGTTATATCTCTGTTCCAGACACTCTCCAAGCATTCTCCCTTCTCTCTTACTGACTTTCTCACTCGCCCTCCATCCTGTAAGCTCCTTACTCATCCCTGCTATTTCCCAAGGGCTGAGTCGTAGTCCCATCAGACTGCAAGGGCTCCACGGTTATTTGCTGAATCCTACTGATACGAAGGCTGGTGACCTGACTGAGCTGGCTGTGTGGAGTTTCTTCTCTGAATTTAAACCAATGCAATCTTAGAATAATGACTCTAAGTGGTTCCAAAACTGGGGCTGCGTATAGAAGGCCCTCTGGAAAAGCCTTTAAAACTCTCAGTGCCCAGGATGAACCCCAGACCAACTGAGTTATAATCGTGGAGGGTGAGACCCAGGCACCCCCTACTTTGTAAAGCTCCTCAGTTCTTTCTGATGTGCAGCCACGTTGGAAAATGACTGCCCTAGAGGTTAGGTTTGTTCTTTTTCCAGGCTCTGGGTTATCAGCCCAAGGGGATTTTGCACACTGGCTATAACATACATACAATGACTTTGCTCTAATTATGTCCTTAGGAGGAAAACTTGGTAATTTTACAAAGAAGAGACAACTCCTAAGTTCAAGAGTGATTTTACTACAGTCTAAAGTTCAAAGCTGTATTTCAGAAATGAGGCCTTAACCTAAAGGAGGCAATATTTGCCAGAACAAGGCTGTAAAAGTTTACCAGAAGGCAAGCAAAGCACCTAAATGTTCTGGAGCTTGTGGCAATAAAGAAATAATTAGTCCAATTGCCTTTTGCCAAATACTAGCACCCAAACCAACATCGCTACTGATCTGTCATGATCTGGAGAACTTGGCCTGGGTGCTTGTCACTGATTACATTGTGCAAAAAGCCATCAGCCGGCTGTTGAAAACTGAAGGTAGTTAGGGAAGGGTGGGGAGGAGGAAGAATGAAGAACATTCGTAATTATTTGCTGAATGTCACTGACAAAAATCCTAAGTAGAATCCCTGAAATTATATCCTATATTTGTGTTAACATTTGAAATAGTATCCTGCAGTTCATACAGCTTGATATGCTTTCACTCTCACCAGAACAGTGTAAATGTTACACAAAACTAACTCGACGTTTTTAATTCACTTTTTGATATGTGCTCATTCTACCAACATTTTCTACTTCTGGCTCACTGATGAGTGAGGCTGGACTAAAAGGAAGCTGCACTAAGTAATTAGCTAAAACACGTGACAGGGCTGGTTGGTTGTTTGAAGCAAGTTCCAGTTCCAATAAAAAGCACGACCTCTCAGCAGGGTCGGCACCCCATCCCCCCAGCTTACCTGGTCATAAAAGCAACACTTAACCTTGCACTTGCTTTGAGCGTTGCCAAACTCCTACATGTTGTGGGTCCACTGGAATTCTGTACTCGTGAGGCGTGGCTGACACTATATGCAAACGGGTGCCAAGGCATGGCGGACACGTACATTCCCTGTATCCATCTCTTCTGCTCGCTTGCCTGTTCTCCTGTTCCATCAGGCTTTACTGACAAAACATAGTTTCAAAGACAAATTATTAACAATTTCAAGATGGTGCCAACGGAGGATTGCCGTGGGGATCCTTGCAACTGCCCAGATCACATGCCCATGAACGTGGCCCTGGGTACAGCAAGGGAAGATGATCTCACCCGTAGAGATAAAATGCCTTAGAGTGTGTAGTCTTCATTATTACCTTTCAAGACAGTGCATTCTCTTTCAGGGGTTTGTTAACTGAATGAAAGTCCTTTCATAAACGTGTGTGTGTGTGTGTGTGTGTGTGTGTGTGTGTGTGTGTGTAATAGTCTTTTTATCTCCTGGTCCGAGTTCTAACTTTGTAGGTGCTGTCAACATGATCGATTTATTTGAATAAAATACGTTTTGGTAGTATAATGACAAAGAATCCCTTGAATTTCTTTGTGAGTCTAGTGTAGGAAGAGACATGTAAATGAATAATTTCAATGCAATTTAAAAAATAAAAATTAATAATAATGATTATAAATAACATTTTTTGAACATTGCTAAGTGTTATGAACTCTGTAAGTGTTTATATATTCTCCTTGAAGCCTCATTATTATCATATAAGATAGGCATTATTGCTTGAATTCTACAGATGATGAAACTGCAGTCCACAGAGGTGAAATGACTTGCCCAAGGGCATACAGTCAGAACTAGAAGTCAGATTCAAGTCTGATTCTAAAGTACTTTTCTTTCTGTTGGTCTACAGAGTTTACAGGAAACTAGTGGATTTGCATTTGCAAATTATCAGACCTAACTCAGAGTGAAGTCCCTAGTCTGAAAGGTGCCTTAAAGTAGTGAGTTTCTAACTCTTGATAGCAAATCACAGTGCCAAATTGATCTCACATTATGACCCAGTGCACGTATACATACACATATGCGTGTGTATCTGTCATGAAGTAATACTCATCTTTATTCTGATGGGTTTTCCTTTTCTTTTCTTTTTCTTTTTTTAAATGCCTGTGGTGACCCTGTTGATTTGAATACAGTACTTGCTAATGGATCTGACCTATGGTTTGAAAACCCCACTGTAAGAGATACCGCCACTGGGCTTCCCTTTTACTGATGTGAAGACCATTGCCGAATTGAGAACACAATCTGACAAGGATCTCATCGGTAATCAGCAGGAAAAATGGCTCACAACTCAGGCTACTGAATTGCTAGTCTAGATTTTTTTTCCTTCTAATAAGATCACCATTCTGCAATGGCACATCTACTGACAGAGAGAGCAATCATTTTGTGGTCTGACAGCCTTAGATTTAAATCTGAACTCCACCTCATCTAGCTATGTGAGTCGAGCTGTGACTTCACCTCTCTGAGTCTGTTTCCCCCTCTGGAAAAGGGGGGAGGTGTAACAATACCTACACATCAAAAGTATTGTAAAGATGAATTGATATTAAGGCCAGGTGCTTGGTGCACATTATGTGCTCAATGCAGGTGAGACACCCCAGGTAAACTGCAGGTGACTTTATGTGGGGATGATGAAGGCTGAGAATCATTGTAAGCTGGGCATGAGAATAATCTCATGTACTCCCAGAATCCAGGGCAACCTAAACACCATAGATAACCTTTGTGTATGTTAGTGTGGTAAATGTGGGGAAAATGTTGTCTTTGGAGTGAAACAGACATGGCTATGAATCTCAGCTCTAGAATCTTCTAATCTCAATGAGTTTCAGGTTCCTCATCTGTAAACTGAGATATTAAAACCTCTTTCAAAGAAGTACTATGGGGATTCCCTGAGGTATTTTCCCAGTTTTTTCTTGTTCCCTTTTTAACCTTAGACATTTTACATATCTTCAAATTTTATTTTACCTTTCATTATGAAACAAATGTCAAACATACACAAAAGCAAAAAGCATGTAGTAAAATGACTCTGCATGCACGCATTACCAAATTTCCAGCCTTCAGATGACACCACAGCTTCGACCCACAGCTTGACAGCAACCTCCTGAAAAGCCTTGAGTCAGTGGCATCCAGCTGAAGCCACATCCACATTCCTGACTCACAGAAACTGTGAGGTATTAAATGCTTATTATTAAGGTTGCCAAGTTTTGTTACTAATTTGTTATTCAGTAAGAGAACACAAATATAAGAGTAAAATAAAATGACACATATTGAAGCATCTAGCTCAGTGTTTACTTAATACACATAGTACGTGCTCAATAAATATTAACTAACTCGCTCTTATATGTGGTAGCAGCCACTTAACAGGACATCTTGATACACAATGAATAAATGCTAAAGATGGGAGCTCCTAATTCTGGAGGCAGAGAGAAACTTAGAAATGAACTTTGGGTTGTACGAGATGGATAAGAATGTGAAGCAGAGAACTGGGGTAAGAGTATGCTTTGTAGGGGACACAGCACAAGCAAAGGCATGAGGGGTGAGAGAACTGTCTGAGGCAGGGTAAGAGGAGCAGTGTTGATGGTGAGAAGGCTACATGCCAAGAGGTGAAACTGAAGGCAGACAACAAAAGACCCTGCTTCGTAAAATATACTTTATCTTGGACTAACATTTCATTTTAGGATGCTCACTAGAATCACATACTCAGAGAAGTAGAAAAGACTGGCGATAAGCTCGGTCTTTGCCCACTTTCGCTCGTTTCCAAAATCCTCAAGGAAAGATTAATTAGGTATTCACTGAGGTATTTCCCTAAGTCCATTGCAATGATCTAATTATTAAATAGACAAGATAGGCAATCAAGGAGGTTTCATGTGGCCTAAGTCATCTTGTATGAAAGCCAATACCATCTATTTGTTGGCATTGTTTTTGTGAAATAATAAAATCATGCTCCCCTTAAACAGCTGGAAATAATATATTTCTTTTAATTGGACAGACACTATGAATCACGCATTCTTGATCAGTGTTTCCCACTTTGCTCTAGCTTTTGGAAAACTCAGACCCTTATTTGTGTCCCAACTTCCTGTTACACAGTGCTGGGAATCAGTCTTCCTTTGGCTTCATCCAATTTTTCAAATTATTTTGCCATTCCTATGATAACTTTGACCATTTTCATTGTACTGTATTGCAGATTTTTTAAAAATTTACTTCAGCTTTTCTTTGGGGGGGGTAAAGTAGGGTAAACATAAATGTATATAAAGGATCATACTAATTCTGTGGAGATAAAAATGAGGAAAATGAAGAAGGAATCTCCACTTTCCTCAATAATTCAACAAATATTCCTAGAAAATACAAGAAAACATAAGAATTTTTGGGAGAGGATAGTAAGCTACTTTTAGGACAGGCAAAATAGAGGTGTCTAACACTGCACTGTTTATATAAGCATAAAGGTCAAGAGCAAGGTGGATTTGGGGGAGAAAGACTTGGATGCCATCAATTCGTTGTTGAAGCCATGAGAAGATTGGTTCCTCAAGAAGGCGGCCTACCCTCAAATGAAAGCAAAGGAAGAGAGAAGATATATGGCCCTCTAACAATGCAGAATTATCCCAGGACGGATGGCACACGTGTGTATATTACCCATTCACCCTTGCAGCTCACAAGTGAATGGTGTAACACTATCTTGACTCATAATATTAAATCATATGAATGGATAGAAAATGTCGATTTATACTCAGCACTAGAAATGCTTTTCATGATACATACCTCTTAAGAATTTATTTTCTTTTCCTATTGGGTTTGTAAATCATTTATTTCCCCGTGGTTTAAAAATAAAACTACAATATATTTGGACAAGGATGTTCGGCTATAAAAGTGATGTGCTCTCGGTGTTGATGGGGAAATTTTGATTGCTTCAGGGTTGAATTTTTTTTTTTGTCTGGCACATGTAAGATCAAGCTAATTCATATTATGAAATTTTATGTTTTCTTTTTTTTTTTTTAATGAAATGCTTTAAAACTTAAGATCAGAGCTGGCTTAACAATATTTCCCAAGTAACATGCCATCAAGTACAAATATTACAAAGGACCTTTGAGTTTTCTTGTTAAGTGGTCTACACATTTACATGAAAAAGGATTTTTACAGTTTCCTACAACGCCTCACCCCCTACTCAGTGCTGGTTAACTAACCAATCATAAAGAAAAGATGAAAGTATGTGAACCTTAAATCCTTGTGTTCTGGAAAAAATAGAGTCGAAGAATAATTAAAATAAATTTCAACTAATGAGAACCAGAAACAATGACCGATGGAAATAGTGAAGACAGTTAGATCTAACAGGTCAGAACTTCACAGAAAATGAGCCCTGAATTGTTCCAGCTTGCTACTGAGGCTGCTTGTGGCCTCTGCACTATTGAAGGACCACTGGTGGGAGCAGCAGGGCGCTCTTTTCTTCAGAAAACACAAGCTGTTTAAATGTTCTTTCAACTTCATTTGCTGAAAGTTGTTTTTTTTTTAACATGACTTTTCACCTGGCTTCCCTCTCCCTCCAGATAAATGAGATGTCCCTGCCCTTCTGTTGGATCCCACCAATTTGAGACAGTCTGTCCCTTCAGCAGGCAGAGACCTTTCATCCATCCCTTGCTGTTACAGCGTGAGTGACCAAGGTACGGAGCTCGCGTATGACTTGGCTGCCCTGGAAGGGGGAATGGATCCATTCCTTTTTACACAATGCCTGAGGCAGTGCCTATGGCCAGAAAAATCCATTTCCTTTTTCTATGCATCAGGGTAGAACACATTTTCCCAGCCTTCCTTGTAGTTAGTTTGGGCCGTGTGACTGAGTTGCCGATGCAATGTGTGCAGAAATGATGTCCGCCAGGGCTTTTCCGCACTGTGATGTGCTCACCCATCGCTTGGGGATCTTGTTAAAATGCAGACTCTGATGCAGTAGGTCTCAAGTGATCTTGTGTTTCAACAAGCTCTTAGGAAGTACCAGTGCTGTTGGTGTCATCAACAACACAGACCACACTTCAAGATGAAGAATGTCTATCCATTCCAAGCTGGCCATAAATGTCCTATGCAGACTTCCACAATCTCTCGACCACATCTGCACAGCCAGAGGCAAAGCACTGGGGGTTCAGAGACCCTTGAGAGATGGAAGGAAACTGGATTCATGCAGTGCTGACTGGAAGAACTCTGCTCTGGGTCGCTGCCTAACCCATGAGGATTTGTGAGTAGAGGGGGAAGTAATCTTAATCAAAGCCCGGAGTATCGGGATTTTCTTGTTATTGCAGCATGGCTTACTCTAATTCTCTCTCTTATCAACTGCCTTTCGTGAGTCTTTCCTTGACTTATGATTTTGAATTAACTTAGTGAACTTACCAAATATCAACTTTGTACCAGGCACAATTCTGGGTGCTACAGAATGTGCAGATGAAGAAGGTGGAGTTCTTTTTTCTAAGGAGCTGGGAGGAGAGATAAGAAATGGAATTAAATAATGAATCAACAAGTTTGAAAAACATCAGGGCCTAATAAGTCTTTCTGCCTGAGCTCAGAAGAGGGAGTCCCAGCTGTGGGCATCAGGAAAGACTTTCTAGAAGTGGTCGTATTGACATCAGTCTTGAAAGACAAAGTTTAAACTTATAACAGGGTAGAGAAGAGCATAGCAGAAGAGTTGAAAGGACTGAGTAGCAGGAAGCTGCACAGGGAAGTGTGAGATTTGTCACTGGGATCAAGTGTAGGATGAAGGACGGGAGTAAAGGAATATGCAATAGAAATGAGTGTCAGGGTTCTATCGTGGGATTCTTTGAATGGCTGTCTAAGGACCTTGGATCTTATCTTGAAGATGGTGGGAAACTCTTGATGGGTGATCTCACTGGGCACTCTTATGAGGGAAGCAGGAGCAGAAGGCACTGGCACCACCCTCTCCCTTCCAGGGGCCTGTTGCAGTCATTCAGATACAACTGCTAAGGCCTGCAGCTGCTGAGCATAAAGATGAAAAAGACAGGGAAATCTGCAAATGCTGTGAGCCGGATAGGGTGGCACCTGCCCCACCATTGCCACCTTAATGCAAATGAGAATGCTGTGGCTTTGAAACACTGTTTCTTCCTCAAGACATGAAGCCAGGGAGGCAGGCCACAGACCTCCCGCTTCTTACTCTGAGCTCAATACTTTTTCCACTTGAGTGTGTTATTGCCAGTGTCATAAGAACCCTCTAGAATTGTCCTTGATGATTCTGCATTGACTCCCAGTACAGCATAATTCACATCTTACACTTTGACCACCTTTACAAATTTTAATTTAAATACTTTGAGTCACCTCGATTGGAAAAGTTACTGGAAAACTCTGTTTCACTATGACTTGCCAACAGCAAGTTGAAGACCCACTTTAGCAATCTGCATTCCACTCCAAAGGGACTTCAACCAAACTTGCAGCTACTTTTTGGGGTCAGTGCCAGATCTAGGTGAGAGGGCTTGGGAAGGGTATTTCTATGCCTGTGAGGGCTCCCTTTGTCCCATGGGTGGCCAAGTAAGAGGGGTGAGGAACCAGCTTTTACTCTTCCTCTCTGTCCTCACCCTTCCGGGACCCCAAGTCAGGTCCTTGTAGGAGAGGAGTCCTATAAACCAGTAAGTGAGTTCAGATGGTGGATTGTTCCCAGGAACAACTGTGTGAAAATGGCCTTTCTGATGAACCTCAGAATCATACTACCTAGAGGTGGCAAAAGGAAAGGCTCCTGCAAAGTACAGAAAGACTTTTGTTTGAATCCTATGTCTTCCATTTCCTAGCCGTATGACCTGGAACAAATGATTTAACATCTCTGAGCCAAGGTTTCTATGTTTTAAGATGGGGATGGTGATCATCCATCAGAATCGTATGAGGGCTCCGTGAGATCCCAGAGGTGAAGTTCTGAGCACAATGTACGGCACGCAGTGCCAAGGGGGCCAGTTAGAATTTATGCTCTTATCCCAGCCCTAGTGCATATACTAGCCAAAGAAATGCCACATGCTATAACAAACAAATCTGAAATTTTCAGTGGATTCAAAATAATAAAGCTTTATTTCTCACTTGCCAAGCTGTCTGCGTGGGTGTTTCTGGTCTCCAGGAAGCCTTCCCACTTGGTGAGTCAGGGACCCAGGTGACTTCTATCTGTGGCTTCTTTCTCTCTAAGAGAAGAAAGAAGAGGGTGGAGATAGGAGGCGGATATATTGCTTCTGCTCATTGGTGAGCTGTGGTCACACGACCCCCACAAAAAGCAAGGGGTGCTGGGAAATGAGATCACTGATATGGCAGTCATGTCCCAGTGACAATGCTATGCTATAGAAGGAGAGCAGGAATCTCTGGGGAACACTGACCCATCTCTGCCCCAGGTGGGGCAACACTGAGGCAGGATAGGGCTAGGGACCAGGAAGTTGGGTTTATAGTAGTGAATATAACATTTCAGATTCACATTTCTTTCAGCCGTTTCTAGAGCTCCATCAGGCAGATCCTACCTACCCCATTTGGAACCTGGCAAGGAGTGAGAAAACATTTGTGGTTGGAAAGTGGGGTTGGTGATTCAGACCTGTTTGGGACTTGGAGAGGATGCCCTGAGCCCTTTGCTCAACAAACAGCTCCCTCATGCAAGAAGGCGAGAGGTCATCTGTCTGTCTGCTTTGACACTTTTACCCAGTGACCTTCAGGACTTCAGACACCTTCTCGGTAAGTTGGAGTGAGCTGGGCACAAGCTGTCCTTGGATTTGACCATAACTGACTCATTAAAAGTCTGAGTGAGAGGAAAAGGCAAAAGCAGACAAATAGGCACTGAAGACTTTGCCATCCCAGTCCTGTGTCATGTAAACAGTTTGTCTGCTTCACAGCCAAGGAATGAGCCCAAACGTGGGTCGGAAGCGGAGCTTCAACAGCGAATAGTCAGAGCCTTTGACTATGGAGTAGTCCGTTCTACTGGAGCATGCTGCCCATGACCAGGGCTCAGGGGGAGCCGGGATGGTGGGAAAAGAATGTGGCTTTGGAATCAGACAAAACATGTCCCCATTATTTACTTCACTTTGTGACCTTGGATAAAAGTTGCTTATTCTTTCTAAGGCTCACTTTCCACATCTGTGAAATTGGCATAACACTGTGGACCTCAAATATTTTAGAACAGTGTTAGCACATAGATAGATATACAAGTAGTATTTCCTTCCCATTCTTTCTATGTGAAGGAGAGAATCTGTTATCTTTTCCAGTTAATTAATATGAGTAATAGTCAATAGCTACCATTTCTTGAACTTTCCTTATGAGCCATTCAGTCCTTGCGACAACTGTAAGATAGATGATTTTATTCCCATTGTATAGATTTGGACACTGAGGCTCAGAGATTATACCAGAGATAGTGACTTTACTCTTTCTACTGCCTCATCACTGAGGAGAGAGATAACAGAGCAAAAAGAATTAAAAGGAATATATGGAGGGGATAAAAGTTAAATATGGAAGTCTGAAGGCATAGTTTCTAACCCCAATCTAGCCTTGAATAATAGTTTTCGTCTTAATCTACTTCCCCCGTTTTATTCATTTGCATGCTCATGCATCGATTTATCTATTACTAATTAATTAGAAAACATGTACTATGAACTTCCTATGCCCTAGAGCCTTACTAGTCTCAAATCCTGGTTCCTGAGCCAGAAGCATCAGCATCACCTGGGAGTTTGTTAGAAACACAGACTCCCAGGCCCTACTCCAGACCTGCTGAACAGGAATCTGCATTTTAATAGGATCCTCAGGTGATTCATAACATGCATTAAGGATCACCTGATGCTTCTACCTTGACAGAAACATTTGTGGAGGCAAGCTTCTTTCCCAGAACCCCTGCCTTTTTAGTCCACACAAGGAACAGTGGGGAAGTTCAAGAACAGGTTTTCTCTGAGCTTGAGTACCCTTGTGATTGTCTGGAGGCTGGGTGACCCCTCCACTCTAGAGATGGACATGTGGGTATGCCCCGGGGCTTGACAGAGTGGGAGGTGTAGCAATAAAAGGCCGTCACCTGAAGTGTCCGGGGCCTCTTATTTCTTTCTCATCTCTTGTATCCAACCTGTGGCCCTAGGGCTTCAGCTGGAGGTGGAGGACAGTGTCTGAAACCTGAGATCTCTACCATGCTTTCCAAGATATGTCTTGTATCACCATTGCATCCACGAGTAACACACAGTCAACCTTAGGGTCAAAGCAGTTCACACAATTGTTAATTAAACTGGGGTAGTAAGTCTGTGGCCTTAAGTTAGCTCTGGTCCATCTATCCAGCTGTGGAGATTCTAGAGTTACAAATTTGAGAAATGGGAAAAGCCATCTCTCACTTCTTGCTCCATTTGGAAGAAGTTGGCCATTTAATAGGCAGCAACTCAAGATTAGACAGAGGAGCCAGCGCTCGGCATGTGTTAAGTAAGTTTGTTCCTAAGAACACTCTTGGGAAATATTTACAATTAGAGAGCATCTGCTACCTGTCAGGCCCAGGAGGAGTGATGGCATGTCGCCTTATTAATTCTTGTGATACCTTTGGGTAGTGGAATCGTTCCCATTTACAGAAGAGGAAACCGAAGCTCAAAGAGACTGTGTTACTTGCCCGAAGTCACAGAGGCAATGAACAGTACTACAGGGCTTCATCCAGGCATTTTTCAAAAATTTATAGAAATTTAAATAAAGGAACTCATGCATTTTTCATAACTGGAAATAGAATTGATATTCAAATAAAGAAAAAAAAAAACCCTCAGTAATTGGCCGTTGGGATGTGTTTTTCAGGCTGTTATTCCCCTGCTAGTTTCAGGGGGCAGGTGGGAGAGGGAGCAGGAGGATGGGCAGAGTTAGTCAAATATGAGGGCAGACAAGCTTGGATACGCTCCCTTCCTGTTTCCAGCATATCAGAACCATCCCTCTCCTCGGCTTCCCCACTTCGGCAAATACTGGATGGCCTCCCTGAGGACCACGAAAATGGCTGGTCTTGGTGGAAATGCAGCACCTTAGTGTTTGTCTCCCACTCCAGCTGTCAGTTGTCAAGTGCTTATGGTGGAGCCAGCCTGGCACGTGGCACTGGCAGCTCAACTGACCTGCAGGGAGGCCTTGCCACCTGCTCCTCAGCCCGGCTCTGCCTCCCACAGGAGCCTGGTTTGGAAGCTTCGAGTCTTGTGTAGGATGAAAGAACCGTGCTGAAGGCTAAGCTTCACAGGGAGAGCTGGCACTATGTTAACTAAATAAGCACAAAAGGTTATTGCTGATTCCAAATACTTAGGCCGCCCCATGTGTACACTGTTCCTTTGGGAGCTGAGAGCAGAGATAATGTAAACTGAGGTGCGCATTAGGATCCCCACTCCTCCACCGATTAGCTCAATGTCGAGCAACCTCTATGAGTCTCGGATGTCTTCATTTGTTAGTGAGATGTTCAAAGGAGATAGACATTTACTGTCTTGGTACAGGTCCTGCTGCCAAATGGGTGTTTAATCAATAACCACAGTGATTGTTCCATTTCACTTCATGAAGGTAACTTGAATATAAACGTTATTTTATATTCATTTATATTCATTCCAGCATTTTTCATTGTAAGTTATAGAAACCCAACTTAAAACACCCTAAGCATAAATGAACAAACAAATGACGTTTTGCATACCTGGCAAGTCCAGCAATGATCTGCCTTCAGGTACAGCTAGTCTCAGAGTTTCCAACAGTGACACTGGGGCTCGGCCTCTCTTTACTCCTTTGTTACCATCTTTCTGGGTACTGGCTCTATCCCATGGACAGGCTCTGTCCACTTACATCTCTAGATTCATATGATTTCTAGCTTATTAATTTCCAATGACCATTTATCAACCCAAGCAAGATTTCAATTGCCCTTGCTTAAATTAGACAACTACCCCTGGACCAATCACTGTTGCCAGAGACACAGAGCACTGGGACTGGCTGATCTGGCGTGACCTGTCCAACCCTGGGATCAGGAAGGGGATGATGGTAGATGAGACTGGTAGCTCTGCTGGTATGACACAGAGGAAGAAGCAGTTCCAAGGATGCTGGGTAGATAAAAACGAAGCATACCTATGCCACCTCAAGAGGCCTAGAGAAGGAAAGTACTGGCTCCTGGTTCTTCCTTAGGTCTCCCTATGCTTCAGTGTTAGTCCTAAGACAGTCGTTTCCAAAGTCATTAAAGTGAACTCTGCTGGTTTAGAAATCTGTACATATAGCTTCCAAGCAAAGTCAAATATCTTGCAGAAGAAGGGCCCAGTTGCTGCTGAGCTGTGCACATCTGAACTGTAAGTAGAAGCCCCAGGCTATGTCTGTCACTTCAGCCTAAAACAGATGGGACTCAGGGCAAAATTTCACTTGACCAGCTGGCACTCGGATGGATGTGCCCTCCTCTGCTTGCTTTTAGACGAACGCAGTGCACATCAGGATACGCGGTGTGTGAGACGTTTTCTCAACGTGTTTTGAATGCCATTTTTAATTTTTTTTCCCCAAAACTCTCCAAAACAATAACAACAGCCAAACACCCAAAGCCAGGCCAGTATCACGTGGATAGTTCTTTGGTTCTATATGCTTTAAAGTCGCCAGCTCTTTCTTGGCAGACATTTGTGTGCTATGTAGCTTGAAGTAGAGGAGGTCATGATTTGCCTTTGTAAACTGATAAAGGAGAGGACACTTTGTTTCTCTTTCTACCCTTGTCAGTCCTTTGTGGTGGTCGGAACCGTGATCTTCCTTCTGAGTTTTTTCTCAGTAATTCCATTTGTTTCACAAATATTTGTTGAACACCTGTTTTGTGTAACAGGCCCATGTTAGGAGATGAAGCACACACATGGAAGACAGATGTGAGCTGTCCTTCAGTTCCTACTCTGCCTCCTCAAGTCCTCTCCCTATTTCCACCCCAACCATTGTGAAGAAAGCTTCCAGAACCTCTTTTACTCAAGATTCTTAAGGGGGAGATGGAGCAAGAAGATTGCTTTGCACATCTTGGAGCAAACGATCTACAGCATTCTCCTGAAATATTTTCATTCTTCAAAGTTGGTTCTGGGACATGGCCACCACATGCCAGGGGCATAGTTTTCTGCTTTCCCCTTCCCCCAGCCTTGGTGGTCCCAGTTTTCTCTGTCCCAGTACCCACTCCCCTCCCCCACTCCCACATGTTCAGCCCTTTCTCTTTCATCAAGTAGGATGCCTCAACTTTTACCTCTGATCTCGTTTATGTAAATGACATCAAAATGCTTAGAAGATTGAAGGATTCCCCAATTGCCAGGATGCATATGCCTTATAAAGTGGCAGTAATCTCTTAGTTATCAGGCCCCATTTAAAACAGAGGGGCCATGGTGATATTTCTTAAGTGTAAACTTGGAGACCCTGCCCCAGGATGCTGGTAAGAATGACAGTTCCTGGACCCTACACCAGATAAACAGAATCAGAATTTCTTTGGAGAGAAGTGGTAGTTCTCCACTCTCTCTGCATACAGGAATCACCAGGAGAGCGTTTTTGAAAATGGCTCCCAAGGGATTCGAATAGGCAGCCAGGATTTCTAATAATTAGAGTAGAGGTACCTGCGTTGATTACAGACAACGCAAGTGACTCGAGGTTTGTATTGTGGGAATCCAGAAGAGAAAAGGTAATTTCTCACTGGGAAAGGTGAAGGGAGAAAAAAACTTCCTAGAGAAGATGAGTGGTATTTGAAGAGGACCTGAGAGGATAGGTGGAGTTATTATTAATTGTGAAAAAAAGGGGAGAACAGAAGGTGTAAGTCACCCCTGCTTAAACTCCAAGTTATTCAAAACAGGCTAATGCAGCCTGGCTTTCAGAGTACATCCAGCTCTACAAGAGCACAGTCATTTGCATGAAAACCTTTATATTGCCTACACCTCCCACCAACACAAGCCCTTCTTTCTCCAGAGGGGACGAGTAGCTGTTCACAGATACAGTCAAGAAGGGTCATTGATTGTTCTACACTTGCTGCCCCACTGATGCTATAAGTCAAGAAAATATTCCAGAAATGCCAATATTTAAATATCCAAATTCCATCTCCAAGGTTATCGCTAACATTTGAAAATGACACGATGTCTGTTAACAACCACACGTTTCCATTGCGCATTTAAACAACAAGACTGTTTCCTGGGTGGCAAATGCCACCAGCTCTCATCAGAAGGTTCTGGAGCTGGAATACACTCCCAGTCAGCGGAGGCCAACATCGAGGACAGTCAATATGTGGATGGGTCACTGACTGCCTTCTTCAACTTAATGCCTGTTTGGTTAACTAACAGCAGTAAGAGTCTCCATTAAGGGCTGTTAACACTCCAAAATGTTGTTTGTGAGGCTGCCAAAGTGGTAAGTGATGCTCTCGTTTACTCTCTTATTCTCAAGGCTGATGTAAAAGTTTAAACACAGTTTTGAAGTGTTTAGCTTTAAATGAAGAGACTAGTCAGTTCTACAAATGAGCCAATGGTTTGAGAACAGACTCACCAACACTAAAAAAAGTCCACCAATGTTTGTTGGCTCATAATAGATTTGCTTGATTATACCACAAGGCACACACGAACACACACAATACCCACTTGAACACATACACATTTTTTTTTGTATTAGAATACACTCTTAAGATGAGTGTTCTCTTATGCCCAGCTCTGAGTTTACAATTCAAGTGTTTTATTTCCTAACAGTGTGAGTGAATCATGCATGCCTGTGTTCAACAGGGGGTGGGGGGGACTAGGATTGCAAGAGACATGAAATGAGTGAGGGGTTGTCTGCTCCAAACACATACCATCTTAACATGAGCAAATGTTGCCTTTCTTGAAGCACTGGCTTTCTTAAGTACCCTTGTCCATTCTGACTTCCAAATGTGTATGCCCATAGAAATTGCCAGTTATTGGGTTGAGGGCGCCTCTCCCCTGGTGAAGTATAAAAGCGCTAAACAAATGTTTCCTCTGTGTCTGTGAGCTGCCTGCCTACCTCTGCAATGGCATCAACCGCATTCTCGTGCCTTGACATTAAAAGGTTGTCTGTGGCCCATTGTGGGATTCTAAGACTCATCCACCAGACTCCTACATGTTTTGAAAGTCCAAGAATCAAAAGAGGCCTATCATTTTGGGAGATGATAATAGCCATATAATTGTCTAAACCAGGGCCTTTTAAGAGAGAGGGTTTGCTATTAATAGTTATGCTTGGACTACAGATGTTGGATGGAACATTCGGCCTTCTCAGTAATAAATAATTGGTTATATTTATTGAGCTCCTACTGTATGCTAGGAACTTAACTCGTCCTTTAAAATTTCTTCTATTAATCCTCAGAAATGTTGCTATTCCCATTTTATAGGTGAAGAAACGAGGACTCAAGGAATAACTCATGAACATGACTCATCTACAGTCACCTTGGTTAGAGCAAACATGAGCAGGGATTTGAAGTGAGGTCTATCTTATTCCAAAGTGCATGTACTTTGCACTGTACAGTATGCTGTCTCATCCTGAAAGTCAATGCTTTTTCTTTAAAAAAAAAAAAAAAAAGCTGAGTTCCAAGGAGACCTAGACTGCTGTTTAGCTGCCATGTACACTCCCAAAAGCAAGAAGAGGAGCATCGCAAAGAGCAAATCCATCTTCATGTTTAATATGTTGGACAACTGGATGGAATTTCACTTACTGGGGTGGGGTGTGTGCTTCTATTACTTGAAAGAAAAAAAGAAAGAGAAAAGAAGAAGAAAGGAAAGGAAAAGAGGAAGAGAAAGAAAGAAAGAAAGAAGGAAGGAAGGAAGGAAGGAAGAAAGGAAGGAAGGAAGGGAGGAAGGAAGGGAGGAAGGAAGGAAGGAATAAAGAAGGACAATAAAACCCTTTGTTTTGAAATTAAAAGTGGAGTTTCAGAGAGAAATCTTACCCAACATCATATAGCAAATCATAAATAGGGGAAACAATGATCTGGAAAGTCCTTTGATTTTCAATCCATGTTCTTTTTGCTGTACTTTGCTGTGTAACAGCGTTAAGTTGAGACGACGTGTTGCTGGTTAAAGCTATTTCCATATTTCACCTCATTTTGACACTGGCAGTGAATTGCTGGTCCTTAGGGAAACTTTTCTTTAAAAGACGGATTAAGCTATTTTTAAATATTGAGCAGAAAAAGCTGTCACAGATTTCAGATGTAATATGGAAGAGGTTTTGAATAAAGACAAGTATGTACATGTTGAATTTTGTTGCCTTCCTTATTAAAAAAATGTAGTGTTATTGAAATACTTTCTCTTTTTTTCATCATCATGGTCCTGGACTATTTAAAGAAAATTAAATGATAGTAGTCTCAGGTTGCAAAGTGGGGAAAGCTACATCCACTTCTTAGCAAAGTAGGATTGGGGGAAATGGAGTGGAAAAGAAAATCGATTAACTGCAGAATATGGGGTGAGGAAATTTACAAGGGTGAAAACACAGCAGGGACTTCAGAAGTCACCCCCCACCCTCCCAAGTCCCCCCCAAAGAGCCACCCAGTGGCTTATTAATCTAAATGTGCACCTCTGCTAAAAGAAGAGTCAGCTTTGGGGGGTGGGCCTTTGGAGAGGGACAAGGAGGAAAAGCCCAACAGACAAGACATTGGGCTCCATCCCAACTTCCTCACAAACGTTCCACTTTCGTCTGCTCACTTTCATGAAGTACTTACTATGTACTGGGGACTCTCTCGAAGACTTCACATATGTTCATTCATCTAATCTTCGCACCCCTGTGAAGTTGACGCTGTTATTATTTTCAAGGTCGAATAGCTAATAAATGGTGGAGCTGGAATTCAGATGGAGGCAAGTCGATTCTAAGCCTATGTCCTCCACCCCATGTCATACTCACTATGAGGTTTCTGAAGATCCACTGGAGGCTTAAGTAACGCTGTGCGTGCGTGGGCTAAAGGCCATCCCCCCTCCCCACACACACTTCAGTAACTGCTGCTGTGCGTGTCGGAACTTGGCTGGCTCTGAGGGTGCTCCCTGGGAAAGGCTCGCCATCACAAGTGGTTCTGGCTGTGGTTGGGGGGTTCAGATCATTTCTCTCCTTAGGGATCTCTCTCGGCCTTGCCATTTCATTTACCAATGTAGAAAATAGAATCAATGCTGATTTTTCAGATGGAGACTAAGCATTTAAAGAATGTTCAGTTCATTAAAACTGTTTTAAATTTCCAGGATTATGGCAAAGGGCTAGGCCAGGGGTGGGCTGTTTCTTTCCCAAGCATAGTGCAGGCAGCATCCTCTGGGAGTAAAAATGTATTCCTCCCACCACATTGTGGTTAAGGGAAAGAATAAAAGTGCCCTGATATTTGCACGGGACTTTTTACAAAAGAGTCAAGGAATCAAATTCTGCCCATTCTATTCTGTGCTTAAATTGCCTTATTACCAAGATTAATTCATTTGTTCCCAATGAGGCTATTGGTCCACAGAAGAAGGAAAAATCCTCCTTTTGAAATGAAAACCTCAGTGTTGCAGAGAAAGTTCACTGAAATGGTATGTCCTGGGATTCTTTATCTTCTAATAACAGCCGGATGCAATTTCCAAGTGTGGGGGAAGTCCAATGAATCTGGAGTTTCTGATCGCTGCCTGGAGGACCGGGGCCCTGTCTAATGCAGAGCTTCTATATATTGGCCTTTGAGGCCTGAAATCAGATTTCGTCTTTTCAGAAATCTCAAACATTCAGAGGGAGTCAGAGAGATGGTTTGCCTTAGTTCATTTGTGTGACCGAGGGAGAGACTAAAGTTTCCTCCTTCCAAGAATTCAAACTCCTAGAGTGCTGGGACCATGCAGAGGGAAGAAGAGGAAAGACTAGTAGGCTACTGCTCCTGCAGAGCCCAGGTCTCACTGCTCGCTGAGAATGTGGCCCAAGGGCAGGCAGAGAGGTCAACCCGGGGACCTGTAGACACTGCATTCCACAAGGGGAATGACTGAATGCTGGTATCTGTCTTGGAAACCCTTGTTTCCTTAAAGCCCATCATGGCACAGAATAGGTGTTCATTAAATAGTTAAAGATTGAATGAGTGAATGAATGAGAGCGTTTCTGAATGGTCCTTAAAGCTGACATCCAATGAGTAGGGGTAGAAAACAGAAGGTGCTCGTGTTATTAGGAATGTGAACTATATTTGCATGTCTGTTACTTCATTATACTTTGATTCAGAGAGAGGAGAGAGAGAGAGAGAGAGAGAGAGAGAGAGAGAGTTAGAAAGAGATTTGCATATGGTTCCTGTTGAATGGATAAGGGAACCGATGATCAGAGTGGTCAAGCTCCTTGCTCAAGGTTACAGTGAGGCGGATCTCAGTTTCAAATCTAAGCCTGTATGGCTGGAAAGCCAGCACTTCTTCCACTCTGCCATGCTGAGCAATGCCCATGTGCAGAAGTAAAGAGGTCTGTATTCATGCAGATGGGAGGTGAGATAGGACTAAAACTAGACACCCAGTTTAAGGGCAGTCATGGCATTTTCTTCTTGCTTTGAAACAAGAAATCCAGGTTAACAGTTTTTGAGAAGTGAAAAAACTTTTTTTTTTTGAGGTTATTGCATTTGAAGATTAAATCTGAGTATCTTTAAGATCTGTCACTGATACTTTGGCAGATATGAAAACACTCCTGGCGGCTTATTTATTTTACATCTAGAGGTTGCTAGAATATTCCATATATATTCTATTATTTGATCCTCATAAGAATTCAGGTCGATATTATGATCCCCATTTTATAGATATGGAAACTGAGGTTCAAAAGAACAAGCTATTTGTTCTTTTGTTGTAATTGGCAAAGCCCTTATGTGAATACTTCTCAGTTTTATGACATTGTAATTAACTGAAAAAAAAAAAAGAAGAAGAAGAACAAAGAAGAAAAGAAAAGGAATTTAGAAGCTCAACTAATTCTTAGAGAAGCAGACAAGCTATGCCAGGAGTTATCCCGATCTCACTCCTAGGAGAAACTGATCGTCACCTATGAAGTTAAAAATGCTACCATCCTTGTGGCTAGACAGCGGTGTTTTTAGTTTTCAAGTTTCCTTTTCATATGTTCATTCATGCAGCAAGTATTTAATGAATGGCTACTCTTTGCTCGGTGCTTCTCTAACCACCAAGAATACAACTAGGAGGAGAACGAAGTCCCGCATGTCTGTTAGTTGGGGAGAAACAGACCATAAACTATTTTCATTCTATTATCTTATTAAACAGCTGTGTTACAATATAATTCATCTGCTATAAAATTCATCCTTTTAAAAAGTACCGTTCGTAAGGTTTTCTGCATATCACAACATTGCGCAACGATCACCACTATCTGATTCCTGGTCAATTTCAAAAGGATCTATGATTTGTCAGGAGAGACGAGTGCTCTGAAGATAACTAAGTAGGGTCAGAGTGAATGAAGATGCTGCTTGCTTACCTGGGGCGGGGGGTCAGCAAAGGCTTGCCAGATAAAAGGCTATTTAAGCAGAAAGTTGAATGAGGTGAGGGAGTGAGACATGGATATCTGGGCAAAGAACAGTCCAGGTAGAGGAAACAGTGCAAGACCCTGAGGCTGGAGCACACCTAGTGCTCATGCAAGAGTAAAGGCATCAGTGATTAAAGGCAAGCACACAGGAGAAGAGATGATCTCATTCCAGTGTTATAAGGGATGGTATGTCAAAGCCCTAGTGCAAAGTCTGGTGCACAGCAGGCACTCAATAAATGCAATCTGTGACATTATGCTTATTATTCTTGTTCTCATCTTAAATACACCAGACACCTTGCTTCCAGAACACAGGAGCTATAGTTCACCTTGGCACCTCCCTGGAGACAAGACCAATGCTTTGCACTTAATACATGGTCATTAAACATCATTTAGTGGAAGAACGGTATTTAGCCTTTAAATTAGTAATCTTTGTTTGCTACAAGAACAGGCAGGAATAAATGCCTAAATGGATTGATAAATCACAAAGACAAATTAATACCGAATGATACTGTTAAGTATTCTTACCAAAGAGACATTATTTCCTTGAAGGCCTTCAGAGTTTCTATTTCCTTGAGAGGAGGAGTGAAGAGGTTTTTTTTTTTTTCTTTTTTTCTTTTTTTCCTTTCTTCCCCCGGCCCTTGGTTGAAGGCAGCTCCGTGATGAGGTTTCCTTTATAATTGGGCAAAGGGGTGTCTGGGTCAAAGTGACAGCCAACGTGTGCTGCTATTACAACACATTACATAAATAACTCTATATAATTGCTACCATCCATCAATTGGGGGAGATCAGTGGTGAGAGACGCTGCCAGGTTTTTGGAAT
The DNA here is from genome assembly GCA_003508835.1 of Eonycteris spelaea. Taxonomy (NCBI): domain Eukaryota; kingdom Metazoa; phylum Chordata; class Mammalia; order Chiroptera; family Pteropodidae; genus Eonycteris; species Eonycteris spelaea. The sequence continues at coordinate 3,589,634 of PUFA01000030.1, read as the reverse complement.
GAAAACTAAAGCCCCAAATAGCCCATATAGTCACACTCACTAATCAATGCCAGTTTTTTTAAGGGAGGGTAAAATTGGTCTAGTCATCAGTTCAGCCTTGAGAAGGATTCCCCTGTGTATCCTTCATCTTGGTTTGCAAGAATTTACCCAATTCTCACTGAAAACATTTTGTTCTCATCTCTCACCAAATCCTTTTTATCACAGTATTGTTCTTTGCTCTGCCTTTTCCTATGTTGCAGATTGAAGCCTTTGCTGAGTTGGCTAAGGGCAGTTAGTTTTCTGATGGGTTGAGGTTGATCTGACCACTACAGGAAGCAGAACAGAAAATCTTGGCTTCCATGCAGATATGGGGGAATTCTAATGGTCCAGTTTCTCTGTCTACACAAGTGAACCTGAAATAATTCCTTATTTCATTCTGGGTTGGCAGAATAGTAACCCACAAGTTTCCAAAACAGCAAACAAATAAGCAAACCAATGGAAACAAGCATATTAGACATGTGGCATTCAAAAAGTGTGAAATCTGAAAACAGAGAAGATTCTTAATGGTCACATCCTACTCTTGACCCCAGCCAATAGTACACTGGTCTGTAAGCACTGTGAGGCAGGGCTATGCATATCCTGTCTCCCCAGGGCCTATGGCAATGTGTCTGGCACAAAGTGGCAGAATAATCTTAATGAACTGACAATGAAGTAATGAAGTCACACTCTTACTGATTGAAAGTAAAATCAAGCTGGAAGTTCCTGCAATAAAGATCTCTTGAGCAGAGATAAATGGCCAACAGCTCGATTTGCAATAACCTGAGAAAACCTGGAATGTAGGGACCTTGTTTAGTCCCAACGTGAATGGACCACAGAGTCTTTTCAGGGACGGCAATGGTGGGGTAGTGTGTGTTATCAACAGGTGTGTGTTACAGACACAGTGGAGAATTCCCACCCCTGGCACATAGTCCGGTTTTCTTTCTCCATGAAAAGTTTGCTCTCTTCTCACCAGAATGCCCACTAGATGGGAGCCCCTACATGAGGACAAGATGAGAAACCTATGAAGTCCCTTTTGCTTCATGTCCCATGCTCTGTCTATATCTTCCAGAAGCATTTGTCTGAATGAATGTTCAGTGTTCTTCACAATGGTACAGCTTAGTATATTATTCAGAAGGCCTTTTGTGGATAATTAGTAGGAAATGAATGGATTCAAGGGTGAGTTAGTGTTTCCAGAAATCCTTAGAAGTTCTTTAAGAGGGAAAAATAAGTAAGTCTTGCAAAAACCCTTAAGCCAAGGGATATTGTTCTTGTGTGTGTGTGTGTGTGTGTGTGTGTGTGTGTGTGCGTGCGCGCGCGCAAAATTGCTACTTTGTGCCAGACACATTGCCATAGGCCCTGGGGAGACATGGTAAAAAATGTATCCTGCTTTGGTGTCAATGGATTCTACACATTTAAATTTTCTTGGACCAAACAAGGTCTCATGTTACCTTTCCTAGGTGTACAGGGATGCTCACATAGTTAACTCTCCCTTCCAGTAGATGGGATACAGTAATAACAATAATAATAATGGTCACAAGAACATCTTATACTTGAATAGTATGCTATATACTATACTTTCTGAAACTTCATTCATTTACATTATGATGATCTGATCTCCAAAGAAGCCTGTGAGGATTGTTAGGCAGATATTACAATGATGAAGGAAACTGAGGACCACAGGAAAGCGGAAAATGACTCATTCAGGTTTTGTAGTTAAGTGGCAAAGCCAGAACTCAGGTGTCCGTATTTCCCAACTGGCACTCTTTCTGCTAGAAGAGGCTCTGTGAGGAGGGGAGCGGGTATGTCTTCCAATTTAATTTCTGTTGCAGTGGTTGATTAAACCTTAAGAGAGATTTTCTTTGTTTTGTTCTCAGGAGTCTGCAGTAATGTTTGTGCAACAGAACCTTTAAAAGGCTCGACACCTTGTACCTGAACCTTTGATGATATTATGCTATTGCCTGGGGAGTAAAGGGATCAAATCAAAGTATTTCTTAGCACCTGTGTTCCAGAGAGAAAGAAACAGGAGGGAGGGAGGGATAAAAAGAGAGAGGAAGAAGAAGAGAGAAGGGGAAGAAAAATTAAGTTTCCTCTTCTCTTTAGGGAGAAGCAATGTCTGAAGGATTTCTGGAAGCTTGGCTCGAGCCTTAAACATTTTATGACTCAAATCACCTATGGCTGCTGATTTCCAAGTTCTTCCTACAAGAACATAGGGACTTGTTCCTTAAAATGACCCAAAGAATGTTGCAATATACTCCTATCAGAAACCACTTTATTTTTAGTTACTTTCTCCCCTTCCTCTTGTGAGTGACTTCTTGTATCAGATGAAGGCACATAAACCCTGCGGCCCACTGATCTTGTGCCCTGGAGAGAGCAGATGCCTACAGCCAGGAGACCAGTGGGCTTCTCTCTGCGACTCTTACACCCCCTCTCCACCCTCCGTTCTTATCTGCTATTGCTAATTTCTCAGATACTATGAACCTTCAGAGGACAAAGAGCAGTCTGAGTAACAACCTCTGCTTCTCTGCACATCTCTGACACACCACAGGTATTCAAATCCTCATAAATAATTGACTAAAAAGATGGTGGAAGCTTCATACTCTGCCAGAGTTGTTGTGACATGAGTCTCAGACTGTGTCACTTCTTTAAATACTCTCAGGGGTACAAGTTATTTCCAGGCAAAACCATTGTGGGAAACAATGACCCAACGGGCCCTCTAAGCTCCATTCAGTTCATCGAGGTTTTCAACGCCTACTCCATGCTCACTGTAATAGTCTAGGACTAAATTCACCATCTTTGGCTCTTTTCCCTAAACCTGCATTTATTTTTATTTTTTAAACTGGTACCACCTTCCCCTCAGACATTCAAATTAGAAAATAAACAGAGATTATCATGTTTTCTTCCCTTTCACTCCTCACGTGAATGGGTTACCAACTCTGTGAATTCCACTTCACTATTTTTCTAAAATGCCCAAGCCTTCATCCTTCAGCTCTGAATAATTCCCACGCCCCCTGCTGAGTGTCCTGACTCTTAATTTTTCAGAGCAGCCATGCCTCTGTGAAGAATGGACTGTGTCTCTCTCCAGCTTAGACCTCTCTGGGTATTATCCTTGGTCTTTCATTCAAGTCACAAATCGAGAATCTCCACACTCCTTAACACCAGTCACGAACCTCTTCATACCACTTTGCCCCACTGTCCCCATGCCCCAAACTCCCAGCTCTTTCCTTAATCATTATGTGTTGATTGAATCTTCTTAAAGCTCTGGGGAGGGGGTACCTTGGTGAGATTTGGCAAATCGGCTCATTCTGCTGGTGTTGCCATTGCTGCTACAACTGGTTTGGACAAGCCCCAAACTGGGTAAACTCACTGCCATTGAAATGTCACTAAAGTCACTGCAGTGTGAACCCTGTAAGCTTAACACAGTCAGAACTTTTGCATCTCTATCAAAACAAAACAAAAGCAAAAACAAAGAAACCTACAAGCTAACCTCAGCCCTTAGAGAATTGAAAATAGCCTTATCAACAGGGAGCCAATCAAAGGTCAAAGTGCAGAGCTGCAGAGGAAGAACACCAGGAAGCTCGTCTGCCTATTCCTAAGCGTCAGGTAATTTTTATGACCCCCCGATACTATGGACTTTGAAATACAGTGTGCTCCCCTTCCCCAAATACCAAATGCCTAAAAAAGTTTGTGTCCTACAAACTTCCATTACATCCTGTAAGTGAAATACAGGAAGGAGGGACACAAAGAACAGAAACGGATAAGACCACTTGTCATCTAAACAGTGTCCCTGCCAGGATCATCTCAAGCTTGATGGGAGGGCTCTACAAATCCAGAGGTAGGCGAGCGTTTTCTGGGGTATTTAACCCAGCTCACTGAACCCGGGGATAAATACAACGTGGTCAGGATTCCCTCTGTTGATAACCCAAAGGTGATGTTTATTAAACACTTTTGTATCCCATCTGTAATCTCATTCTTAAATTTTTAAAATTAAATTGCCCGCCAATGCCTAACTCCTTCAATTCTCATTTGAACTGATTTCAACATCTTATTAATTAAAAAGTTGAATAAAATCTTTGACACTGTTTTACACTTTTAAGAAAGTCGTGTTTTCAGCTTTTGGAAAATTATACTTTAACAATAGTCTTGACATACACACTTCTGTAAGCGGGAGTGAGCTGTCATTTCGGATTTGTCTAGCCCAGCCTAGCCTTGTGTCTTCCCTTTAGTGGGAAGTTCTCAGCCTCCTCACAACACCTCACGAGTTATCACAGCCTCCTTTGTTCTCACAGCACTTTAAATGTAACTATACAATAATATGAATTAAATTGCATTGTGGGTATTTACATGTGGGCCCTGCCGCCACCCCCATTCATAAGACTATAACTTTCAAGGACCAGAACTGAGTTTTTCCCCATCATATACCCCCTCAAGCTTCTACAGATCCAAGCAGGCATTCAGTATAGATTTTTGGATGAATGAATGATGGGTGAATGAATGAATACATGAATTGGGCAAGGCACTTGGAATATAAAGATGAAAAATATCAGGTGACTTGGCGGAGAGACACACTTTTGTATTTGGATAACCAGTCTAAAGCTAAGTTAAATACACGTGGGTCTGAATTTTGCTGTCATGTGCCACTTAACGACTGGGATACGTTCTGAGAACTGTATCATTAGGTGATTTAGTCCTGCAAACATCAGAGTGCACGTACACAAACCCAGATGGTACAGCCCACTGCACACCGAGGCTAGATGGTGTAGCCTATTGCTTTTAGGCTACAAACCTGTACAGCATGTTACTGTAAAAAACACCATGAGATTAAATCAAGCACAACAGAAAATGAAGCCTCGAACAAGGCAGTAAACACAAGATGTACGAGGCCGCTGTTGGCATAACGTGCCACGCTGTTCTACAGAAAGCTTTTATTTTATAAGTAGAAAGAGTACACTCTAAAAAAAAAAAACAATAAAAAGTATAGTACAGTAAATACATAAACCAGCAATATAGTTGTTTATTATCATTATCAAGTATTACGTACTATACATAATCGTATGTGCCATACTTTTATGTGACTGGCAGCGCAGTTTACACCAGCATCACCACAAACACAGTAACACATCATGCTATGAAGTCCTGACAACTGCGATGTTGCTAGGCGATCGGAATCTTTCAGCTCCGTTAGAATGGAGGTGGTCCGTCCCTGACTGAGATGTCACGGGTGGCACGTGACTGTGATTTCAAATCCGTGTATGCTCTCATCCCTTTTGCCAGGTGTCGGGAAAGGTTTATGGTTCCACTGCCGGGTAGGTGTGTCTTTTCCTTTCCATGGGGATGGCTGTTTGATGACTGACTATTGTTTGAATAACTCTAATCGGTTCTGCACCTGGGATTTTGAAATGCCGAACAACGTTATTTGGAAAAGTATACAGTATTATTCCAAGTACGGCATAGGCCAGATATCATTACTAAGAGATTTCATGAAAAATCAGATGTTGTTGCCAAGGGTTATTTCACTTAATTCAAATAATATTTAACATAAAATTATATTTTGTCCAATGATTCTAAATAGAATTTTAGTATGTGTCTTAATGGCGTTAACTCATTACATGAATTATTACCCTGATTTTTCAGGAAACTTTCTCTATGTTCCCGGCTGGGGCTAGGCACTCGTCACTTTGATCCCACAGTGTTTGTCTGTGTCACTATGCCTCTCCCGTGAGCCTGACTTGGAGTCACTGTGTGGCAGGAACCATACTGGACTCACCCCTGATCTCAAACACCCAACACGGGGGCTGGCACTAAGCAGGCATTCAGCGATGGTTTATCGAATGAATGAGATGAGAGTAAGGAGCATGAGCTTGGGTCAGACCTCACCTGTACCAAACGATTATTTTCAGACTAGGATGATATCACGAACTCTCATACAGATAGAAGATAGACGTGTGGTAAAGATTCTGTTCAATTCATTGATCAACCAGGCAGATATTATACCCAGTTCAAAGGAGAAGCCAAAGAGGCGGCACAGGTGTAGATGAGGAATGTGCAAATAGAGAGAGGCAAACCCAGCTTCTTCCACAGTCGGGACAGAAGTGAATTGAACCTCTGTGGATAGGAGAGAATTTACATGTCTAATAAACAAGAATTATTTTGCATTGCTATCAGTTATCTACAATACCTAGAGTTGTAAAATTGCTCCCATGGAATCAGTCAGATAACCCGGAAGGTGTCCTCTAGACAATACAGAGTCTTCCCATTAGAGCACAAAAATTTCCCTTACACTTCAAATTTCACCTGTGCTCACAGGTCTTAAGGGAAGGGCCTGCCGGTCAGAGATAACAGTACCAGCAAAGCCCTGGAGGCCTGAAGCCTTGTGTTTCTGTAATGAGAGCGAAGTCCCCAGAAAGTAGAGCGCAGTGGTAGGCAGCAGCCAGATCACAATAGCTCTGGAAGGCCAAGATAAAGAGTAGAGATTTAATTTAAGCTTTTAAAATTGCACAACCACAGCAAAAAAAAAAAAAATTAAATTAAATTAAAATTAAAAAATAAAATTGAGCATTCAACCCCAATTGTACATATGCATTTAATTAGAAATGATGTACATGTATTATGAAATGAGAGGAAATCTAAGAGCACAAGTTCAGCCATTTGTTGGCTGTGTGGCCACGGCTAAGTTACTGTTACAAAACACATTCGACCAAGTAAAGGCAGAGATCTAATCGGCTTTTTTAAGGGATTCATGAATTGGGCAGCATCTCACTAGAAGGGCACTGGAGGGGTTGTACCAAATGGAAGATTTTTGTCGGAATAAAAATGGGGCAAGGGAGTTATTAAGGAAAGAAAGGATCCTTTTGGAGGAGGGACATCTTTTTTAGGGGAGAGAACAGAGGGATGAGAAGAGTTTGTATTATGCGGATTGCCTCTTCTGTGGGGGAAATGGAGAGGGCCTCTAGGGCACATTACCTTGTCGATGTGGAAAATCCCAGTCTGGTTGGTAAAGATTCTGTTAGGTATTAAATCTTGGTTCGATATCGTGGGTTTTAGCATGAACGACACCATTTGGGGCCTGTGTTTTACTCTTTAACATTATTCAAGAGAGCCGTGCCTCAGTTTCCCTGTCTTTAAAATGCCAGTGATAACCCGGGGTTATTGATGATTATATACATTAATAGGATAAACGCAATGGGGCTCAGCACACCGTAAGTGCTCGGTAAATGTTAGCCCAAAATATATTATAAGACACTCATGAATAGAAATGAAAACGAATGATACGTAAAATATTTGTAAATAAAATTCTGACATGCGTCTTTCTGTACTCGGTGGATCAGCTCAGCTCGATCACCCCATGTGGTATGTGCAACCTGTTCCAGAGATCGTAAGTAAGACGCTTGATGAGATTTGTGGGTTATAGAGACAGAGGGTGTAGAGTGGGAGACGCATCAGAGGCCCGGAGAGCACAGAAGGGGCGGCATCGCAGCCCAGGAGAGATGAAGCAGCTTGGCGAGGGCACCCATGGGGAGAGGGCTCCTTGAGAACAGTGCTGGGGGCCCTTGCCCCATAACTTTGGCACAAGGATTTGGCAGGATGGCAGAATGAAGACAGGGAGAAGAAGGTCCTCGGTGTGGGAGGCAGGTGATACAGAGAGCAAGCTTTGGAGTTGGGAAGACAGGCAGGGAGGTGCAGGAAAAGGTCGGAGCAGGGAACTTTCCGGACGGTGGGCCGTCTCCCACTGTCCCCACTGTTTGGGATGATGATAGCAGCTCATGCTGCCACATGCGTGCATCAGTATCTCGGACTGCATCTGCAATGGGCCATGGAGTTACCCATCACTTATTACTCATTACTCTTTTGCTTCTTACTTTACAGACAGCATGGCTTCACTTTGTTTTCCCAGTAACTCTGTGAGAGTTATTATCATCCCCATTTTCCAGATGAGAAACTGAGGTTTACAGAGGTTAAGTGGCTTGAGCTGTGTACTGACAAGCTCCTTATACGCACCCTGCTATAGAATCTGAAGAATCTTTTTCTTCTGCACTCTACTGTCTCCTGCTAAAATTTAGAAAACCACGCTCCTGTTTTATGTCCTGGTTACCCCAGTCCTGTGTCCTTTCAGGGAAAAGTTTTCTCCCCCAGATTCTGGGGTACCTGTCTGAAGAGCAGAATACTTCAGCACCTGCTTGCTGGGAGCTTGTCTCAAGTGTACCTCCGTCCTCACCCAGGAAGCAGACAGGTGGGATGGGGAGAACCCCAGGGAAAGAGAGGAAGTCTCGTGTGGTCCGAGAAACCTACCAAATATCCCCTCAGAAGGCAGCTGCGGTGAAACCAGTCAGGATAAGAGGCTGGCAGAACGTAATCTTTTAAGAAGATTCAGCTGAGACCCTCCAGGAGGCTCAGCCATTGCAAAGGAGGGGGGTCCTGCACCTGAGGAACCCTCGAAGAGGAAGACCTGTGGGTGTCTTTGATGTCCTGCCCTCCGTGCCATCTCCATTAATCGTAAAATCGTACTGCTTCCAAAGCATTGGAGAAAGTCTACACTGAGATAGATAAGTCACAGATGAACACGGTACATAACTTTAAAATATGCCTGACAGTTTTAAACTCTTCATGCAGACCTGCGTTAGATGATCAAAAGGTAAAAGAGAGGGATCTCTGAAACCTGCTTGAAGCAAGACTTCTAAATGATTTATAAAGTGAATGGCTCACCTTTCTACGACCTTAACTGTTTGCAGGGTAATTTCCCACCCATTCTTGGTATACGATATTTAACATGTGAAAAGCCCAAGTAAACGTTGCTTCTTCTAAAATCCTTAGGAGCTTCCTTCTCTGAAAGCTTCGTAAAAGGCATTCCAGGTTTGTCGAATGAATAAATGAATGCATGACGAAGTGAGTCTTTTTTCCCCTTCGGTACCAAAGGTCAGTGCAAGCCAAGCCTTTGACTGAGTCATCACAAACTCCTGGAATCGCTCATAAAAATAAAGTCTTACCATAGGTGATATGTTTGCCAGGACCAGATTAGAAATAGTTCTGTTGAAACCCTTTCATATAATTACGGGAGGTGCTGTCAGGGCTGTGCCTGCACGTCGAGTTATATTGTGGATCATAATCATGACGGTGGCTCTAGTGATCACTGCACACACTAGGTTCTCAGAATTTAAAACTCTTTCCCGTACTTGTCTTACCGGGGACAGGTCAGTCTCCCAGCAATCTTTTTTGCAAATACGGTAAATATGAATTCAGAAATACTAACACTGAGGTTCAGAGCTAAGTTTCTAAGTTTTACCAGCCTTTTCATAGACTGTAAAGCGGGCGGCGGCGGGGGGGGGGGGGTAGCCCCTAAATCATAGCAAAAACGTTTTCTCCTTAAAAGGGGATATTGTTCTTTCTGTTCTCTAAAGAGGCAGCTCAAGCTCGTTGAGGTTACAGAGAAAGCAGCTTCCCAATTTAGGGGAAATGGGAGCAGAGCGGTCCTCATGCGAGGACTAAGTTTCTAATACTTGGATTTTCATAGAGTTCTCCTCCTCCTCCCCGGGACTACACATGTGGCATTCTAGCAAGTTCAAAATGCCTTGAATTCAGACTACTCTTTCATTTGAAACAGAACAAAAAGAAAATAATAATAAAGCAACTAAATCCGAGTGTTGCAAACTCCTTTAGCAAATAATTGTGAAATCGCATTGACTTTGCCAGTTCCTGTTTTCATTTTCCATAAATCTATTCTGGTATCATTTTATTCCCTTGAAGTAGATGTAGCAAGTTCTCCGTGAATGAATAAAGTAACAAGAGAATCATCAAAAATCTCACTATAAACTGAATAACAATAACAAAAGTCTGACTCTGTGTTAAACTTGGAAAAATAATCTTTTCAGGGAAAATTCAAAACCGTTTAAGAAAAGCTACAAAAGTACTTGAAAAAGTCCCTAAACCAATGTTAACATATCTATAGTGAGTAATCAAGCATAGGAATTATAAATTGGAGCAACTCGTGCGAAACACCAAGATTCTGGTGACTTAGAGTTTCTGCTGCACTTATGGAGGGGGGAGGGGGCGCAGTGTAGCAGGGTGGGGTGAGGCCAGTGGCTTCCCCAAGGACCCCCTCGGTCTGCCACTGCCCAGCTGTGTGAACTTGGCCAGTGACTTTGCTTCTCTGAACCTGCACAGACTCATCTACGAGGGAGAGAATGATGAGACTGAGGTCAAGGGTTGTTAAGAAGTACCGAGGATGAGGACGGGCTCCACCGAGTACGAACTCTGAAAATGGCCTCTGTCACTATTGTGAAGGGGGAAGAGAGAAGGGAGGAAGAAAAAAAGGAATCGAAGCTTTACTTATGAGAGGTAAAGCAGGAGAGGTTTAAAAACGGGAGGGGAATCCTATCAGAAGCAGATTGCAATGTAAGCAAAATACCCCGTTATCTGAGTGAGGCTTTTGGGATAAAAACCTGACACCAAAATTCTTTCCGTGTGCTGCTAATAGCACCGCCGAATGGAACAAATGGAAGGCATTTAGCTCTCACCAGCTCTCCCTTGCGCTGGCTTTTGATGGGGCAGTCAGTTCAGGCCTCAGAGCCAAGCACAGGCTGCCAGAGCTGGAGGAATCGATTTGTAGCCTCTTGCTGGCCTGTTGTTTCCGGCTGCAGGCCCACCTTGCCAGGCCTTCTCGTTCCTCCTCTGTCCTTTTCTACGTGGAAAGGCACCTGGCGATGCCTATTATGAGGGGACAAAGGCTTCTGCCATGGTCCTCACTGTCACACTGGTTTTGCATGCCTGAAATGAGAAAAGGATCCAAATACCACTGTGGGGTCATTTGCCCTCATTCTCTCTGCTGGCCAAGCAATGAATGTCAGCCGGGCAAGCATCTGGTGTCAAGAAAAGACAGTGTGGACTGGAACATTATGTCTCAGTAGGTTCATTCTCGTGCAGAGCTCTGAGCAGTCCCAGAAAACAAAGTCTCAGAGCTGGCCAGGATCACGAAGTGAGAATCATGCAATTTTCGATCTTCCTCTGAAAGCCAGATCCCATGGCTATGCTCGCTCATGGCAACTCAAGTGTCACACTCAGCTCCCTTGTGCCCTTGTAATTCCTGGTTCTGTGTTCCGGTGTGTGTGGGGTGCCCACACCCCTGTGTCTCCTGTTTTCTGTCGTATCCCCTGGCTAACATTGCATCTGTCAGTACTCAGCATACATTTCTAAGATGGATAGTTTGAAATGTTGTATTCTGGTTTATGGCATTTTGTCCTAGGACTCAAGATCCTCAATAACCTTTGAAAGTCCCCATTAAGCTATTTCTAGAGGACCATAAAAGCTTGTCATAAATGGTTCAGCTTTTGGCTTTGCCCTCCTGTGAAGACATAGCATCTGTAGCAGGCCTGAAAGGCCCTGAGAAATCTAGTTCAGCCTCCTGGCGTTGCTGATGAAGGCATGGGCAGCCGGAAAGGGACAAGAACTGGCTAATGTTCAAGGAGGTGGTAGAATCACCATCAGATTCTAATGGCTTATTTATAGGGCTCCCCACACCCTGAGAGGCAGAGTGGGGTGGCGGGAGCATTAAGAGTGCAGGCTCTAAGAACAAGGCTGCCAAGGTCAAATCTTGGCTTTACTGCTTGTTAGCAGAATGAACACAGTCCAGCCATTAATCATGCCCATGCCCCAACTTCCTTATCTGTAAAATGGGGATAACGTTCGTCCATCCCTTCCAAAGCCTGTTAGAGAGTTACACGAGTTAACACCTCTGAAGCACTTAGAGCAGTACCTGGCACATAAGAAGCACTATATAAAATGTTTGGTAAGATTATTATATATTCTATAAGATCTGAATAACCAAATAATTCCAATTCAATGACCACTTCTGGACCCCATTCTGGGCCAGAAGCAGCATGTGGATGGAAGATTACAGATGAACAAATCCTGGTTTTGGCCCCCAAGCTGCCTGCAAAATCCTTTTAATGGGAACATCATGAGGGAAGGATGGACCCAACCCCAGCCTTGGGTTTGGAGAGGAGCAGACCCCTTCTAAAGGCCAAGGATAGACACCAAAGCTGAAGCCATTCGCATTACATAGATAGGGAAGTGAAGGCCCCACGTGAGAAATATCTGTTGCGACCTGTGACAGACTGTATTTCCCAAGGACGGCAGCAACAATACCTCCCACGCCACGTGCCTTTCTAGCGTCTTGCAACTTTCCCATCAAGAGGTGGAGTCTAATTCCCCTCCCCTCGAATCTGCGCTAGGGTCCCAACTTGCTCAGAAGGAACAGAATGCTGCAGCAGTTGACACCGAGTGGCTTCTGAGGCCAGGTCATAAAAAGCTGGGCCTGGGAAGTGAAGTGGGCTTTGGCATTTGACGCGGGGGCGTTTGCCTTTGGAGTCCTTCGCTGACATTTAAAGAACCCTGAAGCTGCCATGCTGTGGGGAAGCTCAGGCCACAAGGTGAAGACACGTGCAGGCTCTCGCCGCATGGCTGACAACACCAGCTGAAGTCCCTGCCAGACCTGTGAGTGAAGATGATTCCAGTCTCTAGCCGCTGAGTCACCCCAGGCTTTGAGTTTTCCCTGCCGAATCCACAGACATTGGGGAGCAAAGTCAAGCCTGTTCCTTTTCCAAATCCCCAATCCACAGAATCAACAGGTAGAATGAAATGGTTATTTAAGCCACTAAGTGCTGGAATAATTTGTGTGCAGCAACAATAACCAGAACCCTGCCCTCAGACCTTGCGCTAGGACTCATTCTTTTAAGACCCCCCAGCAACAGACGACTCTTGCTCTGGAGGTCTTAGAAAAAAGCGTGCTCATAGCACAGTTAATAATATTTGTTTCTTCGTGAGTCTATGAGAGAATTCCCAGAGATCAAAGATGTCACAGCTGGAAAAGTTTCTGGAGCTTGCCATGTGTCGTGTTAGGCTGGCCAACATCTGGCTGTGATGGTTCCTCGGGGAGTTATCACCAGCACCACCAGGAGAGAGGGTGAAGGAAGGCAGTGACCCCGCTCACCACCCATGAGTGTCCCATGCTCTTCTGCTGAGTGGGCACAAGTCACGGCGGCTCGTGCTGATGAAAGTGACGAGTTATGACTGGGGCGATGTTAAGTCCACCTGGAGGGATGGAATTCCCCTTGAGGGAAGGGAACTCTCTATGTGGTTGACAAGTTGTTTCTCACATTTGCTATTCTGTTATTCATTTCACTGTATCTGCTGTTTGCCCAGAACTCTATATTTAATGTCTGGTATTTTATTCTGTCCTCATGATCACTTCCCCTAGATGTCTGCTAACATGTCCTATTCCTGCGGAAGAGTGGATGGAGAAAGGTGGGCAGGGACCTCTAGGGAAAGATGTGGTCTAGATGGAGATAGAGCTCTGAGTCGTGTTGGTGTGCAGGAGAGAGAGTGGTGAGATGCCCAGAGTAGGGTAGCTGGTGGGGATTGGTCCACGCTCTTGAGGAGCCAGTAGCTGGCATAGAGCAGGTAGTGGCGGTTAGAATGAATATGGGGGTCTTTGACCTGGCCCCTGCCCTGCTCTCTCCCGATCTCTACCCATTTCCCAAATTGAGCTCCCTGCGATCCCTCAACACTCAGACTCCTTCCACTTTGTAACTATTCTCTTTTGGATTATTTACTACCCCTCACTCTGCCCCACCTTTGCAACTTGTGCTTATTATCTGCGACCCAGCTAGGTTTCTTCTGCCGCAGAATCTTTTCTGGCTCCAGCCTCACCTAAACATCTTCCCCCACCCACTCCCACGCACTCCGTATACCACGCCACAGTCTGAGCTAGAAATGCAGCCCTTGATCCTGGCCCCAGAGCTGCCGTGGCCAGCAGAGTCTTTTACCCTCTTGACCCCATTTCCTGATCTGTAAAATGAGGGGGTGGGTAAGCACTTCAGTTGGTTGTTCTAGAGTTCTGGGGAAGTCTCCGCCACAAGTGTGTACCTACGTCCGTGCCAGGCGACCAGCAGAGCCTCTTCATTCCATTCTCAGTAGAAGCATCTCAGGTCAAAGCAATTCATTTGCAGGCACTTACAACGCAGCCTGGCCTACCGTGGCTCCGATTCCACGCTGACATTTTCGATAGAGCTGCCTTAATGGAGAAAAATGACTCTATTCCTTAGACAAGACAAACTTTGGTAGGGGGGGGTGGGTAGTGGGGGAACTTTTATTTACATGTCATATTTCTCTAATTCTGAGGACTTTAAGCATCCTTTTGGCTTTGCTCTCCATTTTTCTACCCACCCCATTAATGAAGATTAATGAAAGGACTAGAATCTATTGAAGAAAACAAATCAAAATGACAATTTTCAGTCCTTTTGCCTAGAGACATGGCATGCCCAATTTGGGCATCTCATAAAATTCCATCCACTTAAAACCGTGGTTATTAGGCAATTAATACTTAGTTTTGGTTCTGCTTACTCTCTGGAAATGTTGTTTTCCAAAAGCATAAATGTGACAGGAAATTTCTTCACTCCGTTTATCCCTAAGTAGTTTAAAATTATTTCATAATTGCAAGTGAGCTTTTCCCTTCCTGTGCAGGCAGGCAATGGCTGGTCTCCTTATCTGGGGTATGAGTGTGACAATATCTTTATTTCCAGGGTGACAGAGAGGAGCAAATGAGGTCAAATGAGATAGGAGAACTTTTTCCAAATTCCAGAGCTCAAATGCAAGGAGGCAACATGGCCGAAGGCAGTTCTGGACAGGCTTTCAGCTCTGGGAGGTCACGTGTCCTTTTTACAGGATAAGCCTGGGTTCTCCAGAGAGAATGGGGTGCCACTCAGGCAGGACTGTGGGATAGAACTGGGTCCTGGGATACAGACCCATTAGTACAGTTTAAGCATCTGAAGTGGAAATGCTTATACGAAACTAAGATTTCTCCATGTTTTTTTTTTCTCCTTGTTTTTCAAAACAATTCTCTCAAATGCCCCTTTACCTTCTGTCAAAGGAGTGCTATTTCTGTGAGCCCAGTTCCTCAACCTCAAAATTCAAGGAATTTGCAAATAGTCCTGTCATGTGATTCTGCCTCGAAGTTGCCCTGTGAACTCTTCCATCCCACGTCCACAAGTATGTCTACAAGGAGCAGATCTTCGGGTCCTCGGTGCACTGGGAAGCTCTGATGTCATTATAATCTTACGGTACTCACTCTCAAGTGTAAATGATAGCTCTGCAAAAGATTTAAGGCTGAAGGGGCCAGGGCAGAGGGTTTACAGTAGAGGCTTCTAGATTTATATCTTTTCATTCTCAGGCTGACAGAGTTCTGTCTGTTTGAGCCATGAGGAGCAATAAATTCATGTACATTTATATCTGGTCCCAGTCACACAGGGGACTGAACTATCTTGGTCCTATTTCCATCACGTCAGCTGCCAATGAAGTACGGTCCACGTTTTTTTTTTTTGTTTGTTTTTGTTTTGTTTTTTGTTTTTCATTTGTACTAGAAAACCAGCACCAGAGAAGGAACTGTGATCAAGTAAACTTTTATTTAGAATGTGTCCACTAGGTTATTACAGAAAGGGCAGTTCTCATTATTCAAACATCAAAGAGGCAGAAGATTTGAAATGCCAATCTTTTTGTGGATTTCAACAAATATTTTAATGTAACTGATATCGAGAATTCACTTTAATGAGACCGAGTATTTGTTGATCAATTACTTTCTACTAGGCATTAGCATGGGAGAATACAGGGTTGATTAAAGCCTCAAACTCCAGTAGAAATACAAAATCTGACATCTGAACTAAGTTTTACTGATCATTTTTAGGTTCTCCCAGTCTCCTGGTGAGGGCAAGCAAGTCTGTGCTCTTTTGTACAAGCCAAAGCACAAGAGAAGGCCTGCCTTGCCTGAGAATACACAAATGGTTAGCCACCTCCCTGGGCTCCTGCTTCTCAGGATTTCTCCAGAGCCATGGGTTGTGTTCCTAGGAAGGAAGGACCTAGAATCTAGAATGCTTGAGGTGACATATGTAGAATGAATGAAGGATAAGGCCCAAGAGATCTCAGCATGGGGAAGTGCAAGGAGTGCATGGCCAGACAGTGGTCTGGGGAGGGGATTATTGCAGCCAGCATGGTACCACTAGACATGGCTTGGGGCAAGTCCACTCCTGACAAACTGCTCAGAGGGTGGCCTTCTATGTAAATCTTTGGGTTATGTATGTACAGGTGTTCTTAGGACATCCGAATGTCTTCCCAGAAACCAAGAGCTTTGAACTTCTCACAGACGCACCTGAGGCACTGGAAGACGAGGGCTAATAGCAGCTGAAGTTTCTGGTTGGGGAATGTGGTCCTGGCTGCCTGGGAAGGCTAAAGATGTGCCATAGCTTTTGGCTCCCTGACCAGCCTTCACGACACTGTACTGAGGTCATAATCTGACTGCTCAGAACTTTAGAATCCGTTATCAAGAGCCACAACAGACCCATCGGGATCCATCCCTCAGGTCTTAAGAGGAGTAATAATAAAAGATTGCAAAGGACTGGCTCTTAAGTAGAGCAAAAAGAAAGCTAACCAACAGTCCACCAAGTTTTCTACTATTTTTCTTTCATTTACATAAAACAAACACCTGGATGAACTCCTGGTGGTACCGTATCCTACAGCATCCAATGCACTTCCGTATATGTTAGTGCACGCAATGCCATCCTGGTGTTAGTAACTGTTATTTTAGTGGCAAAGAAACTGAGACTCAGAGAAGTTAGTGTTTGGCTCAAGGATGGTCGTAGTGAAGTTTCTGAATCCAAAGTTGGTGACTGTTCCAACATAATAGGTGATCATCCCATGGCACTTGATGGACTCAAAAGAACACACAAATGTAATTTGGGGATGCTTTACTGGAGAAAAATAGGGCCATGAGGGCCAGCACCCTAACCCTGATTCAGCCAGAGCAGTTTTAGTTTTATTTATTTTATACACTGGATTTCATATCAATTTCACTGGAGACAAACATTCCAGGCATTTAAAAAGTGCTACGTTATGATATTAGCTTTTCAATCTACCTTTCAAGTGAAGGCCTAAATAAAGACTTTAGACAGATTACTTTTACATCCACATGATGCTGGAGTGGTCGGAACTTTGGACCGATTTTTGTAGATGGTAACTTGAACCTCTGTCATTCACGGCAAACCAACCTGAGGTTCGTGTCCTGGTTGTTCCACTGAATTTTCATTTGATCTTGAGAAAGTCATTTCCTCTCTCTGACCTCAGTGTCTTTATCTGTAAAATGAGGACATTGGACTCAAATAGCTTCCGGGTCTGAAATTGTGGGAAAAGTTGAGGGAGGCATGGAGATTGTTGCAGTTTTTTAAAATAAAGTATCCACGTTTACAGGCTGGAGCCCTGGGGATAGGGCTGCCAGATTTAGTAAGTAAAAATACAGGCTACGCAGTTAAATTTGAATTTCGGATATACAACCAATATGTTTTAGTATAAGTCTGTTCCATGCAATATTTGGACATAATTATACTAAAAAAAAAGGTATTTGTCATATATCTAAAATTAAGATTTATCTGAGTATCCTGTGCTTTATTCAGCGACCTCAGTTTGGAAGTATCCTGTTCTCTCTATCCCTTTAGCAAAGAATTGAAAAAAATGAACAAGTGAATGAACAAACAAAAACAAGGTTAATTTTTGCTCTTGTCATCTTGGTGAAATTTTCTTTTTTTGGTCTTTCAACTTGTGACATCATCGCCTTCAAAAATATTAAATGCAGAACATAAAAACAATAGTATTTCAAGTTTTTCTTTTAATTTAACATTTATTTGTGTTTTAGACACATAATTCTGGATCTGCATATCACGTTTTGTTTGCCTTGGGGAATTTTTTTTTTTCTTTCATATCTTGTGATCTAACAAATGGCTCTTGACTTAAATAAGCCTTTCTTCTCCCTGTCCCATACATGTGCTTTTGGCCCAAATCCACACTTCCATTACAAGGAATTCTGTTGGCTGTTGGAGTTTCCTTCAAACCTTATTATTTGTGTTTTAATATACACACATACACGCACAATCCAAACTTGTGCTTTTTGCTTTTCAGCCAGTGATTGCATGTGCCTGGTGGTTTGCGATTGTGAAATAGTCTTGAAATATCAGTGAGGAAAGTGTTCCTCCTGCATTTGTGGCTCAACTCCCCGCAGGAACTTCAGGTTTCTCTCTGTCTCCTTGAGCAGGAGGAAGCATCAACTTGGGGTGGCTTTGAGCCAGGGAAGCAGAGAGACTGGCAAGATCGAGCTCCCTGCATTCATTCACACATGTGCTCCTAACATTTTTTTTTTTTCAGATGTCCTTTGCAAACGTTATTTGAGCCTCTTGGGAAATCGCAGCATCCTGGAGAGAATCGGTGGCTCACCTGGGCATTGCCAAGCTCCTAGGTGGGGAGGCAGAGGCGGGGTAGCTAGCTGAGCATCCAGCTGGAGGACACAACACATCCACCCTGACCCTGTATGTGCTGGACATCTTTACAAAGATATTTGAATAGAGAGCTGGTGTGTGGAAGGGGGCGCTGTGCCTGAGAACCTGGAAGCTTGTGTTTTCCTCCTGGGTCTGCCAGGGCCTCACTGCCAGACTTCGAGTCTCAGGATCCATTTGGTCATTAAGGGTTGGTTGAGTTCATGTCTAAGAGATGTTCTAGCCGTGCCTTTCTGTGATTCACTCATTCTTTCATTCATTCATTGTGCAACGGTTTATTATTCATCTGAACACAGGTCTGGAAGTAGGAAATTCTGCAGCTTGGGGAGAAAGCCACAGATTATAAGACCTAATTTTTTCTATTTGTATTTACCCAGAGAGACTTTAAATGAGAAATCAAGGTAAGTATCAGAAAACAGAGGCATGGCCAACTTTCATTTATTTCTCTCCGCGCAGCAAAAACTTGTATATACTGTGCATGAGGCTCTGCTTAGGAGATGGAGATGAAGCAGGCAGGGTCCTGGACTGGGAAGCTCACAGTCCAGGGGGTGCAGGGACACAGGCAATCACTATGAGCTGTGGCTTTTGCAGTGGTGGAGGGAAGGGCAGAGCCTGAGGGAGAACTGAGGAAGAAGTGGTTCATTTACCTCTGCTTATTTCTCTTTTGGAAGTGATATGTAGGGGGTGGCTTGGACCAGTGGGGCAGCAAATAGAGGAAGTATATGCAATCAAAAATAGAGGAGTGAGGAGGAAATAAGAGTGCTACTCTCACAGAAGCACAGAGGGCCCTGCCAAGGTCCAGGGATGAGTAACTTTCCCTGTTGCTTCTGAAGTTGGGCTATTTCTCCACTATAGAACTAGGCTCAGGAAATGGAACCTGCCTCCTCAGGCAGGAAGTGATACTCATCAGATGCCATAGCCGAAGGACTGGGTGCTCCTGTATCCCTCGGGAAGGGACCCGGGCCTCCCACGAGAGGGTGGAGAGGCTGCTCTCAGAGGTTTTGTGTTCCTCTTCAGGCCACCTGGTTTGGCCGCTGCTGCAGATGGGGACAGGCTAGGCCCCTGAAGGCCTTCTGGTTCTGGACTTCCCATTGAGGCGTGAGAACACCCATCCCAAATGGCTGCCGCTCACATCCAGGCTGCGGCAGTTCACGTGGAGGTGAAAGGCTGGCCTGGGAATGAAGAACTCTGCTGCCATCAGGACACAGGGTTCCCCAATGCCCGACGAGGAATGCGCCTGGCATCTGTGATGGTCCCTTATTTCATTTCCATAGAGCTCTCCACGTGAACCTGCAACTCTCTATCCACAAGCCCTAACTCTTCTCTTGCCTGAGAGTTTATAGAATAATCCACCTACTCATGTACCCACCCTCTGCACGTTACACACATTGCCAGTAGTCAATACACATTTAATGGTACATCAATTATACCTCAATAAACGAACAGTTAAGATGAAGTCATACCGAATTAGGGTGGTCCCTACCCAGTGATTGGTATCTTTATAAGAGAAAGAAGAGGGAGATTGGGCACAGAGACACAGAGCAACAAAGCCCTAGAGAGGAGAGAAAAGAAACTCTTTGGCATCAGAGACAGATATCGGAATGACAGTTGCAGGCCAAAGATTGCCAAGGATTGCTGGCCACCATCAGAAGCTAGGAAGAGGCAGGAAGAATTCTTCCCGAAAGCCTTCAGAGAAAGCCTGGCAAGAACCAACACTTAGGATAATACCCTGGATTGATCCACGTTACCTTAAAAGGCAAGATTACCTCCTTTTTTATTGGTGAGTAATATTTCATTATACGCACACGTATCTTCTTCATCCATTTATCTATTATTAGACACCTAGGTTGCTTCCATATCTTGGTCTACTGTCAATAATACTGCAATGAACAGAGACCAAAGGGATGGTTAGCAGAACGAAGGAGGTGAGAGGATGGGTAAAAAAGGGAAGGAGAATATTGTGAGAAGTCCACATGGCGACAGATGATCGTTAGAATTAGTGGAGTGATCACACTGCAAGGCATAAAAATGTCAAATCACCATATTACACATCGGAAACTAATATAGCCGATATAAAATTATATACTAACTAGACTTCAATAAAAACATAAGTTAAAAACAAATAGTCAATGGCTGACCGAAGGTTGAATGGACTTAATAAACAAATGGAGAAAATACAGAAAATGATCATAGGCACACATAACGGAGGGCTTTTTGAGCTGGCACTTGCGCTGGGACCTTAGAAGCTCCAAACTTCAGCCGTTCTCTCCGCCAAGCATAGAAGCCAGAGAGGCACCCGGTAGGAGGATGCTCACGTGCGAAGCGACGGGTGTGCCAAGTCGAAAGGTCTGCTAAGGAAATGCCAAGCGAGTACCTAGGTTTGAGGCTAGAGAGGTTGACTGAGAGCAAATTGTGAGCACGTGCCGTCATGTTTGGACTTGATCTTACCTACTGGTAAAGGGGAAACTACACAGATTATAGTCCAGAACTGCATCTTCATCAGAGCTCAAGAATCGCCTTCCAGAAGCCTTTTAAAGTTTCTCTAGAACGTTTTGAATTGTCCCTAAAATTGATTTAAGTCACTCCTAAACAATTCCGCCTTCCTGCTGAGCGCTTCCGGGCTTTCCGAGTCTGTGGCCTGCTTTGCTTCTACCTCTGCTGATGCCAGGCCACATTGTGAGGTCTCCTTGTGACCTTTTGCCCCACATAGTGGCCTCCAAAGTCCCCAAAGCTAAAGGTGACAGAAACCGGTAACAGAAGCCATACATCTTGGGTGAATCCCATCTTGACTTAAAGTCTGCTGAGACCAGAACAATGAGAGACTAATAGTGACCTGTAAAACTCAAAAACTCTCAGTCCCCAAGTGGAGAGCGCCTTTGAGAACACTCCTTGAAATTCTCACTTAAGACGATCCTCAGATCTCCCCTCCGAAGCAATTCCAATAAGTGTCTGTGACTGGGTGCAAAATGGTGGTCAAAATTTAATTTTTATTGCTCTACTTCTTGCCTATATCATATTGAGAGAAGCATAAGCCTTATAAGTATCTTGATTTTTTAGGATGGGCAGGTCATGTTTTAAAGTTCCTGGGCTAGACGCTCTAGAATTATGTCCCTCCAAAATGTGTTGAAGTTCTTATTCCAAGTACCTTACAAAATGTGACTTTGTTTGGAAATTGGTTTGTTGTGGATGCAGTTAGTCAAGTTAAAACACAACCATACTGGATTAGTGGGGGCCCTTAATACAATATGACTGGTGTCCTTATAAGAAGATAATATGAAGATACAAAGAGAGAATGCCACGTGATGACAGAGGCAGAGATTGGAGTGATGCGGCTGCAGGCCAGGGAACACCAAGGATTGTCAGCTACCTCCAGAAGCTAGGAAGAGGCAAGGAAGGATTCTACCCAGAGTCCAGAGGGTCCTGGTCTTGCTGACGATTTTAGCCTTGATTTTAGCCATCTAGTCTCCAGAACTGTCAGAGAACACGTTTTCATTGTTAATGCAACCCAGCTTGTGGCAGACACATAGTACTGAAGGGGACTGAGAGTCTTTCCATCCTACTGTCCTAGCCCAGGAGCAATGCTCTGGACTTAAGAAACAAATGGAGAAAATACAGAAAATGCTTCTGTATTAGAGGTGGGCAGCATCTCCTGGGCAGGGAGGTCCACTGGTGTTCTTCCCAGGAGCATTCTGAAGTATCTGTTAGCGCATTGGTAGTGTCCCGCGGATGTTTGATAATGCCTGCTGACAACAGTTATAAGTTATGGTTAAAGCTTCATTAGAATAACATTGAGGGAAATTCAAATATGGAAAATATGCATTACATTCCTCCTTCATAAAATTGCCATTTTTTATGGCCCTTGCCTGCATTCTTCCATGTGCACACATGTGTATGTGTTTGGGACCTCGGTCCTCATTGATCCTGTGACCTGCCCTTTTCCTCAACACAATATTGTTGTTACATCACTTTATCATGTAGGCCTAATGTCATCCGGTCGTTATACCACAATCATTTCACCATTTCATTGTCGGTCATTAATTTGAATTCTTTTTCTTTTTTTTTCTTTTTTATTCACTTAAATACTGCAAAGAACATCTTTGTGTTTATATTTTTTTTCTAGTTTTACTGAGCAATAATTGACATACATCACTGTGTAAATGTGAGGCATAATGATTCGATTTACATACATCAAGAAATGATTACCACAATAGGTTCAGCTAATGTCCATACAGATAAGATACAATACAAAATGTGTTTATAAATTTTGATTCTTTTGGATTATCTCTTTTGGATAAATTTCTAGAATAGATTTATTGGCTCAAATAGTGTTAATGATTTTGTTATGTATCATTATATTGTTTTCTAAAAGAACAAAACCAAAGTATAGTGCCATCAGAAAATATGTATAAAATGCACTTTAACATTTTCATTTCTGAGGTTAAAAAATGTATTTATTTCCTCTGTAGGATTTTCCTGTGTGAATTGACACTTACCCATTCCTCTATTGGGTACTAATTGTACTGGCTATTTATACATCATAGACATTAAAATAAACCGCCTGTGATATATATATTTAGAGATAAATAGCTTCACCTTTACTATAATAGCATTTGTTTTTATTGAAGAGAGCTACATTTTTTTTTTTTGATGAGCAGTTGTTATAAAGTTGATTTTCCCCCCCTTTGGAAGTTATACTATTATTTGCTACTTATTAAATAAACATTCTTCCAAAATCGTGATTAATATTCTGTTTTACTTCTGTTAGTTCTATGGCTCATTTTAATAATTTACTTTTTAATTCATTTGGGGTTTATATTTTCATATCATATAAGGTGTAATGTAAATTAATTCATCTCTAAATTGTGATCTGGTTATATAATAAAAACTGATCAAATCAGAGTTAATTAGTCCAATTACTTTTGATGCTTACTTGATTACATACTACTTTTTTGTGTTATACTTTTTTTTCTGTTATAAAAATCATGTTCTTTATTCTTTGAATATCATAGATTTTTATTATTGCTGTTTCGTGATTTGGTTTAACTACAAGTAGGTCTGCTTATTTTTCCAACATTTTCTCTCTCTCTCTCTCTCTCTTTTTTTTTTTTTTTTGCATGTTCTCATGCATTTATAGTTCCTATGAACTTTATATTAATTTGCCAAGTTCTAAAAGACCATTTGATACTCGGGTTAGTGTCCATTTAAGATATACATCCATTACTGGGTGGTCAGGGTAGACTGAACTTGAGTTATTTCTTCTAAGTGGTGTAGTTGGGTGGGAAAAGTTGGGCTTTACAACTAGATCATCCCTGAGTATAAATCCTGTCTTGCCACCTGCTCGCTTGTCCAGGTTGTTCAACCACCCTGAGCCTCACTCTCCATGTAATCACACATAGATAATAGGGGTGTCATTCTAATTAAATGAGAGAAGGGATGTGAAACACTTAAGTGCCATGATATGGGCACTTAATTTTCATTTCCTTTTAATTTTCTCCCAATTTTGCCACCAATTTTTACACAGTATAAAACAGATTCCTTTGCTCCTGTATGCTTTCATGACCGTTTCTTGCTGACATGTGAGGATGCCATGAATTACTGCTCTTTTATCTTGTACTCCACCCCTTTGTGAAGCACTTGTATCACTGCGGATGGTTCTTTTTAGGTTCTTGCAGATTTCTCAGGTGGAGACAGGTACTTTTTGGCTTAGGGCTTCTGAAAGCCATAACCATGTTCCTACAGAGATGCTGGAGCATTTGAGTTCCTTGAGCCATAGGGAGGGTTGTGTCTGCCGACAGTCAGGAGCTACTGTTGGTTTGCTCTCTCCAGAACTCCATGTTTGTGTCTCCACTCTCTGGACCTCTCACCGAAAGAGCTAAGTTCTTCCATAGGAAGATTCCAGATCTCATTTCCGCCTTCGCACCTCCTACCACATCCTCAGCTGGAACCCAAGCCACCTGTGTAGTTTCAGATTAGGGGTCTCCTCTTGACCTCCTGTCAACTTTCCACTTTTGCACATTTCAGGCAAATAGCCCGTCTGGAACAGAGAACACACAGGCGAGGTGGCAGCTGGCTCAGGCACCCGGGACCTCAGTTCCTGTCTTGGCTATGCTGCTGCCTGGTTGCTGCTCTGTCATTTATTTGCATCTCTCTCTTCCAAACAAGGATTTAAGGTTGCTTTATACTGTAGGAAGAATGCAGAAATAAGCTGTAAGAGAAAGAAAACGGGAAAGTAGGAGCTAGAGAAAATGGAGCTGGGAATGACAAGACCCTGTGCGCTTGCATTTGATCAGATTTAACCCTGAGTTTCCTAGTGGGCAGAAGAAAAAGAAAACATTCTGGGCAAGTTACCTTACCTTTAAATATCTGTTTCATCATTAATAAATGGTATAAAAGCGCCTACATCCAGAGAATTGTTCTGAGGATGAAATGAAACAAGAGACAAGATAGTAGAGACTCGGTAAATGCTAGTTTTTAGTATTGTGATTTCTTCTCAGGTTTCTGCTTGAATTCAGAAATCATCTACCTTTGGCACGCAGCTATTGTTCAGTCGAATTAGCTCCAGAGTTATCCCTTTTTCAATGTGATAGAGGCTGAAAAATGATGATCTGAGTTAACTACGTTACTGATGAGTGTTGGGCAGTGGGAGAATTAATCGCTCGCAACAGGTATGATGGCAGGTGAAAAATGAAGATATTCCATTGGGTAAAATTCTTCTTCCAACCCATTTCTCAAGATGAATGGCCTCAACAGAATAGAATGCTAGAACTTAAAAAAGCTTTGGTGGCCCATCCTTTCTTTCAGAGTGAGGGGCAGGGCTGAATTTTCCAGCATTACTCAGCTAGAGTTTGACGCTCAGATTCCAGTTCTTTCTCTTAAAGGACTCATTTATGAGACACACTACTGTGGAATTGAAGTCAAGGAAAAAAAATGCTGATTTATTTATAGTTTAGGGAAGTGAGAGTCAGTTTGAGTTCGGACCGTTCATTGTTTCACTGGTATTACTTCAGCCGCTGGTAGAATTGTCCATCCTTCTTCTCCCCTCTGCTGGCCCTGGAGAGTCAGGCCTCTGCTGCCAAAGAGGCTCGTGGTGGGAGCTCACATCCCCTGTTAACAGTGGCCTTGTGCAATTTCGATCTGGTGTGGAGGAATGTAGGTATTTACAGGGCTGTGCTTTCCCTGATACTTTCATGCTTTAACAGAGAGTATTGCTCAAGCACATCTTTGGGCTATTTAAAGCTTACAGGGGAATACCTTTCGAGTGTGCACACGTGCCCTGGGGTCTCAGTGGAACACCAGTTTATTTTGAGTGGCAGTATTTGACACTCTGAATCACAGGCCGAGTTCATCATGCAGAAAACTGAAGCCGCAAGACGTGACAAGAGAGGCTGGGCCCCTCTGTTGCCTGTTCCTAGCAGATGAAAAGCCCACACACATGAGAATAAAGGAGCAGTCAAAATGGTTATGATGAAATGGTGCG
Source organism: Eonycteris spelaea (assembly GCA_003508835.1). Classification (NCBI taxonomy): domain Eukaryota; kingdom Metazoa; phylum Chordata; class Mammalia; order Chiroptera; family Pteropodidae; genus Eonycteris; species Eonycteris spelaea. Next base: position 3,563,780 of record PUFA01000030.1, on the reverse strand, counting down.
GAAAGAGAATCCAGCTCCCAGAGAAGAATGGCTCGATCCCTTTTATCCAGGCCCATATGTGCCAAATCTGTAGCTGGCACTTCCTCCTGTATCCTCACCTTCCATCACCCTGGGGAGGTGGATGGTGTTATCAGGCTCATCTTATACATGAGGTCACTCAGAGTAGTGGCTGACACATTCAAAGGCATGGCCATCAACCAACCCAGTGCTCTCTCCTCGATACCACTGCCATCTACTCTTGGCGAAAAGATAAGTAAAGAAAGCAAACAGACTCAACCCCCAAACTAAATCGATGATTTTTAAAACAAACTTCATTTCCTCCAGTCCCTCGCGTGGCCATTCAGTGATGACTTCGGTGTCTTCTCCAGGAGTGATATGTGTGCCAGGGAGACGAGGCCTGACGACCTTTGGTGTGGTGGCGATGCGCCGTGATGATTTTAAATCATTTATTTTTGAGGTCCGAGCCAGAGGGCTTTGTTTATCCGAGGAGTTGCACTTCCTCTCCTCCCTCTCCTATTTCCCTTTCTGAAGCGGTCACTTGGGATGCTGGTCTCCAAGCGCATCTGTGTGCACTTGAGATCTGAAACCCAAGCCGGTGCCACCACCAGCTGCAGAAGCACGCCACTCACCGTCATTTTTGGAAACCAAAAATGACTGGTCACATAACTGTGATTAGATAAAGCTTGTAATTTGTGTTTGCTGTAGTCAGCGCCACGGTATTTTGGGACAAACAGCCGCTCTCTGCTACATATAGCTTGGAATTTGTGGCTTTTGTGTAACCCGCCATTGTATGATCAAGGAGGTAAAGGAGAAAGAGGGAGAGAGAGAAAGGACAAAGCAGGAAAGGTCAGGAAGCCCTGCTCAGACTCAGCAGGCAGAGACCCACAGAAGCGTGAGAGCTCAAAAGGGCCCATAGAGAAACTTGTAGTTGACTTGCCCTCAAGAGGGACCTGGTCAGATGTCAGGCTCCCGAATGGCGCAATTCTTTTGGAATGGCTCGAGCCACTTGACTCCCAGTGAGAGAGGCTCAGCCCTACTCAGGGTCCAGGAGAAATCCTAATAGAACCAGAGCTCAAGTCTCACTCCGCAGTGACTCGGCTTTTTAGTCCAGCTGATAGATACTCATCAATTGAATGCTTCAGTTCCAAAAGGCCAACCTTTTCCCTGTTCCCAAGTCTGGACTTTCTTGAGTCTCGGTAGGATAAAACCTTCATTCATCCACTAAACATTGACCTAGGGCCTTTCCAAGCCAGGCCAAGAAGGGCACTGGGGATACAGAAATAAGTCAGCTTGAATTCCAGTCCTCCACACAAAGGCAAAGTCAGTTCTGCTGTATCCTCCCTCTCTGCTGAATCTGTGTACTGAAGGTGTCTTTCCCCCAAGAGAGAAGGCATATCCCAAAATAACCACTCACCGCTAACTCGGAATAGGAGAGAGAAATGTTGACATAATTGGGCACCCCCATTTAACTCTGCCTTAACAACGCTTCTGTTACATCAATTCCGGAGACACTTTTACTTTACAGATGGGAAAACTGAAGCCCAGAGCGGAGAAGCAAACTGTCTAATGACACAGACCAAGGTGGTGGCAGATCCAGTGTGGAACTCAGGTCAGCCTGACTCCTAATCCAGAGCTCTTTCCACTATTCCTTCAATTTTAGGACATCCAAATGACAGTCATAAGCCATTCTCAGAAATCATCACATTCAATCAATATTTTTAATTGCCCATTTTCTTTGGGGAGCACAGATACATAGCAGACAAACCCAAAGGGAAGCCTTTCAAGCACTTCCTGTTTGTGGACGGTGGCAATATATGCATAGAAAGTTGTGCTGAAATGTAGAACATGCCAAGTGACCCCCCAAAAGCAGCAGAGGGTGTTGGGAGAGCTTGGTGTCAGGATAGTGTGGGATCCCCTTCTGTAGGGAGCTGGCATTTGAGCTGACTCTGGGAAGGATTTGGACGGAGAGGAGATGGAGAGCAAAAGATCACTTTCAGCTGGGAGGAAGCTGGGATTGGAAGGATGGGTTGGGAAGAAACCCAGAAAAGGCATTTTCGACAAAGGAGTGAGCATAAGCTCGGCTTCGACATGTCTACACCAGGGACCCTCTAGGCCCTGCTGCATTGCCCAAGACCCTCCCCCCTCCCTGTTCCTCAGTACTGGGAGCTATTGTCACCCAAGGGGGAAGGGATTTGGGGGGCTGATGCCACTGAACCCGCACATCTCAACTTGTAACTCAATAAAAAGAAGGGACAATCAGAAAAGGGGGGGGGAAGGCGGTTGGTCATCCAGCCTGACCGAGAAGGAAAACGCTCCTTCATGTGACTGCGTGATCAGCAGAAGGGCATGGGCCAGGGACTCCCCAGAACAGCAGGGCATCAGGGAGGGCACATCTCAGTTGTCTCTCCTGGGTTCGCTCTGGGCCGTGTTTCTCAGGCATCCTCGGGAGTACAGAGAGCCCGTCAAAGTTCCTGTCCTTGGCTCTGTCTACTGAATTTTCAGCTTCATCCAAGCTCTGTTTCCATGATACCAAATATCTTAATAAAATGTGACAGAGACACCGAGTTGTTTGGGTTACATCGGGGAGAACATCTGGGTATTTGGAAACATCTGAAATGTTCGCCAAAAAGAATAATAAATAAAATAAAATAAAATAAAACAATAAAATAAAATACTAAAATACTTTGTGTCAAGTGTTTGGTGTTAAGGGACACAGACAAAGTCTGAATCACCAGCACGTCTTTCAGAGCCTGGAAAGTGTGTTCCTTTGAGGAGAGAAGAGAGTCATCACTCAGACTCCCACTTCTGTCTCTGGTCCACTTCCATCTTCACTAATTGTTGCGGAGCAGGTGAGCAATTCTACTTGAAATGTTTTTGAAACTGGATGCTTTGCCTCCTATTGTTGTATCTCTGGGAGAAAAAAAAATAGGCCATCTCTTCTGTTTATTTAAAATCTAGTTCATTTGTTAAATCTGAAAAATATTTATAAGACCCTTCTTAGTTTGAGGTCCTGTGCATAACACGAAGACAGAGAGATGACCAAGATGCAGGAGGTCACTGTCTCATTACCAAGTAATTGCAACACAGAGTGACTGGAGTTAATAAAGATAAGGGCAGAAGGCATTGAGCACACAGATGAAAATGTTCCAGACGGGGAGAAAGGGCAAAGGTGGGGAAAGATCCAGTGATGGAGTAACTTTTGCCTATCGTCTTCAGGGCTAAACAGGCCTTCTCCAATAGACAAGGGGAAGAAAGCATCATGGGCTTAGGAGACAGACAGAGCACAGGCCCGGAGATATCGGACAAGGTCGGGGGAAGTGTGTGATGTTCAGATGGCTCCTAGGCAGGGTGAGAGAGGGCCGTGGTGAGAGCTTAGGTCAGAGAAGTAAATGAGGGCAATAGATTGGAAGGCGCCCCATGTTATAAAGCGCTAGCCTTACCCTGAGGTTTGGGAAGCCTCCAAACCTCAAAATATTCCCTATAGCTAGACATATGCCAACCTAGGACTTATCTATTCCACTCCCAGATATACTGCCAAGAGAAAAAAGGACATATGTCCACCAAAGCCATGTTCTAGAATGGTTGTAGCATCTGCATTCATAACAGCCCCACACCAGAAGTAAGCCAATGCCTATCAAAGGAAGAATGGCTGTATAAGTTGCAATATTTCCATATAATAGAATACTTAAGAGCGATGAAAAAGTAAACAGAATAATGATACTCGTCAGTACACAGAGGAATCCCACAGACATTGTATTGAGCAAAGGGAGCCATTTATATGCAATTTCATTTATATGAAGTCCAAGAATAGGAGATGTAGTCTGTAGTGATTGAAATCTAAACAGTGGTTTTGGAGGTGGGGTTTTGGCTGGGAGAGGGCATAAGAGAACCTTATAGGGTGCTTGGGAGTGTTCTGTATCTTGATCTGGTGGTAGTTACATGGGTATATACATATGCGAAAATTCCACAGACTTTACACCAAGATTAGTACTGTACACTTTATTGAATTTTTTTTAACTCAGTAAAAAGTAAAACAAAACTAACAAAATTTTCCATTTTAAAAAGCCACTCTATATTGAATCTTAGAAATTTTAGTTAGAATCACCATTACGCCCCGATTCTCTTCCACGAAGTCCCTCCCCTGTGCCAGACCCTCCTGTCACCTGGTAATGTGTATCTTCTATGGGAGTTTGTTAGAAACAAAAGTACTCGTGTGAGCCGGTGAGAACCAAAAAGGCAGCAACTGTACAGAAAGGCAGCAAAGTGAAGAACACCTTTGGTACATTTCACTCAGAACCTCACCCTCTTTGCCTCTTAAGTGACAAAATTCCATGTGTCACTGGTACCCTTTTTACACTTAGTTCTCTCTCAGTCTGTACCAGTCCTCCTGACTTATAAGTGTAAATTCAAGTCTTTTTAATCTTATAAAACGGCAGACGAAATAAATAAACAAAATCTCCTTGTGGCCCTGTCTTCTTTTCTGGCTTTCTCTCTCATCTCCCCCTTCTCCTCCTAAACCGAGCTTTCAAAAGAGCTTTGCAAACTCACTGTCTCTACTTTCTCACATGACATTGCTTCTTCACGTCAGTGGATGCTTTTTTCTCTCTTTGCTTTTGAAGTCTCAGCTTACTCAGCCTCTCAATTGATGACACCTTCCTCCAGCCTGACATTGTCTCTTCTTTGATTTTTGTAAGAGCCAGCTCTTCTGGTGAGCAGCAATGGTATCCTACCCACCTCTGTGAGTGCTTGTGATGGAAAGAATAACTTGGAAGCCAAAGTGGATCAAAGGGAAGGCCAGCTGGACCACCTCCCAGGGCACCAATTCTTTGCAGGCCAAATTTCCACGGAATGAAGTGGCGATATAGTGCCCATTTATTTAGAACTTCTGTGTATCACGTTTTACATGATTGGCAAAATGTAAATTGGTCCCTCTCTCATCCAAGGACAAAACGTCTCTGAGTGGAAATTAAAAAAAAAAAAAAAAAGCCTTACCAGCAATTGCCTAGTTCAGCTGTGTATTTTTGTGACATGCTCAGGCAAGAACTGTCAGCTGAGACTCTGAAACCAGAGCGCATGTTGATGTGGTCTTCTTTATGTTGGTGATTCATTTTACTATCTAAATTTAAACCCTTTATTCGTCCTCCCAAGAAGTTGGTCTGATTTAGAAAATCACAAAAGACAACTGAAAGGAGTTCCAGAACCACAGAAAAATGGGAAATGGTTTTTATTTTTCTTTTTAAAAGAACATTTAATCGCCTTTGGCCATGGGAATGAATTATTGGGAGAACCTGTTTCTATTTGAATATAATTTGTATTAGAAAATTTTCTTGCTCTCCCCATTAAATAAACATTAAGCAAGTATTTAAAGAACACTGTGTGAAGGTATCATGAACTATGGTCCTGCCAACCCCCACCCACCACCCCATGAGGATGGATTAAATGAGAGGACTTTGCAATGAGGTGTGAAAAATCATGCTAAAAAAAACCCCCAAAAACCATGCTGAGCACATGGGAAGGAGAAAGGGGACTTGCTCAGTTCAGATAGGAAGAACAGCTGTGATTGGCAGAAGGGCCCAGGAAAATCAAGTCCATGGAAAATAGTATTTCTTTACCTTGAATGCACTCTGGAACCACCTGAGCAGCCTTAAAAAAATGTTGATGGCCTGAGTCCCACTGCCAGATCTGAATGTAATTGGTCCAGGGTGTGGACTGAAGTGTGGAACCTTTCACAAGTTCCCTCTGCAGCCAGATGGAGGATTGCTGCTTTAGAGGCCAGCCCAGCTGCTTGGAGCAGGCCTTTTCCCAAAGAGGAGCAAGAGGCGTGGTTCTCAAAGCCTGTTCCCCAGACTGCAGCCTCAGCGTCACCTGGGAACTTGTTAAAATGCAGATTCTTGTGCTCTAGCACAGACCTGCTAAATCAGAAATCCAGGGATGGGGAGACCCAGCGACCTAAGGAAAGGCGGCCTTGAAGAAGGGCAGGGGAGGAAAGCGATGTAATGGTGAGCCAAGAGAGTAAGGCAGGTTCTGACCACAGCCAAGGTCAGGGGCAAAGACAGCAACCTGGAAGGAGTTTTCCTAAGAAGGGGAGCATCTGAGGGAAACGAAGGCGGGATCCAGAAAGGTCAGACTTAGGCACAGAGTGATGCCAAACAGGTCCTCTTCCCAGACTAGGGACCTGCCATCGCCTCTTAGTCTCACATTCTTCACGCTAAGATCAGTTTTCTCAGCTAAATGGCTGATGGAGGACGTGGCACAATAGGGCCTCTCTCCTTAGTACAGAGGGTCTAGGCTGCTGCAATGATCTGAGCAACCAGGCTGGGGTCCCCCTCACAGTGGAAAGAGCAGATCCCTGACCCCATTCTGCGGGGCGTGTCTTGGGCACTGGTTCCATGTTGAGTGCGAGCCAGGGAGGGCCTCTTCGCTTTCTGGCTTGCTTTCGCTCCTGCTTTCCTTTCTGACTTGCATCCAGCACAGTGGCTCTGAAGACCGTTGTCCCTTCCTTGGAAGAGTCAGAGACTGGGAATGAGTGCCTTTCTGGGGAGCACTGGGAAGGCAGACTGCAGCCGAGATGTTTGGCTCACTCCATTTAATTCCACTGAGCAAATGATTTTGAGCACGTCTGCTTTGACCTGATTCTTGGGCCAGCCTTCCGGGAAGCAGCGAGAGGACACACACCTGGCCCTTGGGGATTCCCGGTGGAGGAGAAAAATCCACAGCTCCTGTCTTCTGCCTGAGAGGCGCTATACTTAGGGTGATGCTTCAGGTTTATATCTAGACCAAATCATGTTTGATGGTAAAAGTGTGAGTTACTAACAGTTATGCCAGGACAATGGGCATAAACTGGAGCTCTCCTGGGCATCCAGGACACATGGACATGTTAGCCATAGTATGCAGAGGGTGCAGGGTTGGCTGGTAGCAGCCAGCTCTCTACAACCTGGGGCTACACTCCTCTTTGGCTCCTCTGTATGTTCCGTGCTCCACCCCATACCAGCTCCTAGAATTAGCACCAAACCCACACAGAGCACCACGCTTCGCCTGTGAGGCCCAGCCATGGCTCTGACACTCAGATACAATGCCCAGGCTTCTGCCTTGGCCACCATCTCCCACTCTGCTTGATATTCTAACTGTGCAATGCTGGGCAGTGTACAAATTTTCTCTGATCCTCATCTGTCTCCTCTATAAAATGGTACTCCAATTTACAGAGGTTGGTTGGGTCTGGGTTGACCGTTCAGACCTGGTTAGACACATATCTTTTTTTCTTCAACTCTTAAGCTCAAAAAGTTAAATGCTTCTATTTCAATGATACTGTGTCATCTGTGAAGATGTCCCACTGAATTTGGACATCAATTTCCCTACTCAGTGTCCACACAAAGTGATATGTGAACATTAAAATGGATCTGAAATGATTTCTCTGGCCCTAGTAAAAATGCCATGAGTGCTAACTGTGTTTCAGGCACTGAACTAGGTGCCATAACACATTCGGGTTCGTTTACCTTGGGCCTTACAATATCCTTGTGAGGTAGGTGATGCTGGCAGACCCCTTTTAGATAAGGTGAAACAAATTCCTCAAATTCCACAGATCAGAAATAGCAAGACTGTTCCTGCCCTCAGACAAGGAGCAGCTTAAGGCAAGGACTCAAATCAAGGTCAGAGTGGGAGACTCCTAAAGGAATTTGGGGGTGTGGGGACAGAATTGAGGTGAGGTGAGTGAGGTCTTCATCCATGTGCAGGGTCAGATCTTGTACTTATTTAAACTTCTGATATTTTGGATTTATTTATTTATTTTGCATGAATTTTGATTTTTAAAAAGGACTGCATTAAAATGTTATTTTGATTTTTATTACTGAGTTTTGGCATCCTCTTCAATGCCTTGCCTGAGGGTAGTGCCTTGCTCGCCTCACCCTAGTCCTGACCCTGTAGGGACACCCCTATAAAGGCAGGGTCTGATTTGAGATGCAACACAGTCACTCACTGCCTGTGCTCCCCCTCCCCCAAACCCTTTCTCCCCCAGGCCACTGTGGATCTGTATTAATAAACCACATGACGTGGTCTCGGGCCCTCTATGTTCCAGTAATTTGTACAGGCTTCTCCTCCTCTGACAGCCCTGATTAGTACCCTGCCCTCTCCTCCTGCCAGTGCCTGGCCTGTGCTACTAGGCACGCAGGGTGTGTTATGATGAATGGTATACATAATGACCCAAGGAGAGGACTTGGAGTTCTTTTAGCGCATGCAGTCCTTTGGAGGACATTCCTGCGGGCTTTGTAAAATGCTGATAAAAGCTTCTAGACCTTATTTCTCCTTGGTAAAGCCTTTCAAATGCCTAATAACCTCCACCCCAGCTGGGACCCAGGATATTAACGGATGCCGTAATTAACCTGTGTTGAGCACTTATTACGTACCAGGCACCGTCTGAGAGCTATACATATGTTCACTCTGTTAACCCTCATAACAAGCTTATCAGGTGGAGATTACCATGAACTCCACTTTACAAATGAGAAAATTCAGGCACAGAGAGATAAGCAATCCTTGCAAGGCCATCCAGCTCGTAAGTGGCAGAGCTGTGCTTTGAACCGGGGCACACTGGCTCTAGATCCCACCCGCGCCCCACTCCTGGCTTTGTCTGCTGCTAGTGAGAAATGAATCCTTCCTTGGACTGTTGAGGAGAGCCTGGGACATAGTCTTATTTCCGGGGCACACTGGCTTGGCATGGGTTTACGTGGCACTAAGCAAGTTGGGGAAGACTGTAAATGGCCCTGTGATGGCTTTGTCCCTTGAATGTGACACTATTTAGAGACAGCGTCTTTGAAAAAGTAATTAAGTTAAAATGGGCCATTAGGGTGGGTTCTAATCCAATATGACTCTTGTCCTTAACAGAAGAGGAAATTCGGACACAGACAGGCACGGACGGAAGACCATGTGAAGACATGGAGAAGACGCCATTCACAAGCCACTGAGAGAAGCCTCAGAAGAAACCTGTCCTGCTGACACCTTGATCTTGGACTTCTGGCCTCCAGAACTGTGAGAACATAAAGTTCTGTTGTTTGAGCCGCCCACTTTGTGGTACATCGCTACGGCGGCCTGAGCAAAGTCATATATCCTCCAAAGTATATTTCCAAGGTGAGATACAGAGACCCCACCCACCAGCACTTGAGAAATACAACCTGGGCAAAATCTGGCGGCCGCGTGGCTTGCTCCTCAGCCTCTCATTCGAGCTGCTGCCAATGCCCCTCCGAAGAGCAGAGGGAGGCAACGGCCACACGTAGTCACATTTCTACTGCTGACCTCTCTCGTGTACGTATGCTCTGCCCCTGTCCACCCCCCTTGCCTTGGCCTTGTACACTCTGCCATAGGCCCACCCTCCTCCTCCCACCCGCCTCCTCCGAAGCTTACAGTTTAACCTTCTGAACACACAGCTCTGATCATATGTGTCATGCTCCTGCTCTAAAGTGTTCCTTGGATCCCCATTTCTCAAAGGGAACGTGCAGCTCCTCAGTTTGCCCTGATCCGCTACACATCGGCACGCAGTAGGACCTCCAGTCCATCCCTTTCCGTACCCACCACCGGCATCACCCAAACCCAAAGGAAGTTATTGCTGTTCTCCAGATGTTCCTCTCACGTTCCTGCCCCTAGACCTTTGCTCATCCCGGTCCCTCTGTCTGGCACGCCCTTCTCTCCTTTTGCACGTGTAAGTCCCGCTGCTTCCGAAGCATGGCTCCGGTCTGACCTCCTTTGCATCCTATCAACTGCTGTCTCTCCTTTTCCTCAGATCTCACCACACTGCCTCTCATGCTCTTCAGTTCTTTGCATCTTGCATTATAGCTACTTAAACGTGTGTTCCACCCAACCCCCCTTCCACATGTGCAGACTTTCTGGAAAGGTGGCAATATCATGGCTTAGGGAGGGAAAGGCACATAAAGCTGTGTGTTCATGCCTCTCCCAGGCACATGTTAACCACCATGGGACAGGGACCCTTATCTCTACAGCCTGAGTGGCCAACACATAGGAGTTTAGGGAATAATCAGTGAGAAAATGGGCAAATCATCTCATTTCTCTGAGTCTTAGTTTCCTCATCAAAACTTAAGCATTCATTTAGGGATGCCAATCTCAAGAAGGAAAATAATAATGGTGCTAATACCGGCTTATAGGATAATATTTGTGAGAAGCATTGTGCAAAGAAGAATTTCTTTACACATATGCTTTGTGTATTCTACTAAAAACCAGACACGTCTCTGTCAAACAAAACCATTCACTTCCTGTAAAGCCCTAATGCGCCGCTAGATTTTCCAATGTGGCCAATAACAAATGCGTGATGGTTCAGTATCTCTACTAGGTGCTGTCGTAGGTTTTACCATTGAATCCTTCCGATGGCCTGAGGAGGGAGGCACAGCTGTCTTCCTGCACGGAAAACCAGGGCTTCTGACTTGCCTGAGCTGGGTCTGAGGCTCCACCTCGCAGCCTCAGGGAGCTGGCTGGGCCCGGGGAACTGAACTGGCCTGGAAGGAGACGGAACAGGACACAGAGCCTTGCTGGCTTACCGGACGGTGCCTCCGGCTTGGGAGTCAGATGGATTTCCAGGATTTATTGGGACCACGATTTCCCAGCTGGGCTGGACACAATCATGCAGCTCGGCCTTTGTGGGCCCGGCTGGTGACTGCGAGGATGTGAAATTTCGGGGCCTGAGCTGGCAGCGGTCTCCCTGAGACAGGAGTGGGGTAGCTATGATGAGTAGATAATTAGGAGGCTTCTTTCAGCTGGAGATAAAGTCCAGAGCCTCACTCTGGCCATTATCCTGCCAACCCTAATAGAGCCAGATTGATGGATCCAGCACGGAGGGAATTTGGAACATTCTTGGGCACACTATATCACACTCAATAACCGCCCGCGCACAATGTGGGACTTTTATAAGCCATTACAAAATCCATTTTGAAACATCTCTGGGTGCGACAGCCAGCTGCAAAGCATCTGAAGCATCCCTGACATTTGGGCTTCGGTGGAGTTTGTGAGAATGCAAGGACCCAAGAGCAAGCGTGCGCGCACACACCAGCCAAGAGAAGGCGACCGTGAGGGAAACAGATGCTAGCATTACAGCCCACTGTACATCTTATACTGTATTTCGGCAAACGCACTAATCCTTCTTGTTAGACAAGAACAGAAACCCCCAAATGCTTTCCATATGTCCCATTGTCTTCCCGGCCCTTTCATTCTAACCTCACAAGCCCCCAACTTAGCAACCTTTATATTAATGCTAAACATATTACATCAGTTCTAACATTGATATGTTGAATATGAATGCAATTAAAGTTGCTTCAACACAATCCTGGTAAGATAAACAGCACTGCTCTTATTATAAACACCCCTGCGAGGTCTCTTGTAAAATATTATCAATACTAATAGAAGCCCTTCCCCCCCAGATACTCGGACTAAACAATGCCACTGCCTCCCTACTAATAACAAATCTGTCCAGTGATTTAAACATCGATGCATCCAATGTAAACACCATTATAGCTAATGTAAAACAGTTACCGGGCCCAGCAAATCTTCAACCAGAAAGTTACTGAAGAGAAAGAACAGTTTCCTCGGCAAGAATGCATTACAGCCTGCTGGTGACATTTGCAATAGATTACTTAAGCCCATAAAGAAATGAAAATTGCAGGCCCATTTTGAGCCAGAAATGATGAAATTGGAGAGCACAGGCTAAGTACAGTATGGCACAGACCAGCTTCTGCCCAGGGTCTGCAGGCCCTGGGTGGGTTGGAATGCATCCTCCTTGAGTCTTTGTGCATATGTGGCCGCAGACACATCGCATCCTTTTGGTCTTGCTTCCAGGCCATGGTCTCCACATGTGCAGGCATGAAGCTAAGATGGGCCCTTTCGGAGCTAAAGTGCTGCTAAGGGCTGGGGCTGGCTGAGCGTGAGCATGTAGGTGCATTCTCCCTGTAACGGCCTTGCTGGGCCAGCGTGGCACAGAACACGGTGCTGTGGTTTCTGCCTCAGATGCCGGAGCTCTGCTCTCTTTCAGATTACAAAGAAAGCCAGGGCTTCGGGGAGGAGACCTAGCTACATCTCCAGAGTCAGAGCAGAACTATATTGTGTTCATCCAATTCTTATCTTACCTCTAAAACGAGCAGACGGACCCCTGTACGACAAGCCCTGGCCACGTGCACAACAAGCCCTTTCATTCTTGCCTATTCTCTTCCATGATTTATTGGCTCCTGACCTCTTCTTTGTATTCTCCCATTTCTGGAAGCTTCTTGGGTGTGGTTCTAATGATTTCATGGTTGCTTTTTAAAGTCTGCCAAGCCCACTCCTGCTGAATACCCCAACTCATCAAGCTCTGGGTTTGGGGGCCTCTGCAAGTTGATGCAAATAAGCAGCGCAGAACTCCACTCCTCACCGAGATGGGAAGGTCTCAGGGGCGGGTAGTGGTCCTGACTTCCCAGTGCCTCTAAGGGAGTCTCCCTAGGAAATTTCCAAAGGGGAATCATGCCTGTGGGGTTGGGCTCTTGGATTTTTACGACAGTGAGCTCAGAATTATACGGATCCATTGTAAGTCAGAGAAAGCAGAAGGAAATTGCCCAATTATTTCTCTGCCAAATATTTCAATCAAAATTAGCCACCTCTCCCTTAAATAATTCTCATGAAAAGGTGTAGGTATTCTTTTCTACCGATGACAGAACTTGTCAATTACCAAGGAATTTTCATTTTCTTGGTGTGACTGAGAACAAAGATCTGTATGTGTCCTTCTAAATCATCATGTGCTCCAGTATTCATCTAGCACTTAGAGTTAGTTTAGGGATTCTATCTCAGTGCTATTGACATTTGAGGTAGATAATTTTTTGTGTGTGTGCAGGGGCGGGGGCTGTTCTGGGTATTGTTGAATGTTTAGCTCATCCCTAGCCTCTACCCATTAGATGTCAGTAGCAACTCCCTGGATGTGACATCCAAAAATGTCACCCAGCCATAACCATATGTCCCCTGAGCAAGCAAAATACCTTTCTCTCTCTCTCTCTCTCTCTCTCTCTCTCTCTCTCTCTAGCATATACCCATCGAGAACCACTGAGTCAGTTGGATGAATCAAGGTATCTGACAAATGAATGCAGACAAACTCAGATGCAAATTCTTGTCTCCTTATTTACTGCCTGTGTGGTCTTCTTGGGCAAGGGACTTAATCCATCTGAGTCTAGTTTCCTCCTTTGTACAGTGGGATGGATGACATCCATGTACCAGGGGTGCAGGAAACCACCTAGGTCTCATATATGTAAATCCGTAATGGCTGTGATTCTCATATGCATCCTAAATCCAGCATCTCCTCCTTGAATGAGTCTGCAGAGGCTCAGAGAATGGACAGAGTATTCTCATTCCCCCAGAGTCTGGAAAGAAGGAGAGCTGGAATTCCACTCCAGCTAAACATCATATTATTAACACTGGGCAACTCTTTCCTAATAAAACCCCAAACCATGTAAACACTAGTATAGTTTTCAATTTGTACTCAGATTAGATGCCAGGAGTGTTTGGTTCCATTTTATTTTATTTTATTTTTTTAAGTGAAATCTTTACAGTGGATTTGAAAAGCAAGCTATTTTCTGCCTCTCTGGAAAAGTGTAAGTTTTGGAAAGCGAGTTCCCCTGGAATGTTTCAGCTTCAATCAGAGTAGATGGAAAAAAAAAAAAAAAGCTAGTTAAGTCACATGATAGAATTTCTGGACGCAGATTCATCAACTCATTTAGGAAGTGCCCTATGGAGTGAAATATGCACAGAAAGGAGGCTTTGTGCCATTCTAAAAGCTATTTTATGTCCTTGGAAAAGCAGGTGAGTGTTTATATTCGTACTCTTTTGAGTTCTGTTTTGAGGCTCACACACTGCAAAAGCTGTATCTTCAAAGTCACCCCAGAGAAAAAAATCTTCCTATTGGAGATGGGGCATAATTCTCAACTCCCCACATCCTGTCTGTGAAGTACAGAATTCACATCTTTACTGTTACTTTTGGTGCCAATAGCAAAGACCCCACATCCATTGAGTGTCTCCTGTTAGACTCTGGGCATCTAAAGATAAACAGCTAAGTTTCCTACCCTGAAGGGCCCACAGCCTGGCAGGAACGGACTGTAAGAGGACAGACCTCGAGGGAGAATGTACCCCAAGGGAGACTCAACCTGTTCTTCCTCTTTCCTACAACAAAGAATTAGGTCTCAGGAGGCTGCTTGGAATGAAGAAGTAGTGCTCAAGGCACAGAGGTTCCTGTTATAGGGGAACCCGAGACCAAACTCCCCATGTGCTTGATAGAGCCTTTATAAATGGTGGAGGCTCTGAAAGAGGGGGGTGGGAGGGAGGATGGTGAGCCGACCTGTGGGGGTATCTGGCCCACAGCCATTGTCATCGCCCTGGGAGAGGGGCTGGCAGAAGGGGCAGTCCTGGGGGAATAGGCCCCTTCCTGCCTGGGCTGGTCTCCTGGAAGGTGATGAGATGCCCAGAGGGGCCTGAGCCTCCTCTGTGAGCTCACCTCCCACCCATTCTCACGCATGCTGGTAACCAGTCCATGGATAACCGTGAGCACTATCCTGTGTTTGGACTAAGGGCTTCGTCTGGGCTGCCTTCTCTTCTCATTCCAAACGGCCCTGGGCCAGGCCTTCAATTCCTCTAATTCCAGTGACCACAGCAATCCACTTCTGCAACGGATTCCTTCAGCTCTATCTCCAGCCAAGGTCTTCCAGTGGAGCAGCAGGCTGGTCTATCCACCAGCATCTGTAAATCTCTACTTGGAAGCCCTTTGCCTCCATGGGGAAGCCTCCTCCACCTCTGAGCCCCCAGCAGAGATGGGGGGCTCATCCATTCGCCATCACAGTCCACGTCCCACTTCCGCTTTCTACCAGCTCGTTCTATGGTTCACCTATTTGCACATACCTCCGCATCACTGTGAGCACCCAGGAGGAAGATGCCATGTCTGATTTACTTCTGCTTCATCAAGGCTTGACCAAGTAGGTCAATTCTGATGCAAAGACTCTTCATTGATTAGGGCTCTAAAAAGAAGACAGTGCCACGGGGAGAGATCTTATACTTGCAAATGAGTACATGCCAGTGTATGAACTTAAGGAAATTAAAGTTGTCACATGTAAACACTGACAACTTCCAGCTGCTTTTCTGTGATAAAAAGGCTCAAAAATGTGGCCTGCATCCCCTCCCACCACCCTGCTCCTTTCCAAAAGCCACTGGGGCAGGCAGGCCTACGGTAGACACCTTAACAAGGAGGCAGTGGGCCCAGAGCAGAACAGGGCCTCTCTGATTTCATGTTCGTTACTGCTTAACCACCTCTGCCCTTTCCTTCAGGACGTAATGAAGAATGAGGAGAAGGGGGTCAGTGGGCATCGGTGCTATTTGGGAAGACCACCTCCTGGCCTTGATATGGTGGCTGAGAAAGGATGTTAAAGTGACAGGGAAGGAATCATAAAGTGAAAACACATAGCCCCAAGCCAAGAGGAACGCCTGAACTTGCCCCACAGAGGGAAAGGGAAAGTTGATTCACTAACACTCCCAGGAGACCTGGTTGGGATTTGACAGGAAGTCGGAGTAAGGAGCCCGCAATTCCTACTTGTCGTGTGGGACCCAGAGTCAGAAGCCACTGGGTGGGGGTGAGGGAGGAGATCTTTCAAACCAGGCCTTGGCAGAACACCCAGAGAAATTATGTGGAGAGACTCAGTGGTTCCACTTGGGAACTTAACTCTAACCACCAAGGCCAGGAATCAGTATTTGCGAAGCAGAGTTTTGCAGAGAGGTAGCTTTCCTGGTTTGCTCACCCTCAGTGTCATGCAGGTGCCAGGAGCGTAATACCTATTTGTAACTATTCTTAGGTGTGGGGGTAGAGAGAGAGTCTCTAAGAAGAACTAAGACAGCAGAATGATTTTTACCAGGAAGGTTAATTCACACTGTGGAATGAAAACTATTTATTGTCTTCTATAACAAATGCCATATATATGGCATTTTCTATGTGCCAAGAATTCTTATGAATGCTTTATAAATACTGACTCATTTAATCTTCAGAACATCTCTATGAGATATCTCACAGATGGGGAAACTGAGGAACTAAGAGCTTGAGCTCACCCAGCTCGAAGCGACAGAGGCAGGATCTGAACCCAGGCAATCTGCCTGGCATCCATGCAGTAAGTAGGTGCACCGTGCTTCTTCAAGGCCCTAGCAGACACGCACACATGATGCATTTTTAAAATGAGGTTTAGATACTATCTACCAAATTCCTACTCAGTAAGGGATCGATAAAAAGTCTTAGCCAGGTGAGCCCAGGTGTTTAGAATTTATACAGGTCATGTACGGGTTTTCTTTCTTTGTTTTACAAAGTCAGGGGACCCTTCTCTGTGGGCCTCATCATTTTTACTAGCTGGAGTCTACACTCCCTTTGTGTTAAGAATTTTGTTATTAGCTTTTGAAATTGGGCAGTTTGCTAATCTGCTCACAGGTCACTCTAAATACCAGGTCCTTGATCAGTTATATAGATGCCTAAGGTCTGCTTTCTTCAATTACTCTGGAAAGTACCTACCACATACTATTAAAGGTTTTCTCTGTGTTTTCACAAGCTTCCAGGACATTCGATGTCTCCAACTGACTGCCTCTGTCCTCCACGTGCTGTGGGTACAGTGTGGGCGATGTGGCCATTACCTCTGTGGGTCAACAGCCAAGCCCCTGTGGTGAGCTTGGGGACACAGTACGCAGAAGAACATGTGGATGTGGGACCACAGAGCTTTAAGAAGGAGCGGGGACCCATGGGGTGTCTCTGCGCCTGTCACCACCTTGTCATGACTAACTTCTGGAAGTGATAGCTGCTTCCACACCATGTGCAAGGTCCTCTTTGGGCCAAGTTTCTCCTGGAACCGTGCAGTGAAGGAGATTCTGGGAAATCTAGTTTCAGTGTTCCCGAGTTGGCACGTCAGAATGGCACACACTGTTGTACTCTTGCAAGACTTTTCTGTCACCACACTGGTGACTGCTGTGTTGGCATGAGGTGGTGAATAAGTAAATATTCACAATGACATTGACATTGAGCATGACACTGGAGCGGGGTGGCTGGATGGGCGATTTAAGAAAGCTTCTTTCCAGCGCAGGAGAGGTGGCCAAGTAGTAAGGCACCAGTCTCATAAGATACCTGCTGTCCGTCACCACATATCCTCTATTGTCTTTTTGTTCTCAATTTCGTGAATTCTGCTCTAATTGTGATTATTTCTTTCCTTCTGCTGATTTTAGGCTTCATTTTTTCCTTCTTTTCTAGTTTTTTAAGATGAAGTGTTAGGTTGTTTATTTGGGCTCGTTCTTTTTTGAACTAGGCCTATAACACACCCCTCCCCCCCAAATTGATTAAAAATAAAATCCTGTTCGGCAAAGATAGCTCGATACCCCCCCCCCACACACACACCCATACCTGATGTGGCTAGCCTGAGAGTGGGACCATAACCCTTAAGATCCATTGGCTAGAATCCCTAGAAATCGCTGGGATGAACATTGCCAATGTCTGCCTCTGTGACTCAGAGCTAATGAGAAATTTATCTTGAGCTCCTGAGTGCTGATCAACGCATTTAGCAAGCGATCTGTACCTGTATCTTCCAATGAAGGTCTCTGGCTCTTCTTTGGGCAGGAGGTCTGATTTAACCATACAGAATACGCAAAAACTTGCCCGATGGATAACAGTTACAGTGTTACAGCGATGAATGTCACTCCACAAAGCTGCCCCTCTTCCAGGACTTTCCAGTGCTTCTACAATAGAGGTGAAAGTGGGACTCTTCATTCTTTGTCCTGGGTACTTGAGTGAGAACCAAGCACCGCCAGATCTTTGAGCCAGGTGCCATTCATGAGGGACATGCTCAGGAGGCTCGAGGGACAGGTGGGCTCAATGTGTGTCCTCTAGAAGGTGAGGCTGGTACTTGATTTCCACTGGTGTAGAAATAATAGGACTGAAACCCCTTGCTTGGTGCCAGAATGATGAGAGGAACCACCTGTGTCCCTCCCCCACTGTAGGTATTCATTTCGGAAGCAGGCCTGAACTGTAGGTAAAAGGGTTTTGTACTGGACTGGGCTGTAGTGTTATTATCCTGGACAGGACTTTTTATGTTTAAAATGAGAACATTCTTGTGAAGTAAAGTAAATGGAAAACTTATTATCCAGGGATGCCGGAAAAGGTTATGGGACTTGACTTGTGTCCCTACTGGCCCCTGCATCCTCCCACCCAGGGCAGAGAAAGAACTTTTCAATGAGGCCTTGTTAATAAAAGGATGGGAAAGAATACAATTGTTTCTGCTTGTACCCATTAAATTTGCTCATCGAATGTAACAGTTACCCTGTACTGCTTTGTTCAACTTAGTGCAAAATGAAGGATCTGTTTGGATGACTATGCACCAACTAGGTGGGTAAGCTGAACTCTGAGCCAGTGTGGATGGCAACAGTGAGCACCTCACAAGGAACTTGTGTTTGAAATGAGACTGTGCCGGGTATTCAGAAGGTGCTCAATAAAATGAGGAACGAACAGCAACCTCACCTCCTCCCATAGGCAAGGGAGCTCCCTGGTTTGGACAAAATGACTTGCTAATGCTTTTCTCATCAGGGTCTGGGTTTAAATGAAGACATCGTCCCTTGCTATACCCCAGGTCAGTGCCCTGATCTTTGGTGGAAAATGACTCGAAATGGGCATGACTCCTAATCACAGAGGATTCACTGACACCAGCCTTCATGGTGGGTCCATTGGGTTGAGGCGGACGGCCTGGCACTCTGGGGCACGAGGGTGGCCTGAGACGTGGACCCCTTCCATGAGCTAAGCTTCACTTGGTTCCACTTGTTGGCAGAATGCTTGGAAGGCAGCAGAAGGGCGTGGCAAAGGGTGTGAGCTTTGAATGCCAGCTACCCGGTTCACAATGAAAATCAACATTTTCCTTGTTGAAAGATCAAATGAGATGGTGTCTATAAAGTGCTCTCAATAATGGTTCTTCTCTTTCTCCATCTTTTCTTCTTTGACTTCTTCAAAATTTCTGCAGTGCTTCCCCTGATCTGTCAGAGGCTAATCTCCCCTCAAAGACTCTTTTCTCACTCCCTCCTAATTAGGGCTCTCCCAATTTTAATTGATGCCCATGCCTCACTCTATTTGTTCCTCGACCCCCTCTATTGTTGGTCTCCCTGGTTTTTCTCTACTGCTGTTCTTTCCTCTCTCCCTATTGTTATCTCGTTCACTCTCTTCCTGTCACTTTCCCCCCCTTTTCCCACTTCTCTCCTCTGTCTCTCTCTTTCCTTCTTCATTCTCTGCACATCAAACTTCCCCTCCATTCTTCTTGGACATCTGGCTGCATTTCCAGGCTGCCACTAGGCCAGCTGCCAGGGGAGAAGCAGGAATGAAGACAGGAAGGAGGACTAGGCTAAGGTTCTACCGGCCAGAAAGAGAGTGAGAGGGGGGAAGGGGAGAGGGAGAAAGAGAAAGAGAGAGATTGTCCTGGGAATTCCATGACTTGGTATCCTCTGTGTGCATTTTAGCTGGAGCATGACCTGCTTATTGAGGAAGATAACTTCTCAGTTGGGCACTCACTCAATCAATGGACACACGCACAAATAAAATACTGATCTTAACAAAAACAAAACCAGCTTCAACATCTCTATCCCTCAGGCTAGGAAAAACCATCCTCATGATTTGGCTTCTGCTCCTCCTTCTCTTTTTCTGCCTGTTGTTCCTAGAAGCAAGAATGGCCCTTTGTGGAGCATCAGCCAGGAGACAGTTCATTTAGGATAGCTGGTGGCCAGGACTGTCGGCTCGATCCCCAACGCTTTTTGTCTGGCACCTGCCATAGAAAGAAGCCCTTTCAAATTTTGACCGTAATGCGCTTGAATCTGTACGTGTGGACACAGAGATAAATGAGGGCTGCCTCGTTGCCCATTTGGCAAGGTGAGAGTCGGCTGTTGTGCAGATGAAATGTGATGACATATGAGGAAGGCCTGGAGTATTACCTGGCACACATGAGGGCTTCAGAAATGCTAGTTTCCTTTCCCTTAAATTGTAGACGTAATGAGGAATTGCAACTCAGGAGCTCACAGCACTTCAGGGTGTGAGTGAGTGCTTCCCGCCTCATGTAGAAATCTGCCCCCTGTGGTCTGTCCCCGAAGCTGCAGGTGTGGGCTCTGCATGACCCCGCTGCTAACGGGGCACTCGGGCCCTCACTCCCACTGACCTTTTGATCAGCTGTCATTGCTACAAAGTATTTTATGTCTACCACCAAACTTATCACCAAAGCTAGCCGCTTAGAAGAGTTCTGCTGGTTTTTTCTTGTGGCGGCCCTTCTCAAATCTGAGGCCACTTTCTGTGACTTTTTGGTGTCCCTTCTTGAGAGTAGACATACCCAGTGTGCTGAGTCACATCTTAAATGACTCAAAAGCCTGACTCCTCACTTTCTCGGAGACTGAAAAACAATGGGATACGATGGGAATGTCAGGCAGAGACAGCTGTGCGGGGAAAGCCGTGTGTTGACTCTGGCAAGTCACTTCTCCACCTCTGTGTCTCCGCTTTTTCATCAGCACAGCGGGGATAGTAATGCGATAAGCCAAGTCTGAGCACAGTGCGGGGCCCATAAGAAGTTAGTAATCATTGTTTTTCTGATCACGCTCTGCAGGACATGGATGATTTGCCCACAGCACTCTCAAAGGATGACTTGGAAGTGAAAGTGGCCACTCCTGAAGCCTATGTTGGACCCCCGTAGTGGACACCACTTGATTCTGTCATTTGGGGTATATTACTTCAACAGTTAGCAGCTTGAGGCAACTTTGGTTTGCTGCATCATATAAGTCCCTAGGCCCCTCGCTGGGTGGGAGCACACGTGAGCTTTGATCTATTTGTGTGAATAAAAATGTCCCTCTTGTTCGAGTCAGTTCTGTTCACCTGATAACAACATTCCAAGCACAGTCTGCACCCACCATTCCTTTCTTCCTTTCTGGAGCAGCTGGGGTGGGGTGGAAGAAATCGCCAGTTAGTTTAGCAACCGGGATGGCAGACAAGCTCTTCCCTTGGAAGGCAAAGAGTGTTTAATTCTATCAACTCAGACAAATCCCAGATGTGAAAATATTATCAGCAGGCAAGAGAAAAATCACAACCACAAATGAAAAAAAAGGTAGCCAGTCTGATCACCCTTTTCCAAGTTTTCCTTTCATATTCATTTGTAGTCACACACCTGTGAGTGTTGCCAGGTGATAGTAGGTGCCATAGGCTTAAAAAAGAAAAGATCATTGAAAAATTTAGCCAAGAAGACTCTATCCATTGACCTCTTTGTTTCCGTAGGTGGAGAAAAGGTGTCCGTGATTCGGCTGCAGCTGTTGACTACCTTGATCCCTTTGAGGAATGCCACTTCTCTGGAAAAAATTAGGACCATCTTGCCAAGGAGGTTCATGCAAGTTCTTCCACGCACTGATGCTTAGACCCTCAAAGAAATGTTTCCATTTTTACAATTCTGATTATTTCCACATTTGCATATTCTTTTTGGAACAGCCTCCATTGGCATATATTTTTAATGTGTGAGGTCATAGGACTTTATGTAGCAATCTTTATGTTTTCACTTATCTTCATATCATGAAGAGTTCTTTGTGTGACTGCAAGATCTTTACAATGATCATTTAGAATTATGAATATATTACTTCACATGAATGAAGAGTACTGGATTAGGTTTCTATTGCTGTCACAAAACTTGCTGCAAATTTAATGGCTTAAAACAATATAAGTGTATTATCTCACAGTTGTGTAGATGAGAAATCTGGGCCTCAGAGGCTACAGCCAAGTGTCGGTGGCCTGGGCTCCTACCTGGGGAGAATTAGCTCCCAAGTTTTTCAGGTTATTTGCAGAATTCGGTGGCTTGCCGTTGTAGGGCCGAGGTCCTGTATCCTTGCTGGTTGCACTGGGGCCAGCTCTCAACTTCAAGAGGCCTCACTCTGGTTCTTGCCTGTAGGCCCCTCCATCTCAGAGCCAGCAGGAGTGCATCAAACCCTTCCGATACTTGGAATCTCTCTGACTTTCCCTCTGCCACATTTTCTGCTCTGGCCAGAGAAAATTCTCTGCATTTAAGGGCTCATATCATAGCCCCGAGTCCATCAGATAATTGAGGATGATCACTCTACTTCAAGGTCCATAACCTGAATTACATCTGCCAAGTTAAGTTCCTTTTTGTGTGTGTCATGTAACATATTCATAGGCTCCAAGGACTAATGCGCAGACCTCTTTGGGGATGCCATTGTTCTATTTAGCACAAGCACTTAAACTAATCATTACCTATTCTTGGATGTTGAGATAGTTGGTAGGTGTTTTATTTATTTCTTTGTTTATTTTTGCACATAACACTGCAGTGAATACTCTGGTCACTTAGTTTTTGTGTCAAGAGGACTAGTTCTCAGATAAACTCCTATGGGTAGATTACTGGTCAAAATGATGGACATCTTTACAATTTGATATTTATCACTCTTGCTTTCTCAAAGGGTTGCACCTGTTTATATTACTACTGGCTTTAGATTTAATCTGTTCACCTCTACCTTTTCCCTCGTTGAGTGTTAGTACAAGCTGTAAAAAAAGACCACTGAGTGTTCTATTAATTGGGCATTTTTGTCTTCCAAATAAACTGTAAATAAACAGTGAACAAACAGATTTGAAGACAGAAGCCATCAGTGTCTCTTACTCCAGAGTGCTTTGTGGAATGCTGAGATCCTAGCTGAAGGTGGTGACATGCCGGATCTGTGTGTGCCAGCTTGTGAAAACTGGTTTTGTACACCTCTTTCTAACTTTGCATTCAGTGATGTCAAATTGGTTGCTTAAATTAGCCATGGTGGGAATATTTACACCATGGAAACTGGCAAACCCTACGAGACAATATTATATTTTTTTCTTGAGAGCTATTGGTTGATGGGTAATCAATGTGTCTTTTGGGTTTTGTAATTGTCCCTGGGGTTCTAGGAAAACACTTTTGGTGTCCAACAGAATCTGGAGATCACCACAATTTGAAAAGGAATAAGAGGGAGGACAATACTTTCAGTTAGCAGCCTAGTGTAGAGGAACAAGTACAGATTTGGGAATGAGACAGATCTTGTTTCAAATACTGGTTCCACAAAAAAAAACAACTTTGAATTTGAGGCAAGTTGCCAAACTTCTCTAAATCTCAGTTTCTTTAACTGAAAATGAGGAAATTCATACCAAGCTCATAAGATATTTGGAGAGATTAAATACTATATTGATATAAGTAACACAAAAGGTATACAAACGAAAATATGTTACTGATAGTAAGTATAAATCCCTGGAGTGGTTGCCAACTCACTCCTGTGTCAACTAAATAAGCCGCTCGATAATATTTTATCACTCCAAAAACACTGTTATTCCTACCTTACATTTAGGCTCCATTTGCAATACCCAGAAAAGCAATGATTAATACATTCACCAAGAGTAAAGCCTCTAATTCCCATTCTCTTGCTCCAAATTCTCAGGGAGATTATAAACTGAGGACCAGGGTACATGCCCCATTTACATCAAGACTCTGGGCACTGCCTGGATTAGTTTCCTATTTCACAAGCAGACATTTATTAAAAATATTTATTGAGCTGCTACCTTTCTGGTAATAAAAATACTCATTTCATTTTTAGAGCACTTTAGAGTTTACAAAGCAAATTCACACCCATCATTTTATCAAAATATCATAACAATAAGATGAGTTAGATGTTGTTATCATCATTTTAGAGATGGAAACTATGGCTCAGAGAAGAGAAGCCACTGTCCTGGGGTCGCCCAGCTAATAAAAAGTTGTGACATCAATCATTCTTTAACCATGAATACAAACAAGTATGCCTTGTCTACCATGTGAAAGCTAAGCCACTTGATTGGTTAGCCCAGTTGGGTCAATTAATTTGTAATGATGACTTACATTTTCACAGCATAATTGCTGTTCATGCAAAGAATTCGCAAAATGCTTATTCATGTATTATCTCAACTGAGTGTCAGAAAAACCTATGAGGTACAAGAAGAAGGAAATGTGTAGCTAAGAGGGAAGAAAGAGGACATCAGTTGAGCACCTACTATGTACCCAGTTGGGTTTCCTAGAATGTTGAGTCAGAGGCAAAACTCATGCAGTGATGTTTCCTTGAGAAATGTAATCCAGGGAAGCAAAAGTAAAGAAAAAGGGAAATGAGACAGAGAAATATGAAAAGTAAGTATAAGATGACATCTTATTGAGCTGCAGCAGCTTCTGAAGGAAACACAGTAGGTTGCTTCACTGTATTTGAGAAATCTTAGAAAGGAACCACTCTGACTAGGTCCACTCTTTCCCGCCTTCTGACTCTAACGATGAACGGAATCCCTCCCAAGGGCATTAACAAGGGCTGTGTTACTTAAGCTCCCTGGGTAGTCACTGGGGGAGGCCAAAGGATTCATGGGCCAGGAGAGGTGAGTCCTGAGGTGGCTCTGCTTGGGGTAAGCACTACATAAGCCATGCTGACATCTGGCCCTTGCTGAAGAGGGACATTGAGGCAATTGACAGTGTTTGGGGATGGGGTGAGTGTGGTGGTGGTAGCTGGGGCGGGGGGGGGGGCTTTGTGGCCATGAGTGTGATGTTAGCTTTTGCTGCAGGACAGGCAGGAATGAGCAGAGCTTGGCCGGGATACACAATAGGTCGGAAACATTTAACTTTCTCATCTGTACCATCCTCCTGAGAGGTAGATGTTGCTCTTCCCAGTCTTTCACATGGGATTCATTGGGGGTAAAAGGTGGGATGGGGCCTAACTACAGGTTTACATGGCTACACAATCTGGGCTCTTTCCAGATTAATTTAATAAAATATGAAATGCTGTACTTCATTATTTTTATTAATTTTTTGCAAAAAAAAAAGAAAATGAGAATTAAGCATACTTATTTCACCCATATTCTAAAGTCACAGAAAAACAGAGTGGTCATCAGACTACTTTCCCTAAGTAGAGGGCATCTCTGAGATTCCAGCTTGTCCCTCACCCTTGCTGGGACTCGGGGCCTATGTGTGGATTAGCCCTTGTTGAAAGTGCCTCGGGTGCCCTTTGCAATCAGCATTCTGGACCCGGACTCCTCCTGGGGGTTATCTTGCTTCCTCTTCCTCCTTAAGCTGTCTCTTCTGTCTGTGTTCCTTAGCCAAAGGGTGACAATGTCCTTCATCTAAGATTCTTGCTGCCATACGCCTTCCAGATTCAAGAATCATCATTCTAAAATGTTAATCTGGCTAATTTGCTCTGCAGAAAAATCT
Source organism: Eonycteris spelaea (assembly GCA_003508835.1). NCBI lineage: Eukaryota > Metazoa > Chordata > Mammalia > Chiroptera > Pteropodidae > Eonycteris > Eonycteris spelaea. The sequence continues at coordinate 3,538,521 of PUFA01000030.1, read as the reverse complement.
TTCCAGTGCTCCAAAGATAAAGTCTAAGCCACTTGGCTTCGCTAATCGAGCCCTTGTCTTTCCTTCTCTCTTCATCTCTCCTAGAGCACGTCCACCCCACAACTTAAATTTGAATGTTGAGAGAGAAAAGCTCATATACTTTCATGCTTATGTGCCCTCTTTTCATGCTGTTTCTTCTTTTGAAAATACTTTTTATCCTTTGAGAACTTCTGTTTATTCACCAAAATTCTCTCCTCAAATGCTTTCTGTTTTTTAAAGTCATCTGTGGTTTTCCCGTTCAATCCAAACAAAAGGTTCAGATATTTATACTTTCCTAAGGCTTTATTTATACCCCATCCAGTAGCAATGATAACAGAACCTCATTATATGTTTACTCATTTTAAGTGTCTTTTTCTTCCTCTAGTCTGGTCAGGGACTATTCAACTCAGTCCCTATGATGCTTTAGTACAGAGACTAGGTCATATCAGGAGTTCAATGACTGCTGGTTGATATGATTCGTCCTTGGGTGGCCAACCCCCCCAACTAAAAGCAGGTGCTCGTGAATCACCATTGCATTTTGGGTCTTAAGACTCAAAACACATTAAAAAAAAGAAAGAAAAGAAAAGAAAAAAGAAAAAGAAAGGAAAGAACATAAAAAAGAAAGAGTCCACCTAGATCCTGAATGGTTTACTCCAGCACCAACCTATTATTTGATGTATCTTTCATCCCAAAGACTCTCAAATCCACTGCAGATGTGATTTTGATTATTAAGTGATTACTTTTTCACCCTGAGCTACAGAGATGTTTCCTTGAATATCTGACTAAATAAAATCTGCACGTGTAGAGGGCGAAAATGAATAAGGCCAGGCAAAGAAAAACTACCCAGGAGTAGAAATCGAACAATTCCAGAGCTCACACAAGAATGAGAGACATTTCAATTCCAACTAGTCACAGTGACAAGATCTCGTTGAATACATGGAACATTGAATAAAGACCCCAGAAGGGTCACTCGTTAGCAGTAAAACACCATGAACAGGAATGAAAAAATGGAAATATACATTTGTAAGGTTATTACATTAAACATGAAATAATATAATACTTTTCATATATAGACAGTTATAGGTTAATATAAAGATACGTAGCTTAAATCCTAGAACCACTAAAAGTTAAGCAAATGAAGGAGACAAATTATAATACTAAAGAATACTAAATTAACCCAAAAGAATGCAGAAAGAGAGATAAAAGGGACAGAAACCAGATGAGACAAATAAGTACAAATTAGTAGTTGATAGAAAGTCATGGGGAGGGGAACATGGCATAGGGAATGCAGTCAGCAGTAATGTAATGGCTATGTGTGGAGCCAGAGGCAAGATAGAGTAATCAGGAAGACCATTTCACAAGCCATATAAATGTCTAACCAATGTACTGCACACTTGAAACTAATAATAAAAAAATAGAAGGATGATAGGTTTCAATCCATCAATTATATTACATGCAAATAGACTGAACACTCCAATTAAAAAGCAAAGATTGTCATGCTGTGTAAAAAGGCAAGATATAACAATACACTATCTTCAAGAAACATGCTTTAAATATAAAAAAATAAAGTTAAAAAATAAGAGGATGCAAAAAATGTATCCTGCAAACTCTAAGTATAACTATATTAACACAAGGGATATGACCAGAGACAAAAAGGAATGTTTCATAATGATAAAAGGGTAAATTTGTCAGGAAGACCTACCATTTGCAAATAAATACAAACCAAATTACAGTACTTTATAAAATTAAAAGTTCCAGAATTGAAAAAAGGTATATGCACCTTCATAGTTATTATTGTAGTGTTGAATACTTCTATCTAAGTAATTGGTAGGATATATGGAAAAAAGTCAATTAAATTATAAAATACCAGTGACACTGTCAACCCACTTTATATAATTGAAACTCATAAATTACACCTAATAGTGGGAGAATACATCTTTCAAGTACACATGGAGTAGTCACTGATATAGGCTGTATTATGGATGACAAAACAGTCTCAACAAATATAAAGGGATTTCAATAGAGAGTATTCTCTGACCTCAGCAAAATTAAATTAGCAACCCATAACAGAAAGATATCTGGAAAATTTTCCAATTTAAACAATACATTTCTAGATAACTAATGAGTAAATAAAGAAATCACAAGGACAATTAGAAAATATAATGAACTGAATTATAATTTCGAGAACAATATTTGTGGGATGCAGCGAAAGCAATACTTTAAAGAAAATTAATAGTTTTAAGTGTTTATATTAAAAAGAGGAACTATTTATATTAAAAATAAGTGCTGTGAATGGTCTGAGTTTTCCCCTACTTTCAAGTTAACAAATTAGCTGCCACGGTTATATGAATGCTGGCCGAAGACATGACACTTGTGGGTCAGAGACAAAGAACTTTATTCTATACAGCAGTAGCAGGAGGCAGAGTATCAGCATTTCTCATGATTCTCTGAGTCCCAATTCCCACAGGGTAATGAAGAAAGGGCCAGATGACACCTAACCATGCAGTGAGAAGAAACCATATAGGAGAAGAAAGTCAACTTAGGAAACCTGGATCTTTTATGATGGATAGTAGCCTATGTGGCCTTTTGCTCCAGAGGGAGACATTATATTTATTATATTGAACAGTAAACACACCTGCCTTTGCTTTGGCAGGAGACACTATATTCTCCATGACTGTTTGCCATACAAACATCCTGGAAAAGATAGTCCAATTAGTACTTTTGCTGGTAAAATATGCAGAAACATGAGAGAAACATATTCATGGAGAACTATCTTCAACAGGTTCTAAACCAGTTATTTAAATTTCCATTTTAAGAAACAAAAAAAGAAGAGCCTATTTAATCCAAAACAAGCTGAAGGAAGAAAGTAATAAAGATCAGAACAGTAAGTAAATAAAATAGAAGCAGACTAAAAGTAGCAAAAAAATTTTTAAAGCTTGTTCTTTGAAAAAAATCAGTAAAATTAATAGACTTCAAGCTTAAGCAATGAAGATAAAAAGAGAGAAGATGAAAATTATCAACACCAGCAATAAAAGAGGGGCTGTCTACATAGATCCTGTGACCATTAAAGCACTCATAAGTTTACATTATAAACGACGTGATGGAAATAAATTTTACATCTTAGATAAAATGGACTAATTAATAACACATTATTAGATTTACTTTTTTTTTATTGCTTCTGTGGCAAATGACTACAAACTTAATGGCTTAAAACAACACACAAATTTACTACCTTTGAGTTCTAGAGGTAAGAAGTCTGAATGTGTCTTACCAGGTTAAAATCAAAATCTGAAGTTCTGAGCAGTCAGATTATGACCAGTATCGTAAAGGCCGATCAGGGAGACAAAAACTATGGCGAACCTTTGGCCTTTCCAGGCAGCCAGGACCACATTCCCCAGCCAGAGACTTTAGGCAACAACCCGTTGTCCCTTCAATGTCTCCGGTACATTCGTGAGAAGTTCAAAGGTCTTGGTTTCTGGGAAGATATTTGGATGTCCTAAGAACATAATAATATGTGCATAATAACCCCAAATTGGAAAATATACAAATGTCAACAGACTGGTGAATGAGGAGACAAATTGTGGTATACCATAAAAGAAAATTCTACTCTGTAATGAAAAAAAACAAAGTGCTCGTGCAAGCAAAAACATGAATGAATCTCAAAAAAAAAAAAAAAAAGCCAAGAAAATGTTAGATGATAGAATATATACTGTACTAAATCCATTTCCATTAAAATCTAGGGCTGGTAAAGGCAATCTCTATCAACGGGAAGCAGATCAAGAGCTGGGAGTGGAGGTGGAAAGTGATGGCAAAGGGGCGCGAGGGAACTTTTTGGGTTGATGGAAACGTTCTTTATCTTGAGTGGGATTGTGGCTACACGGGTGTGTGCATTTTGTCAAAGCTCATCAAACGATCCACTTCAAATGGATGCAACAGGAAGGAGAGAGTAGGTCCCCAAGCCTGGTACAAACTGAGTTGTCTGAAGCTGAATGAAAGTGGGGTTTTGATCACAGCTGGCCACCTCTACCACTCAGACCACCTCTGGTGCAGCCCAGGGAGATGGGGCTGTAGGACAAGTAGGTGAAAATGTAAAAGGTTAGTCTGCAATTCCTCTGGGAGAATGAGCCAAAGGGAAGTGGTGTTTATGACTTTCTCTGTTTGGGAGAGATGGAGGAGCAAGTTAGAAACAGTCCAAAGCAAGGTGGACATGGCAGCTTAGGAGCAGAGCAGAATGGGCTATCTCCAGAAAGAAAAGAACAGCCATCATGGTAATGGTGGAAGCTGTAACAGATGTCAGAACCCAGGTCTCAGAGCAGGCAGGGGCGAGCGTCAGACCACAGAGGACTGGGACAACTCGCCCTAGGGCCTCCACGATGGTCTGTGGGAATCTGAAGGGGCCTCAGAGGGTAGGGACAGAGCCGGAGAAATATTGACAGCAACGTTTATTGTGATGGAATGATAGCTCCCAGATGAGCGAGACCTCGCCAGCTATGGGGCAACAAAAGATTCTTCAAGAACAGGCAGATAAGACCGCAAGGGGCATTGTATGCCTGTGAATGAAAACCATGAACTTGAATCGCTTCGAAAACACTAGATGATAATTTAAATAACTGATACCCTAACTGATTTTAGAACAATGAAGCAGGTACTTTAGATTTCTAGGGTCCCCCAAAGTGTGGGTCACATAATCTATAATCCAGCTCCTGGTGACATAAGTTCAGACATTGAGAGTCTACATTAGAAATGCTGCTATCAATTATCAGTGAACTTGTATTTTTTAGCTCTTTTTTCTTTTTTTAGTAGCTAATTTTAATGTAAATTTATAAAAGTATGTAACTGAGAAAAGTTGGAAATTAAAAAAAAATGGTCATTTATTGTATACAGTTTGAGAAGCACTGCCACAGAATAAACAATAGTCCAGAGGTCAAATCCAGCCCATCTATTTTCTACAGCCTATGAGCTAAGAATTTTTTTTTTCATTTTTGAATAGTTTTTAAAAATCAAAAGAAGACTATTCCATGACATGCGAAAATCATGCAAAATTCACATTTCACTGTCTAGAAATAAAATTTTATTGGGACACAGCCAAGGTCACTCATTTGCATATTTTCTATGGCTGCTTTCAACTGCAATAGCAGATTGAGTAGCTGTGACAAATACCACAGGGCCTACAAAGCCTGAAATAGGTTAGTCTGAGCCCTTTACAGAAAAAAGGGCTGCCCCTACTCTAGAAATCGTTACAACTGTTGCCTGCCCCTACTCTAGAAATCGTCATAACTCATAAGCCTGTCTCTTGGTAATCCAGCTATTTGAAAATCACCAAAACGATCGTCTTTCTTCAAAACTTGTCTTTATTAGCGCCGGGCTAATCCCGATAGGTCTGCTCCTAGTTAAGTCCCCCTGACTGGGCCTGCTACTGTCCTGCTCATTGTGTTCCCATTGGTGCCCTGTGACTGTTGGCACGTGCCTTGGCTCACCACCATCTCCGTAACAAACCGCTTGCTGCCTTTGTTGTTCTGGGCATTCCCATTCACGTTTTCACCAGGTCTGACCCTGCCTGACTTGTAAAATCTGATGGGATCTCTGCCCGAGGAGGGATGAATGAAGGGCGGGTGGAAGTGCCACTCAAAAGAGGTGGTAACATCTGAGCAGAGGGCAGGCTGCACAGAGATGGGCGGCACCTCGCGCCTGCACGCTTGGGCGATCGCTTAGCTCTGGGTTTCCTGAACATTAACTTGCACACAGCTCAAAACAACTCATTAGTGTGCGCAGGAGAGCTGAACAGTTCAGGCTTCTCAAGAGTCCACTGTTTCACTAGGTAGGAAAGTGCAGGGGAGATGGTGGCTCTGGGGCTAAGAGACTTCTCTATGTGAGCAGGGATGTTGCACTGGGCACCTTGGCAGGAGCTGAGCTAGGTAAACAGTTTCATTACACATAAGCCACATGAAGAGGAGTGAGTAGATGTCAGAGCTGGGCTTTTGCTTTCGGGTGCTCGCCCAGTCCTTGGACGGGCAAGGAGGCAGCCCAGCTGGGGTACAGTGGAGAGAATACCATGCTTGATGCCAGAAAGATGTCACTTACCAGCTGCATTATTTGGGGCCATTTGCACTGCCTCTCGAAACTTTGTGAGGTTCTATTTAGTTCATGGGGCAGTTGAGAGATCACAATGCATAAAGCGAGTGAAGAGTTTTGTCAACTGTAAAGCCCAATGCGAATGTGAGGGGTTATTACAAGGCATCTTGTAAAATTCATTCCTTTCAGTGCCTGCAGTGACCAGGGAGCAACTTTAGGGTTAGGTTTGGGTCAAAAGTCTTTTGACTTGTAAGAACATAGTTTTAGGTCTTTCTGCAAGTTAGATAATCAGATTGTTGGGGATCTGGAAGCCCTGTAGCTCTCCCATCCCACACTTGCCCCAGCTTCTCTGGTACTTGGCTTCCTCTCTGCAATGCCCTTGCTAGATGATTTGACATCCTTCCAGGGATGGGGAGCTCACTCCTTGACAAATCAGTCCCTTTCATCTTGATAGAGCTCAGGCCATTGGAAAGTTCTTATTATTGGGCTGAAGTTCACTTACTGTGCTTTTACTTGTGGGTCTCTTTTACTATTTTATCGCTTGGGTCCTCTCATAACAAATCCAACAAATGCAGTTTCCAGCTTCATGCGAACCAGCCCAATTCCTTTATAAATCTCATGAACTTTCATAATTCTTTTTCTGTTTCTCCATAACTAGCTATCAAGTGTATTTGTTTCCAAATATCAAGGGCCCCTCTGAAAATGTGCATCAGAGCCACTGTTTGAAACTCACGTGGGTCACCCCACCGACTGGTGGCAAGGGTCCTGAACTAGAATTCAGAGGCTTGAGTATTCCTTATATGGGTCCCACAGATTTAATCTGTGCTCTCATACCTGCCTTGCTTTTAATCAAAAAGAGTAAGCTCATTAGATAACCCACTAAGCAGGTAGTTAGCCTCCTTAACTGCTCCCAATATTTATGTTCTTCCTTGGAATAGCTTGCTATTTATTAGTACCCAAAGTAAGTCTCAGAGAATCTTCCCATCCATCTTAGCTACCTTTTCTTAAAGCATCCCCTCTCCCACATTTGAAAATGTGTTTCATTTTAACCTGAAGCTGATTTCTCTTCCTGGAGTATCATAAGGGTGGCAAGGTCCACTTTTCCCAAGGTCTTGTCTCCTTGATGTCACTCACTACCTCCCATGACCAACCAGAAGGAGATGCATTGTCACTTCCCCTCTGAACAGCTTTTCTCTAACCAGGCAAGAATTTAATTTCTGCTTTTGACAAGACAAACATTTGTAAAGCCAAAACTTTTCTCAGACCTGAAGTGTGAGGTGTTTTTCCTTCTGACATGGATTCTGCCATTTATTGGTTATATTATTTTGGAAAATAACATAATTTCACGTAGGTATTTCAAACCATACTAGGACACCTCTCCTTTACCAAAATCTCTGGTAAAACTGATCACTGAGGAAAGAGAAATAAAAAGAAAACTAGTATTTAATGAGCACTTATTTTATTTCCAGGCCTATTCGTAGCTCTCAACTTAACGTTATCGATTTAATTTTCAGAATGACTGTATCTTGCAGATGGGAGAACAGAGACTATGTGTGTATATACACATGCACACACACACAGTTTATAGGACTACACATAGCTACAATAGAACCATACATTAGGAAAAGCAAGGGAATGAAGAATACAGGATTTAGGTGATGGTTACTATGTGTGCAAGAAGACAGGAAGAGGAATCAGTTGAGGGACTGTAGTTAGATGACGGTTATTGTCAAAGGTCTAGTTTTCGTTCTGAGAGGTAGCTTCGCGTATGCATACCTACTTAGAATGATTAATTAAATAGCGAGAGAAACAAAAGTGGGACATGCAGAGACCAATGATCAAAATGTGTCATGACCCATTAGGATGAACTCAGTGCCATTTACCTGTGGTCCAGTAAGAACAAAACAAGTCTCTAAAGGTAGTTGCCTCTGGCTTTGCCTAACAGGATTGGTTTCTCATGTAGATAAAATCTTATGAAGATCTAGAGGCTCCCCTCCATTTTGAAGTCACCCCAAACGAATTGTATGGCCTCTCAGATAAGCAGGGGCAGAGAAGGATAGAAGAAACACACTGGCCTTTAACTATTTCAGCCTGCAAATACCAGATATCACTTCTGCGCACGGTTCATTGGCCGAAACTAGTTACATGGCCCAGAATAATTGCTAGAGAGGTTGGGAAATACAGAAGAGGAAATGAATATTTAGTATTTTCTCAGCCACATTTCATTCCCCCCTCCCCCCCTCCGCCTCCCTTGTTAGAGTAAAGATGAACAGTGAAGATGAACAATTCTGGGTAAGATTCTATTTTTATCTGTCTTTCCTGTGACCTATAGCAGACAACATAGCCCCACCAAAGCAGCTTGGGCTTAGAGTCAAACATACCTGGGTTTGGGTCTTTGCTCTCCTCTGACATACGTGAACTTGAGCATGGCATGTTCCTTCTCTGAGCCTGTCTTCTCATCTGCAAATTAAGGAATAGAACCCCAATGTTGCAGGTTTAGTGTAAGGGTGAAATGGCCAAGGCCGTAAGATGTTCACTAACATGTTGGAATCTCAGTAATCTATTCACATGGTAACAATGATTACTAAGCAAAGCCACTATGAGGCCATTGTTCAAGTTATTTCAACCTCCGTGTAACTTTAGGGCTTGTCAACAATACCTTGCTTCATCATTGCTTCAGAAAATAAAGCCTCAGAGCCCTTGGTAGCATTGCTATCTTGAATAGATTTTGTCTGGAATGAAGAAGGTGTCTATGAGTGCCAGAAGCCTGGTACAAATGAAACAGCTCTTTTTTGACCATAAGATGCTGAAGTTTGGTATCCTCAGAGAAGCAAGTAACCATGTTAAGTCTAGAGTAGTCTTCAGAAGACTCGTGGTATTTTTTTCAGAAACTCTGTATTAGGATAAATTAGGTTATGCTGCCATAACAAACATATCCAAAGTCTCAATGGTTTATTTCTTGCTTATGAGAAATTCGCTTAAGATCGAGGAAATTTTCTAACACTCTTACTCTCCATGTACTCCATGTAATAACTCAGTGATCTACATGCAAGCAGCCTCCCCTGTCCTATAGCTACGCTATTTGGGAAATACAACCTTTTCAGTTGACATGGTAGGGGAAGAGGTACTAGACGTAATTGCATGGGCATTGCTTTGGCTACGAAGTGACACTTTCCACTTGTACCCACAACGCATTGCCCAAAATTAGTCAGATAGCCCTGACTAACTACAGGGGTGGCAGGGAAGTGAATCCTCCCTTGTGTCCAGAAGAAAAAGAAAGCTAAATAGGGTAACTACTAGAAGTCTCTCCCATACTCAGGTTCTCCACTCAACCTCCACTATAAAAAGACTCTTCCATGTACAAGGGCAAGAAAGTTGTGTCCATAAGGTATAACACATAGGCCAAAGGCATCAAACCGCTCACTCTTTAAAATCTTTTGAGTGCACTGCTTCCATGTCTTTGTGTTGTTCCATTGGCCCTAGAATGCACTTCCCTTCCACTTCTACACTTCCAAATTCGACTCATTTTTAAGGTGCCATCTTCATTGTCACCTCCTCTCTTCTTATCTCTTTCTGTGTTTTTTTTTCATCTATTCTCTTGCACACATTATCCTTCTCTTGAGATCCTCTGACCTGTTTGTTTTAACTCTCTTTTTTTGTTTGAATATTTGACTGAGCCAAAGACAGAGTACTGAAGGAACATGTGGAACTTGGAATCAAATCAAAAACCTTCAGTCTGAGGATCAGGAAGTATAATTGCATACTTTACACGGGTAAAATTCTGCCGCCTTTTAAAGTCGCAATTTGGCTGGAAATCAAGAAGACTATGAGCGGAGAAGCAAGACTAGCTTCCCAGTAAGTGGGGGACTTACTGATTGCACCACTTACTCAGGTCAGTCACTTCATCTGGCTGAATTTGCTCCACACCTAGGGTAGATGACAACTGGCAACCAGCTACTACTCGCCAGGTGGGTCAAAAGTGAGACCCAGCTCATGTCAAGATAGCATCTCCTGGCAATTATGAAATTTCTTTTGGAAAGTGCCATTGCTTAACCATCCAATTGAAACTTGGCTATTAATCATAGCAGACCTGGTATCCAAGTAGTTGGCTAGAGATGACAGTGTTCTGGGTTTTTACACTTGTGGGGTCAGATACAGAATCCCTACTGGTGACTGCTCTCAAACACCTTTCCTGGGGACAGACATTCTTTTCAGCAGCATTTCTGATGAAGCCCTTCTTGTTCCATGTCCCTGTGGATCCTCCTGGAGAACAGTGGCAGCATGATGTGTACGAACCTAATCAAGTTTTTAAGACTAACACATGAAGGACTAAATACCCACTGAACTTCTCGACATTCTGGGCACCTTGCCAATGTGTTCACATACTCTCTTTGTAAGGTAAGGTAGCGACTACCAGCTCTATTTTACAGAGAGACTAAGGTTCAAAGAGCTAGTGCCCCAGATCCCATAGCTAGAAGGCACACTAGCCAGGCAGATACATGAACTCTGTGTCATAGTTCATGTGGTCATGGTGAATCAAATTTCCGACTCATGTTGTCACATATCAGGCGAGGATATGGCCAGGCTGGGCTCTAGTCACTAGGTCACACACTGGGTATCCTCATCGGTTCTTCACTGATTACCAACATGATGCCTACTGCATCCAGAAGGACAACTTAGAATCTGAGTGAAGAGCTTACGGTGTTTTCTATGACTTTAATGACACCTTCCCAGGTGTTAAGTGCCTTATGATGTACAGATAATATATACGTATTATCTCAGTTAAACCCACAACCATATTAACAGGAGGGAGCTGTGTCTCAGAGCAGTTGAAGAGAGGGTTCAAGGACACACTGTTGCTTAGGGTGCTGGGACTAGAGCCATCCTCCTACTATCTAGGGAGCCCTCTTTGAGCAGCCACAGTCATAATGACAAAAGCCAGAAAAGATGCTGTAGAGCCAGCAGCATAATACTTGCAAGGGTCTCTGCAAAGAGCATCAGTTTCTCCTCTATCCCCTGGCTGTGAAATGAGAATAATAATTCTAACATTTCAGAATTATTGTGACGATGAAATAGAGATAATGTTGTGTAAAAGCCCCTGGCCTACTTCCTGGCATGTAGAAGATAACTAAATTAAAGTGGGTTGAGCTGACTCTTTCTGGATTATTTCTAAAAGGTTGGACAGAGATTACTTTGGGCTTTATCCTCTATGGAGCCTAATTCAGCATCATATTTGCCTCAGAGGTGGGGGTAGAGGAGCAAAAGGTAAGAGATGAAAGGAGAGAGAAGGAGTAGGTAAACCACTCAGGGTGCCCTCGCTTTTCATTTATTGCTTCTGGGTACAGTGGTTTACAGGGCAGCTGGGGAGGGAGAACAGAATTTCATGACCTTATCAGAGTTTCCCCTGGTCCCGAGGCGGGCGGGCTTTGCCAGAGCCTTGGGAAGGAGAACTGCTGGCTAATGGCTGCATTTAAGCACTATCTGGGTTTTCACAGCCAGCTGACTGATAAAAAGGATCTTGACAGCGAACCCACCCCAGCAGTGGGTAGTTAATGGCACTTTCAGCTGAGCTCATTTCTGGCACGAGAAGCAGAGGATCGTAAACCAGAACTCTCACCTCAAGATGGATTCGATTTCCCAGATAGGGATGGTGGTTTCTAAGCCTTGAGCAATGGTGAACGCTCCTGTTTCCAGAAGTTCTGTTCTGCGCGGTGCTTCCCTGTTTGTAGAGCAGGCTCCTTCACATCGACACTTTGATCCTCCTGGCAGCTTTGCAAGGTGGGCCGGATGGTCCCAAGAGATGTTCACCCTTTCCTCCAAGAGGAAACTGAGGCTCAGCGCAGGTCAAGGGTGTGCCCACGCTTGCAAAGCTCGCCATGACACTCAGCTTTAAGACTCCTCCACCAGAATTTCTTTTCTGAGTGATTTTGTTTGCAGAGTAGGATTCCAGGGGGTTTTCTCACCTTTAATCAGTACTTCTGGGTCTAGTAATCTAAAATGAGGAAATCGAGGCTTTAGAGAGATTACATTCCCTGCCCCAAATCACACAGCTAGTAAATGGCAAAGCCAAGATTAAAATTTGGCTTCTTAATTGCCCTGCCAGTGTTTATCAAACAAGGATTGACTCGTGGTTCATTCTTGGGGAGCCTAGGATTACACTGTTTCAAATACTTTGCATTTTGGTTTTGATGATGATCTTTAAAATAATCTCATTTACCTGTTAAACATTAAAAACTACTTTAAACAATATTAATGATCAATTGAAATGGAAAGATTTATAACATATAAAATATGAGACATTCATTGCTTCAGTTTGTGGGTCCCAAAGTGGAGACTGTGTCCCATGTCTGAGGTCATTTTTTAGGGTTCTATGAAGAAGTTTACTTTTTCCACATCAAAGATTCACAGTTGACATTTGAACAACTATGAGGGTTAGGGACATCGATCCCCATGCAGTTTAAAACCACATATAACTTGACTCCTCAAAACCTGAACTGATAGTCTACTGTTGACCACAAGCCTTATCAATAACACAGTCAGTCAACACATATTTTGTATGTTATGTGTATTATATACTATATTATTACCAAGAAGTAAACTAGATAAAGGAAAATTTATCAAGAAAATCATAAGGAAGAGAAAATACATTTACAGTACGGTACGTATTTATTGAAAAAAAATTGCATATAAGTGGGTCTGTGCAGTTGAAACCCATGTTGTTCAAGAGTCAACTGTGTATATTACTCAAGTTTTAGTAACTGAACTGTGAGCCCCAGCCTCCCAGGTGACCTGTAGAAACACTTTTGCGTTCTCTCCTTGAAGTATGTGAGTGATTATCACAATCATTTTGAAGTCGAGGGATCTAAGGGAGGTTTAGATTTGTATCCAGGGTCACACACCTAGGAACCAACAGATTCTAGCTCCAGTCTCTGTCTTCAAATCCATCCAGGCTGCTGAAGAAAACGAAAACTCCAGTTTTCCAGCCAGAGAGTGACTAAAAGGCTCCGATTTCTCCCGAAAAGATCTGGAGGGCACAAATTCAAAGTGGGTGGGATTGGAAATGAGGAATGTTACAAACTTCCTATCGGTCAGTAGGGGTCCTCCTGGTAGGAGAATGAAAAGGTGTTTTCTCACTAGTTCAGCCAGTCACCTGTCCTAAAGCAGAACCATTTCCATCTCCAGGATTCTATAAGGTGATGATTCCCAAATTCCACTGCAGTGTTTACAGTTCTCCAGCCAAGCACTCCCTTACTTCAGCTTTAAGCAAAGGATTGCAAATGTTTGCATCCACTTTCTTATCTGGACTGGCTCTCCCACATCTCCTACATGTGGTTTTCATATGGCTTTTATGAATGCCCGAAGTCTGTTCCAGCTTGTTCTAATGTTGCAGTGTTTTAACTGCCATAACACAGTGGTATCAACAGATAAATCAACTAGATACGCTGAAAAAATTATGGGCAAGAATCCTGTTCTCTTCACCCTGCCTAATTCATCCACGAGAAGAATCTGCCTTGGGAGTTGCCGGGAGAAGAGTTATGTGGAATACAGACCAGAAAAATAAGCCAGCCCAACGATCCTATTATTCCTAAACTTCTGGACTGTTTTCACTTAAATCAATGGCAATTTTCTCTAGAGTTGCCCGTTCTCTGAACCTTGTGATTCCTCCTTTTAGAGGGTTTGCTGAGCTGCTTCTCATATTCAGCCCGTCTCCTTTTTCTCAGTTGTGACTTCATTTGCTTAATGGGTCTTTCTGCTGTGAATCATGATGGTTCAGGTTGCCGACTCATAATATTTTTGTATCACTAAGGATGTCCTTGTCCAGACCTCAGATTCACTCCTCTCACTTCCCGAAAGGAGAAAGTTTCTGAAGGATTATTAGAACACACAGCACAAAAGGCTTCCTTTGCCTCCCTCTGCATTTCAGCATCCAGGGTTTTCCTCTCTGCTTCATTCTCAGCATCTTCTTTAGAGTCCGATAGAGAGTTGGGGGGAACATTTGCTTTGGGGAAATAGGCTTTGTAATCCTTGGTCCCTGAAGTGATTTTCAATAGGAAATCTGAATTCCTGCTTCATGTAAAATGGGTCTCAGATGCTGAGAAATGAGTATTTGAGCATAATTTATGATTTGCTTTCCATAAATCAGTGCTATTTTGCCTACACGTCATTTTGAGAACTGTGTATGGCTTTGTAAAAAATAAATGTGTTCAGGCAGAGAATACTGATTTGGAATCGCGGGTAATATGTTGATCCCTGGTCCTGTCGCCAAGTAGTTGTATTACTTTGGCAAGTTGCTCCAGGATTTTGAGTTTCATAGGGAGTTGTAAAATTGTTAAATCATATTTTTCAACAATTAATTCATTAGTTCAACCAACACGTATTGCCTGCCCACTCTCTGCCAGTCGCCACGCTGGTCCCTTCCAACTCTCTGACATGCTGCGAAAACCTGACCCCATGATTGGTTACATTCTTGAAGAATGAAGTTGATAGGAAGGAACTACCATTATTTGACATTTGCTGGGAGTCAGGGAGGCAATTTTATTTGATCTTTGCACTAACTCTGCAACGTGGTAGTCCCATTTTACAGATAAGGACTGGAGACTCGGAGAGGTTGAATGATGTGCACTAGGTTACATTTCTTCTGAGGGGTAGCACCTGGGCTGGAACGCAGGCCTGGCTGGCCACTGACTCCCTTAGACAGCTAAAAGTTGTGTCTGGTCTTAGCATTTTCAAGTCTTACAACACATCTGGGACACACAACTTTGTTTTTAGGCAAAATGGAGACTGAGTTGCCATCTCTGATTGCTTTCTCTTACCAAAGCAGATTCTTTCCCACACCCGAAAGTGGAGCCACACACAGCCCTGCACATGGACGGGAGGAGGAGCTGCTGGGCCCTCCAGATCCGCAGGCTCAGACTCCCCAGGCTTTTTCATCTGGGAAAGTGTGTTTTGGGGAAGGCACCCGAAATCTGGAGTCCCTCACAATCTCTGCTCTGCCTTCAAGTATAGACAACTTTGTAAAAGTGTAAAAGTGCACAGCTGGAAAATACCAGCCCCAGCCCTGTGAATCAGTCCATCTAAAGTCAGTCTCCTTAGCAAAGGTCTGTTTTCTGTTAGCTCCACGTATCAGAGGTCCCTAACCCCTGGGCTACAGACCAGCACACGTCCGTGGCCTGTTAGGAAATGGGCCACACAGCAGGAGGTGAGTGGCGGGAGCGTGAGAAACTTCATCTGTATTTGCAGCCGCTCCCCGGCGCCAGCATCACCGCCTCAGCTCCACTTCAGATCATCAGGCATTAGATTCTTATAGGAGCACGGGTCCCTAGTGTCAAAAAGGTTGGGGACTGCTGCCACACATGATAGCCTCAACTCAGATCCACTGTGCTGACAGTTTTGGGCAAAGACAAACGCATTTCCAGAACACAATGTAGCCAGGCTTTCTGGAGACACCAAAAAGACAAATATTGAAATGGGGGGGGGGGAAGAGGAAACACATACAAAAACACAAAAACATTCAAAACAATGTTTTCTTTTGTGAGAGCAGAAACATCACTGTTATTTTGTCATTTCTTTTTATTCCATCTGAAAGGGTCAACTCTTGAGAAGAACGGTTTCTGCCGGCACCGTCATCAGCTGGTGGACTGAAGGAAGGGAGTTAATGAGCCCAAGCAGAAGGCCGAAACAAGGCCTCCTCTTCTTGTTACTGGGAACTATGCTTCGTTACGAGACGTCTTTCCAAAAGTTTTTCATTAGCTGGAGTCTTGTTTTCCTTTTTTCTTCCTGAGAGTGAGATGAACATCATGTACCTGGGAAAGCCCTAACCTATGCTGTGGTTATGTCATGTTCTTCTTCCACGTCTGAGATCCACTCCTCACCACTCGCACCTTATCTGTCAAGCTCGGGACCCAAGAAGGGGACCGCAGAGAATGCTCCACTCAGAGGCACCTTCTGTCCTGACACAGACCTCCGTCCTGGGTCCATGCTGCTTGCCTCACCCTGGCAGGACAGAGAAGAAACTGAAAGGTTCTTGTCAACCTCGCTTGGTTCATTCATTCTTTTATTTAATGACACAGAAAGTCTAACATACTGCAGGCTCCATGCTCAATGGCAGAGGTCCAGAGACTCCTCAGACACATGATTTCACCTCATAAGGTTCATGATCTTTGTGATGAAGTGGAAGTGTGGATTAAGAGGGACAGACCAGCAGTGACAACACAGGGGATAGAGTAGGAAGTCAGGGATGGCCTCCTGGAGCAGGTGACTGTGACTGGAGACTCTAGGCTTGGTTCCCCATCCTTATCTGTTCTTCTTGAGCACTTGAAAAACATTGAAAACACAATGGCATTCTGAAAACGTCTATTAAAAATATTCAGACTTTTACATACTCAAATGTCTATTAAAAATATTCAGACTTATACATACTTTAAAAAAATATATTTTTCTAGAGCAGTTTCAGGTTTTCAACAAAATTGTGAGGAGGATACAAAGATTCTCTATCCTTTTTTTTTTTTTATTAGATAGAGATCTAAGCCATCTCTATCCTAGGACTTTAGGGACTTTACAACATAGAAAAAACACTAATACATAATAATGTGAATATACAGATGTTTTTGCAGCTCTGCATATACTGAAAAAAAAACAGAAAAACAAGAGAATTACTGAATAACTAAGCATACATCCGTTGTATGGGATATTTTGCAGCTATTTAAAAAAGAAAAAAAAAGAATGCAGCTCTACAAGATGACTTGGAGGATTTGTCTATGTGCTATTGTTAGATGAGAAAAGAAAGATAAGCAAAAGTGTATGCACCATGACGCTATTTTTATTAAAAAAATGATAAAAATCTTATGTGTGATAGATATGAATATATAGGTATCCAGAGATTTATATGTTTGCAGAGAAATCTATGAAAGAATGCACATCAGATTGTGCTGGGTATTTTCTGTTGCTCTTCAAATCCATTTCCTACCCTTCTGCAACCAGCGGTGTGCCCTGGAGCCTGAGCTTCATGGGCCGTGTCTACAGTCCAGTGTGCACTTTGGCTTCTGGTTGGCTTGGCTGATGGGAGGTACCAGCAAAAGATGAGAAGGAGGGAGAGATGTGAGGTCAGCGTGTATTCTCCTGGCTCTTTTCTGGCTAGTGGTGGTGGCTACAGGAGATGTCAGCACAGCACCTGGAGTGGGGGTCTCCATTTGACGCTGCTCTGTTTTTTGACCCTTCAAGCAGAGGGCTATCTGTTCTTGCTTTGCCATCTTTTGCTTGTTTTTCTGAACCCTTTCTTAAATTTGTCTCACACTTTAAAAACTGCTCCTTTATTAAAGTCTCCTTGAATACTCTGTATGAGTGTGCCGTCTGTTTCCTGCAAGGTCCCTGACTCATGTGGTTGTGAGTAGGTAGCAATTGGGGGAAGGGACCAACGAGGTGAGACAGCGATGGAGGGAAGAGGAGATGAAGATGGGGGAGCCAAGCTGAGAAAGACAAGGGACAAAAAGGCTTATGGAGTCACGTACATGTATGTATACGCATGGGTATACATGGATTGAGGTTAGATGCAATAATAAAAAAAGGAGAGGATAAAAAATACACTTCCTCCAGGCCCATCCCTTCTTTAGAGCAGTGGTGCTATAAGGACTTTGCTCTCCATTCACTCCTTTTGGCCCTACACGTCTTGCCCTGAGCCCAGAACACGTATGGCCATCCCTGGCTGAACCTGCTCACTCTCTTTCCATTCATCCTCTCAGCCTCGGGGTGTCCTGGCTAGAAGTGGTTCTTTCCCCTGCCGCCATGCTGAGCTCTGCATGGCTTCTTACTTGGCTCAGACTTGCTCCTCGGGGCCTGACAATCTCCGCGCTAGGATGGCCGCTTGTCACCAAGTCTACAAGGAGAAGCAGTGAGGGGTGCATATCTCCTGGGTCTTGACATGTTACACTTTCCAGAAACCTTAAGTGAAGCAGATGAAGTTTACAGTCCTGTTTTATTTCAGAAGGGAGAGGGGCTATGTACTCTGCATGAATAACCAGGAAAGAAATGCTTACTCATCTTTTTCAGAATTCCAGAAAATTTACATTCCTTCTAATATGTGCTTATTGAAAATATCTCCCTAAAGAAATGATGGCCCTGGTGATTTATGGCCCAAAGCTGACTGCTATCCAAAAAGATTATTAGATACTCTGTGCCTGAAAAGTAATTTTCTCTCCCCCTCCCCCGCTCTCTCTTTCCCTCCCCTCCCCCCGCCTCTTTCTCTCTCTTTCTCTCAATGGAACCTAGATACAGATCCCCTATTAGGCTGCGGATTTTCCAGGCCCATCATGCCAGTGTGGCATTAGAATTGATCACCCTGTCACTTAGGAAGATTGTCACCTGGGTGTTCTGGCCCCTGAACATGAGTCTGGGCTGTACTCTGAAATCTATAAAAAACTGTACAAATACAAGATATTACAGGTAAGATGATTGTCTAGGTAATTCAGGAGGAAATTCTTTTGTCTCAGTTGAATAATTTAGGGGAAAACATTTTGACTTGAATCACCCAGATGACTATTTTACTTTGGTTCTCCAGATCCTATTGTCTGTGTGGACACAGCTTTTGGAATTTGAAAAGAAATTCTACTATGAACATAAGAAATTCTACTATGAACAGAAGTTGGAAACTTTTTTTTTTTTCCTGAATGTGACTTTTTGCAATATCTTTTAATAATCCTCCAGACTCCTTGGACTGGCCTTCCTCTGACCAGAGTTCCCAGTTTGGCAGTGCCTCTTGTTCATCCAACCTTAATCCCCTTCACCGGAAGGAGAGAGTGAGCGTAGGCATGCAATACCTTTAAACACATAGGGTGGTGCCCACCTTTATTTACTAGCTAGAAAAGAGTTATCTTCTGGGCAGTGTGACAAAATTGCATTGTGATTTCTGGTTCTCCAAAGCGGAAGAGGGAACACAATTCCTTCCTAAGAACTCTTTGGTTTGGCAGTTGGGGTTGTTTGACTTGTGATAAAGGCTAATATTTATCCAGCCAGCTTCCCAAATCTGACCTGCTACTCTGAATCTGCTCAAGGGGTGACCAAGTCAGAGCTCTGTTTCTTATCACAGCCAAGAACCCAGGCTGGTATCAAGTACCAGTATATCATTTCTCTAGGACTGGCTTATAGAATCACGTGGTAGGGCCTGGAGGGGAGTTTCCACTTTAATTAATTCTAGTTGGTAGAAAGATATTGCATAAAATAACAAAATCCAGGAATGCTTTGGGGTAGAAAGACCAGCTAATGGTCTTGAAATATTATAGATGAAGAATCAGGGGCCTAGAAAGTATTAATGACTGCCCAGGTTATTTGGCTGGTTAGTTGCAGAGTCATAGCTATAGCTGTCTTGGCTAGAGTTACCTTTTATTGAGCAACAACTATGTGCCAGGCATGGGCACTTTGCATTGCAAGTAATGCAGACTCACCTTCAAATAGCTTAGTTTATAAAGGAAACACATTGCATACACAATTGTATGCAGTCCCAGTAGGGCGGGCTTCAAGGTTTGGTTCAGCGGCTCAAGTGAGTTATCAGACTGAACCTTGTCTCGCTCTCTCTTTTTCTTAGCCCTTTTCCCTTTGCATTGGTTCTCTTCCAGAAGGACTTTATCTTTATGGTGCAAGGTCACTGCCAGCCATTTGTGGGGTTATAGGCTCCAGGGTTCAAATTCGTAGATATTGGAAATCCTGCTTTACATATAGCTCCATGATAAGTCTCCATTGGACTGATATGGTTTTTGTGTCCAGTGCTAAACCAATCACTATCACCATGGGGATAGACTATGCTGAATCATTTAAGTCAATCAGGGCACACTCATGGGGATGGATTCAGAATCTAATCCTTCTATACCCAAACAGCTGACTGTCCGCATTAACCTGATTTTACTGTTTGACCATCTTCACTAATGTAACTTTACTGTTCTGCTATCTTCATCAATGCAGCTTTATTTTTTAGAGATCTCTTGCCCAGAAGGACAAAAGTTGCAGATTACTTTATTTCAGAAACTTCCTATCTAGTCAGCACCGAAAACGAATAAACAAACCACCCATTTAAATGAACATCAAATGTGGAATTTTCGATAAATAGCATCAGATCACTGTTTATTCTCCAAGATCCTTTGAAACTCTGCCTTAAAACCCTAGACTGTCTATCAATCCCAAACTATTATATCATGATCCTCAGTTAATCCTAATTAAGCGTCCTATTACTGACAGCCCATCTTACCAGACTCCAAAGTCTTATAAAGATCCCAATTTTGTCCTATGATGTTACTAACACTCTATCATGGCAGTATTCGCCTTTACTTCAATAAGAATATACTGAGTTTTGTCTTCTCAACTGGTTATTTTGGTGATATTTTCAGGGAGTCAGCGTTCAGGATTAATTCCACTCAATAATTTACTAGGCAGTTAGGGAGAGTTAGAAAGAGGGGAAGGAGAATGGGTGATGGGAACAACCAGCAAATGTCCATACATGCTCCACATGTGAGGCTCCAGCCTTTACATCTTCCATAGTGCATGTCTGAGGAAATGGACCTGGGAGAACAGGTGTTTGGCATTGCTCAGTTGGCATTTGCATTAGGGAAGGTAATGAATGAGAGGCCAGAAATGCACCAGGGTAATGAAAGAAAACATGGACTCAGCTGAGAAGACATGAATGTATGGTCTTCCTCATCCAGCTGCCCCCACAGCCCCTCAAGAAGCTATGGGCTTTAAGATAATGTTTTAGCATCAGGGAGAGTCTCAGTTTATTCTGGGGCAGTGGGAAGAACACTGAGCTTGGAGTCAGAGACCCAGAGTTCTAGCTCTATGCTCCTTTGCTTAACAGTTGTGTGGTCTTGGGCATTCACAGCACACACACCCTCTCTGAGCCTCAGTTTCCTTATTTGTAGAGTGGGGATGATGAAACCATCATATCTTATTTTGGAGATGCAAAGTAGATAATAAATATGAAAGCAAATATTTAAATGCAGAAATACCATATACATGTTCTCACTCATTATTAATTTTGTTAGTCATCCACAAATTCTAACTCTGTTGCTATTATGACTGATTTGTCTAAATTCTGGCAGGATTTAGAGTTTAGGTTAGCCTCTAATACAGAAAAAAGCTAATTGCCTCAAACCAGGTCTACAACCTTGGTCACATGGTGTTGTTCTCTTGACACTGTACATTTTCTCTGTTTGTAGGGGACCTAGTTTTTCTTGCTTTAATTACCAGGTTGGTCAGTGGAAAGAGCATAGTACTTAGAGGCAGAGAAATACGGTCTACGATTTCAGGTACGACATTTACTGGATATCTAGTTTTGGACATGTTTCTTAGCCTGTTAGAGCCTTAATTTACTTATATATAAAATGTATAAAATACAGCCAATTTACATGGCTGTTCTAAGGATTGTATATTAGCAGACTCTCAATACATCTAGCTGAATTGGAATCTGATATTTAGGTCACATTCTGTGATGTTTTTGTGACAAAATTACACTTTTACATTAAGTCATCTTAGGGTACCAGTGACCCCAAGGAAAGGAAACACATAGGGGAGTACATCCATGTCATTGCGAAGCCAGTTGATTACAGCAATAAGATGTTTTGTAATTCTGAGGATGCAACACCTGGTGACTATTGCAGGAATAATTACCATCCCTTATAATTGCAAATATTCCTGGACATGACATATCCTCATACTCTAGAATTCTCACAAAGTGGCATGGGGTGGTTGGGACATCTTTTGTACATTTGCATTGCCCGGGATACTTTTATATAACAAAGTGTTTCACAAGGATGCATGTTTCTTCCTCCCACACAAGAACCCAGGTAAAATGTCCCTTCCCTTCATGGCTGTAGACCTTATGCCCCTTCAGCAGATTGCTCAGGGAGGCACATGAATGGTCTTAAATGTTGGAGGCAGTCTGGTTCTGTCTGGACAGTTAGCAGAAAGCGTGGTTCTGTCTGTATGGATACTGGTTTGTATGGGTTATTTAAATAACATGATAGCTTAATTTTGTGGTAGAACAAGGTGTAAATTGAATTCAGTGTAAAAACTTAAGAATTATAGAGAAAAACTCCTCTTTACTAGGGGTCCTGTATTCTTTCCTTAATGTGGAAGGAAAGAGAAGCAGGAACATGGAGCCTTGGTATTCTCTAGTTATCCTGTGTCAGCTCAGCATATCCTGTACATGGTGAAAGAAATGCTGGCAGTCACTGCTGGTCAAGAAGCAGAATGGGATAGCCTAATGGTGAAGGTAATAATGAAGAGGTAAAAACAACATGGCATCGAGATACCCAGGTGGGGAATGAAGTGGGGAATGAAGGGAAGACACTGAGAGATGGAGAAAATAAAATAACATTGAAAGGTGTTTCTTTGTTAGATTCTTGAAAATCATTGCATTGATTCCTTTGAGAAATCCTAGAGTACAGAGATGCATTAATTTTTAAGGCTTTTAGAATTCAAAGCTGTTACTGAGTGCGATTCAATGTAAAAACTGGTCCATGTAAGGGTGAAACCCATGGGAGGGTGGCTTGTGGTTACTCTCTTTCCCTTTCACTTAGTATCAAAATGTGAGATGTACAGTTACCTTTGCATCTTCTTTGAGGCAATGGAGACCAAGTTGATTCCTAGCCCTACATAATGAGGGTGTAGACATCTGAGGGCCCAGCTTTATGGATTCCTATTAGACTTCTCAGAGTCCTAGGCTTTTCTTCTTTCACTCACTTGCCACAGGAGAGCAAACTGATGCTCATATTTTTCAGCTTGGCAAATGCCACTGAAGTAAAAACTGGCTCCAGGGCTCTACCAGCTCCTCTGATTTTCCGTCTTTATTTGCTCCCTCATAGGAATGTTCTTTTATTTCTTAATGGCTCCTGTATTGGAAGTTCTAGCTAGAGAAATTAGGGAATAAAAATAAATAAAAATTATCCACATTGGAAAGAAAGAAGCCAAATCATTTCTGTTATAAACAACAGAGAAAATAGACTGAGAAAATAAATGAATAGAAGCTCGGGGACTTGTAGGATTATATAAAAAAAAATCTAACATTCATGTCATAGAGTCCTGGAAAGAGAACTGTCAACACAGAACCCTACACCCTGTGAAAATATCCATCAATCAGCATGACGCAAGTGACACAGAACACTCGCCCAATGATAGCAGAATACACAATAGCCGAGTACACATTCAACATAAGCAAAATATAGCCTGAGACATAAAATAAACCTCCAAAAATGTAAAAGAAAGAAATCATACAGGATGTGTGTTCTCATCATAATGGAATCAAAAGAGAAATCAATGACAGAAAGATAAGAGAAAGATCTCCAAATACTTGGAAACTAAATGACACATTTCCAAATCATCCATGGGTCAACGAAGAAGTCTCAAGGGAAATAAAAAAAAATACACTGAACCAAATGCAAATAAAATGCAATGTATTAAAATTTGTGGGACACAGCCAAACAGTGCTGACATGGAAATTTATAGCAGTGATGCATAAATTAGAAAAGAGAAAGAGACTCAAATCAATATCTAAGCTCCCACTTCAAGAACCCAGGAGGAAAAAAGTAATAATAAATCCAAAGCAAAGAGGAGAAAGTAAATAACAAAGACCATTTTAGAAATCTATGAAACTGAAAACAGAAAAACAATAGAGAAAATCAATGAAACAAAGAGCTGGTTATTTGAAAAGATTAATAAAATTGATAAATTTCTAGCAAGACTGGCAAAAAAAAAAAAACAAGTAAAATAAAGGAGAAGATCCAAATTACCAATATCAGGAATGAAATAGTAGTAACATTTCAAACCTTGAAATTAACAAAAAAATAATAATGAAATAGTATAAACTATATATATACACATCTGACGACTCAGATGAAATGGGCTAATTCCATGAAAAATACGAAGTAGCACAACTCACTCAATATGAAATAGATTATTTTAGTAGACTTATAACTTTAAAAAATTGAATTTTTCATTTAAAAATTAAAAAAATATCTCCAGTCTCATATGGTTTCGGTGAAGAATTTTACCAAGTGTTTGAAGACTTAACACTAGTTGTACATAACATCTTCCAGAAAATAAAAGAAGGAGAAATACTTCCTAATTCATTTTATGAAATATACATACTGCTGGAGGTTCTAGCCAGTACAATAAAGGCAAAAACAAACAGACAAATGAACAAATGGAAATAAGAGGCGTGCGTAGAATATGTGGAGAAACTCATCTGATCTCTCGTGTATTGCTGGTGGGACTATAAAATGGTACAGACACTGAAAAATAATATGGCAGTGTCTTAAGAAATCTAACATGTAAAAATTATATAACCCAGTAACCATACTCCTGAGCATTTTTCCCCCCGAGAAATGAAGACCTACATTCACACAAAAACCTGTAGACGAAATGTCTATAGCAGCTTCATTCATATAGCCCCAAACTGGAAAACAGGTGAGTGGTTAAACAAACTACATCTATACCATGAGATACTACCCAGCAGTAACAAGGAAGAACTACTGATACATGCAAAAGTATGGACGCATCTCCAGAGTACCATACTAAGTGAAAAAGGGGATCTCAAAAGGTTACATAGTTTGATTCCATTCATGTAACATTCTTGAAATGACAAAAATTATTGATGGAGAACAGATTCGCGGTTGGCAGAGGTTAAGGAGGAACTAGGAGCAAGAAGTGAGTGAGCGTGGCTATAAAGGGCAACATGAGCGATCCTTGTGGTAGTAGACACGTTCTGTATCTTGACTCATCCATGTCAACATCCTAGTTGTGATACTGTCCTATGATCTTTCAAGATGTCACCATTAGGGGAAACTGGGTAAAGGTCTATTGTAGATCTTTCTGTATTCTTAAAGCTGAATCTACAATCATTTAAAAAGAAAAGAGTTTCATTAAAAAAAATCATATCAATTAGGAAACCCAAGTTCATGCAATTGAAAGGGCTTTGACAGCTGCTGCTTTACAAGTACACAGACTGATCTGACAGTCCCAGCAGATGTCATTTGTGCAGCTTGTTTGGTAATTAATACCTCATGGGTTCCACAGTAATTACAGTGGGACTCACACTATATTTCCCATGCCGGAAATCATCACATTCCCTTAGTAATTACTCAGGGGCAAACACCTTTGGCAGTAAAGGGCTTGCAATTGATGGGTGACAAACTGTCAAGAAATAAAGAACTCAGCTTAATTTGGAGGCAGGATTGGGCAGCGGTCCACACTCTCTATTGGTTTGCTGTGATCGTTAGTAAGATATTTGGGGTAAGTGTGAAGAATGTCTTAACAATGAATAAATAAATTTGTTTTCAAGATGATAGATCCAAGATAATGCTTAATTTCTCTATTTATTGAAAAAAAATTAACTAAAGAAGGACATGATGACAGCTCTTTGGCACATGGTGATTGTCTATCTTTACTCGGTCTCCCAAAGCGGAACCTTGGCAGAAATGCTTAGCATAGCGTTTTCCAGAAGAAAGCCCTGCTAGGTTCAGGCTGTATTATGGACTTCATTCTACTGAAGCCTCACGACCATAAGATAACCTCCGTTTTCCAGCGGGGCGGGGAACCTATGGGAGCAGGAAAGGAAAGCAACTTCTGGAGTTACTGAGAGCTGAAAAAATTGAAACCTGAGTCACTCCAACCACAATATTCTATCGGTCTCCTTTCGGCCCCATAAGAGCAGCATTGCTCCACTTCTCCAAAGACACCGAATTGAGAGCTAAGAATAACAGCAGGTCTATGAGCAATGTCAGCATTAAGTAGAAGGAGGAAAGGCCCCATATTGTGGAAAAGATATTGGATTTTGAGATCTAAATCCTGGATTTTTGTACTGCCTTCAGCTCAGAGACTTTTGCATAAAGCCTTTCACTTCCTTGAGTACCAGTTAATTCATTTGTGAAATAGCAATTAAATTAGATACTGAATGAGAATTAAGATTGCATAGGGTTTGGCCCCATAGTTCAATAAATGATGGACATTGTTGTTGTAAGGAATTCCTTGAGCTTAGGACAGGGCTATAGTTAATCATTAACCCCTCATTTACAACAGGGAACTCCGGCCACCTGCTGCTCAGGAATCCATTCCAGGTTCCTGTAAAGCAGGAGCCTCCCTATTTCCTCTTTGGAGGCTGAAGGCTCAGGGCCTAATTTAGCACTCTTATGTCCTGCCAACCCACGTGCTCTAAAGGGAACCTCACTGTTTTAAATGTTATCTTCTCCAGGAACCTTTTAGGGCTGGGATCCATCAGCTGTTTGATCCTCTCTCTTTCAAGCCAAGCTCACATGGCTTCTTCCATTGTGATTAGTTATGTGTCTGTCTCCCTACTAGAATGCTGACACCCTGAGCGGTAGTCTGCTTCAATATTGTGTCCTTGGGTCCTAGTACAGGGCCTAGCAAAGAGATGGCATGCCATCCATGTTTAAAAAGAAGAAATGGATAAGCACATGTATGACCTTCTGGAGGCTGTGCTGACATTTTGCTTTAGGATGACCAATGCTCACTACTCACTGTCCAGGCAATGTTTGATGTCAGAGGGAGATGGGGCTGTATAACAGCCTCAGAGGTAGGCACTTGGTGTTGGGCAGACATGAACCTTTCCAGCAGAGCCGATGCTATCTTATCATACCTGTTAATTTTCATACTTGGCATTAAGTTTTGTATAAAGAACCTTTCACGTGAGGGACTCAAAACACTCTAACTCCTGGGCTCACCCCTGTAACGTTCTCATATATTATTAGCATCCCTCTTTTATCTTCTTCCTAGAAGCAGAATCACAGCCTGGCTCTCTGCTTGGTCTCCTTAAGACTGTGGGGACGGAACAACAGCCATGGCAGAGGCTGTCTCCACTTGCTTACCTCCATACCTTTCTGATGTCACAGTAGAAGACAGAGGCCATGGTAGTTGAGGTTGCTGGTGGGGAACCAGGAGAGTCCAATACAGGAAGACATCCTCCCTCTCTTGCCCACTGTGGAAATACTGTAGTGTTGAATCCCAGCTCTGCCACTCTCCAGTTGTTGACTTTGTGCAGAAAAGTCTGATCTTGACTTTTTGAGCTTTGAAATGGGGATAATGACAGTCATCCTTACAGGTTACAGAGAGAGTTTATTCCTCAATTCTGCAAGTGTCTAGTGACTGCCTGCTACAGGCTAGGCACTGCCCTAAGTGACTGGAATATATCAGTGAACAAATTCAAACAAAAATTTCTGACCTCATGGTTCTTACATTCTAGAAGGGAGACAGGCAGTGAACAACACAGAGAGAAGTAAATTATATGGTATACCAGAAGGTGGCAAGTGATACTGGAGAAAACTATGGCATGGAGATACAGAGTTCTGGGAGGAGACTAGGTGTGCAGTATTAAAATGGTCAGTGAGGGGAGGTGGGGGGTCACTGAGAAGATGACAATGGAGCAAAGACTTGAAGTTGGTAAGGAGGCAAGTCATTTGGATACCCGTGAGAAAGCGTTTCAGGCCAAGGGAATAGCAAGTGCAAAAGCCTTGGAGCAGAGTGGGCCTAGAGCATCTGTGGAACGACAAGGAGGCTGACACCTGCACATGGATATTTAATAATCCAACAAGAACAAATGAAAACAACTTTGGAAAGATTAATGAATGAGAAAAGATCAATTAGGATACCCAACTTCATGCAATACAAAGGCCAGAGACAAAGAAGCAAAGGGGGAAAAGGTGAGCCATGAGGTCAAGGAGGTGGATGTAGACATGTAAGACCCTTAAGTCATTTGAACATTTTCATCAGAAGAGAAAACCGATAGGACTTGAATTTTAAGAAGACTGATGGCTGCACTGAAGGAAACTAAGTCTGACAAGCAAAGAAGCGAGGAGGCCACTTAGCCAGTTAGGGTTAAGGAAACAGTCTGTGTAAAGTGCCAGAACAATGTGAAGAATGGTGTCTGGCAGGAGATGGGATATTAGTAAATGTTAGAATTACTCTTCTAGTGTTAACAAGAAACCTTTCCTTAGGACACATGGCCCAGGTGATGGACACGCTCAAACACCATTTCACCTTGGCCATGAAACCTGGTGTGCTCTTTAGAGGAACAGGGAAAAGGAGTAAAAGAGACCCATGATTTCTGTAGTTAGACAAGTTTATACTCAAATCTTGGCTCCAAAACCTTTTCTATGACCTTGGGAAAATTCTTCCACATCTCCTTGAACTACAGTCTCCTCACTGGCAAACTAAATAATAACAGTCCCCTCCTTATAGGGCTATTGTGAGCACTTATTATAATGACACATATAAAGCGTGTAGCAATAGTGTGCACTCAAAAACGCTAGTTCTATTCACCATCCCTCATGCTCACTCATGCTGGATTTTATAGTCCATATTTCTCTGAATGATGCTTATTTCTTTAAGTATTTTCTGATTCAGAATCCTTCTAGAATAAAAAATGTCCTTAATGTTTACTAAAATTTCATGTTTAATAAAATACTCTTTAATTTTAAAAGGACAAATGTTGGAGGCATGCACTAATTGCTTTTGGACAAATGTCTGTGGGAAGTTTGTTTGTTCAGATTATAAGGCTGACCTGGTACCTAACTGAGGGCTGGGCACATATTAGGTGCTCAATAAATGTTTGCTGAATGAATGTATGAGGCTATAATCAAGGACCCACTTCTCATGTAGCTGATGCTACCCTAATGACTGGCAAAAAGGAAGCTAAGGGATAATTATAACAATGATACGTTATGCCTCTAGAAGTTTTTACTGTATTAACTGGATTGATTCTTACACAGTTTTAAAAATTGGTTTTTTAAAATGTCTTTCTACAATACATAATTTTAGACTCTCAGAATGAGAGCGCCAATTTGGAGTCCAAAACCGTGAGCTGTTATTTAGGCTTCTCTTGATGCCTTCTGTGTGGCCTTAGACATATGACCGATAGTGTCTGGAAAAAATCATAATTAAAATAGAATTGACCTTACATGACAGCGAAGCTGAGACTGGTCTGTGAAAATCCTTTATGGGTCCAAACCCTTGTGTTCAGTGCATGGATGAGGCGGGGCTGTTAGGTGCAGACCATGCTTTCCTTTTTGACTGTTTAGCTCTGAGTGAAGAGAATCTAATGGTGGGCAGAATATTTTATTTATTATAAATAACTGTTTTCAACTGATGGTTTCAAATTATGAAAGCCATACATGCTTTTCATAACAAGACCAATGAGGCAAAGCTATATAACCCAAAATCTCTCTTTCCCTATTTTTCTGTCCCCTCCCACATAGCTAAGGTCAACAGACCAACGCAAATTCTTCCACGGATTTCTCTTTTCTCATCCACACGTAATCAAATATAAATGCATACCACAGGGTTCTATATTTTCCTGTAATAGAATCACACTATGCATGCTACTCTGCAAGTATATACATAAGCACACACACACACACATACATACACATAGATAAGAGGTTAATTTCATTGGCAAACAAATGTGGGATCACATTATACACACATATCTGTATCTGGTTTTTCTCAGCTCATCTAGAAAAATCCCTTCCTAAGTCAACTGTTATAGTTAGAATTTGTTCTTTGTAATGACTAATAGTTAATGGCTAAGAGAGACCATGATTTACTCAATTATTTCTCTATTGATGATATTCTCTTAGTATCTGGTTGCAAGGCAAGTTACTGAATTTCCCTAAGGCATTTCTTCTTCTAAAAAGTGGGTTTACTAAGAGAACATGTTTCAAAAGGTTGTTGCAAAGATTAAATAAGAAAATGCTTATAAGACAGCAGAATTCTTGGCCCATTCTAAGTAGTTAATAAATATTAGCTAATATTATTTTCCATATAATGCTTCATTGTAGTGGGCAATCCTCTTTTTAGATTCAAACATTTATAGACCGTGATATTTTGGTTCTCCTAGACTTTTCATATCTAATTACAGGTTTCCTTCTTCTTATGTTCCCCGTATCCTTTTAATGAAACTCCATCAAAGTCTTTCTCTGTGGCTATTCTAATCACCCTTATTCTATTATCTTGATTTCTCCCTGGGGCATGGCAAATCTTCAGCTTAAGACTTTCTATTTGTCTTTACTGAGTAGAGTTTCTTGGGGTAGGACGAGGCTTCTTGGGCATGACAGAGGCCAGGAGCAGCTTACCTTCCTAGTTGGAGGAAATATTTAGGGGAGGAGTCCACAGTCCAAATGGGCATGCTACTCCAAGAGGGAAGTTCAATTTGGCATGCGGAAAGAAGGGCTAAGCATGCTCAGGTATGATGCTTCACTGAGTGTACAGCTGCAAAAGCCCTTGGAGCAGGCAATTATAGCACCACCTGGGACATTCCTGGTCCCTAACATGTGGCAAGCAGAACCCTAGCTACCAAAAGGCCTCCCTGGAATAAGTCTCATCACTGGAGTAAGAGTCTGGCATGAGGCAGGTTGATTGGAAAGACCCACACAGCAGGTTAGGCGCCATGGAAACAGTGAAATAGCATGCTTGCCAGGGAAACTGAGACAGAAACCAGTCCCATGGATTGGACTAATGCACAAGGGATGAAGTGCAGATGATAGGCAGTAGGCATGGAAGTACATAACCTTCCCCTGGGTTCTCTGAGGCTGAATCTAAGGCTCTCCTTGTTCTGGGTTGGGCTCAGAGATGAGGGCACTGGTCACTCTAGCTGGGTGGGTGTGAAGAAAGAGGAAATGGTGTCGTTGTTTTAACCAAACATTCTACATGGCTGTCTGTTGCCAGGCTACACCTTCCAGGCAGGTAAACAGATAATGATACCCAGAGTCACACTTGCTGTAAGAAGTAAGATGCAAATGCAAAGGGCGATGGGAGCACAGTGCAGAGTTTATACTAAGCTCCCAGCAAATATTTATGGATTGACTATCGAATGAAGTCTTTGTGCATTGGGAACAAATAGAAAAGAGCCCCTGCTTTTCCCTGGAGGAATAAGGAAGTCTTCCAGAATAGTTGGGATTGAGTGGGTCTTAGGGTAAAGGAGGAGGAAAGGAAATTTTGTGCAGAGGCAGCTGTGTCCATGGGTAAGGAGATAAGAATGAGTATGTGTATATGGAAACAGCCAGAAGTTTGTTGTGGTTGGATCAGAGGGTGAATGAGTCTGAGAGGAAGCAGGAGGTACAGAAGCAAGGAGAGCTGACATCAACGGCCTTGATGGCTAAGGAGTGTGAATCTTAGAGCAAAAGAAATAGAGAGCTAAGAGAATACAGTAAAGGTCGATGACATGGTCAAATATTTCTAAGAAGCTATGTATCAATCAGCTAGAGACATAGCAAGTTATTTTCCCATTCTGTTGCGGTATATATTTTTACCTTTATGGATACCTGAATAATTTTGGGTCCTAACACATTAGCCTTTCATGTCTTGGTCCTTGCCACCCTCAAATATTACCAAAATATCAGGTGGTTGTGATTTAATATAAGAAGGTCTGCCAATGAAACCATCAGAAACTAAGAAAGCACTGAGAATCACAAAGTTACAGGACAGGTACTCAAGAAAGTTGTATCACCGTTACTCGGGGCCCCTGATAGATCTAGCATGTTAATTGGCTATTTATACCCTTTGGTAGATGAGTTCCTTAAGGGTCATATTTGACACGGGGCAGGAGAATTAAAAAGACACTAGCTAGGGAATCAGGAGACTAGAGTTACCATCCTGCTTTAAATAACCCGAGAGTAACATGAGACTTGAACCCCAAGCAATAAACTGCCTGGGAATTTTATTGAATCCTAGAGGTTTCTGGAAACCATGTGAAAAGTTCCCCTATTTTCTGACTAGAGGTAGTATTTGGAACGTCACGAGCGAATGGTAGATGAGATGTTTAGCGCCACGTTTGGAGCTGGTGGCCCACGAGATGATGCTGCAGGTTACTAACTAGGGCTCATTTCTGTACATTAGGTGATGTGGCTACTTACTTCTTTTATATGCTAGAATCATAGAACTTTCATGTTCACTTTCTGTTTTGTTCGATTGTTTATTTGTATCTGCTTTTAAAGATAGTACATCCTCATTATTTAAAAAGAACAAAAACAAATGGAAAGTCATAAAAGTAGACAGAAAAAGGAAAATACTTTTTATGCTTTCCAAACCAGAGAGAATCATTGTTAACATTTTGCAGTATTTTCTTTTTGTGCTTTTTCTATACCATTTTCACACAGTTGAATTGATAAAATTCCCACAGGTAGCAAGAGGAAGCTTAAAAAGAACAAGCTCAGTATAACAATAAAATATAGTAATAACATATCTTTTAAAAATTATGAAAACATAGGAATAAGAATAACAGTTGAGCCTGATCTAATAAAAAATTAATAGAAACAATAACATTTGCCTTCCTTTTTGTGTTGGCAGAAACTAAGATTTATTTGGCACTCCCTGTCCCAGTTCTAGAAATAAAACCCTGTGAAGTAGGCATTGCTATTGTCGTTTTCCAGGTTAGGCTCAGGGACATTAAGTGACTTGTGGGGATCAAACAGCTGCTAAGGGGCAGTTTCAAGGCCAGGTCTGGGGGGCTACAGAGCCTGTGGTCATTCCACCTCACCGTTCTGCCCACTCTTTACATACTACATGGCTGCATTTTCACTTCTCGACTTTTTTAAGAGGACTTTTTTAAAAAAGTCCTCTTAGGAGAACTGTTAAAACTACCAAATTCTATTGTTTTATTTTGAAATTCTATAACATATTCTACTCATGGTTGTTTGTTATATTTGTGGCTACTCCCCATATATATTTTTTAAATAGACTTCATTTTTTTAGAGAAGTTTTAAGGTCAAAGGAAAATTGAGCAAAAGGTACAGAGATTTCCCACATACCTTATGCTCCCACTCATGCGAGGCTCCTCATTACCAACATCCTCCACTAGAGTGGTACGTTTGTTGAAACTGATGAACCCACACGGACAGATTGTTATTGACCAAAGTCCATAGTTTACATTAAGATTCACTCTTGGTGTTGTACCTATGGGTTTGGCAAATGTACAATAACACATATCCATCACCATGGTACCATACAGAGTAGTTTCACTGCTCGGAAAATCCTCTGTTCTCTGCCTATTCATCCCTCCAGTCCCATCATATTTGGACTAGTCTTTCTCTAGGGACATTCTCCTGATTCCCAGTGTAGTAATCAGAACTAGATTTTTAGCCTTTGCATCTAGGTTCTCGGTCTCTCGGTCTCTCTCTCTTTCACACACACGCACACACACACACACAGTGTGTTCTTGGTTTCATCAGGCAGATACATCCACGCAGAACTTCAAATGGAAATGAACATTTGGAAGAAATGGAATCTTCCCAGACTGTCTCTGTGTTTATATGGGTGGGGGCAGAGCCTTGGTTTTCAGGAGAGTCAGTAGTTGCTGAGCTTGGTCCCGAGGCAGCGGTGGCACCAGGGATGCTGAGTGGAGGCTGCAATAAAGCTAAATTCTTGGCATTTCCTGTTTGGCACTGGCAGCAGTGACAGTAATGACGCTTTTCCCATCAGCCTTTCTATGGTGTGTGTGTGTGTGTGTTTATTAGTTTTATTGAGATATAGTCACATACCATACAATACATGTCTTTTTGGGGGGTGGGGGGTGACAGTAATAGAGTTGTGTATCCATCATTCAAATGAATTTTAGGACACTTTTACTGCTTTCCCATCGAAACCTCGTACCTCTTAGCTGTTACCTCCCAACTTCTCATCCGCCTCCCACTCCAGCCCTAAGCAACTACTAACCAGCTTTGTATTTGCCTATTCTGGACATTTCATATAAATGGAATCGCACAATATGTGGTCCTTCATGACTGGATTCTTTTACTTGGCATAACATTTTATGTTATAGCCTGGATCGGTACTTCATGTCTTTATGTTGCCAAACAATAATCCGGTGTATTGTGACTTTAAACACCGTTTCTGGAAGCATAACCTCAAATCTTTTCCTCCACCCTTCCTAAGGATTCCCTGATACCCTTTTTAATATATTGTAGTAACTCCATTTTCTGCTTAAATTAGCCAGTGTGGATTCTGTTGTTGGCACCTAAGAGCTCTCACTGACAAATTTGGTGTATATTAAGACTGTGACTTAAACCAAGCCAACCAGAAACTAGAGAGTCTCTAAGAGCCATTCAAACTCTAATGTTCTGTGAGTCTATAAACTTGAGACCACGTGAAGTGGCAGCTAACCTCTGACAGGGGGCTCACTTAAGACTAAATTTTGATTAGGAATAAAAACTTCCTTTCCCACTGTGCTGGCTCCTTGTACTCTCTTCCCCAGGAGATCCTATTCCCACACCCCCGCTCATATCCACAGAGGGCACGTAGCCCCTCCACCTCTCTTTCCAACCCTAGCCTCCTATCTCCAACTTCTCTCTCTCTCTTGCTCTTACTTCATACCCCACTTGGCCTGGGAAGAACTCTTCATCCGTCCTCCAGCCAGCTTCCTCTCCGACCGTCCTCATTTGCCTTGGTTTTCCTCGTTTTCCAGCACACACACACACACACACACACACACACACACACACACTCACACTCAGCCGAGACTCGAAGCCTTCTCATCAGCTCTGCCTCTTCCCTGTTCTCTAATCACCTGCTCTTCATGTCCAAAAAGTACCAAGTCCTGCCTTTTCTCCCTGTGTCATAGGGCCCTCCTATTCTTTCCTTTCAGTTCCTTACATTTAAACCACTGTTCCATGCACACTTCCATTACCTTGCCCTCAGATGCCTTAATGAACTTTCAAATAGGATTCTGCATCAGTTTCTCTCTTCTAATGCAGTGAGTGGCCTCTATACTTTAGATCATGGGCCCCGTTAGTAAAAAAATTGATCTCTCTCTGTACCCCTCATACGTAAGTATACGATATTAGAAATACATTATTTGCCTTTAAAACATAGGAACACAAAAAATATCTTTTAAAATAATAGGTTTTAGAAAATGGCTAAGGAGATGTTATAACATTTTTCATCGTATGCCACAGTGAATTCATCATCTCAACCACTACCTGCCAAGACCCGGTTCTCTACGCGGATGCCACAGCAGTCTTCACGCCGTACATCTGACTAGGTTGGTTCCCTACTCAGCCTTCTGAGGCTCTAAGGGAAAGGGGCTTATACCTGTCTACCAAACTTCTTTCCCAGGTAGCGGGACATGAGCCCCTTCTCTGGCTTTATCTCAAGACAGCTTAACTCAGGCTGGTTGGTTGGTTTCTCTGAACAAGATCAAGAGTGGTGTCCAGGACTTCACCTGTGCTCCTGCTCTCCCACCTTGGAGCACCGGCCCCATCCACTCCATACCTGAGCTTGGCGCACTGAGCTTCAGCCACCAGAACACGGAAACCATGCAACTTTGTGCCAAATGTCTCGTGAGTTTTAATAAAAATCTCTCTTGTCAAAATCTCTTAAATATATTTATTGCAACTTCCAATAATCAAATGACTTTGACATGAATATCACATTTACATTTCTCAGACTATAAATTGGTGAGGTGTTAGGTATCACCTCCTTGTCCAAAGGGAAATTGGATTTCACAAAAGCTGAGAGACTTGCCCAAATTCACAAAACTGTGGAACCCTGGCTAGACCTAGTATGTAGATTTGGCTGGATCCAGAGCTGATGCTTTTCTCACCATCCACTGCCAGTGTCTTTAATAGCAGACTCTTCTGATAGAACAATGATTAAAAAAACAAACAAACCCAAAATGACTATTCAATTTAGTCCAACCCCTTGGGACCCTCCACTAGTGCCTGGGACAGAGCCTCTTTCTCCTCAAATCTGAGGTTCCCAAGTAGGGATAAGACATTCATACCTACCCACTTCACAAGGCTTCTGGCAGGATTAATGAGCTAATGTTTGCAAAATACTTTGAGCTTCAAGAAAAGCCAGGCGCCAACAAACTACAAAGGGTTATTAAGACAGTAGGCTTTAAATCCCCTTAACAAGCACCCTCCCCTCAGAGGTATCTGGTGTGATTCTCCTTTCTCTCCTAAAGCCCTGGGTAGTTGTTCACCTCTACAGTGAGGGTGAGAGTGATGTATCTTCTCCTGCTTCCTCCATTTCCAGGACTCTTGGTGCTTATAAATATTTGAGCTACAGGTATTTTAATATGCCATCCTTATATATTTAGAATCCTATCGTGATAAGGACCCTTCAAGAGCATTCGGCTCAGCTCTTCGTTGCATAGATGAGGATAAATGGTTCAAGGAGAAATAGGCACATGTCTAGAGATCTGTCGCAAGGTGGGCACAGAGGCCACGAGCCTCGTGTTACACACTGCCCGTACAGTCAGTAACAAAACTGAAGAGGCTTATACAACCTGTCCCTCACTCCTCCCCCAAGGTCAACTCCATCAGTGTAAACTGGGCCTTGGTCTAGGCTGGCAGATCCCCCACAGGCATGGAGCCAGTCCCAGCCCAAGTACTGATCCCAAGATGGGGAAAAGTAGCTTGGTAGAGGAAAAGAATACAGACTGGGCCTCACACAACCCTGAGTTCCATCCCCAGCTCCCTCCCTTTGTCACTGTGTGATCTGGGGCTGGAACTGTTTCACGGGCTCTGGTTGTGTGACCCCTCTAAAGCACAAATATAAGCATGTTACCTTCATGCTCGATGACCTTCAATTGTTCTCCCACGGCCTGCAGGAAGCAGACCTTCGTCAATGTGGATGCTTTATCTCTTCCATTGGCATTTCTGCCAATGCCTGGTGGTGCCTTGAACATGCCATGTTTTCCTCATTCCCGCTTCTTGTCACATGCAGTTCATCCCTCCCCCACCCACCCCAGCACAACCTTCCCCACCTTATCGGCTTGGAAAACTCTTTTATTTAACCCAATGTTCAAAAGTTCTCTTCTCCACTGATCCTTTTTGAGATTCCCTCACTTACAAGTTAATTGCACCTGTACTGTGTATCACGAGTGCCAGGAACCAGGTCAGAATTCAAGGAAGCAGGGATGAGTGGACACGCGGCCTCGCTGGAACAGACATCTGACCAGATACGCTAAGAATGCTCTGATAGAGGAGAGGGCAGAATGCTGGGAAACAGAGGAGGGGCTGGGCATAGGTGGATATCAAAGAAAGCTTCCCTCCCTTTGCAGTGGATACTAAGCTGGAGTCTGAAAGGCACATGGGATTTAGCCAGAAGGAGGACAGAGGATGAGAGGTGGAGTAATTCCAGCAAAGCAAGGAGCACATGAATAGATGAAAGGGTTCTTGAAAGGGCTATATGTTTCCATGTCTATTCCACTAGACCGTTTGCGTATCTTCCCCACCAGGATAATAATTCTTCCTTATTCCCAATGGCAGAGAGCATAGCTTAGGCCAGGGTCAACCAATTCTGGCCAAACACTAGTGTTTGTATGGCTTGTGATGTAGAAACGGTTTTATGTTTTTAAAGGGTTGAGAAAAAAAAAATCAACAAAATATTTCGTGACACATAAAAATTCTATAAAATTCAAATTTCAGTGTCCATAAACAGTTTTATTAGAACACTGCCATGCTCATTTGTTTTCATATTGTCTATGGCTGCTTTTATGCTACAACAGCAGGGTTGAGCAATTGCGACAGAGACCAGATGGCTCATGAACCCTAAAATATTTACTGTCTGGCCCTTTACAGGAAAAAATTGTTGACTTCTGGCTGAGGCTGTGGAATCAGACTGACTGGGATCAAATCCTGACCCCTCTTTCTAATACCTGGGTGACATTGGGCAAAATTCTTAACCTCTCTGGGATTTTTTTCCCCCTCATCTGAGGATTTAAAATAGGGCTGTTATGAAAACTGACTTAATATGTTAAATATAATATTTATAATAGTGTCTTGCGCTCAATAAATGTTAATTATTGTTACTATTGAGGTTCTGGAACCCAGCGGTGGGCTTGGCCCACTCTGTTATTCACAGGATATTTGTTGAAAGAATCAAACGTGTGAGTGGATTGAGGTGGGTGCTGCCTCACCTGATTTTGTATGGACTTTGAGAAAGGCAGAAAGGGAACCCTGGCCTCAAATTGCTTTATTCGACTTGCTTTTCTCTTGCCAGCACCCTCAGAGCATCTGCTAGCAATCTGGGTTTTGTGGCATTTTCCTTCTTGTGCTGTTAATTGTTAAATGAATTTTCAGGCTGTGGATGATGGAAGGAAAAGCAGAAGGTGGGGGAGGGAATCCATAAAGTATGGACAGTGGGGAGCCATAATTGTAGGGTTTATGCACAAAAGATCAGGTTTCCAGAGAGTAGGGGGCCCTCAACATAAACAATTTCTACCAGAAATAAAGAAAAGAAATAACCATTCCTCAGAGCCCCCTTGTGAGTCCTATGGGAAATGGTCCTCTTTAGCATTTGGAACTTGTCCCAACCTCCCAGGGAAGCTAGCATGAGGGCCATGGGACTGAAGGGCAGCCTCGCTCATGTGTAAGCTGAAGGCTTTTGTGGCTGCAAGGCTCCCTTGTGGTTTGGGATAAGGCTCGTGTCCCTGGCAAGGCATTTGTCCTTTACAAATGAGCCCAGGACACTCTGAGAACTTCTGGTGGTGATCTGAACTCACTCTTCAGGGAATGTTTCATCTATGAATTGATTGGAACTCCAACGATTCTGAGCCAAGCCTGTTGAGTCATTACAGACCCTGCTTCTAACTAGTTTTGGTTTCTACATTCACCCTCACGTTAGTCTGGGAGTCCCTCAAAGGATAGAGTCTGTGGATTAATGTCTGCCTTATCTACATATTCATAAAAGTCAGCACATGCCAGAAGAGCGGGTGCCACCAAGCATGTGTTGAGTTAGAAAACACACACACACACACACACACACACACACAGATTGCAGCTGAAGAATTCTTTTCAATGTTCCGAATCTCCAGAGGCTGAGCCCTGTTAAAGGAGAAACACCACAGCCTGTGGGCCGACCGGTGATCTTACTGTTTACTTCAACCTTCCTTCCTTGTTTTCAGCCCATAGCCTATCCTGAGATGGGAAAGGAGGTAGCGTGTGACTCTTACTCACCTCCTGGTACATCGAGAACTGGAATCTCGCTTCAAAAGTAATTACTATGATTATAGTTCCCTGTGGAACTTGTAGGGTGAGCTCCAAACACAATTCCTCAAGCTTGTCAAATCACTGCGTCGATTTGCTTATGAAAGGCAGTTCTAATCAAAAGGGGTAATTACAAAATATTAAGTGCCAAGCCTCGGTATGCAAACTCTTGAGTCATAAGATATTAAGGTTAATTTAACTCCCCTGAAGGAGACGTGCAGCATCATGCACTCGGCTTTCTGAGTTGTGGCCAGCCCAAGCTTAAACCTTCACTCCAAGAAAGTGGACAATTACTTGATCTATTAGCCACTGAACTATCATACATAATACAAGCTGGTGCACCTGCCTGAGGGAGATGTTTCCTCTCTGAAGTCCTAATGCTTTAGGGGTCTCTGAGCAAGACCCTGACCTGCCTTATGAAGCTCTTAGTCTTTTCCAGATACAACCACACTTGGATCTGACCCTCAGTCTGAAATCATCTATTCACTCACTCATTAACATATTCATTCATTCATTCATTCACTCACTCAATATATATTGAGATTCACAGTATGCCAGGTTCTCCTGTGCTGGGCATTGTAGATGCTGAGATAAATAAATGGAACATGCTCTGTATCTTCAAGAAAG
This sequence comes from Eonycteris spelaea, assembly GCA_003508835.1. Classification (NCBI taxonomy): domain Eukaryota; kingdom Metazoa; phylum Chordata; class Mammalia; order Chiroptera; family Pteropodidae; genus Eonycteris; species Eonycteris spelaea. The sequence continues at coordinate 3,498,829 of PUFA01000030.1, read as the reverse complement.
TTAGGCTCATAAGCAGGTGATTAATCTATAATGTGAAAGTATAGTAATTAAAAAATGTTCAGGAGGAATAGAAAAAGGAATGTCCCAGTGCAACCTGAGGAGGCCAGACAAGGCTATGAGAGGAGGTACCACCTCTGCTGATTCTAGAAGGATGAGTGGGTATGAGAGACTGTATAATGTCCTGAGCAGAGCGGCCAGCACTTACAGGGTGTTACAGAGTAAAAGAACTCTATATATTTCAGGAAGCTATAAAGAGTTCACTGTGATTAAAAAAATACACAAGCACTTGGACAGAGACTGTGAAAAGGAGAGGGAAGCAGAAGCTAATAATAGGATGTCTTGTTGGTCATATTAATACCATCCCAAGCCCCTCCCCCCAGAAAGAGGGTCAGGCTCCAAGTGTTGTAGTTTGAGGAATCTATGCAAAACTATGGTGGCAATCAAGCAGACTCCACAAACTCAGACACTGACACACACCGCACACGTAGACACAACCACCTTGCCCCCACGAAGCACACAGGTGCTTCTGCTGGGTATGGAGGCAACTGAATGGACAGTACCCTTTTACACATACAGAAAATGACCCAGTGCCCTCAGGGACACTCCCTCATCTCACAGCCAAGTCTGATCTGGGGTTCATTAGCAGCAAGGAAAGTTTTCTCATAAAATGAGTGAAGCGATCCGTTACACTAGCCAATAGACTGCCTAGCCAATGATGTGCTATGCTGCTCATAATCACGTTGTTTTCGTCAACCATTGAATCATCCTTCAGTTTGGCTATGGCGCTAAAAAGAAAGACAGTGTACATTTGAATCCATTTAGTTCAGGAATTCTGATTTTGTTTTTTAAAGAACATAAAATGAAAGATTTCAGGAGAAAGAGAAGAAGTGTTTATTACATACTCTTGATGTTCCATGCTCTTAATAGTTTTTTAAAGCAATATTCAAAGTAATACTTGCAGTGGAGAAATTGCCATTCTCATTTGAAAAATGAAGACAGGGAGGCTCAGAGAGATTAAGCAATTAGCCAAGATCACCCAGATAGTAGATCAAGGACTGAAACCCAAGATGTTCTGACCCCTATACCTGGCCTCTTGCAATTACATGCTGTTTTCTCTTCTGATAAGAATGAAGATAATTACATTTAAAAAAATCAAATAAATCATTTAAGTCAATCATTCGATATTTCATCAAATTAATCATTTATTTATTTTCATCAACTAAATCAACCATGGGCCAGATTGACACATGGTGCATAAAAATTGCAGAACAATAGGTATGTGTCATTCATTGCCTTCGTTCCATAAGAATGTAAATGAGACATGTTTGAACAGCCATTATGTCTACCACTGGTCTTCAGCCACACCCACCACTCATCACTTTAACTGATACACAGTGACATTTAGAAAAGAGATCTGCTGTGAATCCTTGGCCGAGGAGGTTATGGGGCTAATGAGGCCAAATTCATGAGCCTGATCTTCTCTTGATCCAATTAGCATCATCATATTCTTCCCTTGCTGACTACAAGAGAGAGGCTGGAGAGAAAATGTACTTGAGTGAACCAATCTATCCATCTACAGGGATAATCATTGTGAGTTTGGGGTCAATGACCAGGATATCAGTCCCTGGCACAGGCCTAATGATCTGACACAGAGAGATGACCATCTGGCCAATCCTCAAGACTCAAAACTTCCTTCCAAAGTAAAGTTTGGTAGCCTTTTGTCCCTTTGGGGTTGGGGACAATTGGAGATCTTTTTGGTTTGATCAGGTTGGAAGGATAGAGTTTATTTCTTTAAGCTCTTTGAATTAATGAATAATTGCCCAGAAATCCTTTTGTTCACTTGAAACTCCCTTTTTGTTACTGAATGAACAATGGCAATAGTGACTGGTGCTTTGCTCATTACTTCCTAATGTCCCAAACAATGCTAATCTCTGTCCTTATTTAGAACTACTTCTATTCCTAGGCAGTGATAAAAAAAAGAGAGAGAGAGAAAGAAAAACAGCTTTCATTTTCTCCATTTCATTTCTTAGTGAGTCGGAATATGAGAATATGTTCTTGCTCCTTCTGGCTCAAGTTGAAAAGCCTGACTAATATAATCCATCCCAGGAAGGAACCATTGCTGTTGAGTTCTTCCTTGAGAGGATATGAGAGAGTCTTAGAGATTTGTCAACAAGGTTACACTGGGTCATATTTTTATATTTTTCTGATAGCAGATATCCTGGGAGGCTGGTATCTTTGATTGACTTGTCATTTCTCGGCTTTAATATATAGTGTAGAAAGAGCAGTGGGAGGTTAGTCAAATGACAATGTTTTTAGACTCAGGCTTGCTCCAGTCACTAGCTCAGTGACCTTGGGTAATTCATGTCTACTCTCTGGACCTCAGTTTTCTTCTCTGTAAAATAAAGGGGTTGTGCCAGAAAGCTCCTCATAGTTATGACATCATAAGCTGAACAAAACTGCAAGCATTTATTGAGTATCTACTATGTTTGGGACACCGGGCTAAGTGTTGCAAATAAGAAGATGAAGCATATGTTGTCTTATCTCCAGAGTTTTCGAGATACAGAGGGAGAGGCAGAACAGATAGTCTTGACACAATGTGTATGTTGCATTAGAAATTTATATGACCCATGATTCTATTAAATGTTCTTATACCCGTTTACATGGACAAAATGGCTTTTGAATAAGTGGAGTAAAAGGAAGTTATAGTATACAGGTGTTCAGGATGAGAGTTGGGTCAAAGTTCACAGATTTATCTGGGGAAACTCCTTCAGTTCTCAATGTTGTTGTTGTCGTCTTCATACAACAGAGTCTCCTGCACAGAGGCAATGACAAGCTATGGAACATAAGCTCCGTAAACACGTCTGTTATTAATCATTATTATAATGACCTGAACCAACCTGCTGAGCTTTTTGATGTTTGCTCAACTCCAAGGATTAAGATGAAAATCTGGGTGTGATCTCTATCATACTCGCATTAGGATCTGTGGTCCATTAATCTCAGGGTACAAATGACCAGAGGTAACCTCAGATGGACACATGACATTTCACCTTCCATCCCATGGGGGGATTCTACTCCCCACCCCTACCCCAGCCCTGGCTCTCAAAACACTTGCGAAGGGTTTTCTGGGTGGAATCCTGCCAGAATGGTGTACTTTCCTTCTATTCCAGAGTCATCAAAAATATTTTGCTAGTGCTTCCCTTCAGGCTGAATCCCCAGTGGCCATGAGAACTTGCCAAACAAGATACTTTCCAAGAGTAATATCTTCACAACACAATCTGTAAAAGATGAAAGAAAGGTGGGGGGGGGGGGTACTCAAACATCAAAACTCCAGGCATGAACTCAAGATCCAAACACATGGCAAAGGATGCCAGAGGATTGCTTTAGAATCCTTTAGGAAAAGAGACCTGTGTTCAAATCTCAGCCCTACTCCTGCTTTGTGTATGACTGTCTGGTAGGGAGTTAGGACTGTAAGATTTAGAATCAGGTAAATATCCAGGTTCTGTTAAGCGCTCACATAAGTTAATGTCTCTGTGCCACCCCTGTAAAATGAGACTATTAATATATAGATTTCACCTTGGGGTGGTTGTGAGATAATAATATTTCTGTAACTGTTAAGTTGGAAAGAAGGTGCCTCACAATGAGAGCTGTCTGCGAGCTTGAAGTAAAGGTAAAGTAAAAGTGTAAATACATTGCACTTATATCCTTCATCATCTCTGCCCACACCTCTAGACCCCAGGAGGGTACAGCAGGACTTCCCTCTTTCCCAGACTTCTCGTGCTCTGGGGATGTGAGCAAGCTGATGGGCTAGCCTAGGGGTATGATCTAGCCTGAGGTTTGGGCTCCACTGGGTGGGCGAAGATGCGAGGTTAGTTAACACTCCGAGGGTCTCACCCAATGTAGACTCCTCGACTTATCCATATACCTCTACCGCATCCCCTGCTGAAAGCTTCCCTCACCGCTCTGGCTTCCTTTAAGGCCAGACATCAGTCAGTGGCCAGTGGACATCGGTGATTTTGCAGAGTCCTGGAATAGCCATCCTCACACCTGCTCCACAACGATACTTTCTTCTGTCAGGCTTTGTTTTTGAAGCCAGCTACATATAGCTGAGAAACAAAAAGCAATGACCAGACAACCCTAACAAGGCTAATAGAGTTGCAGCGAACACAGTTTAATGAAAAAATGATGGGAAACATAAAGGTCATATAAAACAACAGTGAAAGGAATGTTATACCTCTTAATGTATAAGAAAGAATTTTACAAACTGTCAAGTGCCTGTGCAGGTAGGTGTCAGGGGTGGCTGTTATACCATTGTGATATAAGCACTCTTGGTCCCATATTTTGGAAGTCGGAAAGAATATGCTCCTGGGAAAACCCTAACGTTCTAATGAACAGACCGATTGTCAGGTGTCTTAGAACTAACTGAAGGAAGATGATTCAATTCAGATAAGCAAAAGGGAATGTCCTGAGGAATTTATCTTTTTGCATCTGCTTCACCCTTTGCCCAGGCCATACCTGGCCCAAAGTGGGCACCCTGTGATTTAAGAGTTTTATCTCACTCTGTCAGTTTATTGGGTACTCCTAAAAATCTTCACATTACCTTTATTCTTCTTCTCCCACAAACCACACTTAACCACTCCTTTTGTGAGTATTTCCAACATGGCAACAGCCATAGCCCACTTTTGCGAGAACATGGACTATGCAAATTGTGTCATACTTGTCGGTTCCTCTCACACAACTAGGAATTTAATCTGGTGGCCTGTTCCCTCAAAGGATGTCTCTCTTTAAATCTTCCAGTACACACAGGTTGCGTGTGGGAACTTATGCTAAGGTCCCCACGTTTTATGCAAAAGACACTGAATCATTTTGCAACAAAGGAAGGGCTTTGGATGTTTTCTGGAGGTGTGGTGAAGTGGCAGGATCTGGGCAAACCAGTTGAATGGGTGCGCCCCTAAGCAGCCAATGGCCGCCTCTGGAAGGAACGGAGTACAGAAACCAGAATCGACTGTGATTATAGCAGCTCTTACACATTCCTACCTATAATCCTGGGATGTCATATTCCTCACAACACAAGTAAGCGTGTTCCTAGCCAGTGAGCGGCTTGTTACTCACCAGGCTGAGAGCTACCCACACCTTCAATCAGATTCTCTTGGCCAAAGAGCCCTTTGCAGACTGTCAGCCCAGTAGTTTTGGGTTTTCTCTCCAAGGAGCCCTTGCGTTTCCCAAAGCTGGTTAGGGTCCACTACTAGGGCAAGGAGACGGGACCAGATATGTTCTTCAAGTCCCTGCTTCATCTATAGCAGTTCTGATTTTGTTCTTTTTTGAGAGTATTTCAATAATTTACTTTAAGAAAAAACTACTTCGTTTTAAAAAAAAAGATAGACAAACTGGACACAGAGATGAAAAGTGGAAACGACTCCTTCAGTCATCAAAGACTTACATACTGCCAACTTCAAACCTCTTCCTAGTTGACCTCTTGGCAGCATTTGACCCAGCGTACCACTCCCTCGGTTTTGAAACACTTTCTTCTCTTGGCTTCCATAACAACATGTTCTTTTAAGGGTTCTTCTGCTAATGCAGGCTGCTTCCTCTTGGTCTCTTTTGCTGGCCCCCGGACTCAACCTCCAAATGCTGTTCTTCCCAAGGCTCTGTTCCAAGACTCTATATCTTCAACTACATGTTCTCCATAGGCAATCACACCTGTCCCCATAGCTGTAAGTGCTGTCTATCTAAATGCCAATGATTCCTATGTGCATATCTACAGTCCTGCCCTCTCCCACTGAACTAAAGAAGGGTATATCCAACTTTCTCTCCTCTCCACTTGGATATCTACTAGGCATCCCAATCTTGACATTTTGAAGACAGAAATCTTGAATCTCCTATCTACAGTCTATGCCTTTCCCAGATGTCCCTATCCAGTAACTGTCCCCATCCATGTCACCTGTTAGATGGACTGTAGTGTTCCTAGGTGTGGAATGTGTCACCAACAGGATTGCCTCAAACACTACAGGCAAAACTCAGGACCCATCTTTGCTTCTTTTCTTTCTCTCACCCCTACATTTAATTGATCAAAATCAAGACTTTGGTTTCATCAAGTCCTTCTCGTCAGACATCATCTGAACTTAGCTGTTCATTTCTCACCTACATTAACAGAATAGCCTCTTAACTGGCTTCCTGGCTTGTACTCCTGCCTCTGTTTCCCTCATAATCTATTTTCTCTACAATGTAGAGTCTTCTGAAAGTGAATAACAAATCGCATTACTCTCCTGCTTGAAACATTCCAGGGATCACTTGGTGCACTTAGTGTAAAATCCACATTCCTTCCTTTGGCCCATAGGGCCCTTGCCTTCCTCAGTGACCTCAGGTGGTATGATTCTTACCCTCACTTCCCAAGTTCCACACACAGGCTCACTGGAGCACGCCAAGCTCAGTTTCACATTGGACGTTCATAGTAGCTGCCCCCCTCTGCCTGGAATGTTCTTTCTCTAGGTCTCAAACCCAAGCCTAAGTGTTATGGTTAGCCATCAGGGAAGACTTCTTTGACTTACTTTTCGAATGCAGTCTTTCTAGGCACTTTTGAATATATATTCGTGTTTCATTTAATCATGGCACTTACAACTATCCAACTTTACATTTTCATCCTATTTATTGTTTAATGCACGATCTCCCTTCGAAGTCCATGAGAATAGGAACCGTGCCCATCCTATGTGATGCTTTCTCTCTAGCTCCTCACACATGATTGATATTCAATAAGAATATATTGAGCAAATGAATGAAAAGTGACTTGTCAGGGACACACAGCCCTGCTAGAACCAGGACTCTGATCATGGAGGGGCTCCTGAAATTGACTTCAAGTATCTCTGTTCAGGACAGGGTGTTTTATGGATTTATGTAATATATTTCTTTCCATGGAGCAAAAAGAAAAATATACTTCCTTGATATGTGACCTCTGGAGTCATGGGAATATTTCACTGCCTAGAAAATAATCAACTTTTTCAATAAACATTAATTGAGGGCCTATTACGTGGAACTGTTAGGCATCAGGCATAAAAGTATGAATAAAATACAGTCCTCACCCTGTTCTCTAGACAAGGAGAGAGACACCTAAACAAATAGAAAATGACAATAATAAAATTTTAGAGGACATAATAGTAACAGTTAACACTTACCAAGCACTAGTTATGAACGGGGTGCTCTTCTGAGAGTTTCAAGTGCTTAACACATTTATTTCTCACAGCACTCCTACGTGGTAGTCACTATTATTCCCTGTTTTGCAGTCGAGGACACTGAGACATAGATTAGGTAATTTGTTCAAGGTCAGAGAATAAGCATGTGCAGAGCTAGATTTGAACCCTGTTAATCTATGAAGTGCATGCTCTTAGCCACTATGCTAGCTATACTGCCTCTCTCATAGAGGTGTGTGGAGAGTGACATAGGGACATGAGAAATTATCCCCCCATCCCCGGTGGCAAGGGAGATTCAGTGAAGGCTTTGCTGAGGAAATGACATTTGAGTTCCCCCAAAAGAGATGTCATGGGAGCTTGGGGGTAGAGAGAATAGCTTATGCAAAGCCCCTGAGTTGTGAAAGGCCCAGTCCTGGAAATCCTGTGGGATTCTGAGTGGCTGGCATTTTGTGAGTAGTGGAGAAGGCATGGGAGGTAAAGCTGAGAGAAATACAGGGGCCAGGATGACAGGTTTCTGGTAGTGCAGGTTAAGAAGAATGAGTTTTACGTTATAGGAAATGAGTAACAAGCAGAGATTTTTGAGCCAGTGAATTACACATTCTAAGCTTGTTTTAGAACTGCCACGGGGTTCATGCAAAGGGTAAACAGGAGAAAGGGAGAAAGTAGCAGACTATTTAGAAAGTTCTTATAGGGGCCCAGGCAAAAGATGCAGAGGGCCTGCAGGGCGTCGTGGCCCCTATCTCCTGCAAGGGAACAAGATGAGTCCGATGCTATTTGCAGAAAGAGATGAAGAGCAGCTGCTTGGGAGAAGTCAAGTGTGTTTGCCTCAGGCGTGTGTGGACCATTTCTCCAGTCACCAGGAGGTCAGCAAAGCCTCCCTGGCCCTCGACTCAGCTGCCCCACCCTCTGACTGCAGCCAGCTGTTGCAAGGGCTCTGGGGACAGAGCCTCCTCAGCACTGTTGCGTCTTTGGGCCCTGCTAGAGAAAGGCTGCTGTCTTCTTGGTAAAGGCTGCGCCTCAGCTTAGTACCGAAGTGGTATCGACGCATTTCTGTCCTGCTTGTCTGTCACTGTTCTTTCACAACAGGTTTTCAAAACAATGCTGAGGTCATATGAGAATGTGTTAACACGTTTGGTGGATTATTATCGTTTTGTCATCCCTGTGATTGGTTAGAGGAGATGAGTTCTACAGACATTTAGATATGAAAGCATGGGGATTGCCATTCTCTCTCTCTAGATGACGCGTGGAAATGAACAGAGAAGAAAACATCTGAATTAGTGGACTTTTACAGACCACTCTTGCCCTCAGGAAGAACACTAACTGTAGTTTATCCCACAGTGCTCTAAATCAATAGAAAGAGGGTTTTGGTTTTCGATTTTTTTTTTTTTAATGAAGCTGTTTCTGCCTCTCAAGTTTACTCTGGTAATTCGCTGTTAAACTGGTCACAGCGAATTTTGCGGAAGAAAGCAACCCTAAACACACAGAACTCTGCTGACGCTCTCTGTGGAAGTACTGCTGCTCTCTGTGGTGGAGCCCCGATGGGAGCCAGCTGCGACCAAGCTATTGCCTCACAGAAACTGTCCTCCCATCAACTTCCCCTACCTGTCCTCACCTGAGCATCTCACAGAAGCTTACCTACATCCCGGTGACTCTCATGACAAAACAAAATCTCAGGACAACATCTAGGAATTTAAAAGGAGGAATGGCTGAAAGTGATCTGCTCCCATTACGCCCTGCTGGTTTTAAAGAAACTCTTTTTTTTTTTTTAAACTAAATCACCTAGAAAACTGGATTATTAGCTTTATTTCAACCCCTGATCCCAATGCCTAAAAATACAGTCGCTATCAATATAGTAAATATAATAAAATATCTCTGTCATCGACTAGGTTGTTTGTGTGATTCAGTACATTGTGATTTTAGCTACATAACATATGCTTGCAGATAGCTGCAACTGTTCTTAGGCTTAGAGATCTTTTACCAGCCTGGGGAGTCCACTGATCTTACCACATTAGGAAAAGATGCGCTATGATGCTGGAGGATTTCAGTATGTTGAAGAGCTGTTGCAATAGATTAAATGTATTAAGAAGATTGTGGTCAGAATTGTTTAGAGCAGAACTTTGAAAAAATGTGTTAGAAACACAAGTTATAGATGTTTTAAGGAAAAAAAAATTTATTATGTCCTAACTTTGGGATATATTTTTTCTCTTGGAGAGTCACGGCACAACAAAGAAACTGTTTTGTCTAAGTGTGTTTATATTTGTTTATATTTATGTTGACAATGGGATGTGTGTGTGTGTGTGTGTGTGTGTAACAATGAAAGAAACTTATTGTGTATGATTTTATATGTTTGACTAAAAAATGTAAGGGGTATGACCACAATCAATATACTGTTCTATGTATGGATTTTACATTCAAGATCTATTGCCATTAGCTTTTTTCTTATAGATATTTCCAAGCTTTGGACTGTCACTGTAAGTTCATTTTCCTGACTTTCTTCTGTCTGGCATCTCCCATAGCACGGCATTTTCCCTTTGCATAGGATTCCTCCTACCTCCTACTCACTTTGCAATTGCTTGTTAATTAGACTCTGCCATCAGAATGTCCCCAATACTGCTATCTCAGGTCAGGGTTAATAAACTCATATGCTAATTCTAAAGATTTTCCTCACATGCCTTTGCCCTTTCCAAGACAGTCGACAACAGCTTCAAAATAATTTCACTCTGAGAATGGCATCTTCCTCAAGCTTTCAGAATATTAAACTACCAGGGTTGTCTTCCTAGTATCTCTGCCGCCCTTCTCTGCCAATTTGTTTCTTCCTTAACCATATAAGTGAGCTACTCCCTGTTAAACATCTATTCTATGCTTTATATATTTTATCTTATTTGACCTTCACAATGGAGAATGACAGTAGTAGCCCCATTTTGCTGTTGAGAAACCAAGACTCAGAGAGGTCAAGATACCTACTTCGGGTATCTGCAGGATAAGAAATTGCATTTGGATTTGTCCAATTCTCAATTCTGTGTCATTTTCCTCTATTTTTTATCTCAAACTAGGCTATGGGTGCTCCCTGGATGAGGGAGTAGGTAAAACTGTTAGCCAATCATGGAGAATCTCTTAGATTATCTATATTACTTAGACCTCATGGGGAGAAAGTTAATGCTTTAAAGTATTTTCATAGTAAAACAAACTAGTCCATATGGGCTGGAATATATATTTTTAAAAGCATTTTTAAGATGAAACTACAGATTGCAATCAAATGTTGTGCTTTTTGAGGCAGCATTGAGCTAAGCTCCTAGACTCCCACGGATGTCAGTTTGTTCTTATTTACCATCAGGGCTACACCGTAGAAAACACCTTTGTTCACCGTAGAAAACACACTTTGTTCATCTATGGTTCACACTTTTGAACCATAATGGTTCAAAAATCATTATGGAAGGTTCTAAACTCAGTTCTTGTCTTGTATTTTTCTAAACTTTATTGTAGTGATTCTATTCATTCCATGGTCCTATCTCTAGCTTCCAATTTCTCTTTTGATGTACGCCTTTGCTTTGCTTATTCGTCCATTTGTATGAAGTTGCTCTACATCTGTTTATGACCAAAGAACATATCCGTCTTCATGTGTGCACTCAGAAACGGCAAGTGAAACATTTAAACAATGAAATTCCTCATGTACCCCAACATGCTCTTTCTCAATAAATTATACTGCTGTTTTTTCCAATCACTTATGCTCCAAACATGCAAAATTCCTAGGGCTCTGGATTTGCCTTCATCTCAGTATTAGTAGAGTTCAAAACACCACCTGTCTAGTTCTTGACCTCCTTTCCCCATGTGGCTATCCTGGGTCAGTCCCTTGATTAAATCAGTGGTTCTCAAATGAGTGATTTTGCCACCTCGCACCCACCCACCCACCCAGGGAACAGTTGACAATGTCTGAAGACTTTTTTGTTGTCTCAACTGGCACCAACTGGGTAGATGCCAGGGATGCTGTTAAACATGCTGCAATGCACAGGATCTAATCCCCACAACACTGAGCTCCAATAGTCAAAGTGTTGTAGTTGAGAAACCCAGTGCGGTCTCCGGGAAAATCTTGTTCCCTGGGCTTCTCTATGCTCCGTCCTCCATCATCTGCCAAATAAGGTTTCTAAAGCATATATCTTCTGATGTCCCCACCACTGAAAACTTTCAAAGGTTCCTACAAATCTCTAATCCTTCATTCAAGATTCTCCAAAATAGTTCTAGTCTTAGATGCCACTTCCTCCCTTTATACTGTAGCACCACATGACACTTCCACCCTTCATACCACAGCATCACACCACTCTTCCTACAACAGTTCTCCCAGGCTGTAGGCTCGACCCTTCCTTGATGCCTTTATTAATTTTCTCCCTCATCCTCACCCTTCCTATCAATGTCTAGCAAAATTCTGCCTCTCCTTCCAGCTCAACCTCAAAAGCTAAGTGAACTTTCTAAAGCCTTTCCTGACCCCCAGATGAGTAATACCCTTTCCCAACTCTTCCCTGTGTAGGATGCCATCATCAACAAGTTGTATTCCCTGGAGGACAGCAATAGAGCCTGGGTCTTCCACTCAGATTCGCAAAATGCTGACCATGTTTCAAGGTTGCAATTAAAAAGGGAGGAGTGGGAGGCCTGTGAAAGGGATGGACATTCACATAAAGGGGACAGAGAGAAGGGTGGCCTGATCACAATGCTGTCAACTGGTGGCTCAGCTTCATCTACTTCTCAAACCTGCATCTTCTATCGCGGGGTCTTTACATTTCCCTCAATTCACTCTTCCTCCCTCTCTCTTGTCCTCTTTCACTCATGTCCTTTCTTTCCTTTTTTTAAAAAAAACATTTATTCTCAAAGGGAAGAGCAATGAGATTATTACCAAGGGAATAAAAATTGCTTCTTAGATATGAAAACAAACAAACAAAGATATTACAATAGTTTGTGGCCCTCCAGAGTTCAACCACACCCAAATAAATTTTATTAATTTCTCTCATTATGGATAATTCATATTTTAATTTACGTTTTCTCATGTGTGGGGTAGCAATCTTTTTTTAAAAGTTCAAGAAGTGCTGTTTTAGAATAAGGTAAAGGGTATAAGCATACTACACACATATTTTTAAAACCCATGTAAAGTTTTTAAAATTTTCCATTTTTTTCATTTGTAAATAATTAGAGAAAAAAACATATTTCAAATTTGGTTGTGATTTGCGCGCATATTACTTTCTCCATTTTGTCACTAAGGAAAAAGGCTCAGAGAAATGAGGCGCATTCATTCATCATGATCTCAGTGGAGTGCCCATTTTCAGGTTTTCAAGGTTTAAGAGAACTAATGCAAGTATAGCACGTAGAAGCAAGACTGGCACATGTTAGGCACTCAATAATATTAGCCACCAGCATCAGCAGCCATGGCAGCACTACTGTTTTTTTCACTACATCCCAGGATCTGTGGTCAGGCGCTGGGAATAAGGTGGTGGTGGAGAAAACAGACGTAGTCTGCACCCTAATGTAGCTCACACTCTAGTGGGTGAGATAGGAAATCGCCGTAGGATGTATTATTACAAACTGTGGTAAGTGCAGGGAGCTACGAGAGTGTGTAACAGGAGGAACTGATTTAGCGATGAGGGGGAGGGGGCAGGAGGAATGGGGAAGGCTCCAGGGGCAATGATAATGAACTGAGATCTAAAGAATGAGCTGAGTTAAGTGGGTGAATTAGGATGTGAAAAATGCTCCCCTGGGAAGACCAAAAAAATGTGAAGGCTTCTGAGCAGAGTGTTTGAAAGACAGAAATGCCGGCGTGCCTAGAGCCTAGAAAGCAGGCAGAAAGAACGGCGGGAGGAGTCTGCAGAGGTAGACTGAGCTTCGCAGACCTTGGTAAAGAACTTAGTTGCATCCTCAGATAAACTGGAAGCTCTTGAAGGTTTTTAAGGAGTGGTGTGCTATGACTTAGGCTGTTATGACAATAGATTGGGTGAAGACGAATGGCAAAATGGAAGGGAAGTGATCAGTGAAGAGTTCTTGCATTAGTTCAGGTCTAAGGTGATAGCAGTGGAGACGGAAAAAGTATATCAATTTGAAGATATTTATAAGGAAAAACCAGCAAGAATGCAAAGGGTGAGTGAGAAGTAGGTGTCAAGGAAAACCCCCGGGCATCTAGTGTGGGGAGGTCAGTATTTAGTAAACAGCAGAGCCAGGCCTATGATGCAAGGCTTAGGTCCATAACCTAAAACACATCACAACTGGTTTCCAGTGGCCAGGGTTGATTTACTTCTGCCCGGTTCCTGTCGAAACATTATGTTTTTAGATATGAGCCTCATGGAAGAGTCCTTCTAAAGTTGGAAGTGCCTAATGATCTTGGACTTGGACTTAGGGGAGCTGGATTAAAATTCAGCATCATGGGCAGGCCACTGAATATATTGCTGAGCTGGCATCCTCATACTGTTAAACGCGGATAGTCAAAATACCTCCTATGAAAGGCAGTACTAGGCAGGGGGTTGTAGAAGAGATGAAGCCAGTCTGCACCAGGTACACCTGAACTTGAATTCTGGGCACCACATATCAGTCTGCTCAAGTCACAGTTGTGTCTTTTACTTATAAAGAAAAGTTTGTTTTTGTGACTTATGGGCCAAGAGGAGCTTTTTGTTGTACGTCTTTCTACTCTGGAGTTCCAGGTGAAGTCGGCGGAAATTTTCTGCACATTAGAGGCTCAAGAAATGTGTGGTGACAAAACAAAACTTGTCCCTCAATCTGTTCCTCATCATCACCAGGAAGGCTATTAAAGCATTCTCTGCGATTGAAGTTTGGAAATAAAAACAGTAATTAGTTAAGAGCTTAAGGCGTATGATCTCAAAGTTTATAGAGGATAAGAGTCACCTGTGATGGCTTTTTAAAATACAGATTCCTGGGTCCCACCACCTTCGATATTCTAATTCAGAAGCCAGAATGTGGCTAAGGAATCTGTATTTTTATGAGCTCCCAAGGTGAACAGAAGGCCAGTCATGTAAGTACTACACGGAAAGAAACACTAGCCCGGAGGCTTGTCAATTTGGCTGTGATTCTTCGAGGGCAGAAACCCTGCCTGGTTCACCAAACCAGGGCCCAGCCCAGTAGGTTGCTAAATAAACATTTGAGTTAAACTAAATAAACATTGAATTTTGTTAAACCGAATTACTGTGTTGTGGCCCCATTCTCCTTCCCATCCATCCCAAGTCAACTGCTGACGAAGCTGCAATGATTTTAGGAACAAGGGATTTTAGAGAGAGGAATGAGGTTCAGGAAGATCTGTGTGTGTGTGTTTGGGGGGGCGGTGATGTTCGGAGGCTTGGACATCCCAGGGTATAGAGAAACAGCTGAGAGGATCTGAGATTCTCCTTCGTAAGGACCTGCTGCTCGTGGGACTCCACTCAAACTCTACCATTCGCTCGAGGTTTTTGTGGAGATACAGAATTAAAAGTAAATTAAGCCAGGCCTAGGATGAACATGGCGCATATCTCATTCCTGAGGCATCATCCCCAGAGCCAGGTGGAAAATTCCAGGGGTCACTTTATGCCCTGCAGGCAGGCAGCTCCCTATGGAGTGTCCAAGCTGCTTTTGACCAGATAGGTTTTCACTCTCTTCACTGTGCTGACTCATTCACAGCAGCCCATCCATGCATTTCCCTCCACATACACCTCCCTCCTGCCAGCATTGAAATCTTTTTGTTGACTGTGAGAGTCAAATGTTCCAAGGGCTGGGGTAGAACAATCTGCCAAGCTTGCTCTTACTACCCCTGCAGGTGTGGCCCCTGACCAGCTTTCCTATATAACTCATGTCCTGATACATCCTTGAAAAGCAAGATTTAAAACAATCATACACCGAATAGACATACAATTTCAAAATACCTCATATAAGAAGATGCACTTAGAGGGAACTCAGGGTAAAGAGCAAAAAGACCTTTGAAAGAACAAGAAAAACAACTCAAAATGACTAGTCTTTTCCTTCATTCTAATTAACTACTCACTAGTGTTGATTCTTATCACCTAATCCTTTATTCCCATAATCGCTGTCCAACTTCCTTCTTCTGGACTGATTCACGTTTTCTGAAGAAACCTGGTGTTGCCTGTGACCTTTGATTGATCATGGGGTCAATGTCAGCTTACTAGAAGGCCACCAGGTAGACAAGAAGAACTTGGGAACAGACAAAACCAAGTTTGAATCATGGATCCCCTACCTGAGTGACCATGAATGAAATCTTCCACCTAAATAAATACGTACGCCATTCTCCATGCATTCCAGATGTGGAGTAAACATCAGGGCAAGGAGAAGAGTTTGGAACTAAGTCTGTGACTTAGAGGAAGTTGCAGTCCTGTTTTTTATTAGAGTAGGCCCTATGAGCAGGATGTAGGCCTACCTGCATAAAGGAGTTGTTGGTAAGATTTATTTCAGCACCAGAATTCCTGCTTCCCCTTGTAAAAATTTGGGTTTTAAATTAAAAAGTGCTTGTTTGCTTACCTCAGTTGTATTCTGCAACTTTATAATATACCCCACTGTACATATTTCAGCTTTTTCTGAAGACATTCGTTGGGTGAGCAACTCACATCGATGTGGAAATCCATTGCATGCAGTTTACTTGAGCAACTTAGTGAGTCCTAGCCTGAACTGAGGGTACACCAGTGGTAACAACCTTCCCAAATATGATGTCTCCACCTCCCTTGCCCCCACATTCTGAGAGGGACGTGGTTCCTCAAACTGAAAGTCACTCACTAGAAATCTGTTTTTCTAAAATGTGTCTAGTCTTTAAATGAATATAAAGCAGTTCTGAGATGCCATAAGGAGAAGTAAGAACAAGTTCATTGGTGACTTTCTTTGGAAGTACAGTCCACCTCCGTCCACCCCTCCAAACTTCCCTATCTGAATCCACCCCATGCTCAGAACATGTCTCTTCCTATAGTGAACTTTCTTTTTTTTTTATTTTTTAATTTTAATTTTTATTTTTTATAGTGGACTTTAGAGTATCGGTATTTTAGGAAAAGAATAACCAATCTTCCAAAGGTCAGGCTATTACTCAGAGGTTCTATTTGCCAGAGAGGTTGGATTGAAGAATATTCTGGGTTCCACCCAACCCCACATGAGTATGAAATGCATTCTAATACAGGACAAAGGGAAGGCATCTTATCAAACAAGATTTTACTGGTCAGGACCGAACCAATGATTTAACCCAGACAGTATGACCCGAGGAAAGAATATACTGCTCTGCCAAACTATAAACCCCATTTTTAACATTCCAGCACCAGCTCTAGTATCCAAACACCCAGATTTCTAACAGTGCTCAAGTTTGGCCTAGAACATGAGTCATTTTTTGAGAACTACTATGCATCTTATGCCGTTAAGCACCACGAAAAATGAGGAAAACATATTAAGTGCCTTAGAATAATATCAGGGTCTGGGACACAGTGATTGTGTAAAAGTGGTATTCTTGTTGCTGTTGTCATTTATGTTTGTTGTTGTTAAGTGTCACTGCTCCTGGCCAGGTTTTCTATCTTGTACCAGTAGCATTTGACATCATTGTTTATCCCCTACTTAGACCTCTTTTGTATTAAGTTCTCCTCCTACTTTGTGAACCATGACTCTTTCATTTATTTTTTATAATAAATAAATAAATACATACATACATACATATATATATATATACACATATATTCATGTGTGTGTGTGTGTGTGTGTGTGTGTGTGTATAATCTATCATCCATCCATCATCCATCCATCCATCCATCCATCCATCCATCCATCATCTATTTCCTACAGAGTATTCCATTCTTTTCTCTCTGATTTCACTATTTAAATCTGGAATACAGCAGAAACTTTTAAAATTTCTCTCCCTGTAGGCCTTGAGCCCCCTGAGGGTACGGACCAAGGCTTATATGTCTCCATATGCCTGGAGACTGATAGGAGCTTCACATATATTTGCTGAGTGTATATATGACCAATGAATAGATAAATAAATGAATAAGTGACCATGCTAATCTATCACTGGGTTTCCTCTGCAGTTAGTCATGCCCACTACAAGCATAGCTACCTCCTGAAAATTCCACCTTTGTCCAGTTACTCCCCTGCTCAAAAATATAAGTTGTTCTCTATTATTCTTCAGGGCAGCTGTCAAGCCACCCCATCCTTTTACCTTGCTCTAGGTCCTGTCCAATGTCACCTCCTACTCTTATCTGCACAAATCCTTGTGCCAGGCAGGTCGGACTCCTCTCAGGTACTAAATTTTGCAAATTCTTTCTTTCCAGGTCCTTGCTTATGACTTTCCAACTTTTCTCGCTGACCATCCAAATCTGACCCATCCTTGAATGCCCACATCTCAAACCTTAGCAACAATATAGCCCACAGAGGCACAGCCCCTTCTTAGGACTTCCCACACCCACAACACCTCTGCTTGGCTCCTCATCAAATGCTTTACTGTATTATTATCTGACCGTCAATTTACAAGGTCTTGAGAATGGGAGCCATGCCTTACATTTCCTCGGATCTGGACAATTGTTAAGAAGTCTTGTCAAAGTAGTCCTGTCAAAGTGAACTAAATGCAACATGAATTTACAGAAGAGAATCCTATAAGCCGGGCTTGGCCATTCTTATTTCCATGTAATCACTAAATTTACTACTTGAGATATGGAATGGACCAAAGTGAATTCCTTGGGTCTCCAGTCTATCTTGCATAATAGGTGGATCCTAATAATGGTGTCAAAAATGGCAGCAGCTAACATATTTGAGTACTTACTATTCTGTGTGCAAGGCCCTGTGCCAAGTATTTTAATATTTTAATTAAATCGTAAAAAAAAATCTGTAGAAATAAAGTCTATTATCCTAGTTTACAGATGAGGACATGAAGCAAAGCTTCAAACATGCATCAAGCACTGACTTGGTTTCATGCCCAGTGCTAGATTTGGAGATACAGAGATGAATCAGGCACAGACTCTACCTTCAAAGATTTTACAGTCTAGGCCAGAAGAGAAAAATAAAAAATTATGATTCAGTTTAACAAGTGCAATATCAGAATAGGTATTAGCCTCTCTGCTAGCAAATGAAGTCAGTGACGAACACTTTCAATGTCCAAGCAATGCCTTAAAAATAATGTCAGCACTTAACTTCTGTACCTTCCTCCTAATATCCTGTATCCCCAGGTGAGTTATGAGCAAACATCAACAAATTCCAATAAAGGATTTCTAGAATCCACCTGACCAGCACTCATCTAAACTATAAAGGTCATCAAAAACAAGGAAAACCTGAGGGACTGTCACAGCCAAAAGGAGCCTAAGGAGACATGATGACTAAATGTAATGTGGTATTGTAGAAGAGATCATGGAAATTAGCTAAAAGCTAAGGAGATCTGAATAAAGCATGGACTTTAGATAATAATAACGTACCAATATTGGTTTGTTAATTGTAACAAATGTACCGTATTATATAAGATGTTAACAATAGGGAAACGGACTTTGGGTTATATGGAAATTCTCCATAATATTTTCTCATTTTTGTGTGTGTGTAAATTTAAAACTGTTCTAAAATAGAAAGTCTAAAAAATAAAATGTCAACCCTTAACATAAAGGTTGTGAGTGACTGTCAGGATTGGGTGGGTAAGGCAGGGATTCTTAGCAAAGGAGTTCATTTACATTGGGAGGTAAAGAGGGGAAGACGGTATGCCTGGTTTGGGAGATATTGCTTTGGAGAATCTGCTGGGGAGTCCAAATGTCCAAGAGGCAGCTGAGGAGTTTGGAGTCTAGGGCAGTGGGAGAGGAAGATCTGAGTTGAAGACACACACTTGGGAGTCATCAGGCACATAGGTGGTAGTTGAAGCATTTGATGTCCTAAACACCATTTTGGAGATGAGCAGCCAGCAACTCTGTTATTACTGTGTGATGGATGAGCCAGAGGAGGCCGGGAGAGAGCCAGTTTGATTATAACTGCAGAACAGCTGGAGTCCTTTCATCCTCGGGGGAGCCAAGTCATCCTTGTGGGCACAGACACTGTGTTTTCCTCATTCTGGAAGGCATTTCCCGAGACAAACTCTGGATATGATAATTATGCTGGTGAGTAAGTTGATCTAGCCTCAACTGCATAGACAGAGATCCCACAACAAAATGCTTCCATGTTATTCAATACATTGGCTTTTCCTAAAAAAGGAAATATTTTCATTCTTTCTTCCATAGTAGGTTTAGGGTAATTATGTTAGATGAAACTATTTTGATAACCATCTTTCTTGAGGACGCAGCACCTCGGTAGTTTTAAAACCTAAGTTAATTAGATATTTGATGTTAACAAAAGCTTCCATTAAAAAAAAATCCTCAAAAGCTGCGCCCCCAGACTCCTGCTATAGCAGGAGTCAATGTTAAGTACAGCCTTTATCATCAAACTGGCACTTTTGTGTAGTTAATCATAGATGTCTGCTGCCTCTGAGATGGAGAAGGCACCCCCCACCCACACACACTTACCCCCAAGGATGAAAGACCCATCGCAATGCAAAA
The DNA here is from genome assembly GCA_003508835.1 of Eonycteris spelaea. Lineage (NCBI taxonomy): Eukaryota > Metazoa > Chordata > Mammalia > Chiroptera > Pteropodidae > Eonycteris > Eonycteris spelaea. The sequence goes on along the minus strand of PUFA01000030.1, from coordinate 3,479,145 downwards.
TCCCCTGTTTTTCACTTGACGGTCCCAGCAAGCTGGGTCTTACATACACTACGATATTAACTTTGCTTGGCATTCAAGGACGGTCTAGTTTGTAAAAAATGGCCATATCTTGGAACTATAAGGGGATAATCTTAATTAACTGTAAGGTAAATAACCCAGTGAGCATGAAAGGATGTGTAGAATTATCTAGAAGCGGGCAAAATGACCAAGCCCCTAGAAATGTTGCTAGCAGTGGATTCTCAGAAAAGTAGTCTCCTAATCACAAGCAAATGAAATTTAGACGGGACTCCTATATCCTTCATAAATTCTCCCTACTTCACCCCAAACACCTAAGCAAGCACAAGCATGTGAGCACGCACATGCATGTGCATAAAACCTTTGATTTCCAAGCTGGGATTTCATCAATTTTCTTTGCTTCAGAGAAAGAATATATTGGTAGCTGGAAAGGCTGCCCGGCAGCTTTGACTCCTGGCAAAAGGAAAGAGTGGGATCCGCGGCCCCAGGTAGCCTGTGTCTGTACTCCCACTCTGCCTCTCACGGGCTCTGTCATCTCAAGTGTGCTGCTCTGCTGGGCCTCAGGTTCCTTCTTCAAGAAATGGGAATAAAGATGCTCATCTCGACTCAGTTAACACACACTGAATGTCTTCCAAGCATCAGACGCTGTGCTGGGGATAGAATTGTGAACAAGAAAAACAAATGTCCCACTCAGAGACTGGCGCATTTCAAGGAGGTTTCTATATTTGGGGATATCCAGCAAGCCTGTGGCTTGGCCTTTGATCACTGAGTAGACAATATTACTGTGCTTTTCTCCCACACTAAGAGCAGTTAACTTGAGTAAAAGGACAGTCTAATGACAGCACATTTAACAGCACTAGGCCTAGGATGGAAGGGTATTAGTTTACAGATCCCCAAAAGACTTTAATAGCAAAATCATGTTGAAAAGGCAATGCTCTTTGGAGTCATAAAGAACTGGACCTGAAATCTTTGCCTTGTTCCTTATTTTGTATATGATATTATGTAATTTCTATAATTTCTTGGAGGCTAAATGTTCTCATTTGTAAACCGGAGCTATTTTTGTAATTCCTACCTAAAGCTGATACTATATGTGATAAAGGAAATATCATATGTGAAAGGGCTTGTTCAAGGGCCAAGTGACACCCACATGTTAGTTATTATTGATTATTGTCATTACTACTAATGAGAAAACACCAGCTATGACAGTAGTGCCCATGTAGCGCCTTCGGGGCTGGTGTTGTGGGCTGGGGTATTGTGGCAGAGACGTTAACATGCCACAGGCTCCAGAATGACATCCAATCAATAGGACGGTTCGTAAATAAATTTCTCACCTAATTAGGAAAAGACCCAAGGATTGTGACCTTCTCATGAATAACAGCAACAAAGGTCATGGCACAGAGAGAGGGCCTGAGAATGGCCTTTCCCAGATTCTCAAGAACCATGCCAACAGCATGTCTCATCCACCGCGGGTCCCACTTGGTCTCTATGCGCAGTTGACCTGATCACTCTCCATTTCAGAGACTGAGGGGCGGAACACTCAAACAGCACAATCAGACATCCATCTCAGAAGCACCCCTCACCACTAGAAAACCAGCATTCTAATCTGAGGCTGATTTCTTTTGGCCTGTACAATCCCAGCTGAATTCCGGTGTGACCTGAGGAACCACTGCAGAGCCTGGGAACCTTCACCATCTCCACAAACTAGCATTTTCATCCTGATGGTCCTGGAGGTCTGAGTCAGTCAGAAGAGTTGGCTTCACCATGTCTTCTAAGAGGCCATGAGATGTCCATGCAAATAGACTCTTGGAGAGCATCTCAGATGTTCTCGAGTTGTAAAGCTGGGCTCGTAGGAATTCCCCCATGCTAGAACAATATAGTAAAACTCACTGGGGCTTAGTTATGCCAAACTACCATAGTTTCTTGAATTCATCATAGTGTTTCATATCCCTGTAGCTTGGCACATGTTTTGGCTCTACTTGGGGGAACTGTTCCTCCTCTTCCTGCCTGCGTATTCTCTATTCATCCTTTAAGACCTAGCTCAAGAATCCCTCTGTGACCCCCACATTCTCTCCACTCCACCAATAGCCCTGGCTTCAAACAGCTGGTTCTCAAGAAGTGATTATTGTTTTCTCAAATTCTTGGAGTTGACCTGGTTTCTCCTCGAGCCTCTGACAAATTTGAACACTTGTGATGTGTGAGTCGAATCAACTATGCAGTTGTGAAACCTTTGATTTGAAGCAAGATTCTAGGTTGCTCAAAAGCAAGTTATGTAACCTTTGCATTGTGTAATGGGCAGGAGGACCTTGCTGTGAGCAGAGATTCGGAGGCTATGCCTGGTACAGCAGCACCTCTGTCTCCCTTCCACTGCGGCCATCACACCTCCCAGCCCCAGACAGTTCCTGGTCCAAAGCAGGCACTCAACACAGATACGCTATTTCACGGGGAGAGGATCCCGAGAGTCCTTCTCCCATCTCTCCTGTAGGATTTAGCGACCCATTTGCAGAAACTCATCTTGGCTTCCCTGAAAGCCATTTCCTCACTTTAAGATAGTAATCAGGACAGAAGAGGCAGTCTCATTATTAATGATGAGGTTGACTCTTTAGCAGTAGGCGTTTGAATAAAAGTAGCCATCATGGCTCAAAGTGGTAATTATTATTTTACCATTATTATTACAAATCACTTTTTTCTTTTTGCTTTTTTATGGTATGCAAACCATTGTTTAATATTCTTTGAAAACTATTCCCTTTCCATATTCAATCTTTATACTTTTTCTATTCATATATCTATCTGTCTGCCAAAGACTTCTACCAGGAAAAAAGGCTGGAATCAGAAAAATTAGAACTAGAACTTCTGTATAGTATGCCAGGCTAAAAGAGACGAAAGCACTGTCATCACTCTGAGATGTGGAGCATTGGCAGGCTCTGGTTTTCATCTACCCCAACCACATCAATGCCTCCTTCCCCAGGGGGTCTTTCTTTGCCCTCCAACCAGAGATGATCTTTCTTTCTCCATACTTTGTCTTTCTAAAGACACTTATCATAGCTGTCTGTGTGTCTTAATACTCTTAGTAAATTAATAATGCCTTAATTTGGGGCCACCTGACCACATAGTTTTGTGGAAGGAGCATACACTCTGGAGATAGACAAGTTTGGGTTCAATTATTGTGTTGTTGGTTAGCTTTGTGACATTAGATAAGTTACTCAGAATTTCTGAATTAGTTTCATCATCTATGAAACAGGGCTAATACAACCAACTCTGCAGTTTAATTGTGATGATAGAGTAAGATAACGTAAATGAAGGGTTTGGCAGTACGAGTTAGTGCTCTGAGATTAGACAGCCTCCCCACAAACTAGTTGGTCAGTCCTGTCAAGTTATTTAACCTTCTAAGCCTTGGTTTCCTCTTCTGTAATATAGGACCAACAGTACATTCCACATAAGGTTTTGAGAAGATTAAATGAGCTAATATATATATAAAGCTTTCTACATAACTTGTCACAAAGAAAATACTCAATAAATGTTGGCTATTATCAGTGCATCATCCACTTTCATTTCTCTCCCTTGCATCTATCTTCTGAAGCATCCTACACAGTGCCTGGCAGAGAAGCAATAGATACTGCTGAACCACAATGATGTTAGGCTGCACATCTCACCACATGATGGCTTGAGTGTTTAGTTCCCTTGTTCTAATGTTTTTAGAGTTTCAGGGATTTTTCTTAGTTTTTCCTTGAGATTAGTTTCCATATTTAAAAGAAAGATCTCATCAAGATTTAGCTAGTTTAAAGAAGACAAGTTAGGGTTGTGATAGAATACACAGGGTGAGAGAGTCAGGTGAGGAGAAAGAGGGAGAGAAGGAGACAGAGAGAGAGAGACAGAGAGAGAGAGAGAGAGAGAGAAGAGAGAGAGAGAGAGAGAGAGAGAGAGAGGTGGGGGGAGGGAGAGATTGATTGATTGGGGGAAGGAGCAGAGAACGTTCTGTAGAGGATTTTTAGGTTAACTTTGCACAGACCACTATGCTCCTCCCACATGCACATGTTTTGGATTTTGGAAATATGGTCATTATCCCCTGGCTGGTGGTAGTGGTTGGAGGGTAGTTGGAGGTTGGCACATTCCGTACCTCACCAAGAAGGGCTGGCATACAGAAATCTGTGACCAGGATGGACCCAGCCCCACACGCATTGTTCATAAGAAGCCCAGTGAGGTCCCTATTATCCTTACAAGCTGGCAGCCTCAGTGGCCCAGAGCATGCTTCTCCAGAAACTAAGTGTATCATTTTCAGTCAGAATTTTTCTTCTCAGAGTCCTCAGGGGCCACAGCCAGGCCCATCTGCACTTGGTCTGGCAGAAGAGCCCAATCAAAGGCAGTTGCTGGGCCACGGGCCACGCTGGCCTTAGCCAGCTCCCTCTGCTTCCAGTGAGTCAAGTCCAGCACGCTGCCTGAAGGATGACTTAGAGCTCTAGGTCTCTGCTTCAATCAGAGCATGTAATTGGAAATCCGAGAGGAATCTACTTGGGAGAATTCTCTTTTCACCAAAACCCCAATCAATTCTTAGAAACCACCCAGAAATCTACACCTGCAGCCATATTTCCTTGGTCTCAGAACCATCTCTGGGGCAAGGGGCAGGGGTGGGGGGCAGGGGATGGGAAGAGAACACTGTCTTCTTTAGTTCTTTTATTCCTGGATGTCAATTGAAATCCACGGCTACTCTGGAAAGGGATTCAGGTCAAGGACGTATAACCTACTTACACAGGAGGTTTCACCATATGAGAAATTTCTACCAAAAAGTAGGTAACTGCTTTGCCCACCCACCATTCCAGATACCATTTCCTTATGGATCATCCACTCATGATGGCTCCAGATTTTTGGAAATCATGCTTCAGAGTAATTGCAGTTTAGCTTCTCCAAAACTTGTTAGTATAATAATACGTCATGTTTCACTTCGTTTTTCGACTTACAAATCTCCTAAGAAAATATGAGGGCTTTGTGTTCTCCCCCTCTCCAAGATATTCAAGAAATACTATTTTTGTGGTTTCCTTATGTTAAGCACAATTTCCTCACTTCCTTTCTTTCCTTCATCCCTTCCTGGAGGTAGGCTTTGCTCTGAAAACCTTTACTGAGCAGAAGAACATCCTCACCCTATGGTACTGCCTCTGCAATAAAAGGCCACTAGGTATGTTCTTATTTTGCTCATGGGTCCACTTACCAGCCCCATGCTGGAAACGAACACTTTCCAATGCTTCCCTCCTCCCTTTTTCTTCCTTTTTTTCTTCCAGCATAACATTATTGAGATGTAACATCCATGCAATAAAGTTCATGAATCTCAGGAGTACAGCTCAGTGACATTTTGCTTACACAGACACCTGTGTAGCAATCGCTCTGATCAAGATAATAGACCATTTCCAGCACTCAGAAGTCTCCTGTGTGTCTCTCGTCTTTACTACTTCTCACCAAAGGCCATCACTATTCTGACTTTAGTTTTGCCTGTTTTTGAACTTCATACAAATGAAATCATACAGCGTGTACACTTTTGTGTCAGGTTTCCAATGCTTTTATACTGGGAATTCACCTTCTTTGACATATGAGAGGCACCGAACAAATATTCACTGAAATGCTTGCATAAAAGCTCCATGTTTGAAGCTAGTTTTTTAAAAGAATGAATGTTTTAAAGAAAAGCCTTTAAAGAACAGATCAGGTCATCTCCAATAAGAAAAGTAAGGTCATTAGCAAAACCACTGTTCATAGTTAATGTTAAAAAAGAAGAAGAATATGAAAGGGATTCTTTAGACCTACTCCCCCCCTCTTAAGGAACCATAACAAAGGGACTAAGTTCTTTATGCTGATAGGTTCACACTAGTATCTCTTTTTCAGAATATTATTTTTGAAGAGAAGCCCAACTCCAGACAAGGGCCACAGCCCTGGAGTGAGAGGCTGGGTTTGAGTCTGTGTTGGCACCACTGTGAGGCTGTCACAGTGGAAAGAGTCAGGGGACCGTGGTCAAGATGTCTTACTGTTGTGTGTGCTTGAAGAGTTACCCAGCATTTCAGCCCGGTTTGCATATCCTTAAAAATACAGTGGATCAAAGGGAAGAAAAGCTATACATGTACAAAGAGATTATAAAGCACTAAAGAAAAATTAGTTCCATAAACTAGCTGTGATGGCTGTCTGTTTCTGCGAAGGTGTTTTCTTGATCAGATTAACACTTAAATTGGTGGGTTTTAAGTAAAGTAGGTTACCCTCTGTATTATGGTGGCCCTCATACAATCAGTTGAAGGCTGTAATAAAATAAAGACTGACTCCTCTGAGCAAGAATGAATTATGCCAGCAAATGGCCCTTGACCTTGAACGGCAACTCTTCCCTGAGTCTCCAGCCTGATGGCCTATCCTGTCGACTTGGACTTACCGAGCTTCCACTATCACATAAGAAATTTCTTTTTTTTAAAAAATCTCTCACTATTTCAAGTAACAATTTTTCTTTCCATTATTGACTTGACCACCATCCATGCGCAAGGAAGGGGAAGTGACTGTTTTCACCGACACCCCTGTACATTGTACTCTCAGCTGGCTTGTTAGTGACATTTAGAGCCATTACTCCTTAGCACCAATGGATTATGTTTCGCTTCCTGGTCAGGTTTCTGGACCTATTGGCCCACAATTAGACACAGTCCACCCTCCATGACACCAGGGTCATGCTGAAATTTTCTTAGATGATTCAACGCAAACCCAGGACACCAGTTGAGTACACCCAGATACCTAGAATCCTTCCCATGGTAGTGAATAGATGAGGTCAAATGTAAAATGTCCTGACATCTCTTCAGTCTTCTCCTAACACAAAGTTGCAATCCAGGCTTTTTTTCTTGTAGACCCCTGCTTATCTTGGTCATGCCAATCTGAGAACCCCCCAGACAAATGGTATACCCTTATTGCCTTATTGCTCTATAGGACCTCTGGAAAGGGAACTAATGGGATCTAGGGGAGAAATTTCATCTTTTTCTTCCCTCTTAGTGAGGGCCCCACCCCAAATGATGGCCAGCTGTGTGTCTCTGATGACCGCAAAGCAGGTCAGGGTGCTGTCAGACAAAAGGAAGTGGGGCCATTGTGGTCTGTGTCTTCTGTCCTAAAAAGTTCGTTCGTGTTCTCGGATTGCTTCATGACACATGTGTAATTTCAGATTTTAAAAGATTCCCTTGTGATCAGATTTCTTTAGCTTTCCTCTTTTCATTCAACTCTGTTGAATCATGACTTGAGAATATGATGGGTAGAATTTCAGTTTATATTACTGAGCTCTTCGCAGGCCTCTATGAGTGCTCTTCTTCCTGCTCCTATCCCTTTCTTCTTTTGAATAAATTATGATAGGGTGGGGTACCAGTTCACAGATTTTGAATGTAGTTTCTCCTGGTGTCTCTCAGATCTATATAGATACTTCCTCTTTTATTTGTAGAAAGGAATCTTAGATCTTTGACTATTACATTGGTCTTAAGATCTATAGATTTTGAGACATGCCTAAAATAACATCATTTGTTGTGTGACCTTGGGTGTTGACTTATTCTCTCAATGCCTCACTTTCCTTATTTGTAAAGAAGAGAGTATAATATTCATCTTTTAATAGGGTTGCTGTAAGGATTCTGAATAATGTTTTTTTTTAATGGTTCATTATATTATTAGCTTTCAAACTTACAGGTATCTTAGTATATGCTTTCTGCATATCAAATATTTTATTTAAAAGAAAAGAAAGAACATTAGGGAGGCACCAGATATGGTGCTGGGTATGGTAGCTATCATTATACAGTTATTACAAGTTCAAACTGTGTATGAGAAGAAGTGTCTGAAACAAAAATTTAAAGTGCTCAGTTCAAAGCCCTGTGTGAGGCATCACAGGTCATTCAGAGATGCATAAATAGCAACTTCCTACTCCCACTAGCTTGCAATCTAGCTGTGGTAGCACATAAACATAGATAGCAAATCAAGGCATCGGCCTAGTCTATGTTCTGGAATAGTGCTTCCCAAACTGCTCTTTGTCATAGCACACAGAGAAAATAAGATGTTTGTGCAGTACACTAGGGCAGGGTAGAGGGGACCTGTGATGTCTATATGGGGCTGGATAAAAAAAAAAATTGACTATTTCTTCTTTATATTACATAATTAGTATGAAACACACAGTTTTAAATACTATATTAAGTACTGAAATTTTACAAAACTCCCAAATGTTTTTAAATTTTCCCATGAGTAACTGAGCTTACATCAATTAACATAACTTTTAAAATATCAGCCATATGCACAATCCCTGATCATGATAATTTAATGACTGTCTCTTTAAAATTTTCACCATAGACCAGAAACTTTTTACATGGAGGTGATTCAAATTATAAAACATTTACATAACAATTAAAATTTTCTACAGCTGAAATTAGAAAACCACGCAACAGCTCTTACTTTTTTATTGGTAAAGACTGCATCATTTGTAATAATGCAAACGGATTTCAATTCCAACTGAACTTCTTTATGTCATGGGTTTCAGAATAAGGATGAAACTGTAATTCATATGATATGCAGGCATTCCTAGAGCAAACACCCTTTAGCCAGCCAGTAAACCACTAAAAGAATTCATTTACCACAAATGAAAAAAGGTATCTAATACATGTGAAATTAGGGACTAGAGCTACTACTTGGAGTTGTACCCACCAGGCTCTCCTGTTGGGCCTGCCCAGGTCTGCCCTACTCCAATTGGCCACTCCTGAGACTATTCCCCAAACCCTTCGAACCTCTGGAGAGGGAGATTCTCCAGCAGCTCCATGTGTCTTTGCCCACAAGACAGTGATGTTACAGGTCCTGGGCTGGGGACTGAACCTAACCACAGGCCCACGTACTTGCATATTGCAAATGGCTCATTAAAGGTGTGATGATTAAGAATGAGTATAGTGCCTTTGGTTATTATATCTTTCCCTGCATAATGGATTGGAGTTTCACAAAAGTTGGGATATATGCCATACATGAGACTGCCTCCCATCTATATACTAGAGGTGGTAGGGAAAAGTGGAAAAGTTTGCCAAGTATTGATGGGGAGGCCAGAACTTTGGAGACTGGCATGGGATGGGGTAGAGTGCATCAAGTTGAAGCCCCTCGTTTTGGAAATGAGAGGAGGACTGGGATCCAGAAGGAGAGGGCGGCTTCCTCTGGTCACTTGGGGGTCTAGGTGGATCTCCTTCTAATGCAAACAAACCAGATTTCATGATCCCCAACAGTGGACAGAGAGGCTCAGTCACCTGGGTCTGAAAACACACGGCCCCAGTGAGTCGGGTTCATCTTCCACCTGCCCTGTGCTGTGTTCTCATCCATAATCACCTGGAGTCCTTTATTTTTATTTCTTTTAGATTTTAAAACTAAGAATAGAGGCATTTTGGAGGAGCGGCCACACATTCCTTTGAAGAAAAATAAATATACTACTTTGAAGAAAAGAAATGAAGGACTGAGATACTCTGAGAGCCCCTACTCTGAAGTCCCTGGTTTAGATTAGGGTTAAATTTTTTTTATTTGGGTGAGTGGTCCAACCCCACATGGGCATAAAAGCCTTGCGGCATAAAAGTGTTTTCTTCACTTGAAGGCAGTCTGTCCTATGGGTACCTCCCATGACATGGATGAATTCAATATAGATTACCCAAGAGAGAGCATGGCCTAGCTGTTACCCAGGTGGGTATAGTTTCAAACTGTCTGGTTTTAAATTCCCACTTTACCATGTCCTATCCATGTGACCCTAGGGAAATTACTTAATCTCTAAACCTCAGCTTTATCATTTGGAAACAACTTGCCTGATTGTTTTACTCTGTATCAGAGTATCTCAACTTTTGCACCAGTGACATTTGGGGCAGATCATTCCTCGTCAGGGGTGGGAGTGGTGTCTTGTGCATTGAAGGATGTTTAAGAGCATCTTAGACTCTACACACTAGAGGCAGTACTTCCCCCCTCCCCTGAGCTTTGAGAATTAAGGCATCTCCAAACATTGTCAAATGTCCCCTGGGGGACAAAACTGCCCTTGGCTGAGAACCACTACTCTACATATGAAATGAGATTTGGGTAAGGCACATGACCAGCATGAAGCTTTGTGGTTCTGACCTGGGTCCAGACCCATTTTTCCACATCTGAAAAGCCACTCAAACTCTCTGAGCATCATTTCTTCACTTTAAGATGAGGAAAATCATCCCTACCGGGTCTACCTCACTGGATAATTATAAGACTCAAATGAGATCTCAGATACAAAAATGCCATGTAAGCCATCAAAGCTGTTGATAGCTGCTTTGACACACTGGTGGATAATTTGGTAATAAGTCTGCATGCTGAGTTTAAATCCCTTCTAATGTTCAAAGTGACTTGTGATATCAAAGCACTCAATACCTTTTAGCTTCTATTGTTACCATCTCCATTTTATAAGTAAAGAAGCTGAGGTTCCAAGAGGTAAAGGAACTTGCCCAATATTATACAGCAAGATACATGGAATCAGGGTTGAATTTGGAAAACATTAATTTCGAAGTTGGTGCTGTGTCCATGATATTCAGTTGCTTCCCAACGAATGCAAGTGCCCTGATTTCAATGATAAGCCTCTTCTGCTAGCAAAGGGAATTGCCATATATAACAGATCTCCATCTTTTAATCGGGGTTGGAGGAAGTACCACAGGAAAACAGAACAAGATAATTTAGATACTTTTCTCCTACTTTCAATTCAGAGAAGAGGTATCTCCTTAGGAACTGCTTGAAGGAAGTTGAAAGTATAAAGGCAAAGCCAACCCCACTCCATGCTATGAATCACTCACTTGGAGGTTAAGTTGTACCTTCCGCATCTGGGCTCCTATTTTTAACTCTGCAAGCCTCGGTTATTCTGGCTTCTTAGGGGAAACCCCTCTGGTGCCTGCAGGCTCTCTCAAAGTCCTGGCTGTCGGCTGTCTGTGGGTCCTTGTGAGCCTCCAGCGGGCAGAGCGGGAGCACAGAGCATGCTTGTTGTCTTAGCTGGCTTCCCTTGGAGAAAGCTCCTGATCTCTGGGGTTCTAAGGCCTGAACTCGACAGTCACCACCACTCCTGCTCACTGCCCCTAAGTATACTGTGTTCACTCAGTTCAGTTGCCTTCTAGAGAGAATTTCCCTCTCTGGGTCTTGCCTGGACATTGAAGGTGCCCTGAGCAAGGCTGCCTTCTCGAGCTCCTCCTGATTTGCGGTTACAAAATCACAAGAAGGGCAGCCTACCCCGGGAGCAGGCTACATCCAACCACGCGCCTCTGTTCTCCTAACACTCCATGGTGGACATAGGGTTCAGAATTCCATGCAGCTGAGGGTGGGAGCAGCATGCTGAGGTCAGCCGCAGCCCTTTGCAGCAGAGACCAGCCTCATGGAAAGAGGACATTTTGGTTAGCTGGGGTACATGCCAGGGAAAGTCTTAAATGTGTGTCAAGAAGTGGGATGTAGGGAGACTTAGAGAAACCTGGGTTTGGAATCTCAGATCGGCCAGGTATGAGCTGTCTGGGCTTCTATTAATTCTTAGGAAGAATAAACTTTTACTTTTTTTTTTTCAGATGCTGAAATATACTCAAAAAGACAAGTTATTTAATCTCTCAAATTCTCTGTACCATCAGGTAATAGTATCAAACCCAGTTGAGGTGAGAGTGTACAAACACAGTGCAGTACCCGGGACACACGTCCTTTCTTCCACAGCTCCCGTGAAGCACCTGCTATATGCTATTGTTCTGGGCCCGGTCCCCAGATGGTCATCATTCTGCACATGATAATGCTGCAAGTACGGGTCTGCATTCAGTCCCCAGCTCTAGCTTAAGTTCCTCTTCTTACCACATACAATGTCATTTCCCTTCTCTGAGTCCACATCTCTCACTTGTAACATGGGGAGAACTCTTACAGGACTGTCGTGGCGACTCCGTGAGATCACACACCTAACGTGCTGCCCGGCACAGGTGATGAATTAACACAGCTATTCTTTGCTGCTTCCTTTCTACCTGTCTGCTAAGTACTCAAAACTGCTCAGAGATGAGGAACTTCAGAAACTCTTCTCCTTGTTACCTAAGCCAGCACAACTATTGTCCCTCACACCAGCTGATATATGTCATCATTTTCTCCTCTGTTTTAGTGGCAATCAACCAACTCTGGCCATTAAATCACCTGGGGAGCTTTAAAAACTATCAGTGCCCAGGCCTTTCTACAGAAGATTTGAATGGACAGCCGGGGTGAAAACCACTGGTTCTTTTCCAACAGTTCCTTTTGCATTTGAAGAAGTCAAATCTCAGAGAGGTTGAGTTCCTTGAGGGCAATCAGCTGGAAAGGTGTCCCAGCTAGTTGTCCCTAGCACAACAATCTTCCCATTATGCTGTGTTCTCTCTCATTGTCTTGGCAACCTTTTTATTCACCCAATCCCCACCCCTCCCTTTCGGCAACCATCAACTTGTTCTCTGTATCTATGGGTCTGTTTCTGGTTTGTTTATTCCTTTTGTTTGTTTGTATCTTTAGATTCCACATATAAGTGAAATCATACAGTATTTGTCTTTCACTATCTGACTTATTTCACTTATCATAATGCCCTCTAGGTCCACCCATGTTGTTGCAAATAGCAAGACTTCATTCTTTTCTATTGCTGAATAATATTCCATTGTGTGTGCCACAGCTTTATCCGTTCATCTATCGATGGACACTTAGGTTGCTTTCATATCTTAGCTATTGTAAATAATGCTGTAATGAACACAAGTCTGCACATATCTTTTCAAATTAGTGTTTTTGTTTTCTTTGAATAAATGCCTAGGAGAGGTATTACTGGGTTGTACAGCAGCTTTTTTCTTTTGATTCTTTGAGGCATCTCTATACTGTTTTCCATAGCGACTCCATCAATTTACAATAAATTAACAATTCCATCAATAAATTAACAATTTGCTATTTGTTAATTTTTTGATGAAAGCCATTCTGACAGGTGTAATGTGGTATCTTATTGTGGTTTTGATTTATATTTCCCTGATGATTAGTGAATGTTGAGCATCTTTTCATGTATCTGTTGGCCACCTGTATGTCTTCCTTGGAGAAATGTCTATTCAGGTCTTCTGCCCATTTTTAGATCTTTTTTCTTGGTGTTAAGCTGTACAAGTTCCTTACCTATTTTGGATATTAATCCCTTAGCAGATATAACATTTGTGAATATCTTCTCCTATTCGGTAGATTATCTTTTCATTTTGTTGATGGTCTCCTTGGCTGTGCAAAAACTTTTTAGCCTAATGTAGTTCCACTTGTTTATTTTTTGCTTTTGTTGTCTTTGCCCAAAGAGACATATCTAAAAAGACACCGTTGAAGACTGATGTCAAAAAGTTACTGCCTATGTTTTCATCTATAAGTTTTATGGTTTCAGGTCTCATATTTAAGACTTTAATCCATTCTGAGTCTATTTTTTATATATGATGCTAGAAAGTGGTCTAGTTTCATTTTTTTGCATGTTTTTATCTGTCTAGTTTTCCCAACACTTACTGAAGAGCATGTCTTTACCTAACTGTATATTGTTGTCCCTAGACTGACCATATAAGCAAGGATTTTTTTTCTAAATCCTTCTTTATTCTATTCCATTGATCTACATGTATGCTTTTATGCCAGTACCATACTGTTTTAATTTATTATAGCTTTGTTGTATAGTTTGAAATCTGGGAGCATGATACCCTCTACTTTGTTCTTTTTCATGATTTCTTTGGCTATTCAGGGTCTTTTGGTTCCATATAAATTTTGAGATTAGTTGTTCTAGTTCTGAGAAGAAGTCTCTTGATAACTATTAAGCATTTGATTGGCCTGACTGATTTAACGAATGAATGAGACTTGAGAAGGATCCCCAGAGTTGGGCTCTAGAAAGCAGAGAGAGCAGGTTTCTCTGATTGGTTCAGAATTTCATGGAGTATCTTCGCTTCACAGATAATCCCTGAGACATCTGCCATGACCCGTGCAATGTGGTAGGCTTGATAATGCAGTGTGAATAAGACATAATGCCTGTTCTCAAGGAGCTCATGGATGGTTGTTATGAGCTGAATTGTGTTTCCTCGCTCCCCAGCATTCACATGTTGAAGTCTTACACTATAGTACCTCAGAATGTGACTGGGTTTGGATAGGACCTTTAAACAAATACTTAAGTTAAAATAAGATCATTAGAGTGGGCCCTAATCTAATCTTACTGGTGTCCTTAAAACAGCAGAGTGTAGATCACAGATACACACAGAGAGAAAACCATGTGAACACCCAGGGAGGAGAAAATGGCCATCTACAAGACTAGGAGGAGGTCTCAGAAGAAACCAACCCTGCCAAATCTTGATCTTGGACTTCCAGTCCAGACCTATGAGGAAATAAATTCATGTTGTTTAAGCCACCCATACTTTGTTATGACAGCCCTAGAAACTCATACACTGTTCTAAAGGCGTGACAGACAAGTAAGAAATTGGTCAACTAGAATACCCTGTAACAAACATCAGGATGGTCATGAGCCAGGTCTGCTATGTGAGCCCAGAAGATGTCCTTGACTCTGGAGGGAGGGGTTGGGAGGCTGAGAGAGAAGGATCCATTGAGAAAGAAACACTTACACTGGGCTTTTGAGAATAAGGAAGAGTTTGCTGGGGAAAGTGGGAGAGTGTAATGTAGGAAACAATACTAGGGAATGTAAAGGTACAGAAGTATGAGAGAGCATGGCCCGCTGAACCAGAGGGGTGAGGCAGGGGATGGGGGCATGCATTGTAAGATGAGAGAAGAGGCTGTGAGGCAGGCAGGGGCAGGTTATCCAGTGCCTTGTGTATGTTCAGCTAAAGGGCCACGACTGAGTGAACAGGAGCCAATGAGGTGCATTATGCAGGGGAGCACCAGGTCAAGTTTTGTAAAATGGCTCTGATGGTCATGTGAAGGCTGGATTGGAGTGGAAAGACCACAGGCAGGGAGACCATTGAAGGGCTGCTACTACAGTCCTGAAGAGAAATGCTGGGGACTGGACGTAGTGTACAGTTAGAGGACCTGGTGAGTCCTGGCACAGAATAAGGTTGGAGAATTTTTGTTCGGGTATTGTGATTGATTAGGTGAGGAAATAAGAAGGAATAGGAGTCAAGAATGACTCCCAGGTTTCTGGCTGAGAGAAGTGGGTAATAATGGAGCCAACTGCTAGAGAGAACTCTCTTTCCTTCCTCTCTTAGTCAGCTTGGGCTGCCATACCAAAATACCCTAGACTGAGTGGCTTAAGCAACTGAAATTCATCTTCTCACAGTTTCAGAGGCTGGAAGTGCAAGGTCAAGGGGGCAGCGTGGCAGTTTCTGGTGGGAGCTCTCTTCCTGAGTCATAGATGGCTGCCCTTCTCATTGTGTGTACACAAGGCCTTTCCTTGGTAAATTCTTATGAGAAGAGAGAGAACAACTCCTCTGGTATGCTTTCTTATGGAGACACTAATCCCATCAGACCAGGAGTCCATCCTCATGATCCCATCTAATCCTAATCAACTCCCAAAGGCCACATGTCCAAATGCTATCACATTGGGGTTAGGGCTTTGACATACGAATATTGAGGAATGCAGTCAATCCATAACACCTCCCCACTAAAAAGAGATAAAACGGTGCCATATTTCTCCTGTTCTGATTGATTTGGGCCTCTTTGATGATTTTGGGAGGAGACCTGCAAGCACATTTGTTTATATTCATTCATCTATCCTTCCATCCATGGGGAGAGGTCCTGAGAAAGGAGCTTTAATAGGCAAGGTAGGGCTAAGTTAACTCATAGCCTGAGTTAATAGTGAAGACTTCCTGTAATACAAGCAGGGAAAACTAGGTTCATGAAGACAGACTATGTGAGGCCCTGAACTAGAAATGAGGAATCAGCTGAATCAGATGCACCCCTGCCCGCAAGGGTAGACCCAGGGGTGGCTCTCTTGGGATGCCGATCTAATGTCATGAACATCTTGCTTCTGGACATAAATGTCCTTAGGGATAAGCCCATCATTCACCCTTCTCTTTGGGACAGGCCTGTATCTGATTCCTCAGGCAGGGGATGGTCTGCTCACCTGACTCCTAAGTGGCTTGTTAGGATGAATCATGTTCCAATTCTCTAAGAGGGTTTACTTGCTGGAAAGAGTATTCCCTTTGATCTCACAGCTTAGAGTGTTTAGGTTTTGTCCAGTTAGTCACGTAGCTGGTGTCAAGATCTGCCAGCCTTTATTTCTTTGAGGCTATATGGCAGTCAAAGGGTTTGGGCACTAGCCCTGTAGCCAGCACGGTATGACTTCAGCAGCAACTAGAGCCTGAACCTTTTCTCCAGCTCTTGGATAATTGATCAATCAGTCTAGTCTATTTTAAAGTGGCCTTCAGATCTGAGAGGTGATCGGAGGGGTGGGCCTTTATAAAGGATATACTCTCTTCTCCTGAGCCATTCCTATATGGTTAAGAGAGCCATCTTGATAGACTACTTTGCTTCAGTGCTTTCCAGTTACAAAGCACCTTCATTCTACCATTACTTTAACTTCTTAAACAGCTCTGAGAGGTAGAAAGGATAAGGTAGATGGGCATTAGTTTTACAAAACAGAAATCCTAACTCATCAAATGATTTACCCAAACTCTCATGGGATAGAAGTTGTGAGACTAACTAACATTTATCGATGTGCCAAATTTTCATATACTAACTTATTTAACCTACAAACCAACCCAGTGGAATATATTTTATTGGTCCATTTGAAAGATAAAGACACTGAGTCATGAGAGATTAAATCATTGTTTCAACATCCCCCAATCCATAGGTAGCTAAGGCAACAACCACCCCTAGTCTTCTGTTAACTAGCCTGGTTCTTTTACCTATTATGCTGTATTTTAAACTCCCCAAGCCTGACATTCATGAGGAAAATAGTATTCCTGCTTAGCTGTATTTTGGGTAAGAAGAACCACAAGTGAAAGAAGTGGGCATCTCCCCTATTACAGAGAGATTTGGAAAGTTTCTTTCCTTTGTATATGAAATGAAACAAGGCACCGAGACATAAACCCACAGCCCCGTGCGCGTCTATCAGAAGTCTGAGCATTCCAACAACCAGACGTCGTAATCCAAGCCGAGATTCCCCAGGCTTGATTGCACTGCCCAAGACCGCAGACCAGGGTAGCAGCCCCTACGTGGGGAAGGCCACGTCTTCCCGGGCTTGTTGTTTGTTTTCCTCTCCTTATGCGCTCTGTGGTCTGGCAAAGAGCTGGGTATCTCCATGGTGAAGCCACCACAGCAGCCATCCTCCTCAGTTCCTGGTCTGAGCGAACCCGGCTCGATTTCTCAGGCTGACAGAAACGGCAATCCAAATGAACTGAAAGCATTTAACCTGTCAGACAGAGCGCTGCTAAGTCCAAAGACATGCAGGCCCAAGGTCACTGAACAGGAAGACATTCTTCTGAAAACTGAAAGGATGGGGCAAAGGCTACCACCTCCGCAGCCTCTGGTCTTCCTTCCTGACACGCCCTCTTGGGACCTGTGAGAGTTTGCCTGCGGTTATTTGTGGGGTCACTGGGTCTTAGCTCTGACTGACAGTGAAAGGGAGAGCAGCTAGGGCTCCTGTAGGTCAGGAGCTCAAGTGCTTCATCTCACTTAATTGCCATCTAACGCCTTCTTTGTGAAGTGGCTGTTGGAGCCCATCTGACATCTGAGGAAACGGAAGTTCTGACACCCATAGGACTTTGCCTAAAGCAACTGGCTAAACTTGCACTGGAGCCTAAATCTGGTTGGCTGCTAACCCTGTGCTTTTCCCACCATTCCACATTACCCATCAGCACACATGCAGCATGATCTGTGGCTCATGATACTTACCCTATTCCATAAGCCATGGCTATTGAGAGCCAAACTTTGCTCTCAATGACCCTCTTGCTCAACCATTCATCCCTCACCAGACCTAGCACAGGGCCTTATAAATAGTAGGTCTCCAATAATTGCTTGTTTTTATTGCTTTAAACACTTAGATGCACCCCCCACCCCCCATAGTTTGTTCTGCCCAAAGGCCAAACCCACTGGTCATGGGTACCTTGAGCTGGCTGTACCTTGAGCTGGCTGACTCTCTTCACTATGACTATATGGCTTGTCTATCCTCTTGGGTAGCAGGAGTACTATTCAAGTAGTGAATTATTCTGCCCAGCAAAGTTCTAATCAGGGTTGCGAGGTAAGCTAGGTTATCCGTGTCAGGTTATACAGGACGGTGGTGATTTGGACGCTACAAATTCCCAAATTCATGCTGCAAGGTCTGTTTTCAATCTTCAGGCGTTGTAGGCATCTCCTGGGGCTATAAGAAGAATGCTCTCATTTCAGGACAGAGTAGAGCCAAGAGCCAACTTGGCAAAGGCCAGAGGGATATAAATTCAGAGTGACAACCTAAGGAACATGGTTTTAATAGAAACATACTTTTATTTCTTCTCAAATCACATGTCGACTGTCTGTTTGCATGGGGAGACCTGAGCTGAAATGAGGATTGTCAGAATTGGTAATTGAGGGGCTCTGCTTTTCCCCTAAAGCTCCCCTGTCCTCCAGATGACAACTATGAGAGATCACTTGGGTGGCTGGGGACTTAGTAAAGTCAGCATTACAGAGCAGCCAGGACAAATGTAGGTGTGATTTGTTTTATGCTGTGGGGTATAATTCTGGCAAAATTCATTCAAGAAAATGTTAACAAGTCCCAGGACTGTGTTGGGCACATGCTAGGTGGTAATGTTTCAAAGGTGAATAAGATACCTCCTTGAGGACCTTGTGGTCCAATGGAGAAGACACATTTGTAAAGCATTAACTAAATTAGAAGAACTGCAGGTGTCACAGTAGACATCTCTGGGCATGGGATGGGAAGTGGAGAGAAGGCAACTTCACAGAGAATGCCTGGTAAGGCTGAAAAGTAGTTTGCAGGATGAAGAGGGAAAGAGTGTTCTGGGAAAGTGGAGGAATTAAAAAAGAATGGAGAGTTGGGGAACTAATGTAATATAGTTTGGCTGAGACCTAGGTTGTGTTTTTGGATATGGTGGAGAATTAGGAGATATCCCTGGAGAATTAGACGGAGGTTAGATCACGCATGGCCTCAAACACCACACTGAGAAGCCTAGACTGTCCCCTGTGGCCATGAATGGCATGTGAGTGATGTGGTCAGAAGTGTGCAGTGGGACACTTGGCTACAGTGTGGTGGGTGAAGGAGACTGGGATCCAGGAGAACAGAAATGGGGCTGATATGGTGGTACAGGCAGGAGGTGATGAGGGTCTGACCAGGACAGGACAGTGGGAATGAAAAGGCAGGGGGATTAGGGAGATGGCAAAAAGGCAGCTTTCAGAGATTGCTGTGATGTTACCTTGCAGAGAAATCACTTATCGTCTACCAAAGACCTTCCTAAGGTCCCAGGACCTCAGGATACTCCCCTTGATGTGAGATGCTTTGGTAAAGAGATATTCAAAATTTCAGAAATGAATGGATCCTCATGTACATATAAGGGGTTTATGTTTATAAAGCTCCTTCATGAGGATTATCACTTTTTGTCATTATAGGAGTCCCCAGAAGCATAGATTCTAAGTATTTAAAATTAAATTTCCCTTTTTCTGATTATATAAAATATAGAAACAATAATTGTAGAATTCTTGAAATCTTTTTTTAAAAGGGGGTAGGAAATTAGAATTATCCTAGTACCCAGATTGATAATTAGTTAATACCTTGGTAAACTAATTTCTTATAACACTATGTTAAGTGAAAAACAAACAAACCTATATTTCAATACCAATTTTATAGCAATAACCACAAATGATATTTTTCTAGCTTTTATTGAGGTTACAAAATTGAGATCGAAATATACTTTTCATACTTTTTCTTTATTTAGCATTAGATTGCAAGCATTTTCTATGTTAATCAAATTTGCAAGCCTAATTTTTCATTGTCACATAGTATTCTAACATACAGGTATGCTATAATTTATCAAAAATAATTATTGGCTGATAGGTGTTTGTGAATATTTAAGTTATTTCCATACATGAATATTTGCTCTCATAAATATGCCTTGCTAAATACCCTTTAACATACCTTTCCTCCATTTCAGTTCTAGTTATTTCCTTAGAATAAATTCCTAGAAGTGGGTTAAAGGATATGAGTTCATTTCGAAGATCTAATATTTGTTGCCAAATTTCTCCCTGGACTTGTTCATCACACCTATCCACAGTGAAATGGCCAACTTATATTCTCCACCTTCATCAACACTGATTACTATCTTTCAAAAATCTTTGTCAAATCTGACATGCATAAATGATACCTTATTATTGGGCTTATTTGTATATCTTTACCACTAGTGTGGTTGAATTCCTTTTCTCATGCTTTTAGGATCTGGCCCAAGCTCTCTGTAGTCTGGCGTGCAAGGCCCTGCGTGCCTGTCCTAGTCTACCCTGCCATGGCCTCTCCAGGCAGCATCACTTGCTCGCTGCATGTTTTTTTAGACCCTCCCTGTTTCTTGTCTTTCTGGCCTCAGTTTCAATGTCGCCTTCTTCAAGAAGCTGTCTGCCTTTTCTGTGCTACCACAGCCCTCTTAGCTTACTCCATCTAAAGTCCTTCCCTGAGGGTAGGATTGGCTGTTTATTTGTCTGCCTGCTCACCCCTGAGCCAAGCACCTGCACAGCCTCGGCTGAGCTGTCGCACATTCTAAAGAAATGTGGACTGAATGCGTGTTGGAAGTCCCACAGAGAACGTCAGGATTCCATTGGAGATTGGCCCCAGATTCCTCCACTCATGCAACAAGTGTTCACTGAAGGGCCACAATGGGCCAGACGCTCTTGGGCACAACGACATTACATTCCTCATTCCAGCACCGAGGCTTCACATTTCCAGCAGCTGCAAATGTTGGAGGCTTTCAGCTGGGTCCCTCCTTGGGAATGTCCTCAGCCGAAGAGATCTGCCTAGCCCAAAGTCTCACCCTGGAGGCAGATGTCATACAAGACAGGTCAAGGGGAGGGTGTCCATAGAAGCCCAAGCCCCTTGTTTCAATTTGAAACAACTCTTTTGTGGCCACTGCATTGCAGTTTGACTTCTCCATCTGCTTGGTCCTGCTCCCCCCACACCTCCAGAGGGCTTAATTCCAAAGACTCTCCAGTAAATTGCTTGTATGCAAATCTCTGTCTCAGAGTCTGCTTGCTCTGCAAGCCCACCTTGGAATAATGGTAAGCCAAACAGACAGGATATTGCTCTCACAGAGCCTAGGGGCTGCCTTTGTCATCAGCCCACCTTTGTTTCTCCCAAGGATAAACCGAGAACATCTAGCCTCAGTACATGGCGCTCGAGGTAACACTTGCCAGCGGCCTAAACAAAGGCTCTTGCAGCCACTGCGTTCCCTGCAGCCATCATTACGGCAAGAACGAAATGGACTCTGCAGCTTGCAGTCACTCAGATTTGTTCCATAAACACGTGCCTTTGGGTCCAAGGTCCCTGTGCTGGTGGCCGGGATACCTAAGGTGTAGCTCTCGACTTCGAAAACCACTGTCTGGAGGGGAAGATAGACAAGTAAGCAGACAGTGGGGGACATATTTGCTCTCATATGGAGACAAGTTCCCCAGTGAAGCCCTCCAGAGTGCTGTAGGAGCTCAGAGGAGGTGGTGATGGTCTACTTAGGGTGCCAGGGAAGGATTCCCAGAGGAGCCGAAGGAGGGGAGCGGGGAAAGGGGGGTGTTAACGGGAAAGAGAGGGGAAAAGAGTTTCAGACTGAAGTGCTGGATATGTAAAAACATGAGGAGGGGTGAGCGAACGAGCACATGTGGGTCCATCACTTCACCGAGCTCCGCAGCAGCTGCGTGAGGCTGTCCAGGGACCTTCCCGCTGCTTTACAGGTAGAGAAACTCAGGCCCTGGGAGCATCAACAGCTTATACACAGCCGAAGGAGGCGCTTTATCTGTCATCTGAACTTGAGTTTTTGGACACCAAATCAATGGCTCTCTCTGTTGCACTGGTCAGCAAACACTGTTTTTCTTCACTGGCCAGCATTGTGGCCAATGAGGATTAAAAGGAGGATAATATCAAGGTTTGACTCTGAAGTGCTTGCATGTAAGATGCAAACAATTGATAATGTCATGGGACGGGCTGGAATCAAGGCCCATGCACATGCCCTGGGACCACAGCAGAGGTGAGCTCCAGAGAACTGTCCTTAGCCCTGTTTAATATTTGGTACCAGTGATTTGGACAGAGACATATAAAGTCCGCTTATCACATCTGTGGCTGACACACAGCTGGGAAGGATAGAAAAAATGATTGATGACAAAATCAAACTTCTAAATGATCTCAGTTGGCTGGAACAATGAGCCAAATCCAGTTAGATGATGAGCAGCAGGGGTCCATGCGAGGGCCAGCATTCCCCTTCAAAACGTCGACTGTGCAAGAATCGGAGAGGGGAGCCCGGCCTGGCCCCCCGCCGGAAGGGAGAGATCCAGGGACTTCACCACACCGAGTGTTTAAAGTGTAACAAACTAGCACACCCTTAGCCTGTGTGAAGATTATAATCACAGTTGTGGCTCACATTTAATGGGACATTTTATGATTCACTTTGGAGGTGGCCTGGTGATGGGGGACAGCAACCTCAGCTGGAGTAGGAAGTCATTCATTTCTTTATCTGGGCAATGCTCCCTGTGAGCTTACCGCATGCCAGGTACTGGACAACCTGGAATATTTGCTGAGGACAGACTTGGACCTGGCAGAAGGACTTGCCCTTACATTCTGCCATGTATCAGTTGTGTGACCTTGGGAGAGTCGCGGAGGTGTGCTGGGCTTCAGTGTCCTTATCGAATGGGCACCCGCGTTTCAATCTCATAGGGTCTTAAGAGCAATGACTGAGATCATGTACGTAGAATGCTGAACATAAAACTTGGCCTGAAGTTAGTATCATAAAAAATTAATAATGCTTACTGTTAGTATCCAGGCAAATCCAGTGATGTCTACAAACAGGAAGCAGGATCCCAGGCCCCTTGGGTCAGGGCTCTAGTCTTCAGGTGGGTTTCAGGATAGGATGCTTTTATGATGATTTTTTTTCTCCTATAATTATGCCCGTGTGTGTGTGTGTGTGTGTGTGTGTGTGTGTGTGTGTGTCTCCATGATAAATTTCAAGATGGAGGAAGGACCCAGCCCCCAAATCATTGAAGCATTAAACAGATAAGAGAGACAGTCATTTGAATTAGGATCAAAAGTCAAAGTTGTATTGACAGCCAGGGAGATGTGGGGCTGATTTCCATATTCCGCGCTGAGGTGTCTGTTCTTAATACACTTCGTTTCAGATAATGGTTGATTTCGTGGCCCCTGGGTCTCAGTTGCCTTGTCTGAAAAGTGACAGAGTTGGACCAAATTAGTGGTTCTCAAATATACATGCTTGGAAGGTGCTGGCCTGTTTTTAAGTCAAGTCCATGACGTCCCACTCAGATAAATTCCCGATGGCTCCATGTTAGACTACCAGAGAGATAAAGTGTTCCTTGCCGTGGGTGGCCGTAAAGAAAAGAAATGCTGGCAGACCCTCTCCTGCCACCCTCACCATCCACACTCCTGTAATACTGTAACGAGTTTTCTTCTCGGCTCAGGGGAAAGGAAGAGGGAGAAGCGCTGGATATGGTGAAGTCGCTTTGCTTACCCACTTCTCTGAGTGTGCCCAGGGTGTTACGGAGTGAGGCAGTGAGAGTGTATGCTTTCCGTTTCCATCAATAAATCCCTCTGAAATTTTATTTTTGATGGCAGTATTAGTATTAAAGTGACAAAACTACCTGGGGACTCATGCTCCCTTTGTATTGCAATACTGTGCGTGCGTGTGTGTGTGTGTGTGTGTGTGTGTATGTATATGTATATATCTTATGTCAATTGCAATTTCTTTCACAAAAACATGACCTACAGCATAAATAATAAAATACAATTTTACATTGTATTTTTATTTTAAAATTAAAAGAATATCCCTTGAAATGACAGTGTTAGATTGCCAACTGTTTTTTCTTGGAAAAGATGGTTTTCCTTCTGATATTATGGCTTTCCCCTCTAAAGGGGGAGGAGTGTATTAAAATTCTCATCTTTTTATAAAGTGATATGATAATTGATGTAAGATGGTTTTATTTTTATTTTTAAATTATTTTTAATTGTGTTACTTGGGAGAATAGAAGGTTAACAACCTTATAATTGTTTCCTTCTTTCAAAAGGTTCCCCTGGTCCATGAAATACAAAAAGAAAAAAAAAAGCCTGAAAACAAATTTAGGAAGAATTTATGCATTACATCCCTAAAGTAAGGAGGTGGGTAAGGATTTAAAATCATTAAATAAAGTACATAGTTGTGATGGTTGATTTTATGTATCAATGTGCTTGTACCACTAGGTGCTTAGATATTTGGTCAAACAGTGTTCTAGGTGTTTTTGTGTTGCAGGAAGTGACATCCAACGGAGAAAATTGGACACTCAAGGCAACTTTGTTAGAGGAAGGAGGATTTATTACTGGCAGAGTGCGTGGGACTTTAACAGCACCAAAGCACGAGCTCCCCTTGGTTAGATTTCTTACAGCATATATACCTCTGCAGCATCCATGCAAAGGGAGTGTGATTCCTTTGTCTGAGGTTCTATGTGCACCTCCCAACTCACGATGGAAGGGGGAGTTTCAGGTGGTGGCTGCAAGGGGGAAGGAATTCCCGGGCCACCAGTTCTATCTATTTACAGATCATTTCTCTTGTATGTGTGAGAACAGTTTCCAAAAGGCCACTCAGAGAGCTATAGGATGTGGTTACTTTATAACTGGCTGAGTTGGTCATTTCTGTTAGCCCTTCCCTTTTCATTTCTCAGATGCCTCCTCTCTTATTTGGATGAAATTAACATTTCAATCAGTAAGAGACTGAGTAAAAAAGATTACCATCCCTAATATGGGTAGGCCTTGTCCAATCAGTTGAAGGTCTGCCTGAATAGAACAAAAAGGTTGACAATCTCCTAAGTAAGAGCGAATTCTTCCTGCCCGACTGCTTTCAAACTCATATATTTGTTATTTTTTTCTGACTTTGGACTTGAACTGAAACATTAACTCTTCCTGGGTCTCAGGCCTTTAGACTCAGCCTGGAACTAAATCATCCACTCTCTCTGGGTCCAGCTTGCTGACTCACAATGCAGGTCCTGAGACTTAGCCTCCATAATTGTGACATGAGTCAATTCCTTATAGTCAATCAATCAATTGATCGATCAATCCCTGACTCCTGAACATAGTGTATTTAGAATGTACCAGGCATCATCTCCCTCAGTATAGGGCTCAGAAGATGTCACCAGGGTTCCCTAGTTAGTTTATGTCAAATACAAAATAGCCACATCTCCTTGGAACCTGCTTCCTTCACTTAACCCACTCTATTCCTTCCAATTAAAATGACCTCCTTCCCATTTTATCTTCATCTGTCCAAATCTCACATTCCTGAAGGCCGATGTCGCACATCGCTGCCAAGGGAAGCCTTCTCTACTTTTCCTCCTCCGACTGCATGTGACCTTTAAGTCCACATAGCACGTAACCATCACTTCTTAGCATCACATTCTGCCTTACTGTGCACTTTGCTGTGTATGTCTCCTTCTTCCCTTCCCATTAGACAGACAGAAGATGCATGAGAGCAGGAGCTGTCTTCTTCTCTTCCTCCTGGTCCAAGCACAGCTAATAAACACGGGATGAGCTGAATGGAACTGAACACTTCTCCCTAGGTCATCTGACTCATACAAGCCCCACAGAATTGCTGGGTCCTAAATTTGAGCAGGAAACCTCAAAACATCAAATGTCATCTCCTGCTGTCTCCCTGCTTTGGACTCAAGACAAGCCTGAAATGGCCCTGTCTGAATTGGTTTTCGTTAGCTGAAGCCATGACAAGACCTGAGGTGTGAGTGGGACGAAAACAAGAAAGTCAAGTTTTCAAAAACAGTAAGAGGTGTTGGCATAGATTTTTCTGAGGTTTGCGAGGAAGACATGTTCACCTCTCTTTTATTTACTCAGGAGACACAGAACCTGGTTGCTAAACAAAGCAGTACCCCTGGCAACCCGCTAATTATAGATGGATACACACACACAACTTAGCTTGGCATTCGAGGCTCTGTGTGATCTCACCCCAACCTGCAGTTACAATCTTACTCCTCCTCCTCTTTAGCTCCCAACTTCAGCTCAGTGCCACCTAACCAACCCTGTACTGTGACAGGAAACCAGAAAGGCATTGGAGATACCAGGATGGAGAAGACCCAGCCCATTCCTTTGAGAGGAACATTAGGGGGTTCTCAGGAGGGAGTGACAGTCTCCAGCAGGCAAGGAGAAGGCAGATGCACCAAGACTGCGCCATACTGCAGAAAACAACAATGCCAAAAGACAACTGGGTTTGGATGTTTGTGGGTCCTGTAGGTGCCAAGCGAAGTGCATTTTTAAGTAAATGTATACTTATTTTCTCGTGATTTTAATCGCATTTGAAAATTGCATCTTTTTTGTTTTATAGTGACCTTAGTCAAATTATTTAAGCTGTCCAAGCCATGATTATTCATCTTTAAAATGGATGTTAACATACATAGTAGCTATCTCAAAAAGTGTTTCACATCGACGGTGGATAAAAATGCTTCGCAAATTATCAAATATTATTTTATTTTCACTAGTTTCTTTACACATGGTAAAGTAATGTTAGTTAGGCTGTAGGGAAACATAGTGGTGGAAAATAACTAGGACCTCTTCCAAGTCACATTCATGAATTACTTGGTGACTCCACATAGATCACTTTCTTTTTCTATTCCTCCCATGTGCCTCATTTAGAAGACAGGGAAGATTGTATCTGCCTTATATCTACCTCCTCCAAAGACAGAGGAGATGATTTAGAGTCTAGGAGACAGTGAGTACCTATGGGAAAAATGGAAGGCAGTAATTTTTGTCATTCTCCTTCCCTCTCGTTCCTTTTTTTATTTTTATTTTTTTTCTTTTTTGGTCTTTGCCAAAGACAGTTTTTCATAATATGTTTTTACTTTCTAAGGCTGGCAAGACCTCCAGCTTGGAAAACAAGAGTGCTTAACTGTGAGTATGACCTGGTTTTGATTTCAAACTAGGAGAAGCATGACAGTTGTGTTGAGGACGAAAGATGCATTTCTACCTTAAAAGTAAGTACAGCACTAGGCAGATGGCTGTAGTGGAAAGAACATTAGAATTGGGGTCAGGACACCTGGGTTTGAATTCCTGTTCTGTTTTTCATTACCTATTTGACATTGAGCAAATTAATTCACTTCTCCGGTTCTTACTTTTCTTGTGTATAAAATAATAACAGCACCATTTATCTTAGAAGGTTTCAAGGTACTCAGTATATCTGCTCTTGGAGCTCATGCATTTGGGAGAGGATGTTGTGTAGAATGCTACTTCAGCTCTGTAAATCTCAATGCCTCATGGAGAAACATCTGTACCTTTTCTTCTCTATCTTCACTCACTCTTATGGTAATCGAATGTTTTATGGTCTTAAATACCATCTATACGTTTATGATTCTCATGTGCCTGGATACGCTACACGTACACTTGAATGGCTAATAAGGATCTCGAACTTAACACGTGCAATGCTGGACTCCCAATCCCCCCTCCCCAATCTGTTTTACCTATAATTATCCCCATCTCTGTGAATAGCGGCTTCCTCCAGTTGCTTAAGCTTAAAACCCTGGAGTCTTTCTTGACCCCACTCTCTCAAACCTACATTCAAACTATCAGTAAATCCTGGAGCCTCTCTCTACTTTCATAATATATTCCAGAACCCCATCACTTCTCATCACCTCCGATGTTATCATCTCAATCCAGGACACCATTTGCTCTCACCTGAATTCTTGTAATGGCCTCCTGACGAGTTTCTCTGCTTCTGCACTTGCTCATTTAAAAACTCTCCCTAACACTGCAGCCAGTCGCATCCTATTAAACATAAATAAATCCAATCCTGCCACTCCCATGTTCAAAACCTTCCCAAGATGTTCCATTCTTACAGAGTCAAGCCGAAGTTCTGACGGCATGGTTGGGCTCTGTACCTCTCCAAACTGGCTGTCTTCTCTCCGGCCACACCGGTCTCTTTGCTGCCTCTGAACACCCCAGTCTCTCTCCTGCTCAGGACCTTTACTCCAGGGGTTTCCTTTGCTTTTATTACTAGCCTTCCAAATAGCTCTATGTCTCTCTCGCTCTCTCATCTCTTTCAATCTTTGTTCAAATGCCACCTTCTCAGCAAGACCTTCTCTGACCACCTCATTTAAAACTGCACCCTGACCCCTGCCCTCCTGACCCCCTCCCCACTTTCTATCAGAGCACTTTCCACCTTACAACTAGAATGTAAATTCTGGGACAGCAGGTAGTTTGTTTGTTTGTTTATTCATTGATTTATTCCTCTTAACCATGCCTGGCCCCTAGTAGGTACTTAACAAATATTTGCTGAATGAATGAATGAATGAATGAATGATTAGGATATTCTACTAAAAGGAGCATCAGTGCATGAAAACAATCAGTGGTTACATTATCTCCATTATACAGACTAATAAAGCTCTGCAAGATTAAACAATTTGCTTACGTTTCTACAATGGGTGTGTTTACGGTCAGATTAAATCAGGGTTTATAGTATTCAAGTCCATACACTTTCTATTATGCTACGAAACAGGATACATTGGAAAAAGATCTTAAATTTTTTGCTTAAAAAATTGTTTTTAAATTTCTGGCCTTACCTCTGCGCATAGTTCCTTCAGCCTCCGGCATCTATGGGGATGTTTAGGTAAAAGGATTCTGTGCCCAATACACATCCTACGGAAAGATCTGTACATGTGCTGAGCCCGGGCTCTGGTCCCAAACACAGCCTTCCCTGTCCCCTCTCAGCTGGGGGATGAGAGTGTGGACAACCAGGCTGGGGGAGGGCTGGTGTTTCATGTAAATAACTCTGCCACTCTGCGCTGAAGAGTCCCTAGGCTTCACGTCCCAGTCCCTGACGCCTGCTCCCCGTCAGGCGGGCTCCCGTCTCTAGTCTTCCGAAACGACTTTTCCCTTTCTTCACACGGCTTTCGCTTTCCTGCTCTTAGCTTGATGTTGTGTCTGGCCACACAGGCCATGTCGGCTATTTTTACTGACAGCAGCCACCAGCCCATATGGTTCCCATTACCACAAACTGTTACCTTCACTGAAACCAGTTTGCAAACGAGTGGACTGCAGACAACAGGGAGGCCAGGTCCACATGGCCACTCGCCAGGCTCCCGGAATTGGCCTGGACAGGTATGTTGGTCTTGATGAATGTCCTTTAAACCCAAATTAGGTTGGACAAAATGCTGATTAATTACATATATGTGTGTGTGTGTGTGTGTGTGTGTGTGTGTATTTTTTTTCTTCTTCTCCTTTTCCTCCATGTTCAACTCAGTAGGTTTTCAATGGGGTCAAGTTTCAAAGGCAGGCTGCTTTTTATAGGAGACAAATTGGAGTTTTGTTTCTTTCCATTTTAGGAGCTTACTCCATGATGATATCTCTATGGGACATGATGCATGTTAACCCCTTAGGGAGTGACAAAAAATGACACACTGTCATCAGTGTAGACTATACAAGTGGATCCTGAGAACCCATTGCCTCCAGGAAAATGGTTAGACACCCCCAGGTCTTCAGTGAAATTAATAACATCTCCTTCAGGATGAAAAATACTTTATAATTCATAAAACATTTTCAAACACATCATCTTGAATTCTGCAACGTTGCTGTGAGACTGGGTTTTCCATTTGCATTTTGAGGTTCTAACTGACTTTCTCAAGGCAACATGGCTAGTAAGAGCCTGCGACGGGATTCAGTCTCTGCTCCCCTGACTTCAGGCCAGAGCGCGTGCCCCATACTGTCTGCGTGGCCTGAAACAAACCAGGCAGGGCTTGTTCAAAGACATAAGCCAGCAGCTCACCGTGGGGCCTGATGGGGCATGTTGCATCGAAACTGGAAGTTGGCATTGAGTCCCAGGCTCACTATGGCACTACAAAGCTCCTGTCACTCCAGCGGATGACAGAAATGGCGTAAACAAAAGGCTTCTTCCTGTGGTGTAGAATGTCACCTTTTCAAGGCCCGGGATCTCTTGTAATGCACTGAGAGGAAGCCTTCTGGAGTGGTGGGTAGGTGACAGCAAGTGCTTCAGGTGGAGGATGAGACTAGAGGGGCCAGACATTCTGAACCACTTCCGGCCTGACTATCTGTGATTTGGACCCTCTGCCCAGGCCCTCCAGGGTCTTCCCAGGCTCCTCTCCTGCCTCGCCCACCAGTTCGCAGTTGTACTTGTGTCTTTTTTGCTCCTCAGACACATAGCTTTTTCCTACTTCAGGGTGTCTGGGTGCATTGTTCTCTTTACCTGTTCTTTGTAAGTGAGATTTTCCACATTGATGTTCTCATCTCAGAAAGTCCTTCCTTGGACACTGAGATTGAAGTGAACTCCTCCTTCCTCCCCACCCCCACTGCCAAAAAAAAAAAAAAAAAAAAGATGTTCATGTCCCAACATCTGGAAACTGTGAAGGTGACCGTATTGGGCAAAATAGCCTTTGCAGATGTAACTGAGTTCAGAATCTTGAGATGAGATAATCCTGGATTTAGAGTGAGCCCTAAATCCAATGACAGGTGTCCTTATAAGAAGGAGAGAACGTAGAGACACACAGGGAGAAGGAGGCAAAACGAGGCTGGAGGGAAAGATTGCAGTTATGCAGGCCCAAGCCAAGGAATGCTGACAGCCACCAAAAGCCAGACAAGGCAAGGACGATTCTCCCCTAGAGCCTTCAGAGGGAGCACAGCCCCGATGACACCTGGATTTCAGATGTCGTCCCCTCTGGAACTGTGAGAGAATAAACTTCTGTTGTTTTTAAGTCACCAATTTGTGGTAATTTGTGACAGCAGCCCTGGGAAATAATACAGCCATCTAATTTAATTAGCACCCCCTATCCTCCCCATATACACAGGGACACTTTCTCACTGTTAATTCCGGGTTTGAGCCTTTCATGTCTATGATCAATTTCTAAATATACCGTCATTTGCGATGACCTGTGTTTTGTCTTTATTCCCGTTTCTTGAAGGCCAGGACCATGCCTGTGTTTCTCACCTTTAACAGTTTCTAGCACATTGCCGCCACATAGCAGGTGTCCGACAACACTTATGGAATAAACGAGTTCTGGCTTTTCTGGCTTCACATCACTCGCTATGCTCCTCCACACTTCACTCCCGCTACGCTCCTCCCGCCGCCCCCCCCACCCCACTGACTTCTTGCTTCTCAGTTCCTACACACACACACACACACACACACACACACGCACGCACGCACGCATGCACGCGTGCGCGCCTTTCTTCCTAGGAGGCTGCCAGCCCCTTCTCTACCTGGCAAACTCCATCCAGTTCTTTAAGACCGAGCACGGAGGCTTCCGGCGGAAGCATGGCCTGGTTTCTTCTACATGGCCCATGGGTCCCGTCTCTGCTGCAGTGTATCAGAGAGGGGACGAAGGTCCGGGTACCCGACTGACTCCCCACTAGGCCTCAGGCTCGTTGAGAGGCCAGGCCCATGAAACACATCTGTAACCCAGCACCCAGCATGAGGCCTAGCACCAAATGTGCACTTCATATAAGTATGTTAAATAAATGAGTCTTTGCAGAAAATGACTATTATAATCCATTTTTTAAAAAGTAGACTATTTTTTAGAACAGTTTAGATCTACAGAAAAATTAAGAAGATGCTCAGTTTCCAAATACCTGGCACTTGATTTCCCCTATCATTAACATTTTACATGAGTACGGTACATTTGTTACAATTAATGAATCATTATCAATGTATTATTATTACTGGTGAAAGTCCGTTTTTTACTCAGATTTCCTTAATTTTTACCTAATTTGTTGTTGTTGTTATTACAAGATCCTAACCAGGAAACCACATGACATTTAATCACCATGTCTCCTAAGGCTTCTCTTGCCTATGACAATTTCAGACTTGTTTTTGATGACCTTGACAGTTTTGATGAGTAATAGGTATTTCGTAGAACATTCCACTATTGGAATTTAATGTTTTTCTCATGATTAGACTGGGGTTATAGGTTTTTAAGAGGAAGATCTCACAGATACGAAGTGCCATATCACATCATTACATTATATCAAGCGTACATACTATCAACATTATTTATTACTGTTGATAGAGACCTTAATCACTTCATTAAGGTTGTGTCTTCAGGTTTCTTCACTGTAAAGTTATTTTTCCCCCTTTCCATACTGTATTCTGGAAGGATACCACTATCAGCAGCTACAATTCATTTTAAACTTTAATTGTGCTTTGTTTTAATAAGTGGGACTCTAAATAACACCCACCATTGATTAACTGTCACAACACTGTAAATGGGAAATTGAGGGTGAGGTACATTAAACTATATTCCCAAGGTCATAGAGCTAGTAGGAATAGAGACAAGTTCGTTAGATCTGACTCCAAAGTCTGACCTCTTCACCATGCCCCTGATACCAGTGATCTGGATTCTTAATATGGCCTTCCAAGTGTCCTGGGTTTCACTCCGCCGAGAATGAAATAGAAACTTGGGTTCGGAGAGCAATAATTTATCATCTACACTGTTTTCTGAAGCAATTTAACATGGAGATCGAGTCCATGTACCAACGTAACCCTCTTTATGCACCGCCAATGCCATAAGCAAAAGTCATAACCTCATGTCAGCTGTGCCTGACACACTTTGGGGCTGTCAAACTCTAGCTTTGGCAGTCTAGCCCAAGTATATAAAATGAGAGGAGTGAGAGGGCAGAAAGTGCTTTAAGAGTTTTTGAAGGGCGCAGGGAGGAAATGCAGTGACTTATTGCTAGCTGGCTACCCAGGAAGATACTGGCTGGAACTAGAGTGTCTTCAGTTTGGTTCGAGACTCTTTATTTCAGACAGGTGGCCTCCAGGAAGAAGTAAGGTCATGGCTGATCGCTGTGCACACTTGGCAGGCTCCACGGGTAAGAGCAGGGACTGAGAAACGCACTTCCCATCACTGATGTACTGTTGTCTTTATACCACGCTGGTGTCATTTTGGGGGCCATGATGGGACATGTAATAACTCTCTTATGAGGCTCGTCTGTCCTCCATGAGTAAATCCTTAGGCTCTATGCTAACTGGGACTAAAGGGTGAATGAACCGCAACAGCGTGTATAGAAGATGAAGTACTAAAGAAAGAAGAGGCGATTCAATGATCCGAGATCTGTCATCTTCCCTTCTACCAGGAAAGACATCCTGCTTCTCAATGACGTCATTTCCAGAGCTTGAGAATGAGGACCAATGAGAGAGGATTGCAGGCCCACTGGTCCATGTGACCACACACAGAAATGAGGTGACATGGGTTAGACATGTTTTGTTTTATAGAATTCCATGGGATCATTTCCAGAGCTACTATGACAAGTCAAGGGCAACGAAAACTGTTCAAAGTAGTTTCTTTTTAAGGTAGTTGTATAATAAAAATCTCCATTATGACAAAATTTGTAGAGAAATTGCTATCCTATATCATCCCTTGTGTATTTTCTTGTAAATTTGATATGATTGACCCTATTTTACAGAGGGATAAATTAAAGCTTAGAGAATTTAAATCTTTTACCTAAGGCTATGAGCTAAATCTGGATTCAAGGTTTCGACCATGATTTTTTGACCATTTGCTGGTGATCATCTTTGTCTCCTATTTCTGTTTATACACAATACATATTTATTCTATATATCTTATGTTGCATTCTAAGTCCAGAGATATTCAAATTAAGTAACAACGGAAGATGTAACTTCAGGAACTGGATGAGGTATTCTAATTCCACAAACTGAAAAATAAGAAGGGGAGTGGGGAGCTGAAGAATTTGGGATGGATTCTTAGGGTATCTTGTTGCTCCAGAGATGGCTGAAGGTGCCAGATGTCCTAGGGGACTGGCTGAGAAAGAAGAGAAAAATAAGGTATAAGGAAAGCTTGAGATGAAGGAGTTGTAAGATGCTGGATGGAATGGGAGGGCGTCTGATTCATTTGCACTAACCCAGAACTGCCATGCAGGGACCTCAGACTAGTGCTGGTTGAATGAATGAATGAATGAATGAATGATAATTGAAGAGTAGGATGAAGCAATAACTGGTTCACCTTCTTAGGACTTTTCTTTCTGGGACAGATTTCAAACAAGGTTCTTTTCCAGAATAAATATAAAGGCCAGTTACGAAGAAGGACTCTGGAAATAATGGAGGGACAGAAAGTGTAACTTGCTTAGTGGCGCTAAGAGTGGGTGGGACCTTCTTTTGTTAGTGAATCAAATGGATACAGAAGACAATGACACAGTGACAATGATATTTTGGGGGACAATGATTAGAAGAGTCATGGCTGGAGAACATTCATAAGACTATAAAGATTGACAGAGATAATAATAAAAAATGCAACTAATTTTTAATAATGCAACTAAATCCCAAGCATCAATTTAATCACAAAGTGAGAAACCAAAGGACAGGGAGGATTGGACAAGGGGTCTGAGAGACGAGGCATTTTACTTCCCCTCCAGAGAGCTTGTGGGGCAGACATTGAGTCAAAGAGGGCTACGCTTGAAAATGCTCCATGCTCTCCAAAGGAAGATTCTGAATATGAGGAAAATGAGGTGCTTTCCAGATGACAAGCGAATTCCATTAGTCACTAAATGAAGCCACTCTCACTCCCATTTTCAAGATCCATTTTTGTTTAAAAACAAACTAAATGAGCTCTCCTAATACATGGTTTCTGGTTACAGACATGACGATAGACTCAACTCACCAGCCCCACCTGATCCTCTCTCGAGGGCCTGGGAGTCTGGGATGAGAGGTAGGAGGAGAGAGGGGGACAAAAGGAATGAGGTGAGAACACTGCTAGAAAGGAGAAATAATACTGGCAAGAAAAGCTAACTTGCTCTGTGTTGGGCACTACACATGTTTTTACATAGATCACCTCATTTCATCCTTACCACAGCTGTGAGATATGGGCACATATATTATTTCCATTTTATTATTGAAGAAACTGAGGCTCAGAGAGATTAAATAATTTATCTAAGATCATACAACTCATTAGCATAGAAGCAAAGATGTGACTCCAGGTGGTGACTGCAACCCTCTATCCTTTCCTGAGCATCAGCAAAAAAATTGATTGGTACCGGTAAAGCATGCATCACTTTGGAAATAAAAAATCACTAAAAACGAGAGATATCTAAGAAAAACCAGAGAATAAAGTGTCTAGCAGACTGCTTTGCATATAGTAGGTCTAAATCAACGTTTCTCTTCCTTTTCCCTCTATCTGTTACTCGGTGCCTAACCCACTGCTTCCTTTGGCAAATCAAGAGAAGACTTAGTGTATATTGTTTCCTAGGGTTCCAAGTGCTTATTATACAGACAAGCAAGGAGAGCTCTTTGAGACGGGGTATAAGCCTCAGGTCCGTGGTGGGTCACAAGACACAGGCCACCTGCATGCTTCCTTCTTGCTCTCTGTTGGTCTCTACTACCTGAAGGAACTTCATAGATACATGTTTTAATAAATGAACTAGTAATTTTTCTTCCACCATAAGTTACTCTATTTTACAATTCTCATACACATTGGATTACTTACGAATAAGATTTAAGTAATCTGTAATTCAATGCACATAATTTATCTATGATAAATAGGATGAGAAAGAAATTGGCAGTGAAAACGGATAAGGGAGGTAAGCAGCCGGCAGAGCAGGATTCAAGGTGTTTGCTGACGCTTCACACATAGCAGACGATGAAGAAATACTTTAAGGGTCACAAGAAAAACAGTAAATTATAAACATTCACAATCCTACTCTCTTTCCCTTTTCTTCAGCCCATTAAAGGCAATTCTATCTTTTGCTAACCAGCTTCTTCCCCTTTGCCACCTGTATCAGGCAGGAAAGCGTTCAGCTATAAGAAAAGGAGACACTAAGACGCAATGGCTTAAATACTCAGAGGGTGATTTTCTCATATATATGAAGTCTGGCTTCTGGAATTGGTTCAACGCTTCATCAATGTCAAGACCAGGGATCATGCAGTTCCTTTGGCCTTGAATTCATGCTCAGCGCCTCAGAGTCAAAAAAGGCTGTCCAGCTCCAGGTATCGCATTTAATTTCGAGTCAGAAAGAAGAAGAAAGGGGTAGCATACACCACATGTCTCTTTTATCAGAAACACTAATATTTCCCCAGAAGCTAAAAGAAATACGAACAGAGATTGATCCGTAATGTGATTCATTGTGTGGCATCATTTATGGAATCAATGAACTGGAAACAAATTACATGCCCAAAGAGAATGGGACTACTTAAGTATATGTTGTTACATCTGTACAATAGAAAATTAGACAGACAATGAAACCTTTTGAGAGAATCCTTAGATGTTGGAAAGT
This sequence comes from Eonycteris spelaea, assembly GCA_003508835.1. Lineage (NCBI taxonomy): Eukaryota > Metazoa > Chordata > Mammalia > Chiroptera > Pteropodidae > Eonycteris > Eonycteris spelaea. The sequence goes on along the minus strand of PUFA01000030.1, from coordinate 3,442,778 downwards.
GCTCATTTACATTTTTCAGTGAAAAAAGCAGGACACAAAACTACGTGATTCCAATTGCAATATTTAAAAATACATAGGTGTATAGAAAAGAGGACTGAAAGGGCCTCTGCCAGGGTCAGCAGAGTTTTCCCTTTTCTGTCTTCCTTCATTCGTTGCCTCTCTCACATCTTCTCTAATGAGCAGGGTTTATAACTGGAAACTATTTTATTAAGAAAAGATCTCACCCTTGCCAGACCCCCACTTTGTCCACTCCTTGATTCCCACACCCGCCTCCTACCAACAAACACTCACTCGCATGTCTGATTCTCAACCCCTGACCTACACGGGGAGCTTCAGACTATTAACCATTGGGGCAAATCTGATCATTCAACCTCCAGACTAATTTGATACAGTGACTGTATGTCCCAATTTTCACCTGCTGAATAGAAATAATTATTAATAGTTCTCTCTTTCCCTTTCAGGAGTCCCCAGTTTGGATGATAAATCATATGTTCTCCCTAAATTTGGGGGATGGATAGGACTCTGAGTAACGTCAGGGATGTACACCCCAGTATCCCTGAAGGCCTCCCAACTTGCTACGTTTCCAGCTCCCAGAAGTCACCATGGGACATTCAATAAAGGAAAGAGCCTTGGGCGGGGGATGGAGGTAAAGATTCAGACTTGAGCTGCATTTCTGACAAGCTGCATAACCATCAGGTCTCTAGGCTGTGGTGTCCTTTTGCTATAAATCAAGGACTGTAACGCCCATCTGGCTGAACTGTGGCCTGGAGTATGCGAGGGAGTCCATAGAAAGTGCTGGAAGGTCTGGCCTCAAGCCTGGCAGGTATAAGCCGCTGCCATTCCTATTCCTGCCACAAACACTCTGAGGTCAGCTACCTCGTTAATCTGAGGTTCCTGCAGGCTCTCCTTGGTGCGGACACAGTGCGGGGGCATCCTGGAATCAACGTCAGGGTGAAGCCGAGTGGTGACTGGCATAATCGTATCTGATTTATATGCATGACCATGCAGGAAAAAATGTGGGGGGATTAGCGACAGGAATTAAAGGGCTTTAAAAAACACGGTGTCACCTCCCTCGCTCAGCAGTTCCTGGCCATGTGGGCCACCTGCCAGGGGGTTCTGATATGCACTTGATTTCTAGGTGAGCCGTCCTTTTGGGAAATGCCCAGGAGAAATTCAGGTCATCGATAAGTGTGTAAAGGAACATCCCCTTGCAAACCTGTGATGAGCAGAAAAAGGGCCTGTGTTGACATGTCCTGGGTCAAGATTTTGGACCTGAAACCCTGGGCCTTACTGTATGAACTCAATAGACATATAGGTCACAGGCTAGCATGTCTCTGAAATGGGTCGGTATTCTTTTTTTTTTTCTTTTCTTTTTCTTTTTTTTGCACATTTCTTTGCACAGAACGTTCTTCCCACATGTAGGTGGAGGCTTCTATTTCTCTGGGAAAGAATGAAAAATTTTTTTTTCTGACATCGTCCTCTTGGTTATATTGGGTCAAGCATCTTAAAAGTTAGATTTTGCTGAGACGAGAACAAAAAAGATTTTGAAATCCCCAGTCAAGAGCTACTTCCCATGTGTTACTCTGTGCAACTTGGAATATGAGGTGTGCTAGGCTCCTGGAAACACAGAGGATGAAGAAATGGTTGTATTGCGGGGGTTCATGGAGAAGAAGTAAGAACAAGCTCTCTGTCAAGTTCCTACTACCTCCAGCTTTTGAGGGAGTCGGCTCTGGGGCAGGGGGTAGAATATTCCAGTATGAGAGAATCAAAACATCGCCTTGCTTCCCCAAGCACAGTAACAACAGCACGAACGTAACATGAACAGCAAGCAGGAGAGCTCACACTTGTGGGCACGTCACCCATGCCAGGCGGTGTGCTAAGTCCACCACATACGTGATTTCACTGAACTCTCACAACGGCCGCTGGAGGTGGGGACTCGTGCCAGCTCCCGTTTCTGAGATCGGGGGATGGAAGCACAGAGACTTCGGAATCCATTTTCCAAAGCCACCAGCTAGAAAGCGACTGAGTTAAGTTTCAAGCACATAAGATTGATCCAGAATGCATGCACCAAACCCTAAGACCCCACGGCTTCTTGGTCATGAACCAGCTTATAGCTATTTTGAGGCTTACCATGAACCAGATTCTATCCTAATTATATTACAAATATTACCTCCTTTGACCCTGTATAACTCTATAATGTAGGTATCATTATCATCCCCACTTCACACATGAAGAAACAGAAGCAAAAATAAAATGTTTTGAAACATTCACAAAATCACAGAGCTAGCACGTGCCACAGTGAGATCTGAACCCAGACGGTCTGGATCTGGGCCCCTGAGGAGATGGCTGACCCTTGGGATTTTGTAGTGCCCAGGAGCATAGACACGGAGAAGGCCCTAGTGTCTGAGGGAGGCGCACCTCGGTCCATTAGCTCCAGAATGCAGCAGCCCTGGAAGGGACTTGGTCCCCTGCTTCCAGGAGAACACTTACCTGCATTTTCCTTTTCTTGATGTTCATCAAGGATCACACTCATCCTCCATCCCCTTCTCTTCTCTATCATCAAGGCGCTTGAACTAATAGAAAGATTGGGCCGATCTCCTGCTACTTCCCGCTCTTTTCTCCATCATTATTAAAGCTCACTTGGAGAAATCGAAGGATCGCACTCACCCTTCCTCCCCTCATCACTTTCTCTTTTCCATCCTCATCAAGGTTCAGCTGGACTCACAGTAAAAGACTCCCACATGACTTGTCTGTGATCTCTTCCCCCTACAACCAGAGCCTTATGTGTAACAAGTGTGACCCTCACACTCCTCAGGTTAAAAGCCTTCAATGGTTCACACTGTTTAAAGCAGCACTATGCAATGGAACATTCTGTGACGATGGAAATGGTCTATATCTGTACTGCCCAATACAATAGTCACTGTATATATAGTCAATGTATATATATATAGTCACATGTGGCTATTGAAATTGAGCACTTGAAATATTACTTGTGTCACTGAGGAACCGAATATTTAATGTTATTTAATTTAAATAGCCTCGATGGCTAGTAATGACTGCATTGGACAATGCAGGTGTAGAGTATAAAATTCCAAGTCCTTAGCCTGACAATGAGACTCTTCCTGACCTGGGCACACTCATTCTGTCTAGAGAATTCTAATCACCTATTCTTCACCTGCAGCTGCTTGCAGTGTCTTGATCCAGGTGAGCTACTTTGTGCTTCTGCGCCTTTGCCCAGCACTAGGACTTGAGCCAGACAAAAGAGGAACACAACTGAAGGAGGTGCTCACGCTCGGGGCCACGCGGTGCGGAGCCTGGAAGGCTCCTCAGTGCTTTCCCTTCTCCATCAGGCCTCACTCAGCCCTCAAGCCCCATCTCAAATGCCTCCTCCAGCAGAAAGCCTTTCCCGACATCCCCAGCCAGAGCCAGGTCCCTCTCCCTCCGTGTCACCTGGAGCTTACACAACACTTTGTCATTCCCCTTCTCACAATGAGCCTCCTGTCTGTTTCCCAATCTGCATCTCTTCTAGTCAGTTTTTTAAGACCAGGGACCATGAGTCATTCACTTCTACATCAACGCTGTCCTAGCCAGAGAAGGGGCTCATTCAATGAGTGCAAATTAAATTATTGAATTGAATTTTTGTGGCAATGGAAGTCTTCCATTCATCTGGCCTGACCCACAATGACAGCACACACACCCCCACCCCCGCAAAAACAAACAAACAAACAAAAAAAAAAAAAACAACTCAGATGTGGTATAATTTGGGGCTAATCCAGGATATATGATGTCAGCAAACAGAAAGGAGGGGAGGAGAAATGATCACTCTCATGACTTTAAATCTAAATCCCCTCCTAAGTCCAGCTAGACTTCATTCCTGCAAGGCACCCCATTCCCCACCAGTCCTCGGTCCTTCCACTGCACATCCCGCCACCACGTCGCCCCTCCCTGCCGTGACACGGCCTTGCTGTGCTGGCCTCTGCCAGACTTTGGACTCCGTCCCACCCTTCTTACCTCCAGTAGAATTGGACGCTGTTGGTCTTGGCAACAACCTTGAGGCTACACTTGTTCCTCTACCAGCACTAATTAGTTACTGAATAAACAGCAAGAGAGCCTCGGGATAGGTCCACATGCCGGACCTTCAGACTGGGTGGAAAAATGTCGAGATGTACTGAAACTCCTGCTCTGAATCACGTCTGGAAGAAGAAATGCTGGAGAGAGCCAAATCCTGAAACACATGAGAAAAATAGGAGAATGGGGCACAGTTCTTCTTGGAGTTTCTGCATCTTTGTAACATGGTTGGTTGTTTTGCATTTTGCTCTATGGGGCCGCATGAAGCCGTGACAGTGACTGAAGTTTCACGTCTGTGGATGGTTTGGAAGAAGGAAAAGGATTGAAGATTCATCTAAAATGTTTAACCCGGGTATGGGGTGGGAAATTACAGCCCTATGGGCTGCCTGGGTTCAGGCCTCAAACACACTCATGATCAGAGGAACTGCATTGTAGCCCAGACAGGGAGGGGGCTTTGCTGAGTGGACAGAGCATGTTAGGAGCAAGGAGGCCAGGCCTCGAATCTGGGTTCCAATGCTCAGGTGAGTGTTCTTTCTGTTGTAACTCAACAACAGAGGGAACGTGGGTTCTGGACACATGAGTTGACTTTCTTTCTTAACTGTCTTCCTTTCTACCTTATAAATGTCTCCAACAGAGTAGAGAACTGAGAAGTTTGCCATCACCACTAGGTCATCACATCTTCTTGGTGGGGTGACTGGAACAAGCTCAGAAGCTAGGGGCAAATGACCTTGAGTCAAGTCTAGATTCTTCCGCTTGTTTGCTCCTGACTTTAACTTTCTATGAAGTGGGGTTGATAAACCTGACTTTACAGGCAATTTGTAGGGATTAGATGAAATAATGGATATAAGGTACCTAATTCAACAGCTCTGTTTTTCATATTAAGCAGCTGCCCTGAGCCTACTCTGGGGATTCAGAGGTGCCGGCTGGATGCCCAGGAGGTGGTAGGCATCCACTGTGGCCAGCTGGTAGGGATAGGTTGGGGGTGGAGATGGCAATTAACGTAAACTCATTGGCCGAAGACACTCAAATCTCATTCCCCATGTACCCTACTGCAGCCTCACTTCTGGTGGGGCTGAGCTCTTGCTGGCTTTGCAGCACCCCCTCCCCACCCCCAACCCTAAGACATCTGGAGCAGCTGACTCAAGCACCAATGAGATAATATTTTTATTTGCTCCGTTTGTTTTTATTTATGAACCTGGGCTCCTGGGAGAAGCCTGATCCAAAGGCAAGTCCGAGTCGTGAAGGTCAGCCCTGAGGCTGACCACGGAACCATGGGGCCGGGGCCCAGCTGGGGAAAACACCAGGCCACCACACCTAACAGGCCTTTCCCAAGGGCCCTGGCCTGCACTGTTACAGCACTTCTCCTCTGTGCCCAGCCCTGGGTGGGAGGCTGCAGAAACAGAGGCAAAGCCAGCAAGGACCCTGCCCTAGAGACCCTCAGGGGCTCTCAGAAAAGGCCAAGAGACTATTATATAATGCAGTATAATCAAGCTATGATGACAACAAAAGCTCATAGGCTTACTTGAGGATTAAATTTGTTGTAGACAAGTCTTCAAGAAAAGTTAACAATTATTGTTACAGAAAGGGAAACACAGGAACTTTAGAAGCAGCAAGGAAGCTGGGAGTCTAGTCCTGGGGGTGGGATGTGCTGGAGTCCATGCAGGGCTCTGCTTTGAGGAGAGACAGAGACATGGAAGACTCAGTCCCTGACCCCAGAGAGCTCCCGGGTCACGTGAGAAATAGATAATGAATAAGCACATGGCTGTGCTAACCCTGCAGGAGCATTCTCCAGCATCACAAGCTCCTAAACCTCCTGGAGTCTCAGTTTCCCCATCTGGACCTCTATCCTCAGTATCATAATTATTCTTTTCGTAGATCAAATAAGCCACTCTATGGAATGCAGTGAGTAGCACTCTCATCCCATCGTAAGAGCTTAGTAAATGTGATTTAATAGGAAGATAATGGTGATGATTGGCAAGGTATTGTCATGAGCCACTCAGGTGGCAGATATGTGGAGGGCACTTGGAAGCACCACAGGAAGGTGACATTGGGTTGGCCATAAAAGATGAGTAAGAGTCCAGCAGGCAGAGGGATAGATAGGGAAAGAAAACTGAAGAGGCGTGAGATGGCATGGCATTCTTGAAAAATAATAGCAGTTTGATATAAAAACCAAGTTTCTTCTAGAGCATTTAGGTATGTTTGCAAAGGTAAGGAATCCCTTCACGGACTATAAGGACCTTGAAAGCCAATGCAAGGAGTATAGATTTTGTCTTGCAGGCCAGTGGTTTCAATTCTCTGGCTCTTTTCAATTCCTTCCCTTCCTCCTTCCCACTTTCTTTCCTTCCTTCTTGACTTCTTGATCATCATTTTGGGCAATGGTGACTGGATTCTGCTGGGACCCCCTGAGGAGCATACAGAAAGTGCTTCAAAGTTGTCTGTCTGGAGATGGGAAATGGGGGTCACTAATCCACCTGCTTCCTGCCCTCATTGGTTAAGAACTGCTCTGTGGAATGTTAACTTTTGAATGTTCAGTACCTCAGACCCCACTAGCGGTGGAGTGAAAGGTGGGCTGAAGAGATGGGAGGTGGGCACAGGCAATGTGAAGACAAGATCTCACCAACGGTGTGGGTGTGTGGAAAGGTGAGCAGGGAAAGGATGTCTGTTTAGGCAACTGTTGTGATAGGCCAGGTGAAAAACAGTGAGGGAGGACACCGAGCACTTGGAGTGAGAGGAAGGGCAGGTACCATTTTGGAAAGCGGTTAGAGAGGGAGCATCTGCAGGGCTTGGAGGCTGGATGTAGAGAGAGTGACTGGAATGACTGCTAGGTGTCCGTGCAGCTGGGCAGCTGGACAGATGGTGATGCTGCTCACCGAACAGGGAATTTAAAAGGTGGAGGAGGTTTAACTTTTCTTTGAAATGGAACAGGGATTTTTCTTTTTCCAGGTGGAGAGAAATTGGGTCCCTAGCTTCTACTAAGCAACTCACTGTATAATACAGAAAGGAGTTCCCAAGTTGTACAAGTAGGGCTGTGGCAGGGAGCGCATGCAAAGAACTTGCTATTTTTTTTCCCTCCACTTACTCTTGTATCTACAGAGCTACTACCTTCTCCTCTGTCTTGCAGATTCATAGACACTTGAGGCTGGAAAGACTTTCTCTTTTTGCAGATGGAGAAGGGGCCACAATGAAGAGATAAACCTGCTTTCACACAGTAAATAGGGATCAGAATCCGGACTGCAACCCAGACCCATTTCTCACTTCTCTGCCTTCCACTTTAGCTCCCCAAACCTCATTTTATTTATTAGCAGCTTTCTCATCCTAGAATGGGCTTGGGGTGCTCTGTCCTCATTCTCTACCCAAACAAGCAAACAAAAAGCCTCTCCTGTGTGTAGCCTTTAGAGTTTCCGATGCCATTTCCCAGTTATTACCTCTCTTAAGCCCCAGTTCCTCATTGTGTCATCCAGGATGAAACTGGTCCACACAGCAGTAAAGCAATTTGCCCAAGGCCTTGTGATCAGAGGAGAGACCCGGGCCTGAAACCAGATCTCCTGGATCTTTCCTTATTTCTAACATAGAATTAAAATCATGTCCACGTATGAAGCATGCTAGCACATAGCAGGTACCCATTCAATACTATTGTCCTCTTTTTCTCATCTGATCTCTTCCACCAAACCTGCTGTGTCTCCCATAGTTCCTCTATAGTGCATTCCGGAGGAGTTCCAGGATGACTCTGTCCCCTTCTAAAAGGACAAGAATGACACAGAGATCCTTGCAGCTCAGACAACTTCTCTAATCACTCTAAGCCATGTGTCATGGCCCCCAGATAAAGTCCAGACTCTGTCCCCTGACATTGAGGTGTCCCACAGGCCTCCCCTCCCCTCCCCACCCCCCTGCTGATTCTGCCTTTGCTTTGAAACCATCCTGCCTGCCGGGGCATGGTTCCTTGTCCTCTCTGTTACAGCAGCAATATGGTGAGTGCACTTGGTACCCTGGAGTCACTGCCTGCGTGGGGAGTTGTACCTGCTACTAAACCATGCTTCTTGAGAGTTACACATGCCTTATTCACACCATGTTCCTCTGTTGATTAGGACAGAGCCTGGCACAGGGTAGGTACTTGGTAAATATTTGTTGGATTAATGAAGCTATAAATGAATACAAAAATCAGACAAGCAATGAATGGAGATACTGATGCCTGCCCTTAATGAACTTGCAGAGTTATTGTGGTAAATATACAAGATGTAGGAGAGCAAAGCATACTATGAGGTGTCAGACCAGTACGGACCACATTCCCATGGGTTTATAAAATGGACCTTGAAGACTTAGCCTGTGTGCTCATGTGGCCTGTATTGATGCTGTATGTGCTGCTGTTTGGGTGGCAGGGGTCCCGGCGAACCTTGAAAAGTAACCTTGTTTATCGCTATGGAAGCAACCATGTTGTCATTTCCGAATAGAGGTTGGCATAGAAAAAGCATTCAAATCATATTCAGATCAACAGGGCAGATTCGAGTCACAGGGCAGTCTGCTGTTCCCACTTAGTGGGTAACCTGGAAATTCCAAAGGGCTCAAGCATCTTAAGTTCTTAACTTCACTCAGCGGCTCTGAGACTCAATTTCCTCAACATTAAATCATTAAGTCAAGATACAATGGCAACTGCCTCCCTAAGGGGTTGTGTGAGGATCATGCAGATTAAGGAACGCATGGCTGGAAGGCGCCTGTCCTAGTATCTGCCACCTCGTAAATGCTAAGTACCTGGCTGTGATGCTACAAGAATAATGATATCAACGAGGCTGCCGATTGGTCGCTCCCGAACTCCAGTGCAGCACCTGGCTTGTGGGTCCGGTTAAGTCATATTTGTTAAAGAACAAATAAAGTCAGATCCTCCAGGATCTGATCAGGCAAGAGGGATAAACATGCGGAGTCAGTTACTCAGGAAAGCAACTCAGCCAAGACTCTGAATGAGTTCATGAGAAATCAGGTTTGTTTCTTGATGAGATAAATAAAAAATATGGTGAAAAAACAGAAAACTAAGATCCCGATGAACCAGAAAGAAGGGCAGTAATTGAAAAAAGCCAGATGGTGCCTTCTTTTTTTTTAGCATTAGGTCCATCCCACGAAAAATACAGAACTACTTTACATGAATGATACAGTCAGTGGTCATTTAACTGGGCTGGACGGCAAGGTGTTCTGGGATCTCAGTGATCTTTTGAGATTCTTTTGGATTCCTTGGCTGGGTAACTGACAAGGAGATGAGATACAGCCAATCCCTGATGAAGTAGAGTGGAGATGAAGGCCGGGGTTTCTACGTGTTACCAAACTGTAGTGTCTTGCGTATAACTTGTCATTATCCGCGTACCGTGACCACCCCAGGGACAACTGATTCTACTGAAGATTCACTCTCTGGCTGGAATCGTGACATCAAGAGCAAGCAGCAGACCTGAGAATCTGGCTTGAGCATCTGCCCTACAGGAATACTCCATGTTATGTGTTGATGAAGGGACACAAGCAGGTTCTCTCTAGGGAAGTTACAAATATGACATATAGAGAAAATTCAGTAAAAAAAAAAAAAAAAGAAAAGAAAAGAAATAGTGGCGAAACCTGCGAGTAGAGGGAGAAGCAACTGGAGACAGAAAGAGAAGAGAAGACCCTGGCACAAAGAGCACCAGAACAGGGCGCCCCATGCCCGCTTCAGAGGAGGACAAACATTCCAGGCTGCTGTCGTTTCTCACGCCATGAGGCGTCACGGGTACTGTTCTCCCCGAGGCCTGGCAGAGCAGCTGCCGGTTTCCAGAACTTCCTTCCTTCCCTGAGAATATTCCCACGAAACCTCTGTATCTGAGGGAGCCTGATTTTTTATTTGCAACCTAAAAGAGACACCTGTCCACGTGTCCTGTTTCGGGCTTGGGCTGCTTCTGCACTGACATCTACGGAAGCTCTGCAGAGGACAGCCCTGGGCCAGGTGTCACCATTCCTCCAGTCTGCGTGGTAGACTTGACTGACTCCAGGCCTGCCCAGTTGAGGAAGCAGCCCTGTCCATCGCCAGGTGGCCTGCAGTGGCAGGCTTCAGGAAGAAGGCAAAGGGAAAGAGATAAGCCCTCAGGTCCTCGGTCAGGAGATCTAAAGTGTCAGAGCGGACATTTGTTCAAGCAGGAGATGGGACTTGTGTCAGGAGGGTGGGAGATGCCTAGGGTATCAATGGATGTCCCTTGTCCTCGATGAGGGTGTTCTAAGCAGCCCAGGGACACAGAGCTGCGCAGGGCTGACGCCAGGCTTACCAGACACTGTGACCAGTGGCACATTGCTGCTCTCAGAGCTCACCCGCTGTCGTGCCATGCTCCTGAATTACGAACAATGCTGCCGAGCTAACTCAGGCAGGGTCAAGCCATATTTGTAAGCTGAAGGTTTCACGGGTTGTTGGAGAGCTGGCCTGGGAAGGCAGACGCTGACAGCTGCACTCGTAGTTAACCATTTTGTACAGACGCCGGTTAAACACATTCTCTGCTTTTTTCTCTAAGCTCTGGTGTTGCTAAAGACTATGTCCCAGTCTTCTCTGTATTTTCAGCATACAGCATAACTCCGGGCACATGGGAAGTTCAGTATATCACTGCAGAATTTATGAAGAAACATTGAGAGTTGGGGAAATATTGTCCTAAGAAAACCACAGACCTAAGGTTCCAAGTCTTATACTCTTCAGCCTGAAACCTTCGTAGGTAATTGCAGGCAGGATGCATTCATATACTTCATGCTTGAAGCAGAGGTAGCTGTGGCATGGAAGAAACACTTCCTTATCTGGAGACGGTTCAAATCCTGCCTTTAGCAGTTATTAGCTGGGAGCCTAACGGAGGGTTACGTAACATTTCTGTGCCTGTTTTACCACCTGTATAGCAAGGAGATAACGTCTATTTATTGAGGATTTGGTGAGACGACACGTGAGAAAACGGCAGCCCACAGCACAGCTCGACAAATGTTTGTTGAATGGCAAATGCCATTCTGGTGACTAAAGTTCACTATGGCTCATTTCTGCTTCTTGCCTTGACTCATCCCCGCAGTTGTCTGCAAAAAAACAATTCTGTACTCAGCCTGATTTCTTCTCAAACTAAGAGGGATGTTCACAGGGCTGACTGGCATTGAGTAGGAAGCCATGCTGGGTCATCTCCTTCTCATCCTTGGGATACAGGCAGTGATGGACAGGCAGACTCTAAAAGGGAGTCCCGGGCCTGAGCGTGTCGATCTATCACTAAAGTGACTTCTCGAGGAGAGCATAGACATCTTTAGGTGGAGGGATTCAGTAGTGCCAGCTGACTGGCACCAACTGGCAGCAGGGCGTTCTGATTTTAACAATGCCTCTGAGCTTATGCAAGTATCATTTGGGGGTAGAGAAGCCACAGGTGTAGGTCTGCTAACTACGTGATTAAATAAGGCAGAATGTCAGGAGAGAGGCAGAGACACAGGTTATGGACATACTGAGAAATAACTATGATAACTTCTTTATACCTTCTCTAAGAAAAATGCTCATAAAGCAACAGAATACCACTGCACGAAGATTCACAGGGAGGCCTGCTGGAGGGCGGCAGCCTGGGATGCATCATGGAGGAGTGGGGCGTGAGCACCCGCTGACTGGACAGTCTGAGCCAGGCTTTTCCCATGTTCTCTCTCATTCATGCTGCAGTCCTATGTAGTAGAGATTAGTATCTCAATTTTTATTTTTTCAAGTATATAATGCCTGAATATGATTTTTTTTTAAATCAAATACTACTAAAGATCTTACAATAAAAAATAGGAATCCTTGCTCTCTCCATCCCTGTTTACCAGTTCTGGCCCATACCGAAACCTTTCAACTACTTTAACTGTTATTTAACCTATATTTCTAAACAAATTTGTATGCTGTTTTTTGATGTATCAATTTTAGACCTAAACATCATTTGTTGACATTATCCTGATATGGTACTTGAGTGATTAGTTCTCATACACCAGCATCCTGGTGAAAGGGAAGTGGTATTTCATTGCGGTTTTGATTTACATGTTTCTAACTGGTAATGATGTTGAGCATCTTTCCATGTGCATATTGGCTATTTGCATAGCTTCTCTAGAGAAATGCCTATTCAGATCATTTGCCCATTATTTTAACTGGGTTGTCATTTTATTATTGAGTTGTAAAAGTTCGTTATATATTCCAGACAAAAGTCCCTTGTCTCATATATCAGTTGTAAATATTTTCTATTTCTTCGTAGGTTACCTTTTCACTTTCTTCAAAGTGTTGTTTGAAGCACAAAAGTTTTAAATTTTTATCAAGTCCGATTTATCTCTATTTTCTTCTGTTGTTTGTGCTTTTGGTGTCATATATAAGAAGACTTTGCCTAACCTAAAGTAATGAGGTTTTATTCTTGTATTTTCTTTTAAAAATTCTACAGTTATAGGTCTTACATTTAGGGCTATACAAATTTTGAGGGATTTTTTTTGTATATGTTATTATTAAATTTATTTTTAGATGGCTGACATTTGATTTATACAATGAATTTACTTTTTCCTATTAATATTTTAATTACCCACTGTAGTTTATATAGAGAAGTCATTGATTTTTATATATTTATTTGTAACCAGTAACCTTTCTAAACTCTAGTTTTTAATTTTTCTTGGGGTTTAGAAATGGAAAATAATAATTGATTTTTAAATCTCCTTTTTAATAGATTTATCTCTTTGTACTTTATCTCACTGACTTAAATTTCCAGAACGACTTTAAGTAATGACAGATGAGAGTGGACATCTGAGTCTTATTCTTGAATTTAATGGTAATGCACCTGGCTTAATTTTTAAGTTTGAAACTGACTTCTCATATTCTTTACCATGTGAGAACTTCCCTTCTATTCCTTCTGCACTATTTCTAGTTTAATCAAAACAGCATGGTAAATTTCATCAGATGATCATGTTCTTTTCTCCTTTACCATCTGATGTCTTGATGTAATGCAGTTATCAACATTTTCAGTATTGAACCATCCTTGCATTTCTGGAATAGATACTGCTTGGTCAGAGGGCATTATTCTTTTAAGATACCTTTGGTTTGGATCTCTTCATATTTTATTTATGTACTTGTACAAATGATATTGCCCAATATTAATATTTGCCAAGTTCTCTTTCTTGAGTCAACACAAACTATATCAAGAAAGTAGATGAAGTTAGCAAGTAAAGGCTCAGATGAGATTTCAAGATCTCATTTTTATTCATTTTGGAGAATCTGGTCATTGTCCATCTGATAAAGTACTTATTCTACATTACAGTTTCTCACATCAAGGTCCTGCCCCTATCTAAGCAAAGCATAGAAAGAAAGTACTGAAGCATCATGGGGCAGTTCCAGGAACATTAAACTGCAATAGCGTAGTAGTTATGTACCATTTATTAACCATTTACAATATACCATACTTGATACTTGTACACACAAATACAAATGTCATGTACTTGATACTACATATATTATTTCTCCTTCTCTTCTTCTTCTTCTTATCATCATTATCATTATTATTACTGGCAAAACAAACAAACAAACAAACATATTGGGAGATTAGTTTATATTTCTCATATGATAGGACATTGAAAAACGTGTTTGGAGCACACGTTTCCTCTCCTTGATGGAGTTATTAAAGGCTTTTGTATTGCAGTTTGCAATGATAAGGCATCTAAAAGATGCACTCATACCTATTCCCATCCTCAGGCCTTTGCTTGAGGAACTTATTGAGGGAAGTTGGTATCTGGGGTGGAGAAGGAGGCAGAACTGGCCTTATAAGGTTAGCAAAGGTTATCATCCCAGAGCCTAGGGTGGGAGAGCATGCTGTGGCAGACAGATCCCACAAGTGACAGGAACTCATGTAGCATCCTGAGAAGCACCAGGATTTCCACTGGCAGGGGGGTACATGGATGCCACAGAATTGGCTACTGAGAATCAAAGTCTTGGGACTTATGCAAATTAGCCCAATGCTGATGTTTAGCATGAGGGTAAAGAGTTCTCTGTTTGTGAATGGAAACATTTTCATTTTAACATCTCAGTGAATAGCTATTGACCTAAAAATGGAGTTCATCCTTCCATTTTTTTCAGGCAGCATGAAAGACTCCTGGATCTTTGTACATAGCCTAGAAATAAGACAAGAGTTTCCCTCAACTTTACCTCATCAAAGCAGTCATTTGCTTCTTACACTTCAGTGTTGGGGAGCAAATTACTATCTTCTATCTATATAACTTTCATTCAGACCTTAGGGGTTTTATTTTGATCATCATTCCCATTTTCTGTTAAACAACTACCTGACAGGTTAAGTAACTTGTCCAAAGTCATGATATCATCTTAAGTTGGCCTGAGTTCGGAAACCATGTCTCAAAAATGATACCATGCTGCCTTATTGAAAATAAACAAAATGACAAACTATTTCTTACTGAGGGACTACTTTATGCCTGGCAAAAGGCCAAATGCTATAGATATAGATATAGATATAGATATAGATATAGATATAGATATAGATGGATATATAAATATAGGCACTTATTAATTTGCTTACATAATGTCCAGACCTTGTAAGAAACTTTCAAGGAAGATATTCTTGTAGTATTCATCTCATTCTATGATAAAGCAGAAAATGGAGAATCATTCCGATAGTCGATAGATCTAATATCTCGCCCCAGTTCTGCCATTAACTATTAGCTTCCTTGTTTGTGACATGAGAATAGCAAAACTTGCTGTTCCACATTGCTATGGGTATTGAGTGAGGTGTTGGAAATAGCAGGATCTTGTTAACTGTAAAAAGATGTGCACACGTGGACCTCGCCTTCTTTTGAGATTGCAATCTGTACTGGTCATTTCAACTGACAGCTTCTCTCAGCAGTTACCAGGATACTGAGACATACATTACAATGCAGAGGGGACCAAGACACCAGGAGTTGAACACCGGCCTTGGAAACTGATTGTTTACATTTGTTTGTAGTCTCCTTGAAGCAGAGGTAGGTTAGGTCATAGTTCTTCTGGGCCTGGCAAAGTCAGCTGGAAACTAACAGCCAGCCATCCCATCTGATTGCTTCTTTCCAGCCCTTCCTTCTCTGCATTCAGGGAAGACAGACAAACAAGATGCACTCCCATCACCACTCCAAGGAATCTTCTTTTGGCGGTTGTTCTCAGCAGCAGGAATGATGGAGATTCATGTATGTTGTTCATCCGCAGGGCTCAGAAAGTGCTCTCCCGAGAGAAATCAAGTCATCCCAAGAGAAAGTCCAAAGAGACTTTCTGAGCAGGTGTCTGTACTTGGGATAACCTCAAGGCACATGTCTGTACTCTGAGGTTGCTGTTTGGTGTTGGCTACAGGCAGAGTTGCTTAGGACATATCACTAATCCAGGCTAGTGATGGAGAGCTCTAAAGCATTTTTCAGAATCACTGTAGTCAGCCTCATTGTGGTCACAGCTCCGTAGAACTCCACCCCGCAAAAGCAGCCAGACTGTGTCAAAGGCAGTGGGTTGGGGTTTCAGGGTAAAAGTCAGTAGGAAACAACTGAGATTTAGAGAGAGATTTCTCTCTCCATCAGTATTGAATTAGTTAGTGTGTCTGGGAGAGAAGGCATTTGGGACACAATGAGCATCTTGAGGATAGAGACCCACCTTTTATTCTGTCCTGTTCGGCACTCCAAGGTACTTGACAATGCCTGGTGCATATCTGATACTCGATAATTATCAATTGACAACTGATGTGTATTTTGGTAATGAGTGGGGTGGTCCTACTTGCTGCAAGTCTTTGTATGATTTAACAACTTCTTGTGGAGGAATAAATTCTGCACTAACCTGGTTCCTTCTCATTAAGAATTACAATGGTGGATATGGAGAGAGAAACAGCTCCAGGCACAGAATAAAAAGGAACTTCACTCTTCCTTTGCCTAGATGTGTGGCCACGAGAAATCACATGAAGATTTTGAACTTAAATTTCCTTACCTGAGAATTTAAGCAATAATTTCTACCTTGTGAGGCTTCCCCCCTGCCCCGCCCCCACCGGCATAATTCAGTGAAAAAATGTGTGTGATCTGCCAGTGCAGTTTCTAGGAGGTGGCAGTTACGAGTAAGAGCACAAGTTCTGGCATCAGAATGTGTTCAGATCCTGGTTCTGCCACATACCAACTGAGTGCCCTCAGGCGAGTTACTTAACTTCTCTAGATCTCTTCTTTATCTCTAAAAAAAAGTAATATCTGGTTCCTCTGAGTTAGGGGCTAATGAATGTAAAGTACTTAACACCTACCTAGAATATGATAAGCGCTTGTTATTATTATATTGTTATTATTATTATTAGAAAGAGGAAGCAATTTCTCATTTGCGTATCAATCATTGATAAGATAAGATGCTTATTGTTTCTTAAAGATTTTTTCTTTATAACAAATGTTTAAAAACATAGCTACCCCATGTCACTGAGTTTCACTACAGAATATTTATGCAGCATATCACTTTTTTTTTGCATGTTTTCCTTTCTTCTTTTGAAATAGAACCACCAAAAAAAACATAAAAAGGACTTTATAAACTGGATGACATCCTCTGCCCTTCCCCAGATTTCAGGATATAATCCAAGTTCATGATGCAATTAAGAAAAAAGTATAAACCAAGGGATACCTGTCACACTGAGGCAACATGTGCCTATTTCTCCAGTGTGATCTCAGAGCATTCTCAGGTTGTGTGGGGTTTCTGTGCCTCAAGTTCTTCATCTCTCAAAAGGAAATACCTAACTCACAGTGCTGGAGTGAGGCTCAAAGCCCACGGCATACATGGAAAAACTTTTAACTGGAAGACCGAGGCTGCGAGTACTGTGATGTGGCCCTCTGAGCAAATCCTTCACGCTCCCATCTTCTGCGTGGTTGAAACACTCTACAAGGATCCTCCTCTTTCCTGCCTAATGAATCATTCACAGCTCTCAGGAAACTTAAGGGTTCTCCTTTTCTTATCTCGGCTCACATAAAATTGTGGTATTTTAATGACCTTATTCCTTATACGGCTCACATCCCCCTTCTTTTTCTAATGGAAAGAGGTTGCTCACAGAAATTCTGAAGGTCAGAATTCTCAATCGCATACTCCTGCTGCTTTGCAATCTTAATGACTGACAAATAGCATTCCCCTGGGAAAGACTGTTCTTGCAAGCACCAGTTCAACACCTTCATCTTTCTTCCCTACCTATTTATCGCTTTCTTCTTGCTTCCTGTCGAGTCCTGGGCAGTGTATGAATGAACCCCCTGGTTAGGGGTTTGGGAGGGGTGCAGGGTCTGGAGGGTTCAGACCAAGAGCAGCTTCCTGTCTTGGCCACACAGGGCTCAAGGCCCAGGGGATTATTCAAGCCAGGCTCCTGTGGGCAAGCCTGGGTTCAAACACCTCATTGTCTGCACTGTGCCCTGTTGTTTCATCAGATGCTGTTCTACGACTAACTTGATTCTCATGGCGCTGTGAGATAGGAATAATTTCCTGGTTTTTCAGATTAGACACTCAAGGCTCAGAGAGGTTAAGTAACCTATGTGAAATCACACAGCTAGTAAGTGGCAGAGCTGGAATTCAAATATGAATCGGCCTGACATTCAACCTTGGGTTCTTTTCCCCCATAACAATCTACCTACACACTCTGAGTCAAGATAAGTTTGTGGTCTGAATCCCAGAAATATTTTGCCTTGGTTGTAAAAACATTTTCCAAATGAAAATAGAGTATTCATGAATAATTTTCCAAGGAGATTTGAATGCTGGGAATGCCGGAGATAGCATTACTGAAAATCAGCAATTGCATCAAGCTGGGCAATTTTCCTCTCGAATCTTCTAGTCTCAAAAACCCAGAGATTATTTCTGATTGCATCAGCAGCTGCACAGATCCAGTTTAGGAATCTCGAAACCACATATGTGACTCACATGCCGTTGTTATAACAGTAGGAAACACATTAACTTGACTTTAAAGAGCGTTCAATGAAAAGTCAGGCTTCCAGAAACCAGTTTCTTGATTGGTGAAGCACGCAATCTAAGCCTTTCTCCTGATGACAGCGTCGCAGCGTAAGGCTGTACATTATGTGACCTGACAGCTTAACAAGGCTCTATTTGCTTTTACAGACTCTCTGTCCCAGCACATTCCACTGAACTTACAGCAGGTGACTAATGAATATTTCACCACCATGACATCTGGAGTTGCAAGCCATCGGGACTGTCATTTGATTGAACAATCTATTTAAATACAATTTTTAATACTTGTATCACTAAATCACCCTGTGGAAATCATAAACAAGAATTCTTTCGGTCTCATTCAGAATGGACGTTAACGATGGTACATTATAGACGTTTCTGAATGAAGATGTCACTTCTCTTTTCCCCAAGTATATGCTGTTGATTCTTTTTGTAGATTTTTATGTGCTTAAAATGAGAGTTATTCCATAGTTAGATCACCAATGCGCCGGTCTCAGAAATATTTAGCATTTTATAGTGTTCACGTAGGAGTTGAAGACCGAAAGCATAGTCTAGGGAATAGAAACTGGGACAGGACAGAAATTACTAGACTTAGATACAGCCAAACATGAGTTCAATGTCAAGTTCTGCTCCTTTCCTGGCCGCATGATCTCTGAAAAGTCACAGCACCTCTGTACCTCAGTTTTCTTATATCTAAAATGGGGGAAATACTTGGTGGGGGTAGGTGTGGAGGGAGGTCCCGGTGAGGATTAAAATTAGATGATGATGAAATGTACCTGGCACATAGTAAGTGCTTAGAAATGTGGTTTTATTCATTTGTCTCTGGGAGCAGTGGACAACAAAATACTGAAACAAGTTCTCAAGACAAGACGCAGAGGCTGGTAGAGAGCATGGGGGCTGGAGTTCGGCAGGGCCAGAGCATCAGAAGAGGAAGGAGGAAGGAACCCGGAGCTCACTTTTGCGGAATACCTAGCACGGTGTGAGTGTCGGAAGAAAGAGGGTAAATTCCGTTAAAAGACATGCGAGCTCCAACTACTGTGGACTGGTTTTGACTTAAGAGCTTTGCTTCTTGGGGTTTTCCTTCTTGTGCTTTTTTAGGTGATAGAGGGAGAAAGGGAAAGAAACCTGCTTTTATTTACCTGAGAAAGGCGAGAGAAGGGGAAAAGAAGAGAGAGAGAGGGAGAGGGAACAGAACATGATGTTGGGCTATTAAAACTCTGGTAACAACTGAAATGGCGGTGCCTTGAGGCTTCCTTATCATGTTATAGGTTCAACAGGGGTCTAGTTATGATGGGAAAATTAAATAAAAATATGAGGTACAGGTCTGATTTGATAGTTCTCTAGATTTGGGTTTGTTTATTATAAGAAAAGTAAGAGCAGCTTTATTTGAGTTTGTATTTGTCCATGCAGAGGAGTTCTACATGGGTGATTTTGCATATACACATGCGCTGTCTTCCAAGAGATGCCAGCATCCGCAGAACTGGGAGGCATGCTCCAGATTTGCTCATAAAAGTCATAATCGTCTTTTGGGAGGTGATTCAACTGGTTTGGACAGGCATCTGGATAATACACTCTAGGTGAAGGAGGAGACATGACCAAGCCTATATGCACACAGAGGCTCAGCAAACAGTCTTCACAGCAGCTTCTATAAAGTGACTTCTAAAGCTTTATTTGAAAAGTGTCCATCAAAATGTAAGTGTACACCAAAAACCCAGTGGACATAGACTGCATTATATCTACTCAGTGGGGTGTATGATGAGGCAGAACCTTCTCAGGTCCACCCTACCCTGAGAACTCCACTAAAAGTTTGTTGACCATCTCTTACTGTAGAGATCTCACGTAATGGCAGAGGTACATAAAGTCTAGAGTTAAACCAACCCATTGGGACTGACATGGGTGAATGGGTGGACATGTTTATACTCTGTCCAGATCCCCTCAGATCCCTTTTACATTTCTATGTACCCCTTTTCTGGCTTCTGTTGCCTTTGTTTCTAATAGTTGGCACTCTTGGGCTACTGGAGCCACTTTGCCCAACTACTCAGAGAGCTGGAAATATCCAGGAGTTTACTGGGTGGCCACTTGCCAAAGAATACTCAGTTCCTTTGCCTCAACTCTGGATGAACTCAGGTGTACTTTCTACTCCAGAGCCTCCTGTGGGATCAGGCTGAGACTATACTTTGCCTGAAATTGCACACTTGCTTGTCTTGTTCCCCTTCCTTACCTTGATTTCCTAGCTCTTTTTCTAGGATCTCCTGGGACATTTCTCTAATAAATTACTTGCAATTGAATTATCATCTCAGGGTCTGCTTCTAGAGAAAATGACCTAAGGCAAAGAATTGGTCCAAATGCTTTATATGGAAATGGTGTGTGAGCATGTGTATGTTTGTGCATCTGCATGCATGCTCACACGCACGCACACACACACAGAGTTTTAACTACTATAAGTCTCTTCTCATGATATCAAGGGGGACTGTTAGGTAAAGGGATCTTGTAGCTCTCTTTAGAGAAATAAAATTGATTCTTTCCATGCTATGTTGGGAGCGAGGCAGGGATCCCTAGGATGGGATTGCAGAATGCAGATGTTGAGAGCAATCTCTGCTAGAAGTTATGAAGAAGATGGTGCTTTGACTGATGGTGAATCATGGGGGAGGGAGGGAGAGAGTGAGTAGTATGGAAAACTGAGGGTCTATCTGGGTGATGCAAAGTGCCCTGAGACCCCCACCACAGTTACTGGTTTGAGCTTTGGAAGCTCGAAGAAGTCTTTGAAAGAATAAAACTTGTCTGGGCCCAGATCTTAGTCATGAGAATTAAACCTCAAATATATGATATGTTTTCTCTTCAATATAAATGCTCACTCTGGGCTCTGAGCTGGGGTGTCCGGGGTCTCCTCATGGCAGAGGGGTTAGAGCCCATCCTTTCACTTGGATATTGTCAAAAGAGTGAAAAAAAAACCTGGGAAAAGTGAAAAGTAGGGAAGAAATCTCTCTATTTTGAGAGAGAACAAGAAGGACAACAGCATCAGGACCTGCTTTCCCTGCGAGAAAGCCATAGAATCTGTAGTTATCAAGGCCAAGGTAACTACTGATAGAAGTTACAAATGGTACAGAGAGAACGAGCAAACAGTTTCATGGAAAATGCCCAGCTGTCAACTGCTGTAACTTTTCACAAATTAGGGTGGTGATGAGAAGGAGAGGGAGCAGATCCATGGCCTTGACCTTCCTTGACAATGCAGTCTGGAGAAAAGCGGGTAGACCTGTGCATGGAGGACTTGCTACCCTCCCTCTCTGTCCACCCAAAATCCCACTGGAGTACTCTGATCTCCTTGGAACATACTGCATTATCTGTGCTTTTACATAGCTCACATTTCAAATGGCAGGCTGTGGAGCCAATCTGATTATTTTATAGGCACAGCCAAGAGGGAAGCTCCAATTCCTTTCTCTTGGCCAGGTGCCTTCTTTGAAGGAGAAGAACCTGCGGTGTATAGAGACCAGCCAAGAGCTTAGAGATTTCAAAAACTTCAAAGGCAGAGGAGGAGCCAGCAACAATAAAAAGGAAAATGATAAACATTCAACTTAAAGACCTGCCTGAGTTAAAATCCCTGAGAAGTCACTCTGAGCAGAGTTAGGGACTGATTCTCAGAGGCCGGTGGCAACATTCCATGGCGTTACATAATGTTCCAAGAAGCAATTATTATCTTTGTTTTAATTGTGATTAGCACAGCTAATGACCTGTAGAGGCGGAAAGACAATGAAAGTGGGAAAGATGACATAAAAAGGGGTTTCTGCTCCAGCCACAATGTTCTCCATACTTAGTCCCTCTTCTAGGGGGCCTCGAATGCCTCCACCCCACTTGGAAATTTCAGTTTTGGAACTACTGTATAAGGAGAAACAAGATTTTAAGAGGCAAAAGCCATATAATAGCTAGATGAGATTCGTATTATTAAAGGACTCATCACTTCCTGGGCAAAGCTATGCCATGAGACGCTACATAATAAGGGTCAAAGACCACGGATGAATCAGGAGAATCAGCTGGAATGTTTAGGTCCAAAATATTGGAAGAGCTCAGCCTGACTGTGCTGGATGACTTAAATAACCTAAAGAGGAAAAAAAAAATAGTAGATAGTTTGATATAGTTGAATTCTTGTTGAGCATTTACTATGTACCTGACACTTTTCTAGGGATGTGGAATATACCTATGGACATAACAAAGAACCTTTCTCTCATGAAGCTTACATTCTAGAGGAGATGGACGGTAAATACAAGTCACAGTAGCAAACAGTATGTTCGAAGTTGATATGTGCTATGGAAGAGAAGACATGTTGAGCACTGGGGAGGCATTGGGAGTGGGGTGCAGAACTAAACAGGAGGTAAAATTTTAGCATCATTGAGATGGTGAGATTGGAGCAATGGCATGAAGGGAATGATAAAGTTAGCTTACAGGATCCTGGGGGAGGAGCATTGTCAGGGTACAATACTGTGAACACAAAGTCTGAATACCTATGGAACTTAAGTAGCTCAGACAAAAATATATGTGCAGAAAAAAATCACACAGCCCCTGCCTTCGAGAAGTTCACAGTCTAATGGGAGAGATAGGTAAGTAAACATATGATGATGATAATAATGATAACTACAACAACAACAACAAAAACAACAACAACGACAATAATACATGCAATACATGGGAAAAGTAGATAATAAGGTAGACAAAGGCTAGATGCAGGGATAGAGAGCAAGATCTGTGATCCTGTCTGGATGAACCAGGGAAGATTTCTGAGAGAAGAAGATATCCGATCCAATTGGTTAAAGTCAAGAATAAGTTTGTTGGGCATTTTACTTTACAAAGAATCACCCATAGGGATGCTGAGACTTCATGAAGTTAGGTAGCTGGCCCAAGTTTTCAGCACTTGTCCTCCAGTCCAGGCTACTTCCTACTAGAGCAGTCACCCTGCCTTTGTACAGACCTAGCAGGAGTTCTGTTCGAGGTGACTCTCTCTGGCTACGAGGCCACAGAACACAAAGCTTTTGTTGAGTGTTTCTCTCTCGGCTCCTGATGTTACTGGCTGCACTCTGTAGAAGTATCTCTCGATTGGACACCCTCCTTAATGAAATCTAGACTGTGAACATTATATAGACAACCTTGTGCAAATGAATTTCTCATGCTGGCAAATCATAGAGCAGAACAAGGAAGACCTACAACCAAATGGAATGTATGTGGGTAATTTAATTAAGGGTCCACTGGAAACTTAAGGTCTTCAAGGTCAACGAGAGCACTGACGTATATTCTTGGTAGCGTAGAAAGTTTACAAAAGTTGGTATTAGGTAGAGTTGGATTCAAATCCTGGTTAACTCCCTTGCTAGCTGCATGATCTATTCTCCTTTTCTGTTGCACAGATCATAATACTCACCTTTCCCAGATCCCAGGACTGTTCTAGGGGTCGTGGATATGAAAGTGTACTATAAGCTGTAAAGTGCTGAACATGCATTGCATGTTTTCTTTCTACGTAATAGTTTTAAAAACTTATTGGCTTATTTGGTCAATATGACATGCTTTTGTAATCTTTTGATCCACAGCATCTTTGTATTAGAAATTAAAACCTTAGAGAGATACTTGTCAGAAGCTTTCATGTCACAGGTGAATGAACAGGGGCTCATTTAAGATTGCATGGCAAATTAGAGGCAAAGCCAGGCCTGGTGACCTGATCGTCTTTCATTGCTCTTTCGGATAGATTACAGAATGTGACCAGTAGAGCATGTGAATGAAGATTCTTCCTGCTTTTGGCTGAGTCAGAGGGACAGGAAGTATCATTTCCTCCGGGGGTTCTTTCACTGGAAGCACCTTGCATTTCCTTCCATAATAAGCACTTTCACTGGTTTAAAACTAACCTTTTTTTCCCCATAAAAAGAAACAATTTATCAAGCACCAATTGGGTACTAGACTGTCAGAGGTGCTTGCATGAAAACTGCTCTCTTATAGCCTCCTTGTAACTCAATGAGTTATTAGTAACTCCATTTTACACATGAAAAACTAAGGCTCTGAGAGGCAAAGTGACTTTCCTAAGGTCACAGGGTTAGGAGGTAGCAAAGCTGAAGTTGGAGTCCACCTTTGAAGGCACCATACCTCAATATCCTTCCACTTTACCAACACTCTACATGTGATTATCTCTTTTAGCCTCTGGCAGAAGCTGAAAGTCTGAACGATTAAAGAGCACAACTGAAAAAGTGACATCTCTCTTCACGAATGCCTGCTAACTAGAATTAATATCACAAATCAGACTTTGAGAACAACCTGATTTTTTTTTTTACAAGCTTGCAAACACAGAGCTAAGAATATTTTCTACACATATAGTGACTTTTTATCCAAAACAGTTGCACAATTATGATATAGATGAATTATAAGTAAAATTTATGAGTGAGTCTAACGTGTAGCAATGTGGGAGGGCCTCTTAGAGACAGTGTCTATGTCCTAACCGAAGCTGTGAACACAGAACTGCTTAACTCAGAGACACTTGGCAGTCAGGACAGGTTCATTACTATCGCAAATATATCGGAGTATAAAGAAGAGAGTGACAATCATCCAAGCTCAGTTATCTAGGAGCAATCACTTCTGACATTGCAGTGTATTTTTTATCTTTGAACATTGCTTTTTGAAAACATTGGCTGGAATCAGATTGTATGTGAATTTGTGAATTTTGCTTTTCCACTTGGTGTTATTGGTATTATCTACTATAATATAAAACATATGGCAAAAATAATATTTAGTGGATAAATCATATTCCACTAAATGGAATGAAAGAAAAAAATATTAAAGAAACAAGGGTGGAAAATGAGGGCAAAACCCTAATGTGGAAAAAGAAAAGGTGAGGTGACTTCCAGGTTACTGAGGCGAAAGATAAGGTCTTTATGGGGGATGACAGAATAGACTGTCTCATTTCAGTGATATTCTGAACTGGCCTCCTCAGTTCTAGTTAACATCCTGTGGCAACAGTTTGGTCGACTCTCTTAAACTGGCTGGCTGCCATGGTGCAGGGGTTGGCGAACCTTTTCTGTAAAGGGCAGGAGAGTTAATAGTTTAGGTTTTGAGGGTCATGTGTTCTCTCTCGCAACTACACAACTCTGCCACTGTAAGCAGGAAAACAGCCCTAGATATAAACCATAGATAATCAGTGAGCATGGTTGTGTTCCAATAAAACTTTATTTACAAAAACAGGCAGTGGATGGGATTTGGCCCTCCATATGAAATTTAATTTTTTTTTTTTAAATCAATCTTTGGGCTAGGCTCCGTACTACTCTGTGTAGGTACAGAGAATAACAAAAATTTTTGTCTTTGCCCTCAAGTACCTGGAAGAGATAAGGGATCACTGCAATACAGCGTATGTAAAGCAATAAACGAGGTACAAACAAAATGCTGTGAGATCAAAGAGAAGAAAGCAAATGGCTTTCCTCCAGGCAACAAAGAAGGCCTCACAAATGGAAGATGTCCAGCCTGGGTTCCAAAACTGGAGTTCACCTATGTGTGCCCATCCTGTTCCTCTCCTGGAAGGTTTGGGGGTGTTTGCATGGAAACACCTACCCAGACCAGTAAAATTTCCCGAAAAAAAGGGTGGGCACTTTCAACAGCAATTTTTACTACACCATTGCCTTGGCGTATTTTTCGCCCTCGTTTGATCAACCTATAAAAACAGCAAAGGCTGCTGCTGCCACTTTGAAATCTCGAGCTGTGTTTGTGTTTATTTGGTGTATATACATGTTATACAAGGTACTAAAGATTAAATCACGGGGAGTTGTTTCAAGATATAAATTCCACCCACAGCTGTGGGGCAACCTTCAATCCCATAATGAGTTCCTACTATGTGCAAAAGGTGGTTTTCCTGGGCTCTTAGCCAAGATAATTATCAGCCCTGGGTTTCCAGCACCATGTCTACCATCCGCCATCCACCAGCAGCTGCAGGCCAACTATCAAAGAGACAAGTGAGTCCTGAGATGTGTGAGTCAGAGGGAGCCAAGGGAATGAGGAAGTAGAAGAAAAGGGTAGTTGTTTTGGGGGGAGGGGGTATTAATTATTTCTCTTTTAGCAGGAATCCAGCTGAGGTGTTAATGATTGCATTTCTATTCTTGTTACAAGTAACCAAACTCTCCAGAGATACTTGAAACAACAGTGCTATCTAAATACTCAGTGTTTTTCACACCCTTACACGCTAATCACCCCAGTTCTGCCTGAACCAGCTGCTAAGAAAAACAACAACCCCCATAGATTTCTGTAAGAGAGGTGATGAGGGAAAGTTGGAGAAATAGGTCAAAGCGTTAGAAACCTTTCTATTTAGGGGTCTGGAAGACTTAAAAGAATTACATATAATTAACATGCGATTAAAGTATAAAAATTAATTTAATGTTCAAATCTTCTGCTTAAAAATTCTGAAGAGAGTACAGAGCATAATTTTTTTAAATAAGTAAATTCTATATATGTAATGAGAAGTTATGGAAAAAAAAGATAAAGGAGAGTGAGAAAGAAGAGCAGGAAATGGAATCGATAATATAAGAGCAAAATTTTCTACAGATGGGGAGGGGAATAAGGTAGAGGTTGAGGAGAAAAAAATCAACTCTTAGTAAAGAGAGAAACAGACTTAGAAGGAAGAAAATATGGGGAAAAAGAGTCATGTGCATATAAAACTACAGAAGAAATCACGTCTGGAATCTGCACAGGCCCAACGAAGGCCTGCTCTTTACAGTTCTTCGCATCCTCATCCTTAAAACTCCAGAGTCTCTAATCTTAATGGCGCTGCCTCAGCGGCCCACCCAGGGGGAGGGCTTATTTGGGGCCACTATAACATTGCTCAGAACAATATCACTTCAGATATTGACGTGGAGGCAGTTCTCTACATTGCCTAGGGATAACTGGTTATCAGCTGAACATTCTTCATGTGCCTCGTATAAACAAGGTGCAAAACCTGGTTATCAGCTGAACATTCTTCATGTGCCTCGTATAAAAAAGGTGTAAAACCCCAAAGCATGGGATTCAGTTTGTGCCAAAGAGTAGGCATTTTAAAGCATTTTTTCAGCAAAGATAAGAGTCTCTCTTTGTATTAAGAACACTGTATTGAAGCGATGACTATAACTGCATCCAAGTCAGCACATATTAACTGGACGGCATAGACTGGGTTCCAAGCCTGGATCTGTCCCTACACACACGCCATCTCATCTAATCTTCAAAACAATTCTGTGATATAGTTATTATCATCTTCATTTTCTTGGTGAGGAGACTGAGGCTTAGATGTGACTTGTCCAAGGACCTATAGCTCCTAAGTAGTGGGTCTGGGTTGGTGCCTAAGACCAAGGTCCAAGTGCTGTCCATCATCTCAGCTCTTCAGTTAGAAGAAGTTACCTGGCCTGGTACAAATTCACCAAGAGAGAAAACTCAGCTCAGGAGCTCACTAGACAAGGATTTCTCAGGGGCATTTGGAAGTGTCTGGAAGGATGTTACTGGCTGGGCGATGCTACGGCCATCTAGTGAATAGAGGCCAGGGATGCTAGTGAACATCCACGCACAGGTCAGGCCCACGACAAAGAACTATCTGCTCCAAAATGTCAATAGTGTCAAAGCTGAGAACCTTTGAATAAGATAAAAGCCCACACCGAAGCTGTTCTCCTAAAAAACTGTCTGGTACAAGGAAACTCAGATAGAGTCAGACTACATATATTTTCATACTCTAAGTACCTTGGAGGCCTCTCTGGGGAGAAAATAGTGGGAAAGTTGTCTTTTCTACTTTGTTGCATAAACATAAGACTTTTGACTCTGCAATCCCTGATGAGTTCCTTTTAATACAATGTATTAGGAAGAAAACAGAAAATGCTGACCAAAATAATGTTGAGACTTTTCTTTGCCATGTTTTCAGGCCTGTTCATCTTCTGCCTAAAACTTTGCAACAGTGACTTGATTATTGTCCCTGTCTCTGTTCTTCAAGTCTATTCCTCATCATTGTACTAGGTCACACCACCACTAAACCCTTCCAGGGACCCTTAGTGCCTCCAGAATCAAGACGGTTTATCCTGCCTAGCTGGCTCCTGGGGCTTCTATGATCCTGCCCCAATCTGATTCTTTCAATTTTATTTCTAACATCTCCTTTTCCAAACATTCCTTAAATTCCAACCAAGCGAGGACACTTGCTTTTACGGTTGGTGGTGGACAGGGTCCTAACCTGGGCTTTCTTGCTTCTGTCGATTTGCTAATGCGATTCCTTTTTCTCGGAATGTCCTTCAATTTGTCAGTCATGACCAACTCTTACCTCAAGGTACAGTTCAAATACCACCTCCTCATCAAATTGTTCTCTGATTTCTCAAATTACAATTTTTTTTTTACCTCTGAAATCCCATAGCCCTTTCTCAGTACCCTCAAATGTGAATGTGCATACATGTATATGGATTACATGTGAAATATGTAATATGTAATATATACATATAGAATATTATACAATGTATCATATATGTTATAGTAACTACAATAGTTTTTGGTATATAACTCAGTTGAAGAGAATTAGAGAGAACTGAGGAGTAAGCTCACATATATAATTTAGCACAAATTTAGTGTATAGTAAAAAGGGCATTTTAAATCAGCAACTGACTGTTCATTACATATGTACACTTTATACCATTTCAAAAATATATTCAGATGTATTAAAAACCACTATAGTGATATTTAAGAAAATATATTCTTGGGATAGATAAGCCTTAAATAATACAGAAAAAAAGTGAAAAGGAAACAAATGATAAATATTACTTAATCTAAATTTAATTTTTTTTTGATTGGAAAAAGTTAACCTGAACAAGGTAGAGACACACTGTGAGAGAATATTTGTTACATAGGATTAATATGAATAATATGTAAAGAGCTTCAACAATTCAATAGGAAAAAAGTGGCCCAATCAAAATAATAGATAAGTGACAGAAGAAGGCAGTTCACAGACTAGAAAATATAATGGCCATTGAGCAAAAGATAGTGAACTCACTAGTAATCAGTAAAACATAAAGCCATGTACTTCATTCCACGTTTAGCACACATGGTTTGTGAAATGTGAAAAAGCCTAATAACATCAAGTTGTGGTGAGTGTGTGAAGAAGTAGCAATTCTTGTATGCTGCGGATATGGATATAATCAATGACATTTATTTTCAAAAGCAATTCATTAAGTTTTACTGAAATGTAAAATGCATAAGCTCTTTGACCTAGCAATATCATTCTAGGAAATGAATCTTTTTGAAATATGCACACGTACGCAAAAATGGTGGTAACCTAAATGTGCATCGAAGAGGAAATGGTTAAATAAATGATGACTATGTACATGCTGTGGAATACTACACAACCTTCAAAAAGGATAATATAGAGACCCAGAAACTGAGATGAAAAACTGTCTCAGTCTTACTCTAAACTGGAAAAGCAAGACATGGTTATGGACGAGGAGACAGATACAGGCTGCACACTTGCCAGAGGAGTGTACCCTATTGGTTAATTTTGGGGAGGGATGTGAGGTTAGGGAGAGAAAGATTTTTTATTTTTTATTTTGACCCTTCACCTTCACTTTTATTGCTTTATGGCTTGATTTTTTAACAATTAGATACAAGTACAACTTTTTAAAATTTGTAAATGATAAAATCGATATTTAAAAGGATAATTAACGGCTACTGTCTGTTAAGCATCTAGCTTCAAAGCATCATAAAAACTGTCTTAAGTGCATCATCCCATACAACCCATGAGCAACCTGCTAAAGGTGTGTATGCACTGTCATATTACGAATCAAGAAACTGAATTTCAGAGAGTTTAAGCGTTTGCTCTCTGGAAATAGGAAGAGAAGCTATAGAGCCAGATTAGAACAAGAACTGACTAACGGCCAAGCTAATACCCTGGACTACAAGAGAGGATGAGCATATTTGGGTAAGGAAGGTGCCCTGGCAGCAGAAGCTGGGAGAGGTGGGCTGGAGTAGATGAACCAATCCAGCGTGGGCAGAACCAGGGAGAGATACAGGTATTAACCTTAGGAAGAACCAAGGGGCCCAAAGTGGAGGAGGGCATGTGAACATTAAGGTGAGTCCTGCCTGGTGAGAGGCACTGTACCTGCAGTGGCCATGAGGTGGGGAGATAAGAAGTCAGGTAGTTTAAAAAGTACAGGGTCAAGGCTCATAAAATTGCCCTATGGATGAAGGAGTTAATTTGTTCTGGAAAATCTTGTGGGGTGTGGAGAGGGGTAGAAATGGGCAGAACCGTCCAGGAGGCAGGCTTCAGCTTGATAAAAAGAAGATATGTTTAAGCTCCAGAATCTGGAGGGAAAATGCGAAGGCTGGATTGCTACATAAAGCAGGTAATCTCTGTTATGCAGAAATCCTGCCTTCGTCAGGAATGCTATATGAAAACCTGAAGTTTGACCTTGTAGGTGACCCTCCAAAGTCTGTGTAAGTAGAACACTGGAATACACTTTCTCGTGAAAATGAACTGGTGTGGAATGCTGTTACTGTCTGCTCCTGCCCAGCACCCTGACCCCCCCTTTTTCTATTTGGGAAACTACTTTTTCTCTACTGGGTGCAGTCCTGGTAAATTCATCAAGATGCCCCCACCTGTCCTAAACCTCATGATGCCAATCCTTCATTTTTCTTGGAATTTGACTCTTAAGCAGAGTCACACAAGGACTGAAGAAATGGTTAATTTTTTTTTCTTTTTTCACCCAGAAGAGAGTGACTTTAAGAGGCTGTCTAGTCATCTGGCCTATTCCCTGGAGTCTCTTGGGAGCCTGCCCAATTGCAGGTCTGAGCAGTTAACTACACTCTCTCATTCCAGTATATTCTGTTTGACCTACGTTGGCTGTAGCACCCTACCACAGAACCTTAAGTAATATAAGATTTACAAGTTACTAGTACCTAGCACTAGTCATTAATTTTTTTGGTCATTCATTCATTCATTATTCAGAGCCTAGGCTTATGAGAAAAACAAGCCCAGGAAACTGAAGGAGTAACCAGTGAGGCCCAAAACCCATCCTGGGGGTGGAGTGTGAGGGAATATTTCGTAGAGGAGCTGACATTTGAATTGCGTCAAGGAATCGACCTGCTCCATCCCTGCTTCTTTCTCCATCCTGCTACTGTTCCCACATTAGCAAGCACATTTCCATTAGCTTTTCTGAGTCACTGAACTTGTGTCCCCAAAAGCACTGATAAGAATAAAGGAGTTAATAGATTTTCATTGGAAAGTTTGGGAAGCTACACATCACATTTAGAAAGTTTCTTTGGAAGAATGGTATGAGTTTCCGAAAAGTAACCAAAAAATGAAGCCCTGGAGTCTGGCTCAATTCTGATTTAGTGAGGCAGGAATCACTGTGCAATTTTGCATACTTTTTTATGACTAAGATAATGGAATCATAAAATGTAAAGCGCACTGGTAAAAATGAATGATATGACCCAAATGTGGTCACATGAAGTAGCTTTGTCTCAATGAAATGAAGAGGTACGGGCCATCTCCTTGATTTCAAGATTGTCCATCCTGCATATTTCGTGCTTTGCATATCCTCATTACTTATGACTTTTAGGCTTCTGAAATTTAATAATATATATTGTGAAATAGATATTTTTATATAATAGGAGCCTAAAATGGTTTCATTATTTTGGTAACTATTGGAAGTGTGTACTCTTTGAGTTACTTATTTTTACCACCACCATCCAATTGCTCCAAATTAATGGTTTTTCAACCACAAGTGGTTCCAATTTGAAAGTGCCTCCCAGGTTAAATATCTCATCATTATAATATTGCTTTTCTGGCTAAACAGAATTGATGCATCTCATAATTTAGATCTGAAGATTGGGCCTTGATTCTCCACTTTGCCAATAAATAGCTGTATGAGTGACTTTGGACAAAGCACTTAACTTCTCTGAGTTTGGTTTTCTCAATTGCTAAATGATGACTTGTTTGCCTTCACTGAAGGACTGTGATAAAGATGGGGGAAAAAAGTATATGAATATTCAAGGATGATACAGAAAACTTATTGGCTATTGCCAATTAAATATGAAACTAGACCTTATGCCTCACGTTTTGGCTAGTATTTCCATTGGCAGAGAAGCACTAGGTCATGCGATTGAAGTTTAGCTTTATTTAATAAGCACTACTGAGGCTCATATCAGGCACTGGGAATAAAACAAAATGAATGAACCCATTTCAGCTCTCAAAGCTCTGTGGGGTCAGCAATTACTTAAGCCAATTATTGCGAAATATTGCAGTTAAGCCTGTAAACATAGCACATTTTCAAAGTACAAGGGCACAAACAAACCCTCCTGCACTGCTGCGGAAACAGGAAATGCTCAGAAGTAATGTTTGAGATGAGTCTTGAAAGAACAAGAGTTTAGTAGATGTAGTGGGCAGAATAATGTTCTCTCCTCCCCCCGCTCACCTGAAAAGTATCCATGTCTGAATCCCTGAAATTTATGAATGTGTTACTTTACATGGAAAAAGAGGATTTTGTGATGTGATTAAGATCAGCGGTCCCCAGCCCCGGGGCCATGGACCTGTCTATTAGGAACCAGGCTGCCAGTAGAGCATCATCACCTCGGCTCCGCCTCAGACCATCAGGCATTAGATTCTCATAGGAGCACTGGACCCTGGTGCCAAAAAAGGTTGGAGACGACTGATAAGATTAAGGACCTCAGGTGGGGAGATTGACCTGGGTTGTCTAGGTGGGCTCAAACTAGTCACAGGAGTCCTTCACAATGAAGAACCTGTCTTTTCTGGCTGCAGTCAAAGGGAGATGTGAACATGGCAGAATGGTCAGAGGGAGGCGATGTGGGAACGCGAACCCACTGCGGCTGCTTTTGAGGTGGAGGAAGGGGCCGAGGAATGCAGCCCTGGCGACACCTCCACTTGAGCCAAGGAGACACGTGTTGGGCTTCTGACCTCCAGAACTGCAAGATGGATGATAACGTGTCTTGTTCAGCCACTAGGCTTGTGGAGATTTGTGACAACAACAAGACGAAAGCAATAAAATGGAAAGGTTTACCAAGATGGAAGCGTGAACAAATGCCCAGAGGCATAAGAGAGAATGTTAATTGCCAGTAACTACAAGTAGTTCCATGTGGCTGGAATGTAAACTGTATGGAAGGGAAAAGCCAAGGGAAGGGCTGGAGGGAGTCAGACCCTTGGTGATAACAGCAGCAATCCAATAGCGGCACCGACGTGATTATGGCAACATTCATTGGGCACTTACTGTGTACCAGGTACGTGTCTAAGTATTTCACATGCACCTTTTAACTCTAAAACTCAAAACCATCCTTGTTTGAGATAGTAACTGTTATCATCTCTCTGAAACCCAGTCACAGAGAAGACTAAGAAACTTGCTCCAGCTTAACACAGCGCTGCACAGCCAAGCTAGGGTTCGAACCCTAGAGTCCATCTTTGGCTTTCTCCCTTCTAATCGTAACACTTCAGTGGGCAATATGGGGCCCTTGGAGATGTTTAAAAACAGGAGAGAAACAATTAGAACTGAGGGTGGAAGATGGCTTGGGGAATAGATAGAGAGAAAAGAATCTTCACTCTTTTCTTATTCTCTCTCTCCCTTTCCTCCCCCCACCCTGTGCTGGTCCTGTTTATCATCAAGAGATAGTAAGCAACACATGAGCATATAGGAAACTAGAAATGGCTAAGGGGGAAAAAGAGCAGGGGGAGTTGAGGAAAATAAAACAGAAAGCGCCAGAGAGATAATTTCTCAAGGATGGAGAACTGCTGCAAATATTTCCAGTGAAGTTTGCTGTGATTATTTCACAATTCCCAGCACCTCTGTCCTTCCTGCCTTTTAACAAGAATCAGGAACCATTTTTTTTTTTGGTCCACAATTCCTGTCACTAGTGGTGATTTGGGGTGTGTGCGTATGTGCGTGCGCATATACACATTTAATCCTTAAAGACCAAAATGTTTTCAGATAATCCTGAACACGGTTAGGTATCTTTAAAAGACACAGTTGTCCCCTAGCCGGCCTCTCTGGATATCCCATTTGATGTCTTGTCCCAGGGCAGACGAATTCCCACAGGCCAAGGGTCTTTCCTGTCTGCTCCTGATGGTTGTCTCCTTAGGGGTATCCTCAATAAGTAAGTGAGTGAATAAAGGAATGAACAGATTCCCCCCTTGGAAACAGACTCTACGCTAGTTCCAGATGAACTTAGCAGCTTTTCTGAACATGACTCGTAACAAAACAAAACAAAACAGACAGGTTTCGTCTTGGAATCACCTGGAGGTGTTTGAGGCAGACCGGGCACAGGCCCCATGCCTGCTCTGTGACAACCACCTCTGGGGATGGGGCTTGGGGACGGTTAGTTTTTAAATGCTCTACCCCCAGGCGGTTCCAATGTTCTGTGACTGGAAACCACGGCTGTGAGCCTGCAGGAGCTCCTTCACCTTCACAGAGAAGGAAAACCACGCCCCTGCAGCTGGAAACACGGGCTGGACTCCCGTTTCCCTCCTGCAAGAACCTCAGGAAGTCAGTCAGTCTTTCTGCGCTTCAGAGCTTCATCCTTAAACCGTGATTTAATCCATTTTTCAAAGAGGTTTTGGAAGAATTAAATGACATCAGATAGGCACAGCCTGACACATAGTAGGTGCTCAGTACATTGGAATGCTCCTTTCCCCACATTTCCTCCGGTAGAAGACCAGGTAGGACATCTCTGGGGAAATAAGCAGGGCTGCCCCCTGGTAGCCTCGGTGCCTGCCTTCAGCTGGCAGCCCTGGGCACAGAGCCTCGTTTTCACCAGGTCTCCACAGCTGTTCCCAGCGCTGGCCCACACCTTTCCTGGGCAGCTGTCCAAACCTGAACACTGTCCCCAGGCTTACA
The DNA here is from genome assembly GCA_003508835.1 of Eonycteris spelaea. Classification (NCBI taxonomy): domain Eukaryota; kingdom Metazoa; phylum Chordata; class Mammalia; order Chiroptera; family Pteropodidae; genus Eonycteris; species Eonycteris spelaea. The sequence goes on along the minus strand of PUFA01000030.1, from coordinate 3,407,936 downwards.
CGAGTGCTCGCCCTCTTGCTCTGTACCGCAGAGGATCAGCAGAGTGGTCCTTGTTCTCAAATGTAATTCTACAGTTGTTCAGCTGTGTCTGGGCCCAGATCACCTCTGCACGGGGCGTTCCGGCCTTCCCGCCTGCCGACCCTCCTGTCTGGAGTTCCAGCCTGTACCAAGTGATGCCGGCTGGCACTGCCAGAACCTATGACTCAACCCCATCTTTCCAAGAGCTTGCCAGGGACAATTATTTGAATGCCTGTGCTACAGGGATGAGTTCTAAGGAACAATTGCCCAATAGTTGTCGCCTCTCCAGGCTCCTGTGGGCGTCAAGCCCCTGGTATTCTTCCACTTGACCTATATGTAAAAACTGCTTGAGATGCTATGTTTCTGCTCTCAGGGCCAACGTGTGGGGTTTTTCCCCACACCAAGCAATTCTCCGACACTGGCTGGGTGTCCTACCATTCAACTCAGTTCTGGCACTATCTACGTGGAGTCAGCATTGGATCCCACAGTCCTACCAGACTGCCCTCCCCCTGATTCAGGTGCCACCTGCAAGAACAGGTTGTTACCTAGGCTTCTGACCCAATCAGCTACAGATCAAGGTTCCAGTCACTGCTCACCTAGGGTTTGACTAATTAGTTGGGTTCTCACTCAGAACTTAGAGAAACATTTTACTTTAGATTACCAGTTTACTGTAAAAGGATACAACTCAGGAGCGGCCTCCTGGAACAGATGCCCAGGGCGAGGTGCGGGGAAAGCACACGGGACCCCATGCCCTCTCCGAGGGTACCACTCTTCCAGCCCTCCGTGTGTGCACTGACCTGGGAGCTCTCCAAACCACCCTTTTTGGCTTCCACAGACGCTTCTTTCCATAGGCACGACTAATTAACTCATTAGCTGCTGGTGACGGAGCTCAATCTGCAGCCCCTCTCCCCCCGCCGGAGGTCAGGGGGATGGAGGGTTCCAGCCGCATGGTTGGTTCCGCTGGTGATCAGCCCCTATCCTTAGGTGACCTACGGCTATTTCAAAAGCCACCTTACTACAGTCTGGTGATGGCCAGAGGGGAGGGGGTTGCGGGGGGTGCTGGGAGAAAGCGGTGAAAGGTTAAAGAAGTACAATCATGGGGATGGGAGCACGGCATAGGGAATGCAGTCAGCAGTAATGTAATGGCCTTGTGTAGAGCCAGAGGGAAGATAGAGCAATCAGGGGGATCGTTTCATAAACTATGTAAATGTCTAACCAAGGTACTGTATACTTGAAACTAATAATAAAATGAAATAAAATGCTAAAAACAGGTCACCTCACTAACATAATAAAAGACACCTTTACTGCTCCCATCACTTAGGAAATTCCAAGGGTTTTAGAAGCTCTGTAACAGAAACTGGAACAGAGACAAAATATGTATTTCTTACCATAAGTCACAATATTACAGGTGCACTTAGGAGTTTGTCCTTCACGGCATCACTGTCACCTGGACAGTACTCATATCGCACCGGAGTAGGAAAAGGAAAAGCGCTTGCCCCTCCCACTACTCTGGGCTACACATCCCGGAAGCCTCCCAGGCTAATCTACCCATTCTGTGTCCAACACCTCACAACGTACAGGTGCTTTCGCCGTGCTAACTTCCTATGATTCTCCCCGGAATGCTACTAGGAGAACAGCAAAGAGATTGTTTTCACATTCCTATTTCACCAAAGAAAACTGAGGCTCAGAGGCAGACTTCAAAACTCAGTTTCCTCTCACCAAATCAAGCACAAAATCACACAGATTTTCTTTACATGTTTCAGGCGATGAGTCCTGGGTGTTGTTTACATAAAGGCAGGTCTACGGGATGTTTACTCCCAAAAGACATAGTTGAAAAGTGCCACGACCAGGACTGATAAAAGTTGGAAGGCAGCTGAAGCAGGGACTGTCCACTCCTACTCTCTTCAAATCCATGGTCATTGTCCAAGCTGTTCTAGATAAATATGTTGACAAGATTTCCAGAAAACTGATGACCACTGTCACTTTTTATTTGCAAGACAGAAATAATTTTTCCTCTGCAGTGACTCTTGACCTGGATGGGATTCAGGGGGTAAAATCATCTCCCGTTTGGAGATTCCCTGGAAAGTATCCCCCCTTGGTGTGGAATAAGTCAGGCTCCTTCCCCAAGCCCCAGCTCTTCATGCCCGAACCAGACACTCCTTTTTAGTGAGACCAAGGAGCAGGAACTTCTGGGGACCTGATTAGTACTCAGGTTTCCCAACTCCAACTCCTGGAGGATTTGGGCTGGATCTCTGGGTCCTGCGTAAACTGAGTGGGAGGAGGAGGAGGGAGGGAGGGAGGGAGAAGGAGCCATCCATCTCTTCAGAGAGCCCTGAACAACCGCCTTATTAGTCATTTGCTGACAGCAGTGTTCGGATCTGAGAGGCTCTCAGCTTTCCTGTGTCCTGAAGCCACAGCCCACCTAGAAAGCCAGGTCTGAGGGGTGCAGGAATCAACGACTTCCAGTTGCCTCTGAGATGATCCTCAAGGAGAGATCTGCCAGGTGGTCACTGATAAATATGGCAGGTAACTGATCGTGTGACTCTGTAGTCACCAACAAGCCTGGTACAGCAGAAAGAATGAGTGCAGGGTGCAGTCTGCTGCTAACTGCACAGGCACAAGTCAGCCACCTCCTCGTTCAGAGAGAGAAAATGTCACAGCTCTATTCAAAAAAGGGCACGGTATTCCCATTTCTCAAACACACACACACATAGAGAAAGAGAAAGAGAGAGAGAGAGAGAGAGAGAGAGAGAGAGAGAGGCCGCTAGCTCAAAACAAAGCCAGTTTAAATGTACCTTGTATTTGTAGCTCCAAAAGCCAGAGCAGGATGGAGCATTGAAATGAGGCCAGTGTCCACCTCTCAGCAAAAAGTGTGTGAGTCGATTAAGAAAATCTTTTATTGTTTCTAGACATTGTGAGAGAATATGCCCCATTCGTGGCCATTTCTAAATGTGCTCCTACTCCACAATTAGTCCACAGTTAGGTCCCTTCCAGAGACCTGTCGGCTGCCAAATGCCATTAGAAACCAACCTGGAGTGTTTTTTCTTAATATCAGTAAGAAGCAATAATGGATGCAAAAGTTCAAAGTAAAATTTCAATTTTTTTACTATCGGTTGGTAAAACCACCATAATAAAACTCATTCCTGTGCTCTGCCCAGACTTGCCTCACTTCCCTGTCTCCTGGCCCACGGGGAAGAGGAGGGCAGAGTGAAGTGTGAGCCCTAACTGCTTCCCCAGCGGGCCCGTGGATCAAACAAGGTGGCAGACGCAGTATGAGGCAAAAAGAGGTGTTTAACGAAACACACAAACATAAAGAGACCCAGGGGGTCCAATGGGTCAGCCTGGGCTGCAGCCTGGGAGCCTCGTTCTCATCAGGCAGCCCTTCACTGGAGAAGGCCCTCCCACAGGAGCAGGGGAAGGTGAGTGAGGGAGAACAATCTTGTTACTGACATAGGATAGTGGAGAGAGAGAGAGGAAAGTGGAGGGGAGAGGGAGAGGGGAGAGGGGGAGAGAGGGAGAGAGGCAGAGAGAGGCAGAGCGAATTGTTAATTTGCTAGCCAGTTGATGTCATGTCGCTATCTGGACACTGGCTCTGGTTCGCAGGATTCACACTGGGGAAACTGGTCAATGCTACAGCTGAGGCTTTTTTTTTTTTTTTTTTTGGTTTTGTTTTGTTTTCCAAGGAGCTGGTTGTTAAATATTTACCAACACACTCCTGACTAGGTTGCATTCGAGTGTGGAACCCACAATTTTGTGGTGCTTTCGGGATCATATTCTCTTTCCCCCTCCTCCCAAGGAGCTTTTGAGTCCTACCCCTACCTGCTCTTTGTGTGTACTTCTGGAGAAATCCTAGCAGTATGTTCCCAGAAGTCAAAGCAATAGCTTGTTTATTTGTACAGAGACTTTATATTGTTTGAAGTGATTTCACACACATTTCTTCATTTTCATCTGTACCACAACCCGGAGTGAGGATGAAGCTGGGAAACTGCGGGTCGAGAGGGCTCCATGCGGATGATGGGAGGAGCTGAGGGACAGAACGGGGGATTTTCCCCACCGCTTCGCTACCTTTGAAAGTCACTAAACAAAGCAGCCACTCTTCCCAGGACAGACTGTGGCCCGGCTGGGGAAAGCCAAACTGCAGGGAGAGCAGCAGCGGCTTTCATGTGGTTTGGGGCTGCACGCTGTGACTCTTTATGTAGAAGCAAATTGTCCTTTTAATTATTGTGTGGGCTGCCCTGAAATAGATGCACATTCCTTGAGCCACTGGCAGCAGCCAGGATGGCCCAGGTGTTCAGACTGAAGATCCGCCAAGTTTCAAACGCGATGCTTGTGATTGGGAGTGGTATCTGTGTTTCTACGCAGAATTTTCTTTTTTTTTCCGTTCTTTTCTTCTTTTCTTTTCTCTTATTTTCTTTTTACTTTTCTCTTTTCTTTCTTCCTCTTCTTTTTCTTTTCTTTCTTCTTTTTTCTTTCTTTCTTTCTTTCTTTCTTTCTCTCTCTCTCTCTCTCTCTCTCTCTCTCTCTTCCCTCCCTCCCTTCTTTTTTTCTTAACTAAGCCTTTGGAATATTGTAAATGGGAGGCACAATGCAATTACCAAGGCGTGGTGGCATATTCCATCATGAGAAAGGGCTGCAGACAAGGTCATGGGGAGCAGGAGCAGTGACATTCACTGAAACATTAAAGGATCCAGTCCCACCCGCCCCCTGAACGGTCTTGGCTACGAGAATCTTATAACTATTGCCAAAGGGTAAGCTCACTTGGTTGAATGGCTGGACTGTTATGATTTGAAAATATCCTCTTATCTTCTTATATAAGTTTGATGCAGGAAAGCATGCTGACCTTTACAGAACTGGGGTTTCCAGACAATCAAAGCAAAGCAAAAGCTGGACCCCTCTCATGCATTCTCCTCTTTGTCCTCTGCCTTGGGGCCATGGCGACCTTCCCCACCTGCTGCCCAGGCTCAGGTGACCATGAACAGCCCACCCTTGGCTCCCCTCTAAGTGTTCTTCCACAAACCAAGTCTGGCGGCCCTCTCCCTTTTTCCCTCCCCAGGGACTAAGGCCCTCCGGTGTCCTACTTCCCCTAGGCAACCTGACAATGAGTCACAGTGCACCCTAAATACGAACGGCCTGTACAGCAAGGCTTTCTCTCACCCTGCTGCCAACACGGCAGGCTCACAGAGCCCTGGAGCGGGGGTGCCGGGTCCCCAGCGCCCTTTCTTCCTCTGTTGATAGCATCGCTCGGCTTGCTCAGAGGAGACTGCTGCTCCTCCTCTTCCACGTTGTGCCATCTTCGTGGGGACTGAGCGTCAGTCCCGGTGGGATTTTGAATGACAGCTTCTCCCCCTGGACAAATCTAAATCACTCAGACCCTCTCCCAGGAGCCCTGAGCACCGTTCCACACGGGGAAAATACAACAAGCGCTGGTTCATCCCGGGGGCCGTGACTGAGAAGCCCATCCACACACAGCTCCCTGCAAACCAGCCCCTCACGGCCGCCTGGGACCCTGGAACCCTGGCCCAATTGCTCCTGCGAACTCACTTCCGTTCTTCCAATAAACTGTTTTCTTGGTTTTGTCTTCTCAGGGTAGATGGTAGATCTACTGCTCGCAATCAAGACAACCCTAAGTTGGCTGAGTCCCAAACAAACGAAAATCTTACTTTCTGAGGCCTCTGGGGGCGGGCGGGCTCTAGTACAGCCCACTGGCGTCTCTGGGCAGGTGCGATAACGCAGACTAGTAATGGACATCCCCCTGAGCTACAGAGGAACCCGAGGTGGGGGAGGGTAGTAGAAGCATGAATCTCTGACAGCAAATTAACACTTTGGGTTATAAATGACGAAGACCTTCACTGACACCGAATGAGTGCAAACTGGGATCTTGTCTCTCTTCCCTCATTTTGTTCCTGAGTTCGCTCATACTGTAGAAATGATGGAGCTTGGAGCCAGTATGTCGCGGATCCTAGAGATCTGAGATGTTACCTGGCTGGGGTTTTTTCACTCATTCACACAAACTGAGCGCCTTCTCCGTGCTAGGCACCGCCTGGAGACGTCGGTAGGGTGCAGCCTCTGCCCTCGGCTTACCTTGGTAGGTCCATCCATGTCTGAGGAAGTGGCCCAGGCTGGAGGCACGGAAACTGTCGGGGGCAATGTCCCTGCCTGGACTAATCGGGGTACAGACATGGCTGCGGGCAGAAGCGGCTCCAGTGACCTGCTGAGTAACACCGAGGGAGAAGCCCGCGTGGCCCAGTTTCCCGACTTAGATGATGAGATATTAAATGGGCCACCGTTTTGTTCCTGTGGTGTGCTGGGTGGCTGGGAGGGAATTGGGCTACTAAGGCTCAGATGTCAGTCCCTTTTATTTTCTTTCTCAGGATAGCTGCACTTCTTCTGACCCTCCCAAGAAGAATGGCCTCTCCTTTCCAAAGAACTCTGACCGCACGGCAGACCTCCGCGACACCTGCTTTCCTCACCGTCCTTGTGCTGCTCGAGACCATGAGAAACGCACAGACACAGCAGGAAACTGCTTAGCAACTGCACGTAGGAAATTAGGATTCCAAAATATGACTGTGGGTTCCCCCCCCACTTTGTTCTCCTGTTTTTTGTTTTTAGATGTTCATGATTCAGTCATTGTTCCATCACACAACACACCAACCGGTTCTGCAGCCCTGGGATCTCAGCTGCACTGAGGCCTCCGCCGGCTCCCTGAGGGGCTGGCTGCAGGCAGAGGTCCTAAGCCCGTGCCCCGCAGTGCTGGCCGGCCAGAGGGGAGCAGCAGCGACTCTGGGTGGGGAGCCCTAGTGTGAGGCTATTCTTAGGTGCCCCTGGGGTTTCTCATCTCTTTCTCACCAACTTGTCAGGCCCCATGCTGTAATTTTCTCTTCTCTCCTCTCTGAGTGCTGGCCAACTCCCAATGGGTCCATGTTTATTCACTTGGCAGGACGAGTCTCTTCCCCATCACCTCTGCATCTTCACCTCTGCATCTCTATTGTTCTTTTTCTCCGTGTGCCTCTAAGCTGCCGTCTTTTCTGTGTTCTCTGTGCTTCTATCTCTGTCTCTCTTTTGCTGTCTCTTTTTGGTCTCTGTCTATTTCCTCTGTCTTGGCTTCTCTTTCTTTCTGACTTTCTCTGTGTCTGTGTCTCTGTCTCTTTCTGTCTCCAACTCTCTCTCTCTCTTTGGTTTCTCATTTCTCTTTCTGTTTCTCTGTTTTCTCTCTGTTCTTTCTCTGCTTTTCTCTCCCTCCCTGCCCCCACCTCCTCTCTTCTGAAGTTTTCTGAAGCTTGGCCCAGTTCTCAATGAAATTGGGCTCAGTTTCCAGGACAGAACACTGCACGTCGAGGGTTAATTTTTTCTCCCTTATCATCAACTCTTCTTCCATTTCAGAATCCCTGAGTCTGGCCGAAATCACTTCCTAGAATAGTGCCCACGTGCCATAGCAGAAGCCACCCAGCCACGCCACACCCTAGAGAGCACTGAGGAAGGTGGGACTGACAACCGCAACGTGCCGTGTGCGGGGATTGCTCTGGCGGTATGCCAGCTAGTCAGAGCCAATTAATATGAATCAATAGGCCAAATCGACATTTTCAGAAGTTAGCTCAAAAAAAAAAAAAAAAAAAATCCCTGAAGATTAAGCAGCCTGTGGCCTTTGCTAGAAATTGTTACCACACCACTTTCTTTTCTTTTGAAAGTCCAGATGCGCAGATAAATCCAAAGTGGATCAACCACATCTGTCATTTCTCCACACAAATTACGCCCCCTCCCACCACTTCCCTCCTTCCTCCCCAGCATGCAACAGCACTGGGGGCCGGGGCTGAACGGATGGATGGATGCGTTCTCAATCCCCCATGGCGCTGAGAGGAGCCGCACCGGGACTCCTCTGAGGCAGAGAGCTGGCGGATTCCGAAACCTGCCTTTTCCAAAGTCAGAACCGCAAAGGGGGAGGGGCTGCTTTCTTCCAGGCTCCGAACGGACCCGCGGCAGAGCCCAGCCCCGCTGGCTACCTTCTCTGCTGCTCTGCACCGAAATTCAGACCAAAAATTTTACGTGGCTTCCTTCCATTTTCAAAGCCCCCTTTCCTACATTTGTTAGGTGGTATAGTATCACGTCGAGTTTAGAGGTGGGGTTATTAATAAAGCCCTGAGAGGGGGCGGGAGGAGAGAGACTCTAGGGTTTCTCAGGTGCCTGTTGCTTATGCAGGGTGGGATCAGGGTAGCCTGAAGGGGTTTGGAGCCAAGTTTGAAACTTAAGACAAGTACCCCTCAATATCCGCCTACATGGGTCCTGAAACAAAGAGGATTTGAAGCAGATGTCAGAAATCATAAGCTTTGGAAGACCCAAATCAAGAGAGTTTGGGGAACGTAGTGTTAGGAGATGCTTAAGAGACTGCTGGCCCTGCTGGCTTTGAGTCCTTCAGGGGCGAACACACAGGAGAGTTAGAAGGCTGAGGACGGATGGACAGAATCGCAAGCAAATTCCAAGAGGTGTCTTCCTTGGGTAAAACAGTGTTTTCCAAAGTTTATGAACGGAAGCAGTAAAGTGAATGCACATTCTTTTGGGCCAGGGGCATCTATTAAAAGTTGACTTTCTCTTTAGGATTATTGAGAAAAGTACGAGGAATGTTCTACTTTGTATGAGCTGGGACTCTTGGCACAAAAACAGATTTCATACAAAAAAAAAAAGAAAATTGTAGAGTTCCAGAGCTGGAAGAGATTTACGGAGTGACTGATCGATCTTCTTGGTTTGACAGATGAGGACACAGAAGCTGGGAGGTGGAATGTCATTGCAAGGTCATACAGCAAGCACGGTGGGAGGTGACCCACAATCCTCAGCTCCAACACTGCAAGTTCCTCATGTGGTTGTGACATTTCATGCCATACTGGGAGGAACGGGGACTGAAAAAGGTGTCGTCTGAATGGAATAGCACTCCTGAGTTTTGAGGCTACAAAATATGGTTTTTTTAGAAGGTTAAAAAAGGCTAGACTTACAGAAAAGTGCCTTGTGTTTTACGTGGCTGTGTCCGTATGACAAGGGGCGGCATTGGTCTGTCCTGAGCTTTGGACACTGGTGACCTTAATGTGGTTTGACCCAGAGTGCTGCTCTGCTCCTGAACACGGCAAGGCTTGAGCAGTGTCTTTCCTCCCCGCTCTCTTGTGTGTCACCAGCTTGCCTGGGCCTGCAGACCTGAGCAGATCTGTCCCTTCCTTCCCAGGCCTGACTCTAAAGCCTGCTGCCTGGTCACAGTCCTGATGCTGGCTTCAACTAGAGACAGTCTCTGTCATTATCCCTGCCACATGTTCAAGGCTATGTGATAGCACTGGGGGTCAACGGCTTCTGCCACATGCCGGACCTCTAAGTGCTGAGAGTTAGACCATCGACTGGTCCAGCCACAGTATCTTGCCACCCCTCCCGTTACCTGCCAACAAACACCTGCACGCACACAGGCACCTGCGTGCGCATTTGATAGCTTAGCAGGGTGAATCTCACAGAAGAGGAAGTGACTTGCCAAAAAGCACACTGCCCTCTGTGGCAGTGTCAAGGTGGAGACTTCACCATACCAAGCCACCTACCTTTCCAGATTCAGTTCTAACGAAAACAATTTCTTTGGATTTTTGTTTCAAACTACATCGTATAGGGGCACGTTCTTAGTTTCAGTTTAAATGTTAGGTGGTGTCAGCAGTAGAACAACAAGGCCGGGTCCGGCTCATTTCCTATGCTTGCAAAGCAACTGAAATACCAAAACACATTTTCGAAAAATGTGAAATGCCCCTCCCCCCCCACTACCAGGTCGTGTCTTAAGCACTTTATGTATACTAACTCGTGTAATCCTTACATTAGCCCCGTGAGGTAGGTGCCAGCATTCCCCCCAGTTTTACAGATGAGGAGACTAAGGAGCACTGAGGTTAGATTACCCGCCCGAGAGACCACACTTCTGGTAAACAGAGCTGGGATTCAACCCAGGTGGTCTGGCTCCAGAGCCACACCTTCGAGTGCTTCTGCTGGGCTGTCAAAAACACTGTGGCGGCTGAAGAAATAGTACCAATCAGATGCAATTAGGTTTGTCGAGGAATGACCGTTAATCTCTGCAAAGCCCTCTGCATGTGGCTTTGCGTCTGCTCTGTCAGCGTACAGTCTCTGGCTGAGACTATGGTCCCTCTCTGGCGGATCAGACCTGTGCAGAATGTGGGAGACTTGGAGAGGAAAGTGGCTTCAGTGGTATAAGTGGCAGAATCAGGATTGAGACTGTTTTACCTAAGGATAAATTGAAGCCCGGAGGGGTGAAGGGAGATACATCCCTCTCTCTGACATAGCCGTTTGCAGGGGCCAGTGCTGCACTTGTATGAAGTCCTAAGTCGGACCCTGTCTCCGGACTGAATGACTTGAGGCTACTGAACACTTTAGACTCCTTGGGGGAGCCTGGGGTCTCCACTGCACTCATGCTGGGGAGGGGAGATTTGCCTGCCACACAGGAACACTTGAGAGGAAGAAAAGAGAATTAGAGAGAGAACACAGGGTGAGCGGGGCTGAGATTCTCTGAGAATTCGGGGTTCAGGCTCCTGGGTACCCTGGGGAAAGAGTTGAAGGAACATCGACTCAGTTCTGCAGGGCATAAGGTTTGAAACCTGTCGATGCAGTTCCAACCCTAGGCCACCCGCTCTGGAGTCTTGCTTGCTCCTTTTATAAAATAGGGTTGAAATGTCACTGATCACGTTAAATTGTTTAGTGATTCAGTACGACAATACAGTATTTTCTTACTGATGGCACGCAGGGGACCATCTAAACTGTTTTCCCTTCCCCATCTTCCCTGTCAGCGGCATCGAGGGGATTTTATTTTCTTGTAAGAATGAAATGAAATGAGAAGTCGTTTTGTAATGGTTTGTTGGTGTTAGAGGTGTTCGATTGCCTTGTACAACTAGCTGCCTGGACGGTTTGTTAGTTTCCTCAGGCTGCTGTAGCATATTACCACAAACTGGACGTCTTCACATAATAGAAATGTACTCTCTCACAGTTCTAGAGGCCAGAAGTCTAAAATCAAGGTGTCAGGGTTTGGTTCTTTGGGGAGGCTCTGAGGGAGAATCCATTCTGCGCGTCTCCTATTTTCTCCTGCCACCTGGCAATTTCTGGTGTCCTCTGGCTTGTAGGCTCATGACTACATACAGACTCTGCCTCCATCTTCACAGGGCCACCTTCTTTGCAGGCCTTCTCCTTTTCTGTTTCTTATAAGGACACCTGTCATTGGATTTAAGGCCCACACTAATCCGGGATAATCTCATTTTGAGATCCTTACCTTAGTTTCAGCTGCAAAAACCCTTATGTCGAAAAAAGTACACTGAGCTTCTGGGAGGACATGAACTTTTGGGAGGTGGTCACTCTTCAGCCCACCACAGTCGGATTCAACGGGAGAAAAGGATCCGGAAAAAGAGACAGATGGGATGTGTATCCCATCTTTGTCACTCTGCTGGGTAAGTGACCACATCACTTCCCTTCTCTGACCCTCAGGTCGCTCCCTACGTCACTTCTAACGGGACCGTGCATGAGAGAGGACTTTGTAAAACGCTGCCTGAGACTGAGTGGAGAAAAGGATTCGACGAGAAAAGCGACAGAGCGGGGTTTTGCTGGCATCCGGTGAGCAGCAGCGGAAATCATTTCCCCCAAATGTCCCTACATCGTCAGACAGCCCTTTACTAAGCTGGCCATCCTGACCTCCTCTCCAGTCGGCTGTTGTACCTTTTTGAAACTCCCATCTCTGAGGCTTCAGTGAGGAGCGGTGACACACGAGCTCCCTGCCCACTCATGCACACTCCCGCAGACAAGCGTACTAATATTATATAACTGCGTTGACAAACAGCCATGTGACCTGAAACCCATTCTCTGTGACTTGCCGTCAGCGGGCTTTCTGTACAGATTGTAACTGCTGAAATGCATGTGTTCTAGATGTTTATCTCCTAATTACGAGTCTCTGATGTGCCACTTACAGTAATATACTTGTGCATGCTAATATTTTCTCTGTCCCCAAAGCATCTGCCAGGGCAGATGTGACGCAAGGACAGAGTGTCTCTAGCGTGTGTTAATTCGGCAATTGTGCCCCCGTCACAGCCAATGCCAGGTGCCAGACCTATTGCAATGCAGTTCAGATCAGCAACCATTCTTTGATGTCTGTTCTGAGCTGAATGAGCAGCCCTCGATTTTGAGGGTCCCTCAGCCTCCAGTGAGGGGACATGACAGGTATAGACCCTGGATAAGCATGTAAGGTGACAGTTGCTCCACAGCAGCTCTAGGGAGCAGGCTTTGGGCTCAGGAACTCCGCCAGAGGCGAGGGTGAGAATGGGACAATTTAGCTGGGCTTTCCACATGGGACGAGAAGGAAATGTTCAGGCAGATGCGGAGCAGGTCACCAGTCCTGGCAGAGGACAGAGCCTGAGCAAAGGCATGGAGGAGGAAAAGGCCAGGGATATTTGGCATGAACTGATGCTCTGGCTATGTGGAGAGAGCGGGAAGGATGAGGCCAGAGAGGTAGGCTGGGAACAGATCACACAGCGCCTTGAGAGTCAGGCCAAGGAGTTAATTCTCTAAACGTTGAAGGAGGTATGGCCATGTTTAACTGGGAAAGCACGTGATCAGAGTGATACTGGAGATGCCACTTGCTGTAGCCCAGAAGACTGACGAGAGGAGGCCAAGCAAAGAAAGGAGAGAAGCTGTTGTGATACTCCAAGGTCAAGGTGATGGTGCCCTGAATGAGGCAGTGCCTGGGGACCGGGCGAGCAGAACTGATAGGGGAGAACGGTCCATGGGATGGTGAGGCAGGCAGAAGTGAAGGAAAACTCTGGTGTTTCCGCTGGGATGACCTACATGTGGGCCATCAGCTGAGATGGGGACTGCAAGGGAAGGTGCAAGTCCGGGCAGCAGCGGAGAAGGTGCAGCGGGGATGAGGAGGGTTGATTCTGGAGCCGCCGGGTCATATGTGCGCAAGCCTCCGCCATGCCAGCTGGGCCACTTTAGGTGTCTGCGGAGAATCCTAGTTTGCACGGTCTAAAAAGTCAGGTCTGACCACCCACTGCCAGGATGGCCTCGCCTCGTCCTTGCCAGCACTCTCCACATTCCTCAGTGGCAAGGGGAAGCTGTCACCCACTTTGAGGCCCCCAACCTCAGATCTCAGCCTCCACCCCTCCCCTCCACCTCAGGCCAGCACTGCCCAAATCCCTTGAGCCCTCACCTCCGCTTCTGTCCCTTTAGCTCTCTCTCCTCGCTCTGCCTCTCCCTCTCTCCTCTTCTCCTACTTCCCTACCCGAGTCTCCTACTCTGCCTGGGCGCATCGTTGGGGTTTGGGGGATGCTGGGGAGGAGATGGGCACCGTCTCCTGGACCTCCCCCTTCACATCCTCTCCCTATCTCTATACCCTCCCTCCATGTTCCTCCCTTCGCGACTGTCTGAGGAAGACTCGTGGTCAGTTGAGGCTACAAGGTGAGGCTTACGGAGAGATAGGGAGATAGTGAGGATGCCTGGTCGGCTCAAGTGGTTCAAGGCGTTGGAAAACTCATCCTCCTGTACGAGACGATTCCACAGTGAACCAACCGACTGTCTGGTGAGCGCAGCATCTAGCAGGTCTTCCCTATCTGCAATCACTCAATTTCTTTTTTTCCTCTCTCGCCAGTATTTTTCCTTCCTTCTTTCATTAAGTGTGAACAGGGCAAACACAGGGCTAATCCCTGGAGATGTGAAGGTGGGTATGGCATGCAGGCTGTTCGCCAAGAGCACTGGGCCCAGGGGTAGAAGAGAAAGCAGATGCTCACAGTTCCCATACTGAGGTCCACGACAGAGGAGAGCCCAGAGGAAGGGAATATGCACTTTCAGAAGAGAGCTACTTCAACCGAGGAAATGACAAATCACACTGCGGCTGGGACTCAGAGGGTGAGCTTGCCCAGGGAGAAAGGAAGAAAGGGAGGACTTTCAAGGCAGAAGCCACAGACGATCACAGGCGGTACGCCCATTCCTTCCTCTTCCCTTTCTACCGCCTCCTCTTCTTCATCACCCAAATCCTCTCTTTCATGTTTTTGTCCCAACAAAATACTACTAAAATGTGGGACTATACCATGCCGGGTCCTGTGCTAAACATTTACATGTCTTATTTTTATCTAAGGCTGCCTCTGATATAAAGAAAACCCCCATTCTATTATTCCTGCCCTAGAGATGAGGAAAAAGTGGCCCAGAGTTTTAGATGATGTCTTAGTAGATGGCCAGTGGCTGGCAGACCTTGGAACAGGATGATAGGTATTGTTCTCCCTCTGCTCCGTATACTACTTCCTTTTAGACATTTTGGAAAGTGATAAGTGTGTTTCTTTTCAGCTGTGTAAGTAAATACCTTCTTGCCTTTAGATGAGAAAATAATCCCAATGGAATTAGAAAAACTATAAAGGAAGCCAGAAGATCTGGTCCCATCATCATCCCGTAGAGGGCTAGAAGAAAAGGAGGAGGAGAGGTCTGTCTCCTCTGTACCTTCTACCCTACACAGCTTGGGGTTCTCTAAGTGGAAAAATGGGACCTACTGCCCAGGCCAGAGGCCTGGTATGGCTCTGCGCAGTTGGGCAGGGCCTGGCTTGATAAAATGCTCTGCTGTCGCCATCTTAACATTCTTAATATTTAACAAGAGGCTTCACGTTTTCTTTTCGTACCAGGCTCCACAAATTACATAGACAGTCCTTCTTGGGAAATGGGCTTTCCTGCCCACTCCCTGTCACTCTTTGGCTGCTGGCCTTCCAGTGATGCCCCACCAGCTCCCCTGAGGCCTGGACTGCTCCTTTGATCTCAGACACGGGCTGGTTCCTGGGTCCGCACAGAACAGCAGAATGATGGTGTCCAGCACCAGACGTGATTATCCAAATCATTTCCTCCTGTGACCAGGACCTGGCTTAATACCTCCCAGGTGCCAGGTGTTCCTCAAATACCTGCATGTGGAAGGGTTTGGGTGGCTCCATTCCTTTCTCTTTCGATAAAACAATTAGGTCATTTAGAATATGAAAAGCTTTGAAATCATGGAAGTACTTTATTTGAAGTTTGGAGAAGAAAGGACTTTGATGGTGAAAGGAAAGACAGCTATTTCTATTTTAAACAAGGAAAGGACAGGAGAGATTTCTGGAAGTAGGTAATAAGACTCTATTGTCTAGGTCACTAGTTAGGGACCCTAAACTATCACTCATTTAGTCACTTGGGACTAGGCCCAATAGATAGAAGTTACAGAGAGATTTCTTTGGACTCAGAGTGATGAAGAGCCTCTAGCATTCAGAAATTTCTGGGTGGGGATTTGATACTCATAAGGAGTGAAGTGCTCATCTCTGGAGGCATCCGGCATACTGCACACCCACATCTACTAAACAGAGGGGTAGAGAAGCCCCAAGCAGAGAACGGGCACTTGGACCAGGTCGGGTTTAAAGTGCTTAATAACCCTGGTAGCATGTGTTCACTTGATTATAATGACTCTGGGATTATGAGTGTTTTTTCTTTCTGTTTATACCTAAAAACTGAGGTAACTATTTCTGCAGGAGACAGACATCGAGTCCACATTCTTGTATCTTCTATCTAATACATAAGCAGGAGGATACTGCTTGCTTCAAATTCCGTCAACACGACCCTGAAGCTGGGGACCCTCTTAGAAATGAATGAACGAGTAGTGACGGAAAGAGATGAGAAACGCTGCAGAAACAAGCAGCTCGGATGCTGAAGGTTAACAAGATCAGAAAGGGCAGACCTCCAGGGGTGGTCTTGCCAGGACATGGGGTCCCACAGCCCGAGCCAATCCTCCTGACCCGCAGCCTCTGAGCTGCCCATCTCCCCGCAGAGCAGAGGTAGCAGCACAAGGACACACCTGGCCGAGGGCCTGGGGAGAGGATGTTCGTGAGAGGCCAGTCGAAACTTCTGTGACCCTTTAACGCCACAGCGCTCCCAGCATTTCCACAGACAGAAAGCCACCTCCTGGAAATGGGCCACGCACAGGTCCATGAACATGCGGCTGGAAAAGGCCTGCGTTTGTTCCGTGGGAAGCGTGGAAAGCACGCTTCCCAGAGACAGGAGGCCTGGGTGCTCACGATGGCTCTGCCTTTGGCACACGCGGCGGCTCGGCCAGTGCCTTCTCCTCGCTGGGCCTCACATTTCCCATTTTTAAGATGCAGATATGCTAGTTCTCCTCCGCACCAGGGTTATGAGGGTTTGGTTAACATTTGTAAAAGGCTTAGAAAAAGGCCCGCAACATTGCAAACACTATGTAAATAATGAAAGAGAAAACAAACAAAAAATCCCCACTGCCTTTACAGCGACCTTTTAAGTCAGGCATTCTCAACACCATTTTACTCAAGGAATTTGAGATTCAGGTACCCAACCGGGGTCATATACCTGGACCCACTTTTCCACTGCCACCAGGGCTAGATCAGCTATGAGACGATTCCAATTCTGATAGTCTGTCTTTATAAACTGGCGATTTTGCCTGGATTCCCTTTGTCCCTAGCTTCTGGTAGGCACCAGCTAAATGTAGGAAAAGCTCACTTTCAAGCTCATCGCCAATCATGCTGATGATATGGAAAGCCGTTTTCAGCACCGACAGTGTGCTCAGCATTAGCTGTGGCCTTGGTGGCTCTGTGTGACAGGCCCTCCTGGCGATGAAACCCAGAACGGCTAGGTCCACTTTACATCAGTGATACGGAGCCCAGTTCTCCCGGCTGAGCAGCAATTCTGAACATGCTCCAGGGCTGCCAAAATAAATGTCTAATCCTGCTTCTGCCCTTGTATCAGAGCATCAACATCCCACAGCCATACAGCCTTCCAAGATACTAGAGTGTCAACACCATCCTCCTCCCTCACCGTCACAGGTAATCGATCACCAATGCCTGTAAAAAAAAGCCCTATCATGCTGCTTGAAATCCTTAAATGAATCTCCACGGTACATAAGTCTAAACTTATTCAGGCCCTTCAAGTGTGAGCCTCCATCCCCAACTTCTCCTACTGGCCCACTGTCTTCCCACAGCTCCCTCCTGTTGGCCTCCAGGGCAGCCAAGCCTCCAGCTACAGGGAACCTCTCATAGAACCGGAACAAGTCCTCCCCAGCCCTCCTGTTCTGCACAGCAGCTTCCAGCAGAAAAGGCCCCAATCTTTCCTCTCCCATTGTGATGCTTAAAGGCCCTCCACTCCAACTCGAGGTCTCATTCCCTGTCACCTTCTCGGGAACTTCATCCTGTTTCTGGTTTCCTCCTTTTTGTTTTGTTTTGTTTACTTGTCCTTTCTATAAACCTAAAAATGCTCACTCTCCCCACTTTAACAAAATCTCCCAATAGCCATGTTTCCTTCCAGCTTCTTCCTTTCAAAACCAATACTTACTGCCTCTAATTTTCTACCTCCTATGACTCTTCCATCCATTAAATGTTGACTTCTGATATTCTCATTCTATTGAAATGACTCCTTCTCATAGTTTTCCCAATCATCTTTTTCTTAAACCTAAAAAAACTAATCAATCATTCACAAGGCATTTATAATCCGACTTCTCAAAGGTATTGGTGGATTACTGTTTATTACTCCCCACTTCTTAAAAGACTATCTTCCTTAACTCTGAAGTTTGTTGATTTTTCTTCTATCTCCATGGCCTCTTCTCAGTTTCCATTGCAGGTTCCCTGCTTTCCCTTTAACTGCCCTTTCCCCCGTGATGACTCTACTAGCCAGGATGGGCTGGGTTACATGGCACTAAAACAACAACCCTTTAAAATCTCAGTGGTGTGCATTTATTTTTTTGGTTGGGTTACACGTTCAAGTCAAGGCAGCATAGGGCACGTCTAAGAACCATGGAGAGTCAAGGACCACTCCTCAGCATGAACGAGACTGACTGCTGTCAAGGAAGTCCCAGCACATTCCTGGCTAGGTTTCCGAATTGCTCTGGTGAGCCTTTATGGAACAGCTGTGTATAGCAGCTATCTTAAGCCTGTCCGACCACTGCACTGCGCGGGGTGGTGGTGGGGGCGGATGATTTTCTCTTTAATTCACAAGAGTCCAGATCAGGAGAATCAGCATTCAAGGAGCTATCTTTCAGGAAACATATCCAAGAAGACTTCTCTCTGTATCATTTTAAACCTGATTTAGATGATGAGACTCTCAACTTCAGTCTGATGCTATAATAGAATGAGACTGTGGGAGCCTTGGGAAGGGGTGAGTATGTTTTGTATGTGGGAGGGATGTAACCATTGGGGGCTGAGGTCAGACTGTCAGAGCCAGTCTCCAAGGATAGAACTGGCTGGGGTAACCAAGGTTATTCCAAAACGATGGAGTGTGGTTCTTGAGGCTAGGTCATAAAAGGTATAGCATTCTCTCCCACCCCCTCTCTCTGTCTCCTTCTTTCTGATCATTCATTCTGAAGAAGTCAGATGCCATATCATGAGGGCATCGAGTAGCCCTGTGGAGAAGTCCACATGGCAAGGAACTGAGGCTTCTTGCCAGCATCCATGCAAGTACGTAATGCCAGAAGCAGATCCTCAGCCCTGATCGAGTCTTCAGATGACTGCAGTCCCTGCCAGCTTTCCATGGCAACCTCATGAGAAACCCCGAGCCAGAACCTCCAGGTAAGCTGTTGCCGAATTCCTGGCCCACAAAAACTGTGTGAGATATGGATGTTCTCTATTAAGACTTCATTATCTCTAGTTTTGCCCAGTTCATGTTAACTCTTATCTAAACTATTACAGTTGCTTCTCTAATCTACCTCTTTGCTTTTGAATTTCTCTCTTCTCCTAAATTCACTTTCCTTGCAGGGACTTGAACGAAATGTCAAAAACACGAATCTGCTGAAAATGCTTTAAGGATTTCCCATTGCTCTTAGGATAAAGCCAAACTCCTCAATATGGCTTACAGGGCTTGCATGATCTGAATTATATAGTCTGATCTTTCCAGACTTACCTCTCAAGGTTCTTTTTTTTTTTCATGTCAAAATTCAGGCCACCAAATTTCTTTCATTTTCTAGAGTAAGCCTTTCTTTTTCTTGACCCTTGGTTGGAATTCTCACAAAGCTGTTCTCTGCCTGGAACTTTTTTCTGTTCTCTTTTCTCCCCAAAACTTCTATTCATCTCCCATTTACTCCACATCTGAGAAGCCTGTCCTAATTCCCTTGTCCAAGTGTGGAAGGTTACCCTCATTATATTCCAAGACAAGATATACCAGAGCTCCATCACAATATTAATCATTCAGTAATATTAACTTTAATTAACAGTAATATTTGTAATAGTTACTTCTAATAGATGTTGTCTGGGCCTACCTCTGAGTCACCTACACACATTTCCCCTATTCAAGAGCTTCCTGTGCCTCTGCTTGAAGAATGCTTTTTGGTCACAGGGCATGTTTGACCCACACCCAGGGCAGGCTGGAAGCTCTGCAAGGTTAACCTCAATCAATGAGGCATAAGAGTTGGTAGGCAAATAAGCCACTTTCATAGCTCTGTTTTTGGGACAATCCCAAGGTGTGCTCCACACTGTCTCAAGGACTCCCTGGTATGACTGAGCCCCAGGTGCCCCCAGAAGAAACCTACTCATTAACACACCCTTTATTATCTTTTTCCATTCCCTATGCCGTTTTACTTGGTTACTCTCTCACAGCTTCTTGCTTCCATTCTCAAATAAAACACTTACATACCTAATCTTGTTTCACGGTATGGTTTTAGAATATATCACTCTAAGTTCAACCGTTCAGTCAAGCACTTGCATGAGCTGGATACTGGATCAAGCTCATCGTGTGTTTATATATTTTAATTCTCTTAGCAACCCAATGAGATAGGTGTTAATCCAGAAAATTGGGGTTATAATACTCATAGTATTGTTGTGAGGATTAAATGGAATAATTCATGCAAAGAGTTTGGAACTTGTTATGTATGATAGTGCGTATAAAGAGCTTAGCACTGGAAGAGAAGATGAATTTAAAAATTTTAGAATAGTCCTTTGTAGAATAAGTGATTGGTCCCTTGCACAAGATCACATAGATGCTAACTGGTAGATTTTACCAAAGCCTACCAGATTTCAGAGCTCTCAGTTACTATTCTACACTTTGTTTTTCTCAGTTGCAATCTACTGAACTATTTTGCACAGCAGACTGAAAGCCCAGTGGGAAAAGCAACCATGCCGATTATATTCAATTTTATCCCTAAAGGCGGCATTCAGTGGCATTGTGGAAAAAGGAATTAAATCTCTCCTTCCTCCCAACTAAGTTTGTTTTACATTCGGGCTGGGGTACTCACTACTCAGAATATTCTCTGAGGTATCAGTTAGAGTAACCATAAAAATCATTTATGAAAAAAAGTGTCTTCTTTGAAAAGCCTATCTTTTATGTTTATTTTTTCCTTTTTCAGGATAATGTGTGTTTCCATCATGGGGAAGCAGCATATTTAGTGGTAAGATCATGCTGGTTTTGAAGTCAAAAAGACCTGTTTCAAACCCGGTATTTTTAATTATACGACCTAGGTAAAAAATTATTTAGCCTCTCTGATTTGTAGTTTTGTCATCTATAAAAAAAAGGAATGATCGTACCTCCTATACTATTTATCTGTTGTTACATAAAAAATTAACTCAAAACTTAGTAGTTAAAAGCAGCAGACGTTTATTATCTCACACAGTTTCTGAGGGACAGGAATCTAGGAGTAGCTTAATTGACTGTCTCTCATGCGGGTGCAATCAAGTTGTCTACTAAGGCTATAGTTATCTGAAGGCTTGACCGGAGCTGGGAGGTCCGCTTCCAAATTCCCTCACGTGGTTGTTGGAAGGGATCTCAGTTCCTCCCCCATGTGCATCTCACCACGTGGCAGTTGCTTTCTGCCAAAGTACATCTAAGAGAGACAATGAGGGCATCCAAGATGGAAGCCACAGGGTCTTTCGTAACCTAAATTGGAAGTGACATACCATCACTTCTGTCATATTCTACTAGTTGCAGAGACCAGTGTTGGCAGAATGTGATAGGGAGGCACTCGAGGCTGTGAACAACAAGAGGCAAGATCCTGGGGGGTGTGGGGAGGGGGCTTCTTGAAGGCTGAATGCAAAACCTTCTGTATATAGTTGTAGTGGAGACTTTTATGTGCCTAGTACACAGTTATCTCTCAAAATATATTAGTTCTGTTTTATGCATTCAAGGTACCTAAGTTTTGGAAACAGAAAAATACATTCAGCAACCCAGAGTAGACATCGAACTTCATCAGACAATTTTTGAAATAAATAATTGTAATTCTTCATAAGAGGTAATATGAAATTTTTCTTTGGTCTGTTAATATGCACAAATTATACTGCTAGATTATTTGATGGTGAAACATGCTTCCATTGCCAGAAAAATCTCACTTAAATGTAAGATATATATTTTAACCCACTTCTGAATTTATTATATCCAGATAATTTATAATGTTTATTTTAACTATTCAATCTGT
Organism: Eonycteris spelaea; assembly: GCA_003508835.1. Taxonomy (NCBI): domain Eukaryota; kingdom Metazoa; phylum Chordata; class Mammalia; order Chiroptera; family Pteropodidae; genus Eonycteris; species Eonycteris spelaea. Next base: position 3,386,503 of record PUFA01000030.1, on the reverse strand, counting down.
TGTGTCTTGTGAGGATGTGTTAAACTATTTCATACTATAATTGCTGATTTAGTATCTTTTTCACCAGTTTTAGATTATGTTGCTTGATCTCTTTGGAGGCTCTGTTATTAGGGCATATGTGCTCATGATGGGTATTCCTGCTCTGTTGTTCTAGAAATATGACATTCCTCTATTTCCTTTGAGATACTGTTTTGTTCAGCTTTTAGAAAAATGTTACTGGTTTTATATTGTGGCAAGATATACATAAATATGAAATTTACCATTTTAACTGTTTTCAAGTGTCACTAACCCTTTCCAGAACTTCATAATCATCTCAAAATGAATCCTCTGGTTTTTAAGACAGTTATTCCAGATTTCATTTGGTTCGTATTTGCCTGATGCATCTTTTCCCATCATTAGATTTCGAAACTTTCTTGTATTTTTTACTTAGGTGTGTATGTTGACAAAATAGCTTGTATTTTTAAAAATCTAAACTGACACTCTTTTAGTTGGTGAGTTTAACCACTTATACCTATTGCAATAGTTATATTAGTACTTTTCCATCATTTTGTTGCTGCTTTCTATTATAAAAATTGTTTCAGAGTAAGATACAACTAAAACTCATTTATCAGTACATAAAATTTGAGTTATTCAATAGAAAAATAATTTCTTTTTTGTTTGTTTTCTGGTTTGTGTTAAGTTAATATCAGGATTTTATTACACTGTTATTATCTTCAATGTGCTAGTATTTATGACTTGCCTGAATAAGAAAGATTGATTGTCTATCATATTATTATGTTAATTTGTGTCTACTCTCTTTTCTCACCTTTATCTTTGCTATGATTTAATTGTCTAAAATTAATTCTAAATTACCCTTTTTTCTTTTATTTTCTTTGGTCCTTTCATTTTTTTGAAACAAATTTATTAGGTAACTTTATCATTCCTTTCATTCCATACCGCTTTAATTTCCCTCGTGGATTTATTTTTTGTCCATATATAGGAATTTCTATCAGAAGTGTTTTTAAGGTGGGTTTTGTGTAGTAGAACTGCTGAGGCTGCTGTAAATATGTTGTTCTTTTATTTTTGTTTCCTATACTACCTTTAAGAAGTACCAATGGGATGATCATCTTCTACCCCAGCTTGAAAAGCCCTGCTGGTCCCCACTGTTCACTTCCTTGTAGGTCAGAGTGCAGTGAGCCCCTATACTAAAACCGCAATCTCAATTCCAAAATCCCAATGTGTCCACTTCCAGAAATAAACCTCAATGCAGAGTCTGGTTCAGTGTTATACCTTCTCCCCACCCCATTTTGAGATGTTTGAGTCTGAAGCCTGCAGTGGAATAAAAGGCATGCTGGCCTCTTTGTTTCTCTGTCTTACACTTCTCCAACTGTCCCCACCCTACCATCACCATCAATCCCCTTGCTGCTTTCAGTTTTGTTTCCACCAAGACCTCAAGTTGAGGAGGAAGAGGAAGGAGAGAGAAAGAGACAGGTAAGTTGCTACCTGAACAAATTCCATTCTAAACTGTCTCTGGGCAATATGGACCAGGTAAATGTCTAAAATTTCATGGAAGTGTTGGACAGATCTCTCCTAGATCCCTCTATCTTGCTGTTCTGGGCATGGATGGATGGAGCACTCTTCTAAATGGCCTCTTTCAATCTTTCTCAGTCCTAGGATTCTAGTGACCCAAGCCTTTCCAACCACCACCAGCAGTTTCCTTTCCCCTCTCAAAAAGACACCTCAGAGGAGGTTGAAAGGTACATGGCCCACCCCTGCCCCATGCCCACACTCACAGAATTTTCTCTTCCATATGGCCCACAACTGGTCCATAGGAAAATACCCACAAGTTCCTTGTTCCAACAACCTGATGCCAAAGCAAACGTGCTCCTCTGACTCTGGATCTACACCTGATTCCCTTGGCAGAAGGGACACCAATTTCTATATCATCTAACACAGGGAACAAACAAACTTCAGCTCCGGTTCTCCAAGTGGCCCTACTGAAGTCCCATCGCTTGTTTTGAGTTGAAAAGAACTTAGCATTGGAATAGTTCTCGCCAAAGAATTCTCTTAACAAAATCCACCCACTCTTATTCAGAAGTGGTTGAGGGGATCGGATTGAGACAAAGAGTGGCCTGGGCTCTCAGTGCCTATTTGCCAAGTTTCAAATGCGTGTGTTCTATGACCTTGGGTGAGTTACACATTTTTCTCTATGCCTCAGTTTCATTATCTGTAGAATGTGTATAATTGTAGGACTTAGCTATAGATTTTCTATGAAGATTAAATAATACATGGAGAGCCCTTACCAAATACACTGAAAGTGCCAGCTGATATTCTTATAACAAACTGTAAATTTCCGTACAAATAGTAGGTGCTATGATTATAACAGAATGACTCAATAGGTTCCTCATTATGATTTTGAAATCAGACTTTATAAATTTCCCTGAGTCTGTGAGATTAAGTATACATGAGTATGAATCAGCTCGAAGATAATTTTTTCCATATAATTTTCTGACAAATTGCAAATGATTATCAAAACTGCAAATTGCAGTGATACATTTCTAGAGCCAATGAGTAGAGCTGCTACTCCCTCACTCTCTGGTATGATCATTCATTTATGTCTCTGGCATCTGGGAAAATTGATGACAAGGGCTTAGGCTGCCCTTTCTTACTCTTGAGACAAACAATCACAAATTCATCAAATTCAGTTCAAATGTCATCTTAGTGAAAACTGACCTTGACCAACCCCCACAAATAAAATTGTTTCCTTCCTGCCTCCATGTTCCCATAATGCTTTGTACAGTCCCTTCTTCTTATCCAGCTCCAGGGTATCTGGTTTCTGACTATCTATGTGACCCCCTTGGATTGACCCTTTGCCTTTACTCTTCAATAGGACTTTGAGTCTGGGTACTGTCCTTCATACATATTTCACCTACACTTAGTGGATGGTGTGACCATACATTCTGGTTTGTCTTTCCCTCCCACCATGATAACTTTCAGACCCCCTAGGTGTCTCTGATACTTCAGGGTCCTCTCATCCCTAATGGAAATTTAGAACTAAACAGAGGTGAAATTAGAAGCTAAGAGAGCATAGAAAAAGTAATCCCTATACCAGGAAGTGAAGAGGGTGGGGAAGAGAGGAAGGCAGATGGTCTGAGATCTGTGTCTTAAAGGCAGAAGTGTCTTCTGGGTGGAGATATACAACTGCAAATTTATTTAAGGCAGACAGAACAGCATTGGCAAAGCACAGAGAGGCATGGAAAAGGTTGCTATGACAGGAACCATGAAAATAATTGATGTGTAAGGGTGTAGAATGGGAGGGCAGAAAGAATGACAGAAGGTAACACTGGAAAGAAAGAATGAAGGTCAATGAATGCTAAAAGAGTTTGGGTTTTGTTGTTTATACATTGGGAATTTCTAAAGTTGTTAAAAGGGGAGGAGTTGGGGGGTAAAGTAGGAGATATTCTAGAACGATCACTCTGAATGCCATGAGGTTGGTTTGGAGGGACATTCAGTATCCTCAGCCTGAAAGGGTCAGTTCTTCAACCTGCAGCAGCACAATGGATGTCTCTCACCCCTCTAACACCCACCTGTATGGCTGAGGAATGCCTCTAGAAATCAGGTATAATGAGGAGGACTGTTTGTACAGAGGGGGAATGTAGGGGGTGGGAGGTAACGAGGGTACAGGGAAGAAGGCCCAGGATGTTTGAGCCCTGTGAATACTGGAGAATGAATATGGCCAGATCTGCGGGCTTAAATCAGGAAGAAGATAAGATGTCCAGGAAGATACTGCTGTGATGCGAAAGACGTGAGGGGCCCAGGTGGAGAAGTCGGGCAAGAGAGACGGAAGCCAGAGAGATACAGAAGATGCTATCCTGGACCTTCGGCCTGAACAGGAACTGCTTTGCCAGTCTGCTATTTGTCCTGATGCTGGCATTTCCTTGGGTCCTGTTCCTGTTGCTCTGCAGACAGGAGGGTACTCACTGAGTAACGGGCCCCTCCTTCTGGCCAGAACCCTCTGTTATTGATCGAAGGCTGCAGTTCTTCTGCCCCTCGTAGGATAGGGTAGCTGGTGGTAACAGTTCGCTCAGCAGGCATTCTGGGGACCTAGACCCTGGGTTCTCAAGATTTTACTTCTTTCTCAGGCCCAGGGCCTTCCAGTGACTGGTACAAAGAGGTAGACTCTGGGAATGGAGTTCAAGGGCTGCTAGTTTTTTGGCTGATATTGCATTTTACTTCCAAGTTCATAAATATGTATAAATAAAACTTGATCTTAATAATCATAAATTTATTCTCTGGTCTCCAGAGGAAAGGAATTAGCAAAAAGCGTTTTATTAGTATGGAATCCTAATTGTGGCCCTAGGTCATTTGATTTTAATAAATCAGTATGCTGAATGATGACTTAAGAGACTCTATTTCCAGAAGAACTGACAGGATTATGAGAAAAGCTCCTAATGACTGATATCTCATAGCAGAATCTTAATTACCACAGAATTCGTAGGAAGTCCCTGATAGCTCTACAGATGATTTGATTAGAAACCACGTTTTTAAATCTCTCTCGGATGAGTCAGTTATAGCATCCTTTGGGAGCCAACTCCGTGTGTAAGGTCTCATGCATGCAATAAATCTCAATGTTGAAGAAAAAGAAAATTCCTGCAAAACCTCTATTTTCAATGTCTAGCCTAAAAAAAAAGATACTTTTTTTTTCTTGACTAGGACTTTCCAGACTAAGAATAAGTTAGATAAAATGCTATTCTATTCGATATTCTTGCAATTTATCAATCACTATAGCTAGAGATCATGTAAATCCTATGATATAACATGTTAGGTTTCACACCATATAAAGCCAACCTCTTCATTCATGTATATACGTAGCAACCAACAGCCATTGAATCCCTAAACAGTTACATGCTGAATGCTGGAGCAACAACAATGGCAAGCAAAAACAAATATCGTATCTTGCCTACTTGAGCTTACAATTTATTGAAACAGATACGCCTAATCAAAAAGCTATCCAAATAAATGTGAAAGAGCAGATACTGGTGCAGTGAAAGAGATAATACATTAAATTGATCATATTACTCAAAGAAACCTGGCTTTCTGAGAAAATCATTATTGGGCTGAGATATAGAAGGATAGTAAGGGGATGATTTATTGAAGAGAGGTCAAGGGAAGAGATGGGTAGTGGGGGTGAAGGTGGGAACTGCATTCTGGGTAAGGGAAGAAAGGCTCAAAGCCCCTGGGTAGGATGGAACTGGGAGATGGTAGCATGGTTGAAGATATATATATATATGTGTGTGTGTGTATATGTATGTATTATATAAATATGTGTGTGTGTGTGTGTATACACATATATATACATATACATGTATATAACTGATTGTAACTATCATGTGTGTTATGCAGCCAGATGAAAAATTCTGACAATAAATATTTTTTAAGAAGGGTTGGAGTAGTTTAAAAGAGTATCAAAATGTGGGCTGAGGTCTCAACTGAAAGAAATTGGGATGGGGGTAGGAAGTGGTAGGTGGGTGACATCTACTTTATGTTAGAGGCTCAGGGAGCACCCCCCCCCCAGAGGAGGTGTATGAACTGAGCACCGTGGAGATCAGGCAGAGGGGAGTGAAATCAAATGGTTGGAGTGAGGGCATATGAGGGCGCCTGTAAAAGATGAGGTGGTAATGTAGTTGGAGGCCCAATAATAAGAGGTTTTGACAGACACGTGAAGGAGTTTCGACCCCGAGAGCACCGAGGAAAGAGGTAAAGGTGGACACTAAGACGTGTCGGGGCCTCTGGTGAGCTGGAGTGGACCTGCTCAACGTAGATGCAACCTCAATTTGTGCAAGTCACAGTGCTGGCTACATACAGCCTATCTGCAAGGCTTTATCTTTTACCTTTGAACTAGAAAGTGGTTCCTGTGAGACTGAACAAAAGATATTTTACCTCAGAAAGGGAGAGAGGCATGTGCAAGCATGTGTGTGCACACGTGTGTGTACGTATGTGCAAGTGTACTTGTATGTGGAGAACGTGAGTGAGGGGAGAATCCCAAGAAATGATTTCAAATATGTGACAGCCTCTGGATCTGAGATAAGTAGGCCTTTTACAAGTCTTTCAATGGCCAAGATAATGTAAACTAAACTTCCCGTGAGTCTAAACCCTTTTTTCCCAGGTTTCCAGATGCTTTTTTCACACTCACAGGATTTCACTTGTCATACCAGTCAAGGTAGGTCACCTGCCATCTCACTTCCATGTGTGACTTTCTCATCGTGGGTTGTTTTTTCCCAGACATTACCAGTCTCTAGCTACCCCAAATTCTTCCACATATCACTTGAAATATCACTTCCAGGAAACTTCCAGGTCTCCATGGGGAAGGATGTCCCTTCCCTCTGAGCTTACACGGTACTTGCACACCACTCTGTCTTGTATACATGGGACAGCACCTGAGTCACAGGCCCCGACACAGGGTAAACAGATATTCGGTACATGTTTTAAATGAATGAATGAATATAAAAATATTTGTATCCATTTTTTCTTTGTACTTGGGAGTAAGATCTCAGTAGATATCTTACGCAACTCTTCAGCCCTCACAGCCCATGACAATTAAAAGCGCACAACAGGATTTGGATGCTTTGTCATTGTGAGGTTCACACAAGTGAATCAATAATTGAGACTCAATTAAAACCAAATTTGGTGACATCATCCAATGGTTTCAGTTGGCAATAGAATTGTTTCCCAGAGGGTGGGCATTGGAAATGCTTAGGGTATTTCTGGTTGTCTCAATGCTGGTAGGGGCCGGAGGTGGGAGGGCTCTACTCGGACGTAGTGGCAGGGCTCAAGAAGGATAAACCCTGCAAATCAAGGGAAATTCCAGCATGACAAAAACATTTTTGCACCCCAAGTGCTACCTGTACCACTTAGGAGAACCGCTGGCTTTAAATGCTGTTGAGAGGCTAGAAAATGTTTTGGAGAAAGTTGGAGACCCTTTATCTCTGGGGAAATTAAAAGAAAACAAGAGAATGTCATCCTAATGGCCTCCCTCAACCCTGCCCAGCCCTGTGATACTAAAATCCTGGGGAATGTAAAATCCAGGCCAAATGGTCCAGACACAGGAGACCCGCCCCTTGGCTCCTGCGGGGGCAGCCTCAGAGATCCCCGCTCCCAATAGAAGGGGCTCAGGGCTGGGCTAGGATTCCTCTGGCCTGGAGGGCTGGCTGCCCCTTGCACTTATTTCCTCCTGGAAAAATAAGTCAGAGAAAATGCATACATTTGTATTCATCACATAGATGATATCACAAGGCATGCTCCTAGCCCATTCTAGGGTGTTTTTCTTTTTCTTTTCTTCTAACTAAGCAAATAGCAGGAGTCAGCCATATAAAGCAAAGCATGAAATGTGCGGAGGGGAGTTTGTGTAGTGGCAGGGATGAGGGAAGCAGAATGTCTGAAAAGAGAAGTGGCAGACCTTGCAGGACTTGGTGAAGCCCCCTCCTTGTTCACCGTGATGGAATGGAACATTCCTTCCCTTACATTATATATATATAATGTATATACACACATATGTGTATATGTTCTTTACGTCAAAATATATTTATGTAGTAAATATTTAATATAAATAATAGATAATAGTCATATTCTTGATCACCAATAATTTATGATAAAATTTTTGATGGTATTGTATATTATTTTATATAATATTAATAATATAATAATATCAACATATTATTACTGTTTATTATAATTATTATATAGCAAATTTCTTATGATGAATAATGATTCTATCTTCCCTTCTAGTCCTGAAATTCCCTAAGAACAGTGATAACAATTTATTTATTCCCGTGTTCCCAATACCTAGAATACCTGACCACTTCCTCCTTATACTTCACGCACATTTCTGTTTTGTTCACAAATGCATAACATTTTTTAAAAAATTTATGCCCTTGACACAATCTACGACACAAAGTCTTGAGAGCAGTGACTCTATTGTACTTGCTTCCGTGTGCCGGAACCTAGCCTACTCCCACCATACCCAGGAGGTGCTCAGCAAAATTTGGTTGAATCAAATTAAACTGAATCAGTGAGACTAGACAGAGCACTGGGCGCTCTAGTCTGAATAATCTCGATGCTGCATGATGGCACTACTGAAAAAAAGGGGCTGAAGAAAAAGGACCAATTGGGCTGAAGAAATAAAGGGGCTGTAACAAGTATCTCAAGAGAGGAAAAGAGCTGCCTTGGAAGGGAATGAGTTTCTTGATGAAGGAAGTGCTAAGCCAGAAGGTGGAAATCTTGGCAGAAGAGATTTAGAGACTCGACCATCAGCTAGAACAGGTGGACTTATCCGGAGACGTGATGGAAAATACCGTAGGAGCTGATGGAAATGTAAAAGCTTTATCTGGTTGTACTAAAATATAGTTTCATTCACAGAGTCTCCAGAATATTCTGCCCTACTGGTACAGTCTAGCTCAACACCCTAGAGAAGACACTAGGGATAAAGAAAGAAATAAAATATATTCCACCCTTCAAGTCATTCCTAAGCCATCTCTTCTTCATGATTCTATAAGCCAAGAAATTCAGTTAGATTATTTTGAGTTAGAGTTCTATAACTTAAAATCAAGAGAGTGTGGGCTAATAAATGTACCTGCCATTGTTTTTCCCCAACATACCATTAAAGATAAAAAGCTTCTGATTTATTAGATGAAATATAAAGACAAGCCATTGATTTTGAAGAGAAGGGACCAATAAATATCCTCCATCCCTCCCCCCCCCCGCCCTGCACTTTAAGCAACATCTTGGAGGGCTACTAGCAATTTTTAAGTGTGTTTGAGAAAAGTTGACTCATTTCAGTCAATGTTTTAGAAATTAAACCTTTTAAACATATTATTAATTTTCCAGGATGTTTGTTCTCAATCAAAAAGAAGCCAAAAGAGCTGTAGAGAGAACTGATGTAGAGAAATCTTCCCTCTCTCCTGCCACCAATGGGCAGTCCTGCCTCTTTGAGACAATGACCAAATTGAGACATGGCCTTTCCTTGGTTCTCATTCTGAGTGAAGGGAGGAATCAGTGAGAATATAAACCAGACACTCCTTTTTTCACTCCACAGGGAAAAAGGAAACAGTATTGCTTAACTGGTTTGCATCTCTGAGTTTTATTGTCTGTCTCTCTGAAGATACAGATTCTTTGTGGCAGTAGCGTCTCCTCTCTGTTTTGACCAACGTTAAACTTCAGTAATCATCTTCTGAAATCATGACAATACTAAGTCCCTGTTGGCTTAATAATGGACAACATAATAATGGTACAATCTGGTACATATGTGCTTTCCATGGAGAATAGCAATGTACTGCTTTCAGTAAATTTCTATGGCCACTTTAGAACTTCATGTTTTAATTAATATGTTTACAGTAAAATCCTGTGAAAAAAATTACTCAGTAATTCCAGCCCTAAATAGTTATATTTCTCTGACTATTCACATCTCATAGGAAAATGAGATACACTGAGACTAATACTGTTTAATCTCTGGAAGCCAAATCTAGGAGAATGTGCATTAGAAAGGTCTCTGGTCAAGGCTGAATCATCTCAAACAGGTTGTCGGAGACATCTGAGCACCCTGCTTTGGCTGCAAGAGCTTTAATACATTCAGTCACACTTTTCTCCAACAAAGAGCAGGTGGAAATGATCCTGATCACTTAGGCTGACAAATAGGAAGGCCTGAAAAAATATATCCATTGAGCATTTACTCTATTCCACATATTGTGCTAAGACTTGTGTAAATATTATTGCATTTCCCCACACAGGACTCTGTCCATTTTACAGATGAGGGCATTGAGGTTCAGAGGGACAAACTGCCCAAGGCCACCCAGCTACTAATTATGGAGCCAAGATTTCGAGTCCAGAGTCTGAGCTCCCCACTTAAAAGAGAGAGTGCTTCTCTCTGACTTCCTTCACCTGTAGTTGGTACATCCCTCCAATAAAGTGGTTCCTACAGGGACTGTCATTATTTACTTAAAACTTTGCCTACCAGACCATATTCTAAACTCCCAATTTTGCTAATCTCTCTATGTAGTGAATGTTGCTTGCTATCAATAGGGATTAAGGAAATGTTTGTATAGTGATGGAATAAATGCATGAAAGATGGAAGGAAGGAAGGAAGGAAGGAAGGAAGGAAGGAAGGAAGGAAGGAAGGAAGGAAGGAAGAAAAGAAGGAAGGGAAGAGGGAGGGAGGAGGGAGGGAGAGAGGAAAGAAAGAAGGGAGGGAGGGAAGGAAAGAAGGACAAAAGGAAGGACAAAAGGAAGGAAAACACCTAAATAAATGAATACTTTCTTCCCTAGATTATTGTTTGAACTCTTTCCTAGATGTTTTTTAATTTGCTTTGCTTCAGATGTCCTGGAGATGATGCATCATAATTGAGTGAACCTTTACAGAATGGAATTCTGGGCAGGTCCTTTAGGTGCAAACCCTGACTTAGGCCAAACCCTGCTCAGAAATGCTCATTATGTATGGAGACAGGCAGGAACATAATCATCTGACTACAGCTGTTGTGTGCCAAATAGAGGTTTGGATAAAGAATTCATTTGAGTAGTATGAGGTATTTGAAGATTTCACAAAGCATTTAGTACTTGAGGTAGGCCTTGGAGAAAGATTAGGTTTTTTAGAAAATAAGTGTTTTATCATCAGAAAATTTCTTTCTTTCTCTAGGGGTTGCATTTTTCCCCATATGATCTTCAATCCTTCTCAATGCACAGGGAAAAGACTAGGAGATACCACGAGAGCAAGAACTGTCTATGACATAAGAAACTGAGCCAAGGTGACATGGCTGGGAAGAGCCCATATGTAGGCCCTGTATTCTGGAGTATCTGTAAACCGCCTCAGCGCTGTGACTGTCCTAAGAGCTTCTCTGCATTCCTAAGGAATAGTCGGCATTCTTTACCACAGTGCACTCAGCAACTCCTGCAGAGTACAGCTCTTCCTCCTGTCAACTGTGAATGAAAGTAATTTGTTTATGGTTCACAGAGATCATATCAGGCAGGGAGGAGACGAAGAGCCACATCTTATCATCCAATCTTCCACTGCCTTACTGCAGGATCCATTACTGTGTTATAACCATGGAACCCAGACACTTGGAGCAAAACAGATGCGTGGGCTGGCCGCATAATCCTCCTGTTCCAAACTCTGGTCGCCATGGGTGGAGAAGGGGCCAAATGAGATGGCATCTGATTAAGACCCAATGGCATGACAAAACTGAGGCAAGTAGGGACAGGGAGACTACAGAAAGCTTATATGTACTTGGGAATCTGCCCACACTCTCAGAACCAGGGGAGAAGCCTGAAGTTTGAGGCATTGAGCCGAAGGACGCTCATGGAGGTTACCTTGATTTTCCCCCCAAATCTCATCAGACCCCGACTGGCAAAATGCATTGAGGGCATAGTCTTCTGTCTCTTGAAACTTCACGAGCAAGATGTTCTTGATTCCCTCCCATACAGCGACATCCATGCTCCAATTCTAGAATGTCTCAATAACTTCCTCACCATTTTCCTTGCCTCTGCTTTAACCCAGCTCAAATCCATTCTATACATTACAAATTGACCCATGACCATCCCCTTGAAATTCATCACTCACTCTATAGCATATATAATAGCACTAGCCGTATCTTTTTCTATAATGATAAAAATGGTCTGTAACTGCACCATCCAATATGGCAGCCACTAGCCACATGAGCCTATTGAACACTGAAATATAGTTAGTACAACTGAGGAACCAAATCTTTAATTTGGTTTACTTTTAATTAGTTCATATGTAAAGAGCCATATGTGTTTAATGGCTACCATATTAGACACTGTAAAGCTGCAGGATGGTATCCAAACCCCTCAGCCCGGCATCGAAAGTCCTTTGGGACCTAGTCCCACTTTACATACCTGTCTCATTTCCTACCACGTTTCCTATCTGATTTCCCCACGAATAAACTAAACTCTTTATTTTAACCTGTATGTCTTTGCTCAAGCTGTTCCCACTAATCAAGCATCTTCTTTCCCATCATCTACTTAACATTTCAATTCACATTTCAAGATCTAAATTAAATGTTACATCCCTTGGGAAGACTGTCTCAACTTCTCCACATAGTGAATCACTCCCTCTCTGTGCTCCCAAAGCTCACTGCATCTGCCTCTATTATAGTACTTTCACATTGTAGTGCAATTATTTGTTTACCTGGGCCTCTCACCCACTAGTCTGGGAACTCCAAATGGCAAGTACTAACATATTTATCTCCGTAAACCTATTACCCAAGGAAGTCCACACTGGTAAATGTGTGGTGAACAGATGTAAACCTACAGAATGAGTTCATCATTTAATCAATCAGTGTTTAGCTCAAGGAGCAAACTGAACTGACAGAGGTATTACGTAAACTGTTGCAACACCAGAGCTGCTGAGGCCAACCTGTGATGTCAGGGACAGATCTGTATCCATGCAATGGTTCCTTTAGTTATATGGAGGGTCAACATTGGAACTCTCAAACTCAATTTAAATCTGAAAACTCTTGGACCTGGGTGGATGGTGCTCAGGGCTGAGTGGTTAAGCTGGAAGATGCTGGAAAATGCAGGCGCCTGGGATAAAAAACAAAAACAAAACAAAACAAAACAAAAACCACCCCCCCCAAAAAAAAACCCAGAATCCTGAGGCCTTTGCATGCAGGAGTTTTGAATAGCTTCTTAGAGGTGAATTAAATGAGCCAGACACAGAAAGAAAAATACTGCATGATCTCACTTACATATGGAATATAACAAACAAAAAAAGAACTCTACTCTTTACTCAAGAGTGGAACGAGGATCTGCTATCCAACACAATATGAATAGTTAACAATATGGTATTGTGCTCTTTAAAATATGTTAAGATCGTAAATCTCAGGTTAAATGCTCTTACCACACACACACAAAACAGAACGCAGGCCATGTTTGGAGGCGATGAATATGTTAGCACCTTGACTGTGCTGAAGGAATCACGGTGCATGTGTATGTCTCAACTTATCGATGTTTATACTTCAAGTGTGTGCAATTTTCATTCATCAATTATACCTCAGTAAAGCTAAATATGAATCTATCTCAAATAAAAGTGAGTTTGGACTAAAACAAAGAGTGGGAAGAAGGAAAGTATTGCATGTTCCTCTATAAAGAGAACTACTATTAATTGAGCTTCTACCATGTGCTGTGTTTTATATACGTTATCTCATTTGACCCTTCTAAAAACCCTGTGACTTATCTACCTCCTGTACATGATGAAATCAGAGCTCAATAAAGAGAAATGATTTTGCAAGACCTCCCACATAGTAAATGAAGATAGGTTTCAAACCCAAACTTACTTCTGAAACAAAATTCTCCTGCTGCTTTTCGTATACAGATGGAGACATCACAGGGAAACTTGTCTAGTTTATGGCCTTAACCACCTAATGCCTGAAAAAGTTTCATATTCTCTCAAAGTGTCAAGAAAAATTAGAGTTGAAAAAGCCTACACGATCACCTGTTCTGCCCCCACCCCCAATACATTTCACACTTGGGAAAATTGAGACCCGGAGAGGGGCAAGCACTAACCCAGTCACACGGGGTCAGTGGCAGAGGAAGGATGGAGTTTCTAATCTGGCATGGGGTCTTTCCCGCTTGTTTTCAGGTTCATTAAAAGATGAGCTTCTGGTAGTCTCCCTGCTGTGCATCACTGTATCATCCAGGCTTTGAGACACCAGCAAGCCCAGGCCCTCTGGCCTCAGGGTGCGCTGGTACGGGCCTTCCAAAAAGCACTGTAAGCAGTCTGCATCAAGAGCCTTAACATTGCTTAAAAGAATTGACTAAGTAACTAGTCTAATTTCCTGGACGTCATCCTAAGGAAATTATTTGCAATGTGCATATACAGTTGCCTGATGACCCTGGGATCAGAGTAAGCAGAGTTTGTTAAATTTTCCTCTCCAATGCACTGGAAAATTTCCAGCCACAAAGATGTGAGTGGTGTGGATGGGTCAAATAGCCTCTCCCTTGAAGCCTCACCTTTTGGGCAAAGTTTTTAGACAAAAATGAATGGGAGATTATTCCAGGTTACTAAATAAGCCAGACCTGACTCTTATGTGGGCTTTCGATATTACCAACTCTTCTGGAGTTGGTAATAGCAATAGACGAGACTCGTGCTCCACTAAAGCTCCTTGTCATTCTTATCTGCTTCTCTCTGAGTTTCCATCTAAGTGATATGAAGGAAAACAGGAGTATAGGTTATGGCTGAAGACCTAACCAATAAACTCCATTTCACAAGAAAGAGGAGAAACCACAAAATCTTTAAAAAGGCTTTTATAGACAAACTGTTTCTAAGCACGACCATGCTCCTGAAACGTTTGATGGTCTTGAGATGCAGGATGCTGTTGGAGTTTATCCAAGACTCAGATGCTATGAGGCCTTGCCATTATCCTTGCCAGACAGGCTTGTCCATCTTCCCATCAGTTGCAAGACATTTAATAAAAACAGGCTGCGCTAATTCATGCTCGTTTTATGGACTGCTCCACAGGGCCTCAACTGGGTAAGCCTGCAAGACCCAGCGTGCATGGCAAATGGCTAAGCAGATGGTTTCAGTTTAGATAGTGGCTGTCAATGCTTTGGTGCGAACAGCTCTTGCAAACCAGCATGAAGTGAACAGATTGCATGGTGGCTGGGAGAAGCATATGTAATTGGAAACAGTAGCCACTTACAATGGGGGCACATTTTCAATCTTGATCAGAGTGGCTCCAGTTTGGAAAAAGAACGCTGATTAACCAAATGTGTTTTGGGCTGCGATGAACCCAACATTAAGAAAGTTTGGGTAATGTCTCAGGAAAGTGCTGGGCCTGGCTGGTCTGCTGCATGAATCAAAGATGTCTGGGTCCCAGAACTAATGCTGTTCCCTGGAGGCTGGGAAGCCCTGGGAGAAACAGGGAGCATGCTCAGATGAGTCCAATTGGTACGCTAGACATTTCAATCACTGGAATTATGGTGGCAGAAAAAGTCAGATAGCTCGGGCAAACTATCTGCAAAAGTATGAAAGACCAGAAAAGGTATAGATCAACAGAGGTTTTTAGGGAAAGAGAGAACCAGTGCAGGTGATTTTTTGGAGACTCCATAGAGGACATGTGAAAGTCTGCAGCAGATAGCACAGCCGTGGGCTCCAGGCCAGAGCTAGATCAAAGACTGTGGATCTTGAGGGGAAATAGTGTGCGCAAGGCAGGGATATTTCCCAGAAGGAAACTCAAGTGGAAATATTCACTGAAATGGTTACAGGGCAGATGGACCAATGCAGGGACTGGATCACTACCTCAGACCCAACTTTGCATAAAATGTGGCTTCAATATTTGTAAACATTTATTGAGTAACTCTTAGGGCCTTGGCCCTGAGATATGCTGAGAATACAAGGATCAGTGAGACAGGGTTGATCCTCCTTGATTTTTTTTTTTTTTGCTTATAACTCCAGGTCTTCCTTTTAGTTCCACCAGCCCCTCTCCAGGGAAGATTCCACTGCCCTCCCTAACCATATCGAATTATCCCTTAGTCAGTATGCCACGTAGTTGCTGTTCCTGGCACTTGTAAGTTTTAGTTTTTCAAGTATTGGATGATGATTTGATTAATTCTCTTACATTAGGCTGTATGTACCATGACATCAGGGATCATTCTGTTTTGTTTTGTTTTGTTTTGTTTCTCCAATATTTTGTGTCTCTGGAGGAGTAGGCACAGAGGACTATTTGCTTAATTAATACATGGATGAGTGAAAGGGAAGTAAATTATTTCTTTCCTCAAAGTTCTTGAAACCCTATGAAATAAACAGGCAAAGAGTCTTTGTTAGGGAGAATATTGCCTTTCTCTGTCAGAGGGATTATAGAATTGGCAGAGCCTAAGACCTGGTTGCCTGGGTGACATGGGGCAGGGGATACAGAGAGGGACTGAGCTTGTCTGAGCCCTGTGAACCCCTGGGCCTGACTCTGGTCCACACTTTCCCACAGTGGCCGATCCTGGGCCTGGCACTGTCTTTGCTGGGTGTCAGGAAGGCTGGCTGCTCAGCCTGGGGCTCCCTTGGCAAAAAGGGCTGGGACTGTGGGGGCTGTCCACAGATAGCAGGGCTTTCTCTGATACTAAGGTGTTATCTCCTTGAGTCAATTTCCTCCGGTGACAACGTCGCCTCATGCAAACAGGCTGTGTGAAGGGGCCATTCTTTCCTCTTCCCACTTCCACAGCCTAGTGCAGTTATTTTGGCAAAGCATGGGCTGTGGACATGACAAGGTCCCCGAGGAGTTGTGAGTCACACATATACACTGGACTGGATCAAAGGAGGCTAATGCCATCAGGCCCTCATTGATAAATGAGGAAACTGAGGCACAGAGAGAGAGGGAGGGACTAACTCAAGGTCCCACATAAAGTTACCAGCTTCTGGACCTTTTAAGACTCTCCCTTCAGGTGCTGAGTCACCAAAGGAAACAGACGATAAAATAAGCCAACATCTGAGACCAGTTTCAGAAAAGCAAACAGTTAGGTTGGGTCTTCGGATAGCAATCACACTGTTGGCTCCTTTACCACACCTGGAGACCTAGCTGGGTGACCCTGAACAGTTAGTTGCTTTGCCTCTCTGAATCTGTCAAAGAGGGACGAAAATGGTCATGCTTCTCACATTGTTTCTGCCCTTGAGAAATTCACAGTTACATGGAAAGACAGGTGTCCCAAACCAATCATCATATATGATGAGTACTACTTTAGAAATGTGTACAAAGTACATAATTCAAGGGATGAGAGTTTCTGGGAGTACCAGAGAGGGCTTCTCAGAGAAGGTGTCACACTTTCACAAGGATTTTTAGCAGTTCATCTTATAGGTATGATAGATGTATGAGCACTGAGGGCATAAGAAAGAGTGTACATCCACAGGCACATGGGAAGTCCCCAGCATGTGTTATGACTGGAGTATCAAATGCAAAGATGTGGGCAAAGGCTGGGGCATGGGGCTGAAGCAGGAGTCGGAGTCCAGATTATGAAGGGCAAGAGAATGGTGATCAGATCCACGATGAAAGCGATCATTCTGGTTCATCAAGTTGAACATCAAAATAATCAAGTAAACAGCAAGTGAAATATACCTCTCTGAAATCTGCTGTGAAAACTAAATCTAGTGATTCATTTTCAATACATCTCATGTTTCATTACATCTAAGCTGTCAATTTGAATTGGATTGCTTTCATAGCTTAAGTTTGATAGTTTTAAGAGACAAGTATAAGGAGTTTATAACTACTATTATGTTTGCATACACATAAAGAGCACTAGGTCAAGTTTTGTAAAACCTCATCTGGTGGCTCTTATGGAGGATGAAATATTTGGGACAGGACTGATGTCAAGAAGGCCAGCCAGGAGGATGTTTCAATTGTCCAGGTGAGAAATAGTCCCTGAGACAGAATATAGTACACACCTTTAAAACACGTGTTTCTGTTCACACTCTCTGGGGATGACTTCAGTTTTTAACTCATATTATTTAATTTGGATGAAGAAAATCACGTCTCAATTTCTTCTTTTGTAAAATGGAGCCAATAATACAATGGCGCTACCTCATCAGATGCTTATGAAGGTTAATAATAATCCAGATGAGGTACTTAGCACAGACTTGCGCTAAAGTTATGTCCAATAACAAAAGAAAATTTCATAGCAAACAACATCAATCAATAAAAGACAAGGATTGGACCTAGGGCCATTTAAACTAAACCATCTTACTACATGTTGACACATAACTGGTGCAAAGGGAGAGGCCAGAAATTGGGGGAGTGAAAGCTTTGAGAAGAAGCCTCTGAGAGCTCTAGTGTGTGGTGGACAGAGCTCTGGGGTCAGCTCCTCTCTGAGCATTCCTCTGGTGCTCAGCCTGCTCTGCGGAGATGAGAGTGCAGGACCTTAGCATTCACAACCATAAGGTGAAAAAGGATGCTCCATGTCTGCAACTGGGCCTCGCTTCAGCGCATCCTTTATTGACTGCTGTAAGGGTCCCATTAGAACACAGAGTGAAGGCTCCTTTGCCTTCTATTGAAATAGAAGGTTCATTTTAAAGTGAGCACTCAGATGGCATTGCTTATGTCAAAATAAGATATTTCTTAATAACTATTGCTATAAACCTTAAGATCTCCTAGGCTGAGGCTTGATATTTTTCACCCATCTCTAGTTCTTCTCTCTCTATATCAGGAGGTAAAGACTTCTAAAAATATAAAAGACACATTGGGAAGTTATTTTCATAATCACATTTTAACACTTAAATAAAAATATTTCAGGATTGCCTTCACTCTTATTTATATTTCATGGTTTTGAACCTTTCATTTTTGTCATAAATTCTATTTCCTATAATTTCAGTAGAATTGAGGAAACGTTCCAGTCTCCTAACTTAAATGAGAAGGAAAAGTAAATTGTTTAAAATTTAATATTCCTCTTTATTGGAGCAACATGATGCCCCTGGTCAGCTTAAACATAGTTTCCAAAGAACTGAAGAACTGTAGTCTAGTAGAATTTGAGGTTCCAAAGAACTGAAGAACTGTAGTCTAGTAGAATTTGAAAATCACTAATTTGGAAGAGGGAAACCTAGATTTCATTCATTCATTCAATATTTAATTTTTAACTTTTTCGTCATACTCTGTGATTTCTGCTGGGATACAGCAGTCAGCTCAAATCAGAATTTAAGAGCTTAGGGAACTGCTCTTCCAGTAGGGAAAGCAGAGATTAATCAAGTTCAATTAATAATAATACAATTGCAATTAACATTGCAAGTGGGATCAATGGAAGTATGTGCAGTTATAAGAGTGTTTAATAGAGAAATTTGATCTTCTCTGAGGTTCTGAATCATAGCCTTACTGCTTTCTAATCATGTGATCTTATTAAGGAACTTAAACTTCGCATGCCTCAGTTTCCACATCTGTGACCCACAGCCTTTCAGTGGTGTGGTGAGAATTACAGGAGGTAAAGTAGAAATATGCCAGCTCAGGAATGGGCTATAGTGAGTGCTCCATAAATAATCCCTTCTGTTGTCCTGGCTTCCTTGAAATTATGAATACTTCAGTTTTTTAAAAAAGTTCTTTTCAAAATTGTCTATTTTGAAATGATAGAGGTAGGTATTAGTCTATATATTCAGGTTGACTATATCGCTATCAAAATACTGCCCACCCCCTTCTTTTTCTCTTTAATCATTCTAGGCCTGGGCTCCAGGACCAACAAGACAGGGTAACACCTGGGTCCCTACATCTGGAATCAAACCCTCGATACTATAGCAATGGCACTGCAGAGCACTCAGAGTCCTTTTCATCCTTACTCACGGCTCAGTGGTACTCCATATGCATCTTATGATTGGCTAAGCATAACCTGGGCAAGAAACAGGAATGGAGCACTGTTGACATGTTCCTTCATTGGAAAAATGAGTAACTCATTTCCAATTGCATTTAGTAGTGCACATGCTGTAGTCCTTGTAATTATCCATCTCTCTACTAGAACAAGCACATCCATCAAGCAAGGATGGTCTCTTTTCATCTTTGGTTGGATAAAAAGGACTGCAGAGGTAAGGATAAAAAGAGTGGATTTTTCTTAAGTGTTGTATGCATAGTAAGTGTGTTTCATGTGAAAAAAAAAAGCATCGAGAAGATCTATTAAGTGTTGTGCATGGTAGGAATGAAGTAGAGAGACACAAAGCATGACAGAGACGCTGATACATATTGGAAGTAAATGTTAAAATATATAGAATATAAATGCAAAGGGGCTCATCGTCATGTTGTTGGCATTGATAGATAGGAAAACTGTAAACACTTTGGCAATTTGGGATTAACCAAAAGGGAGATGGGAAAATAGAAAACAGGAAGGTATATTTCAGATCAGCAGAATAACTATTTCAAAACAACTTTATGGCTTTCTTCTTATTATTATCACCAAAGATCCTTAAGCTCTGGGTTTTAATCTTGTATTCATATATCCACAAAATTTAGAATAGTGCCTGACTCTTAGTAGCTACTTTGTACATCATGTTGACTCAGGTTTAAAGGTGATGATTTAGTGTAAAAAAGATAATTAAAATAACATAGTAAGAAATGCAGTAAGTACAGATGAGGAAAAATTACTTTGAAAAGTAAATACAGATGTCTAGTTAAAATTACTTACTGTACACATGTATTTTTCTCTATTTCTGTCTCAAAATTCCATTTGAACAATAGTTTAGGGTCTAAAAACAACACAAACCCATGAGAATAAAGAGTATAGGAGAAAACAGAAATGGTTTTTTGAAAGATGATATGCACATGGGAACTGAATTAGCAGACCCAGTAAAGCTGAATAATAAGCCAGCAGTAGAGAAAACAGAATCCCCAGGCTTGGTGGCTTTAGGTTCCTTTATAAAGGGGGTTCAAAATAGGAGAACTGCTTGGAAATATTTTTTAAAGTCAGTGAGAACCCCTTACCTTTCACCATGCAGCTAAGTAATTGTTACTATCATATCCTGGCAGAATATTGGAGGTTTCTTTCTTAAGAGGGTAAAACAGCAGATCTCAAGATTGGAGAACATGAACAGAGTTGAAAGTAGATAAAAGTTTACATATCACATGTTGCTATTCAGACTTTTCCTCTCAGCTACCAGGATGCAGAGATATAGACTTATACTCTCTAGGAAGGATGCTAGAGGGGATTTCCTGATGAACATAATCATTCTGAGAGAAAGAGACCTATAAATACTAACATTGGAATACTAAATGGCCCAATCAGATAATCCTATACTGAAGCCCATGTAACATCCCTCCAGATACAGAGAAATTTTTAGTGTTTCAACATAAATATAAGTCATTTGGGGAAAGCACTCAATGTGAAATACAGAAACCAAAATGGATAAACAATCAAGAAATATGGGCTAAGCAGGGACATGAAAATTTCAGAAAATGATCACTAATATTCTACAAAAGATGAAAGCAGAATTTGCATCAATGGAACAAGAACTGTATGTAAGAAATGAAAACATAAAGTACACAGGAAAAATTTTAAATGAAAGCATAAATGAAACATTAAATGAGAAGGTTTTAAGGTAAATCTGAAGAAAACATCCAGAAAGAAATATAAAGAAAAGAGATGGAAAACAGAAGAGGATAATAAATGAATCATTCCAGAGGGTATAGCATCTGAAAAATCGAAACTCAGGAAAGTACAAGATGTAAAACAGAAGGTTGGACATCATTAAAGAAATAACCGAAGAAAATAATAATAACCGTAAAGAATAGTTTTCAGGCTGAGTGCATCCAGCACAATGGATGAAAATATAGCCACATTAAAACACATCATCACAAAATTTAGATAATTGGGAACAAAGTGAATTTTTAAAGTCTTTTGGAAAGAGAAAAAAAAGTTTTCATACAAAGAATCAAGAATCAGAAAAGCAATGCCAAAGGTTAAATACAAAGAGAGAATCTTAAAAAGCAGCAAGATAAAAGCGGTTAGTTACCAAAAAAGGGAGCACCCGTAAGACTGGCAGCTGATTTCTCAAAAGAAACTACGCAGGACAGAAGGGTTTGGCACAAAATATTTGATGTGATGAAAACCCAGGATCTACAACCAAGAATACCAAAGGAATTTATCATCACCAAGCCAGTATTACGGGAAATGTCAGAGGAACTTCTTTAAGAAGAAAAACATATATCAAAAACAGGAATAAAGAACGGTAATAACTACATTCCTATCAACAAGTACCTCAAATGGAAAAGAATCAAGTGCTCCAACCAAAAGATAGAGTGGCTGAAAGGATAAGAAAACAAGACCCCTACATATGCTGCCTACAAAAGACTCACTTCAGATTAAAAGACACACACAGACTAAAAGGAAGGGGATGGAAAAACATATTGCCTTAATGGACCTAGAGGGTATTGTACTGAATGAAATGGGTCAGATAAAGACAAATATCATACATGTGGAATCTAAAGAACGAAATCAACAACAACAACAAAAAGGCAGAAATAAACTCGTAAATACAGAGAATATTTAGAGGGATACCAGATGAGAAGGGGATTTTGGGGGGAGGGGGCAAAAAAAGGCAAAGGGATTAAAAGGTACAAATGGATATTTGCAGAATAGACATGGAGATGTAAAGTGTAGCATGGGGAAGATGGTTAATAATGTTGAAAGAAATATGTAAGGGGGAAGCAGGGTGTTAGATTTATTAGGGTGATCACTTTCTGAGTTATGTGGCTCTCTGATCACTATGCTATATAACTGAAACTGGTATATTATTGTATGCCAACTATAATAAAAAAAACTCATTTAATTGTACAATGTAAATATAAGCAACTAACTGTCTATTATATTTCAATAAAGATGAGGGGGGAAAGTACAAAAAAAAGAATCAGAAATATAAGACTTTTCCAAACATACCTAAAAGCTAGAAAATTGAGCAACGTATTCAAAATTGATTTTCAGCTGAGAATATTATAATTAGACAAACTATCCATTAAGTGAATAGTAAAATAAAGATATCATTAAACTTAAAAGGTCTCAAAAAAAAAAAAAAGAAAGAAAAGACTGGTTATATATCTACATTTAAGAAGCCACTTGAAAATGTATATCACCAAGAGAAAAAAACCAAAACATAGAATCCAGAGAACAGTGAATCCAACACAGGAGATAGTCAATGAAGAGACCCCAAGATAATGGCAAAAAAAGGTCCCCAATTGTCAGTCATGCAAGAGTTCTAGAGAACAATCTGTCTGCATAAGAGAAATTCAGATGACCTGGGATATTTCTTTAAGATGAAATCAATGTTAGCTAATGTATTTGAATGTATTAAGAGATCTGTGGTAACTTGGGGAGATTTTGAGGGTCATTTAGTGATATGTATGTAAAAAATTAAGCAAAAACAAAAACCTTTCGGAAAATCAAAAGACTGTGCAGAAAAAGAAACAGAAAACACGGATCAACTGTGAGTAGCATTTATGTAATCATTTTAATGTAAATATTGAAAACTGATTGAACCACAAAAAGTATAGTTGTCTTAGACTAAAAAGGGGTCCAAAATGTCCTTGAATTAAGTGGAACAGAAGGTAAAATAGAGCTAAATCTTCATTTCCCATAATGGAAAGTAAAGTTATAATTCCTAAATTAAAATAAAAATTAAGAACTAGTATTATAAGCATGTTATTTAGAATATATGGAAGCCAACATGAAAAGAATGAGCTAAAAGAATGAGTACACATACTCACAAGTAGAATTATTTGATTCTTTAAGCTATGCATGTGAATCACACTGATAAAACGCAAACTAATTTTAAGAAGATGAATCTATAAAGTTATGGGAAAAGGTAGGACATTGACTTCTACTCCTGGTTCTCAGGGCCTATTTTAATTTCTAAATATTTATATTTGCCAACACTCTTACTCTTTCTTCAAGGATTTAAGATAGCCCCTGGGACAATTCAACAATCTTTTATTTGCATCCTAGAGGTTTATAAGTAATTGTTTTTGTGATTAAAATTGCTCTAGAAGGCTAAGCCTGCTGGCCATATTGTCTGTTTGCCTTAGTGAATTAGGTTACAAATGCTGAGCAAAGACTTTGCCTCTCTATTCTACATTTGTATTTACTCAGGCAGGTACCATTTTGTGGCAAAGCAGATAAGATCTGTTCTCAGGCCTGTAAGAAGTGACAAGTATATCATTTGAACATGTGGGAAAAATATTTAAATAAAAAATGTACAAGATTATCAACATCCCTATCACTCAGTTTAAACAGGAACCAAATAAATGTCACTCTCCAACATGTACTTTGCAGCTTATTCCTGACGTGTCCACAGAGGACAGGCAGGGAAGATGTTGAGAACAGCTGAGAATAAATCGAAGTGGGTATGGGGAAAATACAAACTGCAACTACCATTTATTGGATGTCAAGTTTTAAACCAATACCATCTTATTTAATCTCTAGACCAATCTTATCAGGTACTTACCAATATCCCTAATTTACAGACAAGGAAACTGAGAGTTAAGTCTTAAGTGAAAGAGTTAGAAATCAAATTTTTGTTTATTTCATTATAAAGCCCAATCTCATAACATTTACACAATTTAGGTGGGAGTGTGTGTACATTTCGTTAATACAGTAAGAAATTTTTGTGTTTGTGAGCATGTGTGTGCATGTGCATGCGTATATATACATTTTTGTTGAGGGAGAGATAAATAAAATATACCAGAGGATTCTGGAGTCCAATTTTGACCTGTCGCCCACAGGTCTCTGTAATTTCTAAGGGCAATAAGTGTATCATGAATAAAGTCCAATTCAGGTGCTATCTTTGTAACTGTGCAGCTTGGTTCTTAATAATTCTATAGTCCTTGGTGAGTGAGGCGAGTAGTGTATGCCTGCTGTCTGGCTAGAGACAAAGCTCATTGCCTATTCTCCTCGGGCCATTTTTTTTTTTTTTAACAGTATTGTACTGGAGAAGCCTGTACTGGCTTGTGAGACCCGCCAACAGCTAAATTTTCAAGAATATTCTGAGACAGTTGATGTCAAGTTGGCTATTTGAAATGAGTGATGGTGGGAGTATTATACCACAGAATTTGGCAAATGCTACAAATCATGATTTCTTTTCACTTTCTTTTCTTTTTTCTTTTCCTTTTGTTGTTGCTAAACTTTTACCAGCACATTACTGCCTAATTCAATATCTTAGCTCCCTGAATCTAACCACTCTAAATGCAGAGAGAAAGCCAGTCCAGGGAAAAAGAGCTTCCCCCATAGCCTAGGTCGGCTGTCCCAGGGAGCTTCCGATCTTTTGTTAATTTTGTTAAAGAAGGTTGAGGAGGAATGCGCATTAAAAGAAAGAAGAAAAAAGTCAAGAGCCAAGACAGATGGCTGGACCCCTTCCTGGGGTCCTCTTTCTCTCTCTGCCTCTTCTTTTCTCACCAACCCTTGCTGGCCTCAGGATTGAACCACGTTTGCTCTTCCACACAGAAAGTCCTACTCTCAAGCACCATGACCAAATACGACCTTTGAACTTTGCCCACCTCAAAGAACCCCGTTTTAGGTGGGGGAGTTTCAGCTTTCCCAGGGCTACAGCAACTTATTAGCTATAAAATTGAAAGCAAATCATATTACCTATTTGAACTACGGTTTCGTTTGCTGCCAAGTCGGGTTTTAACACCACCCATTCAAGGGATGCTATGAAGAACCAACGTCAAGGTTCCTAATATACTGTCAAACAAGACAAATGTAAAAGATTATTATTGTCAATATTATGATTGTGGATTTCAGCATTTCTATCACGGAAAGCATCTGGAGATCTGAAAGACTCTAACTGGAATTATGCCACTCATCTCAGAGACTAAAACAGCTTATTTGATGAATCTTAAATATTTAATAAACAGCAGGCTTAGGAAGATGA
The DNA here is from genome assembly GCA_003508835.1 of Eonycteris spelaea. Taxonomy (NCBI): domain Eukaryota; kingdom Metazoa; phylum Chordata; class Mammalia; order Chiroptera; family Pteropodidae; genus Eonycteris; species Eonycteris spelaea. The sequence continues at coordinate 3,361,152 of PUFA01000030.1, read as the reverse complement.
TGCTCCCTAGCTAACATGCCAGAGATCAAATGAGCTCTTCCTTCCATCTCCAACAATACAAAGTGGTTCTACTATCCTCGAACCCGGGCTTTGTGATGCAGCCCAACCATGTGAGATACCTCTGAGAGGTACCTGTGAGCCATGAGGACCTTATTTGCCAGCTCATCCATTCCTCTTCCCTAATCAATCTTTAATAGCTGGTTTTTAACCTAAGTCTCTTAAAACTTTGAACCATTTTTTTCTCCTAGGATACAATACAGGTTTACGAGACATTGTCCTCATAGATGGCTTTAAGCACAGGTTCCTTTCTAGGTCTTCCCTTCAGGTAGATGGGGAGTTGGGAGTAGAGTTATCCTAATTTATTTACCCATATACCAATGGGCCCATAGACCTGTGGACACTGCCTGTATATTTCCAAACCCTCTTGATAAACAGTGATAGCATCACAGAATGGCTAGGGGTAGAAAGGGCTAGAGATCAGTCCCATACTCTCCGTGACACTTCTCTCTTCAAGTCCACACAAATAAATGCCAAAGGACATCAGAACAGCACGCCAGCTGCAGAGGTAGAACCACACGTCTTTCAGCAACTTTAGCATCAGAATGCCACCCCTCAGGTCTCTCTATACAGAAATCTGGATCTGCCACTTGTGACAGCCAGCTCCAAGCAGTAGAAGGGCTGCAGTTTAGAAGTGTGGAGCTGACTGACTGGCGTAGCCTAGATTTAAAATTTCAGCAATGGGTGGAACCTCCCAGGAAACAGTTGTAGCTCTGCTAAAGCACGATTGGGACTTCAGAAAATCAGGTCGCTGGTGGGTGTACACACATAGAACATTAAATATGGTTAGAAACACACTTCCCATCTTATCGGTCACACCTAAATACATTTGCAAACTTCTCCCACACGGAGCCAATCTTTATAGGAGAGAAATTCATTAAGTATGAGCTCTCTTAATCAGAACGTTTCACAATTTATAAGGCCTAGAAACAAACTACAAGTGATCTCTACTCTCCTGTGGCCAGTCCCTACCCTTGAAAGCTCTGTGAAGAATACAGGAAGAAATTTCATTGCTCTTCTCATTTGTATATCACAGGTGGTTTGATGGTTCTGTTGATGATAATGACTATTCTATAGGTGCCCTGTGTGTGTGTGTCTCTGTGTATGTGTGTATATATATATAAAGCAGTGGATGAATTTCTCTTTTAGTTTCCTGCTTAGGAAAATTTTGTCACAACCTATGAGAAGACACACCTCCTTTTATTCTGATAGTGACGGTGAAGTTACATTCTATTTTCTTTTATTTGGTCCTGGCTAACAAAAGAGTCAGCTCAATTTGGTCCTCATCTGTAGAAATTTCCCTGAATAGAATTTTGTTAAGATCATTAACTTTCCCTCTTCTCCAAAGGCTTTTAGGTAGCAAAACTCCTATTGGAAATTTGTCCGAAACTGAATAACTACATAAACCAAATAAATAATAAGGATAAATTCACATGCAAAATGTTCTACTGAGTTGGTCTGTTAGAACTCTGTTTTATGTTGGATGGCTTTATTGGACTGTTAACTATTATAGCTGCCTACAGTAATAGAAGAGGTTGATATGTATTTCAAATTCATTATATCTTAGTTCACCAAACTGTAAAAGAAGACAACAATATCTGTACATTTCTTCATGTATAAAATATTGTCAGATTCATTAAGTGTATGTTTGAACTCCCAGGATATACATATATTTATACATTTCAAAGGGGTAAAAATAAACATCTTTGTTTCCTGAAACAAGGAACTTTTTTTTAAATAATGAGTAATAAGTATGTCAAATGTTCAATAAATTTGGGCCTCACAATCTTTGCTGTCAACATAAAACTTTGCAAGGCCGGATACAAATTTTGCAGTAGCTTTGTGAAGGAAGATAGGTGTCACTTTGGTCAAACAAACCAACTTGTGTAATAAAACATTCTATGATAAGCCTTTTGTCACCAACACATCTTGATTAAATTATAGTCATGCAAACCATGGACTTGGCAGTGTCAATGCCAATATTGATACTGACCTCACCTTGGCCACCTAGCACAGAAGAAATATTTCCCTTTATTTGACTTGTTACTTTTTTTTTTTTTTTTTTGGTAAACATGGTCCTGTACATATTTACTCTGTTACTCTCCATCACCTTATACCCACAGATACTGGAAATAATCAGGCTATCCCATTTCCTCAATATTCATCCAGTTCTGACTAATTTTCTTATTAAAAGATATGGCGTTCATGTGAACAAATCCACTACTGACAAATAATGATTATGCAAAAAATTAATTTTCCAAATCACTTCCTGTAGTATACAGGATGGCTTCCAAGACTAAGAGTTTACTTTAATGAATAATACTGATCAGAGAACACACGCAATAAGCATGCGCACGCACACACACACGCATGCTGCAAATTTGTAGATAATTGTCTCATTAGGTTGATCAGTGAGAAAAGAAGATTGGCAAAAATTGTATCTATTATAAAATTCAAAGGGTATAGTCTTTTGGGACAGGTTATTGAATTCAATTTCAAATAATAAAGATTCATATATGTGAATACTATAATTGCAATTTAAATCCAGAGAAGTTATATAATAAGATGAATATCTACTCAAAAAGAGATTTAATAATATTTTCCCCAATATAATTTCAGGATTCAACTATAGGATTAAAAACCAATTGCGACGCTTATCACCATACACAATTTTAAACCATGGACAATCAACGTTATTTCATGGGATGCCATGAAGTGGAATGACAATAAGATGAAGAGCATCCCATTACACCCCATCTTTTCACTAGAGGGACAACTATGTGACACTGATTCAAGGTGAATCCATAGAATGTAACTGATCCTTAGTTGCCTTAAAGGTATAAAGCCTCAGACTGTAAACTGCATCGATAGTACCTGCTATATTATTATGATGATCAATGAGAATATGTGTAAAATGTTTGGTATTGTGATTGGCATATAGTAAGAATTTAACATATCTTATTTTTCTTCCTTAAATAAAAATTAAATTAGCCTCAACACACCTTCTCAGGTTTCAATTAGACAAAAGATCTCTTCACACAGGATCTTAGTACAAAACACACTGAGCAAGGAGTCTCAGAATCCCTGGCCCTGGCTCCAGATACTAACTTCTGTGACAATTCAGTCACTTCACTTTCTCTGAACTTATTTCCCCATCCATAAAACGTGACCTTGACAATTTCACTTATCATCTGGTTTCATCATTCTGGGCCATTCTGGGTTCCTGAGAGTCTTTCCTAGTAAAAGGTCATTGAAGTCGATATTCTGGTATTGTTATGGCCACAGTAGAGTTCCTTGAAACAATTATTTACCACAAGGAAGATTAATATTAAAACATCTTTGTCCCCTCAGAATATTTTTCAAGAAACCTACGATAAATAAACACACACACACACACACACACACACACACACACACACACACACAAGTTCTGGGAGCAGCACAGCAGAATCTAGAGAAGCCCAAGTCTGTTACCTATTTGGATTTTGTTGTCCATTCATCTCTAGTCCTCTTCCTGGCACACTCCTTCCATACATACCTTGGTGTCTGATAAATTCCTTTGGGATTAAACTCTGAATTGCATTATAAGTAAAGGAGATATCCCTTTTATTCCTCTCATGCTATGTTTAATATCCCTTCCTCATCACATCTAGTGCCTGACCCCTTAATACACTTTAACTGAAGAAATTAATTAGCATTGGGCAAGTAGTATGATCAGGTTCGTACATTAAAATGATAATTTGGATGGCAACATTGAGTAGTACATGAGTGTCAACTGTCTGCCCAGTATTCCACTAAGCACTCAGGGTAAAATGATGACTAGCCAAAGTCCCCACTCTCAAGGAGCTCACGGTCTGTGAGAACAGGGATCCTCAGATAACATGGGAGAAGGAAATTCTGTAAGTCACAATGTACTCTCTGTCTTCAGCAATGAAACTCATTTCCCAAGAAATGTCTTCCCAGATAATACTGTGTGCTGCAGCAGTTTGTAGAGTCCTTACTTAGCCTGGAACCCTTCGCTTAACCAAAAGGTTAGGTGAAAGCGATAATAAAATAGTTAAGAAGTAGCAGTAGTTCTGAAAGGAGCAGGATAAGGAGGCAGAAATCTACCCTTCATGATCCAATCCCGAGCCGGCAGAGCCTGTCCTTGCTCCCCAAGGTGGTCCTGTTGAGCAGGACCTGGTCAAATTTAATTACAGACCAACACAACCTGCATTCTCCCCAAAGCAGCCCATACACTGTCTATGTCTAAAGGGCAAGTCATACTCGTCACATTTCAAAGCGTCCTTTTCTCTAAGTTCTGGAATATTTTATGCTGTCCTCTATATGTTGACATCACCCCTTGGTTAAGGTCTTCTGGAATACCTTTGGCATTCCATAAACTGGTATAAATATCCTGCTTGAGTGTACCCTGTACTTCCTGAACCTTCTACCACAATAACATCCTTTATATTTTATTGTCATTTCATTTTTTTTTTTAACTTTGAGATAGACAAGGGAGGGAGCCATATACTGAACATGTATTTTTTTACTTCTAGTACCTAGTCCACTACCAAAAATGTTAAAGGCACTGAAATGTTTTTTTTTTTTCTTTTTTTTTTATTGACTGTTTACTAAGTGAATAATGAATAAATGAAGAAGATAATGACAGGGTATTTAGAGATCATCATCCAGACTTTGAAAATTTCTAAACTAATGTTGGAATTCAGAGGAAAGGTGCTGAACACTGAATGTCTTATCAATTATTGGCTAAAAGTTCGGGGGTGAATCTTTTCATTGAAAGTTTACGGATGGGAAAACTAAGCTCAAGATCACGCTTTGAGTCAATGGAAGAGCTGATGTTCCAACTTGCCTCTCTTGAGCTTGAGGCTGTGTTCCTTCTACTCACGCCATCACATTGCCTCCCTATTGGCGAATGAAAAAATAACAATACCCCATCCCCTTCTGTAATTCTTTCAAATGGCAAGGCACTTTCACAGCCAGCACCTCCTTTGTCCTGGCATGGCAGCCGTAACTTGGAGGACATGCTGAGCCCTCTGCTCTGTGACAGGGCCAGCTGCAGAACGCATAGCCAACAGCTTCCAATCAAAGGAAATCCTGAAAAAAAAAACAGCTTCAGGGATCTACTGTGGATTCTCCTGGTCACAGTCCTTGGCAATAAATAATACATGAAAGGGGATCAGCTCGTGCCAAGGTGGACTTCAAAGAGGGTGGGGTAACAGTGTTGGAACCCTGCATTTGGCATCTGTGTCATCTGCCCATTCCAGAAGTTAATTCACAGAGAGTGGGATGAAGGGAATGCCTCCCTCCCCTGTAACTGATTCGTGGGAACTCGGTGCCTGCATTGACAAGGGGAAAGAGCAGCTTGCTAGTCTTTAAAGAGCACTTTCCCAGATCTAAGTCTTAGAGCGAGGCCTTGAAATGCTGCTGTGACATGTGTTCTGAGCTAGTCCCAAACAAGCGCAAACACAACAGCCTCCACTGATCAGTGCAGCAGGCCGGAAGGATGGAATCCAAAGCATGAGCCCGAGAACAGAAAGTCCCAGTGCTCGCTCAGCGCAAGTTGCCATGAGCTCCAGCCATGTATCCTGCAGCCAAGGATGGGTGGCCCCTGAGCAGGAAACTCTTTGGCAGCCTCTGCCGAGTGCTTCGCCTGCTGACAAGAGCACACCCTGGCCTCAGTTATTGCCCTTATAAAACAGCTCGAGCAGGATGTGAGCCAAACGTTTAAAGTGTGCCTGGAAGAAAAATGTTAACTATGAATCCATGTGGTAGAACAGTACAGTACAACTGCGAGGACACACGGCCTGCTCTCTGAGGAGGGCCGAGAGGAACATGTGGGTTTCCAGCGGCTTCGTCTTTTCCTTCTGCAGCCAACCTGCTGGGGTCAGGGCTGCCTTGACGTCCACTCTGAAAAATGGGTGCGCTTGGGGCTGTGAATTTTCAAAATCGTGTGGCTGTGAATTTTCAACGAATTTTCAAAATCTTCTGAACCAGGAGAGACTGTACTGACCAGTTAGTTTGCATATAAATAGAGGAAGAAACTGAAATCCATAGAGGTCATTGGTAAAGTCTAGCCTTTCTCATTAAATTTTATTCTGCAAGTTTCCAATCCACAGTTTGAAGAATAAAACTAATATGGATAGGATGTGTTCCATGCCCAGCGCCTACTGTCCAGCAGGTACTGACCTAGGTTTTTCTCCCATCTTATTGAATTTCCAACACCTATAAATCTCCAATATAGTCTTGAAATATTATCACCCATACTTTAAAGAGCAAGAAAAAAATACTGTAGGCATTTGTGCTAATTACCTAGCCAGTAAGTACGGGAAGTCAAACTCAAGCGACCCTGACTCCAAAGCATGCGCTATTTCCATAGTACTAAAATGCCACTCGAAAGGCATAAAGGTGTCTGTTATATTTCTGGGCTACTGACATGCATTTTTTTCTAATAAATCTAATGAAGATAGTCAGAGGAGGCAATTAGAACATCTCCAAGTACCTGCATGAAGAGAAAAGCTACTTCTCTTAAGTCATGGTGCAATACCAGAAGCATTACATGTAGAAAATGATTGAAAAGTTATCTTCGAAGAGAAAATATACATGAGTAATAGAACTAAGAACAAGTATAAGACAAGAGAAGTGAAAGAGTTTGCCCACGAAAACATATGTAAACTATAATCATTGAAACAGAACCATACTGTCATATGACTAGACAGTTGTATCAATAGAATATAACAAAAAGTTCTAGAACAATTTTAAAATACTACAGAACTTAATACATGACAATAGTAGAAACAGAAAAATTCAATGCAGAAAAGGTATAATATTTATCAAATGACACTGGGGAATGTGGCTAAAAATCTGGGGGAAATAAATCTGATTTGATCCTCATTTCACACATCCACCAATTCAAATGCTACATGTTGTATAAATATGTGTAAAACGAGAAAAATGATTATTTATAAAAGCAACAGTAAATATTTAAATTATCTTGAAAATAGGGCATAACTTCTAAATATAAATGAGAGAGAAATCAAATCACAAATAATAACACACGCTCACAAAATTCTAGACAGTTTTATACAAAACGTATAAAAAAGTAGAAGAGAAATAAGAAGGTGGAAAAGTATTTTCTACAGATATAAACAAGGGTCTAATTTTTTTTTTAAATGCCTACAGCACCTGGTCTTCCTAGGTGGTCTCCCAGCCAAGTATTAACCAGGCCTGACCCTGCTAGCTTCTGAGATCAGACAGGATTGGGCATGTTCAGGGTAGCATGGCCGTAGACAAGGGTTTAATATTTTTTAAAAAATATATTAAAATACGTCTTACAAATCCCTTTCCCCGAACACTCATTAGCATAATCTTAATGGCAGCAAGACAACAGCCCATTCTCATGAGGTGCAATCATTCCTCCAGCTGCTTTGTATCCGTCATCTCATCCACACCCTACACTGTAGAGGTAGCATTTTTATTCATGTGTATAAAAGTGAGAATACTGAAACAAAGGACGGTTGCATTATTTGCACAGGGTCACAGAGCCAAACAAAAATGAGCAAACAACAACAACAACAACAAACCCAGACACATCTGTCCGTAAACTTCTCAGTTTTCAACAGGATCCTGGATAAAAGACAACGAAAATTTATTTCACATAAGAAGAAATGTATTTGGTCAATACACATCATAATGTTCAGCCTGCTAGTAATCAAAAACATATAGAAGACACCATTTTTAGCTATCGGATTGACCCAAAAAATGAGAAATAAGAAGAACACTGGTGAGGGTAGACGCCATAGCTTGTGGAGTCAAACAATTACAAAATCTTTCTGCAGGGGAATTTGGCAAGAAAAATCAAAAGTCCTCAAAATGTTCTTACCCAATAACTCCACTTCTAGGAATTTACACTGAGGAAATAAATCATCAGAGTAACTCATAAAAAATTGTTTTCATTTCTAAGGAAACTCATTAAAGCACTGTTTATAATATTTAAAATAATTAAAAGTAAAATTAGTTAAATTGTGAAACATCCAAAACATGGATGTAATAGGCTGAATAGTTTTCCCTCTGCTATAACCCACCAAAAAAAAAAAAAAAAAAATCAAGCCCTAATCCTTAGAATTTGTGAATGTTACCTTACACAGTAAGTGAGAATTTGCAGATATGATTAAGTTAAAGATTCTGAGCCCGAGAGATTATCCTGGATTATCTGGGCAGGTACAAGGTAATCACAAAAGTCCTGTTAAGAAAGAGGCAAGAGGGTCAGAGTCAACGCAGGCATCTTGACAAAGGAAGCAGAGGGAGAGGAAGCAATATGACGAGGGTTGAGTGATGCAGGGCCACAAGCCAAGGAATGCAGGTAACTGGAAAAGGCAAAGAAACAGCTTCCTCTCTCCGAAAGCTTTCAGAAGGAGCGCAGCTCTGCCAATGTTTGATTCTAGCCCACAGAGAATGATTTAAGACTTCTTACCTGCAGAACTGCAAAATGGTAAATTTGTGTTGTTTTAAGCCACAAAGTCTTGTGGTAATTTGTAACAGTGGCAATAGGACACTAACGTTAGTATTAAAACACCATTAAAAATTATGCTTTCAAATAATGATATAAGGATCATAAAAAATAAATGTTATTTGAAAATGAAGATCATAAAAGCCGGTATAAATGTTAAATTATAAGTTTCACTTGTCACCAAGATTCAATGGATATAACATGTCAAAGTGAGGAAACAAATCAAGATGCAAATTTTTAAAGGAAAATAATTATAAAAAAGTACGTGACTTTAATCCTTCATCCACCTCTAGACTATAAAAAGATCCAGTCTTAAGTTAAAAAAGAGGAATTGGGGCAAATTCTTTGGGGAAAACTGTTGCTGTGGTGTGACTACCTTCTATGTGTGTCCACAAAGTGCTGAGTGTGTGTGTGATCGTGGGGGCAGTGCCCGAAACTCATGTCAAGCCCACTGAGAAGTTTCGGCAGGACCACCCAGGAACTTGCTATATCTTTCTTGAATTTGGGAGCCACACAGTAGAAAAAGCCAGCTTGGCTGGCTCCTCTGGTAGAGAGAGTAAAGAAGAGGGAGCTGTGTTCCTAGATGGCAAGCACACCTGCAGGAGCCGAAGATGTGTGTTTCCCATGAAACAAATATCAAGGGGGAGCGAGAGACAGCCAGTGTGGGATCAGAGTCCTCTCCAACAGGAATCCTGAAAGGTAGATAGTCCCCGCTGGAGGAAAGCTGAAGGTAGTGCCGGGTTGCTAGGGACTGAAAGGCGTGAACAGGAGCTGGAGAAGGAAGAGCACACCACCAGCATCAAGGGAACCACCCATAAAAGCTCTTAAGGAGGCCCGGCGTGGGAGGCAAGCATGTCTTGTAGGACACGGTAAGGGGCAGCGAGAGCACTGACTTTGGACATTGGCCTGGTCCTGCGAGTGGGAGGTCTGACTTGGACCGTGCCAGTCACTAAAATCTTCTAGCTCCTCCCCCGACTCCAACCCTGGAAGGGTCAGAAATGGACAGGAGTAGGGGTAGAGGTCAAAACCTGAGAGCAGAAACTGCACCCCCTTTGCCTTCTTCGGGTTCCCCTGTGGCAGCCAGCTTGGCTGGGCGAGTGGAGAAGACAATTTTAAATCACAGTTTTGATTACTGTGAGGGACGGGAATTGTAACTTTTGAATTTCAATTGTGTTTGTTGCAAAAGGGACGGACCATCAGCTCTCTTATAACCAAGGGTGATCACAAGAGTCACGAGGCTGCCCAGTGTTTTTTTTCAGCGCAGGGGAAGGACTATCTCTTCTAACTAATTTTGAAAAGACAGTGGAAGAGACAAAGTAATTTTGCTTTATGACTGTATCTCAAGACTTGTTCTGTCCAAGATGCTGGTGACATTTTTTAAAATGTGTAGAAAAAAAAGAGACGAACAAAAAAGGGAGGGAGAGTGGGAGGGAGGAAGGGAGAAGGAAAGGAAGGGAGGAAGAAAGGAGAGGAAATATACCAAATGTTAGTAGAGTTCTCTTGAGTTGGTTCGGTGCTTCTAATATTCTAAACCGATACATGAGTTTTATTTCCTATAGTCTCCTCTTTCCAATATTTTTATACCTTTATAACCAGGCAAATAATTTTTACATGCATCTATTGTTCTGTGCAAAAGATCCCGTTTTGGTGCTTACATAGCATACGTGTGATTAAAGGAGAATTCTAAAAAAGAAAAGCCTTAGCTGATAAGGGACTGGAGGACCTTCTTCACTCCTAAGTGTCACGGTTTCAGATCAGTGTGTTACGGGACTTTTGTGTACCTTGGGCTATAGAATCTGTAATATTAGACTGATGCTTCTTTATAGAAAGGACCCACACATAGTAGGCAGGAAACAGTTGAATAATAAAATACCGGCGGCCAAAAAGAAAATGAGCTGGCAGTTTTTAGCTTCAGTTCATAAAACCAGGGTGGCATTTGTTAATGGGATACAGAAAACACCCAGAAAGACAAGAGAGGGAGAGATAGAGGAGGGGCGAGAGAGAAAGAGTGAGGGAGAGAGGGAGAGAGGGAGAGAGGGAGAGAGGGAGAGAGGAGAGGGGTAGAGGGGAGAGGGGAGAGAGGAGAGAGAGGGAGAGGAGAGAGGAGAGAGGAGGGAGGAGGAGAGAGAGAAGAAGAAGAAGAAGAAGGAGGAGGAGGAGGAGGAGGAGGAGGAGGGAGAGGAGGAGGAGGAGGAGGGAGAGGGATGGAGGGAGAGAAAGAGAGAGCACTTTCAAGTCACCCAGAGTATCAGAGTAACGTTTTTATTCACCCCGCTGCAATGATAGCATCCACACTGGAGCACAAATGTATAGAAATACAAGCAGGAGCTGCAAAATAATTTGAGAAATCCGCACCTCCAAAAGGATTCTCGGGGTGGTGAAGTGCATAAACGTATTTCAAACCCAGCGCTCATCTCACTGTAGGTGCTTCATGACAGTTAATTCTCTTTCCTTCTCAAGCCCCTTCCTCCTCCCCAGACTCCTTCATAAACATGCGGGCACCTCGCTGGGGTGGCTTGGCACCAGCTGTCTCCTCAATTCTGCTTTCTTTATTCCATTTCAGACTCTTGGGTGAATTGTCATGCCTGATATGGTTGATTTCAAAGCCAAGTTTAGACGATGTGAATAATTAAAATCATGAAACTTAAACTCCCAAGTGAAACATTTCTGAGTCCTTCACACAGAGGAAACTTGAACATTGAATTGGAAAAGAGAAGCCAAACCACAGCCAAACGAAAGAGGCTACAAATCCAGCATTTTAGGTACCACAGAAAATTAAGCACAGGAGGCAGAAAGGCAACAAAGTTTATCTTGAGTCTGGGCCAAGAGTGAGATGGGAAGAAAATAAACAGGCAAACAAAAACTCTGTAGTGAAATGTATCATTTAACTAAGATTCGGTGGATGCCGTGAACCTTTGAGTTGATCCCAACTAGGTGATGGTCTGTCTTCCAAGGCTACTGAGCAATGAGCATTTGCAGATACAACTATTCAAGGCCATGCATTGTCTTTAAATACAATAGGAAATTAAAGGTCTTTGGGGAGACCCAGAATAGTTTATGGAGGGTTCTGTGGTTAGACTGGTGCCTACACTCTTTAATTCTGCAAATGCATGTGCTGAAAACATAACAAAGATCCCTCCTGATAGGCATGTGGCTCTTACAGAATCTAAGAGCTCCTTCCATCAGACCAGCACATCCACAAGGAAAATACACCCACACTTATCCACACACACACACACACACACACACACACACACACACACACACGTGCACACAGACCCAAAGTTTACTCCAGCCAGGCAAGGGTGCATGTACCCATTCAGATATAGCAACATTCATATATACACAAGGGCACGTGCCGGCATACACATGAAATTCAAAAGGGAAGTACAAGAATTCAGTGTTAAAAATAAAATCCAAAATTTCCTAATGAAGTTAAAAAATGTGATCCCTCCCCCCCACGTTGGTTCCACCCAGTGTTTCAATGTACTTTGCAGTATTTAGCATACATTTCTGCTGGAACCAGAAAAATTCAAATACTCATGTTCTGAAATTACATTACCACAACTCAAGAATGTGCATTGGAATAGGTCCAGAGGTATTAGTAGGGTTTCCTATCTAGTGAGGTGACATCGACAAAAAAATTAAAAATCAAATTAACTTCATGCATGAAGTTCATTATCTCCAGTGGATAACAAAAAAGGAAAAAAAGAGGGAAGGTCTAGGCACAGTTGGGCCACAACATTAGAAAGTCTATACAACGGCATTTTGTAGAAGCTGCAGGGTCTTCCCTCCAGGAGCTCACTATCCTTATGGTTGCACACACTCGATCTCATTCAAAATATTTGTCCTTAAAACATTTACCAAGGATGAGAAAGAGTGATTGCTATTTCCCCTACTTGGAAAAAGAGGAAATGGAAGTGAATCACTCCGGAAGTCAGAGCATTCAAAGGCACGTTGGAACTGGCATAAAAACTCTGTTGGAACAAACTGTTCTTGCACTGGGCTGTACTCTCTGTACCACGTGCAATACAGAAATATTCACTTACCAGCTGGAAAACAGCCTGGAAAGGACATGAGCTGCCTTGTTAGGCTTAACCCTGATGGCTACAGCAGAGCTTCGCATATCCAGGACTGGCATCGCTTTGGAAGTGTAACCCACATTTAGTTTTTCTTCCCCTTCGTCAACCAACATGAGATGTCCTGTGGTTGGGCTGGCAAGCTGCATAGTAAAGCTGAAAGGGGTGCTTCTGATCTCAGCCTGGGGCTTACTGTGAGGACTTGCAGCAGCACTGGTCATTCTGAAGCAAATGGGTGGTGGTGGCTGGAGGACTCTGCCTGGGCCTCATGCTCAGTGGGGCCCCCTGCCCCACATTCTGGAAGAGGAAGCTAACGCACCCTACACACCTCCGTCCTTCTTTTCATATGCTTACACAAGATAAAATCAAACACTGCACACTCACCTCCTAAGCTAGATCTCAGTGAGTACTGTTCATCACCGACAGAATTGCCATTTTAGATGCTTAGCTACCATGTTGTTTCAACAAGGCCACCAAAGCCACAACCTGACAACAAACTACTCAATCCATATGTTCGGCCGTAATTTCCTGCCTGAGTTCCAGGCTTGTATTAACAAATTCCCACTGAACATCCTCACTGGAATGTTCTACAAACTCAGCACATTAATGAACAGAAGCTATCTGCCCCAATATCCACCCCTGGCAACAACAACAAAAAATCTATTCTGTAGAGAAAGATTCAGTCACCTTTTTTTTCCTGTAAAGTGCTATTCAATTCTTTGTCTCTATAAAGCAGTGTAAAGGCACACTGCCATTACAGTGTGAAAGCAGCCATAGGCAATATGTAAGTGAATGTGTACAGGTGAATTCCAATAAAACTTTATTAACAAAAATAAAGAGTTGACTGTTTTTAAGCGTCCATAAATCACCTACCACAGTCGCTCAAATCAGAAACTCCTAAGTTTTCTAGACTCCTCTTTTTCCTTGCTCTTTCAGCTTCCAATCATTGACTAAATCGTACTAGTCTATACCTCTAAATAGATTTCAGATCTCTTTTCTTCCATTCTATCACCAATGCCTTTAGATCAATCACAGTAATTTGTGATATTTTGAGCATGACCAACTCTTTATGGGCAAAAACAAAGCATAATATATGGCCACTGCCCTATGGTCTCCATTGTTTTTACTTTTTAACTCAGCAAATATTTATTAAGTCTTTACTATGTACCACACATTATATCAACCACTGAGGAGTGACTAATGAGAAAGCCATGGTCCTTCCCCCCATAAAGCTTCTGTAAATGCAATATTATTTTAAAACTATAAAATAGCACCTCTAAAAGTAGCTTGATTCTGTCTATATATCAAAATTTTCCCCCATATTAAAGGCCAATTAAAAAAAAAAGAATCTGTCAAATATTTACTAAAGAGAAATAAACCATATATATTCTGTATTTGAATATATATCAGTTGTTTAAAGTAAATAATAAGTATGTAAGCAAAACCATCTTACTTATCAAAAGACTAAGGTATTCTTTATCTTGTAATCAATTTCTGAAGCATGTATAAAAGGATTTGAGAATACTCTTACCTCACCTCTCGGCATGCCTGATTATTCTAAATATCAAACTTGGTTTGTATCAATGGAACTTGCTAAATAAGTTTAATTCATTATAGAAAAGATCATGCTGTCCTTATTAAATCTAAAATACATTTTCATCTTTGGAGTTATAACTCCCTTAGTCTAAATAAAAGGGGAGGGATGAATATTATATAAACCTTTTTTTTTTATTATTGAAGATAAACCAGAGAATCTTCTAACATGGCAATTGGGATGTTTTGATATCGTATTAAGAGAAAACTGGCTTATTTGAGGCTGGAGAAGAACTATAGGGCCATACCCCCTAGATTAAAAAAAAAGCTAAGATATACAAATAGATAGAGTTTAATATCTTATATACATATTACTACATGTAATATGTATATAATATACATAAATATCTATAAACGTAATGTAAAAATATTATATATGGAATATAATATAGAAGGATATTTATGCTTATATCGCTCATGTACATACTTATATATGTATTTATTATATAAATATATATAAAAGATGCTATTTATCTTAAAACATAGCCCCAGGAATGATAGCTCTGGAAGGGAGATTCAACTCAAGGTAGACCTTGAACAGTCAGAGCTGTCTGGAGATGGATGGGCCTCCCAGGGTGAGAAACTGCACATGAGAGGCTGCATGGCCTCCTGGTAAGACTCCACAAGAAGGTGTCAGCATTGGCAGGGAGCTAGCCTTGCTGTCCTCTGAGGCCCTGATTGGCCTGAGAGTCTGGGACTTTTTTGTGTATAGGAACTTTAGGTGACTGGAGATCTCTTTTACCCAGAAAGAAAGGGCATGCAAGCCAATGATGTGCTCGTGCTCCGAGAGAGGGAGCATTCAGGGAACATCGCGAAATAGTTGGCTTAGAAAGCAAGAGTGCGTGCCTAACACTCAGTACGGCATTTTTCATGGAGGCAAAAGAACAGATTCTCAGGTTGAATGTGGGTTCCAAGGACATCTCCTAGCTTCTGATCACTGAGAAAGAAAAATGGGTGAGTTGACTGTTTTGGCTCTGGAATCATACTGAGTTGAAATCCTACCTGAAAAAATTTACTTGATGTGAGACCGTAAGTTACTGTCAATAGTAGGTTATATTTGTTCAGTATATTCACTGGGTTTTACCAGGTGGAGTATTTTGCTACCAGCTTCATTAATGTCAGGCTTGGCCATGTTATTTGCTTTGCTCATTGAAGCTGAGAGGAAGTAGCACATGTGCCTTCTCATTCTGTAGGTTTAAGAGCCACTGTGCTTTCTACTGTCTCAATATTTCATCTGTCGGGATACAGCAATGTCACAGATAAGGGCTATTCTTTCAAAGCTGCTCTCAGAGAAAAGAACTGACATTATCCTATAATGCACATACAACACAAAAGGGAAATAAAGCTTTACTGTTGTAAGTCAGTGAGATTTGGGGTTATTACTTCAGCATAATTTAGTTTTTGCTATTTAATATACTATTTTAAAAACCACCCTCAGTTTACTTCTATAAAATGATGATGGAAAAAATATATTTTAGAAAAGTGTTGGAACGAATGAGTTCATTCATGAAAATTATTTGAAACAGAGTCTGACACTAAATAAATACTATTTATCATTGTAACTGAACTACACAAAAATCCTGAGATCAATGCCAATAATTTCTCAATGCACATTTTGCAATTATTGCCTGATAAACCAGGAACAATTATCAGTAACAAGGAAGATCTCACTAATAGATTAAATTAGCAAGACAGTTCTGGATCAGCTTTTATAAAAGACATTTCATCACTAAAATCACACGTGAAGGCAACGGGTACCACCACCATGCGGGAATGAAGAAACCTCGGCGTTAGACCTCCCCACAAACTGGGCTTCAGTTCTTCCTGTTTGAATTAAGGGGTTGGACTAGATGGCTTCCAGCGCCCCGGCAACTTGTGAGTGCGATGGCATTCTACAGAATACATTTCAACGTTACAAATGACTCATTCAGAGAACGAAATAGTAGAAGGTGGCCCTGGGGGACATTTGTTTATTCCGGTTCAGCAGCAATGGAAATTTGAATTCCAGGTGTCCAAGCAAAGTTCTGGAACCCAGAAAGGCTCTGTAGCATACCCAGGAGATGCCCTTCCTTTCATGGGCTCCCAAGCCTTGCAGGGATGGCAGGCAAAGAGCCAGGCCTTTGTATTCTGGCTTTGTGGACATTTTGTGGCTGAGTCTTATGGGAACTCTGACTGACATGTTTGACAAACAATATTCCACTCATTTATGTCCCCAGAGCACTGGTATGTGGGTAACAATCCAACACCTGCCACCCAGGACCAGATCAAACTAAAAAGGCCTCTGACATCTCCAGTTTCTATTGCTGTGATTTTATAGTCAGTCTCTAAGGGTCAACATAATAGCTGAGTTGTAGCTTTTTAGCCACACTTAGAGAAACCTTCCTTTGGAACTTCAATTTAAAAGACATAAAACATCCTATGCTGCTAGGTTTGTAGTGAAAAATGGCTTATGAGAAATGGCTTATGAAAATACTGCTGGTGGCAGTATAAATTGATAAAAAAAACCTTTTTTTTGGAAAGCAATTTTAGAATACCTACCAAGAACAGCAAAATAATTCATTTCATTACATCAAGTGACTCAACTACGAGAAATTTATTTTAAGGAACTAGTTCCCTAAAAAGATGGGGGGAGGGAAACTAAATGCAAAACCGAATTTTTCGCAGTGACTTCCATAACAGTGAAAAGTTAGAAGCAATTTAAAGTCTTCAAATAAGAAACTGGTTAAATAAATTGCACCCTATCCCTTCAAATGAATTTGATACAGCAGGTAAAAATCTAATTTAAAATACTACATATTCATGGGAAACGTCTATGACAGAGTTAAGGGAAGAAAGCCATAACATGACTCCACATAAAAAAGGAATAATTAATATGCTTGATTTACCAAAATGGCAAAATAATTAGTAATTTTTTTAAATTAATTTGTTGATTTCCAGCTTATGCTATTAGATATTCAAGAAATAAATCTTCGCAGGTAGGAAGCATTCAAGGAAAGTCAGATCATTCTGGTCTTATTCAGTTTGTTTTTCTTGTCCACCTTATTCAAAGCTTGCACTCGTCTATTTTCTCTAGGGAGAAATAAAGATTTTAGTACTATATGTAAAGTATTATAGACCTATGGGCTTGTTATGCATTTGGTGTTTTTGTATTTCTATTCTACTTGTAATACAGTTTGAGCATTGAAAAAAAAATCCAATGCCAAGACAAAATGGTCATGATTTATAAAACATATAACAACTTTTTTTTTATCTTATAAAGTCAATGCTTGTAAAAAGAACCCTGGGAAATAACACACAGGCAGAAGAAACCATCAAATAAAGGCAAATCGTGTCACATTATCTGGGGGTGACCATTAGTTTCCATTTGCTGTGAAGAAAGTAACTTTGGCCAAAAGCAATTTCACTGGCCAAGACATCCTCACAGGGCACTGCTTTTCCAGGAAGTCTTGTTCAGTCAGTGATTGCTTTTTGTGATTCAAGACCCTCTTTTTCCCTTTTTGCCAATTCCCACTTCCTGAAGCAAATCCTCAGTTTCAGGTTGCAGCCGAGATTGCCATTCTCTCTGCCAAGAAACCTGTGAGAGCGACGCTTTTATCTCTAAAGGAATGTTCTTGTGCAGGAAGCCAACACCCATTAGAGTAAAACTGACTCAGGTCTATTCAAATTTGCTAAAACTCGGAGGAGGTGTGGCATGGCAGAAGGACTTTCTGGGTTACACAGACAGGGGCTAAGATCTCAGTTAAGATGCTCCTTACTTGGTTTTACAATCTTTATCAAAGTCACTGATATTCTTTGAGACTTAGTTTCTTCTTTTGTAAAAAGGTAACAACAATTTCAACCAAGTTGCCATGAGGATTGAACAAGATAACATATGCAAAGCATCTGATTCGGTAACATTCAATAAATACTATCTATTATTATTATCTCGGTATTTTATTTAGCAAGCATAACTAATGGCATCTACCTGTTGATATATAAGCTAACTCATATGATCAAAAAATGTAAACTGTATCATTGCTCCATTTTTGACTTTTTCCCCCCTGGTGACTTGTATCGGCCAGCACCGAGCTCTTCATATATGTATATATGCTAAAAATTGCAAGAGCAAATAGGTAGAAAAGGGGAAAAAGAAACAAGAAGGGAGGTAAGGGTCAGGCATTTTTTAATTTATCAATATAAGAAGACATGTAACTTGAGTTTTATTTTTTTTTACATGATTATAAAGTTAAATAAATACCACTTTCTTTGTGACTTGAAGAAATGGTGTTGTTGGTTTTGTGGCACTTAATCTTTTTAGATGTCCATTTACTTTGGGCATTTGAACATTAACTCTCCTCAAGAGACATAGTTGATGTATCCATGAGTTTTCTGTGTGGAAGTGTTGAGGCTGCTCATCATTCAAATCTCCTTCTGTTGTGGGGGGCAGGAGGTGGAGAGCGTTTCCCATTGCGTGTTTTCTGTATGCCAAATGAAGGAAAAGCTCCTTGTGTCCTTGGCAACCAGGGCACAGGCACAAAACCTAGACTGAGCCAAAGATACATTCTGACCAGGAAATTAGAGTTGGAAGCAAGAGATGCCAAAAAGAAGTGAAGTTGGAACTGACTGTGGTGTCCTACAGCAACCGCAGTGGCCCAGGTCGGTGTCCAGTAGTGGCAGTTATGGCCTACAGTGCAAAGGGATGCCTCAGAGCCGTGAAGAAGTCACATGTCAGGGCTGCAGGGGTGTCCTGCACTGGATGGTACGTGGCCCTGGTCACACTGCTACTGTTGTTGCCTGGTTTCTGGACACTGTTTGAATCCTGTCTATTGGTCGAATTTACATCTTCAACTTCCATGAATCACAAAAATTCTCTTTTTCCCAAGGGAGTTGGATGCTGCTGCTTACAACCAAGGATTCTGGCTGGCACACCATTTTTCTCTTTGTGAGCCATCTCTAACACTTGATTCTGTACTCTCTTGGATGCTGCCTGACCCAGGTGCTTCTTATATTAAACTCAGCCTGGCCTCAGATCTCAGTCTCCATTGCCTTCTCCCTTGAAAACTCTTGGTGTTAAAGGCTTTGCTTAGGAAGGTGTTGAATGGGATGATGAATTGCATGTTAATTTTTAACTGTATTCAGGCTTTTTCTAGACCTAATAGTCTATTTGGCCCTGTGTCTCTTCACTTGTATTGCTGTGTTGTCTCTTCTCTGCCCATCTGTTTACACTTCCTCATTTCTTCTTAAACATATTATATTTGATGTGTACTAGGGTTGAATTGTGTATACTCAAGCTAAAACAAAATTCTTTTAGGGCATTTAATATACAACTTTGTTATGCATTTGTAAACACAGTCCATAATTTTTAGGTTAGTTTTGTTGCATTTTTTTGCAGAATTCAACCATCAGGCAATACCCACCAAGTGTGGTCATTCTGCCAGAAATGAGCTTAGGGCTTGCCCCAGTCAATAAACATAAAAACCACAGTTCAAAATGTCTGATAGACATGAAGATCTGAGTGGGGCCTTTCATGAATGCAACTGAGTTTAATGTAGTAAAAAATGACTTTTAGAGACACTTTCTGAATTTTCTACCCTGTTCCATAAATTGGGACATACTATCCACTCATAAATACTGGAAAGTAGTTCTCTGCTCTTAATTCTACAACTCCTGCCCCCACCCCTAATACCAAGGAGTAGGAAAGACTTCTCTGAGAAGTCTCAGGTTTTTTCTTTTATGTGTGTATGTGTGTCACATTGTGCTTTGCATCTGCTTCCAAGTGGAAGTAACCTGGATCAGAGCTCAGAGGTAGCTCTGGAGACCCAGATCTCTCTGTTGTTACTTTGAGGTGTGTGTTGGCCATGTTTTCTTGAGGCTAAGCTGGCTGGTTAAGTATGTCTGTTTACTGAGTGAAGGCAGCTCTTTCCAAAATCTAGATTTAAGGAAAAGGAGGAGGAAGCCTGCTCAAGCTGCATTCTCTGAACCAGCATTATTAGCCAAAACAAACAAACAAACAAACAAACAAAAACCCCCAAAAACAGTTATTTTGATCTCCATCTCTCTGACTTCTCTATCTCTCAACTGGTTTCAAACGCGATGTATACGGATGTGTGTATAAACACATGCCCTGTGAGATTGGAGGGGTATTGTGAAAGATTCAAATAGTTTGGTGTATTAAAACTCAACTGTGGGTAGAACTAGGTAGAGGTCATTCCAGACTAAGAGAGAAAAAATAAAGGTAAAATTTAATTTGTTCTCTCTTGGATTAGTTTTCTCAGTAATGGCAACATTTTTATTCTATTTCGTCTTGCATCATCTGGGCTGCCAGATGACGTTCCTCAAACGATATGCATTACATCATTTATTTAACATCTACCTGTACCAGGCACTGAGGTGGACACTAGAGGTGTCCCTCAGAATACAGAGACGTATGTAAGTAGCAAAGGAATGGGCCGCATGATGAAGGATCTTACGTAAAGTGCTAAAGAATGTTGGCATAACCTGGAAGTTATTAGCTACTTGATATCTCAGCCACCTACTTATCAAAGCAAGTCTACGATCTGTAGCACTGCTCTAAGCTGATCCTGGGACTTCGTGGATGTCACTGATGAGCCAATCAGTGTGAAGCATAGGCCATGTAGGAGGGCTGTAGGTCCCACCAACTCCAATCAGGACACTTACACTTTCACCCAAGCTATATACTGATGTGATACCTAAGAATTCTTCTGAAGAAAAGGCATTTTAGCTCAAACAAGATAAAAACCAAACTCTTATTTTTGAAGGAGAAAACTACTAATTTACAACACTTCTATTGAAGACCCTTCTGCAAAGAGCAAATGTTAAAGACTCAACTTATTTTATATGTGAAAGTGTGAGTCTCAATTTGCGTCTCCACATGTACAGGAAATAGCATGCCTCTGTCCTCTTTTTAAATCAAATCCAACGTGACTCTGAGTTGTCATCCTATCAGAGTGGCAAGAAGCCAGTCTCAGTTAGGAGGGGCAGTCCCTTTCTTCCCATAAGGACAAATCGAAATCTGGGAGCCTTCTTTGGTGCCCCCGAAAGAGGAGGGCTCTCTAATTCCCAGTCCCTCCTGGTCACCATGAATAAGCCTGAAGCGGCCCGTTGAAGTCCAGCTGCTTCCACGCCATCGCTGTGGGACTCTGCCAGTCCTGCACTCAGAGTCCTACCTTCTACACGTGCCGAGCAGCCAAGTGCTCTCAGGCCTGGTCTTTTTCATAGAGAACAAACCAGGACAGGGTCTGAGCTTGGACTGATTACTGAGCCCGTAGCCCTTCTCCATCTCGGAGGTGCCATATCCACTCTGGCCACATTTCTCATCTCCTCTCCATCAAGGACGTTTAGCATAGTGCTTTCAGTCAAGGCTGCAGCAAAATGCAATACACCAAAACCAAGACAAAATTATGGTCGTCTAGTGGCTTCTACTTTCTACACTGTAAAATTTCATGAAATGTGAAATTAATTAAAACCTGCTACCTGTTTAAAATAAAAGGCTGAAGAAAACATAATGGACATCAGTGTGTGTTGACACTTCAATAATATAAATGTAGGGTTTTATTTTTAAATAACTATGTAAAGTGTCGATTTTGTCTTTCTAATTGCTGACTCCTCTTCCTGGAAAATAACTCTGAATAGCCAAAGAAATTACTTTGCTCAGCATTTAGTTACCCTAGGGACGTGTGACCTTATTTTTTTCCGTTTCAAAAAGGGACAAACGTCAACTGCCCAAGGGCACTCTTCACAAAAGCTCCCTGGGCAGAGAGGGAAGGAGGTAGCATTTGAGGCCAAACTTTGGGAAGTTTTTCTCTTCTTTGATCCAGGGATCCAACAGGCACTGCATGAGGCCAGGTGACACTGAAAGTCTCTATTGTCATTCCAACTCCTCACAGTCTTAATGGGAACTCAGCCAGCTCAGGCCACTATTCTCCTCCGGGCTGGCATGGGGGCTGGATAGAGTTCTTGGCTGTGAGAAGGGGTCGACTGGGCGTGGCCCATTTGCAAAAGCGTAGAACCAAGAAGCATTCAAAAGTCCCATTTAGAGCCAAAGCAAAGCACCAATACAAGTTGGGCAGATGAAGGAAACTGGGTACACGATAGTCAAAATGACAACACCAAGACAGAATTAGCAGGGTCAGAATGCTCACAGCCTTTCTACTTGTCTCATGAGGGCGTGGGCTGGCTGTGAATGCTGCAGTTACTGGATCCTGATCGCTCTGGGGGAGGGGAAGAAGGCCCACCACCCCCAGGACAGCTACAGCCTGGCTTTAGTCAGGGCTCAGGCGTCACAGGCCGTGTCATCCCAGGTGTGGGCCACTGTGAACACTCTTGGCCCCTTGTCCTAACTCTAACTCCATGATATGGAAGCGGGTTGAGTTACCTTGTTGGTGGGCCACATCCATCAATCGCAATTAATGAAGCCAATTCTCTCAAATATCTTAAAATTGTCAGGTGAGTCTCTTACTTTTCCCATCGATCAGTGGGCAGGAGGCCTGTGGCCAGACAAATGCCCTCCCCTCCCTAAAGATGTAAGCTCTAAGAGCAACATGACAGAAGAGTAGAGAATGAATTCCAGCAAATCCTAGGGATTGATAGAAGTGCCAAGATCTTCAATAAATGGTAGCTGCAAAATTGTCACTTCACATATGACGTTGTTAGTCATTTTCAAGGAGAGGCTCCAAAGGCAACACTAGTACAAAGAAAATATAATTTCCAAAGAAATATAGGAAGTTCACATATATTAACTTTCCTTTATGTGCTAGAGTCTTTATCTTTATACTGTCTCTTTTGAACCTTAAAACATGCCTACAAAGTAAATATTATCTTCGCTTTTACAAAGGAGAAGATGGTGACATTTGGCAAATGGCCGAGCTGAGAACTGATGCCCAGTTCTTCTTTCTTTTTTAAAATTTTTATTTATTTATTATTTTAAAATTATAGTTGATATATAAATTCCCAGTACTTCTGATTCCCAATCAAGTTCTCTTTCCAGGATACCACTCTCCAGAAGGAGACCATCTCAAGGATACTGAGCATCATTTCGATATCTCCATACAGGTGCAGTAATTAGAAGAAATCAATCCTATTGATTCATAGTCACCTTTTATAGAATGTTCTAATTACAGCCAACAGCCTGGAAATGCATGGACCAAGCTACTCATTATCAAATCAAAACAGGAGCTAATTATGTCTCTCCCAAAGAACAGAATATGATTATATGGCTGCCTATTTATTCCCCAAACCCCATTTTGCAAACTGCCTTTGAAATTTGTGCAGAGTATTTTTAGAAAAACCCCAAACTGCTCTAGCCTTGGTCTGAGGTTGACAAAAGGACACAGACAGGCAATAAGGCAGGTCTGGGTGGCCAGCTTTCCCTGCGGTGGGGTGTAGGCCCAGCAGCTCATCTGTGGCCCGCTAAGAAGATGGTGACTCATGATGTCACTGCTTTTTTTCAGCCTCTGGAACCACAGGAATATGAGAGTTCACAACAGAAAAGATTGCATGACTATCAGAGAGAGCTTTCCTCCAGAAAACTGCATAGAACTCACTGGTTTACACAAAATTATAAGCAGCCAGAGGATCCTAGCGAAGGGTGTCAACATTTTCCTTAGGGGCTTAGAGGACTCAATTTTTCATGTCATATCAAATCAGATCTATGGTGGGAACATTAGCTGCCTAGGGGAGGTGATTCATTTCATTCCTTCATTCATTTTTCCTCTACTTCCAGAACACTTGTTTGTGCTAACTTCTGTAAGTATCAAGAATGCAATCAACGATATTGATGAGCAGTGTAGAGTCCCAGCCCTTAGTGCTTGGCACATAGTAGGGACTCAATAAATATTTACTAAATGAGAGAATGCTCTTAACAAAGCACTGCAGTGGTTCAGAGAAAGCTACCGAAAGGAAAGAATTTTTGATTTGGGTTTTGAAAGATGAATAGGAGATTGACAAGCAGGTAAGAGGTGAAACGAAATCCAAATAAAGGGAATGATATGTACTTAGACATGGAGGTAGAAAAGAGGATGGCATTTGGGTATTCACCAGCATCCCTGGGATACAGGACTGTGCATGCATAGGGATGGGTGAGGTATACAGAAGCTGAAGCTAGAGAAATCAGCAAGGGCATACCTGCTAAGCTAAATCCCCTGGACTTACCCTGTAGGCAAAGGGGCAGGCAGGCATCCTGACCAACATTTGTTCAGAAATGCAGCTTCAGAGCAAACACGGATGACTCAGCACAGTCTATTAGTATTTCAGAAGCCATGTTCAGCCCTCTCCTTGTGCTACTGGGTGGGCATGTTGTCTCTGGGCAGAAAGACCACCCGCCTGGTGTCACTGCATACACATCTGACTTCCATGGAGATTTTTCTAAGCCCCATAACATGAGGAAAGCTTATTCAGAAATCTGGAAGGCAAAATTCTCCCATGCTTTTACTTATACTTTTGTTCTTTTTTCCCCATTTGGTTCACATTCTTTTATTATTACAGTCACAGAATTACTTCTCTCTGCTGCTTCTTTAGTTGCCCAACAGAAAAACTGCCACCTCGAACATCTCTTTCTCTGATTGGCAGGTGATTCTACCCGTACTTCAAAGCCCAGTCAAATATCACCATGCATTTTGTTCAGCAAACATTAATGGGTACTTACTTGACACCTTCTGACCCAAGCCCTGTACAAATACGGGCCATTTTCATCTGACCCTCACAATGGACTCTCCCACCAACCACTCTATACCACCCTCACCAACTCTGGTGGATCTCCTCAACAAACCTCCTGGATACCACCCCCACCCCACATTCATCTTGACATGCTGTGCATTGGTTCAAACCTTAATTAAAGGTAGCAAAAAAAAAAAATGAGTGATAAGAGACAGAAAGAATAGAATAATAAGAATAATAAATGCAAAGAGTAGCAACCATTTATTCTGTGCTAACTCTGAGCCAGCCACTGCTCTAAGGATTTTCGTATTTATTAACACTTAACAGGATAGACAGCAACATAAAGGCTCCAGTGAGAGAGCCCGAGCAGGAAGGAGTGGAATAGGAAAGAGGAAGTTTGCTGCCAAGAGAGGTGTCAGCTTTCACCACTTCCTTTCACGATCACATCAGCCCACTCCAGTCCCTGCCCAGTGGTGGTCTCCCACTGTCTTTCATCCACCAAGGATTTTGTTCCCAGTGCTTCTATTCTCAGTCTCGTTCCTCTTCCCTATCAGAATCTGGAAGGAAGATGGGAACCTGACCCATTCAAGGTTTATTCTGCTGGAAGGGCATCAAATACTCCTCAGAACCACTGGATGGGAAAGCCCAATCTCCTTCAAATAAATCTTGAATGCAAGAGGAAGCCCCCGAAGGTGTTGGAAGAGGGAATAACATAATCCAGGTGGCATTTTAGGGTTGGCAGAGGGTTTTGGTTTTCCCTGGGCTCCTGGCTTCACATGCCGGCAGAACATTCTAAAGGAGAGCTCGGAGGATGAGGAAATGATCACAGCCGCTCAGGAGAACACTGCTGTTCACAGAGCCATAGAGTTGGCATCACACCTGTTCTCCAGTGAGTTTGAAAGACTCTGAGCACCTTGAACTAAAAGCAGCCTGCTCCGTCCCCTCTCACCCACAACCTTCCACCTGGCTGGCCGTCCAATCAGAGAGAACCGGCAATTTTTCCAGCTCACTGAGTGCCTGACATGGAATTATAGCAACTTCCCTGTGCCTCTCCAGCCCACCCTGAACTTCCTTGTCCTCATGGCCTACAGCCATGCTGCTGGCTTATGTGCCCCCAGTTGTACTGACCCAACCAACAGCCTCAGGAGCTACTGACCATCCCTTCCTTCGCTTCCATTCTGACTGCCCCACCTCTCCTGGCCACTCCCTCTCCTTCTTCAGGCATTCATTCAACAAACGATTATTTCACGCCTGCTGTGTTCTGAGTGCTCTGCTCAGGAGTGGAGGTAGAACTGTAAAAGTGGTCTCCAGAGCTTTGGCCTTCATGGAGCTCACGAAAAGTGAACAAACAGATGTGTGGAAGGGGCAATGTTGGGGAAAAACTAAAAGATATGGAGCAGAAAGTCGGTCTAGCATGTCATCCACTCCCTGGATGAAAAACTACAGAAATCACAAAGTTTAGATGAAAACTCAGCAGATACCATAAGTGTCGGTGTGAATTTCATAGTCATTTGACTCAAAGAGGGGTGAAGCTGTAAATTTATTTTAATAAAATTTAATTAAGATCATGGCAAACTTAATTGTTTCTTTTATGTGAATTTGGCCAATTGAAGATAACAACTTAGTATAAAGTTTTACCCTCTCTTCTTTTTTCCTTTCTCTCCCAGCATCATCTAAGTTGGGGAAAAGATGGGGAAGTGTTGGCTAACTGCTTGGCACTGGAGCTGTGTTAGAGCCACAGCCACACCTCTGTTCCTCCCCTGCCTCTCCCATCACTGACCTCCCGCCATGTGGTCGAGTCCACTCCTATCACCCCTGAGCCTTCTCTTCACTCTGTCTCTTAGAGCAGCATTCCCCAACCTTTTTGGCACCAGGGACCAGTGCTCCTCTGAGAACCTAATGCCTGATGATCTGAAGTGGAGCTGAGGTGGTGATGCTAGTGCTGGGGAGTGGCTGCAAATACAGATGAAGATTCTCTCTTGCCCGCCACTCACCTCTTCCTGTGTGACCCAGTTCCTAATAGGCCATGGACCAGTACGGCCTGTGGTCTGGGGGCTGGGAACTAGTCTTAGAGCCCCAGACTCTATGTTCCTAGATTCTGCGCCTCCAGAGAATGTTAAATATAGTTTAATAATCTAAGAATCTCTTTTCCTAATGAGGACGCTTTTTACCTCATATACAGAGCAATTTATTTTCCCTTTTCTTAGTACTCCATTCTAGGTCCAAGGCCTTATATTTGAATAACAGTAGCCTCATCAAAATGTTTTTACAACAAAACAGCAATATTTCTCCAAAGATGAACTCAGCTAAAATAAATAGATACAGTTTTTTTTAAATGTATTTTTTCCTTCTATCCTGCTACATGTAAAAAAAGTTCAGTTCAAAGTCTATTCTCTTTCCCCTGAACCATGCAGCCCTCCAAGAGCAAAGCCCGCTTTTCTAAAGAAAGATTTTAGTTTTGTTTGTTTGTTCAGTTGTCCCAGGTTCCAAGGTGCTAAAAAAAATTGCATGAATTATGGGAATAAATTTGCCTACAGATCTTAACAATGGTTATGAAAACCCTTCATCTCACACAGACTATTTGCATCATTCCAGAGATACATGTTTTACCAGTTGTGCCATTATCATAATGAATTCAAAATAAAAATATCAAGGACATGGGGGCTACATGCCCTTCTGGGTTACCCCTGCCTGTCCTCCTTCTTTAAGCATAACAAATGAAAGGTAACTGTCACCTTACTATTTTAAGAAATCACATGCTCAGGGGCCTATTTCCTTAAAAAGCTAAAGATCAGTCAACAACATAAATAGAAGAGAACTCAAGACATGTCTATGGTTAGTCCTATGGTTGGTTTAAAAAGAGAAAGGACTGTTCCTTTCCATATATATCTTTTCACAGCCACATTTGGGCTTTGGAATATATCCGTTGATTAAATTTAAGAGAGGTACTCTACCTCCAACCCTACTACTCAACAGGTGTTCGAGGTGAACAAGTTACACTGGGCATGGGTAAATCAAGGTGGAGAGGTGCTTATAAATACAACTCCGGGGTGGAAAATGTCCTAAAGCTAAGGCCAAAGTAGGAGGTACATAACATGCACTAGGCAGTCTAGGACAGCTTGGCAAGGCTGTCACAGTTTTGACCAAGAAATCAAAAGCTTTTTGGCCATCAGGATAGCAGAGCATGTAGTAAATCACAGGCTGCAAGGTATGAACTGCCGATGAGGGTGGTGCCTGTGTGAAGGCACCTTGCCGATCTCTAGGGAGCACTGATGGAATGTTGATGAATACATTCTGCTTGGGTGCCCACTCTTTAGGAGCCATGCTGATTCAAGGCCTTTTGAAGTCATATTGAAAGGCCAGTCCAACCCTTCACTGAAGAAATAAGGAAAATACATCCTACATGTAGTCAGCTGCATTTTTAGGGCCATGTGGTCCCATCACTCCTCATCCCTTTTTTCCAGGCCTGTGCTGAACTATAAATTTTTTAGAAAAAGATTCCAGATAAACACAGGCTCCTTGTTATTGGTGTAAGTTCAGAGCCCCTTTAAAGAACGGTGAACAAATTATTTCCTTGTTCAGTCACACAATGCTCACCGGTTATGCTCACATTTCAGGACTGCAAACTACAGTATGCAGGCAGTCAAACGAGGCTTTGATGTGTGCCCTCTGAACAGTAAAAGTTTATACTCCACCTTCCCAGAGGCAACCCTGGTATTCTGCACGAGGAGCAGAACATCCCCGATACTCTGCGCTGAGCATGGGCCCCAAAACATTTGGTTGTGCCTAAAATTCATTTGCCCTTTATCCCTCGGCAAGAGGAAAGGGAGGAACGGTGGGGGTCAGGTAACAGTGTCGCATTCATGATGCCATCCATTGCTTTCAAAAACAGGAATTGTAGTATTATAATAATTATGAACCCACTTCATATATGAATCTTCTAAGATCACACAGCTGGTGTTATGGCTTTAAAATGTAAACCCAGATATCCAAACCAAACATCTTCCATGCCTTATGTCCCAAAAGTCCTGCTAAAAGCAAAGGGAGGGGGATGGGGAACATGCATTATTTTCCAAAGCGCTGGGATATCAGGATTTCACAGATTTTCAAAGATGGTGCTAGAGTCTTTGGTAGAGTATATGGTTCTTTTGAAGTAAAGCCAGGGTAATGGGAAACACTAATTTGCTTTGTTAGATCCCTCCCCCGTTTTTTTTTTTTTTTTTTTTGGCTCTTCCAAAGCCCAGCTTTTTCAAGTAAAATGACATGTTAAAAGCATTTTTGCTTTGCTCAGTCTGAATGGCTACAATGGGACAGCAGCCCAGAGCATGCTGGGAAGAGGCAGAGTTCCAGGTGATGTCCAGTGACCCAGCACCGCCTCTATCCTGACCAGGACCTGCTGCTGCTGAGGCTAACGATGAGTAAGGCTCCCTCCAAACCAAACAGTTATTAAGGGAGATGCATTTTTAGACTGTGGCGGTCTGGTCCTGCGCTGGCGGCCTATGAGAGCTGTCAGAGCTCTACTAAGGAAAAATGGAAGGGACGAGCATTTATGGTTGAGTGGTGCTGAGAGACTGAGTCCTGTGCTAACTGATCTACATGCTTGGTGGCATTCCATCTTAACAGCATCCGTGTAAGGTACAACTTTCTAAACTTATTTTGGGAGATGATAATGATGAGGTTAAGAGAGAACTGACTTGCTGACCAGAAAAAGTCACCCGAGCTGGGACACACAGATTTAACCCCAGATCTCCTGAATGCAAAGTCTGTTTTAATTTTACTATGCCGATTCCTGGCAGCCGGATTTTAATGCCCTTGGAATTTTCCACGTGCTCTAGATTCTGGTTCCTTAGGAAAAGAGTTAAAAACAACGGAGGGCCGGGCATTCCATATTAACAATGCCCAGCTCATTTTTGTTTTTAAAATCTCAACATGCACCTCTTCCCCTTGCTATGGAATTTGTGGCCAGTGCTGTCTGTATACTCTTACTGATCCTTGGTAAATTAAGTAGAGAAACTGAAAATAAGTAAACGTTTATAGCTATTCGACAAAGTAATTTTTTTTTTATTTTGCAGTAAATCAAATATTTGGGCTTCAATTATGCATCTTTTTTTTTCATTTTCTTTTTCTAGTAATTCATTTTTATTGTGGTTTATAAAAACACTAGTATGTAATGGAATGGGGATTAAAGAAATAATACTGGTCACCCCAAGTTCGAGAAGTACCATCGCAAAGTCTAAGAGATCTTTGAAAGCAAGGCCCGTCTTTCAGCATTAATTAAATGAATGCTCTGAGGAAGGTCTGGATAGCTGTGGAATCCTTCACTTAAGGAATGGCTTGTTGCTGAAAACTATTTCTGACCTGTGCCACTTGCCGTCTCACGCACTTACGATCCAAGGGAGGATAACCAGCGAGGCCATGAAAAGCATGGATGCTGGAGTGAGAGGATTTGAATTGGAACCCTGTGCCTGCACTTAGCAGCTATGTGATCTCGATTAGGTTGTTTTGCTTTGACCGAGTCTCCTCCTCTACAAAAATAAGGCATACATTAGGGAAATAGAAATCAAAACCACAATGAGAGGCCAACTCACACTCAATAGGATAAAAAAAAATGGAAAATGATAAATGTTGGTCCAGGTGTGGTGACATGAGAACCTTATGCGTTGCTGGTGGGAATGTCAAATGGCCCAGGAAAAACTGGCGGTTCTTTAGAATATAAACACACAATTCTGTGTAATCCAGCAATTCCACTCCTCGTTTATACCCCAAAGAACTGAAAACAAGGGCTCAAGCAGACACTTGTACGCCATGTTCACAGCAGTATTATTCACAAATTACAAAAGGTGGAAGAAAGACCCTCTAATGTCCATTGATAGATGAATGGATAAACAAAATGTGGTATATACTACGATGCAATATTATTCTCCTTTGTTAGAAGATAAAGTGAGGCAGATCACAAATGTTAGGAGCTGATTTGAGCAAACCTTAATTCAGATTGGACAGTGCCAAACCGGAAATGATTAGGATGCTCCACGGGCAGTAGTGAAAGGAAGTCTTTTATAGAGAAAGCGAGGAAGCAAAGCAAGGAAATCATTTAATTGGTCATCCTTTGCACAGTTGCCTTATTTGAGAAAGCCTAATTGGCTGCTGGCGGTCGGCTCTCCTTAGGTGTTGCTTTAGTAAGTAACCTCGAGGCAGTCACAGGCTTAGTTCTGGTTTGCTTACAGAGGCCACCTAGGCGTTAGAGCCAACCCCGTCTAACGGCCTCCTTGTTTAATTTTACGTCCTTAAAAAGGAAGGAGATTCTGCCATATGCGACAACATGGATACACTTTGAAGACATTATGCTAAGTGAAATAAGCCGGACGCAGAAGGACAAATACTATATGATTGCATTTACACGAGGCACCTAGAATGGGCAAATTCAGAGACAGAAAGGAGAACGGAGGTTACCAAGGGCTGGAGGGAGAGGGGAATGAAGTTATTATTTAACGGGTGCCGAGTTTCAGTTTGGGATGATGAAAGAATTCTGGAAATGGATACTGGTGACAGTCGAACGACACGCGAATGTACTTACTGCTACGAAATTCTATACTTAAAAATAGTTAAAGCGGTAAATTTTGTGTAATGTATATTTTGCCACAATCAAAAGAGAGAGCAAAACAGTTAAAAGTATTTTTCCTCCTATCCTACTGATCCCTAACTGCTGTCAGCATATGCAGTCGTTTTGAGCAGAGACTGAAAGAAAACATGCAAAAGCCCTGGCTGAGGGGCTCTGTAATATTTCGGATTTTCCAAATGTTCTGTAGTAAGTGAGTATGCCTTTCGTGATTGGGAAATAGAGAAGATACAAAAAATATGTTATTTTTTGTTTAAAAGCAGAATTTAAAAACCAGTGTTCTTCCCCATGAGCACTGAGAGGGTTTTGTCTTTGCTATAGAAGCAGGCCACGGAGCGGCTATTTTTATCTAAGGGCATCACCACAACCAGCTAACCCAGCCACAGTTTGTGTGTGTTCAATGTCTCGGGCTATTTTCAGACATTTAGATGATTGGTGAAACCCCAGCGGCGCTTGTCTGGAAGATGTTGGCTCTTAATTCCTAAGGTAAATTTAAGGCACATGTATTACCGTCTCTTTTCAGTCATCTGTCTTTGAAGTGGGCTTGCCACTGAGCTTAACTTCAAGGTTTTCCCCCAGCGCTGCCTTCGTCTCACTCAATTACTGCGGTCGGTGGCAGAATTGCAGGCAGCCTTTGGAGGGTGCAGCTAGATGTTCTCATTCAGCAAGTTCTAATGAGGCAGCTCCCGGGTCCCAGGCGAAAGGGACGCACAGAGCGCTAGGCGAGGTTTCTGCTGATGAGGAGCTCACAGCTGACAGGGGGAGACAGATGAGTAAACAAACGAAGAAATGGAACGTGACGGACTTAATTACGGAGCTCACCGAGTGCGGTGAAAGCACAGAGACTGTACAACTCTGAGAAAACCTTCCTGTGGCCACGCCGTCTAAAACGGAATGGCCGGCGGCCCCTCCCCACCTTCCTCTTCCTCTCCCACTCCCATCCGTCGCTGTTTGTTACACCTCCTGTGCAATTTTCTTCGTCCTTACAAGCTCACACCATCTGTTTATTTACTCGTGACTTACATGAGGATAAAAGCTCCAGGAGCGGGGACACCTTGTCCCTCTCAGTCACCACTGTACCGCTCTGGGTAGTGGCGCCTGCAGCATTGCCACCCAGCAGCTCTTCGGGGACAGTGACCTGCGAGGAATGGGTGTAGGACTAAAGTTCCGTTTTCAAACGAGCCCTATGTTGCTTGTTTCGGTGATCACAAGTTTATTTGGCATGGCTTTGGGGGGAGACTTAGAGGTTAGGGAAAAGCAGCTCAGGACGCTTCCCTCCTAGCTGTCCCCTTGTGACACCACTGTCCCATAGCTGCTCAGAGCTCCAGGGGGCCCAGAGTTATTCACTTTTAAATGTATAACATTCTGAAATGAAGCAATGCCAGAAAGAGGTTTACAAAAATTATGACATGTTTTAAATGTTGTCACCTAACAGATGAATGTTTTAAAAACAGAATGCAATGTTATTTTGTTAGTCACAGAATCATTCAAGTATCTCTCAAAAATTGAATTATAGTATACCTTGGACAATGTATTCGGGTAACGGGACAGAAATTTAAAATAGTATGATAAGTGATTTCTCTTAATCCTATGGGTAACCTCATTTGGAGAAAATGCCTCAAGCCTGATCTATTCACATGAAACCCCCATATCAAGCACTTCTCAGGTCTCAACCCCATTGCACTATGCTCTGCATAGTCCCTTCCTGGCACAGTAACTGCTCACCTAGTGGCTTAGGAAAAAATGCTAAATGAGCACATGTATGAAGGAACAAATGAATGAGTGAAGTCGAGAAAGGAAGATCCCTGGGATGACTATACGAAAAAGTGTTGCTTCATAGCCTTCTGGGCTAAGGGACAGGTGGTAACTGCGAACAAGACAGAGATGCAAAGAATGCAGGGGGCACAGTCCCATGTCCAGTGTGAGGGGTGGCAAGGGCCCAGATCCACTGGGCTTTGGGAAGAGCGTAGAACGGAGGAGGAGGCGCTGAGGGTCTTTAAGGAAGACAGCAAATATGACTCAACTTGCCTCTCAGAAAGATCACTTTGGCCCCAGTATAGAGCAGGGGCCAGCCAATTATGGCCCCTGGGACAAATCTGGCCCTCCACCTGTCTTCATAAATAAAGTTTTATTGGAACATAGCCAAGCTCATTCATCTGTGTATTGTCTGCTGTTTTCACATTGCAGTGGCAGCACTGAGTAGCTGTGATGGAGACGATTGGGCCCACAGGGCCAAACATATTCACCACCTGGCCCTTTACAGAAAAAAAAAAATTTGCTGACCCCTGGTATGGAGGAAAGGGGAAGTGAGTCCAGAAGCAGGGAGACCGGTTAGGAGCCTGCCAGGAGCCAGCAGGGTAAAGACGGAGCAGAGATGCTGAGGGAGTAGAATTGCCAGGACTCAGTGTTTGGTAGGGGACGAAGGACGGGTGCTCATAATGACTCCTGGGGGACCAGGCAGATGTCCTATCATTCACTGAGAAAGGAAAATAGCTTTGGGGGCAGGGAAAGAAGATACTGACTCTGTTTTTCAACATGTTGAGTTCGAGGTTCCTCTGGGACATCCAGGTACAAATGGATGGCAGCAGGATCACCAAGCCTGGAGCAGCCTGGAGACTGAAAGCTGGACATCCTCAGCACATTACGAGAGGTGGCCAAACCCGCAGGAGAGAGTGTGTGCACAGAGACTGAGGAGGGAGGTCTGAGCACTGAGGATGGAGCTCTGGGAACCCTCCAGAGCTCAGTTAGGGGCACACAGAAGCCCAGCCTCCGTGCCAATACCTACCTCCCACCCAGAAGCCCAGTGCCCTGCTTCCCCCTCCCTCTTCCGCTGAGACAGAGTGGGGCTGGGGAGCCTTCCTCTGCCTTCCAGCTCTAGGAAGATATCCTTTTCATCAGAATGGCCCCAGCCAGAGAGGCATGTGGGAATCAAATCATTTTCTGTTTATCACCCCAAGTACTGTTCTCAGGTCACATCAAGGTGATGCCAGAGGCTGGGATGAAAAGGGGACTGCCACATGAGGTGCTTGGAAGCCTACAGTGACGGACCAGGTTTCTCTTCTCAAGTTAAGGAACTATCTATATGTTTTCTTCCAGAGACATTTTAGTTGGAACCCTGTCCCCAATCATGACCTTAGCTCTGGGCTTAGAAGGATGACATATAACATGTATACATGTATATACATAGATGTATATATGCATATGATATATAGCATATATAAATGTCTATCATATAATACATGGTGTCATATAACATATGATGTGACATATATGACACACACACACACACACACCACACACACACACTTTATTTTTGGTCCGACTGGCAAAGTGACACCCCAAAGAGGAGTTTGCAAGTAGGTCACCAAGTTCATAGCACAGGTAAAAATGTCCCATGTCTTCTGACTCTAATCCTGTGTTCCTCCCTCCTAGTTTCCCCTCAGTGTTCCATAGGCCTTAGCCACCTTGACATGAATCTGAAGGCTGTCCCTCCCTCCTGCCCACATCTTCCCCTCAAGCCCCACCTTGCCAAGGAAGGTGTCAGGGAGACACACGCAGGCGCAGCAGTAAGAATTCGGGAGTGGAAAGCTCATTCCCCACACCAGAGTCCCCTTGATCACTTCAGCCTCCCGCCCTATGCTGCCTCTTCCTGCAGAGATGCAGTGAGTGCCCTGGTTGGTGGGGACAGCTCTTGCTCCATGGCTCCCTTTGGGTAGCTCCAAAAATCCTGAGCCTGGGGATGTGCTTGATTCTCCCCTCCCTCCACAGTGATTATGAGGCAGTAATTACGGCTTAGTGGGTCTGCTCTGTAGATTCCAATGTTTTTATGGTCTAACTATTCCAAAGTCAGGCGCGTTTGGCTTTCCCACTGATCGCACACTCCAACAAGGTTCTTATATTGAAAGTCATCTCTTGCTATCCATCATGCTGAATCTTGCACCTGTTTTTCAATTCGTTCCAACAGTAGGTGGAAATTAGGTAGGTTGTCAAATTCTCAGAACAATGAAGCAGGCATTTTTTAAACAAAAAATTGTGTAAGGTGTGGGAAGGGGGGTAGGTTGGCTCTGATATTTTGTCTTCGTGGTAATTTACATGAGACTCACATGCTTTACCTCTCTGAGGAAGAGGAAGTCTGAAGCTGAAAACATTGTGTTTGGTGTGGGAACGAGGCCTATCACAGTCTGGCCCTGCCTGTCCTGTTCAGTCACAATGACTGGCTGCTCGGAAGCGAAAATTCAACTCTCCCTCCAACATGATCCAAACCTCCCAGCCTCTGGGCCTTTGCTTGAGCATCTCCACTTTCAGCCTCAGCTTAAGCCTCTAAGTGACAGGCCCTGAACCAAGACTGAAAGAGCATGAACTACCTCAAGGCATGAACCCTCTGATCCTGTGTTAGTTTCCTAGGGCTTCTGGAAAATGAACTAGGTGACTTAAAACAACAGAAATTTATTCTTTCACAGTTCTGGGGTCCAGAAGTTTGAAACTGAGGTGTCAGCAGGGCCATGCTTTCTCTGAGAGGTAGAGTCCTTCCTTGATTCTTCCTAGCTCCTGGCGGTAGGTGGCGATCCTTGGTGTTCTTTGCCTTACAGCCGTTATCACTCCAACCTCTGCCTCTGCTGTCACATGGCCTCCTTCCCGTGTTGCGTCTATGTGTCTCTGTGTCTTCATGGGGCAGTCTGCTCTTCTTATGAGGACGTCAGATATATTAGATAAAGGGTCTGATGACTTTATCTTAACTTGATTATAACTTCAGAGACCCTATTTCCAAGTAAGGTCACAGTCAGAGGTGCATGGGGTTAGCATATCTTTTTGAAAGATACAATTCAACCCATCATAGTTCCTATTCACTTTTCAAGGCTCAGTCTAATATCCTTGGGGAATGCTCCTTGGTGCCCCAACCAGTTGGAGCTTTTTCTTCCTCTGCCCTCCCAAGAATCAGTCTCCATCTTCTGGTACTTATCTTAAACTGTCTCACAGATGTGTTAATTTGGAGAGCATGACCTCCCACAAATGGGTTGAGTAGGGATTAGAAATTGTTCATTGGGGCTCAAGATACTATTTCCTGCTTGCGCAGCCTCTCGTAGACTGGAGAGTTTCTGCATTCATTCATTCTGTGGCCCTACCTGGAACTCTGCATAATGCTCTGGCCCAAGGAAGCCTCTCACAGAATCCAGGACTGAATGGAGGCACCGGCACAAACAAACCACAGCTGGCCAGGAAAGCCTTGGCTAATGGATGTCCCATGGATGCCTCTGTGGCGTGTGCCTCCACCTGCCCGCCAGCCAACGAGTGTCCTACCAGTGATTTCTCTGGGTACTGCTGAATCCAGAAAGCGGGCTCTTCAAGAGCAGCATGTGGCTTGGCCGAGTCAGGGCCACTTCCTTCCCCACCCTGGTATTCTTAGCTCCCTGCAGCAGCCCAACTGGCAGGCCAGGCTGCTTCCCTGCCTACATTCCTAAGCCATCTCTCTTGGACAAGACGAATACTTACAGGTCTGCCTTCAGCACTGGTGCGAGGCTTGCTGCTCCTTGAGAGACTAGCAACTGGTGACCTTGGCTAAATTCTAGATACTGCACAAACCTCCAAGTTGTCATTATTAGCCCAGTGCACAGGGCGGGAGGACTTCATAGTATAGAAATCATCAGAATGAGGTACTCCACTACATTTCAAATCCCAACTCTGTCTTTTAGGAAAGCTCTGACCTTGGGACAAAGTCATGTAATTCGGTAAGCCTGTGATTCATCTCATGTTGAAGTGGGTTTAATGACAATTTCTTGGCAGCATTATTAGAAGGAAGGCTAATGGTTACGAATATGGGTTCTGCAGTCAGCAGCCTAAATCAAATGCAGACCATCAACTTGGAGCAAATCACTTACCCCATCAAGCTGTAGTGTCTTCGGCTGGGCTGTTACTAGTCAGGATAACTGTATTCATTTCCTATGGCTGCTCTAACAAATTATCATGAATTTGGTGCCTTCAACACACAAATTTATTTGTTTATAGTTCTAGAGGCTGCAGGTCTGAAGTCCTTTTCATTAAGCCAAAACCTGGGTGTTGAAAAGGCTGTGTTGAAAGGGAGACTCTACGGAAGAACCCATTTCCTGGTCCTTTTTAGCCTCTAGAGCTCCATTCCTGGGATTATGGACACTCTGTCCTTCAAACTCAGCATCTTCAAACTCCCTCTCCTCCCATCATGATATCACCCCCAGCCTTCTATGTCAAATCTCCCATTGCGTCCCGCTTTTGAGGACACTTCTGATTACACTTAGGGTCCACCGGATTAATCCAAGATAATCTTCCCATCTCAAAATCCTTAAGTTAATCACACTACAAAGTCTTGTTTGCCATATGAGGTAACATTCAGAGTCCAGGGATCAGGACATAGATTTCTTTGGAGCCATTATTCAGTCTACCACCACAACATCAAAAATATGCATCAACCAGTGTCACCACATGGCACAGATACTCGGGATGGTCCCTCACTTTCCTGCCTTGTGGAAAAAGCAGAGGATGGGGAGTAACTCAGGGAGATCATGTCGGCACTATTTACTAATTGGGTTTGAACTATTTCAGTATTTTGGTACTCAACCATACTGGGTGAATATGAGCCTTGCTATTAGAGACTATTTCAGAGAGCAATCATCGTGATTAGATTACACAATCCATGTCAAGAAGTCAGTACCATGCCTGGCATACAGTAAGAGCTTAATAAATGTTAGCTATTAATATTGCTATTGATAGTGATATGGTGCCGCCCAGGGGCCTGCATTTTGTTCTGAGTGGATTAATGTCACCAAAAGACGAGCTCTCCCCCACCTCCAGTCTGCCTCTCTGCTGTCCCTTCAGGCAGCGCAGATACCCCAGCACGCCTGGGTGCTGGCGCTCTTGGATGCCAGTTCTCCCATCTTTCTCCACTTCCTCCCCACTTTTCCCTGTATTCCCCCCCCCCCCCCCCCCGTATTCAGGACCCGATCTCTCTCTCTCTCTTTTTTTTTTTTTTTGCAGTTGGCACTCCAGTAAGAGAGTTGGGTCGACACACCCATTCATCAGCCCCCCATTTGCCCAGAGAATAAATTATGCTTCCCACTTCCTCATCTACATACACGAGCTGTGGCCAAGAATGCACTGAAGGCTTCCAACTGCTTGAAAGATGGCCAGACATCCTGACCCTGGAGTTTGTCCACTGGAGCCAGGCTCTGACAGTTGCGAAATGTCTCCTGCTCAAAAGTCTGTTACTATGGGTCAACTGACTGGCTGAGCCTGGAGGAGGGCTTCGGCCATATCTGTCCCAGTGAACTGACTATGAGCCTGCTCACAGCCTAAGGAACTGCCTTCTCATGGAGCCAAGTAAATGCCTGCCTGGTGGACTCTTCTACAAGGAGGAAGGTTCTAGGCTTCCCTTGGTGCTAATGGCCAGTTAATCTTTGAAGTTTAGCTCTCCAAATACCTTTCTTTTTTTCTTTTTTTTTTTTTCGTCTAATACTTAGAGCACCAGTCAGAATCCTTGCCATGTTCTAAAAATCCAAACTCAGTGATAATAGCTATGGCTTATTAAGTGCTTATTATGTGCTCAAGAGAGCGTAAAGAGCTTAACTTACGTCAATCCTCCAATTGTAATAAAATGCTAAAACTGA
Source organism: Eonycteris spelaea (assembly GCA_003508835.1). NCBI lineage: Eukaryota > Metazoa > Chordata > Mammalia > Chiroptera > Pteropodidae > Eonycteris > Eonycteris spelaea. The sequence goes on along the minus strand of PUFA01000030.1, from coordinate 3,322,011 downwards.
GGTTTACACAGGTTAAGTAACTTATAAATGGTGTTTCCAGGTCTTCAACTTTGAATGTCAAAGTCTTGTTTTGTTTTTCCTGCAATATCATACTGCCTGTGAATGACAATCCTTGCACTCAGAAGTTTCTATCTAGTGAAAGAATATTTTATAATTAAACAACTATTATTTCCTGCCTTCTGAACAAGATGGTTAGAGCTTGAAAACAGAGGATGTCTCTCCTATATCAGAAGATAAAAGCCAGTAACATCTTGAGAGACCACCTGATTTAAACCCCCACTATGAGGATGGAGAAACTAAGTCACTGAGAAGGACAAAGACTCCCCTAAAACCCACACTGGGTATATAGAAGAGCCAAGACAGGAGTCCACCTTCCTAGAACCCAGCCCACACAAGTTCTCCCCACTGCCTGGGCCCCCAGGGGAAAGAATAATTAGGATTAGGGTTGGTAGATTTAGCAAAAACCAAAATAGGATGCCCAATTCTGTTTGAATTTTGAATATACAATAAATTTTGTATATGTATATCTCAAGCAATATATGGAACATACTTCTACTCAAAAATTATCCCTTGTATATACGGAATTCAAATTTAACTAGGTCTCCTGCATTTTATTTGGCAACTCTGGTTGGGATGGATCCCTGGGTGGTTAGGGCTTTGGGAAGGGGTGAGGGTAAGAGAGCTGCATCCACCCCTTGGTTGATTTATAGCGGATTATAGGAAATTCAGAGAAATGACCTAAGAGCCACAGCGAGAGGAAGACAAGGCACAGGTCTGGGTGATGCCCAGTCAGAATCCACAGCATCCAACCAGTCAGAAAGTCCATACTCACACAAAACCCTCCAGGAAGGAAGGAGGCAATGGACATGGTGTGACTGTCAACATGAGCAGGAAGGAGGCAGCACAGAGGAGGGAGAGAGGGGCTCAGCCTAGGTGAAGGACTCCTGGACAAAGGGACAGTTCTCAATGGAAGCAGAATTCTTCTAAGAAGTGGTGGTCACCAGGAAGAGGGGGTAGTAGTGACAGGGCATCCCAGGCAGAAGGAACAGTTCAAATATGCCTCCTGATTTTTTTTAATTCTCCAATGCTAGCCCTTCTAGTGTCTGTTAAGCTTGCTACAATAGGAAAAAAAAAAATCCAAGATGTGGCTTAAGAATTTTCAGTCACATTGGCACCACTTCCCAGCTATGTGACCTGGACACACAGAACAGTGCTGAGTTTTTTTTTTCTTTCCCCCTTAATAAAATGAGATTCACAGGACTGTTGTTCAAGTAAGATGAGAAAATGAGGATACAACTTGATAAAGTGTTGGTATGAATGTTAGCTCTTACTGCAGTAAATGCCACTGTCTACTGACTGAATGCTGTTCTGTATTTCCTCTTCCCATCAAAAACACATCAAGATCTTAAGGCAGATCCCATTTGTGAATCAAGTCCTCTGCTGCTTTATCATCACTGGCCCTTCTAGTTTGAGAAGAGAGTAATTGAGTGATTTGAGGTTGTGAAGGGGCCACATCCCCCTGGGTCTCTGGTTTCCACCATCATTTTTGGAGACCTGCTTTAGCTCTCAGCAGCACACTGGCCGCTACTAAATAATTTTCTGTAGCAGTAGGTTGTAGGAAATCGTCCCTTCATGTGTAAAAGTTTTGAGAATGAAGTCAAGTAAATATTATCAGTGTTAAAAAGTAATTATGTGGAGAGACAGGGGTGGGAGTTGAGACAATGGGGAGCCAAGAGAACAAGGAGGGAAGAGGGGAAACAAGGAAGAGAGGGGAGAGAAGTAGTAAGCTGTGCTAGGATCTGGTTACTCCATTTGTAAGTTGGCACCTTTGGAACTGAAGTGAATGGTAGGAGCTCCCTGAAACATTTTCCTGATCTAGAAAAAGAAGAAACCCTATTTGCAGATGGGCTGAGCTGACAGTTATTTAAAAACATTGGAAATTTTACTAATATTTATGTAATGCCTTATGGTACACATGGTCCATTCTGACCCACCATCCTTCTTGAATCTCAAATGACGTTGAAATGAGTAAGATAATGACTGTTGTCTGTATTTCATACTGAGGAGATCAATAATTTTCCCCATATCGACTAGCTAGTACATGGCACAGCTAATTGCTATGGGACGACTCGCTCTTCTCCATGACTTGAATCCACAGAGCGCCTGCTGTGGGCTGGGCCTTGTGGTACGTGATGGGAGTGAAGTCAGCCAAACCGAACTGGTCCCTGCCCTCAAGGAGCCTCCTGTCTATCACACTCTAGTGAAAGATACAATGAGTCAAATAACAATCTCTTAAAGAGTAAAACACAGGAGGGATAACTGAGGTGGGGAAGGATGTAGGAGAAGGCCTCTTTGCAGAAGGGAATTGTAGGCCGAGAGAGTGTGAATGTGATTCACCCAGACCTGGAAAGAGGCATTCTAGGCAGAGGGAAGAGCGTATCCGAAAGCCCTCAGGCATAAAACTGCAAGGACCCCATCATGGGGGGAGTGTAGCTTTTCAAGGGGGAAAGAAGTAAGGTTAGGTGGAGAGTTAAAAGAGGGTAGCTCAATGGTTCCGAGTAACTGTAAAAGACATGGAAGAAGTAACAGCTTCCTGCTTTTCCGAGATTTTTAAGTGTCCCAGTCACACACTTAGTAGATGTTTTTGAGGTGCTAAGAAACTTGTTTTGTCTGTAACTGCACTTTTTAAAAAAAAGTCTGCATTTATGTTTTCCAAGTACGATAATTAGTCAGAAAGGCTTCATATTATATAATTCCATAGATGTTATGCTCCTCACTAGTTACACAAATAATTGAGTATGCCTCATAAAGATGACTTAATTTCGCAAATGAGTTGTACTCAAGTAAATATTTACTTCTAAATGCAATTTTGTCGAAAAACCTCTCAGAACACTTTCATTAAGCTTGCATGATGCATAAGCTATGTAGTTATTAAATCATTATGCAGAGGGGTGATAACTTTTAAATAAAGAGAAACACATGCTTTCAATGCATCAAACACTTATATGGGGTTACTTACATGCCAAGTCTTGCGGTAACCACAATAACTTGGATCTTTGATTTCTGTATTAGCGTGTGCTCTCTCTTTCTCTCTCTTATTCTCTCTCTCTCTCTCTCTTTCCCGCTCTCATTCTCTCTCCCTGCATCCCCATTGACAAGTCCAAGATAAAGCAATGATCTCTTACTCTCTTACCTTCTTTCCATCTCCCTGCACCAACCCTGGTCAATTACCACATACATGGATCCTCAAAGCAGACTTCAACATGTCCTAAGTCCCCTCTTGTCACCTTTCAGTCCATTTTCTACACAGCAGGCAAGTGAATTTTGTAAAATCTAAACCATATTATGACACTCAGTTGTCTAATACCTTCCAATAACTTCCCAAATTACTTAGAATAAAACCTAAACCCTTACCAACAGCAAGAAAGCATCAGTCACCAGACCCAGTCACTGCCCACCTGTCCCACTCCTGACACACAGCTATACCCTTAAGCTCTCTATGCCCCAGCTGCAGGGGGCAGTTCTCTCTGCCTTGATCACTTAAGCCGGTTCATCTCTCACCCCAGGAACTTTCTGCCATCACCGTCTTTCTCCCGGTGATGCTCTTACTCCAGTTCTTCGCAGCATGGCTGACATCTTATCATTCAACCCTCAGCCAGACTTGCTTCCTCTGAGAGAGATTTTCTTCCTTCTGCTCAATCTATCACATAACTCTGTCTTATTTTCTTCACAACACCTACTTCTCCCTGTTTGAATTTAGCTTGCTTCTTTCTCAATTTTTTATTGTTTGACTCCCCTCCCCCACCCCCTTGGCTATATATCTCCATGAGAAGGAGAGAGCTTCATATAGGTCCTAGTCCACTATAGATGTTCTATAACATTTGTTGAATAAATAAATTAAGACATGATACCTACATGAAAGATCTACCATTTCTAAAATTAAACTGAACAGAAGGCAATCTGAAATAATTGCTAGAGTGGATGATATGAGCCTGAAAAGAGAGAAGCAGATTGTGTCAATCATCTCTTCCCCCAAAATGAGTGGGAAGGTGTTTCCATCTTTTCCTGTGTCTTCCAGTCTAATTGTAGCTTTCTTCTAAACAGCATCTCCCTGTCCCCATCTATCCGAGACCTAGAACAGACACCTGGCAGCAACAGTTTTGCAACTAGGGGGAATGACAAAGAAAATTCTAGTGCATTTCCATCACCCACCATCAAGAGAGGTGTCTTTAACACTGACTCGTTCTGTCCCACGTGTAAGCACTGGACACTGACGTGCACGGTGATGAGCTGCTCACCTAGCACCGCTGAGGATGGACACAGAGGATTTGGGATGTCCTGTGGGATAAACGGGTGTGCCTAGTTCAGCTGTGAGAGCTCCCTCTCCGTGAGGAGAGCCTGAGCCGACTCCCATCAGGGTCGCACGTGAGAGCTAGCAGTATGCAATTACGGAAGGCGAGTCTCGAGATCCAAAATCAACTCTCACTCCAAGAAGTGAACGGCTTACTCAAATGCAGCAAAATAAGGAAAGCTCCTGGTTTCCCCAGAGGTGGTAACCACGCTATTTAAAAGACATTTAGCCAGACCATTCTGGAGAAACACAGCGAAGGCTGGGCGGGGCGGCCACGGGAAACTGGAAGGGGCGATGGAAGGACGGCTCAGAAACCGAACTTCTGGCTTTGTATGTCCCTTGGTGTGTTCCTTCTTAGAGTCCCGGACATTGTTCTCAATGCAGCAGATCATCATGTGAACGGAGAAACCCACCTCTGTGTCTCTTCTCTCTCACACGATCTCCTTTTGAAGCAACGATAAAAGGAAGTCTACTGCAGGAGGCTGTGGTGGTTTGAGTAGATTCTCCAGGTCACACAAAATCGGTGCTAAAACCAAGCTTTATAAGCGCTGCGCTTTCAACAGCTGGGATAAGCAGAGCCAGTCCTCTCTGGAAATGCTTTTGTTTCCTCATATAAGACACATGACGCCTGCCCCCCCACACTCTGCACGTATGTGTGCGTATGTGTATTTCCAAGTTGTATAATAAATCATTCGTTCACCCATTCCACCAGTATGCATTTACGGAGACATGCTAGGTACTGAGAATACACAGGGAGGAATATTTACTACGCTGTATTTCCATTTGGAAGAATCTTGGAGGTTTTTTGTGATGTGTTTGTTTCATTTTGTTTTTAATTATTTTGATGGAATAAGAGACTTGAGCTCCTAGCTAAGAGAATTGAGCGCCTAGCTACCTACTGCTCTTTATTTCTTCAGAGTTTTCTTTGGCGCATGTCATAATCAGGCCCCTCAATCTGCCCAGGGAAAGTTCAGTTTTACTTTTTCCAAATGGCTTTGTCAGGGCCACAATGAATCTTCCTTCCCTCACAGAAATATTGGTCTCTTGTGAAGCTTTCCCTATTCTTGATCTTCTCAGCATTAATCATTAATAATTTCTTCCTCGATGCCCCATAAACACCTCGATACTACATTTCTCTCACTTTACTAAGATCCATTTGTTTCTATGTTAGTTATAAAATTTAATTTCTTTCTCACTCTAGTACATAACCCAGGGCTTGGCACATAATAGATACCCAGTAAACGTCATCCCAAATAAATTTAATCAGGCACAAATGTATTTTCCCTATTGAAGTCATTGTCTAATTCAAAAAGTATTACACCAGATAGTCTGAAAGACAGACATATCATGCCAGCCTATTAATACCCAAATCGTGGCGATATGCCCTGCCTTGGTAAAATGACCTTACGGAGATGTATGACCTAGCAGCTCTTGATGTTTTGATACCCACTCTTCGTCAACAAGGGAATTAGCCAAAATGAGCCCCAGAACTGGGTGAATGCGAGGACATTAATGAGTAGCCTGGATGAATTAGACAGGCCTGGTTTGCTTCATATTCAGCCTGATCCAGTTTCCATGCATCTTAGAAAAATAAGGACAAATATTTAGGCAATGTTGCAATCCAAATAAAACAAAAATGTTTTGTGATGTATGGGGGGATCAGTGAAGGAGCATATAGAGCACATACCAAATGCCCGTCTAGGGAATCATTTTAGGGAGGAGCTAGATGTCTTGGAAGACTTGGCAAGAACGCAGCTGAGAGCCGTGTGTAGCCCATCAATGCATCACGATTCTGTTTCTCAGCTTATATAACATAGTGGAAATGAGGCCCTCGACTTCCTCACAGAGGAGAGCAAGGCTGACAGGCTTAAGTATGGATCACTTTAGCACTGCTTAATATCCCTGCCACTACTTATGGCTTTTAATAGGATACATAGCCTGGCAGTTTGTTTACCATCTCTCAAAATGAGGTCTCACCAGAGGGGAGCAGTATATGGCCAATCTAACATTTCATTATCTTTAACGTGGTAAATGTCACTGAAATGCACAGGAAGACAAATAGCTTAGTTAGACATGTATTCCTCTATCAAGTCATTTATTCAATGTGACTCGTTCAAATATAGGGAGGGGGGAATTAAAAGGAAACAAAACAAAAGAGATTCTCACTTTCCTCCTCCTCACTCATTTCTTTGTCCTTTTACAGGAGCCATGAGAGAAGCAGAGGGACTAGATGTTTTCTTGATTGCAAGGAATACACTGAGACGTTTTCAAGGGTGGATTTGAGCAGTAGGCATGTGTTTTTTTTTTCTCCAACTGTTTTTTCCAAGTCTCAGAGTTTATAAACTGTTGTTGAATGAACAGCCGTTTACTATGACCAAGGTCAAGAGCTAGTCACCTTCCTAATCATGATGCCTACCCTCTTCTACCTCCAAGATCTCCACCTTCCTGACCTCAACGGTAATGATTTTCTTTATCGTCATTGTTTAACCATTTTTCTATATCTCCTAGAAAAAAAAAAACAAACCTCTGTATCCATTTTAAAGCTTTATATAAAAAGACTAAAGTTGTATGTATTCTTTTTAGTTCAACTTCTTTAACCCAACATTATGTTTTTAAGATTCATGTATGTATCTGTAGTTGATTTGTTTTTATTGCTATATAATATGACATATTAGTCTATCCTATGGTTAATCAATGTTTATATTGTTTCCAATTTTGGTCTCTTTAGACCAATGCTAATATAAATATCTGTGTTGGGGGATTTCCTAGTACAAATGTGCACATATTTCTTTATGGTATATACTTAGGACAGAGATTGATGGATAAATAGTTATGCATATTTCCAACTTTAATAGATATGGAAAATGTTTTTAATATAATGTAACAAATATATCTTTAATAATAAAAAACATGCTATATTAATGAGTAGAAATACACTAAAAAGTTTTAATGTACAGGTGACCTAAGCTTAATGTGGGAATTTATCACGAAAAGAAAAGCAGTCACAATGTCACTGTGCCTAGTTTACCACAAACCAGTGGATTTCCTTTATTGTAATGATTCTCTCAGCCCTTTATTCTAGGAATTTGGGAACAGAAGTGATGAGTCATGAAATGGGAGGTGTATCTGTACTTGTTACTTAACTATGAATATGTATTTTTCAGATTCAGGATGGTTTTCTGTAAGACAGTAGAAGATAACATTGGCCTTCTGGAACTCATTCTATATTGAAGGTTATAGAAGAATAAATGAAAGCACTAAAAATTGGACAGATGGGAAATACTTGGGGGAAAAATGAGATGACAATATGCATTTTGGAGAAGAGCTAACTGAGCGAAACATGATTTTAGCACTCCAGTCTCAGAAAGGCCTCGACAAAGAACAAATAGACCTACACAGAAAGACTTTCAAAGAAATTTAAACATTTATTTAGCAAAGACTGTATAGAGCTAATTATGCAAGGTGCTCTTCCAGACTCATGAGAGAGGTCTCAGGGAGGCAGATATCAGATGAATTTTCTAATAGGACAGACTGCTTGTCAGATGAAGATCTCTTGTCTCTGGAGGAACAGAGCCTCAGAGAATGCTTTATGAGCTGTGTGCAATAATTCACACATAGGTTGCAAGATTTGCTCTGCCCTTACTAACCTTATGGCCATGGGCATGTTACTTAACATCTCTGGGTCTCAATTTTATCACCTATAAAATGAGAAGGGATTGTAAATAATAGTACCTTCCTCATAGCATTGTTATGAGAACTGCATGTGTGTGCACGTATGTACATACACATAATGCCTGTCACTATATTTGACACGTTATATGTACAGAGCACAGATTTCTTTGACAAAGACTATGATCTATCTTCTGGCTGCTTCAATTAGAAGCTGCATGAGCTTAGGCAAGCGATTACTTGTTCTGAGCCTCAGTTCCTCCATCTGTACAGGAAGAGTAGTTACAGCTCTGGAACAATCAGTGGGTAAGTGGTATAAAAAGTGTAGCCTGAGCCTTAGGACCCAAAGGCCTAGGTGCTCTCCTTTTACCTAGGTAAGCTACTTTAATTCCTCTGAAACTCCTTTTTTTTTTTTTTTAATAAAATCATGATAATAATACCTGCCACAATTTAACATGGTTAAGCCCCTGGCATGGACATGATCTTACAGGAGGGCCTCAAAGCCTTTCTGGGCTTCTGTGAAATGAAGAAGGTGAAGTCAGACCTTTCTAACTCATAGGATACTTGTGAGGATTATAATAAGATAATGGTAGTGAAGTAACTTTTAAAACTATAAAGTGGCATGAAAATAAAAATTCAAATTATCAAGAACCTAAACTCGTGGGTCCAGATTATTACTGCCTAGCTTTGTTTGACAAAATGAATATGAAAAAAAAAATCCCAAATACTCTTTTAACATTTATGATCCTTCTAAACAGTAAATTCATATTTATTCGATATTACTCAATGTGCATGTGCTATATCAGAGTACTTTCCTAGTAGAATTCTTTTTTAAAAAATTATTCTAATCTAGTTCAAAAGATGATCTCATAGCAATAATCACAGAAAGATAAATAGAAAACCAAATAAGGGAAGAAACTGGGATTAAGGAAAAATCAAGGCAAAAAAATAAAATGAAGCCAGAGGCAAGATTAATCCCTGAGAAGTGTGATATAATTCTACACTCTGATAAAGACAGGCTATATGTTTTTCTAGTAGGAGACAATGCAAAGAGAAAAGCAATTGGTTATTGAATGTTTTCCAGTGTCATTCATTGATCTTACATCAGAATATCCAGGGTTGCTTATTTCCTTTTTCGATCATCTGACCACCTGAATTTCCACATCTACTCTTTGTATCTGTGAACATTTTGTAAAAGCCCTAATGACTATGTAAATCTGTCCTGCTATTTGAAACTGAGGACATACAAAATGTTATCCACAGTGGCAAGACTCCTTTGGAAAATAATTTGTCAAAAGTGGTAAGTAGGCTAACAATCAATAATCAAAATTCTTAAATTTTTCTTAAGAAAATGATCCAATCAAAAGAAAAGCAAAGCCAAGGGATAATGATCGCTATTGCAATTCTATCTATGACTGGTTAAACTGAAAACAACTTAGTTATGCAAAAATGGAGAAATAACAAGGTAAAATATAGAATATCTTTTGCATTGATTACTCGGAGAAATAAAAAAATGATAGTCATGACTGCCCAATTGGCCCATTTTCTCCAATGAAACTTGGAGGGTGGAATTCAAAATAATTGCATTGATGTAAAACATATAAACTAAAGTCCAGAAAATAAAAATCAAAATATTACTAAGTTTTATTATAGATGATTTTCTTTCACATTTTAAAAATTGACTTTCATTTTGGTTTGGTTCGGTTTAGTTTGGGGTGTGTGTGTGTGTGTGTGTGTGTGTGTGTGCGCGCGCTTTTTAATCCTCAAATGGGGCAAGTTTATCATCTCTATCACATGTATGATTAGAAAAGTAAGAATGAACCTTTAATTATTTCCATGCCCCCATTTCTGGACAAGATTAAGGTGGGAGTAAGTAGTGAGGGGAATAGGTGAACCTTATAAAATCACTGATAGAATCAAAAAATACCATGAAAATATAAACTCTGTTCAAGAAGAGCTACAACTCTCAACATCTCTTGAATTTTTTCAAAGCACGTTTTTCTTGGCAGCTGCATTTATCAGCATATGTGAAAACATTATCCAGGGTGCATTCTGTATTTCCAGAAATGTGACATGATAATATCCCTTTAAAGGAAGGGATTTGGTGGTGAACATCCATCAGTTTTCACTCGTGGGACTCCCTGAGGCAAGACCTTCTGTGTCATGTCAACATTTTTTCCCCTCTACCAGCAAAATTGGAAGATATAAGGAGAGATAGCATCTCAACATCTTGTCATCATTGGCTTCCTTGCCCTCATTCCACCAACCTCCTTGCCCTGGTTTAGGCCAAAATGACAGGAGGGGAAAATGTTGCTGTTATTGTCCTTTTTTTTTTTTTTTTAAGAGAAATAATGTCAAAGATAATACTGTTTACAGATTTAACCCAAATGTTAGTCATAAAATGATCTTCCAATGCTTGGATGTGTAATAAGGCATCTAGCGCCAAGTTAATACTGTCAACAGAAAACCCATCCAACTTTCTAAACTATCTTCATCTGAACTAGGGGCAGCTCTCAGGATACTATGAGAGATAATCCTATAAACGTGTCCAAGGTCACATTTATCTAGGTTTTATGCTGCTAGATCCTGATTTTCTCCCATTATAAGAGATCATAGAGTTCTTTGGGGGACGGTGTAGGGTGGTGGGGGGGACCCTTGTTCAGGCTTCCTTTCCAGAAAAAATAAAGCATTTGCATTGGACTATTTGGTCAAGATCAGTACTCTCCTATCTGAAAGGCATGTGAAACCTCTTTAAACACTAAAACACTAGAGTTGAAACTCATGCCCCACTCAATAACGGTGCCAAGAAAAGACACACACTGGGAACTGTGTCATGAGACCCCAGGGTCTCATGACTTCTGTACCTGGGTTGGACAATGAGGTTTATAGGAACTGAGATGTTTGCTCAGTTTTCTTGGGGCAGGAGCCTGAGCTGAAGTGATTACCTTTTCTAATTAACCTAGTATTATAATTTCTCCCTTTCAAAGAAAATTTAATTGACTCAATTTGCTGCCACTGAGTATGAAATGTCTCCATTGGTCAGAGTTTCCACCAAGATATCTATGAAGTAGCTGACCCTCCCTCCAGCTTATCTTTCCAATCAGCTATGTCTATCAGTGTTGATTTTTCTCAAAGCACACTGGGATAGTCATAATAGTTTATGTAGAAAATATTCAACTTAACACTATTTCATCCTAAGCAATCTGTGCATGAAAAATTTTTGGCTCCACGAACTCTCCCTCAAGCCTCTTAATTCAAAGAAGATGGTTCTACAGATCTAAAAGGGAGCTTGGAGGGTGGATTATACTGCAGACTCCTCCTGTCCCCTTGGTTGTGCTGCTTATAATACAAGAAGGGAAGGAGGCTTGCTTCCCATTGAATAGTGTGAGACAACTACAAAGGCTTCTTAAAGTAATTATAATAATCATGCTGAATGCTTTCTTATTTTTTCATGATCCAGTCGAATAAAACTATTTAGCTATGACAGAGCCAACATTTAAATGGGTTCCTCTACTTATTGCTAGGACTAAACTCAAGGATAGAGCGAAGAATTTTAAAAGCTCTAGAGTCCTTCCTAATCCCCTCAAAATGTTTTTTAGTGGGAAGTGGAAATGTACACTACTTTGTCTATTTCTGACAGGCTTTAATATCTGTTTAAAATGCAAAGAATTAGCCAGAGATAGTCAATGAGACAGTGACTTGAGAAGATGTAACTTCTCTCTTCCTACATGTTGATTGAAATTATCACAAGATCATATTTTAAAAATCAGGAAAAAGCTGCATTTGTGCATCCTAGGGAACTACTCCTTTACTAGAGGGACCTCTGCTAGATGGGACCGAAAACTGAAAGGAAATCAGTGAGAAATAACTTGTCTGTCCCAGATCGAAGAAAGCAAATAAACAGAAGAGATCTAAGCAGGCCCCTGAAATTTCCAAATGGAGAAAGACAAGAAGATGACACAAGATAAACAGGAAGCTGTTTTATGGTAATTATCACAATTTCGACATAGCAGCTTTGCCAAAAAATTAGCAAAGAACAGACTTTTCCTATTTACCAGGCTCCTGTAACTGGCTAAGGCCATACTTTATATCTGGACAAGAAACAAGATCAAGTGGGAAACCGGATACAGAAGGTGACCTTTGAACAATGATTTAAGCAAACATAGAGAAAAGCAAAGATGAGATGGATCATAGCTTCAGCTCTCTTCCTTCTCCCCTCTGTTTTATCAATTGATTGGAAATAAACACTCACATCAACTCACCAACCTATGATGTGACGAACCAGGTTAACAGTGAAGGGAAGCAAGGATCGTTCAGTCACCTGCATTCAAGGATAAATGAGAAGCAAAGGTCATCCATTCACCTATATGCAAGCATGAATAAATAGAAATTGAGAATGTTCCCAGTGCATCTGAAAAAAGAGACACACCATAGATAATGCATTTGAAAAGAAAAGAAAGAGTATATTTTGAAAAAATATATTTTTATGAAAAGAACCAAAGTTACTTTTACTGTTAATAAAATTATGGAAAAACTTAGACTATGAAGCAAAAGACAAAAGAAGATAATAAAAGAGTCAAATATACTTTGCAAAATGTGGAAATATTAGTCATCTACAGGATCTCCCCCAGTGAACTGCTTTCTCAGATGTGGGTTTAAAGTCAGACATAACTAAATGGGAATGGGACAAAATAAGACAGTCATAGAAGAACATTAAAATGTAATAGCAGACTTAAAACTTGCTTTAGAAGTAGTAAAAACAACAACAACAACAAAAAGCGTTGTGTTAATTTCATGATGTAATATGAAAGGCAGAGAAAAAAACTCTTCAAAAACTGAGGAAAAAATAAAGATGGCATAAATATAAGACAGAGAACAGTAATACTTCATTAGTGTTTGTGAAATTAGAAAATGGATCAAATAAAAGAGAATATGTAAAATTAAAACAAAAGAATTGAAGATCAGCAGCATGCTTAATATAAGAACATCATACTATATATATATAATCCAAGACATTTTCTAAGAACACAAATTTCATCTCATCTGTCCTAGAAAAAAATTGGATGTTGGCTAGCAAGAACTGAAATAGATCAGTGGAAATGAAAGAAAAATGGGTTTGAGCACAGGCCTGAACAGGTCTCCCTAGGTTTTGTTGGTGATATGGGGTAGTGGAGCATCTAGTCATGAATTATACAGCTTTTCTGGGCAAGAGAATTAAGCCCTATCACCCTAAGAGGTCCATTGTATGTGGAAATGAACTTCTACCTGCTACCTAGAATATACTACATGCTCCTTGGAAGAGCTGAGATAATGGCCATTCAAATCTTTTTACATATTCTGTGGTTCAGATCCCAAAGCCCAGTCAAGAAAGACTGCTTAGAGGGATGAGTTAATAACAAGGAACAAAAATAATGTACTCTAAAAAGCCAGAAACCTAGAGCCAGAGACTTTGGTTTGAGGCTCAGTTTTAGCATTCGACAACATAAACTTCTCTGAGCATCAATTTCCTCATCTGCTAAATAGGACGATTATATTACTGGCCTTGCAAGGTGTGTTCCAAATGAGATAACATTTCTAAAAGTGATCTGTAATCCATCCCATACGGTAGGGTTGTGAACATTTTCTATGAACTAAGAGAAATCTTAGTGACTCTCAGGCAAGCAGTTTAATGATTAGGGAAATTTCACACATCATTTTTAGTTCTTCTCTCCAACCATCTGAAGTCCTATACATGCTCACATTTATGAACATATTTCTATAAGTATTGAGAGCAAACCACGACGCACTTCTTCCTTGTTAGAAGAACTACCAAAATGGGGGACGAAAGTTTATTTGCCTGACTTAGGAGGTATACCCTATTAAAGAGCAGTTAGTCTGTCAGCAGGCAGGAAGAGAGGGCTTGTACATCCCAAAGAGAAACTAACAAAGGGAGGAGGCAAGAGAATTAAAAATGTTAATCAAGCCACATTCAGAGACTGCGATATGCTGACCAGCCCTGCAGCCAGGCAGGAGGACACCTTCAGAACAAAAGAAGATTTCTACTGGGATTACTAACAACCCATTTCCCACACTGTGAAGGGGAAACAGGAACCAATGGCTAAAATCATGGGGGAATCTAAGGATTAAAGGCTGGGAAGAGCCAGCCAGCAAGCTTTTGCATGCTCTTCCCTTTCCCCTTCCTCACAAAGGAAATGGCAAATAAAGAATGATATATAAACTGAATTCCCAGAACACTCGGGGTCCCTCTCAGTGCCTCTACTCTGTCCCTCTTATTATCTGTGGGTCCCGGGCCTGGCTGGTCCCGGGTCTGGCTGGGATCCAGGCTTGCGGCTAGGAATAGGACCTCGGATTTAAAATGTTACATTAGTGTAGTAGGGCGCCTGTGCCTAAAATGTGTCAACATAATTCAGTTTATTGCACCACACACGTGTGGCTGAATGACACTATCGTACTCGGATATGTATGGAGCCATGAGTCCCCTGGGGAGCAGAACGGGCGCATAAGAAGGGGAGCCAAAGTTCGGGCGCTCCCCACAATAAGGTCAGTGCCTGCCATTTCATTCTCCATGTCAGCTTCTTGTGCTTCTTCCAGCTGGGCGTCTCACATCGAAACCTTCTCTTCTCGATCAGCTCAGCACGGACGCCGTCCCTCTCACTGTCCACCTCGTTCTCTACCTCTGAGAGGAGACCACACTCAGTCTGTGGAGTGTTACCTCTTTTCTGATAAACTTGCCTTTTGACTCTAACTTCGGCATTTGTGTTAACTTCTTTCTACACTCTCCACCAAGGGACGCTCTCCTTCTCACGGTCCACGGGCTTGGTCTCCCCCCAACTTGGGGAAATTTGCCCTGTCCTTCATCAAAACTGCAAAAGGCAAGGCCACCAGATGGAATTGAACAGTAGTGCCCTACATAAGGGCGCTCAGCCAAGGTGTGAGCGGACACTAAAAAACAGTTCATGTTCTTCTTTCCAAGCCATATACTCTGACTTAGGGCCATATCTTTCCAGAGGAAGGGGGAAGGGGCTGACTTTTTCTCTAGACAAAGGTACCAGCTGCTAATGCAGCCTTATCCTTAAGGTGCGACAGTCCACTCAGTGGCTTGGAGAGGAGCAGAGGAGGAGAAAGTCATCTTTTTTCCCATTTTGTAAAAACAGGTCATAGCTCTGACAAGAGGCACTAATCGGCATAAAAAGAGAGAGAGAGAGAGAGAGCTGGACGGAGAGAAATTCCTGGGAGCTGACTGCATGAATCTGGTCCTAACTCCGTATTCAGTGGCCAGGCTGGTAGTTAGAATCAGTGTGGTGGGCGTTCCTACACCATGGAAATAGCCAAGGCTACAAATCAGGGCTTTCCCTCCTGCCCTTTGAAGAGCCGTTAAGAAATATTTCCCACCACTGGACTAAAAGCAAACTTTAAGAGGAAAATGAGGTCTAAGATTTATTAAGCACCTTTAGTATGGTCCTGGACACCCATGTTACCTTGTGATATAATTATTATCACCTGACCATGTACAGTAACTAGCTGAGAGTCTTAAAGAAGTTAAAGTATTTGCTCAGGGTTCCACCCAGCTAGAAAGAGGCAGAACTTGGACTCCAACCCAGCTTTGTCTATCTGACTCCAAAGCCCCACCGTCTTTCCACCACGCTACACAGTTTTGCTAAAATCCAAAGTCCGAGAGTCTGAGATGGCTCGCCGACAGCACTTGCTTATCACATTAATTCTCCCCAGCATTTTTATTTCCCCCAGTGACATACAGGCGTTTTAAATCCATGGTAACACTTCCAGCGCATTCATCAAGGTTGCTCCCATGGCACCAAAGTCAGCTCCCCTCTAAGATCCTTCTTCAAAGAAGCCATCCCAGAGTCAAGCACGTCCGAGTTCAGTAACCGCTGTGCGTTTTCCAACATTGGGAAGATATATCACTACAATCGGGTGGCTGCAACGTTTAGAACTCCTTAAGAAGAGTACTGTATCAATTATATTATCTCTTTGGGAGCCTTATTAGCATTAAAATGTCTTATGGGACTAGTTACAGATTTGAACAATAAAAACCTCTCCTGTGAAGGCTTCCTCATATTTTATAGTTGTTAAGGAACACAAAAAAAATCCACCTTGCCTTTCCCTTTCTACATGATATTAAGATAGATGATTCTTCTTGGACTACTTTAAGCAAATTATCTTAGAAAATAAGGGCCCATCTCAGAATGGATTACCTCAGACCAAAAGCAACTCTGTGTAGGAGGTGATGTGAACATAGGATGGACTGCAATCACACATACCTGGTTCAAATTCTGACTCCTACTTACAATATCAGCAAAACAATAACAATGACAGTTATAACATAGTGAGCAGATATTAGGTACCAGGGGTTTTATATAACATATTTTGTTTGATTACCACATTCTGCGTAGATATTATTCTTACTTTAAACATGGAGGAAATCAAGGCTAAAAAGAGGGTAACTCAGCTGACTCAGAAAGGCAATTTGGTGGTCAGCTTCTGAAATGACTTCCATGGCTTCTGCCTCCTGGTATTCGCATCTTTATATAACCTCCTCCCATTAAGTATGAGATGGGTCTAGTGACAGCAGCTGAGATAGGCTGTCACTTCCAAGATTAGATTATAAAAGACTACCTTCCATCATATTTGTGCCCTCTCTTTCACATGCTCACTTTGATGGAGCCAGCTGCCATGCTATGAGCTATTCCATAGAGACCCCATGGATCAAGGAACTGAGGGCAGTCTCTGGCTAACAGCCAGGTCCTCAGTCCAATATCCCATAAGGAACTATGCTACCAACAGCTATTGAGCGGACTGAGAAGTGGATCTCACCTCAGTTGAACCTTGAGATGACAATGGCTAACGTCAACACCATAATTACAGTCTTGTGAGATACCCTTAGCCAGGAGACCCAGCTAAACCCTGTCTGGATTCCTGACCCACAGGAACTGTGAGCTCACAAATGTGTGTTATTTTAAACTGCTAAGTTTTGGGGTAATTTGTTATGTAGCAATAGATAACTAATACAGGTGACAAGAAATAGAGATGAGGATTAAAGCCAACTTTCCAACTTTAAAGTACAAATTCCTTCCTCGGGGCTGATTCCTTAAGAGCCATATGACCTTAGGCAAAACTAAAACTTTCTGAAACTCATTATGCACATGAATAAAATAGAAATAATGTTCATACCACAATGCACGCAGCAGCTTAAATGAGATAATGTACAAATGCCTTTGGCTTATATGTCAATTGAAATATGGAAGAGAAGAAAACAATAGAAATTTAGCAGAGGGGAATGCCTTAATAATGCATGGCAGTTAGGATGGTGGGGAACATAAAAAATAAGGTAGGTACAGCATAGACTTTGCAAATCAGCATCCTGAGAAGCACAAATTTGGGAAATACGACAGTTATTCCCGTCATTTCACACCTCTAATCCTGTTTCTCATGGGTGCAATAATACTAATGCACACCTCACAAGAGTGTTCTGAGAAGTAAATGAGATCATGTTTATAGAATAACCGAAATAGGAGCTGACATATAATATTCGATAGGTTTTAGTCACTTTTCTATTATTTTTATAGTTAATATCATTTTTTAATACTAATGATGTCATTTCAAGGACCTATCCACAGGTAAGTAAAGAATTATTTCTGGATCGAGGCCTTTTCAGTAATCCTCATCATACGTTGAAATTCCTCTCTACTCCTTGAAAGCATTAGATGAGTCTAAACACTCACACTTTGGTCCTCTATCTCAATCTTTTTCCCTTTTCTATTTATCAGACCCTACAGCAGGTCTTTTCCACCAAAAGTTATGCCTAAAAGAACAAGTAAAATGCAGAAAACCTCCACCTAAATTATGTACTTGACTTCCTGTTCAGAAATTCTCTGAGGGATTAATCATCTGGTCTACTTTTAATATCTATAGCCACTATTGATGTCTCTACAGAAAATATGTATGGCATATAGGCATCCACAATGACCTACTTATCTTGTTTATTTTCACACCCTCGATATCTAGCAGAGGGCCTAACTTAGAGTAAATACTCAATTAACATTTACCGAATTAATGAAGGAACCAACCAACGTGGTGGCATTTTATCCTCCCTAGATAATCACTATCGTCCCTAGATAATTATAAAAAATTCTGGTGTATAGAATTTGTTGGTATGCTGGATACATGCATCCATTTCACTTCTGTTTCTTAGTTATTGTCTTATGTCCTGGCAAATCTGGTTGAAAACATGGAGAATTTCCTTCCCACATACAGACTCAAAGTCAACTCAGTATCCTATGAAAATGAAATAAAAGACAAGAAAGTGAATGTCAATTACAGCAATTATGTGTATTTTGTTGAGCTAAGTGTATGGGTTTACTTAGACACTGAAGCCATGAAGAACTAACTGTGTTAGTCAAGAACCATTTCTTCAGCCATAAAGGACTACTCACTGAAGGTATGCATGTACCTCATAACTCTGTCTTTAAGCTAAAAGATAATTTGGACATATTTAAAGATGCAATATGCCATATCATTAACCTGACACTAAATAGCTCTATGAATTTATGAAAACCACCTAACTCTCTAGCCTCAAGGAAGTTGATGAGAAAAATTGATAATGATTTTTACATACAACCCATTAATCTCCTTAGACTAGTAACCAAAACAAACAAATATGTACATTAAAACAGTTTACATAGAAGAGCTAGGAATAAGAAAAGGTCACATTTCCACTTATTCTCCCATTTTTATGCATTTGTTCAGTGGGATTGGGGTGCTTGGGAGTTAAAGAAAAAAGAGAAAAGATTTATTCAGTTGGAAAAACAGCAAGATGTGAACCACATTTTAGAATTAGAAACAGCAGTTGCATTAAAAGGAAAAAAACCCACTAGACCTAGAATTTAAAATATGTGTGTGTGCGTAATGTGTGTGCATGCATGTGTTCAAATTCTTGGCCTCCTCTAACTGAGTAAACGTAAATAAATCACTTCACCTCAATTTTGTTGTCTGTAAAATGGACAAAATCATTCTGACCTCACCCTGGCCCTGTTATGAGGCTTAAAGGAAACACTGCACATCAAAGAACCGAGCATAGCTCCAGGCAGATAGCAGGCACACATTAAATGTTTGTTAAATCTCAATGTGAATGGCATTGGCTAGCCGCAAATGAAATCTAATTAGAAAATAATTATATAAACCAAACCTCTGAAAGGATAATGATGAATATAAAAATATTTTTTTCCTCCCTATTCTATTTTCTATTTAACGTTTGGCATCACATCATAATTAAGGGCTAGAACTTTCTGAAAGTTACTCCCATATAGAAACAAAGAGCTGGATTTATTTAAAATAAATAATAATAATAATAACAAATTTATGGCATTCAAAAACATTCTGTGGATTTTGCTAAGAAAAACATGTTAAAAATGTCTACTTCAAGAGCAATTTGCATATTTTTGAATAATTTCATAGTCTCAATTGCTGGACCACCTAGCCTTAGCACACTCAACTAAATGATGGATTTATTGTAATTTTCACAGGTCCTTCTGACTACTGTTTTTTACCCCCAAAGAGAAGTTGATCTACATTTCATAGAAGACATGGCAGCCACAGGCTATAGAGGTGACCCAGTGCTCCTGGGCCCTGACCCATTCAAGAGTTCCAGCCTCTCCAATGAGTAGTCCTCTTAGGACCCATGTACACTGCTGTGCCATGTGAGTCTGTCTGAAGACTCTATCTTTCTCTCTACATACTTGCTTGACTCCATGGTTTTGCCAATCTCTTATATGCTTATGAATTCCAGATCACCATCCCAGTTCTGTCACCTCTCCAGCACTTCCTGTGCAGGAATGATGAACACTTGGTGCCACCATGTCCCATCATGTACTAACCAACACAGCTTATTCTTTCCTTAACTAAACCCAATTCCTTCTCCCCAAGAATGGCACCATCACCACCCAGGCAACATGAGCCAGAAACCTGGGAGTACACCTAAATTCATCTTTCACCTTCCTCACCTCCCAAACCCCAGATTTACTGATCTTATCCTCTCAGTCTTCATGAATTAGACCCATCCTCTCCCCATTTATTACTGTCTTGATTCAGGCTCACAGCATCTTTTACCTGTCCTACTACAATATTTTCCTAAAAAGTCTTCTTTCCTCTAGGCTTGCCCTGCTCCAATCTATTCTCCATATGGCAGGCACGTGATATTCTTAAAAGGCAAGTCTGACCATGTCACCCTGTTACCTACAATTGCTCTACATTATCTCGGAGGTTGGAGGCTATGTAATCTGACATCTTATACTTTATATGTATTGGTATTAGATTCTCCAGCCCTTAGCTTCTACCACTCCCCTTATTATAATAATGCTCGAGTTATACTAAACTCCTTGGAATAATCTTCTCTACAATTTTTGCTATTTCACAATTACGTGTATTTTGCCTCATGGTCCTTTACATAGAGTATCTTTTCCTCTTGAAGTACTCCTTCAAGACTCAATTCAAGGTTTTTTTCCTTCAGGAATCCTTCAATGAACCCCCAGCCTCCTGCAATGTCATATGACCACCTCCATTCTGGAATTGGTTAGTTAGAACTAACTTTCTTTCACACTAGTCTGAGATCCTTTTCAGAGCAGAGAACTAAGCAGCATGTGCTCTTTAGGAACACAGGCTCTGAATTCAGAACTGTGTGGTTGGCATTCTGTCTATACCAGTAATTAGTTTACAAACTACCTAGACTCTTTGAGCCCCAGTTGCCTTATCTTTTAAGAGGTGATAATAACACTGAACTCAATAATTATCAAATTAAATGAGCTGAAACCTAAAGAATGAGAAAGAGGTGGCTATGCAAAGACTTGGAGAATGCGCATTTCAGGGAGAGAATAGCAAGTACAACAGCACAGCTGCCGATACACTGGGCACTGAATAATTTATGGCCAACAGTCCCATCCTCCTCTAAAATTCACTCAGCATAGGATTGTAGTTTCTAAGAGAAAACAGTGGAAGCCCCAGAATTAACACATGGTGCTCTGCAGAATCTTATTAGCCAGAATCTGCTTCATTTCCCCTGTCCCATCTGGATTCTTTCCAGACTCTACTATCACACCTAAACCTTGGGTGAAACTTAAAAGGCCTTGAACGTGGTGAAAGGGCTACATTGGCAGGGCCCCAAGGGTTGAACATAAATGCTAAATGCAGCACTCTGGCAAGGAAGCTTGAGGGCATTATCCAAAATGGCGTGCCTTTGGGTGAACACTGCAGAGCACATACATTCAGAGAATGTGGACTTCTCGTCAAACTTGACAGCAGGTTTATTTCAGTACAAGATGCATTTGCCAAATTAACAGAGACTCAAAGGTCGCACTGGTTTTAAAAATGATTTCAGCTTTATAGCAGAGAAATGAAATGATTTATGAGTTTGTCAGGGAACGGATGATGCCTTTCAAAAAAAATCCTCCCTTTCCCAAAGTGTCATGAATTGCAAATCAACCAATGGGTGATATATATGTGTGTGTATGTGTGTACATGTGCACGCACACATGTATCTTAGTGCTTGTCCTCTCTCTTCTTTGCCTCTGTGGTTTGGAAGCCAACACCACTCTGTGCCTTCACTGACGCTGCAAGCAAATTGTAATTATAATGTTGAACAGTCATTTCCAAGACAAACCAAATCTGTGTTCTATTAAAGTCATGGAGTAGTTAAATATATATATTTTTTATTCTCAGCCGTAATAAAAAACAGGTTCCCCATTCAATCTGATGCTCCAGAAGTAAGAGGATTCCACATGGTCTCTTCCATGATATTTGGAAAAAGGTTCTGATGGTGTCCCAGGCATATCAGCAGGAGGTCAGCTTAACTTACGGTTTATCGTGCTCACTGTGGTTTGGACAGTGGCTGCATGGAAGTCCTAAAATGGTAATCGATTTCCTCCCTGAGATGGTAAGCCTGCCTGCCAACTACTAAGCCTATAACCTCAGTGTGTCATTTTGAGATGTCATATGGAATCACAGACATAAGAGTTGTACCTTCAATGGAAAAATTACCATTTGGGTTTTTTCATTCATTGCTTTGCAAGAATCGTCATGAGGATAATTTTTGTAAGTGTTTTTCAAAGGAAATCTTTCTCTATGATTAACCAGTTATTATACCCAATGCCCCAAATTTATGTGCATTAGGATGCATTTTAATGGTAAAAAAACTCTTTAAAGAACATTTGGATTAAAAAAAGTGTTCTAACACCCACCAGCAAACATTTACCTCTTATACAAAGTCTAGTTTATGTGTACTTTCTGCATTCTCTTCAACATTCTGCAACCATGCTGATAATTACCAATAAATTTAAATTTTCAATTTAAAAAGACCATGATCTTTTATCCAATGTGTTATTCAACAGATCCATGTTGTATCTCTAGAGTCAGGGATCCTGCTCCATTTTGGCTTGTACAAATTTCCCTAATCTTCTAACAAGCTCAGCTATGCATTTAAACAGTGGGTTTCAAATTATGATGGTGACTGACATAAAGACATACATTTTATAGTGCAACCTAGTACACATAGAAACTTATGTCATGACATAATACCTTACCCCTTACCACCTAGAGTACTCGCTAACATTTTTTCTTTCTCATCCTTTCTTCACCTGTCCTGCCCTGTCCTATCCTATCCTATCTATCCTATCCCATTCCATTTTTAAAATGTTGCTCACAACCCACTAAATAGGTAGGAAAGGGCCCGTGGTTTCAAAACCACTAATTCATCAATTTAAAGTAATGATCTGCCCCCCTCTTCCTTCTCCTCCTTCGAACTTCAATATTTTATCCAGAAGTTTTAGGGATTTTGTAGCATAAGGATCTTCAGCCCATCTAAGTTACCATACTGACCCTTCACATTTGCACGTCTCTTTATCTTTATCTGTAAAATGAAAATAAAGATAAATAGTACTGATAACACAGGATTATTGTCAAGATTAAATGAGATCATGTACGTATAGTGGTTAGCTCAGCCCTTGGCACATCGAATATTCCCAAAAAATGGTAACGAATCTCTACGGCAGACCTCTAATCTCATCTTTTTTGCCCCACAAGAAATATCTCTAGATATGATCAAAAGGGGATAATAAGTAGAATAAGACTCTAGTTCTCCACTTGGTAGTTTATACTGATTAATAGTCTTAACTATTTTGTACTCCATATGGGGTATGAGCCTATCACTGTCAGAAACCACTGAGCTCCCTTCACTGTTCTAATAATGTTGGTCACATCTTTCTATGCAATAATCACCCAGTATAGCCTGGGAGAACTTTGACCAGTTATTTATTAAAGGGTTCAAACAAATAGCCCAAAACAGTGCTTTTGACTTAAATTCACCTCTATGCCACTCACGAAGGGGCAAGTCCCTGCTGTGTGGGCCTCGGCAGAACAGTCCACAGAGGTTCTCTTTTGTCTCTATCTTCCCTTCTTTCCGACATTTTCCCCTTCATGATCTTCTCCATCTAATGCTTCTTCCCACCTTTTTCTTAGAACGTGATAAAGTGGTCCCAAACCCATGTGATTCTTCCAGTTTCTGATGGGTAGAGGACGGTGGTTGGGTGTAAGGAATGCTTTCATTCGGGCTTTGGCTGGTTTTCTCCTAATTCTCTGATACCACATGCACTATGTAACTGTAAGGATGTAGTTCCTTCTGTGAGGATTGTCTAGTTGACAGGAGCCTGGATCGTCCTCCTTTAACATGGCTTTGCCTATAATCCTTAAGAAAGCATAACCCCTGGCCTCAGGATGCTAAAGGTTCATCTGCCTCTTCCCTTTCTTGAGCTGTACGGGAAGAGCAGCAATGTTAAGGAACATGCCTCTGTCTCTGCCATCCAAGTAAATGACATCATACCTAAAGAATTTCCCTGTGTCTTCTTGGTGCCTCCTGGAAGGGTTGAAGTTTTCTTATCATGACGCTCAAGCCATTTTATGCTTTGGCTCCTGTCTAACATCCCCCCTTATCTTTTATCATGGCTGGTCTCCTCATGTGTCATTTATTCTTTCTTTTTCTCTATCTCTGCTATATGGAATAAAATACCATTCTCCCAATTTGCTAGAATTTTTGGGCCCAGTGTCTTTGTCCAGGTTGCCATTTGCATGGAAAACTTTCCACCCTACTCTATTAACTTCATCTGATTAATATTGATTTATTTCTCAAAATTCAGCCCACATCTTACCTTTTCCTTCCCTCATTCCCCAGGCTGTGTTGTCTCCCACATCATGCCATGTACCTTTCTTTACTACAGCATTTATCACATAGTATTATAACAAGCTGTTTATCACAATACCATAAGCTCCTTTTCATTTTTAAATTTTCAGAAGAATGGCCATTTAGTGAGTATTGGTTGGGGATTTAATTGAGTAATCAATCTCAAGTCTAGACTCTTGCATTGCTTTCAAGTCTAGACTCTTGCATTGCTGAATCACCTGAATTCTCGAAACACAAGGGTGAGAAGGGATGTCTCTTTCCTCTACCCCATAAAACTTTCCTGGTCTTCTCTAAGAGTCAGCCTCCTATCCCATCAGGAGATAATTGTTTCAGTGACATTCTACGGGTTTCTTTAGTGTAGTTCAAATTTGGATAGATGTGTGTGTTGTGTGTGTGTGTGTGTGTGTGTGTGTTTATAGCTTGAAATAGTATCTCCTATTCACTTTTAGATTCCTCAGTTTGAGCTCATGTCCAACAAGTCAGCTTATCACCTCCTGAATTATTTATCGACATATGAGGCAAAGGAATGTGGTCCAGATGGGGATTTCTATCTAATTCAAAAATGCTTCCTCACAAACTAGACCAGAATTCCAAAACTGGAACCCATGAAGGGTGCAGATGCTTCACCTGTCAAAGAGGTTAACTCATCAGTCTATGAGTGGGGTCAGACTCACATACTACACATTCATTCACACCAGTCACTGAGTCCAACACCTTCTCCCTCTGCCATGTCCTGTCTCAGGCACTGTGCAGCAAGAATGGTCAGACACAGGTCTTGCCATGAGAGAGTTCAAAGTCTGCTGAAGTGAAGATTGGTAAACAGACCATTAGGATGCAGTGTGATAGACATACGTATAAATGTAGGAAAGGCAGAATAGAGAGTCAGTGACAAAGGTAAAACAAGATATAACGTAGGGATAACTGATTTCACTAGGTCGACAAAAAAGTAAATGCTTTTCCAATATTTCATATGAAAAGTGATTTGAGAATGCCCAAAGTTGATGAGGATATAAAATTTTGTTTCTCTTGGTTTGACTGCCACGTGAAGCCAGACTGCTTGGTATACTCTGGGGAATAAGAGAGGACAACTGAGCAAGTGGTGAAGGAAGTCACGTGAAGATGTGAGGATCTAGAGAAGAGACTGCCACTTGAGAGACTTCCTTGTTCACACTACAGGCTAAGGAGAATTCAATTTGGAGTAGTAACTAGAAGTCATCCCCTATCACTTTACAGCCCATGGTCTTCCTACTTTCGGCATGGGAAAAGTAGAAATAGGACGGTGAAGATGACTTCCAGAGTCGTTGCCATGTCGTCCCTCTATAGTGAGATCCCTGGCCGACTTCAGGTCCTATTTTATGGTGATTAAGGGGAAATCTTCAAAAGCTGAAAAGTCAATGTGGGATGATCTATGCTCTTGATAGACCCGAATCTGCCCAGAATTTGTCCTAAAATTGTCATTGATCTTGCTATTATATCCTAAAGAGTCCCTGAACCTGGCTTAGTGCAGCTTGGTGCCTCGGCCCTCTCTAGTTCCTTTCTTCTTTGATGTGTGGCCGTCTCTTGTCATCATTTATATAACGACTGCTATGCTGAGTTATCTGAGCTGGGTGCAGCCCCTCACTGCACACATGTGGGACCTTAAACCCAAAGAGGGTTAGTGAAGAGGGACTTCGCTAAGATCACACAGTCAGGAGCAGGCTTAGTCCTCCCAATTACATTGTCTGTCTCTTGATGCTAAGCTTTCATTTTAGGAGATCTAGTCTACTATCTTTAACATTCCTGTCTCAAAGATGGCAGGACAGAGCCTGGGAGAGGGTTTAATATCTCGCCTATGATCACACAGATATTCAATAATAAAAGGAACCATTTAAACCAAGAATGTTCAATTCTATTTTTTCCCCCTGCTATCTTTTATTGGAAAAACCTAGGGAGGACCTAGGAGAACAAATCAATGCTAAGACTCTTTCATGTCTTCTGAGGGAAACTCAACTCTCAAATACTGTGAAGTGTCCTTAAACATCTAAGATGATATATCTTGACATGTCCTTTAAACATGACTTGTAGCAAACTTTCTCCTGGAGTAAACAGGCACATATCCATGGGGATCTTTGTCTGTCCATTCTTCAAGGGGCTTAATGTGCCTGATTGCACGTTATATGGCTGGAGTAAGTACTTGAACTCCTGCAGTGACTTATGGCGCCTGAATTGCAGCCAGTGCCCTGATTTTTCACATACTGGGAAGATTTCTCACATGTTTCTGCTATTTTGACAGTAGCTAGACTGAAATAATCCAGAGGAAAGCAATATTTTTGCTTCTCTAACTGGCATACCATAGAGTGAAGGTTCAATTAATCATGAAATGGCTGCAGCAAATGATTTCTGTGCCTCTGCTGACAGAGTCAAGCAGCAGGGCCATAAGGGAATCTCATCTAAATGGTGACAGGTCACAGGAAAGAAGAGGTCTAATCACTGATAAACTCTGGGTTACAGTGGATGACTTCATTTTGTATCTGAATAAGAAGTAACCTGGAAATTCATCTAATCTAAAATCATTTTAAAGTTGAAGAAGGCTAAGGCTGAAGAGAATCTTCTCTCGGGTTATAAAGAACAGATAGAATTTGGAATTCTGACTCAAAGTTTGAGTGTCTAGTTGAAGCATTTGTATGGGTTATGTAGGGTCAGGAGCAATATTTATTTACAAAGAGGTGATTAAGACAATAATCTGATAAACTATGCTCTCACAATTTATATACAATTCTGCTGCTCAGGCATGCAGATGCTATTGACTGCCTAACTCAACTGCCATACCTCATTTCTTGGCTAACAAAACTCTGATTTTATTCATGTGACAAAACCCAGATAATCAATCATGATTGGTGTGAACCAGTCACAACAATTCCATTTCCTTTCATCAGTGATTTACTCAGAGTTAAGCAGGCAACCCAGCTCCGGACAATGAAACATAAGAAGTCACTGGGGAATTTATCGTTCTCAGAGCAGCAGCGGCCACCTTGTGACCATAAGGGGAGACATGCAAACAAACTAAGGATGGTAAAGCCAAAGGACCAAAAGATGACACTGTTTAGCTGGCAACCAAACCTGGGTCCTCACACCTCTGAACAGCATGCTAATCCAACAGTAAATGGTCTTACAGTTTAAGCCATTCGTGCTATTACTTGCTGCTGCCCTTATTTTAAGGACATATTAAGAAATTTTCCAATTATGGCTAAAATTATGAAAAATAATTTATTCATTAATGGGTCAGTACATTTTTCAAAAGCAAAGCCTGCTAGCTCTTTCATCCTTGTATTTCCAGGCCCAAACAGGATCTGTCATCACACAGATGTAAATGCGTGAAGCATGTATTCATACGTAGCTACACAGACAAATACATTGCAGAGTAAAGTTTGGGCTGCGTGTGGCTAAACTCAAAAATTAGCATTTGTTGAGAACATAAGCCCACCCTTGATTGAGCGGAATTCCCAAATCTTGTGATACCAAGGGCAGACTGGTGTGAGCTATCTACCCTGAGTGCAGGCAATGAGCAGTGCATCGTCTGTAAAGAAATTAAAGACAAAATGGACTAAAAAGTTTGTCTGCTCTTTATTATCGTCATGAGCCAGAAATTCTAAACAATGTCTATGATAAAATACTCTTTCCCAAGAAATATCTTTTGTTAGTCTAAATTCTAAACAATTATTGTGGTTCCTCTTGAGTTTTAATAATATACGTGTAAGCTTTAAATTAGCACTTTTTGGTTACTTATCCTTTAATAAACATTATATTTTCTACAGAGCAGTTAATTCAGAGAATTCCCAGTTACACAGGCAGCTCCAGACATGCACAAAGCCGGCTACGGCCAGTCATGTTGAGACTATGTGACTATTTGAAATCACTCTAGCTCATGCCAAGTGCAGTTACATCTCTAGCACCTGTGGTATTATCCATCCTCGTATTTAAATAGGCGATTCTGAATGAACATCAATGGCATAGTGATTGAAAAAAATGAAAGGCATTCAAAATGATCTGCCTTCATGTGTCAAATGTGCGAGGCTTACCGCTTTAGTAGCTGTGTTTTACAAATAAGAAAACCAAGACTAACGAAGTCAGTTGTTCAAAGCTGCAAATTTGAGAGCTATCACGAGGACAGACCTTTGATGGGGATTCAGATGATTGTGATCCTTAGCGTCATCAGAGCTCACCAATTCCACCCATGCTTGAATGCAGCATGGGGAAAAGTCAACCATGCTGTCAGATGTTGTGGTGGATTTCATGTGCATTCATAAATTTTACTTGAATACAAGACAACTCGCTCTAATGCCTTTCACCCAGAATCCCTTGCTTCACCCAAACAATTTTTTCCACTAAAAAATATTATCAACTGTGAAACAACCTATTTATGTAAGCAAAAACGTTATATAATCCCCACATTATGATTCATACATATACAATGTACTTGATTATACTTTTTGGTAATGTTACATTTCTAGTAAAGTTTATTAAAAACAGAACTCCTCGAGAGATGCAAAGGGAGTAACTGTGAAAATCCACAATAAACCCCATACTGCCTCATTCCTCTAGTTGTCTTAAAGATATACACCAGAAAGGCGAATGGGGCCCCTTCTCGGTTGTGTTATACTATATTCTGTTTCTATGGGAATGCATACTAAGAAGATGAAATCATGAAGTACTCTAGAAGGTGCTAATATCTCAGTGGGGCATAATAACTTGCTGAAAATATCTACATTCACATAAAATACAGCAAAGGAAAATAATGGAAATTTGGGGGAGGAGTGGGAAGGCATACCATAGACATGGCAGACCAAGTTGATACTAATGCTATCTGAGGTTTGAAGCTGTATTTAATAACTGAATCATCTGTAATATTAAAGTGCCATCAATGGCAATTTGATTTGGTTAGTCAGTATTTACCCTTTGTATATTTAAGCATCTCTCGTTCAATCCTTCTCCTTCTCCCTTGCAGAATTTTAACCCAATGGATTTTTTCATTTTTTTCCTATCATTGTCATTATCCTTCATCTTATCAAATTTATGTCAGTTACCATGACATAAGTGCTGAGTGCTTTACAAAGACTACCCCATTTATATTTCAGAATGTGCTTATCATGTAGGAATTTTTTTTTCTATTTTGTTGATGAGGAAATTAAGAATCAGAGAGGTCAGCACAGCACGTAACAGGATGCAGGACTCAAATCCAGGTCCTTTTGATGCATTCTCCATTAAGTCCCACTTCCTCACTGATAACCCTGGTGTCTGAGACTCCTAATTTATTTATTTCCTACTTGGAAGCCTACAAATGTCCTAGGAAATTAGTTTGTTGAAGGCATAATAGGAATCCTAGTTCAGCTTCAAGTTATCCCAGTATAGCTGATCAGTCAAGAAGAAGGTACATTATAAGTTTTCTCTGAGTCAAATGTCAGGGTGGTTAAGCTAAAAGACCAAATGTTCAGAATATGTTTATCTAAGGAGAAGGCAGAAGAGGAAGGAAGACAGTTAAGGTATCTGAGAATGTCCCTGGTAGGCCCCAAGAACTCATAAATGAGCCCTGTGGAGAGAGGCTGGGGCACTAGCTGAAGGAGCTTTCATGAAGAACTCTGGTATGTGGTTACAAGCTGTGCTGATCAAGGTACAAAATGCAAATGAGAGCTGGAGAAAGGACAATGGCCTAGTGTTGCATGGAAAATGACACAATTTGGAAATAAGTTGGATCAATTATCTGCAATAACAAATAGAATCAAAAAGTATAATGACTCAAATATAGAAGTGTTTCTTGTTTTTTGTTTACTTTTGGTTTTGTTTATGTTTGTGTGTGTGTGTGTGTGTGTGTGTGTGTGTGTGCACTCAGGAACAGTCCAAGGCAATTCTAGGTTGGCAGAATAACTCTGGTCAGAGTCATTCAAAGATCCAGGCTCTGTTATCTTCAATTCATGTTTTTCAAGGCTATCTTGGGCATTAAAATCTAGTCAGAGGATAGAACAAGCATAGAGGATCACCCATGAGAGGTTGGATGGTCCCGGCCTGATAGTGGTGCCTCACTTCCACTCATATCCACTAGTTTAAAACTGGTCATATGACCAAATCTAACTGTGAGGAAGCCTGGGAATTGTAGTCTTGCTGGGTCCTCACAAAGGAAAGGAATCAGGTTGGTTACTAGCTAATGGACTCCGGGGAATGCATCCAACTGGTGTTATTTACATAAGAGAAATTCTGAGACAAAACAATGGATGGATCACACACATCATTCATACCTACATACTTGGGGGAGTTACCCTAAGAACATTCATATTTAAAAATTTGAGCTACATTGCCAAATTTCTCTCAAGAAAATTAGACCCATTTACCTTAGCAGTCTATGAATGATGGATCCCTAGAGTTGTGAACACTAGGTATATTTATGATTTTTAATACCCCCCAAAAAAGCAAAAACAACCTCCCATTTTTATTCTAATCTGTATTTCTTTGATCATTAGTGTAGTATAGCGGCTATTTGAATACTTCTGGGCCATCTTGCATTTACTGTATTTGAATATCTGTAACTCGGTGTCTTCCCCAATTGCTGCTCCTTTTCATAATTTTTTTTACTGTGCTATTTATTTTTGTATGAACTTTAAACTAATTTCATGAAAATTTTTAATTGAAATTAAATGTATGGGTTTGCTCCGAGAATAATGGCATCACGAGAGTGAGTCTTCACATGAGAACTAAGTGCAATTCTTCATTGATTCTCCCCTTTGTATGATCTTTAATGGAGTTTTATAGTTTTCTTCATTTAAGTTCTGAACCTTCATTTTTTTCATTTTACTCCTAAATATTTTATGTATTAAGCTGTATTTTGTATCAGAATCTTCACCACTGTAGTTCTCATGTGATCCTTCTTAAAAATCCTTTTTGAATTTTATATATTCATTTTTAAACCAGCTACCTTATTAGTTTCTCCATATCTAAGATTTTTTTTGTTGGTTTCTTAGGATATTATAAAATTGAACATTTGAATTTTTTCTGTATTTATATCTTTTACTTTATTTTCTTAATTATTTGCATGGCTAGTTTTTCCAAAACAGTGTGAAGTAATAGTGGTGATAACAGACGTGCTTGACTTGTGTCTGACTTTAAAGGAAATGGCAATATATATAAATGTGCTTGTGTGGATGTTTGTGCATATGTACGTTTATCTATGAAAGATATATCTTATTCTGTTCCTCCTAGACTTTTAACAAAGAATGATTGATAAGTTATTAAATGCTTTTTAAATGTCTATCAAGAATGGAATTCTTACAGCTAGCTTTTGCCTTTCACAGGGAGTTTCTAAGCAAAAATGGGAGAATAATTTTAGTTACATTGCATTCATGGCCTAAAACAGAGAAGAACAAGTCTTCTGTAAAGATACATCTCCAATAATCTCATATATTATAAAAAGAATTTCAGTGTACTTTTTAAAAATAAATGATGACATAACACTGTTTAAGGAGAGCACAATAATTGCCATAAACCTTAATAAAGATCAGGTAGTTAGTTATGTAGAAAACCTGGAACCTCACTGCCCAAGGGTTAAGATGTGATACCAAAATGAAAATGGCCACGGGCAGGTAAGAGATGGGTATACACACCTCGTACAGAAAGCAAGCAGTGCTTTTTAAAGTAGACCTTTTCTGATTGATGAGATCCTTCGGTGGGGAAAGGAACTGATCTCTAATATCCCTTTGGGATCTGCTAGGCCAAGAGGTGGGACCACTAGAAGTAGAGGTCTCTAACGGCCATTGGAAACATGGCAAAGAATGTCGGAGATTTTGTAGAAAGAGAAGGTAGTTTTGTTTTGAGCTAGCCGACTCAGAGGGACCCACAGCCACAGCGGGGAGAAAGAACAGAGTTGTATTTCCTCTGGGAAGCCTTTCCCACTTCAGACTGCACCTCCAGTCCTAATTGGACACTTTCCTCCTTCTAGGCCCTATATCATTTAGTCTGCCTCTTTTGGGGATTTTCTCTTCTAATTATTTATGCACATGCTTTTTCTCCACCAGAAAATAAGACCTGTGTTCGTATCACTCCCACTCACACCCTGTAATATCTATCACAGGATCCTGTGCACATCGGACATCGTGCAGTAAACAGTCACTGAATGAATAAAAGAGTCATAAGCTTAAGCTTAACTTAGAGCCCTAAGAGAGTTACTATGGATAAGAAGAAGAATGATAACAACAGCTAATTTTTATGAAGTGCTTAGACTTTAATATGCATTATCTCTTTAATCCTTATAATGGTTCTGGCAGGTAGATATTGTTATCCCTACTCAAGAGAAGAGATGAGCCTCAGAGATGTCACCTGACTTGCCAAGCTCATGCAAAACAGACTAGAAGGCCTTTCTGACACCAACGACCATGCTCTTCCAATGTGCCAAGTTGTCAGGTGTCAAAAGGAACATCAATCCTCACTGCGTGAACTGTTTGGTGATCCTATTCTGAAAAGACTACTTTGAATATTTTTAGAAGAAAAAAATATGTTCAAATGTGGGTGGGATTTCCAATGAGTTTTGAAATTGGAGAAAATGTATTTCCAAGCACTAAACAAACACTGAATCTGTTTCATGAGTTAATGGCTTAAGTCGGATTTCAGTGGCATTCCTATACATACACAGCATACACACATGTTCATGCCTTTCTCCAAAGCTTTGGAGCAGTTGGTGTTGATCACAGACACTGTCAACTAGCTGGATTGTTCCAGAAGAATGCTACACACAGAGTTTGTATCTGAGACAGTGGCTTATCCAAAAAAATTTGTGAAAAACATTTTGACAGCCTAAATGGTCCTCCTGAAAACAGAATAAATGGTTTCCTAAAATATCTTCTCTTTGCTTAAAACACAAAGTTTTTAAAGGCAGAAATTCTGTTTTTACTTTCTATATAGAGAATAAGTACTATTAATACATGCTTAATAATCATTTGTTAATAGAAATGAGCAAAATGTAGCACTGTAGAGTTTAAACCACCTACATTGGTTATACTAATAGGTACTACCAGATCTGGTTTTCTTTGAACAATTCTAAAAGTCTTGCAAAATGAGAGGTGTCAGCAAGAGGAAAACAAACAAAACCCTTAGGTGCCAGCTCACAAAAAGCCTGGTGTAACATGTCCACAGGTAAAAAAAATATCTCCACAATAAGCACACTGAAAAACTAGATAACTAGCTACAGATGTATATTGATAAAATTCAAATCAAATATGAAAAATTTTTCAAGTTGCACTTGATCTTGATTAGTGGTTAGTGGCTCTCTATAGCTTCTTGTTGAGAAGGTTCCAAGATCAGATGCAGGCTCAGGGAGTAAAGTGTGTCATGACCCCCTCCTAATGTCTGATGGTCACAATCACTGGGATAGTGCTGGGGTTTCTGCCAAGCATGTATATAATACCCTAGGATTTAAAAAGAAAAATTAAAAAATAGAAAGAAAGAAAGAAAGAAAGAAAGAAAGAAAGAAAGAAAGAAAGAAAGAAAGAAAGAAAGAAAAGTTATGCCTTTAAGAAATACTTTGGTCTACAAGTCATTTATATGACTTAGTAAAGAGGCCATTTATTTCTCTGAAGAAATACATACATTAAGGAATTGAATTGATAACGTTTCCTTTATTGAAAACTAATAATCCCTAGGCCTGTATACAGACAAGAAAAAAAAATGAAAAACTCAATCTGATTCTTTTATTGATCAAGACATGTGGTATATAGGAGGTCATCTTGTTGGCTCAAACTCACCCCATGCCCAACACTACACACACATTTGTATGTGCACGTACATAGGGAGAAGTGGAAACAAGCTAACCTATCAGAGCTGAACCTTAACATAAAGAAGCCAGACTGTGAAGAAGTCTAAAGTAACACAGGCACAATTGTGAGGGCTCTCAATGCCAAACCACAAATAGTTTGTGAAGAAGAACATTGGTACTGTGGTCCTCTGGTTTTCACATGCTCAGAAGCCCTGGGAGATGGAAGTCTCCCTGGAGGAGAAAGGAAACCCCAAATGCTGTCTCATAGCAGTTAAATTTAGTGAAAGAAGGTGTTTGATTTGAACCAAACTGTTTGTATGTCTTTAAAGTTTGCTCCAGGTTTCATCTTAAATGTGAAAACAATGGCAGATGCTTATTGATTTATGCTTTTCATTTAAAAAGAGTATTGGCTAAAATCTATTATTCTTGTTTCTTGGAACCTCTCTTTAAATCTGTTCACCTCTTTTTTTATCAGGGTGAAATGATCTTTACATTTATCATATGTATTTGACCCATGGCTGGACTGATACTTGATGGGCATCTTAAACTGCAGAAGGCTAATTTTTATTATGAAATAGTTTTTATAATTAAAAAT
Organism: Eonycteris spelaea; assembly: GCA_003508835.1. Lineage (NCBI taxonomy): Eukaryota > Metazoa > Chordata > Mammalia > Chiroptera > Pteropodidae > Eonycteris > Eonycteris spelaea. Next base: position 3,287,384 of record PUFA01000030.1, on the reverse strand, counting down.
TATTTGGATGACTTTGATTAATAAAATCAGATAAATTTCAAGTGTACAGTTCACCTCTTTTTGTTAGTTTTCAAAAATAAATTTATTTATTTAAATTAGTTTCGAGTATTCAGTACATTGGTTAGACATCTGTATTGTTCATAAAATGATCCCCCAGTTGCTCCCACCATCCCTGGCCCTCTACTTGGCCATCATATTAATGCTAATTGCATGCCCTGTGCTGTTGCCCCATCCTTGTGCCCAGTTATCAACTACTAATTTGTACTTCTTTAATCCTTCACCCCATTCTCCTAGCCTCTAACCCCTCCCCTCTGTCTGTCACCAAATTGTCCACTGTATTTGTGAGTCTGTTTTTGATTAGTTTGTTCTTTTTGTTCCTTAGATTCCATGCATAAGTGAAATCATATGGTATTTATATTTCTCTGTCTGACTTACCACTCAGCATAATAACCTCTAGGTCCATCCAAGTTGTTGCAAATGGTAGGATTTCATTTTTTTAATGGCTGAGTAATATTCCATTGTATATGTAAACCTTAATTTCTTTATCCAATTGTCTGTCGATGGGCATTTAGGTTGCTTCCATATCTTGGCTATTATAAATTGTGCTGCCACGAATATTGGAGTGCATAGATCTTTACAAATTATTGTTTTAGTTTTCTTCAGAATAAATACCCAGAAGTGCAAGTGCTGAGTCAAAAGGTATATCCATTTTTAATTTTTGAGAAACCTCTTTATTATTTTCCATAGTGGCTGTACTAATTTGCAATCCCACCAACAACGTATGAGAGTTCCCTTTTCTCCACGTCCTCGCCAACACTTACTGTTTTTTGATTTATTGATGATAGCCATTCTGACGGATGTGAGATGATATCTCATTATGGTTTCAATTTGCATTTCTCTGATGATTAGTGACCTTGAGCATCTTTTCATATGTCTGTTAGCCATCTGTATTTCCTCTTTGGAGAAGTATCTGTTCAGGTCTTCTGCCCATTTTTTAATTGGATTGCTTGTTTTTGTTGTTGTTGTTGCTGAGTTGTATAAATTAGTTTTATCCTAGTGGCAAAAACTTTGTGACAAAAATATAGGAAAAATAGAATGAATTATGTCATAATTCTGTCTATGAGATGACCCTTCAACCATCTAACCAGTTTATAAAGTATATCCGTTGTTTGAGGAAATAGAATATTAGGGAAGTTCACTAACAAAAATAATCAGAAAATTACACATTTGTAATTTTTGGCTTCCAAATTGGCCAAATAATCACACCCAAGCACCCACACACACACAAGACCTTCTCCTTATCTTCCACTTTATTTAGATTATTGCTGGCTTTTCTTGCCTTTTTAATAATTACAAAAAAAAAAAAGAATAAACCAAAAGCAAAATACACCCTAATATTAGCCAACTGCAATGTCCCACTTGTTCATAGTATCTGATTCAGAATGATTATGCCTTAATGTATCTGAGTTTTCTATTGTAAGGTGCTTCAAATCTATTTTGAAATACTGTAGTCAGAATATGGAACAATTAAAAAAAAAATGTAAAGAATCATTTGCCTCCACCTACTAACTCTAATTCCAGACCTCTACCACCACAAGACGGCTGATTCTGCTATAGACTATCTTGAATAATCTTGAAAAGAAATACGAAAATGTTATTATTGAACTATCTCAAGGAATGAAAACCTATTCCAGCTGTGTTCAGTCTTCAGAAGTTGATAATCTTCTTTAAAAACCATTCTAGAGATACGGTGCCACGTGGTGCTACGGCACTGGGCCCATTGAAACTGGGTGCTTCTGGCCGCTAACGAAGACCCCAAAGCACCTCTGTTCTTTGTTCCTCCCAGGCTTTCTGGAAAGCCCAGGCTTTCCAGACAGCCCCTTCACACACACATCAATCCAACTCTTCCGCCAAGCATCATTTCATGAGTCATAAAAGCAAATTTCTATTTAAATCCATCTACCAACTATTTTATAACTTTGGAGGCCTTGATTTTGATAATGGTATTTATTCAGGATAATCAAATATTACCCAACACACTGATTTTACTTGGTTTTAATGGATGTTTTAATAGAACAGAGTGGCTGCAAACATTTTATGAGTAGTCCCATTTGCTGTTCTTCAAGTTCTCTCCGCGATTACCAATTCTGCCGTTTACCCTACGGGTCCCTCCCAGTGGGGTGGTCAGTCTTCCTCTTGTGTCCAAGTCCTTCAAAGACCAATTACTTTCCCTTCATGCTGTCCATGTTCATTCCTGCTTAAAGTGATCTCTCTTCCATTTGAATTTTTGTATAATTTACTCTGTGCTTCCCTTCTTCTTTTCTTCTCATATAAAATAGTTTTTAGCTGAATGTCTTAACCTCCCTCAAAGATTGCAGGTTCCTCCAAAGCAAGATCTTTTTGATCCACTAGGTACTAAGAGCTTGGTAAATTATTTATCTGATCTAAGAATACAGAAAATAGAATTTAAAGATATACTTTTATTACATATATATGTACATATTTACCTATATAGTTAGTTTACATATGCAACTAGGACTGATAGTCAATTTCTAGAATTTTTAAAGCAATTAATCATTGTTTCCAATCTTTTTAACACACAATATCTTCCCATTACAGATTTTGCAGCAACATCTCTCTCCAATTTGAAAAATAATTCATGGCATAATTTTAAAAATAAATTTTTAAAATTAGGTTTCTATTAAAATATGTCTTTGGATAACTATTATAAAAGTAGGTCTGAGGATCACAAATCTTGGTCAAGTAAAAACAATGCTTACATGTATGAACATATTTATTCTAGGCCGAATTTGTTTCCTAAGGTTGCCATACCAAAAGTATCATAGACACGGTTCAAAACAGTAGACATTTATTCGTTCACAGTTCTGGAGGCTCAAAGTCTGAAATCAAGGTGTTGGTAGGGCATGCTTCTCACACTATCACACTATCACTCTTAGGCCTTAAGATCCCAATATGTTAATTTGGGAGAGACACAAACATTTAGACCATAGCAGTGTCCCCAAGTCACTTTCCCCCTTTGGTTGCATGTGTGGTTATAGCAATAGTTTTCCTAATATGGAACTATTATTATATTACTTTCAAAAATCCAACCTGGATATGATGTAGGCCTCCTTTAATATTCTGCTACATTTGTTTTACTCATTTTTTCATAGAGGATTTTTTAAAGTTCTTTTTATATAGGAGATGGATCTGAATGTTTTAATTTCTACTGTTTTTGTTAGGGCTTCAATATTGCAATTATGCTAGTTTATAATCATAACACATTTTGTAGACTTTATTAAAAGTTTGAAATCACTTAATATGTTTAGTACAGAAGCCTTTTTTACGTCAAATAATTTGGCAATATTTTTCATTTCCTCTCTGGTTAATAATCTATTTTTCCACTTCTCCTTGAGTTCATTTTTTTCTAATTATTGTTTTTTTCCTCTACTTCTACTTTATGTTGTGTTGCTGTTATAATTCTTGCTTTTCTTTTATTGTATTTTCCTGCTATATCCTTTTGTTTTTATCAGTCTGCATTATTTGGTTTAGGTGTGTCTCTTTAAATACCATATACTTTCATTGTGGAGCAAGATCCATCTGAAAGCCTTTGTTCCTTAAGAGGGGATTTTGGCCTCTTTATGCTTATTCCTATAAAATATTTTAGTTCTCCTTTAACCATTTTTTAAGTTTATGATTTTAATGTTTATTTGTTTTGTTAAAATCTGCCAATATATAGGTTATGTTTCCTTTAGTTATATTTTTTCCCTGGTGATTAAGCAGGTAGAGGAGAGACTACATATCCTGGATCCTGATGGCTAAAGTAATCAGATTGAGTCAGCCCTGGGCTGGGAACTCAGCACTTACAGTTTTTTTTGACAAATAATAATACCAAAACTTAGCAAGGCTAACTGATTAGTCTGAAGTTCCATAATGAATTAGCGATAGAATTGATACCAAAATCTATTGTTCTCGGCTTCAGGACAAAGCTTTCTACTGCTGCGACTTGAGTGAACTTTTGCCTTATTTTGGACAAGTAAGACTTTGAGTCTTCAATAATTCCTGCCCTAAATGTTCACACTTCCTCTTCATGGAATAAACATTTTTCTCAACACATCCACATTTTCTACAATCTTAACAAGACACAGAAGGCTGTACAACCACAGAGGAATGAAAAAATAACATACTAGGTGGAGTTGGAGCCCAGTGAATTATCAGTAATTCATCATATTTTCAAATTTTCTTTCATTTCATCTTAATACAGAATTGGTAAAAGAAATTTAGGCAAGGTTTTGGACATTAAGATTTCACTCTTCATTCAAGGAGGCAAAGCATGAATAAGTAACTAAACTACATGGCAGACTCTAATGGACATTACAATTTGGAAACCTCTTTGACATAATAAACATGGCATTCAGTAAGGTTCACATGTAATTCCCCATCATGAGCATTATAATTTGAAAACCATCTTTGACGTCATAAGATGGCACTTAGTGAGGTTTACATGTAATTCTCTCTCATGAGCGTTATAATTTAAAAACCATCTTTGACGTAATAAAAATGGCACTCAGTGAGGTTTACATGTAATTCCCTCTCATCATTTCTCTTTGAAGAAAATGAGTAAGTGTTGCAAAATACTTTTAATAGAGATTAATTTACTCATCAGTCTTTTTATTAGGTTGGGTTGGTATTTTCATTGAAACAGAACACACACCTCCATATAAAAGCATGCACACAACACATATGTAAAATTTAAAAGACCAAGTTCTTGCATTTTATGCATAAGCAGAATGTTTCACTTGCTGAGGGAAAGAAGGAAGGAAAGCAGGGAAGGAAGGAAGGAAGGAAGGAAGGAAGGAAGGAAGGAAGGAAGGAAGGAAGGAAGGAAGGAAGAGAGAGGCAAGAAGGGAGGGAAGGAGGAGGGAGGGAAGAAGAAAAGAGAATGAAGGAAAAGGAAGGAAGGGAGGAAAACTTCTTTAAAAAAATAAGAGGAAGATGACTCATGAAGGAAAGAGCAGAACTTATCCACCCATTTCAGTCTGTGTGATTTCTGAATGAAACTCTTTTAACTGTCCTTATTTGTAAAATGGTCAGGCCACACTCAGGGTTGTATGGATTTAAATTAAATAGGACAGCAACTAGAGGCTGCTGGCATATGGCAGATCCTCAGCAACTAGTATGACAAATTGTTACATTAGTTGAGCACCTATTTTGAGGAAGCTGCCTCTCATCTCATTTTGCAGCATTAGCTGATTTCAACAAATCTGGTCATGATAGCTCCCTAATGTTGTAGGCACACACAATAAAAAAATGATTAGCAATTGAAAGTTTTGCTTTATGGCAAACGCTTTTGGTGACATTAACACATTTCCTTTTTTACACCTCTAGACACATTTTCTGAGATTAACTCATATTGCTCTATGCACAAATTAAATTCCAGTAAAAATGAAAGTTTCAATAAACCAACTCACCAAATCTTGTACTCCAAGGGTCATTCCATAAATCACATAGAAAGAGACTTTGTCTCGAAGAAAGTTCCATATATCAGAAAGGTCTTTTTTTTAAGTGAATAATTTATGGTTAAAATAGGTATTGAGTCGCCTTTTAAAAATGTATTCACCACCTAATTATCGCAGTAATCTGGGGATGATTCAGTGGCATGCTTAGTAATGTCCTTGAAAAGGTGTTACTTCTGAACACGGCTTTATGAGGCTGCATAAACGCAGAGCATTATCGTAAGTGTTAAGTGACAGCCTCTTTCCGTGGACGTTCTATTGTCCTAGCTGCAGGAAGGAATTTTAATAATTCTTTTGCTCCTCAAACAGATTTTTCCCATGTGTCCTCTCTTGCTACCATGCTAAGAATTTTACAAGAAAGCTGCATAAATATTCCAGGTCATTATATTTTCTTAACGACTAAACGTTCATTTTTTAGGATAATATTTGGTTATTTCCTAAAAGCTGGCCTGTGTGCTAATAACTTTTTTTATTTGGATGTCAGGTGTCCTAAAAATTTTATATATATATATATTTTTTCATTTAATCCTCACGGCGCCTCTGTACGTGGTAGGTACCGCTCTCAACCATCACAGTACAGGAAAAGACACCACGCCCTAGAAAACTGAAGTAATGAAACCAAGTTCTTAAAAGAATGGAACCAGGGCTCAAACCCAAGCAGTCACATGGCAGAAGCTCTTCACCCTGCTCTCAATAGTCTCCTGGCCAGCCACACCCTATTAAGGGCAAAAGGCAAATTTTAAAACAGCATATGTAGAAGGATATATTTCCTTGGTGTGTGTATAACAGATACAAGATATATGTATGTCATATATATGTGTATAGAAACATGTGTATTTTTATATAATATAGACATCAAAATAATGAGAGTTATGTATTTTCTACAGCGAGCACTTCCTATATGCTAAACATTTCACATGAATTACCTCATTTTTTTTCCTCAAAATAACTCATCAACATAGGTCCTATTATCTTTCCTTTTTACAGATGAGAAGCACAGAAAAGTTGAGAAATTTAACCAAGGTCATAGAGGTAGTAAGTGGTTAAGATAAGAATCAGCCAGATAACAACATACATACATGATGTATACACACATTACAATATACACAAATGTATATACACATACATATATGTGCATCTGCACACACACATATATATATATATACATATTCTTTTTCAATTAAAAAAGCAACATTCAATTAAAATAGCTTGAAATATCCCTTCCCATTATAAAATGAGCTCAAAAAAAAAAAAAAATCAAGTGCCATTATGTGATCTCCATTGGCCAAGATCACCCTTTGCTGAGTTACTTGGGAATGGGTCTCATCCACGGTCACCTCCTGACACGCCTTTGTCTTTTCTTCTGCAGTGTCTTTCGTTAACCAGATTCCCTGAAGACTGGTATATTCATTCTTCAGAGGTGGTGATATTTTCAGTTATGTCACCGTAAAGTCTTATGGCCTGAGAGACGTTATTTCTTTCTGGTGCCCGTGCCTCTGTTCCAGGGGTCAGCAAACTATAGCTATGTTCATTTGTTTATTTTTTTTGTTGTATAATCCACGAGGAATAAATTTTACATTTTAAAAATGGCTGAAGAAATCAAAAGAATATTTTATGACATATGAAAATTATATGAAGTTCAATTTTCAATGTTCATAAATAAAGTATCATTGGAACACAGCCTGTTCATTTATGTATTGTCGATGGCTGCTTTTGTATACAATGGCAGGTTTGAGAGGCTACAACAGAGACCATATGGCTTGCAAAGTCTAAAATATTTACTATCTGGACCTTTACAGAAAACGCTTGCCAACCCCCCTGCTCTACTCAAATGCATTGTGTGTTTATTTTAAAGTTCCACTTTCTAGAAGCTTCTTTTCTTCTCAGATTCATTCAGGGCATCCACTGTTGCCCCATGTCTTGCTTCACCTCTCCAGGTCATGCCACTTTCAAACAGTCTTTTTCTAAATATGACAACAGTTGATTATTCTCTCATTACGTAGGAACATTGCTATAGTTCCTAGTGATCTAAGAAAATCTAGATATAGTAAAGTGGGCCATAGACTGAGTGTCCAATGATCATTTTTCTCTTCTCCGGACCTCTGTTTTCCTCATCTGTAAAATGAATGTATTGGACTAGATTGCTGAAGTCATTGTTACTATGACATCCTATATTTATATTAGTTCAAAACTCAATATCAACCATATGCAGGTAAGAAAAGTGAATGTGAACAGAGTGCTTGCCTTCAGTGAGCTCCCAGCCCAGCACTTGTCTGCATTGTCCAAATATCAGTTACCAAGTGCACTAGGTAGAAAAATGCCCCTACCCGCCACCCAGATGTCTATGCTCTAATTTTCAAAACCTGTAAATATGTTTCCTTACATACAACAGTTTATCAAAGCCACTCTGTTGACTGCTATCCTATTTGATTTCTCATATATTACCCATCTGACTGCTGTGCATATTTGGATCTCATTACTGGTATTATTCACTGTACCTTACTGATGAGGATCCCAAAGTCTGGGCTAAAGTGACTTGCCTATAGTCCAGGTACTTAGAGGTAGACATGCATCTAGAAGAAATATCTCATCCATTCATTTAATGAACATGTATTGATTATCTAGCATGTGCAACACTGTTGCTGCCCAGTGTGTGATTCTCCCCCCATCCCACCCCCATCGATCATTTGTAATAATCAAGAATTGGTTCCACTTGTCACCATAGCATGATAATGCTTTGAATGATTTTATCTATTAAGGAAACAGAACCTAATACATAACAATTTATCTTCCTCTTATTAGCTAACAACATACGGAAAACTCAGAACTCCTGAATTGATATTCCTTTCCTAATCATAAGAAAGCACACAATTTCGAGCAGTTATTTTGAAGTTTAAAAAGGACTTGAAGGTCAGCCTTTAGGGCCCAGAAGCCACAGACTGAGAAGCGCTGTTGTTCTGAGCCTGGATGTCACAGCTGCCCCTCACTGGCAAGGTCTGCTGCCCCTGTCTCTGTCTCTCTGTCTCTCTGTCTCCCTCTCGCTCCCTCCTTCTCTCTTTCTCATATAGAGGGAATTATCACAGTCTTGAATCCTTATCCAAATGTTCTGAAAAGAATTCAACAAGTTTCATGATGATTAAGTTTTGGGTTTGTTTGTTTGTTTGTTTGTTGTTTGTTTGGATTAAGAAGGAAACAGGAAAATTGTGATGAGGTACAAAGTGCCCTTTGGAATCTGAGTTACTGTTCCCAGGCTGCAAGAATGAAGATGAAAAGGCTCAGAACAGCAGCTGTGCGAATGACAAGCAAACATAACCAAACCAAGGGTGCTGACAATTTCTACTAGGATGGGCTGCTCAGAAGACATTTATAAGGAAAAGAGAGAGGGATAGGATTGCTCAGTCCTGTGTCACTCATGCCAGGGCTGGTGCATAGAACTTACAGGGACAGACTTTTTTTCAGAAGGCAAACATGGAATTTGCCTGCCTTTAGGTAAATAAAACAGTCCAATTATATAATGCTGAATAACTAAATGAAAATGGGATAAATGAATGAAAAGAACTATCACTCAATCACTGTCATTTAAACATCTCTAATGATGGATAACTTTTCTTTTCAATATGTGATCTGTTCGAATCCTTATAACTACTCTATGAAACTGGTATTCATATCCTTATTAGTAGAGGGGCAGAAAGGGTCCTATTATATGTTGGATACTATACACTAAGGAATTTTTAAATATAATTATCATTATTTAACCTTCATTTAAAAAAAAAAAAAAACATCCAGGGCTCCACATTATCCCTCTTTACATAGGCAGAAAACAAGGATTCAAAGAGATAATATAAATAAATAGTAAATAGCCATATGAGCCCTGACTTCATGCTGCTACCTGGCTATGCATCCCTGGGACATCTAAGCGGAGATGCCCAGCTGGGAAGTGGAAATACACACAAAAAGAGCTACAGATAGAGACGTGGTGCAGAGGCACAATGAACAGAGGGATTTTAACCTAAAAGCAGAGCCTGAAATGTTGAATTGCTTTAATGTGGCCATCTACACGGGGAGGGAAATTGTGGTGGTAAAAGAATGTGACGAGGCTATAATAAATGATGGTGGCCAAACATGCGCTTTCTTCTTTTCTGAGACTCCTGACAGATCCCATGAGTCCTTCATCTTTGCGAGTGTCACTTCCTGCAGCTCAGACCTAACTCCTAACTCCCTGAAATTGCAGCCTTTTCAAGTTATGCCCACCTCCATCACCATGGATTCACAGTGATATTTATGAAAGAAAAGCCTTGTAGTTTCTACTTACTGACATCTTTTTTTTTTCCCATAGTGGTTAGACGTTTTTATAATTTACTAAAGTGGTATCCCCGATTAGTCTAGTACCCACCTGGCACTATACACAGTTATTAAAATATTACTGACTATATTCCCTATGCTGTACTTCACAACCCCATGACTATTTTGTAACTGACCTCTTGTTCACATTAATCTGACTGCATTTTTATTCCCATCACGCATCTGACACCACTCTCACTGGGGTCCAACAGCTCCCGTATGCCATGACTGCCAAGCACACAGACACATTTCAGAACTGCTTCTGCTTGACACTGCTGACCACTAAGACCATCTAGCAGCTACTTTAATTATAGGTTTTGGTGATGACATTCTCCAGGTTTTTCCTATCCCTTGAGTTATTCTTTCTCAGCTTTTCCCAAACCTTTTTCCACTGTCCATTCCTTAGGGTTAGTGTGTATCAGAGCCCAAAGGAAAGGACTCTCTTCTCTTGTTTTCCTGTTGGCATCTCTCATTTCCTCTGACGCCTTCAGCTATTATTTAACCGCATACCTTTAACTATGAAAGCAATATCTGTATATAAGTGTGTGTATATCCCTGGTTATAAGTTCAATTTCCGACCAGACATTTCAACCAGGACGTCAACATGACCGAAGTTACCCCTGTATTGTTCCCCTGATCTCGAGCCTACATCATCATCCATACTGGTTTCTTACTGCCACTGTAACAAATCGCCACAAACTTGGTGTCTTCAAACAACAAACATTTGTTATATTATAATTCTGAAAGTCAAAAGTCTTAAAATCAGGACATCAGCAGGACTTCATTGCTTCCTGGGGCTCTGAAGAGAACATTTCCTTCCCTCCTCAGCTTCTCGCATTGCCTGCATTCTTTGGCTCACGGGCGCCTTTCTCCCCCTTCGGGGCCAACAGTGTATCGCCTTCAAATCTTTCTCTTTCTCCGAGCGTTACTGTTGTCACTACATCTCCTTCTTTTACTCCAGCCCTCCTGTCTCCCTCTTATAAAGACCTTTGTGATTACATCGGCCTCACCTAGATAATAAACCAGGATGATCTCCCTGTCTCAGGGTTTTGCACATAACCCCATCTTCAAAATCTCTTTTGCCATGTAAGGTAAAATTCATAGGTTGGGGGGATTAGGACATGGACATCTTGGTCAGGGTGGGAGGCATTATTACGTCTAACACACCATCTCTGCTTGCTCTCTCTGTAAAGACCCTATTCTTTACCTAGCTGTCCAAGCTAGTAGCTTGTAGCTCTCATTTTCCTCCCCACTCTGCTAAGTCAATGCCAGATTCTGCAAGCTCTGCCTCCTAAATTCCCCTCCATTACTCCTCTCCACACCCACTTCCTCCAGTGCTAGCTGAACCTTTCTGCTTGGGTGGACTCTACATAATCCAGCTCCAGCACTAAGCCTTGAGATAGAAATATATAAACTTAGGATATGCTTGGGAATTTTTTTTTTTTTGGTCATTTTAATAGAAAAAAATCTTGCCACAGAGACCTAGATAAGTATTCTATTAAGAGAATACTGTGGCAGAGTACCACACCTCAGGGGTAAGGAACCATGAAGGCTAATTTTGAGTTACATCTTGCCACTTTCTAACCCCATGACATCTGGTGAATTTTTTAAGTTTTCTAATTCTTGATTTCCTCATTTTTAATACCTGACTGGTACATTATTCAGAGACTCAAACTATAATGATGTAGATATTTATACAGTTCACATGTTAGTTGTTAGTAACACACATTTGATTCAAAGGACAAGTCATTATTAAGCAATAGTCATCCAGAGCCTGGAAATATTTTAATATTCAAAAACTGAGAACTGGCAGTCTCAGGCCAATAAGCATCAAGCTGTCTGTCTCTCAATGAAGTTAAAATATTTAAAACTAGGCAGGGAGCAACTTCCTACTAGTTCTTATCCAGGGGCAGATTCCGTTTTTATTTTTATACAATTGGGGAGGTATATTTTAAGAAAAAATATCACTAAATTATGAATATGACATTATAAAAGAGAGGATTTATTTGGAATAAGGCATGAAATAACAAAATACAAATACCTTTCTTTGCGAATGTTATACAATCACATGACCATGTGAAAGAGGCTTGGGCAAGTGAGCAGCCTTGAATCTTATGCTTTAGCAACTTCAGAGTACATCTTTTTCTGCTTTGTCTATTCTTGTGTAAAAAAAAATTTGCAGTTCTTATATTCTTAAACATCATAGTTATCCCACCCCAATACATGTAAAATAACTTCTTTATTTGCAAAATTGAGGTGCTAAATATACTACTAACAAATGTTACAAATAGATGTCACATGGATTCTGTGGCTTGCTAAGCATGAAACATTCCTGCTACAAATTCATTTCAGTCCTGCATTAACAAAAATCTGACTGGTATGGGGATTCATCCCAAATTCCAAACAGAGCCGTGAGGAACAAACAATGTTTGCTTCTTAAGACTAGATACTCAATACCAAGAGAAAGTTGAACTTTTGGAATTGCTACACAGCCTGGGAGCATGATTGAAATGAACAGAAAATAGTTCCATTATTTTTTTATATAGAATTTATGGAGAGAAGTGCTGTGGGAAATGTTTTGTTTTGCCCAGATTCAGTCTTCAGAGCCAAATCACTACTCCCTGGAAGATGGGAATATCAGCTATACCACTCACAGCTGTACCCCTCACTGGAGATGTCCTTGGCTTCAGAAAACTTCCTGGTATGACAACATCTTCTCCCATTGGTCTGCCACCAATGCAGGGCTACAACTGCCCAGCCTTTTGCCTCAGTTTGGAATAACTCTGAAGAGCCATTCTAGCTCGAGTGGTCTCCTAGGACAGGCTGAAGCATCACTGACAGCAACATAGAGGGACAGCTCCTCTCTTCCCAGTCCTGCCCACCTCACTCTGTGATTACAGTGTCAGTCTGAGAGCATGCCTCAATCAACTCTCATCACAGAGTCTATTTTCAGGAAACCAGTCTAAGACAGCTGACACCATAAGTGGTCCTAAAAGGCAGACTCCAAAGTGAGATCTTGAGATGGATTACTCAGTGACAAATTGATTACTAATGGCAGAGAATGTTAAATTCTTCGCTTGAGCTGAACTAGTACAAAATAAGGGTTGAAGAAAAAAAGGGTGTGATAGAGGCAGAAGTGGAGGCTCCAACTGAGCCCAACGGCATGGCCTTCAAGTCATCTAGGATGATCTAGCTATTGCCTCTGTCATTGTCTATAACAAGAAGTCAATGCTGAGCCCCTCACGTAGTAGTGCCTCTCAAGGAACAAATCAGCCACTTAGACACATTGTTTCATAGCTGATTACAGTTTCAAGCCATGGAAACACCAGTAATTCAAATCAACTGGTGTCAACCCATTTTCTGACAATGGGTTTGCCTTTCCCTGCTGGCAAAACCTGGGTCAACACAATTATCCAAGAACTCAGAATGTTTGATCCACCAACATGGGTTCCCATACAATACCATCTCAGATAAAAGGCTCCATTTTCTAGCAAAGGAAGTACATCAGTGGGAATATAACCATGAGAATCCATGCCCCTTTTATAATACATACCACCATGAACCCACCGGCCTCATAGAATGGTTGACTAGCCTCTTGAATATGCAGCTGAACATCATCTTGGAGAGGATGCTCTGGAAAGATGGGACATCATCTTCAAGCAGGTGGTCTGCACACTAAATCAATGATCATTATATGGTGACATACTTTCAATAGGTAGAATAATGGATCTATGAGCCAAGATGTGGAAGCAGAAGTAGATCCAATTATCATGATCCTCCATGATCCACTTGAAGGATTTATGCTCCTGTCCCTGAAGTCTTAGTCTCTACAGGTCTAGAGATCCTGCTTCCTAGAGGGTAAATACCTCCATGAGGGAACACAATGAGAGTCCCACTGAACTTTTAAGCTCTGTCACTTGGTCACTTTGGGATCCCACACCCAGAGAACAGCAGATGAGGAAAGAAGTCACCACATCTATAAGAGTAGTTGATACTGATCATCAACAAGAAGAGGTTGCTGAAACGTCAGGTGTCGATCTGTCAATTCTTGGTTAATAATCTTTTCTTTCTAATTGCTTTTAAGATATTGTATTCATCTTTGCTACTCTGAAATTTTAAGTGTGGATATATTTTTATTGATCTTGCCTGAGATGTACTGAATCTCCTAATACTGAGCACTTGTGTTTTTTCACCAGTTTTGAAAAGTTTTCAGTTATTATCTTTAAATTCTGCTTCCCCTCTATTCCCTCATTCTAGAATCTCAATTAAACACTTATTGAACAATACAAACCAGGGGCCACATTAAATTAAATGTATGCTTTGGGCTTTTGCACCACAGATGAAATGAATCCTAGACACATGGGTATAGGCAGGCTTGTGCTTAGACATCCTCAGAGGCGCATACACTGCCTTCCCTCCAACTCCCGGCCTGGCTGCCCATCCAAGAGCCGAATTCGCTGTCAACGTATGCAGTTCTTTCCCTCTGTGGGAAGGTTTTATTTCAGGTCACACATTTATGACATCTTAGTGGATTCCTATTTTTCTTTTTTTGGAATAATTTCTGTAATCGCATCCCATTGTGCTCAGGTCCTCGATATTAACTCCCACGCTCTACCTCCCTGGCCCATTAAAATTAAGAATTTAAGACCTGCAGAGCCCACAAGGCAACCTGTACGTATACTTTCTTGTGTTTTTCCTACTTTACCACAAGCTCAGCCATGCGTCTACAAAGTGACTCGATCTAGCTCTCTGGGTCACCTCTACAAGAAGGGATTCTCTGCATGTGTGCTCTGCCATATTATTGTACACAGGTGTCTCTAATTCCTCTTTTTTGTATCATTTCTGAAATTTCCAACTAATCTCTTTTGATCTTCAGAAGATCTGATTTTGAACTTGAGCTCTGACGTTTTCTGCCTCTACAAATGGGACTTGGCTTCACTTGTCCTTTCCCCAGCTCCCTACCTATGAATGGAAGAGGAGATGATCTTACTTCACAGCGCATAGGAGAACGAAGTGAACTAATGTCTGTACAAGTGCAAACCAGGGGCACAATCTTCGTCACTCTCAGCTATGGTGTTAGATTAGAAGGAACTCTGTGCGTCTGCCCAATGCCTATCAACCAGCTTTCCTTTCCTAGCCGTTACAGACCTGCTGGGCTGCATGATGGCCTCCGACCACTCACTAGAACTAGTAGAGGGGTTACCATGGCAGATGGAGTCGAACTCTAGCAGGCCACCTTGGCAGAGGCCTTCTTAATTTTTCCAAAAGTGAAAGAAAGTGAGGGCATTTGTTAAATATTTAGGAACTTTGAGAGTTTTTCCCAAAAGTTTTTATAAGATTCTATTTTCTTTTTTAACAAAATTATTAAACAACTGAATGAAGTTGTGCACATTCCTTATATGTTTCAGACCTGTAAGTGTTCGCTCTCATGTTATGACTTGTTGGTGCAGAAACGACCGTGCTGTTCTTTTCAAACCAAGCCAACATATTCCCATATCAAGAGCCTTCACAGAATGATTTATGCTCCAATTGCATCATCATGACTTAGTTCAGATATAGATGAATGCTAGATACAAGCAAGGGCTTTTCATTCCCTAAGATCAGCTTAAAAGTCGACTGCTCTTTGTAACTTTCCCTGACCTTCCTCTACACAACCCCCAGACAGAGTTAATCACTCTCTCCTCTGTGCTTCCTCAGGACTTCATGCAAACATCTGAAAAGATCTTACCACTTGGCTTGGTTTCCTGGCATTATTTGTTTACATGTCCCAAGAGATGTTCATTCTCTTAAGAGGTAAGGTGATGTATTCTTCTTAGAAACTCCAGAACCTAGCACAGTGCCTACCACATAGTAGGTGCTCAATAAATGTTTATCGAGTCAAAATAAGCAGCTTTTAAAGTGAAGTTATATTTCACCATGACATTTACGTAAGATTACTGCTTACATTCAATGAAACTAAGATAAAAAATGTTGAAGCATAACTACCAAATTCTGGTTGAGAAAATACTTTTTGAAACGTACTTAGAGGGCTTTGAAGTATAATATTTTCTGAATTCTATTTTGTGTTATTTGGTAAGATTAATTGTGGGGTGTTTTTTTAAAGAAGGAATTAAGTTCATAGATTTACAAATGCCAGAACAAGAAGGGGACTTTGAAATCATGAGACTCAACAACATCTATTTCCTTTCCCTGCTTAATTTTCTTTAGAGTATTTCTCATGAATTCAAGTTATAACATTTTCATGTTTTCAGGCTCTTTTTTCTTTCTCAGCTGTTAGATTGTAAGTTCTATAAAAGCTGAACCCCTGAAATCATGTTCACTTGTTATGCTCCCACCTCCTAAAATAATGCCTGAGACACAGCAATTTCTTAAAAAATATTGGTTGGATGGATGAATGAATGGATAAATAGAAAGAGGGATGGATGGAGGGATGGATGATTGGATGGGTAAGTAGGTAGGTAGGTGGATGGATAAATGGATGATAAATGAATGAATGAATAAATGACATGTGCAGAGATATGAAAAAACTTATAGGACTTAGATTCAAATATTCTCATTCCCAGTCCAGTATCCCTTATAGCCCAGAACAGTGCCCCATCCTTATGTGAAATAGCACAAGTACCCAGAATTGAACCTCAAAATATCTAATTTACTCTTTTAAAAAAAATTTGTTATACATCCTTATTAGATGTCAATGTAGGATGGCATCAGTCAAGCATTCAGAAGCAAGAAATAGAAGGCCCCTTTCTGTAGATGTCCTCAATGTAAAAAAAAAAAAAATACAGGCGCACCCATTCATTTACCCAACAAATACTTAGCAACAGCCTACTATATGCCAAGCAATAGTTTTAAGTACTTGGTTGCCTCAGTAAACAAAACAAACACAAATCCCTTTCCTGGTGAAACTTAAATTCTGTTGGGGAAGGCAGACAGAGGAAGCAATCAAAAAATAATAAGCATAATGGATAAATTATATAGTTTGGCTAGACAGCGATAAATGCTATGGAAAGTAATAGAACGAGGCAAGGGGTAGAGAGTGCTGAGAAGTACCATTTTACCCTGCCATTGTGTTAAGAATGGTCTGAGGAGAGATGGGACGTACAGGGAAACCAGAGAAAGTTCTGCACGTACCACACATGCGTGCATGCACGCATGCGCACACACACGCACAATTCACATTAACAAATAACCCATAGGAAGCTCCATGGATTGTTGAGACAACAGTGCTCCCTAATCAACTGGCTATAAACTCCTCCAATGATTAGATCCTTTCTAACATCCCAGCACAAGTATACCCAGCCTCTTCTAACACATTTTCCCACTTTCTTGAGATAGTCTGCCTCTACCATTTCCACCTACTGCCCTAGTCCAACAAACGCATTGGAGTCAGAGGGAAGGAACATAAACCTTGGAGCAGTCGAGGCCTGGATTTGAGTTACAGCTCTACAGTTCCCTAGCTAAGTGAATTTCTGCAAGGCACAGCTTTTCCTGAGCCTGTCTTCCCAGCTATGAAATAAGGATAATATAACCTATCTTACAGCATCTTTGTGATACCCAAGTGTCAGTGGCATAAGAGGGGATCATTAAATGTTAGTTATTTTACTTAGGCACTAATCGGAATACCACGTTTACCAAAATAAATATGCACTGTGCCTTGAAGGGATAGACCCACTTTCCTGAGCATCACCTGTTCCTTCAGCCATTGCTCCTATATGATAGGGTGAAGTGTGCCCAGTTTGTATGTATCTACTTCTTTCATTGCCTGGACTTCCCCTACTTAGATTAATTGGGCTTAGGAAGCATTTTTTGAAAAACTGTCACTAAACTCAAGTTAGATAGAAAGAGCTTGAGTAATGGGACAATGGAGACCAAGATTTGGGAGTCCATGGGGCCCTGCTCCAACTCTACACCTGGTTGCCAGTGCAACCCTGGTCGAGTCACCTTCCTTTTAAGGTGCATGATCGTCTTATTTGTATAGTGAGCTTGTTAAATAACATGAGTTTATATACTTTCTGAGCTGTAGCCCAGACACCCTACAATTATAAGTTGGATGTGGAGGTAGAGGCAGAGGAGAGGGGATCTGTTCTGAACCCTTGCAGTGACATACCAATTCTTTGAATAATTACAGCTTTAAGCAGAGAAATGTCCTTGGCACTTTTATAAGCATTCTCGCTTTATTATTTTGAAACTTCAGCAAGATTTCTAAGTGGTAATGCAAATGGCCTCTGAGTAATACTGGGGAACATTCTTTGAGCTTCCCATGCACCACCATCTATAACTGTAATTGTCTCTTCAAAGAAAATGTACTTCTTAATTACAAGGTCATGCACCGGAAAATAAAACTGAATCCAGCATGTGGAATGAATAAGAAACGTGTGAGTGCCTGAGATGTATATGTGTGTTGTGTGCATGTCATGTGTATTTGCCTAATTTTAAAAAACTGAGTCAGAAGACATTTAAAATCCTTACCAAGATTGCACGACCAGAATTATACTAAAAAGTTTAATGAAAACTTAGAGTTAAGATAACTCTAAGATCAATTTCCAATAGCTGCCTTTGCAGTTGAACCATCTCACAACACATGTTTTTAGACCTCTAAAGGCTCATCTCCAAAGTGGTCGCTGACGTGTTTCTACCCCTGGGAAGGGGATGTGGGATCCCTTGAGGAGGGCAACTATGAGGTACGGGGAGCCTTGTGGTCTGGGTGTTGTACCCATGAGTGAATTAACAGAAGCCACTGCACTACAAGTCCCTTAAGGTATTAATGGGGAAACAACTGTTGAAGAATTTGTAGCTTTCTTCTGTACAACAGCCCCTCCAAAAAAGCAGAGGCGGCCTGGGACTTAACACAAGCCATTTCCTGCTTCTGGCCTCAATGTCTTCAGCTGTGTGGGAGGTAGGGGGATGCTGTGAGGGTCACGGCAGGCTTCATGGAATATGGGAGCAGCCCTCAGCTGGGAACACGGAGGAGGACTGCACAGGTGAAAACAGGATCCTGAGGTCAGTAGGAGTAATATTCCTCAGCAAAGGAAAGAGGTGTCCCCAACAAGAGGAAAGAGCTGACACAGCTAAGGTTCATCAGGGAACTGGGTGAGCTCGTGGTGAGCAGGGAAGACACTGGCCATACCCGGGGAGTGGCCCCACTGCCCTCTGTGCCACTGCCTCAGAAGACGGAGCCCTAGTGCTGGAACCTTCCAATGAATGTCTGAACACACACTTTGGCCCAAGAGACCTACCTACTCTAATTTGCTAAGCCCCATTTTCCTACCCCAACTCGCCATCTTCCAAAATCAGGAAAACATTCATGTGAACCGAGATGGGCGTGTGGCAGTTACCGCCAAGTTGAGGAAATTAACATGACATGGGAGCTCTTTAGGGCAGAAAGCACAGTCAGAAGACAATAGGGATTTCCCTTCTGCTCCCTCCTCCTGGTTCCCATTCTGCTAAGGGTTGCTTTAACAGATCTCCTAGGACTGACTCAGACTCTCCCACTCCTCCCCTCTTGGCTCAGTCCGCAGTAACAGCAGGGAGTTGAGGATCTTTTTGATGTTCCAGGCTCCGGGATTGCCAGAGAGCAGAGCCAGGACTGAGGAACAATGCATAGTTCTCAAGGTGGGTGGCAGGCTTAGACGCCCACCCCCTTTGTGGGAGCCGTAATTCAGGCCTCTCTGGATCTGCAAGTGGCCCCAGAGCCACCTTCATGGTCTGTGTTCGCATGGGGAAAGCCCAGCTGTGAACATTCCAGAACAAGGGAAAGTGGGCTCGGCTAGAACTGAGACCTTCAAGAACTTGAATGACAGACTCTAATGCATTCAGTTTCTGGCCTTTCCTTCAGGCCTGGCAGACCACTGCAACCAATCTCAAGGTCAGAATACCTGTGAAGATGCTATTGGTTTTTCTGAGTGGACCTTGAAAAGGAACCAAATTAAAATGATCAGATGAAGACAGTTTCTGCTTTCGATCCATATGGTCATTTTCCAACTGGTTCATTTGAAATTCTTTTGCATATTTCCCCGACTTCGAATTTGCTTTCAACAGATAAATTTCCTATACTTCAGATGACTGACATCCTATCTTTAAGCGGCTCTAAAGCCAGTTTTAACCAGAGATATGGAATACCAGTTTTGATTAAACTGAGAATGGGTTGAGGTAGCTCAAAAAACAAATGCTTAAAATTTATTTTACATTAGATTTGTAGAGGTAATTGTACATTAAATGTTGAACAACCTTGTACTTGGTGTTATGACTGAATGTTGTGTCCCCCCATAAGTCATAGGTTGAAATCCTAACCCTAATGTAATGATATCAGGTGGCGGGGCCTCCTGATTAGGTCATGAGGGCAGAATTCTCATGAATGGGATTAGTGCCCTTATGAAAGAAACCCCAGAGTTCTCTCGCCCTTTCTGCCATGTTGACTATACAGCAAGAAAATGGCTATCTGCAGCCCAGAGAGAGCTCTACCTAGAACCCAATCATGTTGGCCTCCTAAAAGCGGACCTCCAGCCTCCAGAACTGTGAGAGATAAATTTCTGTTGTTTGTAAGACACTCAGTCGATGGTATTCTATTATTATGAATAAGACATCCATTAATGGGCTTATACGACATGGTAATTAAATGAATTGATTCAGTTGCCTCCCAAGTCTTCCCACAGACTACAAGGTCCTACTTGATCTGGCCCCTAGGTACTACCTCCATGGCCTCATTTTTTATCAGTCTTCCCCTCTTGTTCTATCCAGCACACTGGCCTTCTTGCTAACCCTACAACATCAGTTAGCAGGACTCGACTTCAGAGCCTTGTTCTTTCCTCAGCCTGAGCCATTCCCCTCCCAGAAATCTACATGGCTCCATCCTCCCTCCCTAAAAGCTAGACTACCTGAAACAGTAGTTGCTCTCCCTTCATCTCCCTACCCAGCTTTATTTTTTTCATCATCACAATCACTACCTGGTATTATGTTACAGAGTTTTTCATTATTTTGCATCTGACTCTTCCACTAAAATGTAAGCTTCATGAGGCCAGGGACTTCAACTTTTGCTTGATCCTCAATCCCTGAAATGGTAACTGGCATGCAGAGGACTCGTAATAATGACTTCTCAAGCATCCTCTCTTCACCTCTCCTCCATCTCCTTCAACCAATCTTCCCATCTGCTAATGGAGCTTATTGGTTAGCTACCTATGTTGTCAAAGAGTGTTGTCTTGTTTTCATCCACTGAATTTATCACATTATATTTATTTCTTGTTTCCTATACCTGCCTCCCCTAGAGAAACAGGTATGCTTCTGGAAAGTAGCACCTTGTTCTTGTTCATCTATTTTACCAGAGCTGAGCCCATTTCCACACACACAGTAGCATTCTACATAGATCACTGTATGAATGAATGAATAAATGAATTAATGATATTCTAGGTGAAAAAAATAAGCAGAGACAGAGAGAAAATAGGTATCTGACACTTTTTGGCTTTCACAGGCAGAGTATTTGAGAATGAAATTTAGAATCAGACAGATTTAAATTTGAGCCAGTCTCTATCACTTATAAATTCTTTAGTCCTGAGCAATTTATATGTACCAAGCTTTGGTTTTCCCTTCTGTAAGCCAGGAAAAGAACTACCTGCTCTCAGGATTAATATAATGTAGGTAAGCACATCATATGCTAGTTTCTGTCCTTCTATATGATGCAAAATCATATGTTCTACATTCTCAGGGTGTGATAACCAAGCTGACTGGGATTGTGGGCATGGGGAGGGGTAAGAAAATGGGGACAGAGAAGTCAATTACCCAACTGTCTCTCTTATGGGTTTCTCTATAAGTGATTTTTGTTACTTTCACATTGTGAAAACAGATGCAATTCGCAGGCTAGTGGGAGTCCTTCCATATTGCTTTAGCAGGTACTGCATAAGCATCCAAGACATTTCCATGATCATATGAGGAAAGCCTGCTCTTCACAGCCTTCATGGAAGCAAGACAGACACACAATTTTTTCTATCGAAACTTTCTTTGAGTTCAATTATCTGTCAAATAATAGACTCTTAAAGGGCTTTGGGAGGGTCTACCCTCAGTCCAGCCTTTAAAAATCCTTTCAACATTCATTTGTTTTAGTTCTTTAATTTTTTTTAATTTTGAAAGAAGATTCTCTTCTCCTGCACAATCTATTTCTACCTGTATCTCACATCATGAAAGAAAGAATTTCTTCAGAACTAAACTACAATTTGCTTGTAGAGTTTTGGGGGGTTGCTTAGGGGACCAATTAATCACACCTCTCCCATCTGAGTTCTGAATCTATCAAGCAAGAACGTTGTAATCAAACAGGAGTCTAAATGTCAGTATTACTGATATAAAAGTGGTATTGGAAAATGTGAGATGGGAGGCCTACCTGAGTTTCTACTCCTTTTCTCAACATTTTAGATCTTGAGATCCCACACCTACAGCAAGTTGGATCTGACAGCCTCCAACTACCAGGAACATCATTACTTGCCTCATTGAATGTAGACAAGAGACAAAGGCCACTCATGGGTAGCACTGTCTTTCCCACAAAAGAGAAAGGTCCACCAAAGTAGACTTTCACTATCTCACCAATCAGAGCCAGGAGCCAGGAAGCAGAGCAACACTTTATGCGGGTATAAGTTCCTATGTTAAGGGCTGGCAGGAAGATGCAGGAGGGAAGGATACAGCTCTTATTGTTCTGCTGTCTTTATCCTGCCTTACAAGCCCTCTGACCTCTTATGCATAATTCTTTCAAAATATAACAGAGTACATAGCTTCCCTTTATGCCAAACCTAATTTAAGCTATACCAGTTTCTCTAGTTCTTCCTCACATTATTCCTTTTATAACCATTAACTATTTTTGTCTGCCCATCTCTAGATCCTGCCTAAATTCCATATCTTCTAAGTCAAAGGGTCCCCTAAAATAACTCCTATGGCTAAGAACAACTGCGTATGAATTAGATTTTCTAGCAATGAAAAAATCTTTTCCACACTATATCTGATGCATAACTTGTGACCCATTGTACTCTGAGCTCCTCTTCTTATTAAGTAAATAGTTTACTTCTCCCTCCTGAGTGACTACTTTGTACATTCCTAATGACCTTCAGCTATCCATTTGGCAAGCCCCAAGGGTCAAGGACATAGCCCAATTACAATCAGCTTTTCCAGGGGCTTCCTCTAACATCAGTTTATATGGGAGGCCAATTTGATGAGTATCGCGCCATTCAGGTATCTAAATGTTAATTAAGTTCCCGAATCCACACAACTTGCTATAATTCACTCAAAGGAGAAGAGAGCCCTGAAGACTCACCAAGCACCTCACCAAGTTCAGACTCAGGTTTTTGAGAGCCATGTGAACACATGAGCAGCTCTGGAAATGAGCACTGTGGCCTCAAGAAACAAAGGAGAAGGGGAAAGTTAGACTAGAAGGTGAGAGAAGGTGATCCGCTAAGGGTGAAAAAGGCCAAACACTTCACAATTGTCCTTTGGTGACTAATAACGAGCATGTCAACAATGATAATAGCCCCCGACATAATAGTATATCATGAGTCCTTCCTTCTTCTGGGAACTCCCAGTCTATTGCAGTTACCTTGGTAATTAAAGAGGCAGCTGATGTTAGGTAGGCCAGGCACTGACTTTGGTATCAATTTTTCGGTACTACCATTCTTTAGGGTTGTGAACTTGGGCAAAGCAACTTACCTCCCTGAGCCCCAGCTTCCTCATCTAGATGATGTATGTGATACAACCTACGTCACAAGGTTGTTGTGTAAAGTGCTACAAACTAAAGGTATTATTATTGCTAATAACTGTTGTTATTCCATTAGCCCTGCAAGGGATATAAGGAGATGACTACAATGTTACCCGTTTTACAGGTTAGAAAACAGAGGTGCAGAGGCCCAATGGAGTGCAATGTTGGAAATACCATGAGCTTTGGAATCAGGTGGGCTTGAATCCCATTTCCTAGCTGTTTGACCTGCGTGTAGTTACTTAACGTCACTGGACTTCAGTTTTTTTCTATAAGGTTGTTTGTGTGTGTGTATATGTTAGTTGAAGGCAGGAGTAAATTGCCTAACACAAACAAAATATCTGATATATTATCTAATACCTGACAAGCACTTAAGAAATGTTAGCTGTTGTAATTATTTAATCAGGTCTACCCTATAGAGCAGACTTGGTTCGGCCATTCTTAGTTTATTGGAACTTTTAGTACTCTATTTAATTATTCTATTTTTTCTATTGTTTCTGAAAGACCATGACGTACACAGCCCTTAACTACTTTTATTCCTTGACTCAATTTTTTTTCTTGCAAAACACTACCAAAAAATGGAGAGGCAATCATACAATAGAAGTTTAGGAGATTCTGTTTCAGCTTGATAAGAAAGAACAATATTTCCTTCAGATACCCATGGGCTCTTATTGGCAGCAATGGTTAAAGGCCAAGTTAATTGATATTGACTATATGTTATATAAAACAAAAAGTTTTCCCCCACCATTTAAAATTAAGTTTTTTAAAAAGGAAAAAATTAATGTGACATGACTCATGATAGCTGGAAATCCAAAGGCATGGAATAGAGCGACAGGGTATTCCAATGCTTCTTCTGGTCTTTCCAAAACAACGAAGAGGAAAAACTTAGTTGAGACTGGATGAGGGTGAGTGTGCCCCTATAGCTCTGAGCACTGTGACTCTCAGATCCCATCTTTTGGCTGTCTGGGTTCCCCATACTTCTCCCATGTTGCTGAAGGGCTGATGCCATCATCAGAGTACTATGGGAAGCCAGTGAAATATTTTCTTTTAAAACTTGTTCTGAGCTTCCTGGACCAAAAAAAAAAAAATGTCTTGGGTATTAACACTCAGACACCACCCAAAGCAGGGAGCCCCACTCTGATTGGGCAAAAGAACTGTGAGTGTGTGTTGTTGGTGGGTGGGAAGAAGGAAGGGAGGAGGGAGGAAGATTGGGGGTGGGGGGGGGGAGTGGGGGGGAGAGAGAGAGAGAGAGTTTATGCAAGTATGTACTTGTGAGTGTGTACATGCATGTGTGTGTGTGTGCGCACAGCTTACACCTCCCTGGAGCCCTGCTTGCTATCTATCGCAAGGGAGCGGTGAAGAGAAAGGCTGAGGTGAGGATGGGAGCACAGAGCCATGGAGCAAACCAGGCCCAAGGAGGCCCGGGTTCTGGCTGCCTCCCATCGCTCCCCTGCCTGAGACACCGCCTTTTCTTCTTCGTCCAGTGAACACTTCATCCTTCCCCTCTCCTGTCAACGACCTTTCCCAGTGAAACCTTCCTTGGCCTCCAGCACTGAGTGAAGCCCTCCCCATCACAAACTCCCAAATCGGCGTGTTCCCCTCCCATGAGTAAAATGTCCTCTTTTGCGACATTTATCAGGAGTGTGTTTTTACATTTATTTGAGTGATCGATCAGTTCATCTCATCGCTAGGCTGAAAGCTTCATGAGAGCAGGGGCAGTGTCCATTATTGTTTACCAGGCTGTCTAGGCACACGGAAAAGCCTACGAAAATGCTTGTGCAATGAGGGAATGGACAAATGAACTGATGATTTCCTAAATCAATCACTAATATTCTCTTAGAGCATTTTCCTCACTTATAAACCACCAAGTCTGTTCCATCTGCCTCATACATTAGATACTGGATGACAAAATCACAGAATCAGAATGGAGCTGTAGCTGCTGACAACGTTCTTAGAGGATCTGGAGGCCGAAGGCCTCAGTCATAACTCTGTTCCCCAGAACTTCTGATCTACTTGGTCTGGAGAAAGACCTGAGGATTGGATTTTTTTTTGCCAGTTCCTCAGGTACTTCCATGGTATAGCCAGAGTTGAGACCCATCTGTTTACCACTTCAGCAAACCTCAGTGGAGTCATTTCTGGTCTCTGCCTTCAGTGCCCCGTTGTCTGCTGGGCAGGGGAAGTCTGCAAACTGATCCTTAATCAGAATGTGCCAAGGGCTGGCATGCAAGTTTGTACTACAAGATGTAAGATGAAATAAACATAAGGAAGACTTTCTGTGCTTGGGTAGGCTGTTCGGGAGGACCCTGCAGGGGCCATGCTATGACTTCCATTTTGCCAATGCAATTCAGAATTCACCAGGCAGAACCAGGGAAGCCTACTAGCTCAGAGGGTAAATGGCAAGTCCAAAGATATAGAATCATGAGTCGGAAATTGGGCACTTTTCTACATTAAAGAGCAGAAATGAAACAGGCTGCAAGATGATACGCAAAATGATGCCGGAGAAGTCAACCTGACTTGCATTCTTGCCTGAGAGGAGGAAAGCTCTCCCAAAACCTTTCCCGGAAGGAAGGTCAGGACAATGGCCAAGTGCAACATATAACATTAAAGACAGTTTTGAAAAATCAGCGACCAGCGGTTTCATGGACTCAGCAGATGGCGTAGTCAGTTGAGACCAGTGGTTCTCCAAGTGTGGTTCCCCAACCAGCAGCATCAGCAACACCCAGGAACTGGTTAGAAATGCAAATCCTCAGGTCCTACTCCAGAACTATTAAATCAGAAACTGGGGGTGCAGCCAGTCTTCTGTGTTTTAACAGCCCCTCGGATGATTCTGATGCGTGCTACAGTTGGAGAGCTACTGGTTTATGGGACGTCCCTAGAGGGCTATAGCTTTTTTTTTTTTTCTTCAGGATATAATTCACAGAGGCTAATATAAGAGGTTCTGGGAATGTGCATTTTATTTGTTAGCAAACAGACATGAGTTTTGACATATTCAAAGGGCCTTAAGTCTTAAGGTGCTTCCCCTTCAGGGAGACGGAGCTCTGCCAGCAAAAACAGTGCCTCCAGTTTCAGGACAGGTGGGGAGGAGGAGGGCTTGCTCAGGGCAGCAGGACAAGCCTGGGACCTCCTCCAGCAACAGCCCGCCAAGCGTGCCTATGGGCCTGGAAATCAGGACAAGGCAAGATTCCCACGTACAAAATTAGATCTTGGAAACAGGTTCGTTATCGCGGACACACTTAGCACAGAGGAATGTTATCACTGTCCAAATCTACACACACATCTATATGAAACTGAGCTGAAGCCATGTTGTCTTTCAAAGAGCAAGCCACCAGCCGGAGAGAGAAGACGAATTACATGACGCCTGTGATATTCCTTCGTACAGAAAAATCAGGAGCTGGGTTTCTGCAGGTTGTCTGGAGTCCACCTCTCCCCCACCATCACCATAGCCCACTTTTCCTCCATTCTGGGGGACACTTTGAGGGACACTTCTACATGTATATGCCTTTTGCAACCGCCTGTGGAATGGAAGTCACACAAAGTCCAAAGACAGCAGCCACTTGCGGTGTTTAATGTTTTGGAGGCAGACTATAATTACCCCACGAAATAACCGAATCAGCAAAGCACCAAGATGTTGCATGACAACTGTGAAGGAAGCACTGAATGTTTGTAAATATTCTTTTCCTTCGCCTCGGTCATTAACTTTAGCACCTCGCTGTTTTGCTTCCTCCCCTTCCCAGTTAACCTGTCACTTCTGTGTCACAGAGGGAAAACACAAGAAGTTTAGAACTGGATGGACCTGAGTGGGTCCAACGCTCACCAGTTGGGTGACCCTGGACATGTCATTTCATGTCTCTGAACCTCAGTTACCTGTGGAACAGAGAAAATAAGAACCTGCCATCTTCATGAGCATCGGGAGAGGACAGGACGGTGACTGGCCCACTCTGAGAGATCAGTAGTACCCACCGTGCTTTTCCCTTCTTAGAGGTTGTCCTGAAGATTACCAGAGAGCGCACATGAAACGATGCTTCATATGCAGTGAACAGGTTATACAAGTGTTGGCTGTTACTGTGCTTTTTCTTCTCTTTCCTTCTAATTTTTACCTCTAAGCTTTATCATAGTTTTAGTTTTTATAGGAATTACACAATGTTAGTTTTAAAAAACCACCCACTAAGTATCCTGCCCCCAGCTGGGTATATCACATGCATTATCTCATTCAATCTCACAGTGATAGGTTAACTCTCTCCCCTTTTTATACAGGTAAGCAAATGCAGCTCCAAAGAGTTGCCTGTGCTTTGGGGTCTTTGCAACTGATAAGTGTCAAGCCTAGCTTTTGAGCTGGGTTCAGTCTGATGCTCCATCTTGCCTCCCTGGGAGGGGGCCTTGGAGATCCTTACAGCCCAATTCCAATGTTTTATCCACCAGAGACTTGTCCAAGGTCACAGAGCATTTACAGGAAGTGCCAGGGTTAGAACTCCCACCTCCTAATGCT
Organism: Eonycteris spelaea; assembly: GCA_003508835.1. Lineage (NCBI taxonomy): Eukaryota > Metazoa > Chordata > Mammalia > Chiroptera > Pteropodidae > Eonycteris > Eonycteris spelaea. The sequence goes on along the minus strand of PUFA01000030.1, from coordinate 3,259,318 downwards.
CGGGCTCCAAGCTCTCTGCTCCCAGGTGTGTTTCGGTCACACTTCCTGACATAGGAGGGCCAAGATCTAGATCGTCCTTTCCCAAACTATTACCCTGGGATCTCTAGTTTGACAAAAAACAAACAAACAACAACAACAACAAAAACATCCCGAAAGAGGTTGCTTTCTTTATTGAGCTTCTAATTCCAGAGTGGGGTAGGGAGGATGGTGGGGGCGGGACAGGGGTAGGTCTTCAGGAGCTCAGTTCCTGTTTATCCACGTGTCATTCTTTTAGTCCCTGAGGCTATAATATCCATTTAGAAAGATTAAATCAAATGGGATGGAGGACGGAGAAAGGAGAGCTAAGGGAAGGCAGAGAGAGAGAGAGAGAGAGAGAGAGAGAGAGAGAGAGAGAGAGCGAGCAGAAAGTAGAATACTCTAAGCATTAAAAAAACCTAAGACATTAATTCTCAAATAGGTGTCACTTCTTAAAGATAAGCTGCTCCTTGGGCAATCTGGGCAGGTGAAAGCATCCTGGGTGATTCGTTTTTGTCGTGAACCTGGCTTTTCTTTCCAGCATTCTCAGGTGCACTGGAGGCTCTGGGAAGAGAGAGGGCTTTTTCAAAAGACACTTCCACCTCCTAATCCCTGTGCCTACAAACCAAATATTGATCTATTTAGTAAATCAGCCTGTGGGAGGAGAGATTGAAAAGCCCTGTTTACTCAGCAGTTGGCCCCCCTGACAGCTGTTCAATGGGGGATTATGATGTCACAGTGGTAATTACACTATAAACAAGGGATAGGGGAGAATAAAGCATGAAAAGAAACTGTGGAACTCGTTTCCAGGCAACACAAAATATGTAACCTGAAACCCGACAAGCATGTAAATTTCCTTGCAAGCCTCCCAGATGTCCTCACTTTATGGCCAACTCGCTCAGTTTCAGTTTCAATTTGCTTATTTGCCCTTCTTCAGGCACAATGTAAAGCCGAGAATGTTGAAAGTGAGAAAAGAAAGCAAAGGAAAATGGGGAAAGGGAGGCTTGTATTTCCTTCCTTGGATGTCAGCGGCCAGGAGAAAGCTCAGAAGCCTGGTCTTCTCTCTTTAAGAAGGGGTAGGGGCATTGTCTGAGGAGAGAGCTTCTTAGCCAGGTAAATAAGCCAAAGGCAGCAAAGAAAAGGAGCCAGGGAAGAGGTGAAAAAGAGAAAAAAATGTAACGAAAAGTGCTCAGATGAAACTGGTTAAATGGGAGGAAAGAGAAGGAAGAAGACTCCATTGCAAGATCAGCCCCCAGAGGCTGGAGTGTCCCTGGAGTCCCCACTGCCACAGCCCCACCTAGTGGTTGCCCCACATCTCTTATACTTACCATGATGAAGTGCTCCCTGTATCCCTATAGCTCCCAGCAGCCCTGCCTTTCTTTGGGCAGCTTTACCCTAAAGTTCTTATGATGGGCTTAAATCATCTTCCCTGTCCTGGACACCTCCCCCACACTCAGGACAAGTTAACTCACAGTCCCACAGAGATCTGGAAACGATGACCAGGGTACCCTGTTTTTCTTCTCCTAGATTCTCGTCCAAGCAATAGCTCTCTCCGCCTATGGTTTGTTTCTAGATGAAGTTGTTTCTTGCTCAACAACCCTGAACAATTTTCAATTTGTCCATGTTCCCCCTTATAATCTAGGATCTGAAACTAGCCACACCCACTCAGGTCGGTGAGCAGGATCTGAGCAGGATCAAAGACAAATCCCCTCCCCACCCCTGCACCCCAGGCCTCCCTTTGCAGACCTATAGAGGCAAGCTGGAGATGGCTGGACAGGCTCATGGGAGCTGACTGGTACATACATTTCAGGAATTCTGGGAGCTGTTGTCTAAACCATCAAAAGCTCGAAATCTGCCATGGTAACAGTATTTACGCCATGGTCACTGGCAACACGACAGATCAGGACTTTCCTGCCCCGTCCTCCAGAGAGCCAGTTTACCAGCCTACTACTGTTTCTGAGGAATCATATTCAACCTTTCTCAGGATTCAGTGATTCCCAGAGGATTGGCAGAAGCCTGTAGCCAAGAGCCCTACAAACCAAAGATCTCCATACAAAAGCTACAAAAGAAAGTCCACCCCATTTAGATCTAAAGGACACGCAACAGGACTTTAACTCCCCTGCACTCTCTTCTGCCCTGAGGAATCACCTTTGCTGACTGAGAACAATTCTCTGGGGGCTGATTCACATTATGGACATAAAAATTTGCACAGGACACTCCAGACCCAGATGCTGAAATGACTAGTTTGAGAACAACAACAACAAAGAAGAGACACAGAGCTGAATTGTAGAGGCCGCTGCTGGCACGGGCACAAACACAGCAGCTGGTACGATCGATGGCTTTTCTGCAAGCTTGGGAATTCTGTTAAATTTCTTCTCCTCCTAAATTCTAGTAATAACTGTATAGAATGACAGTTTGATGACAAAGTTATATTCAAGCCCCGGCTCAGCCACTCCCTTGGTGTTTGCTCGGAAGCTCATTCCTGTCCCTCTCTGGGCCTCAGTTTCCCTATCTGTCAGCAGAGAGTCGAATCCTAGGTGCTCTAGCTCTAGATGACCTCTGCGGCTGGCTATAGCATGGGCTACAGCACTTATATTCTTACACGCGTTGTGAGCAGAATTCAGCATTGGATGAGTAGCCTTTTTCCACAAGTTAGTTCTAACTGTGTGGACTTGCTTCCCGCCTCCAATCCTCCTGTTGTCCTGGGGATGGTTTGTTTGTTGTGACTCTCCTCGGATGCACTACAAATGCTGATGAAATTGTCCTCAATATTTCAGCCCTGGGCCACATAACCTCCCAAAGAATCTCACCCAAGTGCAGGCTAATTTTAAGTCACTTCCCAAAGCCAGGCAACCAAGTCTCAGATGTAACAGAGGTCTGGAAGAGTCTGGCAAAGCCTCCATCCCGCTACAAAGATTCTCTCTTCGGCTCTTACCTGAGCCTTTCTCAAGAGTAAATGGACAAGGATGTTTTCTTCCACAACATAATGACAACTTAGAAAGCACCCCAGAGATGCTGCTCCGCATCCTCCCACCAGAGCCCAGAGTTCCTTCCCAGGGCCCAGATTTTGAAGTAAGAGAGTTCAACATCATTTGCCAGCCCACTCTGATCTCTACCATCATGGCTCCAGCCATACTGGCCTCCTGGTCAGCATCTTTATACTTCTTACTACAACTTCCTGGATCACTCTTTCTACATGTGTCTTACAATTTGATTCCTTTGAGTGGCTGTTCAGATATTACCTATTACCTCCTGGGCTTCAATCTGACTACCCTGTGTGAATAGCAACCCCTCCACCCACCCCTCCCTAATCCCCTCCTAGTTTAATCTGTCTGTTCTCATAGATTATCACTATCTGACCATGATGTATTTACCTGTATTTAACTCTTCCCCAGAACATTAGATCCATGAGAACAGGGGCTCTGTTTTGTTCAATTCTAATCCCCAGTTCCTGGAACAGTATCTAGCATAGGAATAGATATACTATAAGTACTTGCTGAGTGAATGAATGTATAGACGATCACGATCCTCGCCATTCATTGATTTGGTGTTTGTGAACTCACTTGCCCCCTAAAATTTATTCGTGACCCCAAATCAATACTCATAGCAGTGTCATGCTCATTCACAGACATGTGCAGAGCGATGAAACATCTGAGTTGCCCAATGCACCTGTACCCGGCTGAGGCCAAGCAAGGTGACGCTCTGCCTTCTTGTTTCAGCTCTCATATTGTGAACAACCGTCCTATCTGTGATCTATTAGGTGCTGTGTTTTTCACATCTTTGTGCTTTTTGTTGGTGATTTTGCTGTTTAAAATCATCACGCTGAATTGCTGTCTAGTGTTCCTAAATGCAAGTCGACTGTGATATTCCTTACTGAGAAAAACACGTGTGTTACATAAGCATCATCCAGGCACAAGTTATTGTGCTGTTGGCCTGAGTTCAATGTTAATGAATTAGTAATACTTATTAATTAAGGTGTCCTAAACAGAAATACAAATAAAATAAGGTTATGTCTGGTTGATGAAAATGGTGTGACCAGATCCTCATGGGAGCAATGATCCAGTATTCTCTAATTCAGTGTTCATAGACATTACAGATTGTAACTACCATGAGAAATGAAAACCATTTGTTCCTGGGTTTGAATCTTGAGTACTAACCCATTAAGAGCTGTGCTGATCTGGTGAGTGACTGTCACTCTCTAAGCTTTTGGTTCCTAATCTTTAAATTGGTAATGGTAGTACCTATTGTCACAGCTGTTCAAAAGAATAAGTGAGATGATTAATGCCACCAAATGCTGAGTACAGCACCTGACCCATAGAGAGTAGATCACAGATAATAGCTCCTTTTACCTGTTACTTATTCATATATATATATTTGCAATCCACAGGACAAATTGATCTTGCTTTCCTGTGTTATGAAAAACAATTCTCTGCGTCCTTTCCAGGACTTTGAAACAGTCCACCAACTGTCCTGACTCTTGTTCTGCTGTTGGACATTGAGCTTCCATCAAATTTTGAACTACACAAATGAGCAATTTATTTTGTTAATGTAACGTTCTCTCTTCCTAAGGAGTTTATTTCTTTACAATAAACTCCCAGGAGTGTAATTACTAATTCGATGGGTGCAAACAATTATACGGCCCTGAGAATCGGTTTCAATAGTAGTGATAAGAAGATACTTCTTGGCACTCAGCTGGGTGTGTGTGCACGGGACTTAGATGTTTGCCACGTAACCCACCCATTCTCTGGTAGCTTTCACGTTTTCAGATAAGTCAGACCTGGGAGAAGACTCAGTAAATAACTCACCACATCAAAGAGGAAACATGAGGCTAGAAAAAAGAAGTGAGTTGTCCAAGGCGATATGGCCAGTCAGTCCCAGATAAGGACTGGATCCCCGGTCCACTGACTCTCAGATCAGTGTTCTTCCCGCCACCCCTTGGCCAGAATGAAAAGTAAGGAGTTCCTACCAGGTGTAGTAACGCTGCTACCTCAAGCTTTTAGAACTCATTGCATTGAGGAAAGGAAATGTGATAAAGTTTGTTTTCTACTGAGAAAGTTCAACATGCTATTCTGTTCATTCCTTTCCTGTTTACCTCCTGTGTCAACGCAGTGAAAGGAGGGAAAGGAAGAGGCTCTGTGCTCAAGAATAAGGCTCAATATCAGCAAGACCAAGGGAGAATCTAAAGCTGGGCGGCAAAGCTCTGACCTACACCTGTCATTTTCACTTCTCTCACCTGTTTCCTGTTGGAGGGGCGAAGACTGCAACTTCTCCCACGAGACTGAAGCAAATACTGAGCAATACTTTCCTGATAATGAAGATAATAGTTATGCACATATACACCATCATGACGGTAATTAATGGTTCCTAGCAAATGATAGGGCCTCGAGGAGTCATCTGCTGCCTGAGTACAATTTTCAAACCACTCCAGAACGTAGCTGTCTTGAAATGTTCCCAGTAGTGTCAAAATAGAAAACAGAAGTAGAATAGTTGAAGATTTATAGAACTTTTCTTGATTTAAAAAAATACAGTCCTTATTCAATTCCAACCAAGAAAAGAAATTCCCCCAGACATTCATGGAACCAGTCTCCATGCTGGGCCGATAAAGCCAATGATCCCCAGGTTGACACAGAGCAGGAGAAGTGTTTCTCAGAAATGTGTACCTCACTTATAATCTCGGGTTGAGGATGAGATGGCCTAATCTGCCATCAGAAGGATTGTACTGACATAAGAACGTCTCACCTTTACTCTGCAGCAGTTAGTAGCCCCTGTTTTGCCCAAGATTGTCTGTCTTCACAGGGAGGAAGGGGGGAAGGGAGACAGGAGAGGAGAGAGGAGACAAAGGAGAGAAGGAAAGAAAAAATATCCTTTGAGTTCCACAGAAATTTCTCATATAAAAGGAAAATATACAGTGACCGTAAAAATAGAAATGCATATCCCATTTCCTTAATATTTAGTAAAAAATGTTTTCTCTTAACCAAAACCAAAGACTTCTTTTCTTTCCATTTGGATATGATTAACTGTCTTTTATTCTAATCAGCAACTGTCATGTATGTCTTGGATAAAGGGTCAACTTCTCCAGTTCTCATTTTTCCATAAAGACACTCATCTACTCTAACATGGGTACAAGAATATTAGCCAAGATTTTAGCCAAGATTTTAGCTATGTTTAGTAAGAATCCATCAGCAACTATGTATCTAGTATCTACTGCATACTTAGTCCTATGCTGAAGAATAGGAAATGTATGAAGAATTGAACAAAAATTGCTCAACTATTATTTAGCTCCTCCTCTGAGACAGCAGAAATAATTCCATCTGAGATCCCGTCCTTGACGACTCCAGAAGGGAGACAGACAGGCAAGCAAAAATAAAATTTAATGTGATGTGATGATATAGCAACAGTAGAAAGAAACATAAGTTATAGAAATAATACAGAGGAAAAGAATGAATTACTGGGGGAATGGAAATGATCATAGAAGACTCCATTGAGAATCTGACTGCTGACTTATGAGTTTTGAAGAATAATTAAGACTACCCCAGATGAATAACATAGAGAGAGAAAGGACATGGCAGCCAACCGGAATCTTCAATGTAAAGGCCTCAAAATATCATCCAACAAGGGGGAGTACAGGACATTAACATTAGATTGGATGTGTAGGCAGAGGTCAGAGTCTAAGAACACTACCAGGACGGAGTTACGGGGCAGTACCAGAGACAGGGAGATCTTATAGGTTAGAAGAGGTCTTTGCCTCATGGAGTAGAACTGAGAAGGGGAGAGCAGGGGAGCCATGCCAGGGCACTTGCCACAGAAAAATTGCCCCACAGTGGAAATTTTATATGGCAGGTCAGCATCTCTTAGGAAAAAAGCAGGAAATGCCTGAGCCTAGTGACAAGCCACAAGGTGGTTCTAGACACTCACTTCCTTAGCCCCTGAGCTTTCCTTCCTTAACTTACTGATTCACATTCTTACAAAGTGAAGGAAAGCAGACATTGTTCACCAGTTTCCTCTGGGCCAAATGGATGGATGGGTCTCTGGCTGGTAAAAGGTGTTAGCAGAAACCAGCCCAGGCTGTCTCACTGCATAACAAGTGCCAAAGTGAGACACTGTGGCCACCAAAGACTCTAAGTTGGCAGCTGATGATCTGAAGGTGACTCTGCATGAAAATATTGAGGAGGCAAGGACATGGGCTTCTTCCACTAAACACTAGAGGAAGCCAGACACAGAACGCTTGCTTGATGGGTTAGCTGAGAGGAAAAAGAGACCACAGTAGCATCCCAAAGCTGTGTGTGGTGAGGAAACTTCCACTTGATCTTCTGCTGACTAATTTAGCAAAGTATGTGTGCCCTCCTGAAAATGTACTTATTGAGAAAACTGAAAAAGGAAAAGTATACAAACAAGATACCAAAAATGCGAGAAGGGATGTAGCTCCTATGACATGCATACATCCCCTCCTCTGTATTCCCATTGATTCTATCAGGTGTCTCCTTAAAGAGGGACGAAGAAGACAGTCCCATTCATAGACTTGAATTAAAATGATTGCGGCCTAATAAAGCTAAGGTAACCTCACTGACCCTGCTGAATTCTGTCCTAAAAGTTCAGAAGGGCATAAGGATAAAGTGGCTTTGGTAAACAATAGGGCAAACAAATAATGAGGGTTATAAACCATCATTAGGTGATGTACCATGAAATATACAGAGAGCATTGTTAAATTTTTTTATTAGACCAAACTTTGAAAGAGCATGCCTCGTTACTTTAATTTCAATTATTATAACTCATATCACTGAATTATTGTTATACCAGCCCTACTACTCAAAAAATTGCAATAATCAGCAATTCTTTTACTTGAAGACCCATAAATTATACTAAAAAGTGTCAATAAGTTCTATTAATCATTTATTTTGGACAAGACATGAATGGAGATAAACATGGAAATGAAATATCTTATGAACCTTCCAACTTTGATCTAAAGGACAGATTTGTCACCACATGAAAGCACAGTGGGTAATTACCAGGTGGTTGAAATGACAATTAACTCCATCCTTAATAATTATAATTTGACAGACAATAAATCAAGATGGCAGCATCTGTAAATAAACACCCACAAAACTGGCTGAAAAGTATTGCACAATAGCTTAACCTCATAAAACTAGCAAACTAGTTCTGACTGATGAGCAAGTAAATCTCCCAAAGACCAGAGAGAAGCACATTTTTGGGTCACCATGTTCCTGCATTTGTCAGCTGGACACAATTGAGGGCCCAATGTTGTTTTGTTTTGTTTTTATTTGATTTTTTTTTCCAGGACAATTATTGTTATTTTCCACAAAACATTAGCTCATTTTAAAATATGGGGTTGCAACTTTTTTTTTTTTTTGACTCAAGTAAAATTGTTCTCTCAAACAGCTCTACTCCAGGGCCTTACAGACTCCTTAAGGTAGCTAGCTTTGACCACAGACCAACATCTAAAGAGTTTACTGCCTCTCTTTCCTAAAACTTCTCTTCACTTATCTTCCACTATGCTCTCCTCATTCTGTTTCTCAGGATTCTCTCCTGGATACAATAATAATAAAGTTCCCAATATCAACACCACCCACAACCTATATTCTGTTACCTCTGCTAATAATTAATTTCTATGCATTTTATTGGTTTATCTTAACAGGCCTCTGAAATGGAGATCTTTTTTTTCCCCCCAATTACTCTTGGGAATATGGAGGCCAAGACGCATTCAGTCACCTGCCAACGGTCATAAAGTTAGTAAATGGTGGAGCAAAGATTTTTAATTCAAGTCTGTAATCTCAAAGCCACTGTTCTCAACGCTGCCATTTCATCTGCACAATCTTTCATAATTATTTTCCCTAAGTTTTATGTTGGTCTACTTTAATCTCACTAAACATCTTTTCTGTGGTCCATCTTAGCTACTCCAACATATCTGTCGCCTCACTGCTAAGGATTCCCAGGTATGTCTTTAACCCAGATCTGCCTCCTGAGTACCGAATCCTTACAGCAACACTGCTATGGTCCCCGCCTGGATTCATTCTTTAATTCAGCAAATATTTATTGAGCAATTTGTGGTCAGGCGCTGCCCTAGGTACAAGGGGAATGATGAAAGGATCAGTGGAATGTATACTACAGATTCAAGAAAGTTGGGGGGAGAAAAATAACAGTTCAATCTAGAGGTAAATGTAAAGCGTGACAGATGGTAACCCATGCTAAGGAAAAACTGCAGAGACACGAGGGAGGAGCTGTGAGATCACAGGTAAAGGGGAGCCACGGGCTTAGATAAGGGAACCAGAGGAGGCTCTGCTGAGTAGATAACGCTGGAGTGAAGATTTGAAGGAGGTGCGGGAGATGATTAGATGGAGACCTGAGGAAAAGCCATTCCAGGCAGTGAAAGAGGCCTCGGAAAGTCTCGTAGGCAGAAGCACGTCAGGCATGTCTGAGGAGCACTAAGGAATCCCGTGTGGCAGAGCCTAATGCGTTGTGCCAGAGAGGGCTGGAGTAGAAGAAAAAGTCTGAAGAGCAATGGGGTCAGGAATTGGGAGGGCTGGGTCATGCAAACCGCCACTGGAAATGTTTTACAATTTTACTATGAGCAAGACAGAATGTCCTTACAAAGCTAGGGACAGAGCAGTCGTGATCTGACTTACTTTTAAGAGGACCACGCTGGCCGCTGTGTTGAGGGGAGGTTGAAGGAGGGCAAGGTGAAAACTGGGAGGCAGTTTATGAGACTATTTTAACACAGGCATATCTTGTTTCATTGTGCTTCGCTTTACTGTGCTTCATGGGTGTTGCATTTTTCACAAACTGAAGGCAAGATCCTCCACCAGCAAAAAGATTACGACTCACTTTATTGTGATACTCTGTCAAAAGGATCTGGAACCAAACCCACGAGATATCCAAGGTATGCCTGTAATCCCCCCAAAATAGTGGCTTTGATGAGAGCGATAGCCATGAAGATGATGAGAAATAGTCATACGCTGGATATTATGAAGAAAAAGCCAACAGACTTTGCTGAAGGATCAAAAATAGGATTTAAGAGAGGGGACTCATGGAGGACTCTAAAGAACAAAGTTGTCATTTTCTTAGAAGGTAAAATTTGCCAGGAAATAGGTCTAATGGTGGGATTGGGGACAAGATGAGGTGCATAGTACTGAATATTCCTAGGGGTCTTTTGTACACGTGTACAAAACAGACGCCTCTGAGTTCCAGTTCAAAACACACATACACACAGACTTTTTCCGCATATTCCTCATGTCCATTAACGACATTACCATTCCATCCAGGCATTCGTGCCAGATTTAAGGATCCTTTTTCATGCTTCCCTCTCCCTCACTCCCACATTTAAACATCCCCTAGTTCACCCCTCGAAGCATTTAGAAAAGTTCTCATTTCATGAATACACCTTGCTTTTCTGTTCCAGCCCACAAATCCTTCCCTCTTTCTATGTGATCCATCCATGCATGTTCCGCCCTAGCTTACTCAGTCAATATTGACTTATTCTTCAAGATACAGCTTAGCTATCTCTTTTTTGAGGCCTACTATGAGCCCATAACTAAAATTAGCTGTGCACTCCTCTTACTCAAGTATTACCTATTCATTAAACCAACAGAACTTTTTCTGCTTTGGGCAATTGCAGTATACTGTGCATACCAGAGTGAAGAGAGGTGAGGCCACAGGATGAAAAAGAAATGAGCTCATTAAAGATCTTGAATGGCATGATAAGGGGGTTGTAGGTAGTCCTGAAGACAGGGAACAATGCATTGCCTGAGGAAAGTGAAGGAAGGGCCTGGTTTAATGTGAATGTTTGAGGATTCACTCCGGCAACCACGTGAAGGGTGAGCTGGAGGGTAAAGTAAGTCACGTAAAACTTAATGAGCTCCAGAAATAAGGTAGGAATAGTGGGGATGGAGAAGTGAAAAAGTTATGACTTTTCTGAACTAGACTCCATGGACTTGGGGATAAGAACATTTATTGAGCCCTGACATTTACCAGACATGGCTTTAAGAACCCCTCTTGTGCTAATTTATTCTGTTAATTAATTCTCTTAACCATCTCGTATGGGATAGCCCCATTTCACAGAGAAGTTAAACTAAGACACAAATAGATTGAATAAGTTGCCCAAGTCATATAACTATTAAGTAGTAGGGCCTGGATTTGGATATAGGTTCCAGGACTCATGCCCTTTTCCCTGACTCTGTACCTCCTACAGAGTCAATTAAAATAAAACTATAGTTAGCTGCACAAGAATATTTTCCTAACCTATATCGATTCAAACTGAATGTCTACTTTAATATTTTTATACATTCACCCTTCCAAAACAGCATTCGTGACAGTATATGCTATAAATTGTGTTTATATGGATGCTTAGGCACTATGTGATATTTTTCTGAGTCTTTTTCCTCTCTCAGTCAAATAGGGGAAACAACTAGCATATGGAAGCACTTCCACACTGCGCGTTATGCTGAAGGGTAGTATTATGCAATTTGCAAACACTGTCAAATGAAATATAAATATGCATTAGAAAAATGCTACATGGAGACAAAAATACCTTTGTATCGAAGATTCATTCAGTCAATCATTTTTCATTCAATAAACATTAAAACAGGCACCAACTTTATGGTAGGGGCAGTGGTTAGCAGTAAGAAAGAAAAATGAATAAGACTTAGCCCTTGCCATGAGGAAACTCACAGCCTGGCGATTTTATTTTTAAATAGTCATGGCTGGATGGAAATACTGCAGTTGACTCTCTGTAACCGTCTTAAAGATAAAGAGAGCTCTATGCTTTAATTCAAAGAGAGCTACGATCTCTTGCCCAGCTCCACCTCTTACCAACTGGATATTTCAACTCATCCCTGAGCCTCAGTTTTTTCGGCCAAAAATAAGACAGCACTTTACAGGATGGTTATGAAAATTAGGGATTATGCCAGGCACATAATTGCTAGTTTGAACCAATGAATAGTTAAATTAATGATACTGTGGCTTCTTAGTTTTCAATTACCAATACTTTTTTCAAAGGTTCAGTCAAAATTTGCAAGGAACCAAACATTTCCACCTGTTCCAAAAGTAGCAAACAACAACAAACAAAAACCTCCTCGGTGGCCTCAGTTAGGAAGAAGAATGTCCTTATCAGGAACTGAACTGGCCAAGTTCTTACAAAAGCAGCTGATGCCTTGTCAACAGCTAATGCTCACTCACCAGGAGGAAAGACAAGCGTTTTGAGCACCAGCCTATAAACAGGGAATGAAACTTGTAGGAGCAGTTCCCTAAGAACCAGTGTCCCTGTGGAGAGAGAAAACTGGAGTTCTCCTGAAGATGTCCCAAGAAGTTATCTTCAGAGAAACGACATGAACAAAATGGTTGGTTCTCTACTGACAAGGGGACCCCAATAATCAATTTCTTAGGAACAGCACGGTCTCACCAATGGCTCCACAGCTATGAGTCAACAAGCGACTCCCAGCAAGAACTCAGTAAGAGAAAGATGGTCAGACTGGTTTTCCCATCTGGCCACATGGCAGTGTCTCACCTTGGGATAACTGATGGTGAGCTAATTGAAGGAAATCAACAAATACCAAATGCATTTCATGTGCCAAGCATTGTGCCTGGCTCTTTTCCTTGTTTAATATTCACAACAAGTCAATTGCATAGGTAATTATTGTTTCCTATTATTATTTCCTATTATTATTATTGTTGTTGTTATTATTATTATTATAGGTAGTTATTATTTCCATTTTACTAGATGAGGAAACTAAAACTCAGAGAGGGAAGGTTGGAACACTCCTGAAGCTGTCCAACAGGTTTTCTCCAGAAAAGACCCAAGATCTGACCATTATTAGTAAGTGAAATTTCAATCCACATCTTTCTAACATCAAAATCTATGTTCTGTTACACCACTGTTTCTCAGAGTCGAATCTGAAACCAGTTCACACCAACGACCCCAAAACAAGTCTGTGCCCTCCTCTATCATAGATGCCCCGCCCTGCCGCCCCGAGGCTGACCTCAGTAACGAGCATTTCTAGTCTCCCTTGCCCTTTGGGTTCTGGCTGGCCTTGACCAATGGGCAGCACCAGCAAGTGAGGATGCAAAGGAGAGAGAGGTTGGGGCATTTATTCTCCTCTTTCTGTGCAACGTTGCCATACTGAGCCATGGTGCATTCCTACAGCTACAGGTCCTGTTGGCCACCCCCCTTCCAGGGCTCCCACCTTTGAGTTCAACCCCTCGCCCCTTCTGCCTGGGGCAGTAAGAGCTTCCTAATGTTGATAGTCCCTGGGTGCCTCACAGTTCCCTGTTGATTCTTTTAACTGTGCCATGCCTCTTAAATACCCTCTTCACAAAATTACACTCAGTGGAGCCCTTTTGAGTGTGCCATTTGTTTCTTGCTAAGGCTCTAATGATACATATCGCATTAGAAACTACTGTATATTTCCTTCCGCCATGATTTAGATTCTGAAATTGGTCTTTGGGTATCTAGTAAATAGCATCTTGCATCTTATGGAAGTGAAACAGCTGAAATTGCAGTGACCACATTTTGTTTGGATTTGATGAGCTTGCTGAAGGGACAATAAACTCCCCACATGTTATTGGCAAACACTATAGTGAATGAAAACTTCCCAGTCGCACTTGGAATATGCAATGTTTTTCCATGAGGCTGTGCTACAAAAAGATGAAATCCCAAAGAATATGAAAGCACACTTTACAGACCCTGCCAAGACGTCCTCTAGAATGTATGCAAAATGGAGCTAAGAGCATTTATAACTCTGTCATAGAAAGTAGGGGCTTCAGTTGGGAAAACTTGACTGAAATCACTTGAGCTCTGCTGTCACTGGCTTTTGAAAATGATGAGTGAGAAACTTGAAAATGAACTGAGAAGCACTTTATCCTTAATGGCCTTTCTGAAGTTTTCACAGGGCTCTTACACAATAGGAGTTTCTCTGTGAAACGCAAGTCGAACAGGCCAACTGTGGGGCCTAAAGTTAGACCTCAGTGGGCCTGCTAGGCGAAGAAGGAGATTGCTGTAGCACAAAATGAGGTTGAGATTTTAGCTCCTTAGATCGAAAAGTACGCGCCTCCCCCAAAAGAAAGCGCACCAAAAACCACCGCCAGTTACTTCTTCTGAAACTTATCTGCACAATCGTCTCATTCTCCGACTTAACCCACACATAAAGACCAACCTCATGGTTGGTTACAGGCATGGCACACCGGACGTGCTTCTCCTCGGGAAAGTTTCAGGAAAAGGCTTTGCTGTTCTTGGGATTCTTCAGTCTTGTGGCTTTTAGCATTCCTACAAACACGGCATTCCAAATTCTGTGCACTTTCCCTTAAAGAACTTTTATAAGAGAATGTTTGTTCTCCTCAACCCACCTACAAATCGATCACTATCTATCTTCCTTCTTTGCCTACTCCACCCCAATACAATCTCTCTGCACAGCCTTTTAGGACTGTGCCCACAGTGGAGCATACAGTAGGTGTTCAGATGTTTACAAGATAAATATAAGCATTTCATGAGCCTATTTACATTTCTAGCCTGTGATAACATTTTTTGTGGGACGGGGAACAGGGCTATAATAAACATAATCAAGTGCAATTGCCCTGGACATCAGAGGTGCTCTTTTTCATCCAGCTCCTAGCTGTGGGGCTTCAGGCAAGTTATGCATCATCTCTGGCTTTACCCATCCAAAGCCAGAGATATGAACTCTTGCTTCACTGCATTGCTGTGATGAAAAATTATTGTAATCTTTGTGAGGGGCCTAGCACAATGATGGGCACATGAAAGAGGTTTCTAAAGTCTACCTCGTGTTATTCCTTCTGAATGGATACCATGAACACACCATGCAAACAGCGTGAAGAGGGATGGAGGGTATCGAGGGAGGTTCCCTATTTGGACCAAGCCTGGATTTTGTGAACAATCTGATTTTGCCCTACTCAAAGCTTCGCTGATGTTTCAGACATTTCTGTTACATCCTTTTGCAGGCCTAGAGGGCAGGGCGCACTGCTAAGCAGTTCGCCAGTATCAGGATACTAAATATATTTCAGAAGACAAGTTTTATATTTTATCCAATTTTTCCATCCCTGAATCCTTTCCTAGCTCTGCAGTAGATGCCACTGGGCCCCTGATAGTATAATAAGTCTCTAATATCACATGTGCTTCCAGCACCATTTGAGTTATTTCATCATTCTCCTATGCCAACCATCATTTATAAACACTTCCTGTGTGCCAAGCACAGTGGTAGAGACTGAGGTCGTAGTAATGAATAAGACATAGTCCTTCAGCCAAGAGGGTTCATATTCCAGCTGCGAAGACAGAATAACAAATAAATTCTATCTATAGTGCAATCACGTTGGTGGGATTTAGGGAATGTCAAAACCAGGGCCAGAATAGGGTGAGGCAAGCGAGGAGTCTATGGTGCTAAATTTAAGGAGGCATTCATGGTCGGGGCCACGAGGCTTGCAGAGTCAACACTCGCAGCAGCCTGAGAATGAAGCCTCCTTAAATGTTGTGTCCCAGGCACCTTACTTGCCTCATCTTTGTCCTTGCCCATGGAGAAACACAGAGGAAGAAGACCCAACTTCTCTCTGTGGAATCTAGGAAAGTCTCCCAGAGCAGATCTGGACTCAAGTCTTCAGGGAGGGGCAGGCGTTAGCCAGACAGAGAAAGGTGGGGAAGGGATATAAGAGATATGAGGTCAGCAAATGCACAACTGCAGAGGTGAAAGAGAGCAGCGCTCACTGATGCTATAGACTGATGCAGCCGGATTACTGCAAGGTCGGGGTGGCAGTGGGGACATGGGTGGCAGAATAGAGATCGATTAGAGACAGTTTACAGAAGAACTCAGAGAGAAACATGCTGTACATTTAGAAGAACCAAATAATTTGTCATTGAACCAGGACAACAGGGGTGAAAGGAGTTGCTGTACCATTGTCAGGGCAGCAAGAACAAATGCGATATGTCTGTGTATAATGTGTCTGCAAGCTGCTGTCTCCTGACTCCATCCTAGTGTAATGCTCTTCCCACTCTCCCAGGTAGGTGCTGGCGATCCTTTACTCCTTTATGTATCTGGGGAAGACCTAAGATCTTTTGACTTTTGAGTAATTCTGCACTTTGTTCATGAATATGTTATCTAATGTTGACTTTTGAGTGGGAAAAGAATTGCAGTATTTCTGTGCATGGTAGTGAAGGGGCCAGAAATATTTTAAATTTTTTCCAACAAGCATGATGCCCATGTGCCCACTCCCATCCTTATCACCCTCCAAGGCGCTCTGAAGATTTCTGACCAGGCTTTGCTGATGTTGGCTGCTGAACACAATGAGATTCTGGATTTGAGTGAGGTTCTGATGGACAGACTGGAAGAAAATTGTTGTAAAACAGTATACTCATTATTTAATGATAGACATAATACAAATTAGGTCTTTTTGGACACATTATCTCTTACCCTCACAACATTGTAATATATGATTTTACCTATTTCACCTTTTATTATTAAAAACATAAAGGTAGAAAGAATATTATAATAAACACCCATATGTATATCACCAGGATTTAAGTAACAATAACACTTCACTATATTTTAATTCATGTTTATGTGCATGTATGTCTGTGTGTTCATATGTACACACACACACACACACACACACACAACTTCCAGTAAACACAGATATCAGGATATTTCTCCCTAAATACTTTGTTATGAATTCAAAATGTTTCCTCCAAATAATAATACCTAATAAAATTAACAACTAACAAATCAGAAGTAATTCCCTAACACAATTTTTATATTCACATTTTCTCAATTGTACCATCAAAAACAATGTATTGCATTTAGTTATTATGTCTCTTCTCTTAACTCTTTAAATCTAGAACTGGCCTCACTCCCTGGGCCTATTGAAGAGGCCAGGCCATTTATTATACAGATCTCCACTTTCTGGACTCTTCCTTTATGGCACTGTTTCCTCATAATGTCTAGTCCTTTTTGTGTCCAGTAAGTTGAAATTTGGATCTAAAGGTTTAGCTATATTCTAGTTAAAAGTTTGTGGCAAAAATGTATCATAGGTGAGTAGTTTTACTTTGTATTATATCACATTAGAAGCATGTTACACCTGACTGCCCATAGAATAGATCAATGACAGTGGCATCAATTAAATTGGCCCTATTTAGAGAGGAGAACCTGAAGTTGGGGAGGCTCAGTAACATGCCCAACATCATGCAGTTAGTAAGAGACCGATGCCGAATTCAATGTGCTACCTGCCGATGTGGGGCAGAGACACAGGACACAAGACTGTAAGGCACGCCCATGGAAAGAGAATTGTCTTCAATGGTAGTGGGTGGGAATGCAGCTATGAGTTGTGACCAGCTCAATGCATGATGTGACAATGGTTTAGTGGGAAACTTTCTTTTAAAAGCTTGTATTATCGTCACCTAGGCATCAGAAATAAAGTGAACTTTGTAATCCTCTCTTACAAACAGATTTATATTAAAGGTTTGAGAGAAAGCAGTCAGAGACTTGTGTTTTTAAGGCCTCATCCTCAACAGCTTATCTGGCACATAATAGGCAGTTAATAGCTATTTGTTGATTTGAATGAACCATTAGTGTCAAGTGTTGATACTTCATTCTGCTTCAACCTTGACAGTTAATCAATCCCAAAGACCATTGATTCTAGTTATTCAATATCTCTTGACTCACCTACTCTTCTGCATTATTTCCCCAACTGCTTTAGGGCAACCACCATCTCTCCCCAAAATATTGCAACAGCCTCCCAGTTGGTCTACTCTCTTCTACTCTTGCCCCTTTCCAATACATTCTCCGCAGTGCTGCCAAAATAATTTTTAACACTGCAAATGGATTTAAAATTAGGCTTAAACCTTCTCGGTGGTTTCAATTCCACTTAGGAGAAAATTTAAGAGCTTACATTGTCTTACAAGGCTCTCATCACCTGCATCCTCTCCACTTCCCCAGATTTATCTTTTCCTCCATCTTTTTGTTGCATTGCTCTAACTGCATTCATCTTATCTTGTTCCTGAACACGTCGATATCTTTCTTGCTTCTGAGCTTTTGCATATGCTGTTCTTTTTGTCTGGTATCCTTTCCCTCTCACTCTGCCTTATACCACAGATACCCTTACTACTTCACCCTGAATAGCACTTTTTGGGGGGTGTTTTCCTTGACTCTCAAAATGAATTAGGTCTTGCTATTACAGCCTCACTTAATGCCTTACGCTACTTTGTAGGTCTAATCAAGTTTGTGATGAAATAATTGTTTGTACGTATGCCTTTCTACTAAGTATAAATTCCAAGCTCTAAGGAACCACTACTCAGGTCACAATCACATGTGTAATCCCCAGCACTCCATGTAGGTTTAGCACAAAGTGGTTCATAAAAAAATAATTGAAGGTACAAATGAATGAGTGAGAAAATTTATCATTTCATACTTCTAATCACACATCATTTCTATGACTAGTTAGTACTTCCGGTCCTCAGTCCTCCACACAGTTTTAGCTTTGCCAGTGCTCTTCTGTCAGTCAGGATGTGTGCAACATGAGGGTCTTGGGTGCCCTGAGACTTGGGCTCTAACCACAGCTACGGAGCAGTTCGTTCCTTCATTCCCGTCCATTGCAATGTGGTAAGCGCAATAGGAAAGGATAGAACAGGAGCTCGAAGAAGGCATTTCTCCAGAGCGGGGCGTGGAGGTGTCAGGGGAGACTTCCCCACTGAGCAGGGCTGTGGAATTGCTGAGTTGTACAATTGCTGAATGTAGAATTGTTTATGAATCGGCCAGGGGAATAAGGATAGAATTGCCATTCCAGGCGGAGGAAACAGCATGGTAAAAGGCATTGGGAGAAGAGCAAATGTGGCATTTTCAGAGAATTGCAAGTAGTTTGGTGTGGCTAAAGAGTGAGCGATGAGACCAGAAGCTAGCGAGGTAAGTGAGGTCTGGATCATAAAGGTCTTTTAGCCAGGTGAAGGGGCTTAAACTTTGGGAAAGCTGTAATCGAAAGCCGATGAAGGGGTTAAGTGAGTAGATACGAATTTTTAATAATTGTACAAACTATGGCTCAAATAAGAAGAAATACACACACTACAAATTCAATCTGGTAAGTGTATTGAATTTGGTTTGATAATTCTTGACTTTGTCAGGACATGTGTTTTTGTGCTTCTTTTTCCACTTGCCAAATCAAACATGCCTATAGCACTATGTAGAAGTAGCATGATCTGCTACTTAACCCTTTCCTTCTCTAGTGCAGGGAAGGCTGAATTAACACATTGCATGATTACTTACACATGGAGCAGGCCCCTCCTTTAGCTGTCCCAGGGAGTTGGGTTCTGCTGCTGGTTTTGTTGTTTTTATTTATTTAACCAGAACTAGAAACATGGAAAACAACAGCCTCTGAACACGTGAATGGGTTTCCTTGCAGGAGTCTGAGCTGGCAGTTATTTTAATTAGCAACACATTTTTATAAGGGCAGAATCAGAAATGGAAACATGTTAAGGCCTCTTTAGCTATTGAGTCTGGCAGACTCACACTGGGCTTGGTAATCAGCTCTTGACTCCCCTCCATCTCTCCCGAAGGAACCCTATGAACATACGGAGCTCTCCCTGTGCATGGAGTGCCCCATTGGGTGTTAGAGGGCTTACCAATATCATGCATCAAAGGCTGAGGATCCAGGAGCCCTCCCGGAGCCAGTTCTGTAGAATTAAGTATTCTCAAGGTAGGCCGAAGTCATTCCTCTTTTTTCTGTCCCCAGACCAATTTCTCTGTTCTCACTCCCTTTCAAGAATCACTTCTTCTGGATATGAATCCTAATTTACTTATCTCTCCAACATCTACTTGATGTTTGAAAAATAATTCCCACTTTTTATTGCCACGATGGTTTCCTATAATCCTGGAGATACGCATATTTATGACTGGAGATAAATCAGAGTATACACAACTATATATACTGTTCTAATACGAAGGTCTCCTCAATGACTGAATTAAGCTGACTGGGTATCGTCTCTATTTCCTTCTCTAGTCATTTAATAGTTACTGAACTTCTGTCTATGCCAGACATATGCTAAGTGCAGGGGATAAGAAGAAACAGATCTGTGGCTTTGAGAAACTCAATTTATGGGGGAAAGTCACCCATGGACTTGTTTAAAACAAAGGGTAAGGATGGTGATAAGCAGATACAGGTTCTTTGATTTTCAAATGACAGTAACCAATCTGAAGCAGCTTAATAAAAATGGAGAATTTGTTAGAAGGAGAAAAATACTGCATCAAATTCAAAGTCACATTTTGGGAGCGGCCAGACCAGACGACCCCCAGGATGGGCTGGAAGGAAGACCTTAGACACAGATTCTCTTGGGCTTTCTGATGCTCTCAACTCCTTCTTTGTGTCTCCTTTATCCTTCTCTCCCTGTTGTCTGGCTTTCTCTGCCTCTCCCAAGCTCCTAATTTTTAATCATCTAAATTCAAACAAATATTCCAGACTGAAATTAACTTCTTAGTCACAATTCAAAAATTCAAGGTAGATAATCTGATTGCATTAGTCATCTTCTCCCTGATCCAATCAGCTGTGCCCAAGTGGCAAAGTCTGCCACAAACGGTAAGCAGTTATCCCATACAAATGCAAATGCTGAAACTCAGCATGAAATCTCTAATCTTCTCTCAAGAGGAACTTAGAATATTTTCCTAGTCTGTGTTGTTCTTCTCTTCAATAAGACATTAAAGTCAAGAGATACCTTTAACATGATTGGCTGACAAAAAAATCACTGAGAGTTCAGTTTTACACTTTTAAAAGAGGGGAGGAGAGAAGAGGAGAATAATTCCCTATATCCTAAAATAACACAAGGCACTAAAATTCCTAATATGTATTTCACAATACATGTTAGATATATGTATTGTGAAATACATATTAGAAATTTTATATATATACATATATAACAAATATGTTATTTGCAGTATGTTCAATTTTTAGTCAAAGATGCCAAGGTCGTGGCTCATCTGGTGAGAACACCTTAGCACCAACTGGCAGAAGCCCATAAAAAGAGTGGTATGGTTAGAATGTACTGTAATGCTACTTCCGTAATTCCTGGTTTCAAACAGGACCTTGTTCTGCCCCACAAACACCTACTGAAGGCTATAAAGTCTTTTCAAGGCCATCACCTGAACACCCAAATTATTATTTTTAAAAAAAATTCTTCCATCCTGTCCAGCAACACAAATTATTATGATCTGTCTCAATGCCTTGGGAACCAAAGGTTGAAAAGCACTCATTAATCCATTTTGGAGCATATCTAGGTCAAAACAAAGGAGAATTACCTTGACTTAGGGGCACATGGCCTACAGTTTAATATCTGTTGTCTTAATATTAAAAAACACTTTGAAAATACAGACTGCTTTTACTTTAAAAAAGCTGGTACCCATAGCCAGAGCTGCTGGAAGAAACTCCAAGTCTTCCCAGGAGGCGGCTGCAATAAAAAGTAGAGATAGTACTGGCTACAAACTTCACTGTCACATGAGACAGAGTCCACCCTCATTCATTTTCAAGCATTCATTCAACCAACATGTGGTTCCTATTGAGCTCTTCCTGCCTGCGAGATTCTTTGGCGAAATCCAAGGATAGGCAAACCACAGCCATTAAACATCTACTGCTTCCCATCTAGAAGAAGAACTCCAATGATTAAATAGTGAAAAATAATGTACTAAATGAGGTACGAAATGAAACAATTTTGGAAGAGAATGTAGTAGGTAAGTTCTTTGGCTTTGGAAAACTGAAAAACTCAGGTTAAAACACCAGGCTTGCCATCTCTAGCTATGTGACACTGTTCAAGTTTTTATGCTCATGTAACTTTAGTATTTTCATCTGCCAACTGAGGATAATAAGAATATTCACCTCATAAAGTTGTGGTATATATAAAGTTGGCATAGACTGGAAAATAATGTATTGTTGTATGAGAGAAATGGCATTTACCCTAGGTCTTAAGGGATGGTTTCTATATTCGAATAATAATATAAATAATATACTATAAAGGTAATATGTAATAACTGTACAAAATTTAGAAAATATAATGCATGTTAAAGAAGAAAAATAAACTCCAATTTCTGTTTATGGCTTATCAACATTCATTCAGTGATGAACGCTGTCGAAATTTGGGTAAACTTCTGTCTGATCTTCTTTCTTGTATATTATTACATGTAACAATAGATTAGCCAACCAAATTTCCTATATTTTAAGGTCAAATGAACTAGTTATTTATTTTATAATTTTGTATTTAAAAAAAATTTTTAGAGGGCCTCCTCAATTCCAAAACATACATATTGTATTTTAACATGTTCTATGTTATAATATGTCATCAGCTAGGGCTTTCTAAACTCCCTTTTCATCACTCAACGATAACAGGACAAAATAAAGTAATAAATATGATTAGATAAGCTAAAAAAAATAAGGAAAAGATGCAAAGAAGAAAAAGGGAAAGGCATATATTAAAAAGTATGAAGAGAAGTTGCTCATTCATTACCTCACATTTTTGCATACACACTATGTGCTGTTATGCTAGACTCTGATGATTGTAAAGTTGAATTATACCTTGTTCTTGGCCTAAGGATAAATGCCCTTTCAGTGAACTTAAACTGGCCAAAGGCAGCTAAAAGTTCTTATTACACTGTATGCCAATGGGAAAAGAAAGGAAAACAATGTATGCCGAGCTTCTACTCTGCTGGTAAAACACCAATCACCCATCGCGTCAGCCCTGGGAAGTGGGTATGGGTGGCCAAATTCACATGTAGAGACACTGAGGGCAGAAAGAGGTGGCGACTTGCCCTAACCAATAGGTAAGGGAACTAGACCTGGAAACAGCTAGTTTCATGGGAATGCAGTCGTGTGGGGCCTGGTACTCAGAAAGCCCCAAGTGTCTCCATCTTGAAATTTTTCATAATTGTATCTCTGAATATGAGTTTTATAACTGTGATCTGATAGAGAACTAGGAGCCCCAGCTCACGTGCGCTCTCCTCTCCCACCACCTCCCTGCCTACCTGGACGGGTTCTTGACCTCATGCTCTCTGACTCCGGCTCCCAGCCGCTCAGCCTTCCCATCTCTACCCCATCCGTATACTGGCCCTCCACCCGGGGCAGCAACCCATTGGCAGGAAGAGGCCTACCTTTTGCTTTTGCCCTTCACCCCAGCAAGGGTCTGTGTCTGTGGGAGAGTTTCGTGTCAGGAGCACACTACAGCATCTCTTGATGGGGGAAGGCAGTGGTTGTCCTTGCCATGGGCTAGTAATGCCATAACACGTGTCACAACAGGTGACTCAGTGAGAATCCAGAGGTCCTATCTTTACAGGATGCCCATAGGCCACTGAGACAATGATACTATGGGCAGAGGAGACTGACTTTCCCAACTGGGGCCTCACATTTTCACGCTGCATGGGCTCTGCCAATTACGTAGCCAGCCCTGTCCAGAATCCAGACCATAATGACCTCAAAGCCTTTGTTTCCTGTGACATCCCATGGGCTGGGGATCATGCAGAGGAGCATGAGTTTGAGGTCGGATGGCTTCAGTCAGATGGCTTCAGCCAGCCTCACACCAGAAGCCCAAGCAGGACCGTGGTGGTACCCCCGCAGCATTCTGGGGCTCTGCATTGGGACCCTGGTGGCGCCCAGCAGCGTCTGGGGCTCTGCATCCGGGCCCTGGTGGCACCCCATAGCGTGTCTGGGACTCTGCATCGGGACCCTGGTGGCGCCCCCTGCAGCACGTCTGGGACTCTGCATCAGTGGCAGGGAGAGGAGCCACCACTCTTCCTGCCCCAGGACAGCTCGGATCATGCCCACTTGCTCTCCCTCCTTCCTGCTCTCCACATGGGCAGTCCCTCTATTTTACTGCGTAGAAGCTACTCTCTCCATCTTCAGATGCTTCAGAGAAATCATGCCAGTCTGGCAGGTGGGCAGGGCTAGGTGGAGACAGACTGAGAGGTTTTGGAAAGGCCTGAATATACAGTAGGAAGGAAGTGAACTGGGGAGGAGGCAAAGGGAGCAGAGGTAAGGGGGAGGATAACCAACTTGCGAAAGCCTAGTTTCCACAGACCTGACGGGTTTCCCAGGATGTGGAATTTTAGGTGCTAAAACCCTATAGTCCAGGGCAAACTAGGATGTTTGGTCACTCTAGAGAGCCACATCGTAGAAACGGTGATAACTAACAGTGCCAGTGTTTCATAGATGCCAAACTCTTGCCCTTCCACAATCAGAACTCATTCAGGTAAAAACCATGTGGGGAAGGCAGAATGGGTTACCGTCCCATTTTATTTATGAAGAAACTGGGCCTCAGAGAATGCAAATGATTTACTGCAAATCAAACAGTTAATAAGTACTGGAACAAGCCTGCAAATTCACATTAGTTAACAAAACAGAAAGAATGAGATCTGATAAATGATTGAATGTAGAGAGAAAGAAAGAAGAAAGACAGGCTTTTGGTTGACTGATAACAGAATGCTTCTTTGGAAAAAAAATAGGGAAATTAAGAAATCAGGTTGGAGTATATCATGCCCTGAATCCGCTGAGCAACACAAAATTCCTCAGTGGGCCAATGCCTTGAAAATACTCTGCCAAAATCATGTTTGCCTAATCAGTCAATCTGTCTTGGATGCTGCAGTGCTCTGAGACACACCTTGGCAATGGCTTTATGCTTCTACTCAGGAAATATTCTGGGTCACCTTCCTGACAAGATAAGCATAAGAACTGGCAGTAAATTACTATGACTCTACAGTGGCCAGGAAGTAAGCAATATGTGGCCAATTCTCTGTAAAGGACCTGAGTATGGGAACCACAAAAGTAGCCCAGAAGTAAGGGAGGGGAAGAGACTGGGATGCTGTCTTTAGGATTTTTTTTTTTAACCCATTAATTTATTGCTTTAACTATAGATTTCCAGAAACCATGCTACGGTCGAGCAATGCAAGTCATTGTCCTGCTTTTGAGAAGCTCATTTTTCCCTTGCTGAGAAGCACAGGTTGTGACAAGTGCCATAACGCAAGTCTGCTGATGTTTGGGGGGATGTTTCCAGCACGAGTAATACAAATGGGGCTTTGAAGGTCGAGTTAAAATTTTAAAGGTGGAAAGGGGTAGAAAAGTGCAATTCAGTCCCTTATTCATTTATCAACCACGATTCATTTAGCAACTACAGTGTGACTTGTCTCAGGTACACAGCTGAGACTGAGCGCAAAGCTATCTGGCTCCAACTTCTACTCTACTGTGCTCCTCTGAAGAGGTCCATGACCTTCTGGAAAAAGGCAAGGGCTCAAGGCAAAGGACAGGGGTTGGGTCTGAAGATAAATTCCGCTATGATCCTCTGCTGTAACTGACCTCAAGGGCAGACATAAATACACAGCCGAGAATTTACAGAACGGGCACGAGAGCGTAGGAGCTACCACTCCTGAGGCACACGCCATGTTCTCAGCACTGAGCGACGGCACCTTTTAAACTCATTCTAACTTCACGTGTGATGCCGAAATGCAGACTCAGAGAGGTTAAATATTTTGCCCAAGGCCACACAGCCGATAAGTAACAGAGTCCAGTGTCTTTCTGACTCACGTCCTATGCTTTTACCACGGCCCTGGACTTCTCCAAAGCATGTAACTCGTGTGTGACTAACTATGAAATCCGCAGTCCTTCATATCCTACATACACCAATTGCTCTCCTTTTATAATTATCATTATTCCTCCAACTACCATAAAAATTAATTACTAGCAAGTGGGAATTTTTATGACAATCACATTTCACAATGGAGAACTACTCTTGGGCTCTTCTAGGCTCTTCCAAGAGAAAACAGCTAGATGAAATTAATTACTGCATGAGCTTTAAGATCTATTCTCAAAATGCTGATTCCCTGAAATATCCTGAATAAGACTCAGAATCAATCTTGTTGAATTTCGTTGGTTACCAACACATTTGAAATTTCCCCTCCTTACTCTTCCAGCTTTTTGTTTGTCTGCTTTTGCTGTTTGTTTGTTTGTTTTACTATGCATTTAATTCTCCCAAAATGCTAGTAGAGGTTAGTAAAGTTGTGTGAGAACTCAACATTATCAATCTAGGCTATTCAAAGTATATGCTAGCACTGACTATTTCGTGGATATTGTTCCTTTTGGTTATAATTTATGACAACCAAACAGAGCTTTCGCTACAAAGATGCAATTACAAATTTTTTAAAAAGAAAAACTTTCTGGGCAAACGCACAGAGAAAAGGCTATATCTCTGAAATTGACTCTTGGGTTTTGGAAGGAGAAGTGAGGCAGGGGGAGGGGAAGGAGAGAGGATTGTGCCTCCTAAATTCAGAGGTTCCATCTAGAGAACGGCCCAGCCTCACTTCTGCAGCCGAGAACTGCGACTCCAGCTTCCATCTGGTTTCCATAAGACAAGGGAACTTGGCGAATGGCTGGCCACGTAACTGTAGCACGTGCACACCCTGACCACAAGCACCAGTAAAGGAGCCAAAGAGAATGAAGAAATTTCCCTCGGTCCCTCTGTACAGTCTAGGCCAGGAGAAGCTGCTTTCGAGAGAAACGGAGTGCTCCTCCACCTTGCTGGGCAGGTTCACAAAGAACTATTTAACTGCATTCAAAAATGCCAAACCCCGACGATGTGGTGTCATCAATTACTCCAGAAATGTCAGGTAAATGTTCTAATGACACTGCTGCAACTAATTCTATACAGTGTGTGCACAGGCAGCAGGATCTAGAGAAGGAGCCTAAGCTTGGATCCAAACGACTATGACAGTTTTGTTATTCACTAACTGTGGAGGCTGGAACACATTACTTAAACTGTTTGGAAAATAGGCATAGTATTTTTAATTCATGAAATTTTTATTGATGATGTATATAAAACATCCTGTGCACTGTGGGTGCTTAATAAAGTTAATTAATTAAGGCTGAAGTAATTTCTTCCAAGACTTGTCATTATTTAAACATGCTTACAATGTGTCTGGCCCTGGGATACGGTACGTATATGGACTCTATCAATCTTTTCAACACACCTTTGTTGTTTTTAACGTATACAGCATACGGTGCTTCAATGCAAAGAATCATGAAAAGTTCCATTGGAAAGGCATCTCCAAGTCCCTCACCATCCAGGTGAGGATACCAAGGCTGTAGCAGCTGAGGAAAAGGCAACCGATCCCAAGATGTACAGCAAGTCAGCGGCAGACCCAGGGCTCCGCCAGTGTCCCGACTCTCAGGGAGTTCGATCTGCTCTTCCACTTGCTCTCAGAAATCATCCTGAAGCTATAATCATTCATTACAGCAGCAAAACGAAACTGACATGACAGTGTAATATTATACCAAAAACTTTAAGCCACAATCGAATATCCAACAACCAGGATTTAAGTAAATAACTTTTAGTGGAATACAATGCAGCTTTAAAAAAAAAAAGTGTGACTCATATTTATTAAAACAGGAAAAGGTATATGCTATAATTTTAATTTTAAAAGCAATTTATAAGATAGTATATGGAGTCTGACTCCATTTTGAGATAAAAAAAGGAGACTGGAAGTATATGTTCAAAATTATTTATATTGATTATCGTTGGTGGTAGAATTTTTCTATGTTCTATGTACTTTTCTGTATTCTCCAAATATGATGCAGTAAATGTGTCGATTTTAGAATTCGAAAAATAGATCCTTTTTTAAAACTAAAATCTACTTTTCTCCGATCCTTTCATTTTATAGAACAGGAAACACATATATAAAGCAGAGGAGGAGCCAGGTTAGGGAAGGGACAGCTGGACCAAAGTTCTCAATTCAGAATTTGAAAGCTTTTCCCTAACTTACAAAAGGTATAGGAAGCCCAGCACTGAATCATCCCCATGAAAGCCCATAGAAATGACATACCTCCCTCTCCACTGTTAAGCCCCCTTTCCACAGACCTCTCTTTAGTAATTAAGAAGAAGTTAAGTGTTTTCCCTCTTAGACGAGTCATAAAAAGCATGAGAGAGCATAAGTGCCCATGGTATTTTGCAGACTTGCATGAAATTTCCCAATGTGAATGCCATACCAAAGGATTCCACTCTGAGAAAAACTAAATTATAGATTCCGATATTATAGACAACTTCTAAAGCCATCTGATTTAAGTGCTTACCAGTTCTTTACTACTCATTTCTATTCTGCTCTTATGAGTTCTCTGACTCTTCTTGTTTCCTCTCATCTCTGTCTCCTTTCTTACTGTTAATACTGTTGTTTCCTGTCTAACTCAGTCTGAAATATTCCTGAGTTACTACAAAATGTCTGGGGTTACCAAGATAATAAAACAGAGTCCCTGCCTTCAACTAACTTCCAGTTTGGTGGTACAGATAAGCACATGCAAAAGATGTAAATCTCACATAGGGAAGGTTTATTAGACTATCACAGAGGGTCAAACAGCACAAAGGAGAGATTGGGACTGAGTGTAATTCCAACAGGAAAGGAACGATTCCTTGGAGGAGGTACCTGCTGGTTACTTGCCTCTTGGTTGTGGGATCTACTCCTCACCCTTCTCTGGTCTGCACTATATCTCCTGAGGGTTGATCTCTGAAAACTACATTTCCCAGGATTCTTTGCCAACTAGCTTCAACCTCAAGTAGGAGATTGGAGGGAGGCAGGAAGCCAGGGTACTTCCGTCTCTCTCTCTATGCTTTAGATGGCATCTCTGGCTATGGCTGAATCTTATCATGCTGCAGCCCCATCAGATGGCTCCAGCTCCAGATCTCCAGGAAGATCATCTCCTTCTGTTGTCCCTCCAGCCTTAGCCATAACCATGCTAGCAGCTTCCTGTTGATGCTAATCTCTCAATTGCCTCGCCATCCCCTGCTGGGCCTTTCAGCTTTGCAATAGCTTTATTATTATTATTATTATTATTATTATTATTTATTATTATTATTATTATTATTATTTATATAGCTTTTTGACTAGTTCCCCAGGTTAAATGCTCCGATTCTAACTACCAGCTGTTGTTCTGTCTCCAGACTGGACATTCAGAAGAAATTTGAAGAAGAAGATTCTCAGTAGGCAAAGTAAAAAAAGGGAAGAAAAAGAAAACCATTTAGGTAGAGATGACAGCATCACCACAGACAGAATGGAGAAAAGTGACTCGGACAATGAAGCTATGTCTGGGGAGTCACCAGCGTACATACTGGAGAATATGATTGGCAATCTAGGGACAATCAAACCACAGGGGCACTTGAGTTGACTAATTGAGGAGTGTGGGTTTTATTCCACACGCCTGGAGAGTCCCTGAAGGTAATTGAGCACAGTGAGATGACCAGACTCATGCTTTGGAAATTCAACCCATAAATGGAAGGAGACTCAATTGTATAAATGTTAAGTACAGCCCAATGCAGGGCAAAGCGGTGCAAATAGCAAGGAGAGGGTGGAAGTGAGCAGAGGCAATGTGACTTGGAAAGAGGAAAGGAATGACAAAAAGAAGAGGTTAAAGAAATGGAAAATTATGGTGAGCGTGAGTGACTAAGGGAGTGGTCATCCCGGTGACCAGGAGGAAGCTGTGGAGGTAAGTTTGATCTGGGTTGAAATGAAAGGTAAAGCATCTATTTGAAAATGTGAGTGTGACGTTCTTGGTAGAGATACCTCTGGGGGAAATTACTTTAAAAGACATTTCACCCCAATGACAAGTCAGTTTGTCAGACTAAAAGCAAAATTGAGAACATTTACATTAACAAGAAGCAACACCCTTGATTAAATTAATAAATAAATTTTTAAGGTGTAATTTAAATACTGTCATTTTATTAATTATAAATTCATAAGATGTGACATGTTTGTGGCATAATGACTATACTATTAACTTGTTTTTATTAATATTACAGGTAGAATAAAAACTATTTAATAAACTATATTTTAAACAGTGGAACAAATGATTATCCCTCTAGAATGTAGTACCACTTGAACATTATTCTAAAGACATAAAGAACTTATGTTTTATATTTTAAAATTCATTGTACTTTAAAGACATAAACTCTCACCAAGCAACTGAGTTTGTTTATATGATTCTGGGGTCACGAATAATTCCTAAGTGAATCCATTTGTTCCAAAGTTTGCAGGTGCTTTACCAGAATCACTAGTGGTCTGAATAATGTGCATTGGAGAACTGGAAGGCACCATCGAGATATTTTATTCCATTTTATGCAGTAGTAAACTGAGACCTGCAGGGAGCTAAACAAATTGCCTAAAGTATCACAGTTAGTCACAGGGCCCAGCCTGATTCCCTAACCAGTGTTCTTGTCATTACCATCACATAGGCTTCCAGCCTTCTAGCTTTGTGGTAGCTTTTGGCACCATCCTGCATGAAACCAGAGCTTGCTATTGAGCCAGGGCGGGGGCCTCCCAGATTCGTCAGATCTCCTGCTGATGATGACAGGTAGACCTCAGAGCATAACCAAGTCACTCATGTTTCCCCTTGGGGGAAGACACGGTTTTATTGACCTTGTCAAACGCTCACACCTCTGTTCTAACAACTGTAGCTTTCTGCACGTGGCTCACCAGGCCCCAGTGGGTCTCCCTGCATGTCTAACAGTGGCACACCTCGGATGACCCTAATCACTTCTCTGACACAAGCATATGGATTTATATTTAAACAGAGAACAACAAAAGATGCTCTGGCTTATGACAAAGTGAGGCAGCGGCTTGCTAACACAGCAGTTATGGTTGTTACTTACAAACTGTACCCTTCCCTACGGGCCCAGGACTACCTTCCTTCCTTCATAGAAGCTCTTTCTTAGAATCCCCTAAAATTCTAGAGTTGTAAACACACTTACAAGGCTGTTTTCTTTTCCCAAACAGCTCTTTCAGAAGGATCTCTATATTTTACTCCTGTGGCATGTGAAGTTCTAAAGAGAAGTGAATGGCTCTTCTTCCCTGTGCTGCCTCTCACAGGAGACATGAATATTTCTTCTTCTCGGTGACTCAGGGACTCTAACACAAACCACACATAACCTGCCTGAACCCTCCCTCTGTCGAGGGAGGCAGAAGAGGATGGATGTGTTATCAGATTAATTCAGATGTGCAGGTTCTCATAGGATATTATGGACTATGTCCCCCACAGATTCATGTTGAAGTCTTACCCCATCCCTAGTACCTTAGAATGCGGCTATATTTGGAAATAGGATCTTTAGAGAGGTAAAAAAGGTTAAATGAGGTCACAGGTGTGAGGCCTTAATCCAATATGACTGCTGTCCTTATAAGAAGAGGGAGAGGCATCAGGGATGCATACAGAGACAAAGCCATGTGAGGCCACAGCAGGAAGGAGGCCACATACAGGCCGAAGAGAAAGGCCTCAGGAAAAACCAAACACGCTGACCTTGATCATGGATTTCTAGCCTCCAGAACTGTGAGAAAATAAATTTTTGTTCTTTAAGCCACCCAGTCATGTGGTATTTTATGATGGCAAACTGAGCAAACTTATACATAGGACGATCCAGAAAGTAACATGAATCTAGACCTTGATTCGAGATCCCAGGACCCAAATGATGCAAGAAGCCTGGTGCTTTATGTCATTTGCCATGATAAAATCAGACCAATTTCCCTGTGGAAAAAGTGTAAGCCACGGTAATAAATCTCTCAAGCAGTGGAGGAGAAGAATGGTGGCCTCACAGCAAGGCAGGTTTCTTTTTGGCAGCTATGGAGCGGGGCCCTATTTCATGGAACGAATCGTATCCAAAGATTATTGTGCCTGAGAAAATGTCTGTCTTATCAGACATCCTTAGTCCCTATCTTCAGTCCTGACATACGTAGTAAAAGAATATTAACCCAAGCCTCTCACCTATTTGGATTCTGTGATAGAAGTTATACTTAAATTTATCAATACACAAGGTAACGAATCAATCAACTTCAAGGAAATGGTATATTTCCTTAGATCAGTTTCAAGTGCATCAGGAATATGCATTTGCATGGAAACATTGAGTATACCCAGTCTGAAGCATTCGTCTCTCTTCATGGAGCAGCTCCCTCCCTTCATCTCTCACCCCAGAAGAGTGGTTCTTAACCCTTGCTCACTTTCAAGGTTGACTTAAAGAAATTAGAAGGATGAATGAAAATCTAATAGAACCCATAGAAATGAGAGCATCGAACCAGTATGATTGATTTATTATGCTGAAAATACCTCTAAAAATAGCAAAAATATCTATTACATAGTAGGCACTCCATAAATGTATTTTCACTTTCTCAATTAATCTAAAAAATAAGTTGTACTATAGTGATTGATTTAGGTGCTGAAGGATCATACAAGTTCAAGAATTACAAAGTCAAAATGGAATTAGAGACCATCAACTCCAACTCCTTTATTACTAAAATGTGGAAACTGAAGTCAACAGAGGTTAAGTGACTTCATTTACTCATAAATAAATACCTTTTGTGTGTCAAGTGCTGGGCTGCTCACAGAATTGGTTGTGAACAAAGTCAGGACCAGATCCAGGACCTTTGACCTTGAGTTCCCTTTACTCCTACCCCCAGTGCTGCCCAGAATTAGTTTTGTTTCAGAAATCACAATGTGATCTCGGGTATATCTTGCTACCACTCTCTGCATATATTTAAAGCTGATTCTCTTTCCTTGAATGTGGTTAAATAAGATAACCTAAAACAGGTCCTAAATGCTAACAGGACTGCACTTAGAGAACAAATGAAGTTTCACTGATACTCTATTTTGAGCAGAAAAGGGGCACAAGGAATGTTTGCTAAATGGAATTGAATGAAAAAGGTATCATGATGGGAGCATCAAGAAGGTGTGGGCCAAGTCAGAGGGAAGCATTTTATGACAGCAGTTGTACTAAGGTTGAGGGGGTGGAGCTGGGAAGGTTGGGAACACAATGAGTGTTGAAGATTGAGTACAAGTTCAGAGAAAGAAGACAGTGATATTCTAGACAGAGGGAGCAGAATTAACATGTGCATAGAAACATATGTTTAATGTGGAATCTGAAAATGCTTTAAAAGTAGAAAGTAGGATACAAAAATATGTCATTATTAATAACTTGCAATCCTCCAGTCTGAGAATTTATGGAAATAGGCTATTTTCAGTCGGCTTCATTTTGCCTGTAAACTGGTTTTCCAAGCCTCCAAGAGTGTCTCGAATGCAAATGCAACAACTTTGTTGAACAAGTCAATATTTACCCTTTCATGTGCTTTCTAATTTAAGCTTGGTCATTCAGCTCATATTCAACAGTGCCTCTAAACTACCCATGGGGAAGGAAGGTTGTACTTCCCAGGCTTGTCAGTGAACCAAACGTAGACAGCATGATACCTGCTATGCTCAGAAACTGGTCTTAGTTTACTGATGCTGCTGCTGCTGCTACTACTACTACTACTACTACTACTACTACTACTACTACTACTACCACCACCACCACCACCACTACTAGTAAATTTCTGCAGAAGAGAATTTATGAAACCCAAATCCAAGCAGCAGCAGCAGGCATACACACATACATGCACACAAACACAATCTGCCCATCCGTTTAATGCTCTGCACTCTAACAGAGACCCCCCAAAATGCCTATTTTGCATAGAGCCCTGGAAACATTTTAAAAAGAAGAAAAATATCTGTTTACAAGAAGTTACTTCGACTTTCCTGTAGTTACTACTAACAATAAAATCTGGTTTCTGGTTATGATAGAATATCTGGTACCAGACTGGCTCTCCTACTATAAACCCTAAAACTAGCAAGAAAAAATAATTAGAAAATTAAATTTAAAAATACTACTTGTAATAGTATCAAAAATATAAAATTAAAAATAAATTAATGAAAGATGTTCAAGACATCTACATTAAAAACTAAAATTCTGAAAGAAATTTTTAAAAATCTAAATAAATATATGTTTATGGATCAGAAAACTTAATGTTGTTAATTTGTCCATTCTCTACAAATTGATCCACAGATTTAATGTACTCCCAACCCAAATTCTAGCAGAAAGGGTGATTCAAAATTTATATGGAAATACAAAGGACCAAGAACAGCAAAAGCAGTAATAAAAATGAACAAAATTGGGTGAATTACACTAGTTCAAGCAAAGATTTACCAATAACTTCACTAAGCAAGACATCATCCTATTGCCTAAGGACAGAGATATAAATTAACAGGAAAAACTACAGAGTCCAGATATAAACTCACACATATTTGGCCAAATGATTATTGACAAAAGTCACCAATGTAATTAAATGGGAAAGGAGAGTCTTTTCAATACAAGGTTCTGAAACAGCTGGAAATCCAAGTGTAAAAAACAAAACAAACAAACAAAATCTCCTCTCCTACATCATGACATACACAAATTTAATTTAAAATTAATCACAGACATAAACATAAAAGATAAAATTGTAAAAATTCTAGAAGCAAACATAGAAGAAAATCTTCATAACCTATGGGTAGGCAAAGATTTCTTAAACAAGACACAATAAGCATGAACCATAAAAGGAAAAAAAAAGACCAATTTATCTTCATCAAAATTAATGTTCTATTCTTCAAAAGACACTTAAAGAAATTAAAATGTCAGCCACTGGCAGGAAGAAAATATTCAAGATATGGACATACAACAAAGGATAAGAATATAAAAAGGATAATATGAAGAGAAAAAAATAAAAACTAACAAACAAATGCACCAGAGTTTTGAATAGATACTTGATAAAAGAAGACATTCAAATTACCATAAGTATATAAAAAGATAGTATATATCTTTAATTCTCATGGAAATACAAATTTAAACTACAATCAGATCCCATTATATACCTACAACAACAGCTAGAATTAAAAGACTGACAATACCAAGTGTTGGCAAAGACAGGGGGCAACTCATACATTGCTACTTGGAGGATAAATGCTACAATTACTCTGGAAAACCATTTGGTGGTTTCTTCTAAAGTTAATCACACACTTAAAAAAAAAAAACCTCAGCAATTTCGACCACAGGTATTTGCTGAAGAAAAATAAAAACATACATTCACAAAAAGATTTTATGTGAATATTTAATGTAGCTTTATTCATAATAGCCCCAAACTGAAAATAACCCATATGTTCATCGACTGGTAGATAGATAACCAAACTGTGGTATATTCAAATAGTGGAATACTACTCAGCAATAAACGGGGATGAACTACTGATAGACACAATAACAGGAAAGAATCTCAAACATTATGCTCAGTGAAAGAAGCCAGACATTTATGTTATGGCCTTGATAGTGTAAAACTAATTAACAGTGACATAAATCAAATAAGTGTTTGCCCGAGGCAAAGAGTATGGGGGGAATCGATAGCAAAAGGTCTTATGGGAAATTTCTGGAATGATGGAAATGTTCTGTATCGTATTGAAGTGGTGGTTACCTTATGTATGCATTTGTCAAAACTCATCAAAGTATACACTTAAAATGTAAGCATCATATTATTGTCAATTATACTGGGGAAGAGAGTTGATTTAAAAAATAAAAATCATAAAATAAACAGAAGTATGCACACTACAGTTTCTAAAGGCATTTCATCGATCAGTAGATCTTCTTAATCCTTACCACCACCTTGTGAAGTAAGCATGCATACCAGCTCCTCTTGTGAAAAAAAAATCACAAAATCATATGCTCTGTTCACAAGCTACAGTGTTTCACTTAGGCCAAGGATTCATCCACACACATCTTGGAGGAAGGAGACCAGGACCCCACACCTCTATGTACACAAATTATAAGAGTTGCATAGGATGAAGCATCTCCTAGGTTTACAGGAAGGGGTATGTTCATAATAATTATGGTTACACTGAATACTACTTATTTATAAGACCTGCTATGTGCCAGACATTATGGCAAGCTCTGTTCAAGCAATTCTCTAAAAGTCCTGGGAGGTGGGTGTTATATTTTTCATATACAGATGAGGACAATGAGCCTCAGTGAAACTAAGGAACTTGCCCAAGTTCGCACAGCTAGTAAGCAGCAGAGCTGGGGACTCAGGTCTGATGGAATCAACGTTGCAGCTCTTTCCATACAAAGCACCATACCTGCTCCCTATTGGAAGTAACTGGAGCTGTTTCTTCCGGCAACTAAGTTACCCAAGGGAGCTGGCTGGGAGTGGTCCTTTGGAGAAGATTAAGTGAGGTCCAAAGAATTTCAGGAATGGAATGAATTGTTCTGTACTACAAGGATCATGCAAGTGTCAATACCTCTCCTGAGGCGTTAATATGAGTGGACACTGAGCTCCAATGGAAATGGGGTGTCACTTTGTGAGAGAACAGAAGGCGAGCAACTGTGCTGATCACCTGGGCAGCTAAACGCTGATGTAAACAAGTGGGGGCGGTCGGGGGGAGACTTGAGCATGGCCATGCAGGCAGTATACCCTGGTGTGATGTGATGTTTCTGGTAGAAGACCTGAAGCCACAAAGCCACACACTTTGTGTCAGAGCCACTTTGATCCAAAGTATTGCAGGATGGAGTTTTCATGCTGGGAAATAGTTAATGCAGATGCGTTTTTCTTTTAAAGAAGAAAAATTAAAGAAGCATCTGAGTGCAATGGATTATTACAATAGATTTGGAGCTGAGTGACAACATTTGGTGAAAATGAGTTTAAAGCTAGAGAATACTAGGTTAAAATCCGAACTCTGTACTAGCTGTACAACCTTGAGTAAGTTATATCACCTCTCTGAGCCTCCCTCTCCTCAGCTGCCAGATGAAGATAACAGCACCAACTTTCTGGCACTGAGAGTAAGAAGGATGTTTGCAAAGTACCTGTGTGGGTGCCTGGCACTGGGAAAATGTCTGACTCTCTCTTCCTCCTCTGGGTAACCTATCTGGCACCTTGGGCTTCCACTTTCTCTTGAATCCCTAAACCTGGCTGTACTAACTTGCCTAGGACCCCACCTACCTCTGGGGAATGGAGTGTACTGAAGGTCAGTCTTCTTTTCTGCTCCTTTTCTCTCTTTCTCTCTTCCTGAGTGTTCCGTTCCTTCTGTACCCCAGGCTTAATACTTATCCACCCCTCACTTCTGGATCTTTTGGGTCTGCCCAGGCTTTGCCCCAACTCTCTGTCATCAACCTAGCCAGAAGAATTCCCTAATGTCCTCTGAAGCTGGCTTTGATCAGAAAGGCAGGAACAAGTTACTGTTCTAATAAAAACTAAGTCACAAAGGCCCTAGGCCTTTCTGCTGAATCCTTTCCTAACTGGACTTAATAAAAAGCAAACCTGACCATGTCATGTTCATGATTAAAATCTGCTTCATTTTCCCTCAAGATAAAGTCCAACAATCCTCAGCATGGCCTGCAAAGTCCAGCGGGACGTGATTTATGACAAGTGGGACATGATTTATGACAATCTCTCTAACTTCCTCTCTCACCAATCCCACCCCCTCCACCTGCCACAAACAGCCCTACCCTTGTACTCTACCTTCCAGCCAGATTAAACTACAGGCACTTCCTACATATCCTGCACCTTTTTTTTTTTTTTTTTTTGCCCTAAGGACTTTGCATTTTCCAGTTCTGTTGCCTGGAATTCTTGCCTACCATTTCTTTCAATGCCCTCTGCCTGGATTATCTCTCTTCTCCATAAATCAGTTTAGCCGTCATCATCTGGGAAGTAATCTCAGATGGGCTGATTCAGGGTCTGTCTTGCGAGTGTTCCTAGATCTCTAAGCTTCTATTACAGGACTAATTACCACTAGTTGGCTTTATATGTCTCAAACTGTGAACACTTTGAGATTGAGCCTGCATTTACATTCCTGTATCCCCAGCTCCTACTAGGGTGCCTGGCATGTAAGAAGCACTCAGTGGGTACTTGTAGAATGAATATATAAAATGCACTAAAGCAAGGGAGGAATGACAAATGACATTTAAAGAAGGCTAAGGGGGCCTGAAGAAGATATCCCCTAGAGAAAAGAAAGCAAAAGCGAGAATTTCTGCAATAAACTTTCTATGAGATTTCCCAAAGGATCCCAGCAAATGAAGCCGACTGCAATCCAAGACCACTGGACCACCCTGGAAAAAGCAAAGTCTTCTTCTCAGAATTGTGTGAAAACCCCTCCACCCCACAAACATGCTCCCAGATCCCACTAAAGTATGGAAATGGCTTGTCACATTTGTTTTGGTCGTGTACTATGTACTTGCCTGTCCAAAGTTGAAGGGAACAGCATTTCTCTCAGCACACGAAGAATGCACCCAGATCACCACTGATTAGGAATGTATTTTTTTTAACCAAAAAGTTTTGGGAAGAGTTAAGCAGCCCTGGAAGCTTTTAGAGATCTGTAGAACAAATAGGATTCGGCACAGAGACCTCCCAGGATGTAGAACTTGTCCCAGACAGGGATCAAGCTGTCCCAGATCTGTTAAGCATTTCTAGGGGATTAAGTAATTACCCAACCGATCCATATGTAGCAGGTCCTCAAGGTGGCACCAAGACTCCTAAGGTCTGTTCATGGGAGACCTGCAAATGCCAGGGCTCTTTTGCCCAGGTAGATGGACAAATTGGGGCAAATATAGACTTCGATGTGTGAGTACCACTGGGTCCCTGAGATACAGTTGTATAGAAAGACACAAACCAATTCATGGCTGCAGCAGCACGAACGTGTCACTGATGACTGTCTCCTCCTACAAGCTCTATTTCTTCATCTCTAAAATGCAGATCCCCAAAGGGACCACAAACCGGGACAGTGGATCTGACAGTAGGTTGACACAGCACAACGGTTGAGAGGTGGTCTCTGAGTCTGCATGCCTGGATTAAACCCTGATTCCATCACTTGTGTGACTTGTCTTCTTAACTGCCAACTCACTTTTCACATATTTAAAATGGAAATAATGAGAGGAAGTATTTATAAGAGTAAAGGTTCAGTAGAGTGAGAGAGAATTCAATATAAAATCCTTGCGAGCTCCTGACACATAGTACAATCAGTAAGTTTTAACTACCATTAGTGAAATAAAGGTAACAATCTTGAGATGTACAGTACCACAGCATTGACCAGGGCAGAATCTTTGCTCAGGTGGCTCCCATCCCAATACTGCAGAGCAACCCTGTAATTCAACTATAGATGGTCACTGATTTGGATTTATTCTGTTTCGGTCAACACATATTTATTGAGATTATGTGTGCAGCCAGTGCTGGGCTCTGAGGCTACAAAGATGAAGGAGGAATGGTCCCAGACCTTTTTGATCTCACTGATGGGTGGGAGAGTCAGCTTCGAAGAGATGCCATGACAGAATAAGATTCATCTCATTACAGTGTTGATAAGTTAAGGGAGAGTGGGCAGCAGGGGGCTGTGGACCCACAGAAAAGGGGTCCAGGTTGTGTGGAAGGCTTCCTAAAGGACACGCGGTGCAAGGGTTTACACAAAAGAAAGAGATGGTGGAGTTCACCAGCTGAAGAGGCAAAAGAAGCATGTTCAAAGCAGGAAGGCCCACCACAACAAAGGCCCAGAGATGCCGTGCAGTAGGAACTTTTGGAACGACTTGGAGATACAAGAATAATTCACTATGGCTAGAGGCCAGGGTGTGAGGGCAGCGAAGAAGAAACTGGAGCTTGACATAAGTAGAAGCTTATCAGGGAGATCCATGGGCTGACCGTGGGTTTCTCAACTTTGTCACTCTTGACATTTTGGCAGGACGACTGTTTGCTGGGGAAGGGGGTTGAGCTATCCTGTGTGCTGTAGAATGTTTAAAAGCATCCCTGGCTTCTTCTACCCACTAGATGTCAGTAGCACCCCCCCCCCAAATGTGACAGCCACAAATGTCTCCAGACATTGTGAAATGTTCTCCGGGGGCAAAATCTCCCAGTTAAGAACAACTGTACTAAGGACTTTGAACTTTATGCTGGGTTAGAGGCTCCTAAAGAGAGGTGACATGTCAAGTATGCATTTAATTTTAGATTATTTTGGATTAGAAAAATAGCACAAAAACAGCCAATCTGGTTCAGCAGCTATTGCAAGTCTAGGAAAGGGATTATAAATGGCCATTGGAATGCTAAAGGGATACCGTGCCCCCTTTCTATATATGTACACACACAGAGTACAGATACAAATATATGCTAATTGATAATTAGTATATACACTAATCATATACTAATACATTAGTGTGTATATATAATCCTAATTATATATTAATATATAATATACACACACATACTGATTGGCTTTAAAGGAAAATAGGGGGAGGGGTCCTAAGGGAGAAGGAGGTAATGCATCTTTACCTCCTCTCCAAGGGAAAACTGGATAACTTTTTTGAATTGTTTATAATTCTCCAGAAAAATTATAAATGCCACCTGCACTTTAAACTTAACACCACTTCACAAACATTAGCTCATGAAATTCTCATAACAGCCACTTAAGTTGGGTTTTATAACCCCTCTGTTACAAATGAGGAAACTGAAGTTTAGAGAGTTAGTGGTTTATCTAGAGTCACACAACGAGTCAATTGTGGAGCACAAACTTGCTTCTTGAGTGCAAATCCTATTCTCTTCTGCCATATCATTGAAGATGTTTCATAAACATAAGGCTACTGCATTTTGATTCATTGCAACGAGTCTTATCTGGGGATTTTAAAACTAACTCCGTCTAGTTTTTCAAACAATACACTTTCAAGCACATGATCTCAGAAAAATACAAAGAGAAGGGAACCACAAAAGTTCTGGAAGGTTTGGCATAACTTTTTTGAATGTGCTTTTTTGCTTTCTTTCCTCTTCCTAAAGGTGTTAATTAAGAATGTGCCGTCCTTTTTTTTTTTTTTTTTTTTTTTTTTTTTTTTTTTTGACTCAGTCCAGGCTCTTGTAACTAGAGTGCACCAGCCCTTGCTGAAGTACTTACCCCGCTTGTCCCCGGAACCTCTCCTGGTTCTTTGAATTTGATGCCTGGAGTCCATGGGCCACAATTAGGCCACTGAGGGGCAGTGAGAATCAAGCCCTCCACTTAATTTGTTTGAATTTCCCCTGTTGCTGACAAATCTTTCTGCTTTATGTTTCGAAGGAGAAAAAAACAAGTGTTCTCTTTTGCTCCGTGCAAAGTTTACAGCTGATAAATCTGTCTCAATGTTGTTAACAGGTCAAATGCACCTGGGGGCCAAACACAGTTTCGCCAGAAACACAGTTTCCCCAGACCCGAGAAGCATGCCTGCGTTCCCCTAGTTGTGCCCCTCACGTCATTTGTTACACTGTTTATAACAAATGTAGCTATACCCAGCCTTACTCCCACTCCGAGTTATGAAGCTTGCTCCGCTTACAGAGTTTTCCAGCAATTTTAAAGAAAAAAAAATTCCTGGGAAGAACATCAGTATGGTTCTGTATACTGGGTAAGAAACAAAAGTTATGGAAAGCATTCAAACTACACAGTTGCTGGGTTTTTTGTTTTTGTTTTTTTTTTTTCGTTTTACATAAATTTGCTTGAGAACTGTATCAAAAGTCAGAGGGGTGATTTGGCCACTGGAGGCAAAAAGGAATCAACATTAATCCAGAACTTTTCCTGGGCTAGGTCTTATACTAGCTGTCTTGCCTGCTTATCTCATTAACTCTTGCCACAATCCCATGAGAGATCACTCCTTTAACATTAATTTTCTAAAAGGAAACTTGGAAGCTCAGCGAGTATAAAAGACTTGCCCAAGACAACTCAGCAAGTGCACGTAGAACTGCCAATATTTATTCACTCATTCAACCATTTTTTGAGTGTCTACTTTTGCCAAGCACTACTCTTGGTACTAAAGATACGTCTGTAATGAAACAATGACTTCAGGAAAAAGACGTTCTATACAGGGAAACAAACATGATAAATACATAAAATACACCGTATGTTAAAGACAGTAAATGCTGCCAGTAGTCATTGATGCTGTTCACCAAATACTTCCTTGGCTTTCCACGCGTCTAGCTCTAGCAAATGAGTCGTAAGCAGTATCACTTCTGAGCTGGAGTATGTAACTGCTAGTTTGAGACTCTCCAGGACACTCTCTGTCCCTTGCCATGGTAATGGGCAAGGTTCCAAGTGGTGGTCACTCCATCAGCTTGGGCCCCAGGTAAGAGCAACAGATTTCAGCTGTGGGAAAAAGGAGCAAGGCTCTATGCAAGAGGAGGAACAACTGCTTAAGAGGTAAGTAATAAACATTTAATGGGGGGAATATGGGGCCCTACCCTGGCGTTCAAAACTAAGGGTGTGAATAGCCTGGATCCTGGAGTCAGGGGAATCAGGTTTTTCGAATCACATCCCATTACCTGAGGGAGAATGGTTCAGTAGAGAGATGTGAAAGGGGAGTCATGTAGACTTGGGTTCAAATCTCAGCAGTACCATTAACTAGCTAAAACAAAAACCTTGACCTTGAAACAGTTAATACCTGAACCTCAAGTTTATTTGAAAAAATGCAAGTAGCAAACCCTTGCTTTATAGCGATGTATTAAGGCCACAGTAAGGTAAAGCATGTGACGTGACAGTGCTTGGTCCAGGTCCGGGGCCCCACTATTCCCGTCTCCACATGCTAGTGGCCTTCTTTAGGCACTTTCTCCTTGGAATTGTGTGCTGCCTGCATCAGGCTACAAGCATGCTTTTTCTAAGCCAAGTGGCTGTAATTAGATGGCCTTTCCTTTTAAAAGCCTGGTTTTTGTTTTCCACACTTTGGCTGCTTTGTTTTATTTGTGTACTTTTTTTCTTTTTGCTTCTTTTCATTTGTCTTCAGAAAATTATTTATGTACACACTATGAAACATTCCGAAGACTGAACATCCTCTTCAAGATTTGTTTTCTATTGTATCACAAACAACACTGATTCTCACTTCTATGACAGCTGCTATATTTCCATCTCTCTTTGCTTCTCTTTCTCTTTTTCCAAGGAAAAGTAAGGAGCACAGTTTCCTAGATACCCTGCAGTCGTCTCTGTCCCATGTATCATCTTCTCCTCTCTTGGGACCCTGTCTGTTGATTAAAATATGTAATTGGATTAAGCAGGTTTATGTCTCCACGTCCTGTTTCCTGTGTAATTTATGTCCTACACCACACATCAGTAAGCAAAAAAAAAAAAAAAAAGGAAATGTCTTCCCATTCACAGAGAAAAATCAATTATCCTCCCTTCTAAAATGAAATCATATGTATTTATTTCTTGGGAAGTCTTCAAAGAAACCAGAAAGATCCCTCTAAAATATTCAGGCCATCTTCACAACCCCCCAGAGTCTGGTTTAATGTTTTATTAACCACAAGTTTATTGGTTACCTACTAAGCACTAGATTCAAATACAAGGAAGGCATGGCCTCTCTTGCCAAGGAAGTCCATGGTCTAGAAGAGGAACGATACCTGACACATACACTGGAGTGTGATTCACGCAGTGCTAAGAGTACCACAGTCAGAGGTGGCCCAGAGGAACCTGTGATGAACGCTACAGTGTTTGGAGCAGGAGGGGGGGGGGGTCTCTGGGAATAGGGAGATGGGGAATGTGGTTGGAAAGATCAGCCAGACCAGGTCGTGAAGAACTCCAGCTTTATGAAAGAAAAAAAGCAGATTTTCTTTTTTTTTCTCCCAAAAGGGGAGGATTAGAAGATTGTGGATTGAGTTGATTCCACAGTGAATCTGGACTGATTCTAATAAAGAAATGGGAAGAAATGGAATTAATTAGATACTGTGCTGGGAAATTAAACACATTATCTCATTCGAGTCTCACAACGCCCAAGCGAGCACCTGTTTTACCACAAAATATTATTATTGCGCCATTTTATACACTAGAAGATCAAGGTTCAGAAACATTACACAGGGGAAGGGGCATCACTGCTCCGCTTCCCTTCGAAGGCCAACACTGGGGACCTGTGGTGTGCACCAGCTGAGGCTGGGACATGCTCATGTACAGCAGGCCAGGCCCAGGAGCACAGCAGCTGCAGGTGGACTTCACGGCAAACTCTTCTATGTGTTGGTTGGGAAACCAAAATATGTCCTTTAACTCATGGGTTTTCCTCCACCGATGTGTCTGTTCCAATGGCTTTTAAGTTTACGGTTTCTTAAACCTGACAGAAGAAGGTAGATGTTAGGCCAGAGGAACCAGTGGTAGCCGGAGGAAAGATGAATGCCCAGTAAATTGTAAAATGACCGAAGATGGCACATCTCTCGGTAAAGATCTTTAAGGCTCCGGAAAACCTTTGCTCTCTCCCGTCGTTTAGAACTTCAACATTAATATACAAAAAAGTTTAGACTCCAGAACATTTCAAACAGATGAACAGTGCTTACATAAAAAATGTGTGGCCTTCATGAAGCTTTGCCTGGAGACACAGAGAAGCACTTCCTTGGGTGTGTGTGGGGAGGACACCATAGTATCACCAACATCCCAACAATGTTTCCCACATCGCCCTCTGACAAAGGAGACAGAAGGAGGTTCTGCAGGCTCCGAACAACTCCCCCCAGCAGGCAAGTTACTCAGCAGGCTTCCTCCCTGGAGCGGACGACCTGGAGAAGGCAGTCCCCTCCACCCTTGCTTCTGTGGGGTCGATCAAGAGGAGTTTACCAATAAACTAGGTCTTTGTCTCAAGCTCACATACTCAGAAAGCACGGTGAATTTTCTTTTTGGTGGTTTGGCAGCTTTCAGGTTCACCAAGGCCTATACCAGGGGAGAGTGGTCAATAAAGGCCAATAATGATGTGTATGCTGGGCAGGATCAGAGCCACGAGAGCAGGAACCAGTCAAACCCATCTCCCAGATTACATGTGGGATAAAACTGGAGACATGAGGAAACTCAGATACACGGCCAGAGAATCACTATTCATTCCATGCTGAAGCCCAGGCTTCACAAAAGGGCAAAAGCAGCCCAGTGAAATGTGTGTGGGATCGTGGCAGGAGGGCCTGTCCCTCCCCCTCGCAGGGCAGCCTCAGCCAGGCCCACTTCCATCAGGCTGAATATAAGTCCACTTATTTTTCTGTTTCCTTGAAAATTATTGCGCAAGTTTATCAATTCTTGTCTCCAACCACACGTGGACAGAACTGATGCTTTCAGTCAAGTACTGAAAAGCAGAGTTCCTTGGATTGTCTGGCACACCTACT
Source organism: Eonycteris spelaea (assembly GCA_003508835.1). Taxonomy (NCBI): domain Eukaryota; kingdom Metazoa; phylum Chordata; class Mammalia; order Chiroptera; family Pteropodidae; genus Eonycteris; species Eonycteris spelaea. The sequence goes on along the minus strand of PUFA01000030.1, from coordinate 3,214,385 downwards.
CTCCCTTTTTTCCCCTAGCAACTCTTTGTAACGTTCTCATTGGGAAGGACAAACACAGTTGTAACTGGATCTACTCAAAAGTGGCACAAGAAAAGTTACGTTTTCCCTGGCCAACCCAGAGAGTCCAAATTAATGTGAACAACTCCGAAGCAGGCCACATCCAGGTACCTCATGGTTCCTCTGTCCTTTAGCCTTTAACCACACATAATCACAGAGAGGAGCTGGTGATCATAGTGGTACCAACCTTTAGTCCAGAATCTTACCCAAGACAAGGATCCTGTGAAACATGTCTGGTGAAAGTCCCCAATAACTAAACTGGGTTCCTTTCACTTTTTATTTGGCCACAATGCTCCAAGCCTTTATAGACATTAGGGTTTAACCTTAAAATTTCTAGTCATTGCTTCATTGTTTTTCTAAAGTCAACCATGTGAAGCTCCATCCAATTTCCTTGTCACTTCTAAGTTATACCAAGTGAGAGTATTGCCGAATGACAATTATATTAAATGGAAACAGTCTGCACCTAAGATGATTTGATGTGAATAAAAAGGCCACTTTCCATGATCCTGTGGGTCTCTGGGTATGCTAACGTCTCTGGGATGGACTGACAAGGTGTACTGAATGAGTGTGTTTGCCCACACGAATTCCCATGTCAAGACCCATACGGCCTACTGCCAGTTCTTAGAATTCTCCACTGCCAATCTCAAATTGCGCATTGTTAATGCATGCCATTAAGATTAATCTTTGCTTTAGCTGTCAGTTCTTATTTACAGACCCAAATTTTCTTTGCTGCAGTTAACTCTAGTTATGAAATCTTCCCTGATTCTGAGGCCCTCATGCCACCTTAAATTGAGCATCCTTAATTTGAGGATTGAGCGTATATGGAGGGGATTAAGACCCATCTGAATTCACCATTGAGATAATACAGATGAAACCGTATCCAGCAGATTCTTTGAAAGGAGTATTAATAGTGTGAATCCAAAATTTTATTGCACATAAAATTACAATATTCTGGATCAATATAGATGACACAAGGGAAGAAAACTACCATTGACTGAACACCTATGATATATGGACACTGTGTGCGCGCATAGCTTTATGTACATTAACTCTACAAAGAAATTAATATTTCCTCCAGATTACAAAGAAAGAACATAAGTCTTAGAGAGAGAAAGTGACTTACCCAAAGTCACAAAGCTAATGAGCACAGAAGCTGAATTTTTTTAAAGGGGGCGATGATCTCTGTTCCGCTAGTGCTCTTGTCTCTACAACACCTAGAACAAGAATAGCTTTCAATTTCATTTCTCACTTTCCCAATAATTATTGCCAATAAGAATTATGGCCTATGAGATCACATTATTTAGTACATAATGCTAATTAGTTGCACCTCACTTACAGATCATATCTAATTCCGAATAATATAAAGAATTAGGCAGCTGATTCATTAAGATCTACTTTTTCTCTACCTTCTCAGGACTAATTATGCATTCGTTTCCGCTGAGAGGGGATTGTTTTCACCATGTCAGCCACTCTCATCAAAAAAGTGATTATGGGTAGGAATTTTCAATAGTGTACTAAGGGGTCTATGCCACTATTTCTGTTTCCTAGAGGTACCTGCATCTCTCTACAGTTATTGAAGATGGAAAGTCCTGTATCCAAGACTTAAGGAAATTCACAGGTGTCCCACTTAACTATAATGCATGAACAGGACTTCTCTTCCATATCAGCAGCAGTTTGGTTAGCAGTTTGGTTAGCTCTGAGCACAGTCAGCACAGGATTTGAATGAGGGCAGGACAGAGCTATTTTTACCCTAGCCATGGATATGTAGAGTCAAAGGCAACAAAACAACTTTAGAAACACAAGGTTTGGTATAGCATAGTTATGCAATTAGTGCTTACAGGAAAATGGCAAAAAATGAAAAGATGAGAGGGATAAAAAGATATAGCAGCTTCACCAAACTTTTCCTTGAAAAAAAAAATTCTACTTTTACTTAAAGATGTTAGGCTGAACGCACATGTTTAACCCCTGCTCCCTCCTTCCCAAAAGTCTACTTAGATGCTGTTAGTCACTATAATGTTTTGTTATCGTTTGTCTGTCTGCCTGCCTATCTGTTTTAAGATATAAATACACAAGGACAAAGAAAACAGAGGAGGTAAGAGCAACAAAATTTTGGAAGGTTGAAACTAACTGGATAAGTAGTAATAAATTTAGCAGAATCCTAAACTGGAGGAAGATGTAATTTTCAAAACAATGAGAAGAAGGTCCTACAAGTTTACAAAGGTAAAATACAGTTTTCATATAAACCTTCAAGAATTATGTCGGCTTCATAGTTCTAAACAGAAACCGTGGTACCAAAAGAAAATTGAGTAATGCCTTCAAAGTTCTGAGAGAAAATTATCAATCAAGTTATCAATTAAATGTGATGGGAATAAAGCCTTTTTCAGACACACAGGTTTTAAAAAAAATCTTCTGTATACCTTTTCTCAGGAAACTGGTAGAGAGGATGTGCCCCATCACAACAAGAGACTAAACCAAAGAGAAGGCATGAAATCCTGAGACCTGGGAAACAGAGAACTCAGCATAACAATACGTCAAGGGAATCACCAAGATTGCAAAGGGATGTTGACAGAAAACCCCCGTGCAGAAGCCCTAGAGAATAAATAGTTGCTGGTTGGGGTCTTCAGAAGCAGATGTGGAAGAAGAATCTGGCATGTGGGATACTTAGTGGAGATCAATATTTCTGAGGGAGTAGGAAGAAGGGAGAGGAAAGAGTCAAGATTGAGCAGAAAAAGAAGTTGAATCATATGATGCAGATACAGTGATGCTTCAGCCAACCCCTCAGAGCTCTCTGTAGCATTATAGCTCATTTGAGTTGTCCTACAGTAGGCTGAAATGACTTTTTACCCTCTCTGTTATCAGTCATTGGATAAGGGCCACCCTGGGAAAGTCATGCTGTAGGGCAGGACAGATATCTTCAGCTGAGGCGAAGATGAAGAAGCTGACAGATAGCTGAGGCTAACTGCTGACTCCTTCTGCAGCTGGAACAAAAGGTCCCTCCTCAAAGGGCTTCTGGTCAACACATCTCCACGTCTACCACACTGGTCCAAATTGAAGCAGGTTAAAAGAGGCCAGGAAAAAAAATTTCTCCATGGGGATAAAATTGATATAATACCTACTGTGTTTTAAATGTACACAACTGAAGGTAAGTTTGGTGATGAATTAATGATGATACATACAAACCAAAGCAAAGGATAAAAACAAGATTAAGTCCTAGGACCATTAAGTGTTGTACAAGGAATGTAATCATACAATACTGCACACCCAGCTATAAGTTATCTTTATATGGCCATACAGTTACATTGAGAGAATAGGGAATGAGCAACACACATAAGGGTAAATCCCCACCTCCCATGTTAAGAAATCAATATTAGTACCTGGTATATATTTTACAAATCAAGAGATAGCGACATAAGCTTGATTTTAATATACAGGAGTAAATGCTAAAACATTCTATTAGAGATGTTTGCAAGTGGTTGCCTGTAAGAAGAGGAACATTGTAACATATAGAAAAGTGCTGCTTGTCACAGAATTATGCACGTGTATAGCTTTGATAAAAAGGAACGCACATTTTTTTAAAAAAAGAAGTCATACTCTATTATATTCTGTGCTTCCTGATGGTGAGTGTTAGGGTCTGGTTCTTACTATATTTTCCATTACCTATTCCAAAAGGATAGCCAAGGTCATTCTCTAGCCCATAGCCAACATCCCTTCTTGGATCTTGAGAGGATTTTGCTGGGGAAATTGCAGCAGTAAGTGCCTTTGTGTAGCGAGAGGGGAAGACAAAGGGAGAGAGGAGGGGGAGTCCCTAAGGCAAGAAAGGTGCTGGAGTTGGGGGAGGTTCTACGAACAGTGTCCAGTCACTGGGGCGCCCAGGCTCAGCAAAACTTCCTGAGTGAGTTTGTGATGGAAGGTTCATAGTCAACCTGAATTTAAGATATTCTGTGGCCTTGGACCACACTAGCAGTGCCCATGAGAGCATGAGCAAGTAGACTCCAGCCCTAATTCCCCACATCCACTTACTGTTCTGATATTTCCTTGTCTCTATTGCAGCACTATTGTAGTAACAGTGCTATTATTACCATTTACTATTATTTATCATGACAAACAAGAGGGCTGGGTAGCTTTTATTTAATGACTCATAAGCCTATTTTAGTAGGAATTATGCCTGCCTATGTATAATCTTTTGGATTACCTTATTCCAGAATGTTTAATACATGACTAACAAGAGTCTCAAATTATCAAAAGTCTCACTTCATCAGTTCTTATTCAATAAGTGGAATGATAGAAGAAAGATTATCATAGTCTTGTCAACAACCTGGATATTCATCAAATGTTCCATGTTCCTAGATGTAGGGCTTTGCATATGCTTTTCTGGCTCCCTGCACCAGTCTTGTCCCTACTGTCTGCAGAAATCGCTGTTTCTCATCGAAGCTTAAATGTCAGCCCCAGCCCTAGGCCTTCCAGGAGTAGGATCACCCTATCTCAATAAGTCATCTGTTACTCTCCAGCCGCCAACACTTCAGACGAGCTCTAATTACGTATTTTATTTATTCACTTATCTGGTTTTTTTCTTAACTCTCTCTCCACTCAAAAAGCCATTTCTGCATAACCACAAGCCTTGCCTGTCCTTTCTACTCTCTATCCAGGTACTTGGTGGGTGCTCCGTGAATAGTTATTGGACTTTAAAACCAATGAGTTTCATGGTTAACATAATTAGGCAATCTTCTGATTTTTGGTTGCGTTTCAAAGTAGTTAAAATGTCAATTATGGCAGCTGTTTGACTTAGTCACTGCAAATGTACCATTAAGCACGCAATTGAATTTTCAAGGCTACTATACAGATAAGAGCTTCTGTGTCCCAAACCATGCCTTCCTCAATTACAAAACTCAGAGCCACAGTTGGTAATTCATCATTCTAAGTGCCAGCCATTCTGCCACCATAGGCATTGACAGAGCAGAAAGCAGAGATAGGAGTAAACTGTTACTACTATGTGTTGAGCATTTAATACATAAAAGGTACTCGGTGTATCTGTCATCCTCATAACAATCCTGAAGGATAGTTTGAGGTTTTTTTAAATCCCACTGTAAGATGAGAAAATAGAAACTCAGACAAGTGAAGTAACTTGTCTAAGAACACAAAGCAAGTGACTATCTGAGTGTTGAATGAGAACTCAGGTGTATCATTCCTAAAGCTGGTGCCCTTGCCACTATAAAATGTCACTTCTAAAGTCTAAATTTATACCTTTTCACACCCAGAAGATCAGACCACAGTAGCTAAAACTGTGCTATTATAATAAACCAGGCCTTTTATAAAGGAAAAACCTAGGAAACCAACTTCTTTAGTTTGTCGACAAGAAGCTTAAAGGAACATTTTGTTCATGAAGTATTTACATAATGACCCTAAGAATCATGGCTCAATCACTGAAGTCTTAGCATAAATCAAAAGGGAAATGATAAATGCCTTTGAGGTAATAATGGAAAAGTACCAAAGTCTTCAAGGGGCTACAGGTTAGCAGGAAAATATATGAAATGTAAATGACACTTCATTTACTATTAGAACAAGGTATGAATGTTTAGAGTAATTTCTTTCCACCCTGAATTCCTAATGAAATGCTGAGATCAATGTCAGGCAGGTTACTGAAACAGGACGTGGAATAGATGTCAAAATAAGTCAAACTGAATAAAGTAAGTTAGAAAAACAGAGCCATATGATGCTTTGTCTTTGGTTTCAAAAACAAAGAATCACTTTTTTTTCTTTTTTCAAGAGCAATAGTATTTAAATTTATTAGTCATAATGAAAATGCCAAGTTTTTAAGGTAGAGTTATAGTTTTAAAAGATGTTGAACAAAAACAAATATCCCCTTAAAACAAAACTTATACAAATAATTTTTAAAACAACCTTAATGTTTTCATATTAGTTATTTTGATATACCAAGATAATTTAAAGAAAATTTTATAGAAAAAGATCTTTATTCATCAGAATATCTCAATTTCTTATTTTTAAAATGATTATAATCATATTTTTCCAATTATAAAATACATGTTAATTATTTGAAACTTAAACAAAGAGAAAGAAAACCCTCCTGTAAGCCCACAAACCATGATAATTTTCCTAGAAGTAGAAAACACGCTTATGTATTACATATGTAATATATATAGCTCATGCTCAATTTTATAATACTCACAATCTTTTCCCTACTCTTTGCTTTGGGGGTTAGCTTTTTCTAGGATGATACTGATTTTATAAAATTATTTTTTAATTGAGGTGGTTTTTATTAAACTCATGATTGTACACAATTTGATTCTCATGCTTTTCCTATAAATGCATTTGGAAGTCTTGTTGGATGGTGTGTTCACACCGAGCACAAAAACTGTGTTACTAAAATCCCACAGCCATCTCCACTCCACCTGTGTAGTCACAGACACCCTCTTGCTGGCCTTGCCCAGAAGGACAATAGTTGAGTGCATCAAACTGCTGCTGGCGAAGCCCTACCTTGCTGGCCCCTCTCAACACCATTTCCTTTTTTAATTGTTCAATAGCCATCTACAGAAAAATCAGTTTTGGAATCTCACATTGTAATTATCAGTGAAGAAGGAGTGTGTTTCTGCCCTTGCCCATCCTTGCCCTAAGGCCAATCCTGAGGCTTCCTCTTCAGTTCTTCCATATCATCACCTGCTTCCAAGGATGTCAGGGGTCCTCAGCCTATCTATCTATCTACCTATCTGTCTATCCATTTTTAATTAATTAATTTATTTATTAATCAATTTATTTATTTATTGTTCATTCATTCATTCATTCATTCATTCATCTGAGGGGATGTATTATTGTCCCAAGGTATAGAAAAGAGGACAGAGGGTACTTCTCATAGCTCAGCGAGATCTCGGGCTAAAGAAGTTACAGAGGGTCTTTGTGTGGTCCCTGCTGTCCTTCACATGGACACCCAGATCTCACCCTCCTGGCACACCACACAGCTCCACGGGGTCATTTTTCCCCCCTCCTCCCAAGCCAGCCCCCGCCACCAGTGAGATAGAGAATTCTTTCAAAATTTCTTGTTGGCATAAAGTTTACAGCCTGCTTCCCTCAAGCCTGCCTTTGGGTCGCAAAAGCCTGTGTTGAAGGTTGAGAAACAAAAAGAAAAGCTTACCCGCTGTGTCTGACCCTTTCGATCCTTCTCCCCCCTGAGTCAGTGTGAAAACGACTGAGGAAAATTCACATGTCAGCGGGGCAGTGAAAAGAGAGCAGGATGGCTCGTAGTCCAAAACACCATCACACTAATTGCATCGCTGTCTGCTCCTCAATGACTGTGAGCAGCTTGAGGGCAGAAGCATCCTCCATGCCTGCGTCCCAGCGCTCAGCCACTTCTGGCCCAGCTGCACAGCCTCAGGAACTGCTCACTAAATGGATGCACATGTGAGCCATCGGGAGGTTTGATTATCAGATATGGAGAAATCTGGCTGCCACAAATGGTATTCCTAACAACTTCCAACAGTGCAGTTTCAATCAAGCAGAAAAGTGCTTTACCTCGAACTGGAATACTGGAGGACTTCGTTGTAAAACTATTGAATTAAACAGATTTATGATAGCTCTGCAGAAGTGAAAGTTTACAAGGTGTTTTAAAGAAACTGATATCACAGGCCATATAACTTCCCCAAGCATTTCAATGTAAGACTGTAATTCCTCTGCATCTGAGGGTGATGTAAGTGCAGGCATAGAACACTCAGCCCTCCACCCTCAGTCAAATGGGATGACCAATGGATATAAAATTAGGGAAAAACCAGCATCAGTGTTGGAAAATAGGAAGCATGCCATACATATGCCCGACACGTTAGGGGATGTATATTTCATATAGGCTGATAGTAATTAACTAAATGTACCACTTAGGCTCCATTCATGATTGCCCTGAGACAAAGAAGGAATAGGAAGGAAGTAGAGGGACCCAGACAATTCCTGTAGGACCAAGTAATTTGCAGAGGGTGAGAAGAGATCTTGGGCTATGGAAGCCCTACAGTCAAAATGCGAGTTCTGCTGCTAGGCTTTCTCTTAGATTGCCAGGAGCTATAACAAGAAGAAAGTCTCACAACAGAAGTGAGAAGACACTTCAAGAGCAGGAGGCCACCCCAAACAGGGCTATTTTGGGGTCCTAGGTCCTGAAAAGATGTTGCAGGTCCAAACAAGAAAATTGCCTTGAAGAGATAAAATACTTCTTTTGAAATATTTACTCTAAGAAATAAGAATGCAAATACGCCAATTTGTGTCTCAGTTTCCAGAGGCTTTCTAAACAAGCCTCTGGAACGTCAGCAGTGGAATTATAAAAAAATACATAGTGATTAAATGTGGCAGTAGATGGCTAACTGCCCACCAAAAAGTTATACTCCCCACCCCCCTTCCATTATTTTTGTCCCTTCACATCAGGGCACAGCTACATGAGTAGTTCCTGCCAAAGGAATATGAGCAGAAGTGAAGCATCTCTCCTGGGCTAGGGTTTTTAAGAAGTGTACCTTCTCTATTACATCATTCTACTTTGGCTGCCTAGAGACAGAGGACTCAGGGACCTTGAATCATCAAGTGGAGAGGTAAAAAATGAACTTCTATTTGGTATGTTCATATTAGGGTTTGTTGGTGTGGTAGATTATTTAATGGCTGCAAATTCCTTCCCTCCCAGTATCCACACCCCTTTGCAATGTGACTTTGCTGTGCCTTCGGAAAGGAAAAACTCTATTTTCTCTCTACACTCTCTTCACCAACTAAAGGGAAACTGTTTTTCCATACTCTATGACACTCAACACCAATACTTCGCTTCTGACACCAAATGTGTGGAGTTTTTGTTCCTATACTAAGCAATTCTCCAATTCTCTGGACAGCAACCAGGTGTCCTACAATTCAACTAAATTCTGGCACTATCTACCTGGAGTTATCATCAGATCCCATTAGTTAATGGCTCTGTCCCACAATTATGAGTCAAGGTTGTCATCTGTCAGTCAGGAAATATTTCTGATTGACCAGCTATAAATCAGGGGGTTCTCATAATTACCTCCTTAGTTTCAGGAGTTTACTAGAATGGCTCACAAAACTCAAGAAAACACTTGACTAAACTAGATAACCAGTTTATTGTGAAAGGATACAACTCAGGAACGGCCAGGTGGAAGAGACGCATGGGGCATGGTATAGGGGAAGGGGCACTGAGCTTCTGTGTTGTCTCTGGGCAGGCCCCCTCCCAGCACCTCCAGGCATTCAGCCACATGGAAGATCTCCAAACCCAGTTAGGATTTTTAGGGAGGCTTCATTATGCAGGCATGATTGATTAAATCACTGGCCACTGGTGACTGAGTCAATCTCTAGACCTTCTCTTCCCTGAGGTCAAGGAATGGAACTGAAGGGCTCCAACCCTCTAGCCACAGGTTAGTTCTCCTGGCTACCCAGGAGCCTCCAGCCACCAGTCATCTTATTACTATACAAAAAGACACTATCACTAGAAATTCCAAAGGTTTTAGGAGTTCGGTACCAGGAACAGGGAAGAAGATCAAATACAGAGGCTTACAGACTTATCATGGACTTATGTCCTGATAAACCCATCCTCGTTGAAAATATTGTGAAGCCAAAGATGCATTTAATACACATAGCCTACTAAACACCATAGCTTAGTTTAGTCTACTCTGAAGTGCTCAAAACACTATCCAAAAAACGCTGGCAACACAGTACACTGTAGAGTATCGACTGTCTACCCTTGTGAGTGGGTGCCTGACTGGGAGCTGTAGCCAGCTGCTGCACAGGATCATGAGAGAGTATCATACCACATACCATTAGCCTGAGAGACGATCAAAATTCAAAATTCAAAGTTCGGTTTCTACGGAATGCAAATTGTTTTAGCGCCCTTTTAATGTTGAAAAATCATTTGTCGAACCATGGTTTAGTCAGAAAACGTCTGGATGTATTTCTTCTTATTAATCACAATATCACACCTTCTACCAGAGGTCAACAGAATCTGGCTGGTCTTGTGACCAAGAGAATGTGGCAGAAGTAACATTGTATAAATTCTAGAGCCTAGGCCTTGAGATCTTGTCCTTACCTATTTTGTATAAGCATAGAGAATTGAAGATTTTTGGACTTTACAAAATAGGTTCCATGGGAGCCATGACAGCCATGTCAACTGTCACACAGTATAAAGGCCCTCATGGTGTGACCAGAGTGTCTAAAACTACAGGAACATTACCTACGAGACTATCTCCGATAAGCCCCAATTGTGGCGGCAGATAAGCATAAGGACCATGTAAGCTGAACGCTTTAGACAGATGATGCTCAAGCCTGACCCAAGGGCATCATGGGCAGGTGCACTGATTTCTGAAGACTCTGCCTTTCTGCCTTTCTGGTCCTGGCTTGAAACTGATGCTCAGCTTTCTGTGCCCCTAGTCAACAGAGCTCACTTTGGAGACACTAAGAACTTTTATCCCCTCATTCCACTGGCTAAGACTCTGTACATCCCTTCTCGTGCGTGGTCTTGTGTGTGGTGTGTTAACCTGCATGGGTGCCTGATTGGTTTATCTGAGAAGGCTCCACTCAATAAACTTGGCATTGTGGAAAAACACAAATGCGTTAAAGGGAGTTACCTCCGTAGCCGGGTTGCTTGCTCACAAGACCTATTTGAATACCCTGATCACCATGAGGGGGCCTGGGTCATCAGAGAGACTAGATGGAGAAAGACCCTGTAACAAGACTGTACGTGAAGCCATCTGAGGCCACCTTGGACCCTCTAGCCCTAGGGGAGCAGGGCATGACTGTAGCCATAGGAGTGAGCCCAGGACAAACCAGTAGAACTATCACAGAATAGACGAACTCAAGGCAAAGAAGTACGACACTGACTACACTTAATATTCACAACGCTTATGTCCTGTTCCCTCCACAAATTATGTACTTGTTATTGTTAAATTTGGTAGTAAATTTCCACTTTCCATGATATCCCTCAATTCTTCTTAAAAAGGAATCAGTGTATGTTACATTTTTATGCCTCAACAAATGGGTTTAAAAATCTCTAAAACTTTTAAACAGGACAAATATTCTTCTTCAAGTTTTTTTTAACTGTGCTGATATGAGAGATTATTTTTTATAGGTGTAACATTTATATCATTTTCAGCAATGTATCAGATAGCAATGGAAATACTGGGAAACATTTCCAAACATCCGTTTTGAAAACACTATTACCTCATAATGTGGCTGATGGTGAATTCTTGCCAAAAAAAAAAAAAGAAAAGAAAAAAGAAAAGTATTAGCTAAGCCATTGGGTGTGGGGGGGGCGGCAGAGGGGATGGGAGGGGAAAGAGAGAGTGGCTATCATTGTCCTGTTGTATTTGTATCAGGGATATTACTTAAACCTGTTTTTCTTTTTCTTTCAGGAATCATTTTAAGGTTCTTGGTCAATTTTGTGAATTAGCTTAGATAAAAGTAAATGAAGTAACCCTAAAATTACTTAACTGAGCACACTTAAACCCAGTGAGTCAAGGAAAGTGAGTGAAATGTCAAAGTATCATCCACAGGGGCATCTGCAATTCACTCTCATCTACCTTGCTTACTATAAATGAACCGAGGGTCTGCCTTACATGTGGACCTCAGCCACATACCAGCATCAACTTATATTAAATATTAGTAAAGCTTAATATTTTTCTTAATTTTCAAATAAAAATATATTTTCTTCTGAGTCGCCAATGAATATCTTATACACCAAGTGGAGTACACACATCCCACTTTGAAGAATGAAGCTCTATTGCAATAACTTGGTATGGGAGCATAAGAGAAAGAATATCATAGAAATGAGACCAAACATATCAATTGTGACAATAAATACAAATGGTCAGAAATTAAAACCGAACTCTAAGAGACACTTCTGAAATCAAAGTATTAAACTATCTTAAAAGATTTTAAAAACACACAAAGGCAGGGAAAAGCACACTTTTGTTTTAACAAGCTCAAATAATAAGGAAATAGGTGTCACAATATTAGTTTCAGGCAAAAAGAATATGCAACAAGTAACATTAAACAGGACAGAGAATGTTTGCATGCATATCAACTCAGTCCACAGAGATTTCAAAAAATGCACATATTTTAGAAATACTATGCAAGATGTACAGAAACATAACTATTAGAGACTTTAAAAAACCACTCCAACTTTGGTCATTCAAGTAGATAAAAGATATGAAATATAAATACATTAATTTAATATACACATAGTGATTTCAGGAAAAAAACAGATAATATACCTCTTTCCAAGATCTTATGGAACACTCACAATATAGATCATATATTTGACTGTAAAAATAAAGCAAAATAAATTCCCCAAAGCAGGAATAGATCACTGTTCTCAGAGCATAATACAATTTAAATGTAGAAGTTAATAACTTAAACGGTCTCACTAGCATTTTACTATAAACATTCTCCCCAAACCACAAGCTTTCCACCAAAAGATCACAGAAAATATTGTGATCTGGAAACATAAATATACACTTGAAATATTCTTCTTTTACTAATTTTATGGAAAAGATAATTAAAGGCTTGGACTACTTCATAATTGAAAAAACATGCATATTTTAAAGAATTCTACCAATCAGTAAAGGTGCAAAAAAAAGGTAAAACTCATCATAATCATACTACCTGGAAGTATTTTTGATTTTACCTTTCCGGGTTTTCTCCTACATATACACACATTAACAAACACAAAAACACACAACACCCACATACTTTCTTCCCCACAAAATAGGGTTATAGTGTAGTTTGTAATTTTCTCTTCATTAACTAACATGTCACAGGCATATTTTTATGACAATAAAAAACAGTCAGTGCTGTCATTCTTATAAATGGTGTACTTCTACAGTGCAGTGGATGGATGTACAAGGTTTAGCTAATACTGAACTCTTTCTTTATTCACTGATCTATTAACACTTGACCATAAACATTACTTATATATATTCCAATTTGTCATTTAATGGTGTTAATTTACTGTGCTTTCTGTTGCTGTTTGGTTGGTTTAGGTAAATTTCAATATTTATATTTTTGTTGGTTTGGTTTAGTTTTGTTAGATACTTTTAATTTTTATATAGTCAGATCTATCTCTTTTTTCTAGAAAGATTTACTTATATGTTCTTCTAGTTTTAAATTTACTTTTAAACTTTTAATTTGAAATGTATTTTGGTGCCAGGCATGAGGCTGGGAGACAGTATTGCATAGTGGTTGTTAACAGTATGAACCCAGACTCCAGACTGCCTAGGTTCAAATACAGTTCTATTCCTAATTGTATGATTTTGGACAAATTACTTAGCTTATCTATGGCTCAATTTCTTCATCTATAAAATGGTGACGATAATAGTATCTACTTATGAAATTCTTGTGAAGATTAAAAATGTAAATTGGTATAAAGTATGTAGAGCCATGCCTGACACACAGCTCTAGGTATCATTTTCCAAATGACTAGCCAAGTGTGCCACCTCGTTCACTGAGTATCCTCTGCTCTCATTCATAATCTGGAATCCTGTTTTTATCATTTACTAAAATTTGGTGTATTATCTGTCTGCTAGGCCCTATCCCTGTACTAAAACTTTTAAATTAGCTTTGTAATGTGGTCTCCTATATTATGGTGATGGTACACCTTAATTGTTCCTCTTTTCAAAGTGTTTTTTCTTTTTTTTTTTTAAGGCGAGGCTAACCCTTGGTTGACTTCACAGATTGCAAGGACCTTGTCAGCTTACATCCCTTATTTTTTAATGTTTTTACACCTTCAGCACCCTGTCTTCCTAGGTGGTCTCCCATACAAGTACTAACCAGGCCCGACCCTTCTTAGCTTACAAGATCAGATGGGATCGGGCTTGTTCAGGGTGGCATGGCCATAGACCCAAAGTGTTTTGACTCATTCTACCCTTATATTTTTCTAGAAGAACTTGATAACATCTCATCAAATTTCAAAAATAATTCCACTGGAATTTTAGTTGGGATTTTGTTGAATTATGTATTGACTTAGGGTAATAAGCATCTTTACATCAAAATCATTTTAATGACAAATAGTTTATGTTTTCTAAAATGTCTTTAGAGCATATCAAATTTGAGACTCAAAAACGAATGTTATTTGGGCAGCTGTGCACTACCACGGGAGACGTAACAAGGCCCGGAAAGCCAGAAATAGGCGGCATAGTCAAAATTTACATCTGGATCTATTAAGTTGTCATCTAGGTGAAGGTATAATTTAGTTTGTGATCTATGATTATTAATTCACATAAAAATATATTCAAACATAATTTTAAAAATTAATTTTTTTTTTACCAACATATTCACATTTTCATCCATTTTCCTGGCCTTTCCTTTCCTATTTCATGGTGTGTATGTCAAAAGCAACATGTAATGTTAGATGTAAATAAATTCTATAAGCTGCAGCAATGTTCTCTTTCCACAACATAATCATAGGAAGTGAAATCTCATTAAATGCTGACGTTTATTTCTATTTAGTAGTGCATCTACTTAGAGACAATATGCTAATGTGTATGAGTTTTGTTTTCTAGTTATATAACGTATGTTTAACAGAAGAATTCCTCACTGTGTGAGTTTTTTCACCGTTTGCTGCAAAAGCCTTGACAGTCTGTCGTGTGCCAGCATTTATATAAGACCTGTAGTGAGGAGATAACTAAGACACAATCTCCTGCCTCTAGAGCCCTAGAGTAGAGGTAAATGGTTACATATATACAAATAGTTTAAATATGTTTGGCTAATATTATTAAAGCTCATTTCTTAGAAATATGAACAAGGTAGAGGGAAAGGCTCATAAGAAGGAGGAACAGAGGACTCTCTCTGGGGGCCCCTGAGGCCTTCACTGAGCGCATGATCTTACCTGGGTCTTGATGAATAAGCAGGAGTTCATCTGTGGTCAGTGGGAAATCTACAAAGAGAGAAAAACATGAAGAAACGTTGTGAAGTCAGAAAGGCTGGTTATATATTTGAGAAACTGCTCATGACTTCGTATGTTAATGTCTCAGAACTTTGGTATGTGAAGACTTAATCAGACCTCTGTCACCTCCTCAGGTATTCCTTTTCTCAAGGTCACTTTCTTTTCATATTATCAATTACTTAAAGTCTTACTTCTCTTCTGACTTGATTCCATCCTTATTTTCTTCTTCTGTGAAAAGTGTGGGAATATCCTGAGCTGCAAAATTCATAAACACCTTCAGCTTCTCTTCTGCTGAGGTAAAAATCTGACTAAGCCTGACCCATTTACTAATCGATAAATATGGTCTGTGTGTATAGCATGAATGCATCCTTCATTGGGATAACAATCCCCTATTATTTTGTTTGGGAGCCTAGCCAATCCCCAATTCCCAGCGTTTCATCATATTGGGTTCAGGGCTTAGGTCTTTGGGTCACCTCTGTGAGGAGGCAGCAGATTAAAGAAAGAATCTATGCTTTGGAGGGTGACTTTGGGTTCCAATCCCAGTCTGCCATTTGTTCTCTGTGTGATCTTGGGCAAATCATCCAACTTTCTTAGCCTCATTTTCTTCAACTAGAAAAATGGATGCTCTTAGATTTGCTTACTTGGGTCTCTGTGAAGAACAAGAATAAAAATGTACATGAAAAGTCTAGTAAACTCAACTTTCTGAGCCTGTCTTAAGGCCTAAGAAAAATCAAGTCCTAAGAGTTAAAAAATAAATCATCTCCAGCTCACTAAAAATTGCCATTCTTTGAGAGGATTTGATTCTACCACATTGATGTCGGTTTATAAAACTCAACTGTAGCACATATCACATGGTAGAAATAAAAATTCCTGGGCAGCAAATGTTCCTAAATTGTGTCCATGAATTTTATAATTTGAAACAACATGTTTAGGAAGCAAAAGACTAAGTACCTAACAATTGGTCAGAAAAACCTGTAGGAATCCATCACTCTAGGCCATGCTATGGTCTGGGCTGGACCCAAAAAGACAAGAGTAGGGGCTTGTGGATATTTCCCTGCAAAGGCGTGTCTTCTCTCTATGCTGATGATCTTCATTGTGGTGCGTTTCTGAATCGGTAGCCCCTCCATCTCTGTCTCCTTCTCTGCTTCTTTCTGCCTCTCTTATCCTATTAAGGTGGCCATCACCTAGGGCTTCATTCCCAGATTCATGTGGGTAAGATGTCTACTCTCATGTTTCTAGTCTCATGCATTAAAGGTCCTAGCCAGAAAGATAAAGTAAGAAAAAGAAGTAAAAGTCCTGCAGATTAGAAAAAAGAAGTCAAATTGTTTTTTTAATCACAGATGGCATGATTGTTTATGAAGGAAAAAAATTAAAATAAAAAAAAAATTTTAATCTACCAAAAAAAACAAAAAACAAAAACAAAAAACCCTGTTTCAAATGAAGTGAATTTATTGAGGTCACAGAACATATGGTTGATATATAAAAATCAATTATAGTTCTATATACCAATAACAAGCAATTAGAAAAATTTTATAGAAAGAATACCATTTATAATAACATCAAAAATATAAACTACTTAGAATTAAATTCATTTTAGAAACTTTCTGGGGTAGATGGAAATATCCTCTATTTCAATTGATAGGTGATTGCACAATGCATTACATTTGTGAAAACTCTTTAAGCTCTATACCTAAAAGCTGTGCATTTAATTGTATGCAAATTTTACCTTAAAAAGAAAAAAAAAAAAATCCATATATTTAATAAAGATCTCTCCAAAATATTATGGTAAGTAAAAGAAGCCAGACACAAAAGCTCACCTAACATAAGACTCCATTTATATGTAATTCCCAGAATAGATAATTCCATAGCGACTAAACAGATTGATGGTTGCCAGGGGCTGAGGAAAGAAGGGAATGGGGAGGGATCAACTTTGGAGCAATGGAAATATTTTGAAACTAGATAGAGGTGGTTGTTGCACAACACCGTGAATGTACTAAATGCCACCAAATTGTTCGATTTAAAATGGTTAATTCTCTGTTATGTGAACTTCACCTCAATAAATTATTTAAAAAACAAAGAAACATAAAAAAGGATGTTGGATGGGAAAATAGGCACAAGTGTGCTGGAGATCTGGAGTCACTTCCCACTTCAGACCCTCAGTTTTAACTACAGCGTTGGGGCACTGGCTGTGTGCTTGGTAGAGTGCTGGATGTTTACAAGCTTTTCCTCATTCAATCGCCATTTTAGAGATGAGGAAACTGAGAGGTTGAGTAACTCCTCCAAATTCAATCAACATTCCATCTGTATGACAAAGAGCTATCTCCCATCTCTTGAAGCACTAGCTTTTCCAGGGTTCAGATGACAGAAGTGGCTCTCTGAGAGCTACCAAAGGTGGGAGGTCTGAGGGGGCCTTGTAATAATAAACCATGACTGGCCAGACCCTTAAAATCTTAGTGTAATTTCAAGCATTTTTAACCGTCCTTGACTATAGACTCTGTAGTTATGAAATTTCAAATACCTATTCTTTCTGGAAATGAGAGCAAAGAAGGAATTCCTCGAGTGTTTTTCCTGTAATTATATGCGGAAATGAGAACTCTGCTATGTACTATCAAACTAACTAACAAACATACTTCGCTCCTTTGAGTGCCCTTTTATTTTACGGCGAGTGGCTTGTATATAAGCTGCAATTTAAGTTCCTTCTTCCCAAGCCTGTTCAGTTTGCAGCCTATTTATTATTCCTTGCGATGTCATAATAACAGGTTAAACCCAAGCTCTTGCAGGGTTTGTGCCAAGATGAGATTTTTGTAAAAATCGTATCTAAATTACTTCATGAAATAATGTTTCTATCTGTCTCCAAGCTGCTGTCAAGGCTGGGGCCAAAAGTTGTGCTAAGAAGAACAGAATAAACTGAGCTAGGGGTCTCTAGGGGAATGGTAGAGTAGAAACCAACTTTGGGGAGAGCCCTTGGTAGAAATTGTCTTATTTCATATTTTCCTCTAAATGGTGTAGGTGTTACCCTTACAAAGTATATTTCCTAATCAGACTCTGATTGTACAGGGTTACAAGGCCCAAAACCACACACCCCTGGCTCATCGGAACTTCTATTGTGATGAAAATGAAATATGAGGGAAACATTCAGCTTTCTTAGACCAAGTAACCTGACCCTTAATATAAAATTTGGTCATTCATTTACTCAGCAAACATTCTCTGAATGCTTTCTAAGTTACAGGCACTGGATATAAACATATGCATGAAAAAAAAAAAAAAAAAAGGTCCCTGCAGCTTCAGAAAATCACTCTCTGATGGAAGTGGTAACCATAAAAACAGATTACAGTACAAAGTGATAGAAGGTATTATCGTCCAAGGTGGATTAGTATTGCTTTGAGGATCGGTGGTATATTATTCTTTTTATTTTCATTTGTTTATTCATTCTTCATTCACTTAGCAAACCTTTACCAAGTAACCACAGTATGCAATGTGCTAGTCATTGCTCTGGGGTTGACAAAAATAAATGGGATAAAATTATGCGTACAAAGACCTTTTATTGACTTATTGGAGAGACATTGCATGGGCTAGATATTTTCTGCGGTTCCTCCAGACTCCTTATCCGCCTTTTACACTCTGCTCTGTGACCCACAAAGTTCACCATTAATGAACTCTGATACTGATGAATTTTCCTCCAAACGTTTTCTATAGGCAGACCACTATACCATTTGAATTCTTTGACCAATATTCTTTCTAGAAGTGTGAAACTACATGCATTTTTCTATTTTAATAGTTAAATTATGTTCACAGGATCTTTTCCATATGCACTGTGATGAAGACATATTTTGTTTTTTTTCTCCTGTATGAAATTTTACAAATTATATCTTGTGCCATTCTGATTTGTTGTTATTGAGGTTATTTTACAAAGTCCTTTTTAAAAAAACTCTGGATAAATCCTGCAGATAAAAACCTCATTAAGGTACTTTAATATTTTGTCAAGTTTTAATCAATAAGTTTAAATATATATATTTATTGATAAAAATAGGTTGAGTATCTCTACCTACAATATTTAGCTGTGATTTCATTACCTAAAAATAAATACTGTTATTGCTTTCTGTTTTATATCCCCACATATGAGTGAAGTCACATGCTTCTCAACTTTTTCTGTCTGACTTATTTTGCTTAGGGCAAACAAACAAACAAAAACTAATAGACAAGAGTTTAGTGGTTACTAGAGGGAAAGGGGGCAGGCAGTAGATAAGGGTAAAGGGGGTCAAATATAGGGTGATGGAAGATTTGACTTTGGGTAGTGAACGCGTAATATATATGAAGTACTATTGAATTAAATGCTTGAAACCAATATAATTTTATTAGCCATTGTCACTCCAATATATTTAATAAAAATAAATATAAATAAATACTTTCAGAGTTGTTGAATTTCATTTTACCTCAGCAGGATTAAAATGGCAGTGCCAAAACGATGAGGTCAAAAAATTTTGCTTACATTGTGCAGCTTCTTGATAGATAGATAGATAGATAGATAGATAGATATAGATAGATAGATATAGATATATAACAGCACTTAGCACAGCATATTGAAGGTCATATCTGCATCTTTCAGGAAAATGTGAAGTCCTTGAGGGCAGAAATTAAATATTATTCACCTCTGGGAGGCCAAAGCTTTGCCCAGCCTGCCCAGATGGTGTTGAGTAAATGTAGGTGGATGTAGTCAAAAAATTTTAAAATTTTTTTCATACACTATTCCATGTGCAAAGCTTTCCAGGTGTTTCATCTAAGAAGTAACTGGTATAGTGTTGTCAACATCCTTAGATACAGGGAATGCTGAGGTACATCCTGGTACCCACCAACTCTGGTTAACTCTGTTCATACCCTTATCACAATTCATGCTCATTCATCCACATCTTTTCCCAAACCCCAGCCATTGAGTGAAAATATTCAGGCTCAAACACAGTACTTCTGGCCTTCAATCTACATCACGGAAGGTTAGATGCCAGTCAACCAGGATCTACAACAGGAGCTGAGAGCAAATGGGTTAGAGGAGGGAGGAAGGAGCCAGAGAGGAAGAAGGGGATGAAATGCTGTGCTGTGTGTATTCATTAGTCTCTTTATTGAAAGCTCCAGGGAAGCAGAAAATTCATCCATTTTATGCACTACTATGGACCCAAACCATAGAACAGTTCCTGACACACAGTAAGTGCTCAGTAAACATTTTTAATAAATGGGGACCCGATAAAGGACACTTGGATTTGCTGAGAACCTCCTATTTGACATGCTCTGCGGTAATAACTTTCACTCCTCGTTTTAAATGTAATCCTTAAGCCATTTTTGCGAGGTAGGTCAAATTACCCCTTATTTTACATAGGACACGATTCCTCACTGCTATGCACACGCTGCTGGTAACTCTTCACTGATTAGGCATCATGGAGTGAAAGATGTGTGAGAGTGAAAGGGAAGTTAGAGATGATCTCACCCAACCCTTTCATTTCAGGGATGGAGAAAACAGCCCCTGGAAAGCGGGGTGACTGTCCCAAGGTCTCGCAGGAATTAGATCTCCCCCTTTAGCTGGGGATCTCTGCTCTGCTTTCGCGCCTCT
This sequence comes from Eonycteris spelaea, assembly GCA_003508835.1. Classification (NCBI taxonomy): domain Eukaryota; kingdom Metazoa; phylum Chordata; class Mammalia; order Chiroptera; family Pteropodidae; genus Eonycteris; species Eonycteris spelaea. Next base: position 3,193,812 of record PUFA01000030.1, on the reverse strand, counting down.
TGTTGTTCCTATCACTGCTACTCGTAGAGAGAACTGGAAACCACGAATCATATAGTTGTTTAACTCCAAAGAGAGCTAATTCTACGTGTTCTTGATATCACATTCCACAATTGCCCACCACAGCAGCTTCTGACCCCGTCAGTTTTGTTTGTCTACCAGGGTGGCCTTGCACGCAGCGTTTGGCCCTTTAAGCCCCTACCTAGCTTTGTATATGGCCGTGAAAACTGCAGAACTTCTGTACTTGGAACAGGAACATTTACCAAAGAACAGAACATGCTCTTATTCTTGTTTTAACTTGACTCCATTGTTCACCAAATATATTTTTTTCCTTCTACAAAATATAACAGCAGTTTATGACAGGACTTAACATTTAAACCTGTAATATAAAGATTTCTCTTTGTCCCTGCATTCTGATGGTTTGTCAAATAAGGTTAATGTCGATTGCTAAAAGCATGACTACATTATAATTCCTCAGGTGAGCTCTTTGCGCCCATGCATGTTGTAGATGGCAGAATCAACAAGAGGAGTGGGGATCAGGAAGCAAAGGAAGGGAAATGCAAATAGGAACTTGTGCTTCTGACAGGCACCAGGTCTTGCTGCTCCGGAGGGCTGCGGTCTGGATTCCTGAGGCTGGCATCACACACTATCTACCTCATCTCCTTGGCACTCCTCTTTTTGCATCTCAAGTAAACACTTCTCTACTGCCTTCACTCATCTGCTTCTGTATTGGTCTAATAGAGTGAGATTATTGGTCATTCAGAACTGTATAATTTGATTGTATATATGATGCATGACATGAGGTAGGTGTTTTACCAAGCAGTAAGAAGATGCAAGAGACATTGGTTCATGGTGAATTTACACCCACATCCTCTCCTGGGTGGACTGCTGCCTGGTGTCTCTGTTTCCCTCCCCTCTCCAAAGCATCATCTTAGAGTAATCGTTCTAAAGTATAAATCTCACCAAGTCACTCTCCTGCTTAAAACCCTTGAATATTACCTACAGAATGAAGTATCAATTCATCAACAAGGTACATAGACAGGTGCTTGAAAATCTGGCCCCAACCAACCAGACTGATATTTTCCACTTCATACCACACTGTCCCTCCTCCAACATTTGCTAACTGATTTCTCAACAAGATAGGCTGTTACTTTGTAAGGATTACTGTTGTGCCTTTTCTCTCCCTCATGATCTTAAGTAATTAAATAGCATGTGAGGAAATCCTTTGAACAGCCCAGATCAAGTTTTACCTTGGAATTGAGTTTTGTGCTTGGTAAGAGAAAAATCACAAGACTAGTCCCAGTCGAGGATGATAGAGATGAATATTTCCTCTCAAAAACCCATTACTCCAGTCTAACCATGGGGGAAACATCACACGAAGCCAAATGAGATACTCCTCAAAACTGTCAAGGTCATCAAAACAAGGAAATCTGAGAAACTGTCACAAACCAGAGGAGATGAAGGACACATGACAATGAAATGTAATGTCCTGGGGGGGGGGGCGGGGGAAAGATATTAGGGAAAGCTAGTGATATCCAAATAAAGTGTAGAATTCTGTTAACAGTGATATATAATTAATGGTTAATAAGTGATGTGTCAATGTTGGTTTCTTAGTTGGTTTCTTAGTACCACAGTGATGTAAGATATTAACAAGAGGGGAAACTAGATGAGAAATATTTAGGAATTCTGTACCATATTTGTGACTTTTCTGTAAATCTAAAACTATCACAAAATTTAAAAAATAAGCTATTTAAAAAATGAATTCCCACAAACCTTGCTAAAATTGTCTTAGTGATATAATCAACTGAGGTTGATAAACATTAATGGGCTAGTGAAACATCACAAGTTCAAATCCATCCTGGGACCTCACCAGTTGAGTGACCTTAAGAGTCTATGAGCCTCCAGGACAACACTTAACCTAACTACCTACTTCAAAAGAAAGGGGAAAAAGAATTATATGCTGAGTGCCAATTCTGTGCCAGGAAGGCGGCTTACATAAATATATCTTCTTTAATCCTAATAATACAGAAGAGTATAAAGCCATTTTGAGACTAAGAAGACTCAAAGAGGCTAAGTAACTTCTTTAAAGTCATATTATTAGGACGTGTTAAAATCAGATTTTGAACACAGGTTCTCTACCTCCTAAATTGCTCCCTGCTACCTTCCTTCCTCTAGGCTGCTCCCCATGGGATAAACACTAATGTTTTGTAAATTGCCACACACTTCTACACTCCCACATGAACACTGCTTCTAGTACAAGTATCTGAGAGCTCAACTGAGTGCCCATGCACAAACATCAGAAGGGATCTCTCACTTTTCTCACATCGAATTAAGAGCTCCCCAATGGGGAAAGGGGATCTGGAGCAGCCTACTATGGCACCATGAGCCTGTGCCTCCTGTGAGCTCTCATGTTCCCTTTTTAGGTTTTTGGGGGCTGCCCTGGGGAATTCTCAGCTCACCCTTGGCAGCTTCACAGCTCCTTCTTTCTGCTGCAGAGTGCTTTATCTCAGGCGTATCCAGGGCAGGAGCCTGCAAGGCATATTGGTAATGCAATGTGATAATAGTATATCGAATTCAAATCGCCACTTCTGCCAAATGGAATTTAATTAAGCACAAAAGTGGGTTCCTACAATGAAAAGCACATGTGTTCTTTAAAGTCGTGTGTGCCTTTGGGTATCTGAAAAATACCCTAAATGCGTGTTATTACAGGAATCCTGTTATCAGCCAGAAAAAAGGTTTTAGATCCTAGGTATATGTTTTGAAATATGTGAGCATCTTGGAATCTTGGTGTTAATGTGTCAGTTTATCTCTCTGAGATAAACTGCATTTTGTGCCCAGGCCAAGACATAATCTTCTCTCTTACTAATCAAGATACAATGGACCTTTCTAGTTTAAAGTTTCAGCTTTGCTTACAAATCCAGACCAAGCTCTGCAAGGATCCAGGCAACTAAAAGTTGCTATTATTATTTTCACTTTTAGTAAGGGCATTAACTGCCTTTCAATACAACCATGTATTATCATAGATTCATAGAAAATCATGTGTCTAATTGAGAGGGCTATTCAAAGTCATCCTACTCAATCCCTCCCTTTTATAAATGAGAAAACAATGGTCCAAATGGCTAACTATCCCAGAATGGCACAGTGAGTTAATAACAGGACTGAGCCTATAACTCGCAACTCCAGGTTTTTCATGCAAACAAACAGCTCACAAGATACAACATGTGGGACTAGGTGACCCATTATTAGATTACTATATATGTGACCGAATCTCTTTTAAAAATTATGCATCCTGTAAAGAATGAATAATATGAATCTAATGAGGGGTAGGGTGGGACATTAGATGTACCCTAAATGATGAACATTTTCATTGAAAAGGAAGAAATTGTATTCTCCAAAAATAGCAGTGTAATAAAAGACAAAAACAAAAACAAAAACAAAAACAAAACAAAACAAAACAAAACAAAACTGAAGAACTGTTTCTGATAAAAGGAGACTAAAGAGCTACGACAATTAAATGTGTGAGTAGATGGGACTATACTAGAGGAGAAAATGGTATAAAGACATTATTGAGTTACTTGATCGTTGAAATATAGACTATAAACTGGATAAAACCGTTTCACTGTTTAGCTCATTTTGGTTGATAATGTACTTTGCTGTGCTCATAGAAGAGAATATCCTTATTCCTGGGAAATGGACAGTGAAATATTTAAGGATAAATGAACATGTCATATAATATATTCTCAATTTGGTCAGAAAAAAATTTATATAGATAGATAAAAAAAAAAAAAGGTGAAATGTTAGCAGTAGATGAACCTAAGTATAGGCTCTAAGAGTGTTCTTTGTTTTCTTTCTGTCAGTTTAAAATTATTCCAAATAAAAAGTTAAAAAAAAAAAGCCATGCAAATGATGCATGAACACCACAAAATTATAACCATTCTTCATTCAAAAGCAAAGGAAGACATTTTAAGAGCAGCTCCAAAAATATAGAGTCATCCCTCATGCATATTTACTACAAAACCAAAATCTCAGTAAATAAAAGCAATGAGCAGGGTCACCTCAGAAGGCCTCTCAGCTTGGTGTTTATGCCTTGATTTGGGGTTGGCACTAGCCCTTCTGGGACTGCTGCCATTTACCCATTTTGTTATAATCTTTCATAGTGAAAAAAAAAAAAACTTTCTATTATTCTAAAAATTTCCATAAGAAAACTGATACCTATTGAATGCAGCAAAATCATTATTAGCCCATATGTTTTTCCCTTTTAAAAACAAAAAGCTAAAGGTTACACTTCTGGACATGACAGGAAATGATGACATCAGGCCACGCTCGGGGTCCTGGTTCTAATGAGGAAAGACAATAACCATTTCCCCATTGGTTTAACAATCAGCTTCATGACAGAGCTTTATTTACACAATCGTTATTTACACTGGCCCAGAAGAGCAACGCCCGCCCATCCCAATGGAGAGCAAGGGCTCTTCTCCGAATGCGCCATCTGATTCTGGGCAGTGCCCATCAGATGTCTGCTCCATGGAATCCACGCCAGTACTGGCTGTCCACACAAACCATGTGGCATGGGTGTTCCCAAGGTAAAACAAATCCTGGACAGCACTCCACTCCCTTGAGTACTAGCAGAAGGTTTTCTGATATTTTCTGTTAATAATAGGGTAGAGGGTAGCTTTATTAAGCAATTCACAGGTAAATTGATACTAGTAGGTCTTACCCAGTATGTTTGGAGATCTGGGCACGTGCTCTGTTCTGGAGAGAGAACTAAGCCCAAAGGCTGGGTCCTGCCCTCGGGAAGCTTGTAATGCATTGGAATCACAAAGAGCACACAAGGCAACCACAGGCAGCCACACAGGCCATGCACCACAGAGCCCAGGATGCTCTATACACAAACTAAGAGTTGCTCAATCCAATAACCCTGGCACAGAAGGCGCTTGCATAGCAACGTTTCTATCACACTGATTAGCCACCTATGATTAGCAAACATGCCATGCTCTCGGTTGCCTTCTAGCCTTTGTACATTCTGTTTCTTCTGCCCAGAACATCCTCTCCCACTGTACACTCACCACCCAATATCACATCTTCCCACCACCAATCTACTTCCCATCCTTTGGTTAACTCCCACAGCTTCTAGCTTGGATGTTATCACGCCCGAGAAGCTTCCCCTAACCCTTCCCTCTTGTCCTGGGCCAGAGGTCCTTCCTGTGTTCTTGACGATGCACTGGCCCATTTTGGCACTTATCACACTGCACAGCAAGGTAGTTTCAAGGGGGCCTCCAGAGTCAGACTGTTTGGGTTCAAATCTTGGGTCTGCCACTTACTGGCTTTGAGGCCTAAGTGAAGTTAGCCAAGTGCATAACTTCTCTGTATCAACTATGGTTTATTATCTCAGTTAAGCTCAAACCAGTGCCCCATGAGGGGTGTTGCCCTCACTTCACAGCTAAGGAAACTGAGTCTCAGAGAAGTTACACCCAACATAACACACCTGGGGAGCGGAGATTCAAAGCCAAGTCTGGAGGATATTAAAGATGTCGGTTTTAAGCACCACCCCAAACTTTCTCAATAGGATGATACCAAAAGTTCTGCTACTGTCAGGGAGGAGTCTGAGCAGAAGGAGTTGGCATCTGCCTTTTGGGAGGAGGCAAAGCAGAAGTGCCAGGAGTTGTGAACTGCGACACCATCTACCCCGGAATATTCTCCCAGGAAGGGAACCTCCAGGTGACAATGCTGAGAAACTGTTTGAGAGCCATTGGTTTAGTTTTAATACATTAGTGAAAGTGCCCATGTTTTTCATTTCTATTTTCATTTTTATTAGGAGTAGGAGAGAGAAAAATGAATTATGCTGACAGTGGGCCCTGATCACTCCTTCCTATGAGAGCTTGGAATCTGTTCCCAATTCCCTAGGGCACAGAGATGAGCCTTACACAGGGAAGGTTCTTTACAGTTGAAAAAAGAGGCGGTAAGGCAGAGCTTCAAATCAGAGCTTTGGAGTCAGAGCTGACACAGCCACTCATAGCTGTGTGACTTTGGGAAAGAAAACTTACGAATTCAAATTTTCTCTAACCAGAGCGAAGCTAAGAGTTACAAGTCAAATGAGTGTGTCAGGAAGATCATCAAAGGTGGGGAAAGAAAGAAGTACAAGAATGAGGAGGTAGTAGGTATAAAAATAGTCTGTCCTGTCCCTCTGGTAACACCTCTAAATGGAGCTGGAAGAACTCCACTCCCATGATCATGATGTGCCCACTTCTTCACAGTTGATCTAAAAGCCTTCACTAGTAAACATGCTGCTATAATTTCATCTCAGCTGTTTGTTTAGAGGTTTCAAGTGCTAAATTTTGATTTTGAGGTCAAATTATCCTTTAAAAATAGTTTCAAGATGCCTTAACTTCTCCAGCAACTAAAAGGAAATGGCCAATTTAGTGTTGTGAGTTTCTCTAGCTACACGCTAGGGTCTTCTTTTAAAAGACTTCCTTCCATCAGTAATATAACTCCAGGGATCTATACTTTAATCACATGTGTTCTCTATATTTTTAGAATCACTGTTACTCACTGCTAGAGAAAAGGGACTGCAAGTGCCTTTGTCGGTTTGACATCATATAGTCTCTTTTTTTTCTGAAAGGTGGTTCATGAAAGAGGTTGTGCGAAAGTGAGGCTTCTGGGAATGGAGTCACATGGTGGACTTGGACCAATAGGAGATCATTGCTGGGCAAAAAGTTATCAAGAGATATTGGAAACTCCTGGCAAGCAGAATCCAGGCCTTGAATTTTTGCTTGATTGCAATGCATTGGCCAGGCTCCTGGATGTGATCGGATCCTATGGGGAGCAGACACAGTCCATTGAACTTGTGTTAGTGTCTTTAATAAAAATGTCACTTACTATTCCTGGGCAGGTGGGTGGTACAGGGCTGTCTGAGAAGTACTGAGTTGATCCACCTTCTACCATCAACTGAGTAAATGAAAGAAACTGCATGAGTAACAAATATTTTATTTCATCGTAATCATCCCTGTTTTGGCACCAATAAGGTTACAGGATGTACAATGATAATAAACATGGAAAAATTTTTTATTGTTATTTTTAATTGTGATATGGAAACATTTTTTGGTATGTAAGATATTCTAAATTATTTGGTAACTGGCCAGCATCCCAGGTGTTGCTGGTATAACTCTTTTTCTATCATTAAATACGTAAGTCCTTGCTCAAATCTGGATCAGTTTTTTACACAGAGTTACCCTGCAAGAATTGCCATCATAATCAGTAAAAAGACTACTGATCTGGGCTCAGAATAGAAATGATCTGTCTGCTCAGTGAGTCTGAGCACAACTGACTGGTGCTATAAGCGGCCACACAAGGACCTTTCCAAGAGAAAGCCATGAAGACTACTTGGCCTAGATCTGAGTCAGATCTTCCCTGAGGTAGTTTTCAATTTGACAATAATTTATTTAGTCATTTCACAGGACACATTTAGAAGAGGGAGAAGCCCCAAGTTAATTTTATTCGTACAGATATTATTAGGTTAATAACGTTTGTTTGTAGCTTTTGTCCTCCCCTTTATGAACTGTCAGGACACAGCAATTGTGCTGATACAGCAAACTTGGATTCTCGAGACTATGTACATTTTCACCGTAAAAGCAATAACAATGTTCAAGGAAATTTTAAAGAAGAGAACTCATCTCTAATCCCAACACTCCATCAAAAAAAACTATATTTACTGTACCTCATTCCTATCTTTAGTTTACATAATTGCAATCATAGAACACATAAATTTTTATAATCTGCTATATCACTTCACTTGCAATTGCAAATATTTTCCATGTTGATACACATTTTTTTCCTTTTTTTTTTTTTTTTTGGTAGAAAATCTGCAAATTTTCTGGCTGCATCATTCATCAAATGCTATAACTTAGTCAATACTCCAGTAATCTGGACACTTGATTTGTTTCCAGTTCCACATTATTTCAAAAAAAGCTATACTAAGTAACATGTAAGCATGTAAGTACAGTTTTTCCTTAAAATAAATGCCTTTTCTTAAAATAAATGAGATCTGTTAGATAAAGGTAAGAACATTTTTTGGCTTTTGACCCAAACCATTTATTAGCAGCTCAGGATGAGCCTTGGTGAAAAGCTTTGCCAGGTCTCCTCTCCTCGGTGTGGGACATGACTTCCCTGAGCCCCAAAGTCCTCTTGGCTCTCCCACTTCCCCTCCACTCCCAGATTCTGCCCAGGCAAATGAAGGATAGGACCAGCATTTGAAGATTTGGCTAAGCAAATCCCAGTCAACTTCACACTTCATTACTTTATCTCTGCCCTCCCTTCTCTCTAAAGAAATGCCATTTCTTATAATGAATGGGGTGTGAATGAACCTCAGTTGTTTGGGTGCACTTCTAAAAATTCACAGCTTTGGCAACCTCGCAAGTTATCTGAACTATGGATGTGACTGACACACCCATGGAGCTAAGGCTACTTCGCACGTATTGAATAGGGTTTGGTGAGGAGCAAAGAAATGAAAATAAAGTGTTTTCTAGATAGAAAAGAAAGATGCAGAAACCATAACTACTATGAATCCTCACTCCAAAATTTACCTTTACATGCATGGTGTAATGGGAAATAACATATTCTTGGTCTTTGTCCCTATTTCCTGGCATATAGCTCCTAAAATACTAGGAATTTCCTGAATGATAGGAGTCTCTTATGTTATTCATAGCAAACCCCTTTAAACCATACCTAAGTTTATGCTAATGAGATGACACCCTGGAGACCCCTAGACATCTTCAGAGTGGAGGATGGTCACTGGAAAGACCAAGCCATGATCAGAGGGTTGAAACTTGCAGCCCCTACTCCCACCTCCCGGAAAGGAAAAGGGGACTGGAGACTGAGTTCAATCAACAATGGCCAATGATTTAATCAGTGATGCCCACACTATGAACCTTCCATAAGACGCCTAAGAGACAGGGTCAGAGATCTTTGGGGTTGGTGAACACACAGAGGTGCTGGGCGGGGGGTGTGCCTGGCGAGGGCGTGGAATCTCTGCACCTCTTCCCACATGCCTTGCTGTATACCTCTTTTCAATTTGGCTGTTCCTGAGTTTTGTCCTTTATAATAGCCTAGGAGTAGCAAGTAAGAGCTTTCCTGAGTTCTATGAGTCATCTCGCAAATTATCGAGCCTGAGTGAGGTCGTGGGGACCCCCAGATCTGTAGTGGGCCAAGCATAACTGTGGGTAGCCTGGACACCCCATTTTCAGTTGGTGCCTGAAGTGGAGGCAGTCTTGTGAGAACGAGCCCTTTAACTTGTGGGATCTGACGCTAACTCCAGGTAGACAGTGACAAAATTGAATTGAATAGCTGGTGTCTGGACAATTGAAAAACTGGTGTGGAAAAGAGACCATGTATTTGGTGGTGGTGGGAAAAACTTCTCGACATGACTTCTTTGGTGACCTTGTTAAAATGCAGCTTCCGACGGAGGAGCACGGACTGCACCACTCAATGTGGTCCATGGTTTAATGGCACCGGCAGCACCTGGGGGCTTGTCAGCAACACAGAATCTCAGACTCCACCCCGGACCAACTCGGCCAGGGTCTGCATTTTAACAAGATCTCGAGGTGAGTCATATGCAAAGTAAAGTTTGAGACAAACTGGTCTGAGTCGGTTTTATTGTTCCTGAATGTGTTATAGCTGGCACACAGCACACACTCAGTGAGTAGAAGCTACTGTTGACATTGCTCCAGGTTTAGAGTTTAGATGAAAAAGAGTAACCCTTTTCATTGAACAAAGAGTAACTGCTGATGGGTTTGAGGTTTCTGAACAGGTGCAGGGATGGGCTGTACCCTAGGTGCTCTGAGCAGGCCCTGCAGAGTCATCACAGGGGGAGGCTCACTATACAGGGAGCTGCTCACCTGTGGGGGGGCAGGGAAGAGGGAGAAGGGATATCCAGGGGTGCTACCAAGCAGAACACAAAGAATGTGTGGAGCAGGCTTGGGGCACTGTGAGGTGAAATTAGGCTGAAGCTATCACACCTGAGACATCAGCTCATCTCCTGAGTCCCCAGGAAGGCAGAGCTGGTTAGAGGCTGGCTTGAGCCTCAGGCCCAGCCCCAAACCAGACCCTACACCAAGACGCAGGCCAGTGGCAGGCACACTCTCAACATCCAGTTGCTCGCAGCTACAGTTTAGGGCTCCCAGAAGAAACTGTTGCATAATGACCTCTATTTATTTTCATGACAATGATCTTTTTGAGAAGATGCTTCTCCAGAGTTAAATTTAGAAAATAAATAGCACAGTCAACTATAATCTAAGGCTTTAGAACCCGTAGTCTTAGCCTAACCTCCTATATAACAATCAGGCCATGTGACCCACATAGAAAGGCTCAACCACCCAGAATCCAGACTCATCCTGATTTGAAGCAAGAATTTAAACAGCCTCAGCTCAAAAACAGAAAACATAAAATATCCTCTGTCCTCTCCAGGCCTTGACATTGAACCCACTGTAATATTGGGGTGAGATAAACATGGTTTAAAATGTTGGCTTCACCTGTTCCTACCGTATGTCCTGTAAAAGTTACTTCACCTTTTTATAACTTAGTTTATCTCACCTAATAAAACAAAGACAACAATAGCTATCTCATTGGATCACTGCAAGATTTAATGGGAAGACATAATTATAGTAGCTAACACTTATTCGGAGTATAAAACGAGCCAGGCTCTGTGCACAGCTCTCTATGTGAATTCATTCATTCATTCATTTGATGTGCATTTGCTGAATACCTACCACAAACTGGGCCCTGTTTTCTGGGGTGTAGAATAACAATAATTAATATTACTGAGTGCTTACTATGTGCCAGGCACACTCTAAACATGTTATTTCTCTTTTTTCCAGCTTTATTGATGTATAATTTATATACCAAAAAATTGCATAATATTAACGTATACAATTTTGTGAGTTTGGAATAAGTATACACCCATGTTACCACTACCACAATCCAAGTACCAAACATACTCATCAACTCTAAAAGTTTCCTTGTGTCCCTCTGTGGTATAAACAAGTTTTTCTAAATGGTTCACATTCCTAAACAGGTTAAATCTTAACAGAACTCCTTTAATCCTCAGAAATCCAATGAAGTGGTAATATATTATTTTCCCAATTTTGACAAGTGGGGAAAATGAGGTATTAAAGGTAAATAAGTTGTCCAAAGTCACACAGTAAATGGAAGACTCCATAGGTCATACACTATGGATCAGACTATTGGGGTATACATGAAGTTATGAGGTCAAACTATATGATGCATGAAGTTAAACTATATGAAACTGCTAATATTCCACTATTACTGAGCCATACAAATGGTAATTTTATATGCTTTTACCAATACTCTTTTAAGGGAACTTTGTAGAGCCTGATGTGCAAGCAGCCTTTAATAAAGGTTGTTCACGTTCTCTTTTTTTGTGTTGCTTTGCTTTGTTTATGAGAATGGCCCTTCTGCCATATTTCCCAGACTCAAACTTGACTTTGTGCCCCAGGTCTAGTACCAGGCCTCTGTCACGCTTCCAAGTGCCTCGGCTGGGTCCTGGGAATGGCTTCTATCTTATTCTAGCCCATCAGACCTTTGAGTCAGAACTCCAGGAATTAGCATCCCTAGAACTTTGTGTTAATTCCAGTATCACAGTAATACGAATATGAAAACTAATATGAAATGAGTGCTTACTCTGTAGCAGGCCCGATTTTAAGACTTTTACATGAATTTATACATAATCCTCACAACAATTTTATCAGATAAAGGCTATGACTTTTCCCTCTTTGCAGACAAAGGAAGTGAGGTCTGGAGAAGTTAGGTGATTTAGCCACATTTGGTCCCTTCAGATAGATCTCCCTGTCCAGCTGCATTTCCAGGAATCACTTGTTCCCATATTATCATCCATCATCACTCTAACCATTTACCTATCTGGACTTCTGTGTCTCCAAGCACAACTTGCTCCTGGATCCTCTTTTCATTTTTTACCTTTTTTTTCCCCCATATCTCATTCTGCTAGCCACTGTGGTGTCTTTAAGAACCATCCCCAGCTCTGCCAAACCCCACCTGGCCAGTCCAGGGCATAGTCCAGCCCTCTATCAAACCAGACCCTGAGCAATTTCTCAAACCTGCCTGGCCTTGTCCTGAGCTCAGGACTTAGGGCATTTATAAGCTTTCGCAGATTAATACTAAAATGAAAAATGTTCGAAAGGCTTCAGGAAATAGAGGAAGTAGCCCAACTTTTAAGAGAAGACTCAAAAGCCCAGATTTATGCTAAACAAATAAGGAATCAATATATTAATGGGGGGAAACAAAATTTACTGAGCATCTACTCCATACCAGACCCAAAATGAAGTTGTGGGGATACTGATATAAATAATAAAACACAATGACGGTGCTTTAGGAATTCCCAGTCTCGTGTGGAAAGGCAGATCTGTGGACAAAGCATTACTACCTAGTGTATTAGTTTAGAGTGGTTTAACAGAAGAGGATGCAAGGTGCCTAGAGGCTCAGGAGAGAAAGTAAATAAGTGTGTGAGACACCAAAGATTTCTCCAGAAGCTAAACCTTGAAGATGAGAAGGGTTACCTACCTACCTATCAGGCAGGTAAGAGAGAAGAGCATTTAGGTATCAGAGAAGGAGGGTCCACTAGAGGAAACAGCATGAGGTGTTTCCTTAAAGAGAGCTGTGCACGAACGAGTAATGTAAGTGATATAGAAAAGCTAGAACCCAGAACTCGAGATGGAAGAGCTGGAGAGGCCAGCAGGAGCCACACAGCCAGTGGTGGGCTGTGTGTTTGCTGGCGGGGGGACAGGGGCGGGGCTTAAGGATGATGGGAAGAGAGTCTTTCCAAACAGGGCAGTTAAATCACCAGATCTGGGTTTCAGAATGACTATGGCAGCAGCATGAAAGGTGAACAAGGAGAGACTGTGAAAGTCCCTGGAATAGTTCAGTCAGTATTTGCTGTGACAAGAGCCTGAACTGTGCTGTGGCCCTGAGAGGGAGGGGAGGGGACAGGGCGAACTTTAGGGGATAAAGCCCACCACTGTCAGTACCCACTAGGTGGAGCATGAGTAAAAGGAGGGATCTGGAAAGACTGTCTACGAGTGCCTCTTTATTTAAAAGGGAGAATTTGATAAAATGATAGTCACTGAAATAAAAAACCTATCGGATTAGTTGCTGAGCTATCCTAGTTGTAAGAAAGTCTTCCACCTGTCTAAGAAGGCGAATCATCATTTTCTCATAAAATTCTTGGCCTAAGGTGGAAATAACCTCAAAAGGTTTTTTTTTTCCTAACCCCTGTATTAGTTATCTATTGCCGCATAACCAATTATCCCCAACACTTATAGCTTAAAACAACAAATATTTATTATCTCACAGTTTCTATGGGCCAGGGGTTTAGGAGCAGCTTAGCTAGGTGGTTCTAGCTCAGAAGGCTGCGGTCAAGATTTCATCCGCACTGCAGTCATCTGAAGCTTGCCTGGAGCTGGAGGATCCATGTCCAAGTTGACTCACTCACATGGCTGTTGGCTAGACGCCTTAGTTCCTTTCTGGCTGATAGCACGAGGCCTCAGTCCCATGTCATGTGGCTCTCCATAGAGCTGCTTGAGTGGCCTCGATGGATGGAAGCTGACTTCCCCAGAGCAAGTCTTCTTAGCCTTGAAAGTGACAAACTATCATTTCCAAAATATTCTGTTGGTTCACCCTGGCCAGCCCTCTTGGGCGTAGGAGGGGACTACACAGGGCATGAATAACAGGAGATGAAGCAATACAGACCATTGTGGAGGCTTTAACAGCCACCCTCTAACTTCAGAGAATATATTGTCACTAACCCATTCTGCAGATGAAACATCAGAGGTTAAGTATGAAGACGATTAAGTGTGATGGAAAGAGCACTTCACTTGTCCAGGGTCAGATGGCTGAACCTCAACTCTGCTATCTGTACGGCGCTGAAGAAGCCACCTCACTTCTTAGGCCTCAAATTCAACTATAACATTAAGGTAGCATGTTGATTTCCCAGGAGAGGAATAGCGGGGCCTGATATTTATGGGCCTTGAATGTCAGAGGAAAGTGTCGCGTAGTTATTCTGTGGGCAGTCCATGAAAAATAAAGGTTTTTAACCTTAGGGATACAGGGCAAAATTGTATATTTTGAGGACAACTCTGGAAGCAGTATGGAGAAGTAAGTGGAGGGACTGAGACCAGCCGTAAGCAGACCAGTGACACAGGAGATTCAGGAACAAGGCCGAACTCATCTAGTCGTGTTAAGAATGAAAGCACAGAATCAGAAGGGCTCGGGGACCCACCCGGCACATCACTTCCCTATTTCTATTTGTGCAGCATTTATGAGGAAAGACCTACTTAGTGTCAAAAAGAGTGTAAATCTCTATCTTTCTTTTGCTGTTTTCCTAAGCGACAACCTGTGTCCTGATGAATTTCCTGGTTTTACAGTACCATTAATCTTAGCCTGAGGACCCAGGATCCACTGAAGGCTACAAAATCAATAGAAAGACAGGAACTATAAACAAGGTTGTCTCCATCAGATGGTCTGCATTTCAGTTTTCAGACTCCGTTAAGGCTTTTACTCTAGCCATCAAAGCATTAAAAATAACAGAATTCTAAATGGCAAAATAGGATATGTTCATTGTGCTTGGTAGCGAGTAGAGGAGAGAAGATGGAAAAATAAAACACTGAAGCCTGGTAGCCATTGAAATGTTATCTATTATTTTCTCTCTCTGAATTCAGAAAGAGTTGCAGTATTTACTATATACAAAGTGCCAAAAAGGAGCTGATAGGGTATGTGTTTTAAAGACATAATGGAGACAAATATGAGTTGAGAATTAAACTCTTCACTGTGAGTACAGCCAGTACGATCGGTTTAAATTTTTCTTATTTGTAGTGTACACAGGGTGGGGGGATGTAAGCTGCTTTAATAGCTTCTCTTTGAATAACAGGAATGTCTCCTACTAAATGCAACTCTGAAGAGATTAAAGAAGAGCCATAAAAATAATTTTAACAGCCACAATCCCCTGCCCTCCCACTTAAATAAACTCTGTCTATTCTATTAATTATTGTATTACACCGTAAGCTACAGAGCTAGGAAACTCCCACTCTTTCCACAGATTCACTCATGCATAGAACGTTTGTGACTGACGGATCAGTGAGGTTGAAATGTGCAAATGGAGATGAAACATCCCAAGATTAAACATCTCCCAGGTAGGGGATTGGCACCTTTCCAGCATCTTTTGCGTGGCCAAGCTACACAGGGGAGAGTACTCAAGGAAAGATGCTTGGTCTCAACCAAAGACTGGAATATAACTCCTTCCCTTCCTGAAACTCTAAATATGCCCCAGCAAATTTCCTCTTTCGTGATTTATACTCATTTACTCAATAAATATTGACTGAGAACCTGGAGAGCCCACTCTGAACCAGGCCTTGAGAAGACTCACTGTTAGTTAAGAAGGGTTTCAAGATCAGAGGAACTTAACAGTCTGGGGTAGTGATTCTCAACCCCAGATGCACATTTAAATTATCTAGGCCTTCAAGAGAGTACCAATGGACCCCACTACTAACTGTTAAATTACAATCACTGGGGCAAAGCCCAAAATGGAGCCAAAATTGAGAATCACTAGGAAAGAAACAGACAGATGATTGCCATATGTTCTTATTAAGGAAAGGACATAGCAGAGGAAGGCAGAGCAAGGAAGGAGGGTTGAGGGAGCAGTGTATGTAAAATAAGAGATCAGATGATACTCCCCAGAATTGTAAGCTGTGCAGTGTAGCTGGAGCAAAAGGTTCTATGGAGGAGAGATAAGTGGTAAGTGATGCAGCTATAGACAGGAATCAAATGGTTTCCAACCTTGTTCCTTGACCTTCTCAGGTATATCCAAACGAGGAGTTTGTACAGAGACTTCGGGACATGGACAAGGGACTGGAGGTTACCAAAGGGTAGAGGGGAGATGGGTGGTAGATTGGCGGGGGGGGGGGGGGGGGGAGGGGGGATTAAATCATTTCTTCAATTTAAAAAATAACTTTAAAAATCATATAATTCACAAAAAAAAATTTTTTAAAAAGCAAGGAGTTTGTACTTTATACTGAAGGCCATGAGATGAATGAAGGGTTCTGGTTGAAAACTAAAAATAATAAGCTAATGTCTCAATGAGATTTCTACTTTAGAATCCCCCTGCCAGCAGATGAGAAGTGATGGTTGGAGGAAAGGTATAAGAAAAGGAGTGAAGAACAGAGCTAGGACAGTTGGGACACTGGTGATACAGAGAAGGAATAAGATGATTTGAGACTGAACTACAGCAGAGAGGATAGAGAAAGAAAGAGAAGATTTGACAGACACTAATGGCAGAATAGATGAAACCTGGTGAATAATTAGATGTGCATGTAAAGCAAAGAGAAGACTACCAGCTTCCTGGCCTGGGTGGCCAGATGTCTTGAAGAGCAGCTGGGCAGAAAGGGGAATACTTAGATTCTTCTGGCACCCTGTCCTGCTGCGGCTCCTGCCAGGCTTTCGCACTGACCACTTCACAACACAATCATGCCTTCCACGAACATCTGAGGGAAGGGTACGTAGATTTTATTTCTGTACATAATACAGCAATGGCAAATGTATGGATGGATGCTTTTAAAAGGTTTCCAGTCCTTTAAAAAAGTTGATTACAGCCCAGTTGTCAGCAGGGCCTCACTACTGTCAGCCAGTCTGGGTACCTTCTCCCCTTCCATTTCTCGTTTGTTGGGAGAGAAGACACTCCAGAGGTGTCTGTCACTCTGGCCAAGGAGGTTGAGGGACAACTAGTTTCTCCTAATCATAAGCAGGATGAAAGAAGTGCAGGGGAATGAGAGGGCAACTCCTCTTGTACAAGAGCTTCATGAAAACAAAAAGGGAACCTGTTCTTGCTCTCTTTCTCAAAATACATTTGCCCAGAACCAGCACACAGTTAATTATCCCTTTCACGTTGGTGCTTGCCTCTGAGTAAACCTCAATTTTTCTGTTCCTCATGGGAGTTTCTGCAGCAGCATTTTCCTGATGACAACAGCTCCTAATTGGCAAGGTGCTAGCTATTATTTTAAACTATTATGTATATTGTCTCACAGCACACACAGCCATTCTAAATTCTTCATGTATTCAGACAGAGACTGGCTAGCTGTTCACCATACCCATTTCCTCTCTGTTCTGGGCACACAGTGAGATTACCATTCTCAGCCTTCCTTGCAGCTAGACATGGACATGAGACTAGGTTCTAGATAATGCAATGTGAGTAGAAGTGATGGGTGCCACATCCAGATCTGACCCATCTAAACCTCTCACATGTAATCCTCTAAACACTTCCCCTTCGGCCAGCCTGCAGCAGGCAAGCATGGCAATCTTGGAAGTTGTGTGATGAAGGTGATCAAGTCAAAAGATGTAAGGGATGCAGGTCTCTGAAGGTCTGCCACCAGAGAGCCACTCACTGACCAAAAACACCCATTTTAAACTTCATGAGAGGAAGAAATAAACTCATGCCACCTTCCCCAATTAACCTTTCCAGATATTCCCACATGAAGATAATCTCTACATACAACTTCTACTCCAGATTCTGACAGCATTTTATCTGTACTTATGTCATTTTTGTGCCTTCTTTTTGATCAAGTATACCCTTGTCTACTAGACTAAAAGTTCTGAGTGACAAAGATCATACTGTTGTTATTATTCAACTGGGTAGTCTCTTGGCCCTAGAACAGTGACAGACATATAGTGTGTTTAACAAATATTTGTAAATAAATGAATAAATAAATGCATATTGACCCTTTAGTTTCCAATAGAGAGGCTAAGATGTTTCCAAGAGCTTTTAGTCAGCCACTAAGACCTAGAAGAAATAATGAATAAATGAATGTGCATTTGGATGAATTCATTCATTCAGAGACAGGTGGATATGAGTGGCAAGGAGAAGATGCCTGAGATCTGAAGCCTGACAAAAATGGAGAAAGCTGTAACTACAGACAGAAATAAGAAAATCAATCTTTGTGTATTCATTCCTTTATTATCTCCCACCCTGCATCCATTCCTCCACTCACCTGTCTTCCTTCAATGAAAACAAACTGAGAAATTCTTACAATTTAATAAGAGATAGCATTTGTTGAATATTTACATGTGGAAGATTACCCTAAGTACCTTGCAGAGAATAACTCAAGAAAATCTGTATAACAACACTGTTAGGTGAGCATTATTATTCCACCCATTCTAATAGAGAAGAAAATTGAAACTTAAATAAACAACTTGTCAGAGTCAGAGAGCAGTGGGGCAGAAACGCAGACGCTGACAATCTCAATCTAGAGCCTAAGCACTGAATCACTATGCTACAGCAATTCCTACATGCCAGTCATCATTTTCTTCAGTAGAGCTGCAGAGAAGAATAAGAAAACAACCTTCTCCTTTAAGACCTCATTATATAATAAACCAGTAATCTCACTATATTATTATAAGATCTACTGTGACATATACTATACTGGAAATGCATAAAATGCTGGGAAAGGGGGTAGAGTAGGAAGGAAAGCTCGGAGGACTTCATCCAGAAGGTGACATTTGAGCTAGGCCTGGAGGGTGAGTGGGGCAGGTCTGCGCAAGGTGAAGGGGGATGTGGGAGAGCGTCCAGCAGACGGATTACCAGGAGCCAAGGCACACAAAGGCAGTGTTCCTGTGTGGCAAGGGTGTCTGCTGCTTAAGTTGGGAGGGTGTGGAAAGAAACAAAACTTTAAAGGAAGTTTGCATCCAGACCATAAAATCCTTACTTTCCAAGTTAAAGGTTTGCTCTTTGGCTGGTAGGCAATTAAGAGTCACGGAGAGTTTTAAGTGGGAAAATGGCATGATGAAATACGTGTTTAAGAAAACTCTCTCGCACTGTGTGAAGTGAAAATCCTGGAGTGAGGATATATGGGATGCAGAGTGTAACGGGTTGACTAGAGCCCACCAAAGATTCATGTTCACCTGGAACCTCAGAACGTGAACTTATTCGGAAACAAGGCTTGGGCAGATACAATTAAGGTAAGGACTGATGAAATCATATAGGGTTATGGTGGTCCCTAAATCCAATGAGAAGCTCCTTAGAAGAGACGGCAAGGTCCACGGAAAAGAAGGTGACGTGGAGATGGAGGCAGAGATTGGAGTGATGCACCTACAGGTCAAGGAACGCCAAGGATTGCCAACAACACCAGGAGCTAGGGATGGTTTTCCCTCCGAGTCTCCAGAAGGAACCGACGCTGCCAACACCTTGATTCCAGACTTGCGGCCTCCTGAACTGTGAGAGAAAAGCATTCTGTTGTTCTAAGCCACCAAATGTGTAATGATTTTTATGTTGGCCCTAGGAAATTAATACATGGGGAGAAAAATTAAGTGGTTATTGCACCAGTCTAGGCGAGGAAGCAAACCCTGAACTAGGGTGAAGGTACACAGACAGAGAGGAGAGGCCAGGCTGTAGAAATGAAGTCAGTCAGGATGGAGAGAATATGGTCACGTGGCAACTGAGGAGGCAATGAGAGGAGAGCATCGCAGGCAGCTCTGGTTTCTCGCTGGGTCATGAACCCAACGCTGAGAAGATAAGAAGAGCAGATATGGAAGAAAGACGTCACACTGTGAAAAATAAAATTAATACAGTTTACCGTTCTTCAAACTCTGCATTAAAAAGCAGGTAGTAAGGCTATTAAGCTTTTTTCTGTATACATTAGACAAAATAGGAAGGAAGGATGGGAGGAAGAAAGGGTTTGAGAGAAGAAAGGAAGGAAGACAGGATGGAAGGAAAAACGGACACAAAGGAATGGGAGAGGGAAGGATGTGAGGGAAAGAAAACAGAGTTCTTTAAATTCCTGCAAATTATGAGGCACGCGGTATAGTTTTGCGGTTCATCTCTGGTTCATAGCATACTCTCCCGAAGGGTCAAAGCCAAAGTCCGGAAGCCAAAGTACAAAGTTCAATATTTCAAAAGACCAGGAATCCCTGAACAACTCCCAATTTCATGTCTCTACACCAACCAAGTACGAACTATATGTGAGATGCATCTGTGTTATTGAAAAAACTAACAACCACAACATCACTGCCACGTTTAGAATGGGCATGCCATTACAATGAGAGTCAGAACACAGTAAAATTGATAGTGGAGAGTGGGTCCCTGGCATGGGAAGGAAGAGGCAGCAAATAACTGGCTAAATAATATGAGGAGGAAGAGAGTTAATGGTCTTTTGGAAAAACTAGAAAATGAATCAGAGTCTGCTTTTCGGACTCAGAGAATCTAGGTGGATTAAACGACTTTTGCTCAGCCCCATTTGTGTCTGCTCTCCTCGGATGCTTGCATGACTGACCATGATTCACTAAGACAAAAAAAAAAAGAAAGATGAATTATTATGATAATATTTGTAGTCAATATAACTAAGGACTTCTTCATTTCAGATTTATTTTAACTCCACTCCACAAATCAAATTCAAAACTTAAATGACTCAGACGATACTCTGAGTATGGTTTTCATGAGCGTCCTAAGGATTACTATGGAAAATTATGCCAAAACTACTTTTTATTTATTATTAATTTTTGCATGTGAGTAGATACTAAAGTATATATTAGGATGAATAATCATGAATTTTACTCCCTGGGACGTATGACAGATTTGTACAAAATTCTAAATTGGAAACATTTACAAGATTTTTTTTTTTTCTGGCATGAGCCAGACATGAATTTTCCTCTTGTGACTACTTGCTCAGAAATCATAAAGATAAAAAAATATTTTCACCAAATTGCAAAAGCAGAACTTGTATATTTATGAAATATAAGGTGCAGCCAAAGAGAATTTTTTTCCTAGATCTTCTGCACTAATCTGGCTCTCAATTAAACAGTGCCCATTTTAGAATATGATCTCATAGATAATATTTATTTCTATTTGATTATAATTGTTTGTTAGTGTCCAAACCAACTGATGATAGCTAAAGCCTTCTTTTCTTTCTCCAGCTTCCTCCTCCTCTTATATACATATTTCTTACATTAGAAAGTGTTAATAACTCTACTTGACCTTGTAATTTAAAGGTTGGTCGAGAAAGAGAATGAAGTCATTTTACCTCCCGTCCTCCACCTTCTAAACCCCCCCACACACACACCCACACACGTGCACTGCCACAAACGCACACAGCACACACACTAGGATGAGTAGTCATCCAGGTCTGCCCGGAACAGAGATGGCTTCAGGACACATGACCTGCAATGGTAAAACTAGGAAAGTCCTGAGCAAACCAGAATCGTCTGGTCACCCTAACACACACATATGGC
Organism: Eonycteris spelaea; assembly: GCA_003508835.1. NCBI lineage: Eukaryota > Metazoa > Chordata > Mammalia > Chiroptera > Pteropodidae > Eonycteris > Eonycteris spelaea. The sequence continues at coordinate 3,172,524 of PUFA01000030.1, read as the reverse complement.
ACACAAATGACTTTTCCTCTAATTTCCACTGTTTTAAAATGCATCATTACATAAAACTCGCTTTAGAGTCCACTGCTCTCACCCTTATGCAGCACTGTATTAGAGGTCCCAGCAGTGCCATAAAGAAAGAAAAGGGATAAAGATAAGAAAGAAAGAAAACTGTCTCTCTTCACCGACGACAAAGTTGTCTCTATATAAAGTCTCATGGAAACTTTTCAAAAGCTACTAAAATTAATAAGTGAGTTTGGTAAGACTGCAGGACACAAGGCTAATACAATGAAAATCAATTGTATTTCTATATACTAGTGGTAAACAATTATATATTGAACTGTGAAAAAAAGATATCATTTTAAATAGCACCTGAAAACATGAAATATTTAGGAATAAATCTAACAATATGTATGTGAGATCTATATAGTGAAAACAATTAAAAAATCAAAGAAAGTGCTAAGTCAATGGAAATACTGTGCTCATGTACTGCACAACTCTCCAGTTAGGATGACAAGTCTACCCGAATTGATCTATAGATTCAAAGCAGTCACAATTTTATATGGAAATGCAAAGAAACGAGAATAAGCAAAACAAATTGGAAAAGAAAACAATATTGGAGGACTCACATGATGTGATTTGAAGACTTACTTAAAGCTATAATAATCACGACAGAGTGGTAATGTCAAAGAAACAGATACACAGATCAGTGGGGGAAAAAAGAGTCAGAAACAGACTCACACATTTGATTTTTAGCAAAGGTGAAAAGCAACTTTTCAACAAACAGTACTGTAAAAAGAATAGTTAGATATTCATATGCAAAAAGCGAATTAGATCCATGCTATACAACATATAAAAGTTAAAATGATTCATAGAACTAAAGCAAAATCCGAAACTATAAAAATTCTGGAAGAAACAGAAGACAAAATCTCTGTGATCTTTGCTTAGGCAAAGATAAATTACACACGATAACAAAACATAATCCACAAAAGGAAACATTAAAAAACTGGACTCCATTAGAATTAAAAACTTCTGTCCTTCAAAAGATACCATTAGGAAAATAAAAAGACAAGCATAGACTGAGAGAAAATATTTACAAGACACATACTTGATAAAGGACTTGTACCTAGAATATATAAAAAACTTTCAAAATTCAACAGTAAGAAATAAGCAATCCAATTTTTTTTAAAATTGGCTAAACTGTAAAAACATTTTACCAAAAAAGAAATACAAGTGGCAAAAACATGAAAAGACACTCAATAGCATTTTTTAAAATAATAAGTAAAATCACAATGGGACATTATTGCATAGATATTAGAATGAAAAAAAAAAAAAAACCCAGAAAGAGAAAAAAAAAAAAATCCTTGTCAACACCAACTGCAGGGAGTGCTGATACAAAATATAAATTAAAAAACCTCATACTTTGCTAGTAGGAAAGCAAATTTGGTACCACCACTCTGGAAAACCATATGCCTGTTTCTTATCATTGCAATACAACCCAGTAATCCCTACTCCTCTGTACTTATCCAAAACGAAACTATGTTCACACAAAAACCTGAGCATGAATGTTTATAGCGGTTTTATTAATAATCTTTCAAAGGCTATAGACAACTTTCGTGTCCTTAAGCCAATGACGAGACAAATAAACTGTGGCACATCCATAAACGGAATACTTCTCGGGAAAAAAATTACTGATACATACCACGATAAACAGAATCACAAATGCGTTCTTGTAAGGAAAAGAAACCTGACTCAAAAGGCAATATACTCTCATACTCTAGGATTCCACGTACGTGACACTCCAGAAAAGGAAAAATTGTAGGAGCACAAAACGAATTCGTGTTAACCAGGGGCAGGAGGTCAGAGGAGGAACTAACTACAAAAGCACAGGAGAGAACTGGGGGGCGGTGATGGGGCTTTGCTAAACCTTAACTACAGTAGTATTTACATACTGCATGGAGCTGTCAGAACTAGTAGCACTGCACGCTAAGAAAGGGTAAATTTACCTTCAAAAACTCTTCAAGTTATAAGGGTGATTTATGTGGGAGCTCTTTTTAAATATTGTCCATCTTTTTAAAAATTAGTGTCAAATAAATGTAAAAGGAAAACCAATGTAATTAGTTGGAACTTATCAAGAAAGAAAAAGAATGAAATCAACATACTTAAAAAAATTAAAACAGTTTCTGATACTAAGAACGTGTTAATGAAAAAAGCTTAGAAACTACGGAAAAGGGTAAAGAAGAAAGCAGAATTTCCACAATTTCACAACCCAGAGGCAATTACCATTAACATTTCAGTTTACTTTTGATTTCTACTCTAAAATCTAAATACACCTGTCAAGTCCTGGCTTGGTGGTTTTGACAATACGCTTTGGGGTCAAGCATACTGGGATTCTCTCTAAAAATGAGTCTGTTTTATTATCTGTAAAATGGAGATGATATTAACATAAATTATTCAGCACCACTTGCTGCACATATAACACTCAGTAGAAATATGGACCACAATTTCTATACCGGTCAAAACTTTTGGTAAATAAATTTATATATGAGTTTCCAGAATATGGAAGTCCTATCATATACTATTCTATTTTTGGATGTTTAGGTTGTTTCCAATTGTTGTTATCAGAAATAACATTATGAAAAATGAATACGTGTTTAACCTTTTCTGGCATTTTGGATTATTTCCTCAGGATCGATTCCTCGCTTAAGGCATATAAACAGTTTTAAGATAATTCTTATCAAGTTATCTACTCTGAAGGTTGCACCTGTTTACATTCCCATCATCAGCAGATGAGAGTTTCATTATCGTAACTCCCTTCACGACATTATTTTTTAATTTACATTCCTGTTATAGAAATTGTAATTATTTCAGAGATGTTTACCACTCTGGCAAGATAGCAGTCAATTAATGAGGAATGATCTCTCACTAAAAATGCATAAATATGCTATATTAGATATAAAAACTAAAAAAATAGACACTGCCAAGTTCAAGAGAAGGATAAAAAAAATCCAAGAGAAAATCCAAGAAACAAAAGGAAAGCTCAGAGACTGACCAGTAAGGTTCAGTGGGAACTTGACATCCTATGAGACAGGCCACAGGGCCAAGAGATGGGAATTTAACTTCCATGTTGGGCCAGATGGAGAGGCACCTGCATTAACTTTGGACCTTCAATAGACTGCCCTTTTCATGAAAAGAGAATTAGAAAGACTTTAAGCAATAACTAACTCTCAGATATACCATGGGAATTTGATATATGCCCAGGAGTTAAAAGGGGGAGGGGCAGAAAAGGGGCAGGGAAGGTACTGAAAGACATTTTTGTAACTCCAGGTCTGCACCACACACAGGTGTGGAATTAGGGTGACCAATCCATCCCCATTTGGTAATACTTTCCTGGTTTTGGCACTGAAGGTCCTATGTCTAAAACAATACTTCTGTCCCAGGCCAACCTAAGAAGTCTGGGCATACCATGCCGCATCTACATGACCCACATTTTATAGAAATCCCAAGCTGAGAAAGTGTATAAAAACTGGTCTGACTTCTCCCTAGAGGACATACAAAAAGCCAACAAATATATGAAGAGATGATCAACATCCCTAGTTAATAGGGAAATGCAAATCAAAACCACAATGAGATACCATCTCACACCTGTTAGAATAACTGATATAAACAGGACAAGTAATAACAAATGTTGGAGAGGATGCAGAGAAAAAGGAACACTCATACTGCTGGTGGGACTGCAAATCGGTACAGCCACTATGGAAAACAGTATGGAGGCTCCTCATAAAACTAAGAATTGATCTACCATATGATCCAGTAATCCTTCTACTGGGTATTTACCCCAAAGACTTGAAAACTCATACCCAAAAAGATATTTGCACACCAAGGTTCATAGCAGCATTATTCACTGTGTCCAGGACATGGAAGCAACTGAAGTGTCCTAGGTAGATGATTGGCTAAAGAAGCTGGTACATATATACAATGGAATATTACTCAGCCATAAGAAGAAATGAAATACTGCCATTTGCAACAGCATGGATAGACCGCCAGATAATCATGCTAAGCGAAATAAGCCAAACTGAAAATGTTGAAAATCACATATCACTTATATGTGGGATATAAACCTAAAAGCGACAAATGAACAGGACAAAAAGATAGAGACTCATGGACATGCACAATAGACTAGTGGTTACCAGAGGGGAGGGGGAAGGAGGAGGGGAAGGTGATGGGGTAAAAGGGGTCAAATATATGGTGACAGAAAGAAATCTAACTATGGGAGGTGAACACACAGTAAAATATACATATGCCCTACTGCTAAAATGTACAGTTGAAACTTACTGAATTTCATTAACCAATGTCATAATAAATACATTAATTAATTAAAATAAATTAAAATGTTGGTTTTATACCTGAAAAGGAAAAAAAAAAAAAAAAACTGGTCTGACCTTGTGAGCCCCTGTGGATTCAACTGGACTCAACTGTTCAATCACTCTATAGACAGACTTCCATAAAGCAGGATACTGAGGAATCCCCCAGTAAGTCTAGTACCCACCTGGAACCCTACATAGTTATTACCAGATTATTGGCTATATTTCCTTTGTAGTGCTTTACATCTCCATGGGGCTAGGTGAAAGAGATCTAGGTTTAATAGCAGATTAGACAGTTGAGGAGAGCTGTAAGACCTTAGATGAGTTAATTAACCTGGGTCTCAGTGTTCCTATTTGCAAAATAGGAACAATAACAGTACCTATATTATGGGGTTCATGTAAAAAATAAATGTAATACATGTAAAGCACTCAGAATAGTGCCTGAGCTACCTTATTTCTCGATCTATCAATCAATTATTGTGAAATCGTGACTTAAATATCTATAGCATCCTCAAATAGCAGCATTTCCCCAAATGTGTAGCTCAGAAAGTTAGCCCTGTAAGGTGCTCTAAGAAAAAAAAAAGGACTCCATGATGAAACACTTTTAGGAGGTCTCATATTACCCTACCCGTCTCTTGGCGATCCCCAGTGGTCATCATCATGTTAAAGACCCTTAGAAGTTCCGTTGTAAAGAACTTACTGTTTAGCTTTGTCATTCAGACAACTGAAAAGATGACCCGACTGAGGCTGGGCAGGTTCTGTCACTCAGCCAAGGCCCTTCAGCTGGTGAATGGCAGAACTGGTCTGCAAACCAGGGTGGTCTGGCTCCAAAGTCCATGATTTCAGTGGCTGCACAATCCTGTGAAGTCGAGAAGGCTCTTGGAGTAATCTGTGTATAAGAGGGCTTCTTTTTTGCAAGTATTGAAACCCCAGGGTGAACTTGTCCTGGAGACCCTTCACACCAACTGCTGCATGGCTGGCGGCCTCAGCAACGCCCAGCCAGCCCCCTGAATCCCAGCACACCAGCTAAATGTCCCTTGAGTATTTCCTCTCTTCCGAAGGCACAGGCAGGGGACGGTAAGGGAGCAACTGCCTTCCAGGGCCGCAGCTCTAGAAGAGCCCCTTTCCGTCACATCATGTTTTTTCTTCCACAACACACAGCTCATATGGTTGCGCTGGTATCGGATGGTGCCTCCACGTGGCGCCCCGGCCAAATGTATGTCTGCGGCTCCCTCAATAAACAGCACTCGAAAACAAAAGAACAAGACATGAATCTACCAATACTGTTGGCATTTTTAGCCTTGAAAAAAATTATTTTAATTAAGTGCATGACTGTTGTGTTATTAGTGCCAGGGTCAATGTCTTTTTCTTGTACAAACATTCGGGTACCCAACTAAGGGAAACAAAGGCAGAATTTTTGCATTTAATTTAGTTGAAAGCAGGGATTTGAATTTCACAAGAACTGATAGAACTTGAGCAGCACTATTAACCAATTTCTATTAAAGATTAATCATACCTCAGTGGCGAGTTAAGTTGAAATTTACATGTGAGGTGTATCACTTTTGTTTTCCTAAAACCAAACTTTAAATAAGACAATCTTAAAACTTTTTCAACTATACTCAGAAGTCACAAGGTAATCAGACTAATGACTACAGCTCACTGGTATTAAATTAAAGTTAAAAAAGATAACTAGTGAGTCAAAGATTCTGATGACACAGGATTTCTTCCTAGTAAATCCATAATATCATTAATACTAGGCTGCTTCCTTCATTAACACTTCATTCTTTTCAACTTATCAAAATTTTATCTGAACACTACTAATCATATTATATTTTCAATTCTCAATACAAATTGCTTAATTGAGCACTTTTAAACATGCCAGCCTCTAAACTTGGCATTGGGGATTCTAACATTAATAAGGCACATTGGGCCTTCAAGGAATATATTATGGATAAAAATAAATAAATAAAGCAATTAGAAGTGACCAACCAATTTCCTCACCAACACAGGCACAGTAACATAAAATGGATCTTAAAATACATGTTACCGAGCTAATTAAAAAAGAATGGGGTGCATAACGATGGTATTTATGTAAATTTAGAAAGCATCCCTACAAAAATACAATGAACATGTTGCAAGAACGCATCCAAATAAAAAGATACACCCCAAAAAATGTTTGAATGCCTATGGGGGAAGAAGAAAAGGTAAGTAGAGAAAGGAAGGAAAGAAGAGAGAAGGAAAAAGAGCAGGAAGGAGGAAAGGAAGGAAAGAATAGGTTTAACTTTTAAGCAGGTGACATGCCATGTGTCACATAGAAGGTATTCTTTAGATGTTAGTTTATTCACTTAATCTCTTCCTTCTCTGTCCTTAGTCTCTAATTTGAAAAGACAGTCTTAATTAGAAAAAAATGTTAAAGAAATAAACTATAGAACAATGTAAGCTGATTGGCATTCAATTTCAGTAAGAGGTGGTGAGCTTTTAGGGAGGCAGATAGACTGGCGTATTTACCAACCTTCTGTAGTCACCGGGTACCCTAAAACACAATCACAGCAGATCAGTGAGAGCCAGCTGTCCCTACCCCTCTGCCTGCAACATGGATGCTCATTTCTTGAGTCAGCCTAACCTGACTCAGATTACAACCTGCATCTCTTTTTGGAAGATCATGCCTTAACTCCACTTCTGGTCCTCTGGCAATTTGGAATCTTCTTCCTCAAAGCTTTAAGCTTGAGAGAGACCAGAGGAGTCTTCCTGAACCAGTCAATCTTTTCTTCTCCTGGGACTGAACACAGTCGTCAATCACCATTTATTGTTTCCCTCTACCAACGAAGGCAAGTTCCCTAGTGTATCCCCGAAGTAGCTTGCCAGATAAAATGCAGGGCACCCAGTTCAATTTGAATTTTGGAGAGAAAAAAAAATAATGCTTTAGTATGAGTATGTCCCAAAGATTTCAGGGAGCATACTTATACTAAAAAATATACATTGTTCATCTGAGATTCAAATTAACCTGGGCATTCTGTATTTTTACCTGCTAAATTTGACTATTCTACCCTAAATAAAGGGAGCAACTGACTAAATAATTTGGTCTGTTGAAGTTGCTGAGGTGCACTCTCAGAGAGTAGCAGGATGGGGCTAAATTCAGGAGCCAAAATATTTTGCACTCTTTTGTTTTTTATTTTCATTGGAAATAATTGCAAATAAAATAAAACAATTTAGTCTTATAAATGAACCATAAATTTTCCACATGAGACATAGCTGGTAAGAAAAGCAATGCGGAATAGGGGCAAAAACAATGGCTAGGAGTCAGGGAAGTCTAATTTTAATCCCAGGCCTTCTTCTACCTAGGTCTGTGGAACTGGACCACTTATGCCCACTGTGTGGTCCTCAGTCTCCTCGCCTGTGAAACGAAAGTGGAAGGACTAAGTGATTTCTTAAGTTTCTTCCTGCTTCAGCCCTCAATGGCTGGCTCTCTGGTATTTATTATATTTACTTAATTTAGTAAAGATGGTTTTGTTGCTTTTAATCCATGCAGGAACAACATAACACAAAATGAGGATTTCTTCCTTTTCCCATATCCCAGTAACAATTCCTCTGTGAGGTACTATGGTTGTTACAAAAACTGAAACCAGAAATGCAGGCTGAGTAAGGAGACCAAAGATTGCAACTGCCCAGTTACCGAAACAGAACCAAAGCAGAAGCCTTGCTCTCCACAGCACTGCCTTTCGGCAGACACGGAAGCCTGGGTCAGGGGAGATCTTCACACGGCTTACCTGGGCTGCTGCAGGCAGGTAGGGACCCTGATGTGCCTCCAAACAAACCTTTTATCTGTAAAATGGGACTGACGATTCCTCCTACTTCCCTTGTGGAATTGCCTTGAAGGTTAAATGAGATAATGTCTATGAATGTGTTTCATAAACTGAGAAGTTTTATACCAAACAAACCATTTACATTAATAATATGGGTTCAACCTGATATAGACATTTAATGTCCATTGGCCATTCTTCATCTATTCCCCCTTCTTTTGTTGAACTGGTTTTATTTGGAAGAATCAACCCCTCAGTCTCATACAATGTGGTTTGGAAAGAGCTGAATCGACATCCATTATCAGGAAAGAAAATGTAACCTAGACCTTAGCCAGTCAGTGCATTCTATTAGTCTGTCTACAGGAACTTGATCAAGAATGAAAACATGACAAAATACGAGCCATTGAAAACCAGGCCCAGGACTTTTTCTTCAAACTGTTTATAGGAAAGAAGAATTCATTTTCTCAAGATTCAGGCTTTTGCGGGTGCAACTGGAAGCTACTGACAGCCATTTGTCACTATAAGGGAGAGACTGAGAATAAAATTGACAGAGAAAAGCAGAGAGTCAGGGGACAGGGAAAGACTGGTTTCCAACATCACTGAGCCCCCTCCCTATATTCCAGTCTTGTCTGAAGCCACATTTACCCTTAGTCTTCCCAGTTGTGTGAGTAAATAGATTTCCTTTTTCCTTGGGCCCATTTATTGTGATTTTTCTGTCATTTGCAACTAAGAAGTCCTAACTAATATAAATCCTACCTGGATGTGCCTCAGTTTCAAACAGCTCAAAGTTCTATCTCAAATACCTTGCTGAGCAAGCAAATGCTTAAGGGAGGCTAACTACAAGTTTCACTTTGAAGCTCATGTATTTCCAGAGTATTTAACTTAACTAACAAGTTTAGATCAGGCAAAAGTTGGATCTGCCTATGATTTAATTATAAAAAAGTCACTTTTGTGATATGAAAATTATTCAATTAAAAATTATTAATAAACTTTCTATAACTTGATTAATTTGTTAATAGCAGTAAAGATAGATTATAATTGAGCCAATCATTGCCTATAGCTGGAGGTAGGAAAAAATGTATACATTTAATGAACTTTTGATCACTAGCTCTCCCAGAGTATTTTATTATGGCCTAAAGATTCTGAATTCAAATACTTTTTTTATGTCCCAAATTTAATTTTTAATCTAAGACCAATGGGAGATAGAGACCTAAGATGTCCAAGAGGGAAGACAGGCTGTCACATCCACCTGAGACCCATTCTTTAGTCAACTACTGAGCTTCTTGCCCCAGAGATGTGATCACACAGGCCAGACACTTTGGTGAGCTGTGCCCTTCTCAGTACAGATTTAAGTGAATATAAGCAAAGACTTCCTTCTGAGGTCACATCATTTAAGCTGAAATTATTTCAACTCAGAGTACACCATTGGTAAATGCTCTATGGATTCCCTGATTTCTTCAGATCTTGTTTCTTTTGCCTCAGATCACAACAATGCATCAACTATACTGAGAAATAAATCAGGAATCTGTTGTGCTCATGAGTTTGTTTCTACACTAAGTCACATCTAGTGCTCAGGAAGCATGTCATCTGCTCTGAAATGTCAGATTTCAGGAGCCTCCTACCATGCAGAAGCCTCCTGTCTCAGCGGCTTTTGCCAACATCAAGAAATACAATGGGAATAATCCACCACTGGATTATGTATGACAGTCTTGTTTTCATGTTTTATTGACATGATTGAAGAGAGTTGGTCATACAGTTCTACCACAGATTCTGTCTCATTGCTTTTTTTTCCTGGTATAGCCTATAAGAATCAGAATGTCATTTAAAACAAAACACAATGTAATGGCTCCTTCAAACTCAGGAAACTTGTGTTAAATAAACATCACCTATTATCTTATTATCTGTAGTAAAGGGGTGAATGAAAGTGTGCCAACCTGGTTGGAATCCTGGCTCTGTCATTTTTTGGAGTTACTTTATCTCCTTAAGCCTCCAGTCCTTAATGGCAAAATACATTTAAAAATACTTATTGAGCATCTACTTTATGTTCAGTCCCCTTGGAGATCCATCAGTGAATTAAACAAAAATGCATGCCCTTAAATTATTGCCCCCAAATTCCCAAGCTTACAATACAGGGAGACTATATTAAAATATATCAATAAATACAAATTTTGATATTACTCCAGCAGTGTACTTCTTATAAAAACAACATTTTGGATATTTTCACATTACAATAAAAACAGAAAAGTTTTTATATATAGTGTAAAATATAAGAAAACTTTAAAAGGAAAAAACAAGAATGTCAGTATTTAGCAGCCACCATAGTAATAATTGTAGCAAAAATTATTAATACACACTAAAACTTGTAGGTGACAGTTTAAAATGAAACAGGACATCTGAATAGTCTCAAGTATTTTCCTACATGAGATATTCATTAAAAATAAGCATAAGGAGTTTAATCAACACCTGTTTTCAGGAAAGAAAATTAACATAGACCTTAGCCATCCAGTACATTACATTACTCTGGTCACAAAATTTTTAGACTGAAGAAAGCTGATAGAATCCCACCTTAACCAAGGGACCAAAAAGAACATTTCCAGTAACAGGAAAAGTAGACATTACATGTCCCCCTGATATGGGGCAATCAGGGCACAAAAATATCTCCTGCAATATTCCTGTCAAAAACGTATAACCTGAATCTAAGAATGAAGAAATATCAGGGAAACCCAAATTGAGAGGCATTCTGAAAAACAACTGACTAATACTCTTCACAAATATCAAGGCCATGCTGAAATAAGGAAATATTACAGAACTGTTTCAGATCAAAGGAGACTTAAGAGATATGACAGCTAAACTCAGTGAGTGGTTCAAGGTTAGATTCTAGAATAGAAAAATACATTCTTCTGTTTTGATGGATACTAGTAGAACAACTGGTAAAATAATAAGGTTTTTAGATGAGATAGCAATACTGTATTAATGCTAATTTTTTAAATGTGACCATTATAATGTGGTTATGTAAAAGAAAGACCTTGTACTTAGGAAATACATGCTGAAGTATATAGCAATAAGGGGGTACTGTCCGTAATTTATCTCAAATGGTTTGGTAGTGGGAAGAGAAAGAGAGGGAGAGAGAGAAAGGGAGGGAGGGAGAAACAATTAAGCAAATGATTTAAAATAGCAACATTTGGGGAATCTAAGTGAAGGGTATAGGAAAATTCTTTGTATCATATTGTCAGCTTTAGTGTTGGTCTGATCTGGCAGTGACTAACCTAACAATTAATCCAAATTAGCACCACTCATAATGGGACAAGCTGATGTTCTGTTTCCTTAATGTGATGCAATATGAAATATACACCACTTATCATGTATTTTTGCCAAAAATGTCTTACCTAAATCTAATTAAGCCTTTAGACATAGTTTCCAATTTATAGGAAATAAAGGGATAGAGGAATGAGTTAAATGATGCCAGGTGAAAACAATCAGAGAAACTCAGAATGAGGAACATTCTACAAGACGGCTAGCCTGGACTCACCATTATACAAAATATCGGGGAGAAAGAAAAAGGTTGTGAAGGAAAGAAGGGTGTGGGGCATGATTATTCCAGACTAAAAGGATCTAAGAGAAATAATAACCAAAGGCTCTGTCTGATCTAGATCGATCCTGTTTCCAAAAACATTTTTTAAATCTGCAAAAAAGGGTTTTGAGAAAATTTAAAAAATTTAATTCTTTTGTGAACATTAGAGGATATTATTAAATTATTGCTAATTTTCTTATGGCTCATAATAACACTATGAATACACATGAGATTATCCTTATCTTTAGGAGATGTATGTTGAAATATTTAGAGATGAAGTGACATGATGTCTACAATGTACTTTCAAATGGTATGGAAAATTTGTGGAGCAAAAGAGAGAGACAGAGAAAGTAAACAAGGAAACATAACTGTTGAATCTAGATAGAATATAGGCCTGCTTATTATACTATTGTTTCAACTTCTTATATAACATTTTTCATAAAAACACTGAGACAAAACAAAATAATAATGCTTTAACCTTCATAATATATTAGTATTAGGTTTCTTTGAGATGTTTAAAGAGTAAAATGAACAAAGAAATGAAAGACAAAAGGTACACCACAATTTACTAAGTTTACAGAGTTTCCGGTTCTGGTTCTATACTCCGTAAATTTAAAAGTATTAATACAATTTATCTCGGGGTTGTGGTTGTTCCATAGATTAAGGAAGGGTGACCAGCTACAATGACTCTCTCAGTGGCCAGCAAGGTAGGGCCTAGGATGTTATTGTGGCTGCCCCAAAAGTCAGCTACTTCGAAACCTACAGTGACCGTAAGATTTTCCAATCTGAGGCTGTCTCCATGTCTGAGGTATATGGCTGAAGTGGACAGAAACTTTCTTTTACAATTCTGTTCTGACTGGTGGAGTTGTTCTATTATTTCTAAACATGAATCAGCCCAGGAGATTTCTCAAAGCCACACATATAAGTTTAATACCCTTAACTTCTAAAGTATTTGTGTGTTTTTCTGTATCTTCATGAGTATTTTTATGGTACTTTGTGGATAGTTTTATCACTGGGAGCCAAGAAAACAATATAACTGCACCAACTAACTTACAGATTCGTGGCATCCAAACATCGGCAGACTTTAAAAGAAGAGACATCACTGGGCATGGATCATGACAAGCACCTGTTATTTACCTAAGGGTTATAGACCGAAGATCTAGCAGAAAAGTCTGCACTTTATGCAATTGTTAACAATGAAAATATTTGGTTACTGAAATGAGAATTGTGGCGTTGGTGTGCTTATCACAACCATACCTGCATTGCCAGTCTAGCTTTTTTGTGTGTTTTTTACATACCTCACTATGTGAACCAGTATGAGAAATTAGTAAAAATGCAATCCTTGCTTCAGAGGATTCAAACTTAGCAAAATTTGAAATCGGCAATATTCTCATTAATGAACCATTGCACAAACTGATCAATTCCCAGAGACATACCTACTTTCTGATCTTTAAAAATGGTTTCTGTTTTATCTGAGACACAAAAATCCACTGGACTGAGTTTGAACTCCAAAGAAAACATGGCATAAGCATTAACTTGAAAAAAGGTTTAATCCCACACAAAAGGTACATTATACGGCTGATATAACCAGCTGCCCATGTCTGTTACCACGAGAAGCTGACTCTTCCAATGATTCAAAGGGTGCAGGGTGGTCACAAAGCCAAATTCCAACTGTCTTGCCCGCTCAACATCGGCTATTTCACTTGTTTCCCATGTGTGTGTTTCTCCCTTGGGGAAATTTTCTCATGCTACAGAAGGTATCTCTGTGTTTGTTCGATACACATCACAGATGTGCAGGCAAATGGGAGAAAGCTGGATTCAGTTTTCATATCTGAAAAAGATCCAGACAAGTATCATGGATTGTTCTTTTAAGAGCAGTAAAATACTGCCAACTCTCAGAGCCCTGGTGAAGATGTGAGACTAATTATCCACTTCTGAGCCTTTTCTGTGGTTACAGTCCATTTGTCAACCGGGAGAATTCGAAATTTTACAAGTTATCCAAAAGCCTAAGCTTATAATTCGCCATCCCTGGATCATCTTCAGCTAAGTATTATCTATGTGTCCTTCCTATATAGGGACAGAGAGGGGGAGAGGGAACCACCACAGGGTCCCCAGGAGAGGCACAAACTTGATTCCACTACGGAATCAACGTCTCTTCCAATCCGCCATCCCCATGGGACACCAGCATGTGACCGAATTTTGGCCTAGCCAATGAGAGGATAGAACATGCCTCTCTGGAACACTGAATCTCACGGGGGTGATGCAAAGATACAGCGTCATTTGGGAAATCATTCAAAAAGGAAGAAAAAGCATCGCTAGTCCAAAGGCACAGAACAAAAGCATCCAGGCCAAGGTGGTTCCAGCAGTGGAGGCCAAGAGAGACTATTCCCGTGGCTGTTCCCCATTGCCGGATTCCTGTCCATCTTTCGAGCTTGAGTCTCTAACCTTTCAATGATCTCGTATCCATGATAATGGATACTCATACTTATGATAATCCAACTATGTGCCAGGATCTTTCTTAGGGAATTAGCTGGAGATGTGCAAGGAGGTTCTGTAGATATAAATATACATGAGACTTCCTTTTTGCCTTGGAGAAATACAGTGTTGCGAGGGTAGCAATGAAGTAAAGTTCTGATCCCACTTCCTCCCGGATCCCCACCCTCTTTCCTTTCTCCTAGCTCTCAGGTTCTTGTGAGCTGTAGCTTTCTCTCAAAACATTTTTCTTTCTAATCTGTTTGTAGGTATTTCTTGTCAGCCCCATAAGATTGTAAGCATATTGGGCATATGACCCCTATAGGTTTTTTTTTTAAAATCATCACAGCATTCAGTCCATTGTCTGAAATATGGGAGGTTCTTCTCACAGAAACATTTGCTTCAATTGCCCTAAATACCCATCGTATTATAATAATGGAGCACTAGCCTACATCTTATGAGAGAATATTGGATTCCAGACGATTGTGAGAACACCATAAATATCTTTGTGTTAACTTTCCACTTTTGTACCTATGATCAAGAGCCTCCATAACCCTATGATCTTCCACCCCATAAGCATGTCACATAGGCACCTACTCAGTGCAAGCCCTGAGCTAGGAAATGGAGATACAGAGATAACATCAGAGTCCTTCCACTCAGGGCATCCACAATCACACAGGAATCCAGACATTAAAGATGTCCCCCGTCCTCAATTTGAGAAACAGATTGGTAATGGGGTTTATCACAATTGTCAATATAGAGACAGAATGGGAAAGCTGAAAATGAACAGTTATAGATACCTAGGAGGTAGAAAGAAGCCAACAACATTTGAAAGGAGGCAAGCATTTGTGAATAATGAAAGTCAGGTACCAAATCTGAGATAAAGGAATCCTCAAGACCAAGAAGAGACCAAGATTGAACAAAAGCCTGGGACAGTTTCATGATCAGAGCTAGTAGGACTGTCTAGGACTAAGGCAATAAAATGAGGAAAGACAGCATATTGGGCTTATATAGCAGGGTGGGCGGATCACTGGTAGGTTAAGGTCATGGTTCTCTGAGTCTATTACCTAACATTAAATGTGGTGGCCAAAACAAACACAAGATACTCTAGAAGAACAACAGAAGAAACTTCAAAAGCGACATTTCAATTAAGAATTTATCAGTTGGATGAAAGATGAACAGCAGAGAAGAAACCTTTGGAATAAAGCATGGAGACATGACAGAGCATCATTTATTGTGGGCAGGGGGAGAAGTGACCTGTGGCTGAAGCACAGGGGCAGGAAATTCTTAGTCAGGATGCAGGAGAAGTAGTTTGAGGCTAGGCTGGAAAGGGCTTTGAAAGACATGCTAAAGAGGCTGAGCTCCGTCCTGTAATCGATAGACGGTCCATTTAGGCTTTTATGCAAAGGGTCCTTGTGTTTCAGGTTGGGTTCTTGGGCAGTCAGCTCAGAGACAGAGATTTGCTTGCAGGGAGGTTACTGGAAGTTGCTAGAAGGCTGAGCGCCTATGAGGAAGTGAAGGGAGCAGCACTGAGTAAAGGAAGAAGTTGGGCTGCAATGTCTCCGCAGCATGACAAAGGCCTTAGCTAACCTCCCAGCTCTACTGGAACAAGCAACAAGTCAGTCACTGCTGGAAGGCTCAAAGCAGGAGATCACCTGTGCGCTGTTCAACAGCACAAAGAAAACAGGGCAGCACATCAGGCTGAGCTCCCTCCATGTGCCAGGGACTCTGCGAAGACATGTTTCACATTGTACCTTTTTAATCCTCCCCAAATCCCATATTTCATTTCCATTCAATACAGCAGTACAACAGACTATTAAAGACCTGAGAAGTAAATTCTGGTAAAATTAGTGAGTAAGAAATAATCTTGCTGTGACCACATGACAAAATGATTAAAAGAGAGAGAGAAAGAGAGAGAGTAGAGAACCCAACATATTTTCATGAGATGATTTTTTAAAGAATTATTTGGAATCTTGGGGAGAAGAAAAAGGGTGGAAAGTTTTAGGTTTTCTTTGTGAGATTTTTTGTTTTGTTTTGTTTTACTGTTTGTGAGAATGAGATGAGGAAAACAAAGGAAATTCCTCTGCAAATAAACAGTTGCAAACTGTCAGCTGGCTTTTTATGAAACAAAACAGAACAACAGGAAAAAGAAGATGAAGAAAGAAGAAAAGAAAAGGAATTAAATCAGTGTTTCAGAATAGCTTTGGAGCCATGGTCTAGGAGAGAAAAGAAATAGATAAATGAAATTGCTATCCCTCATTTTACTGACATTTCTGCCCCTGCATACATGTGTGGATGTGGGTGGCATGTATTGTGTCTTGCCACAGAATTTAATGGCTCTGAGTAACATTTACTGATCGCTTTTGTGCCATTTACAGAGATTTTTACATGCGTTTCCTTGATGACACCTGTTAAAAAAATAAACTGAGGCATATTAAAATTTTTAGGTTTATTTGAGCAATCATTTTTGATTTTAACTGGGCAGCCCCAAACTAGAAGTGATAGGAGTGCTCCTTTGACAGCAGCCAGGGGAAAGGCTTACGCGTACAGAGGAAGTGCAGAAGCAAAGAAGGAAACCATCTGATTGCCCGTAGCTTAAAGTCCCTTTGCTACTGGTTATCCTGGATGTTTTGATTTTGCAACCTTGGGCATTTACAGGCTTAGGTTCTGGTTTACTTACAGAGGCCACCCAGACATTAGAGCCACCCCCGTCTAATAGCCTCCTTGTTTAATTAACAACAATTCATAGCAATTTTGAGGAGCATATCTATGTGTTTTAAACCATTTTATCACCATGTTTTTATCATCATGTATGTGTTTTACTCACTATTTTTACAGATAAGGAGATCAAATCTCAGGGAGGTTAGAAATCTGGCCCAGGCCCAGTAGCAAATAAGTAGCTGTGGTGATTGATACCTTTCTGACTGGAAAATCCACTAATTCTACCATTCTGCCAACATTCCTATGGAATTTACAGCAAACCTATGCAGGCCTTGATTTGTGAGCGCATAGAAATGTTAGTCAACACTTTGAAGGTGAGGCCCAGAGAACTTGAGCACCTTGTGCTGATCACACAGGTAACTAGAGAAGCCAAGGCTTGAACTCCTGATAACAAACACTACCTAAACCACACTGATGCTATATTTAAGAAAGACCAAAAAAAAAAAAAAAAAAAAGCCAATTAGATACCTTAAAGACACAAATATCAAATATGACTGAGCATCAGCACAAGTAGATGAAAATAAATATGCTTGGCTAAAAGAGTCATTTCTTTGAGACGTCAATAATACAGATCCCAGAGACACCCTGGGAAAAACAATTTCAGACTGACAGAGTTGCAGATCAGTACAAAGTTTCTGGAATGCTATGCAGCAATATATCAGGAGAATTTTAAGCGTATAGACTCCTTGGCCCAATAATTTTATTCCTGCTTGACAATGGTATCTGGCTAACAGCCCCAGCCAGAGCTGCTGCCGTTAAAATGCACATGAAGTCAGACGAAAAAGAGGAAAACCTCCATCAACACTAAAAATTAAGCCTGACGGGAACAACCAGAAAATTCAGAAATCCCACTCTGCAGTATGAGTGTTGCTTTTTCAAGTAACCAAAATGCTGGTCCGCACCTATTTGAGGACTAGAAGTCTAAGTCATCGCATGTCAGGACATGGGAGCGGGTCTGATAGTGGCAAGGCGCCTCTAGGAGGTGAAGCGCCCACCTAAAGTCAACAGGAACTGCAGGCAGGATCAGGAAGAGGGGAGCCAGAGAGCAGGGCCAGCTGGACTGCAGAATGGCATGTCTTCCCATCAGCTCCAAGCACCAAATGGCCAGGAGGTGAGGGAGAACATTCTACCACAACCTGACAGAACGATTCTAGCTAAAACCAAATCCACGGAGAGCTTCCTTTCTGAGGAGAATTCAAGAAGGGAAAAGTCAGTCTCGTGCTGCTGAAAAATTCTAAAAGACCCAGAGAGAGTATTCACCACGTAACTCAGAGAATAGGTTATTTCCTTCAATGATTTATGACAGGAACCAGAAGAAAAAATTTAAAAAGCTATTTGGTACCTGTAAGCTATAGAATAAAGGCTTGGCTGTACTGAAATAGGGGTAGGGATTGGGAGGGCAGGAGGGAGAAGCCATACAGAAAGGAAAGAATCAAATGCAAGAGAGTTACAGAAAACAGTAGGGCAATGTCTACAGGGTACCGAGAGGGCAAACACGCAGAGACCAAGAATTTTTACACCGAGTCAAAATGTTATTAATTTGTGAATGCAGGAGAATGATATTCTCAGATTTGGAAGTTCTCAGAAAATATAGTTTTAAAAATATTTTTGAAGCTATCCACCCACCAACAGAAATATAAGAACTCAAGAATGAAGAAATAAAGGTATAAAAGAACTGCCAACTACTGAAATGTGGTTAACATAGAGCTCAGTTAAAAGGTTGTAAATCTGGTTATAAAACAAAGCAGCTATAAAAAGTGAATCAAAAATAAATATAAGGCAAACTATTAATACTTTCAACTTGGTAAACAAGCCTATGATTATATCAATAAATTCCACGTATAAGGAAGAAAGGAAATTAGAGAGAAAGTAAAGGGTGTTAAACTCAGTGTGAAATGCTTGCCTCCCAAGATGCCAAAGGTTGAGGGCCTCAAAGTTGTGGCTCCCAGGCTGTCATCCTACAGAGCAGGACACGAAGATCCAGAAAGGGGAAGAGCACGGCCCAGTGTCAGCATCATAAATTTATTTCCGGTAGTGAGGTATTGTGAAATGCACTTCCTTAATTTCCCACCTTCGGTTTTGTGCCAAGGGTTTTAGTAACAGGATTTCTGGAGAAGGAAGGAAAGAGCCTTGCTTTTATTGATCTCTATGAAATCAGTGAAGAAGTGTTAATAGAATGAGAAGTACTGACGTCAAAGTTAACAAATGCAACAGGAAATGTTCCTCACAATTTATTTTGTTTTAATTTAGAAACAGATCAACTAAAACAAATGCTCCCACTATCCAAAACCTTTTAGGATCAAACAAATATAATCACTTCCTTTTTCATACCCGCTTCTTTCCCCTCCACACGCCACCCCCCACCATGTTGAAGAAAAATACTTTCACTTTTCCCACAAAACACTTCCTTTAGGAATTGTAGGAAATATTACCTATAACTTAAAATTGGTTAATTAGCACAGGACCACTTACTTATATAAAAAGACATGCATCCTCATTTGCTGCAATAGATTTCAACTGCAATTGTTATTTGCATTATTTAATAATCAGGTTTAACCTGTGACACTTTCATTATCAATTAAGAATATGCAAATCAGTCTGTATTGGGGGACCCATTAAATGATCCAGGACTACTTCAGATAGTTCATGTCACTAAGTTTCTCATGTTCCTTGCTGGCTCTCCATTTTTAACCTCATGGAGACTGTAAGAGACATCAAATACTGTAGTATGTTTCTAATTTATTTATACTTAAATCATCAAAATGCTCTTTTGTAAGAGTTATTTGATGTCCAAGTATCCTTATGGGGCCTTTTCATTAGCCTTGCCCCTGCCCCGGAAAAAAACAGGAAGTTGCAATTAGCCACAATTAAAAAGACTGAGCCAGAAAACAAGGTTTGAATTCAGTTCCACATCGGTCTCAGAACACTGTTGCCTCTCACCAAGTAGCCTCCTTGTTTTTAAAAGATGTTCTGGAACACAGCAGGCCCCTTTAAATTTAAACTTCATGAATGGAAGGCAGAATTTGTACTAATTGCAGTTGGGTTGCAGTTTACCTTCTCAGAGAGAGAGAGAGAGAGAGAGAGAGAGAGAGAGAGAGAGAGAGAGAGAGAGAGAGAGAGTGTGTGTGTGTGTGTGTGCGCGCGCACGCACGCGCGTGCGCACGTTCTGGAGGTAACTTAAAATCCCTTCAGAAAGAAGCATAAATTGAAAGGGGTAAAGAGTTTTAACTTTGCTACCGAGGTATGCTGATTTCCTTTGAGCTGAATTAGAGTGATTTACAGCCAAAATGAAATTCTCGCAACTATGAACTTGAGAAAATAAATTAGTAGAGGGAAGTTTCTCAAGTCTCCATGTTCCCCTATGAATGTAAATTATTAGATCTTTGGCCTATTATTAGTTATTTGTAGCAAGCTAAGACAATAGCAGCTGATGAAGAGAAAATTATATCTTCTCTCCGTGTAGATGGAATAGATCAGTTTTTCCTAAGGTTTTGTTTCAACGACCATAATCTCCAGGTGTTCCGCTTCCTGCGAAAGTCTAAGATGGCCTAAATTGTCCTTCAGGATTCAATCAGGAGACAGAAACCATATCAGCTGTTTGGAGAGAGAAAATGTAAAATAAAGGACTATTGAAATAGGCATAAAGTAAGTAGGTAGCAAAGAGTAAGAACAGAACTTGAAGGTGTCACAGAGGCAGCAGTGTTGAGAAGCCACCATCAGTCCTCAGGCTGAGGGAACAAAGGAACAGTTTGGAAGTAGTAGAATGTAGAAGCCCCAAGGAGATGCTCTCCTGAGGAGGGGTCACTGTGGCCAGTGCTGGTGTCTCTGAGCTCAGAAGATGAGCTCTGCACTGGCAGGGCGCTGACCACGTCAGAGGTGGACATGATGAAGTGGACCTTAGGCTGCCGAAAAACTGCAACCCAGATTCAGGGGACACCAGAGGAAGAACAGGCACTGCTGGGATGAAGCCAGGCTGGGATGCCACAGGAATAGGAGTCAGATGGGAAAGGAGTCTCTCCCCAACAGCACCCCCAAAACCTGTCATGGAGCCAGCATGCCAAGCAATGAGTTTTCCAAGCTCTCTGCCCCAGCTCCACAAAGTGGGTTACAGTGAGTAGGTCTGGAGCTGAGAGACAATACTTAATAACTGGTCCTCTGAGATGAAAAGTAATTTACATCTGAGTTATCACTGCCATTATAAAAAAGCAGGCTTAGAAAAGTGAGTGCTGCAACTGGATCAGTCAGTAATAATAATATCAATATTTACCAGATGCTTATCCCATGGTTCTAAGTGTCTTATATGTGTTCATCCTTTACAGTAACCTTTAAATATTTATAATCACCTTGGGAGGTAGGCCCTACCATGAGCACACTTCTACATATTAGGAAACTGCTGTACAGAATGGTTAAATAAGTTGACCAACGTTGCTCAGCAAATAAGAGATGGACGGGAATTTAAGACCAGGTCGTCTGACTCTGAAACCTACAGTCTTCACCATCGTACAATGCCGCCATCCCAATATCTGTCCTCGTGTACTGAGCTGCCTCTATGAATTAGTAATAATAGCTCATTACACAACAGAATGAATTAACTATGGCTATGACCTATTCTAAGAGCATGTATGCATTAAATAACTAAATTCTCGAAGCAACTGGGTGAGGTAAGTACTATTACTTTCTCTGTTTTACAAATGAGTAAATTGAGGCATGGAGAAGATAAGTCATTACCTCAAAGTCTCAGACCAAGTAAGGGGCTGAACTGTGACTGAGGCCACACTGTCTTGTCAGGGAGCTCAGGCTCGCAACCATGATACTAGAACACATAATAAAGTAAGCCTCCATAATGAAGAATTTACAGTATCTCTTCTGGAAAACCCTTTGGCTAGTTACAAAAAATGGGTCATTTACTCCCATCATTTTAGACAAACTCCCATCTTGTTAGATATATTTCATAATACACTTTTACCAACCAAGATTGCTCTTCCTTTTAGATTCTTGAAGAGAATGAAAGAAGCTTTGCTTTATGTTATAGTCCAAAACAAGGGTGATTCACTGAAGATTATGCATTTAAGAAAACTGAAAATGTTTGAGCCAGTGTTTCTTCATGGCCTCAGTCACCCTTGTAAGGCTTCCCCTTCCTAGGCAGCAACATTGGATTAGAGCAGTAACATTCCACTGACCCTACTACTGTGGCTCTTCTCTAGATCTGAGTCGCTTCGTGAGAGCTCAGACACCAAGTGAAGTAGCCAAACATCCCGTTCTCCTGTGCCACTTAGCCCAGCCCAAGCAGAGCAGCCCTCGCTGATATTCTTGTGGATCCCTACTCTGAAATTAATAAAATTGCCAAAATGCTTTCCCATCTATAAACTTTAATCCACTTCAACAGAAGCTGTGACTTTCATTTCTGGCCTCTAGCACAATGCTGGCCCATAGTAAGAGTTTAATGAGTGTTTCTTTAATGAGTTGAGAAAATGAATTAACAAATGGTCTTCCCAGAATCTATAAAGATACATATATATCATAATAATTGGGTGAAAGCATATCTTTCTTGGACTCCAACAAAGAGAGTAAAATCTTTGAAATTGCAAAAGTATTCCTAGATAAGAGTGTTTTCTTCTGAAAGGAAATCTCCCAGCTAAGACCCCAAGAACAGTGATTTACTGAAGATCTAAAATGTACTACCATGATTTACAGCAACACTATGTTTCTATATCCCTTTAAAGATGATTCACTCTAATTTTCAGTAGAAATGTAGCTAAAAAACAGCCAAGATCTTATTAACTATATTTTTAACATAGATTGCTTTGAGTCTTTTCTGAAGTATTTATTTAAGATCTATTTTATTCATCCTTTTCTATTTAAATGTATATATGTACACGTATGTATACAGATAGCTAATAATTCATTTCTTTGACTAAAATTATAGGTGATGTCTATGTATTTCTGTTCTATTTTTTATATCCTTGAGCAATATTACTACCTATTTTATAATGAAAATCTGATCTGTGAAATGTTCAAGAAGGAAAATTTTCTGAGATTATTTCTTTTCCAAAGGAATTATTTTTGTTTTGCAAGAAGAGTATATTTCTCTAAAGCTTTCTCAATATAATTTGTTCAACCTTTATTTACACAAAGCATATCAGAAACTCATTCACTGTCTGAAATAAAGTTATACCTATTTAATCACACATATATTCAATTAAAATTAAAATAATATTTAGATGAAGTAGAAAAACATCTTTTATAGGAGAAAGATAAGAATTACATTAACATTGAATAATGATAATTTAACAAAACAAAAGGACACTGGAAAGAATATAAGGTTCCTAAAAATCTGTAATAAGTTCATGTCAAATTACCAGCCCTTTTATCTATTGCTTTCATTATAGTATAAGTGGTCTTTGAGAAAAGTTAGAATATACATTACAATGAATATGAAAACAAGAGGGTTGGAGAAGAGAAAAAGGTGGAGGGAGAGGAAGAGGAAGGGGGAGGAAGAGGATAAAGAGGGAGAAGAAGATGGGTAGTGAAACCACACATAGTCCAGGAAAAAAAAAAACACTGCTAAAGTACCCTTCTAATCTCTTGTCTGTGCACACACATACTTGAACATAAATAAATGCATAGTTTTCCTTTTCAAAACTTAGCTCATACTGAACATACTGTTTTGTAACCTGCCAGGCCTTTTTCAAACCCGAAATTCACAATTCAAGCCCTTAGGGCAAACTCTGGAAGAAAGGGAGGAAGGGCTTGAATAGCAATCTTATAAGAAAAAGAAAGGGAAGGAAAAATGGAAGGCAATTGAGATCAAAGGAGACAGAGGATACGGAGCTGAAAGGCTATCACAAAGGAAGCAAAAGATAAAGACGGACTTTTCCAATTTAAACTCCATTTTCTAATTTTCTTAATTGCATCAACATTGCACTATTGTGTGTTTTGGGAAATTCTACTCTGCCATTCAATCTTCCTCTCCTCTTCTTCCTCCCCCTTCCCTCTGTGGCTGGAGCAGTTCACTGCACAGTGCAGAGATGCCAACCACTGGAGCCAAATTCAATTCCAAATCCAAACATAAGCAACGTTTGCGAATCAAGACTCCTTTGAGGTTCACCCAACTCCAATTTTACCAGTTCCCTCCGGGGAAAGATTTCCCTTTGAAGCTTCTGTGTATCCGAGTGCATTCTGGGATGCAGGTTTGGGTTTTTGGTGTGAGGCAATTTACATATAGAATGAACGTGCTTTGGGCCTCACCCTCTAGTTGCTTTATGTGTGCAAGGCCTGTGACAATGTATAGTGAAGTCAGTACTTGAAGGCATGGCTGGAAAACATTTTTGTTCGTGTGCATCTAAATTAAAATTTAAAAGGCAAATCAAGAATATTGAATTAACCCAGATGTTGTAAAGTTAATATGCATGTCGATTTCTTCAGAAATGCTCCTAAGCTTAAAAAAAGGGGGGTGGGGGGGGAGGCAGGGAGGAAGAGAGCTCGAAATGAAACTTATTTTTAAATGGTTTTTTAAAAACTGTTCATTGTATCAAGCATTGTCTCCCAGATAAATGTCACAGGCCACAACTTGAAATGCTTAAACCAAAAAAAAATTTTTTTTTTTCCTAAAGAAAATAGCCTACTAAACTATGTGAATTGGAGCACGTTTCTAAGTATACTGGAACAGGGAGCGTGTAGTTGAAGCAAGTTTAAGGGATTCTACCTGCCTGCAAGGCCTGCAAGCACAACTGGAAACATAAATAAGCTCGGTCTTAAAGTAAACCTGGAGTTGGGGGAGGGGTGAAGATGGGACCTCTTCTGAGAATTGCATGCTGACAAAGCCCACATGCCAGGGGGGCCAGCAACAGCCACTGGTGATGACATTATCATTTTGTTGGTGAGCTGAATCCAAAGAGAAATCTCTAAACCCACCTAGGAACCTGAGTTCCTTCCATTCCTGGCCTTCTTAGGGGCATCTTTCCTCTGCCTTTACACCAGGCCAAAATGACTTATGATGAAAAATAAAAAGAGAGAGAGAGAGAGAGAGAGGAGAGGAAGCAAGAGCGAGAAAAGGTATGGCCATTTTCAATCTGGGTCTTAGATGACTCTATTCTTAAGCTCCCTACCATGCACACCTGTTTAAATGTGTCCTCTCAGATTAAATTCTGAGGAGGCTGAGTTTGTCTCCTGGTTTAACCCTTAGGCAGCACTCCCCAGGGCCTCATAATGATGTCACACACCCAATGTAAACTCAGGAAATATTTGACAAGCATAGCCTGCATTATCGTTTCCTTCTTAAATTATTGAGAACAGATTTGGGAATAGACCTGCTGAATTATGTCTCCTGGGCCTCTAAGAGTCTTTATTTTATACACAATTATTTTGCATTACCCTAGGCAGTTTCATTTGGTTGTTTGATCATAAATAAATACTATTTGGTTGACCCATCATCATAAACTTTCCCAAAATACATCAATACTTTAAAAATAAATACCTATTCTTTACATTATCCTGTTTTCTTTCCTTCGTAGGTCCTAGCATTTACTTGTCAAATTGGAATTTCCATCCTAACAAAAATTCCCATATTGTAGTATTGGATTTTTAATTATTATTCTCCCTGGGCTTCCCTAAAAGACCTATGCTTTTGACACAATATGTATCTGTAAAATAATAGTGTGTACATAGCATTTTATAAACAAATGTGTTGGGCAAATTGAAGTGTGCTTTTATGATCAGAAGAATCATCATTCCCTTAAAAACTATACTAAGCTTATATTATACAACAAGGTGTGAAAGGTGAGATGTGGTAAGGAATAAAACATAGTCCCTTTACCATCCTAAGGAGACTATGTGTATTTTGCAAACTGAAATTTTGTGCTTAAAACTATATCCATATCATCCTATTATGAGTGAAATGAAATTAGCATGGCTCTCAATTTTACTTAAGTTAGGTAAGAAACTGAGATGACTGATCGCAAGATTGTTAATGAATAGTAAGTCCACAGTATGAAGTAAAGCTATTAGTCCATATAAGATGAATGATAAGCTACAGCAATCACTGTTATTCTCTCTACAAAATTTAGACAGCTGCAGTACAGAGGAAAGAGTGCCAACTCTGGGTCAAAAGTCCTAGTTTCTTTTGGTTTCCAGGCAAACACATAAGGAGCTTGAAAGTCACCACTATATCTTAACAACAAGTAAAAAGCTGAACAAATTGGAAAAAAACAAAAACTCCTCTTAGATCTCTCAGAGATGAGAGGCCACAGGACAAACTGCTGCCCCCGAAACTGGAGAGAGAGAGAGAGAGAGGGGATGCAGAGAATCACAACTTTCCAGAACAGAAACCTGAGAGGCAGACACTTCCTGGGAACCACTGTGAGGGCAGGAAAGCTTGAGCTGTGATTGATGAATTGCTGGAGGCTCAGTGTGGACAAGCCTGAGAGTCCAAACACCAAGAGGACACAGTCACAGGGAGGCCTCAACTTCCGGCGCTCTCACAGGTTTTCACACTGAATGTCGGAAAAAAAAAATCCCCTCACTCTTCTGGCAATAAGAGAGGAAATGGACCGATTTGTTGAAAGATACAATCAGCCAAAACTTACGCAAGAAGAGATAAACAATCGAAATAGGCTTGTATCTATTGGAGAAAATGAATCAATAATTAATAACCTTCCAAAACCAAAAGCTCTAGGCCCAGATGGACACACTGGTGTATTCTACCAAACACTTAAGGAAGCTATAACAATTCTCTACAATCTCTTCCAGAAAATAAAAGTAGAGAGAATACTTTCTAACTCATTCTATGAGAACAGCACTATCCTAATACCAAAACCAGGCAAAGACATTATAAGAAAACTATGGACCAATACTTCTCATAACCATAAAAGGAAAAATCCTCAACAAAGTATTAGCAAATTTAATCTAGGAATGTATAAAAAAGAACTATATGCCATAACCAACTGGGATTTATCCCAGGTATGCAAGGCTGGTTCAACAAATAAAAATCAATTAATATAATCCATTATATTAATAGGCTAAAAAAGGAAAATTACATAATCACATCAATAGATGCAGAAAAAGACTTGAAAAAAATCCAACACCCACCATGATTTTAAAAAAATCTCGGCAAACTAGGAATAAAAGGGAACTTCCAATTCAACTTGATAAAGAACATCTATAAAAACTAACAGCTAACATTGTACTGCATGGTAAGCTTTCCGGCTAAGATCAGGAACTAGGCAAGGCTGTCTCCTCTCAATGCTGCTTGTTGACAACATACTGGATGTTCTGGCTAATATAATGAGACAAGAAAAGGAAATAAAAGGTATACAGAGAGGGAACGAAGAAATAAAACTCTCTTTGCTCACAGACAACATGATCGTCTATGTAGAAAAGCCAAAAGAATTAATGAAAAAAACTTCTGGAACTAATAAGCAATTATAGCAAGTTGCAAAAAATAAGATTAATATAAAAAAATCAATCCCTTTCCTATATACTAGCAATGAACCAATGGAATTTGAAATTAAAAACACATTACCATTTATATTAGCATTGAAAAATTATATACGTAGATATAAATATAATGAAACATGTACAAGATCTACATGAGAAAAACTATAAAACAAATGAAAGATATCAAAAAACTAAATAAATGGAGAGATATTTCATATTCATGAAAAGGAAAATTTAGTATTTTCAAGGGGTCAGTTTTTCCCAATTTGACCTCCAAATCCAATGCAATCTCAGTCAAAATCATAGCAACGTATTTTATGATTGTCAACAAAATTATTCTAAAGCAGATAGAGAGAAGGAAAAGACCTAGAAAAACCAACTCATATGAACAAAGTTGGAGGACTTACGTTATTCCAATTTTAAGACTTAATTTAAAACTACAGCAATCAAGACATTGTGGTACCGGTGAAAGAATAGACAAATAGACCAACGAACAGAATTGAGAGCCCAGAAACAGACCCACACAAAATCACATGATCTTTGACAAAGGAGAAAAATCAGCACAATGGAACAAAGGTAGTCTTTTCAACAAACAGTACTGAAACAAACGGACATAAACATGCAAAAAGCTGAAGCTAGAAACTTACACCTTTCGCAAAAATGAATTCAAGGTGCATCACAGGCCTAAATGTAAAATGCAAAACTATGAAACTCCTAGAAGATAACAAAGGAGAAACCCCAAATGACCATGGGGAAGACAATGACTTTTTAGATACAATACCAAAGACTCAATCTATGAAAGAAAGAACTGATAAGTTGGAATTAACGAAAAACTTAAAATTCTCCTACACAAAAAACATCAGGAGAAAGAAAATGAGTCACAGATTGGGAAAAAATATTTACAAAAGACATATCTGATAAAGGACTATTATCCAAACTCTACAAAGAACTCTCAAAACATAGCACTAAGAAAATGAACAGTCTGATTAGAAATTGGGCAAAAGACCCAATAGAACCTCACCAAAGATGATATACAGATGGCAAGCAAGCATGTGAAATAATGTGCAACATCATATGTCATTAGGAAATTGCATATTAAAAAATGAGATACCATTAACACATCTCTTAGGATGCTACAGCCGCTGTGGAAGA
Organism: Eonycteris spelaea; assembly: GCA_003508835.1. Classification (NCBI taxonomy): domain Eukaryota; kingdom Metazoa; phylum Chordata; class Mammalia; order Chiroptera; family Pteropodidae; genus Eonycteris; species Eonycteris spelaea. The sequence goes on along the minus strand of PUFA01000030.1, from coordinate 3,144,022 downwards.
CACTTTGGTAGTTTCTTACAAATTTCAACATTGTTTTACCAACAATTCGGCATCACACTCTTTGGTTATTACACAAAGGAGCTAAAATTTATGTCCACACAAAGACCTGCACAGATATTTATAGCAACTAGATTCATAATTGCCAAAACTTGGAAGCAACCAAGATGTCCTTCAGTGAATAAACTGTGGTCCACCCAGAAATATTTAATGCTTAAAAGAAATGAGCTCTCAAACTATAAAAAGACACATAGGAAACTTAAATGCAAATTACTAAGTGGAAGAAAATCTAAAAAGGCTGCATACTATATGATTACAAGTTATGATATTCTGGTAAAGGAAAAACTATGGAAATGGTAGCAATATTAGTGGTTTCCAGGGGCTTGGAGAGAGAGAAAACTTAATAGGCAAAACATGGATTTTGGGGGCAGTGAAACTATTCTGTATGATAACACAATGGTGGACACATGTCATTATACATTTGTCAAAACCCAAGTATGTACACCACCAAGAAACCTATTATGAACTATGGACTTCGGGTGATAAGGATATATCAAAGTAGCTTCATCAGTTGTAACAAAGGTATCACTTGGGTGTAAATAAGGATGTTGATAGTGGGGGAGATAGCCCTGTATAAGGACAGAGGGTATATGGGAAATCTTTGCACTCTCTGCTCAATTTTGCTATGAACCTAAAACTGCTCCAAGAAACAAAGTTTATGAAGTAAAAAAAAAAAAAAAAAAAGTCCTGGGTTTTATTTCTAACTTTGCTTCTTACTAGTTGAGTAGCGCTGGGCTAGTCAACTTTTTAGGCCTTAAAAGCTGTTCCTACAAGTGGTATTTACTTCCTAGTCTCGCCAAGAGATTGCAGTGAAAAACTGCGTGGGAGAACACATCGGAAAGTTCTACAGACCTGTGCCTTTGGCTTCCTATAGAGACAACCAAACTGTTTCTCATCATTTTCCACTGAGCCAGCACTGGTGGTTGCAGATGTGGAAATACCTCATCCTTTTACGATCTTAAAGAAATTAGCACGAGCTCTGAGAAAATCCCAAACAAAAGATGATGAAACTTCTCTGGATGCCAAGGAAGCAGCTGGCACCATAAACACTGTGAGAGCTTTGCTGGCATGTCTCCCTCCACTGTGCTGCCAAACGCCCTTGATGCGGGGACCTGGACTTGCGGTGGAGAAACAAACACAGGAGCGGGGGGGGGCTGACCTATGACCCACCTCTGGCTGAAACAAGAGGACATCTTTGGAGAAGCCCTCTTGCAGGATCCCACCAAGTTTAAGTGCACGTCCCAGGCTACACACCTTGTGGGAATGTGAGGTATGGCCCAGATCCCTCAGGATGAAGTGTCAGGGTGACCTAAGTGTTGTTTTGGATAGAAACATAACTTTAATGCCTTCCTAAACTTTTGTTTGTTTGTTTTTTGTTTGTGTTTGTTTGTTTTACTTTTGTCTGGTTATTTTGTAGGGCATTTTCCGGGCATTTTTAATGATCCGTAAAATGTTTCCATCATGAAGATATGAAAAACAACTGTAAAAAAAAGTGAGTGTCGCCCAAAGAAACAAGGGGACAAGGACTATTTTTCCATGTTTAGGTAAACTGTGTCCCATTTCCTCCATCTTTCTTTATTATCCTAAGCAGGCTTGATAGAATCCATTTAGGATACCTCGAAAATTTCTCATACAAAAAAGAGTGCTTTTGCCTACCTGTATGATTGCATGCCAGAAAAGAACAGGAAGGGGGACCCCAAACTGCCTTTGCTCACTGAGCTCACATCCCCTTGCCCCAATTCAGACCGGTGCTGAGGCAGGTGTTCTCCTGGCACTCCTCCGCCTGGCCCCTGGTCCATGGCTTGGCACTGATCAGGCCCAACCAGCTGTGCTATGATTTAAAGGGGGAATGAGTGAAAAGGGAACCTTGCCTTTCCCTCAAATTCCTTACGATTTAGTTTTTTAGGAAAGATCAGGGAACCAGTGTCTGTGTTTGAAGGAGAAATGATGTCTCTGGAGCCTGTCAGCTGTAGAGCCTTCCATATGCGGTGACAGAGCAAGAGGTTTCGCCTTCATTTCCTGGATTTGGAGCTTGGACTTTAAAATTTACAAACTGATGCTCAGAAACATCTTTTCCAGCATCAAATTGACCCTCAAATTGAAAGGATTCCATCTTTTCCAGCATCAAATTGACCCTCAAATTGAAAGGATTCCATTTCAAATTAGAAACTACACATTAGCTTGGAAACTCATTTAACAACTTTGAAACTATATGCAAGTGGCATCTTTTCCACTGTGCAGCTAGGCTGATGCTTTTTTTTTTTTTTTTTAATTTCAAGAGCATTGAAAAAAAAAAGGGGGTAATTCATTTGTGGATCTCTTCAACCCAACAGTTGCCAGCATGATGACATCTCTGAACACAGTAGAGAAGAGCTGAGTATGTAACTCTGAGGATTTTACATATTTATAGGTTCTCGTAAAAATATTTCTTGCCCAAAACGTAAAGGTCTACTTGACTCACCGACAGCTAACAAAACACTGGGATATCAGTTAGATGGTATACTGCCAATCCCAGGAAGGAAAAAGAGTCAGAGAAAAATGAGAGAGAGAGAGAGAGAGAGAAGAGAAATAGGGAGAAAAAATGGAATTAATCAGTATGTGTGTCCAAGCAAGGCAGCTAAGGCTAGTTTTCTGACTGATCCAAACCCAAAGCATTTATGGTGGACATACTATATGCATGGCATCCTGGTGGAAAATCAGCAGCAAGGTAGTATCCTCAGACCTTAATTAGATAAGATTAAATTAAAAAATAAAACCTAAAACAAGCCACACAAATATATGCACATAAGTTTTCTTAATAGTACTTATGTGTAACGGTTGTATATAAACTCCCAGAAGATCAAACCTCACAAGTATACAAATCTGACCATTTCACCATGCCATTTTACAATCCTACTTGAAAAAAAATAAATAAATAAAGGTTTAAAGCATGGAATACACCTGCCTACCAATCCACCTGCCTATCTTGTTTTCTTACTTCCATGCATCCATTCACCATCTATGGTATATTCCCCTAAAGTCAACCTGTCACTCTAAATTCAGAAGCTAGCATCAGTTCGCCTTTTTAGTACTAGAGTAGAATCCTCATTGAAGTCTAGGTGCTGCAGACAATTCCTATCTCCACCACCACCCCTCCCCAGTCCAAGCCCCCATCATCTCTCACTGGACAATTGCAATAGCCTTCTGATCTCCTCTTGCCCTCTTTAAATTCATCCTCACACTGAAACCAGAATGACATTTTCAAAGTATATCAGATCATGTCACTCACCTTGTTAAAGCCCTCCAAACTGCACTGACAAGAAAACCCAGAGTGCTTCTGTGACATCAGACTCTACCTTAACTGGCCCAATACGACCTTGTCTGCACCTTTCCACCTCTATCACTTTATTCCAGTTTTTCTCTTCCTTAACATACCAAGCTTTTCTGCTTTTTCCAAGTTAACATCCCATGGTCCTGCCATTCTTTCTTTCCCAGATCCCTCCCAACAGTCCCCTTCTCTTTCTTCCTGGATTAGATCGAATGCCACCTCTTCGAAGAGGCCCTCCCCAGCCACCCTGCCTAAAGTGAGCCCTGCCCACCTCATCCATTCATTCATTCATTCCCTATCACCTCTCCTTGCTCATTTTCTTCATAGCATTTATGACCTTCTCAAGTCACTTTGTTATTTTTCCTTCCCCTGCTGGAATGTAAATACCATGAGGTCATACAGAGTCCTCAGTACCCAACACACAGCCTGGCTTAGAGAAAGCAATCAGTAAACATTTACAGAATAAATAGAGAAATCCACTCATCGCCCATATTTTCTTGCAAGGCTGTGAATGTGAACCAGGTGCTAGGGATTTAGAGATGAAATAATACAGCCCTCAAAGGGTTCACAGTCTAGTAGCAATACAGGTAAAAACACAAATCATAATACAACGAGGAAATGGCTACAATGGAGAGAGGTATGATGTACAGTGGGAGGGTGTCACAGAGGAAACAAATGAGCTGAACATCGGTGGATTAGCAGAGATTTGCAGGAGGACAAGGGGTGTCACCCAGCAGGACTAACGATCACAGAGGCACGGAAATAGGAAGGCGCACAGTAGATTTAGAGAGCATAAAGTGCATCCTGTTGCTGAATTGTAAAGCTCTGGACACTTAGCTAGAAAAAAAAAAAACTGTGGTAGAAAACACACCTGAGTTCCTGATGCTGGGTCCCTAGAATGTTGCAGAATGATCTTTACTAAACAAGCACTCATTAAATATATTCATTGATCCATTCATTCTTATGCAAGAAATGAGACTAAGTATTAGATAAGAAAAGATCATGCACAGCTTCATATGCTAGAATAATGTGTTTATTTTATCCAGTGGGGGAGGGGAAATTACTAAATGACTGTGAGTATGGTTTTTCTGTTGTTTTGTTTTTTGCCTTTGCTCTCCCTGGCAGCAACGGGGAGGATGCTCAGAGGTGCTGAGATTAGGAAACTATTTAGGCATTCATAGACGAGGGTACTATTACTATGACTTTAAAACATCCCTTTGGAAGCATGTTATTTGTGTCCACTCATAAAACAATTAACATTGCAAAGTTTAGCCTTTTTTCCAGACCGAATCATAACTATAAAGAATAATCTATGTTCTTCAACTACTTTAAGAAATATAGGCTCATCTGAACTTTTTTCTTCCCCTTCCTAAAGCATTCCTGTCTACAAAGTTACTGAAAATGTTTTTCATTAGAAATTCAAAATATGGCTAATTTATGTATGTGAGATGTAATCTTACATTCTTTTAAAAAATTAATACACTTTACTTGTTAGTGCAGTTTTAGGTTCACAGAAAAACTGAACAGAAAGTACGAAGTTCCCACACTATCCTCCTCTCCCCCCAGTCCCCTGTTATTAACATCTTGGATGCGTGTGGTACATTTGTTATCATGATGAACCAATACATTAACTACATTCCATAATTTGTATTTAGGTTCACTCTGTATGTTACAAAGTCCTATGAGTTTGGCAAATGTGGAATGGCGTGTACCACCATTACAGTTCCATACAGAATAGTTTCACTGCCCTAAAAATCCTGTGTGCTCTAATTATTCATCACCTCCCCTCCCTGGGCAATCACTGCTCTTTTACTGTCTTCATAGCTTTGCCTTTTCCAGAATGTCATAGAGATGAAAATACATTGTATGTAGTCTTTTCAGACTGACATTTTTCACTTAGCAATGTGCACTTTAGGTTCAAATCTTTTCATGGCTTGATAATTCATTGATTTTTATTGCTGAATAATATCCCATTGTCTGGATGTATCATAGTTTATTTAAAGGATGTCCTGATTTCTTCCAAATTTTTGGAAATAATTGAAAAAGCTGTTATAAAAATGCATGTGCAGGTTTTTGTGTGGGCATAAGTTTTCAATTCTTTTGGGTAAATGACAGGAGCATGACTGCTGGATTACATGGTGAGAATATACTTAGATTTATAAATAATTGCCAAAGTGTCTTCCAAAGTGTCTTCACCATTTTGCATTCTAATCAGCAATGAATGAGTTCCTGTTTGTTGCTCTACATCCTTGCCAGCATTTGGTGTTGTCAGTGTTTTGTATTTTAGGCATTCTAATAGATGTGTGTGGTACCTCATTGTTTTAACTTATAATTCTCTAAAGACATATGATATTGAGCATCCTTTCATATGCTTATTTGTCATTTGTACATCATCTTTAACCAATGGGTCAAAGAAGAAATTAAAAGATAAGTCAGAAAACACTTTTAGATGAAGGAAGACCAAAACACAGCATAACAAAAATGTAATGAAAGTTATGCTTAGAGGTGAAGTTATAGAAGAATCACCTGTGAAGAAGAAGAAGAAGAAAAAGAAAACAGGAAGAGGATGGGACGCAGGAAAGGAGAGGGCAAAAGGTTGTTCTCAAACAAATAACCTAATTTCCTATCTTAGGAAACTAGAAAAGGACAAGCAAACTAACCCTAAAGCAAGCAGTAGGAATAAAATAATAAATATTAAAGCGAAAATTACTGAAACCAAAAATTGGTACCTTGAAAAGATCAACAAAATTGACAAACCTTTAGTTAAACAAACCGAGAAAAAAAGAAAGGTAACTCAAATTACTAAAATCAGGAATGAAAGAGAAGACATTGCTACTGACCTTAAAGAAATAAAAGAATTATAAGAAAATACTATAACCAACTGTGTGCCAACAAATTAGATAACCTAGATGAAATGGGCAAATTCTCAGAAAAACATGAACTACCAAAACTGACTCAAGAATAAATAATCTGAACCTATAATATGTAAAGAGATTGAATTATTAATTAAATCAGGTTGTCTGATTTGCCAAATATTCCTCACTGTTTCCACTTTTAAGAATTTTTTGGTCAGTGGAGAAGATTTCCAAGACATGATGTAAAATGCTTTGCCCCTCTAGATACGGACAGGGCTATCAGAACTGAGTGCTATACTGTTCCTATTTGCTATAATATTTGGTTCCCCCTCTTTCAAAAAAAAAAGAAAGAAAGAAAGAAAAGAAAAAAAGAAAGAAAAAAAAAAAGAAGCTAATAACCATTTGTAATTCTCTCCCAGGTTTCAGGATCCAAAACAATTCCAACTGACCTAATATTTAATCTTCATCTTATCAGTAAGATGGTGGCTTTTGGCATCAAACCTAGAAGAAAATTCCAACTCTTCTGCTTACATTTGCCTTTGGGGCCTGGGACAAATGTCTGACAATCTATTTCCTCATGCTATGGAATACAGTAGGAATCACATTGCTTCCTGCTAGTATTACAAAGAATAATTGGGGTAGTATCCAAAAGTGTGTAACCTAACAATCAGCTTCTATATATATTGATCAGCTTCTACATATCTGTGCTTGAGGATACAATTGTAAGGACAATATGGTTCCTTCATGGAGGCAACAGAGTTGTTGGGAAGACTCATTCAATAATAATTAACAGTCTTTTCTTCATTTCTGTGCTTAATGTGGAATTTAAATTTTTTAAATTAATAACACAATCAATCAATGGCCTCTACATAACCACATGGTTAACAGTGAAAATGACTAATGATTTCATAGGTGGCAAAATGCAGGTTCATAAAGTTTTTATCTTCTTTAGAGAAGTTCTTTATGTGTCTCTTGAGAATAAAGAATAGAGAAAATCACTATAAAAGTTGGGTTAAAATACTAACTTCTTATACATATGAATGAAATAAAATATGTTGAAGGGTTTATATATTTTCCAAAAATTATAAGTGCTGAATGAGGTTTGTAGAACTCAAATATTTATGAACAATCTTGAAAATAATTCAGCAACATATTCTGCAGCTCAGAAACAATACTATAGAGACAAAGAATGTTGGTGGCCAGGGTCCTACTAGCCAAATGAATATGACTCAGTGCTGTATGATGGCTGCGCTAACTAGTGGCTGTTCAGTCCTTGACAAAAATGTCCAAATTGCCCAAATATATATATATATATATATATATATATATATATATATATATATATATATATATATATATATATATATATATAGCAGTGCAGACTACTCTTTCAGAAAAATAATTGAAAATGCTTCCAGCACCTTTAAGAAGAGATAAATCAGGCGCTAAAAGAGGCAGCCAATTTGCACACTGAGAGCCAGCCCAGGCCTGCTGGGACTGTCACCAGTGCATAGCCTTGAGCAATTCAGACACTCTGCTGGTTCTTCAACTCAAAGTCAAAATGAGACCAGTGGAGTTTTCTTTCTTTAGTTAATGGAACCCTTTTCTCAAATGACCTCTTATATACAATATCAATATTCCATAGTAAGCTGTACAGTGTTATTTAAAAGGCACTGCCTCTAGAAGATCTCTGAGCTCCTCTGAAGGCCTCAGGACATGGTGTGAAGGCCACTGAATTAGATTGTTTCCAAGAGTCCATTTTCCCTTCCAGCACTGATAGTCTAAACAAGGAACTGGCTATCAGCTACACTTCTTCCCACCCCAATCCCAAACTACTGAGAGGACTGAGCCTCCTCCCCTTCTACCCAATCGAAGAGGGTAGAGGGAGTGGAGTCAGAAGGCCCAGAGATGCCCCAGGACTCCACTCCAAATGGGTTTTCAACCTGCAAATGGTTGATTCTTCATGAATCTTTAAGTTAGAACTTCATGCTGATGGAAACCATACCTGGAAAAGACCTCTCCATCCCACTCCAAAACTGACTGGTGTTGAGATTCTGGATGCATAGATGGGTTTCTCACCCTATCCTGAACTGATCTCATCTTATATGAACATGGTGTGAAAACTGTCATTTTTATCAAGAAATAATGATTAAGGAGGGTTACATTTTCTTAAATTTTTTAAAAAATTATTCATAGTCAAGAACAAGAAATATATTGAAGCATTTCAGAGCTAACATCTCCTCTGTGGGGAGTTTTTCACTTAAAGATTACAGTTTTAAGTGACTCAAATTGATGTAGATAAAGGTAGTGTGTCCCTAACAACCCATAGAATTACTAGAGGCCCGGAAACTGACACTGGCTATCAGAAGATACACATTGACAGTCCATGGGCCAACTCTCATCTCTACAGAGTTAGAGTAATTTGGATTAGTTGCCAACATTTAAAAATTGGAGGCTATCACATAAAAATTCAAATTTTGGGCTCTTCTTGGGGACAGCAAACAGAATATAGCAAAATTGGGCCCACATTCCTACCTAGCAATGGTAAGCTGGACTGAGAGCTGTTCCTCCCTGTTCTCCATGGTCCTCATGCAGCATCCCTCCCCACAACCTCCCATAACACCCATTTGGTTTCCTCTGTGCCCTTGCTTGAGTTTGTACTCACTGCTTTAAGGCTGTGCCAGACTGAACTGCAATAGATATTAGAACTTTCTAAGGATAGTGAAGACAATTCTCAGACATAATACACTGCAAGTTGCTCAGGCCTGAGCCTTACCTGGTCCCTGGTCCCTGTCCCAAGGAATAGGAATGCTCTTTACAGGCAAGAGCTCACTCTATTCACATGCAAACTGAAAACCTGAACTGCCTTTGGAGATGAGATGCGGAGTTTGCCGGATGAGCACATTTATTTCTGAGCTTAATGACATGGAGAGCCATAAGCCTACCCACAGTATCAATTTTTCATAAAGAGAGAGAGAGAGAGAGAGAGAGAGAGAGAGGAGAAGAGAGGAGAGAGAGAGAGAGAGAGAGACGGAGAGAACGAGAGAGAGAGACTACTGAGTCAAATGTTCCAAGAGCCCTTGGTCCAGGGAAACCTCTAGAATATTTATAGCTTGAATATACTGACAGGAATGCTTTCGTCAATGAAAAAAAAAAAAAAAGAGCTACCAACCCTGAACATGTGTTTTGCACTCTTTCCAGCCTCACACTCTCCCAGCAGGATTTTATATTTACAGATGAGGAATTCAAAGCACAGAGAGGCTAACGAACTAGCAAGTCACACAGCCTGTTATTTGACAGAACCAGCATTCACTGCGCAGGCTGACTGCCAACCTCTGGTTTTTCTACTTTCTGTGCAGACTTTTCACATTTAAACATGGCTCTTTCTACTTTCCAATGTAATTTCTGAAAGATTATTTCCCCTGAGCCCTGTTGAAAGTTTATGAGGTCGAGGAATTATTATCCACATTTTATACATGAAGAGCTGAGGCACATAGAACGCAAGCCTTACCTTAATAGTTAGTCACTAAGAACTAGTACCCAGGTTTGCTGACGTCTAATCGGCTGCTCTTCTCATTTCATCAGACTAAAAACTTACCTCGAGCTGAGTATCTGTGCCTTCCTCTTCAGACTGTTAACATTAAAGGGTTGTAAAGTATTTATATTATAGAAATAGTTTGCATTTGATTTTTGTACTTTGAAAAGAAGGCTGGAAAATGAAGAAAACAAAACTTGCAAACTGGTCTACTCATTAAAATAACCATGCTTCTTTTAAGGTAGCCAGTTAAACTTCTCTGTACCTGAGCTCTATTTATAAGAGGGACAAATTTAGTCTTTGGTGGCAAAGGCAGTTGACATGGAAAACAGATCTGGGTAAAACACTTTTTTGTTTTTCAAAATAGTACAAACCCAGTTTAGAAGCATAGAAGTCACCAAAAGCATGCCACAGGTTGAAATTCTTAAAAAAAAAAAAAAAAAAATGGTGGTAATGGGTCGAGGAAGCAGAGAAAGAGATCAGTGGTTTAAACAGATTGATTTTTAGTTTAAAAAAATATATCTTCTTCATCCGTATATGGTTTTACAGGGACAAAATTTCCATAAATAGGGATGTAAAAAAAGGCAAACCCGAACACTACAGAAATGGACACGTTGTTATAATATCCTGGAGAAACACAGTCTCTCTGAACTCGGTCATGGCAGGAGCATCTCATAATTTTCCTTACACTGTTTCCGCCGCATTCATAGATACTTCAAGCTGGAAGGAGCCATCTGCCCCACTCTCGTACACACATGCCTCTTTCTTCTCTCATGACAATCCTCAGACAGCAGACGCCTGCAAGTCAAATCCAATTTATTCTATACAAGGAAAAGACGCTTCTTTCCCACATCTGAATTGAAGGCAGGGCTGTGAAATCCCTTCAAGAGGAAGGCACGTGCTGAGAAGGGGTCGCTACCAGCCTTGGAGAATGTGGGGACCAGCAAAGCAGAAAGACGAGCTGATGACATGTCGGGGATTGCATCAGACTGGGGCAGCCACTCTGAGCTAGAAAGACGGATGAGAGAACAGGGTGAAACTCCATTCTGGAAGATTCTTACAAGGATGGTCACTGAAACAAGGAATGGGTAGCCTTGGGGTATGGGTTCACAGTGAGTTCCAGAATACTGTGACTATTTCTTAAAGCTAGTCTACCCTTCTTCTCCTTGTCCCAAGGGTACACCTAGGTTTGATGCTTCAGGAAGAACTCAAGAAGCAACTGACCGCAGTCAACAAGAGGCTGCAGGAACAGGAACCCAGGCAAGTCACTGTACTGCAACAATTAATGAAGAACCAAACGGTGCTTTCTCCTTAAGTTGGCCTGACAAGGACATTAGCTCTGCAGTAGGGGAGCAGACTCATCAGAACAGTGCTAACACCCATGGTCTAACAGGGAGCACTCACTGAACACATGCTTGGGCCTAGGAATGGTTCTGGGCCCTTCACCTGTACTAATGCAATCTTTTTCCTACAAGGAAAGACTACTATTATCTTCATTGTCCATACAAGGAAACCAAGGCAAGAAGAGAGTAAGTAAGTCAATGGTTTCACAGCTAGTCACTAAGTCACATAACTAGAAGTAGCAGGGCTGGGGTAGGAATCATTATAGTAGAATAATAACCCTCCTTGAGATATTCATGACCTGATCCCCAGAACCTATTAATATGTTACCTTACATGGCAAAAGGGACTTTCTAATGGGATTAAATTAAGGATCTTGAAATGGGATGATTATCCTGGATTATCCAAGTAGGCGTGATGTAATCACAAGGGTCATTATAAGAAGTAACAGGAGTTAGTAACAGGAGATGTGATGTCAAAAGCAAAGACTAGGAGTGACAGAAGGAATGGGCCATGAGCCAAGGAATGCAGATGCCTCTAGAAGCTGAAAAGACAAGAAAATGGACTCTCCCCTGAAGCCTTCAGAAAGAATGCAGCCTCAACAACACCTTGATTTTAGATATCTCACCCTCAGAACTGCAAGAGAATGAAATGTGCATTGTTTTAAGCCACTAAGTTTGTGATAACTTGTTGCAGCAGCAATAGGAAATAGGCAACCTTACTCCAGAAACTCTTTTCTTAAATATTTGATTACATCATCTCTCCAGTGTTAGATGTCAAGACTCCTAGAAAGGATTCCATAAAAGGAGTTTCACATTGGCTTTAGGGTTTTCTTTGTTTAGTCTCATAGCACTCAGTGTATATAGGACTTTAATTACTATTTTAGATTGATTACCATGCATACAAACCTGATAGGCAGCTCATACTCATGGCATGGCAGCACTATTGTTAAAATGTTGTACATTTTCTGTCAGTTCAAAGTAGAAATTGAGATCTTCTCTGCTATTCTAGACACTTAGGTTTCTCCCCTCAGACCTCCCAGACCTTCCCACAATCCAGCTCCTAAAGGGTTAGAGCCTGACAGGGTTGGCTCTCCCCAAACCTGGACCCAATTCTGCAGCTGGGTCCATTCAGATGGTCAGTGGCCACACCAAAACAGATGTTTAATATTCTGAGTATAACCCTCAAACATACACATGCTAATAATTTAGGATACCCTAGAAGCTTCCAAAGAATTTTTACTTATGACTAGAGTTTCAGACATCTTTTAAATGTTCAATGAAAGTGAATTATCACTGAATTATAAATAGCATCTAGCATAACTTAACTACCTTTAGTAAAATGACTTTCTATAGAGAGCAACATTAAAACTCTCAGAGTCCCAAATTTAGGACTCTGAACCATGATGGCCTCAATGGAAAAGAAGCCACACCCAACAAACCATATCAGTGACTACCTCAAGGTTTGACTTTAGTGTGTGCTCCCTTTTTAAGCGAAACTGGGTGGGAATCCCACTCCTTATCCTCTCCTCTTAACTAGAACAAGAGAACTTGAGAATCAGATAAGTAAGCTGTGTATGAAGTATTATGCAATGTCTTTAATCGCTTTTTCTCTGACATCTCTGGCTTCACTGAAAAGGAATTCCACTGTCTATTGATGTCTCATATTCTTAGTCTCCTCTGAATAATATAATTGGATGAATCAGTGTTTTCCTCAGAAGATGCATGCTGAGTTGTGGCCTAAAACTTGCTCTGCTGATAATCTCACCCGTGGAAAGAATTCTTTAAAGAACACTGTTAGGGGAACATGTCATTATCCCTTTCTCTCTTTAAAATGGATAGTGATGTGATAGGAATGCCAGGCCTCCATGAGGGCGGCCTGGTCAACAGAATGGAACAGCAGACTTTGGAGTCATGTCAACTTCAGATCATCCCTAGTGCCACCACAACCAACTGTGTGACCTTCACAAGGTAGCTAACCTCCGAAACCTGTCACAAGAAATGGGGATAAGCAGTCGTTCTTCGCACACTGGTTGGGAGAACTAAATGAACTAAAGGTACGCATTTCGTATTAAAATGCCAACCATAAAATCAGTGACTTACAGCCTGTGGACCCCTATCAGTTCACTTCCCATCTTCTTCGTGTTAGAAATAAGTGAGGGGCCAGGCTTCTTGCCTCGTACTTTCCAAATTGCTAATGGTATTCTCAAATGATAAAATATCGTGCATGACTCTCCTTGATAATTAAGTGCGATTTACTTCATCAGACCTAGCAGGAAGCAAAAGGAACAAAAGCCATGCATATGCCATAGGACTTAAATAATGTTTTGTCAACTCGAAGGTAAGCACAAACATATTCTGCCTCTAAGAAAATGAGAACTACGCAAATGGAAAACTCAGGGTGGAGGTGGAGTCAAATGTGAGTAAAAACTCTCATAAGTGTCATCCAATAGCAATGCTGAAGGTAGAGATCACCATCTTTTTTATTGCCCAATAAGCAACACTCCTGCTTTTTCGTGAACATTTTTTTTAAATTTTCCATAAGTTTGAGAAAATAGAGTAGGTGGCCCAAGATTGTAACTTTTGCCATTTCTAAGCCAGCCATTTAGAAGACTGATCACAGATTCTGTTCCTTCCTTCCTTCCTTTTTCCCTTCTCCAGGCACACTGCAGGGATAAGATGAAAGGGAGCAGCTACTCTGCAAAAAGATGGGAACTGGAACCCAGCCGTGACCCCCCGAAATAGACATGGATACAGAGAATGTATTTTTCTACCCAATTGCCCAAGGGAGAACCTCTTCAATTAAAAACACTTTTGATACAAAGCCAGACTGCCCAAGATGACCGCCTAAAAATATACGAAAATCTAGGAAAAACAAGCTCTCCATCCTGGAGGGAATGTCAATGGAAAATAGTTGCTAGGCTTTTCCAGTTGCCAGTAATAAAAGAAAAATAGGCTCCCCATTATGCGCCCAGAGCTGGAGGGGTCGTCAGCTGGTTCCAAGCCAGTCTCAGGATTTTTCTGAGCATGTTACAAGTTACAGGAACAAAACGTGGACTTTTCACTCAACCATGTTTTCTGAGACAAGACAACTTATTATTAGGTTTACTGGCTAGTGGGCTAGAGTTGAAAAAAATGTCTCCATTTATGGTAACGTTCTAATGCACATACATTCTTATACTGAGCAGCAATTATATAATACACACAGACTTTAAATGAAAGGATTAGAAAAAATACAAACAAAAATAAATAAGGCATTAATCCTTATTTATTTTTGATGTTTCATCCATCAAACATTGATAATATGCTTAAATATGTATATCCTTGTCAAAATTTGTGAGTTTTAGTATATGTGCTGCCAGAGCACCAAAATTTGTGATTTAAAAAAAAAAAAAGAAGGCCTGAGCAGAAAACATTAATCCCAAAATACCATCTATGTACATATTCCCATTTATTCAGCTTCACCGTAGAGGCGTCTTCATGGGAACTCTAATTTAATATAATGTCCCCAGTTATTACGTTGCAATAAAAAAAAAAAAACTGTGAAAAATGTCTCTGTCTTGTTAGGTCTAGTTAGTCACATATTACTTTTCTCTGCTAGCTGACTGCGAAGTCTTGAAAACAGGGCCATATCTTATTTATCTTTGAACCTTGGTCCCAGTTCAGTGTCTGACATACAGGAGATAGTCAATAAATTTGTTGAAGGAATTCCCCTTTTGCAAGCTGCAGGTAAAGGCATTTTCCATTATGTTTTCCAGGGACTCATATGAAAATCTATGTAATAAATTCCTCTTAGAGTATAATGCTAGGGTGGTGGCCGGGGGTGGGGGGCGGGGCGCGCGGGTAGGCAAATATCTCTATGATGTCCTTTCTCTTTTTTCCCCCAGTTTTGTTGTGATATAATTAACATGTACCATTGTATGAGTTTCAGGTGTATGGCATAAACGTTTAACTTACATATATAATTAAATGATTACCACAATAAGTTTAGTTATATTCATCATCTCGTATAGGTACAATAAAGAAAAAAAAATTCTCCTATATTGAAAACTCTTAGGATTTACTTACTCTTTTAACAGCTCTAACATGTATTATACAGCACTGGTAACTATAGCCATCATGCTGTAAATTAGTACTAATTTACTAAATTAGTACTAAATTTAGTATTAATTTATCTTATAACTGGAATTTTGTACCTTTTGTCTAAGAACTTGTGCCTCTCTTAACATAATAAGAGCAATATAACCCATTGTGTTTCCCTTTTCTACCTGGATCCCAGGGAGCTCAAAGTATGTTTTAAGTTAAATTATAGTCATTTTCTTAGCTTACTATTTCTGATACAATGATTTCCCTCCTTAATTTCTCTTTTATCTGGCTCCTTGACTTTCATCCTTGTTTTCCATAAACTTTATTTTAAGCTGCCTCACATCCCTGTTGAAAGTAAATAGTGAGTTCAAAAATAATGAATAAAAATTAAGAATAGAAACATGTTTCCTCCCAATCATTTCTTACATATGCTACAGAAATACCCTTAAGACACTATTATGTCATATCCATGATCATTTAATGTTTCAATAGAAATGAGCAGAGTAAACAGCATGATATTGAAGAAAGACTCTACATTGAGGAAACCAGAAGTACAGGTTCAAGTTCAACCTCTGCCCCTCACTAGCTGTGTGACCTTGAACAAGACACTTAAATTCATAAGCATCAGTTTCCTCATCTTACAAATGGAGTGTACTTTAAACAGGGATTTATTGAGTCCTTACTATGTGACAGGGACAGTGTCAAACAAGTAAGACAAGATCCATACAATAAAATTAGTGCAGAGTCTAGTAAGAGAGAAAGAAAAGCAAACAGAGCATTATAGTAAAATGTGATCACCGCTACATTCGATAGGGTACAGAAAAAGCACAGAAGGAAGACATCTAAACCAGACTGGAGGCTTCCAGAGGATTTGAAAAGAGGCAGCAGTTGCGTTGATTTTTAAAGCTGATTGGGAATTAACTAGATGAAAAATGGAACAGAGGAAGGGGAAGAGGACATTCCAGGACTCATGAAGGGCGTGTGAAATCACAAAGACGCGAAGCAGCATGGTAAGAGTGGAGAACTACAAAGTGTTGGAAGATAATATAATATGTGTCCCATCTACCTCCCAGGGTGGTTTCAAGGATCAGTTGAGCGAATGTATACATTAAAACTGCTTTGTAAACTGTAAAGCACTATACACATGTTCAAATGTAAAAGATTAGTATTAGACACTCATTTTTTCTCCCTCCAAATTGGAAACATTTGCTGAAGTAAACATTGCTGATGCATTAGCTGTCAGGATGGTGTATTATATTTGGAAAACATTTACCAATCCCTGTTCAGTTTTTAAATTCCCAGTCACATGTGTTTTTTGTTTAAGAAAATACATCAAGTAATAATGGATTTATTGTTAATTGTGCAACATTGGAACTTCAAGGTTTAAATAATCTCTCTTCCATATTGTCTTTATTCTATGTTGACAGTAGAGTTTTCAGTCACTTATTTATTAATTAAAATTGATAACTGAACACTGTACCACTTTATAATGATCAAATTTTATCAGAGGAAATTCAGGATTCTTGGACAAGTGTGCCAATAAAAACAAATTCCTTTAGAGAAAAAGAAGTGTGGTTACATCCACTTAAAAGAGCTTCCCAAACAGGTCCAACAGAGCTCAGATCCAAATACTTATCTCCCTATTCAACACTTCAAGAACCAAAAACTTCCTTCTTAGGGACATTTTTCCATGATTAGAGAAATCGACAAAAAGCATCTTGGGTAGAAAAATTAGAAGGGATAACTCATGTTCAAAATTCTTGACATTCATACACTGTCACTGAAGGGTTCCAATCACTGCATTTAAAAAGTGCATTCTCTTTTTCCCTCCTTCCTATAAGTAATTCCTATAATCAGAAGATCTGAAGAAGAAAAGGATAATAAGATTTTTTTTTTCATGTTGCCGACAAGTTGCCTGGGCTTTACCTTCTCACACTTAAAACTCTCAGGAAATAATCATGTCCTGCCCCTTCTCTTTGCAAGAGAGAAGTTTCAAGTCTTGGAAGGTCTGTGTTAGTGGTGAAATCTTATATTGAGTTATGATTAATTAGCCACTCATTAGCAGTTTTGGTCATCAGGATATAATACATCACAGTGATGAACTAAGTATTATATTCATTTACCTTTTTTGTGTAAAGGAAAACCAAATCAAAGTTCCTCAAAGCTGGACAGGACCTGAAAGGTTATTCTGTATGAAATCTCATGTGATGAATGAAAAAACCTGAAGAAAGTCAACTCATTTGCTTAAGGTCAGACAGTGAATAAAGAGCACAGCTGAGATTAGGAGCTGGTGCTCTTGTCCACCAGGGCAGTACCTCTGGACACAAGGCCAACACCCACAGAAAAGACTCGGGAATTACAGTTGCTTCGGGTGAGTGGCTCCAGGAAGAAATTCACCTGCCACCACTCCAATCCCGCCATCTCAGGGGGCTGTCGAGTCCCTCCTTCCAAGGACTAGCTTGAGAGCAGCAGGGCTCAAAAGGCCTCTTGGCAGACCAGAGGGCTGGGCCACGATGTGCTTGAAGGAGGCAGCTCCTGCTTGGCAATCTCAGTGGCACTGGAGCTGTGGCAAGCCTCCCAGTTGGAGCAACAAACCCTGCTGTGCCTTGACAAGAGTGGTGGCTGAGATCCTGGACAAGCTGACTTGCTTTAGCGGCAATCTGGGAAAAAATGATTTGTTGTCGAATTCCTGTTCGTCCAGTCAGCTCCCACTCTCTTGTGAAACCGGATTTGTAGGCACATGCACTGGCCAATGAGTCAGCCCTTAAAAAGTCATTCACAATTTATGTATAAACAAGAATAGCTTTTGTTTCAGAGAATTTGAGAGGTTTTTGTAGCCTGCTTTCTTCCAGTACCATTTTTGAAGAACTGTTCCTGTCTCAAGGCGGTTCCTATAGGCCTATAAATACTTTGATGTTCAGACATCTGGAACTTATATTTGGTGTTGACTAATGAGTATTATTATTTTATTATGTATTTATATATGATCTGAAAGAAATTTGAGGTTATATGCCACATAACTCTGTATACACACTGAACAATGACAAATTCTTTTTACCCATTACACTTATGATTTATTACTTGGGCAGAAGAAGTTCTGAGTCATTCAATTGACATATAATTGTGTTTTGGAAGATAGTAATGGGATAGAGAGAATGTAAAATTGCCCTTCACATATATTGTTAAAATAATTTTTAAGTGGACAAAATGGACTCCAGAGATATTATTTTTCTCATTTTAAAAATATCAAAGGATAGCCAATATGGCAACAAACTCCAGTGCTCCTTTTGAATGAGTAAAAAAGAGTATCAGTCTTAGAAATATATGTGGGTATGTTTGAAAGGACAATAAACAATGCATAATGGATCTGACTTCAAAGAATGTCTATTGGAGAAGCAGCCCTATTTCAAAGTCAAATGCTCAATACCCAGTTTGCCATGGTACCAATAAGCCACAGGTAAACACTAAGATCAAAGAGAGAGATGGGCGTGTGAAGGGGCATGTGATGACATTACTTTCTCTACAAAGCATTTTCCCTAAGGGACAGTGGGGAAGGCACCTTGTAACAGCCTCTGTTGTATATTCAGAAACTTATTTTAGAGGAGTGTCACAGGTATTTCAGTCTGTAAGAATTGCAGCTCAAAAGCCATTAAACAAGAGGCACACTGAAGGTGGCATGCACTTGGGGAAGAGGATACTGAGCTGGAAAGGGATGAATAGTGCCTTTATAGGCCACACCGCTCCATGCCTGCTTACTTCTCCCTCCCACAAGTAACATCAGTGTAAACTGGTTTGGCACTCTGGCCCTCTGTGGAAGAACAAGCTTTCTGTGCATGCAGGCAGAGCAGTTGCCAAAAAGGCCCATTGGAGTGTTTAAAAGCTCCAACTTGCCGCAGAATCAAAGCAATTCCAGAAGCTGAAGCTGTGAACAGGATATGCCGTCAGCAGTGAGAGGAACTCTTTGCAGCTCCCCTAGAGAATCTTTAAAATTGACTTATCTGCTTTGCTGACGGTCCCCAAATTTCAATGCCTACAATGAGGGCAGTATTCATTAAAAGTCATTACCCAGAGTTCTGCTAAATCATACCAAACTGCATTTGGGAGCCTTTGCCCAGGCACTAGCTGACTCCATAGCAGGGAAAAAGTCAGAAAGACCCAGGGGATCCCATAACACAAAGAAGGAATCCTAAAAAAACACAATCACTTGCTTTTAAGAGTGTCATAAAATGAAGCTACATTTCCAGTCTACACACACACACACACACACACACACACACACACACACACACAGAGCTTTTCAACAACTTCATTTCATTGTCCATGATAAACAGATAAGAATATTGTTCAGGAACGTAAACTTGAGAAATATTAACCTTACTTTGAATAGATGCAAAAACCTGAGATGAAGGGTTGAGATTTTGGGGCTATTTCATGAAATGTTTAGATTTCATGAAAATTATCTGTCCTATATATTTTAAAATGTGTCACAATATTTTCCTTTGACTGTCTTCCAATGAATATATTTCTTGCCCAAAGGATTATGTGAGGATTAGCTGATTAGAAGTAAACAGAAACTAGATATACTGAAAGTAAACGGAACAACAGATGAGTAGCATGAACCAACCTCATTATAAACAATGGAAAATAGATAATGTCAGCCTCTGCCACTATCTTCCCTAGTAGTTCTCCAAATGTTTTCTTCCCGTGCAGTTATTCCCACCCTAGAGCCTAAGCTAGTACAGCTAAGCAGGTCAATATATCAGCTATTCTTTCCCATCACATCTCCCACTTTATTACAGTCTGATGGGACTTAAAATGAGGCCGTGCTTCCAATCTGGGTTAATAAATTTGGGTTTCTAATGAAATTATAACTAAGTTCCAATTCCCTGACTTCAGGGTACCCGTGTAACTTCATATTGTAACTTTCAGGATCCATCAATCTAGAGTAGCCTGATGCTAAAGATTGTATTTGCGTTTTACATCATCTCTTGGTGATCATACCATTTGATTCTGTGGAGCTAGAGTTACTCAACATGAGGTCTCACTCTAGTGAGACACTGGGACACTACATGATTCTGCTCAGGTTATTTTCACAGGACTGTATATGAGTCTAGTTCCCCTAAATTTGAGGAGCTATTTTGCTGCTCCCCAGCTTCATTCCTAAATGGTGGACACTGTCTGGATTCCCAGATCTTGGATGACCCATATGAGATATTCCAATACTAACTGCTTCCAGAAATATCCCTGGGATCCTGGACCTCAGAGGTATTCTTCCAGAACTGCTCACTGACCTCTCTAAAGCCAGTCATGTGACTGGTTTACCTTCAGCCCTGGAGAATGTGTCTTTGCCTAAGCCTGGCCCCTTTCCATTCTCCATTAACTGGTGTCACTAAGTTTGACCCAAATAATGCATTAGGTCTGAGCCATCCTGAGATGTGATGGTGAACTACCAATGATAAAGGAAATAAGGCTTCTTTACAATTATTTTTAATGCTCTCACTTCATTGCCAATAAAATGATGATCAGCATGACAGTCAATCAGAAACTGCTCAAAAATGAATCCTTACTTTCAAAAAAGAAAGAAAAAAATTTTATGCAACAACTCAGTTTGAGAACCTATTTCAAACAAAGAAGAATTGTAGAGAAACAGAAAAAAGCAGACCTACTTTCTGACCCAGAGTAGTGAGAAGATGCATTCATTTATCCATTCATTAAATATTTATTGAGTACCTACTCTGTGCCAGATCTTAGGTGCTACAGATAGAGAAATAAAACATTCAAATGCTTGCTCTCACGAAGCTCACATTCTGAAAACCACTAACTATATGATCCTAAGTCATTTCACCTTTCTGAGATACATTTTCCTCATCCACAAAGTAAGAATTTTGGTCTAATAGGAAAGACGTTTCTTTCAACTCTAACACTGTGGTTCTCTAAAAATGCTAAGTAAATATAGGCAGACCATATGTCGCCAACATAAAAGCACCTTCCTGAATGTGTGTCAAAGAAATATGGTAGATAAAATTCAACTCCAATAATATTCACTGAGCACCTACTGAATTACAAATACAAAGATGAATGAATTACACACTCACGTCCCCTTAGTATGGAAGGCAGGCATAGAAAATGAATTATCTTTAACAAATTGGTTCTTGACAAATTAAACTTCTTAATTATTATCAATTTATGCAATATACAAAAATACAAAAAAAAAAAGACAATATAAAAATCAACAGAAATCTAACCAATCACAGACTGTCATACTTAACAAGTTGGTGAACCTTCTTCCAGGCATTCCTCTATGCAGGTACACAGAAATTCCATGTATTTTATATAAATCGGAAAGATTTTTTTTTTACAAAATAAATAAGACATCTCCATAAACTCAATCAAAACTTTTTTCCTATCTTCCTCACTTGCTAATTGCTCCATCATTTCACCCAATTACCATATCTTTGAAACCTCATAAGTTGCATGATTCTCCCTGTGCTCACATTTAGATTTTCTGCATGTGAAGAAATTTTCAAATCAGTCTTCCACTTTTCATTCCTATTTGCTATTAGTTTAATCTTTCTTTTCCTCTCGCTTAAACATTCTATTAGCCTCCTAACTAGTTTCCCCACATCTTCTAATTATGTACCATTGCTATATTAAATCCTTTCATTAGATTTATTGAGGTGACATTGGTTAATATAATTTTATTAGGTTCAAGTATACAATTGAATAATGCATTATATGTGTATTGCATAGTGTGGTCACCACCCAAAGTTAAATTCCCTTATGTTTCCACATATTTGACCCCGTGCACCCTTATCTACCTCCCTCTTCCCTCTCCCCTCTTCCCTCTGGTAACCACTACACTGTTGTCTAGTTTCTGAGTCTCTGTTAGTCTTGCTTGTCTGTTGCTCTCAATTTTATATCCCACATATGAGTGAAATCATACGGTTCTCAACTTTTTCTGTCTGATTTAATTCGCTTATTAGCATGGTAATCCCAAGACCCATCCATGTTGTCAAAATGGCAGTATTTTATATTTTGGAAAATACAGATATTTTTAAATACTGCCTTTTCCTTAAAAACATGTGTCAGGGATCTCTTCTCTTAGCAATAACTATGGACTTATATCATCATTTTTATTGCTGTAAAATAAAATCGTCCCTTATATGTCCATATTATAGTATGCTCAGCCAACTTTCTGTTGATGCGCATTATATCCTATTTTTCTACTTTAACAGGAATATCCTAACATGTACTTTTTTTGCCCCTGTGTCAATATTTCCTTCAAATAAATAAGAACACGGACCTCAATTTATATTTACATTTTATATTTTGAAACAGAAAGCCAAGCTACACTCAAAGGTTTATGCCAATTCACAGTTCTGGCAACCACATAGGAAATTATTCACCCACTTATTATCTTTGAGTTTTTTACCTTTTTCTCTGAACCTGTTTAATCTTTGCCATTCTGATAAGTGAGTTTTGTTTTCATTAACTTTCCTTTGACTATCAGTGAGGTTGAAAACCTTCATATATGTGCATTGGCTATTAATATATCATTATTTGTGAATTGTTCATATTCTTTGCCGTTTCTTTTTCAATTGTCTAATTTTTTTGTCATGCATTGGTTAATAGTTCTTTTGTATATTAGAACTATTATCCCATGTGCTAGCTATAGGCACTGCAGGTATTTTCCCGGTGTGAAATTTCAACCTTTTATGACTGTTTTCAGCCACATAAAAGGTTTTTTTTTTAATCATTAAAATTTCCAAATATACACAAAAATGGGAGAATAGAGAAAAAAAAGAGGTAAGTATAAATGAACTCCATGTGCCCATCACCCCGCTTCAACAGTTAATTCACAATCTTGTTTCAGTTTTCAATCCCTCTTCCTTCAACCCTGTATTCTTTTGTAGCAAATTCCAGATGTTATTATTTTATCTACAAATACTTCGGTATGTATTTCTAAAAGATAAAGGTTTTCAGATGTTTTTTAACATCATCAAATTTATATTTTTCATTTATGGGTTATGGTTTTTGTGATATACTCAAGTCATTCTCAGGGCCAAATTATTTTTAATGTATTATTTACTCAGGTATTATTATTGTTCTGTATTTAACATTTAATTATTTGATCAATTTCAAAATTACTCTGGGACAAGAAACAAGATAGGGGCACAACACTGTATCCCTATCTCCTAACATTATTTACCTAAAATTTCCTCCAACTAACATAAAACTTCTTTTATCATATACAAAATTTTTCACATACCTATAACTGCTTCTGTACTGATTCCTCAATATATTGACTGCTTTCTCTATCAGTAGAAACACATTGTTTTAATTTTTGTCACTCTCTAAAATTTTAACAACTGGTAGAAAGTTTTCCTCATTAGATCTTTCTCCTAATTTTCTACTTATTACATCTTTATTTCATCAAAATTAATTTTTATAATAATTTTACTCTGTTCTCCATAATCCTGCTGAGATTTTAATTGGTAATTCACTGGTCATATAGGTTAATTTAAGGAAATTGGTATTTTCTACAGCTGAATTTTTCTAACCAGAAATAAGTGTCCCTCTTCACTTATTCAAATCTTCCTTTGTCAATCAGTAGTATTCACCAGGTTTCTTCATACAGATCCTATAACTTTCTTTACAAGTTAGCTTGTTCATGCTTTTTTCCTAATATTATCAACCAAATGTTTGTTCTAGAAAATCTTTAAATTATTTATATATAAAGAGATCAGTTTTATATATATGCATATCTATATATAAATGTATATATGAGTTTATTATATAATTATATAATATGTAATACATAGATTTATACATAACATGTATAATTATGTATAATATATATGCTGCATGTTATAATATATACTATAAATATATTTATATAAATGTGATATATATACAAATATAACATTTGTATAACATTACTATAACATAATTATATATTTACACAAAATATTTATATAATATATATAACATATAGATATTTTACAGTTCGTCACCATCCCAACTAAAACTACTTGCAATTTTTCATCTCTTTCCCTTTGTGATATTCTTGTCATTAACAAGGAAGAGACAAGGAAGGGTTCAGGGTATTGTCAAGAAGGCAGACGACAGATGGACCAGGGAGCGGCACTGTCAGCTACAATCTTGGGGGCACAGAATACGGTCAGAAGAGTTATCTCTGGCACCCCAAGAGGCAGAGAGCCAGAAAATTGTAGGTCAAGGTGTGCCTACAACACACATTATTCATGAGAAAACAAAGAAGACGATTCAAAAAGCTTCTCATCATTCGTTCCTTCTTTAAAAATGCCAACAGTTGAGGGCAGCACTGGAAAAGCTGAAGGAGCCTTGACAGCCTGAGAGAGAGCAAAGGCGGAATGGCCCGAGAGCTCTTTCCAGGCTTCATGAATAAATCAGTCCCATGGGCGAAGCCCCTAGTGAAACAGGACTTCACTACACCCCACTGTGTTGAGGTGACATTCCTGTCTCAGAGCTGGAACAGACTTTAGCGTATCTCATTCAAATTCCTCAATTTTCAGAGGAGGGGAAATGAGGCTCAGAGACTTGTTCATGGTCACAAGGCTAGTCAGTGGCAGACGCAAGCTATTCTGCATCTAGACTACTCTGGGCCTCCTGATATCAAGTCCGGAGTTCTGTTCTTTCTATCATGCTGCTCCGAGGAATTTAAATCTGTTCTGGGTTTTGTTTTGTTTTTGTTTGTTTGTTTTGTTAATATCTAGCTGTCGAGTAAAAAAAATTCTGAGATATTCTAAATGAAAATTACAGCAACCAAAGAGTAAGAGAAAGAGACAGACACGTAGCCTATTAATAATAGCTGTAGAATACTGCTCATATTCCTGCATCTCTGTTGGAATTTAGGGTTAATTTCCAGGTATCTAAAACAGAGAATAGTCAGTTGATTGAGAATGAGATAAATGGTATTTCACAGCAAAATGTTAATTTTTTAAAAAAAAAGTCATCCATTGATCAGATATGTTAAGAAGTCCCTTTACTGCATATGCACATTCAAAACAGCAATTAATCAGATCCAGGGAATAAACAATAATAACAGTAAAAATAAATAACAGTAACAATAAATGGTCCCTAAATATCATGAATTTATAGTAATACTCCTACACTTTAGACAAGCCTCTCAGAATGTATTAATTGTAGTTTATAAACAGTTCTAAAAATTTCACCAGCCTATCCACCTCACATCAGAAAAAAAATGATAGAGGTCAGAGTGGAGAGAAAAATAAGAAATGACAGACAAGTAAAACTTCAAAGATGATAAATTCTGTTGGTAAATAGCATATGAAAAAACTCAAAAATTAAAGGGTCTGAGTGCAAAGAGGCCCTCACATACAACTGTGAAGGCCTTACTGTTCTATAATATTGCATAATATTCATAGTGAAAAGCCTGAGGCATGATAAGAAATCAACTGCATTTACTATATTCTCTTTAAGGAAGCATGGAATTAATTCGTTTTTGATTATTTTCCATCAAACAATTTCATTAAAATTATTTTTCACTTTAAATTTAGGCATCTTTGTAAAACTCTAAACGTTCATTTCTTAATTCAGATAAATAAGTTCAATATTAATCAGTGTTTAAAAATTATACTCAACCGGAATAAGATTTTAAGTAATACAAACTCTTAGATATATTTCATATTAACTTATAAATAGCTAAAAATAACATTTATTCCAACACTGATTCTGTTGCATCATCCCAGTAAAATTTATTTGATCACAAAAATTCTTTTGTCAGGGAGCATCTCAGAAATTGATCTTCCTTTGAACATGCAAAAGAAATGCTACCCTGGTGCTCTATAAACTTTACAACATCATATAGAATTTCACAACCATCCCTAACTCAAAAACAGGATTCAGATTACAAATACATTCCATGTAGTTTGAAATCACAAAAACAAGATGAAGAACCGGTTCAACCCATTGAACATAAAATATGTTCTAGAGAGAAAAGAGCTAGAATTCTGCCAATGAAATATTCTTCCCCGCCTTTGCCCATATTAAATTAAGATTCCTGATGTAAAGTGAATAGTGGGTTAGTCAATTCAGGCTACTGAGTTTCTGATCACCAACAAGGAGGTGCAGGCAGCATGATATCTTAAAGATATACATTTCTGCTTTTTTTTTTTTAGTGGATCAGATTATCAGTTTTAAAGATCATCCTTACAGGCCTGATTTCCAGCTCTTATTTGCTCCTGTGGACATCAAACAAAGGCTCTGAGTACTCCTTTTTTATATTGTGGAGTTATGATCTAAGCCCATAAAATATTTCTATAGGCTCATGAGCCCATGATGACATGAATGTAAAAACAATAGTTGGCCAGTTCTAAAGATCTCTGTCAACTCTTAGGCTATTTCTCATTAAGTCTTGGCTGGAGTGGCCACTGAGACCTTTCATGACCTGACTCATCTTACTAAATTCATCCATTCACTCAACAGATATTTTTGAAGGCCAACTATGAATCAGGCACAGCAGAATACCAGTCAACCAAACAGGAAACAAATCAGAGCCACTCGCAGTTCTTGCGGAATAACCCAACACCCTCGCGCTACTGTGTATGCAGTACCCAATATACCAAAGCACTCGGCGGTCAGATACAAATCTGCTGAGGGGAATGGAACGAAACAGAAAGGCTGCAGTGTGAAGTATGCATATGATGTGACTTCCTTCTGATCTCAAATCCACTGATGCCCTATGGCTCGATTTAGAAGCATTTATGCTCATAAGAGATATGGAAGATATAAATGAAACCAGCTTTCTGTCCCAAAACTCAACTCCTGACTTCTTTTGAAGTCTACTATCGCAAACACTACTGAAATTCATTCACTTGTACCTAAAAACAGTCCTACTTTGGGATGAAATATATTAAGAAGTTATTGGGTTTTGTTTTTGTTTTCCCAAGAAAGCATCAAAAAAAAAAAGTTTAACATGAATTCTGTGTGGATGCTGACTTTTGTTAAACTATTGCCTTTGCTTGAGGTTGTCATACAGAATTTTAGAGCTGGAACAGATCTTTGATATAACCCATTATGGTGGTGTTAGACTATTAAGCAAAGGACCCTGTAGCCACTATGGGATGGAGAAAGGTGAGACACTGAACCTCAGAGCCACTCTGCTTTAGTATTTGATTTGCTTAGCTTATGATACCAAGAACATTTATTTAAAGAAAGGGGCCTCTAAGTATTTTGCTTTAAGTCTGAAATCACTGAATTCTTCCAAATCCCTGTGTTATGACAAAGATACTGAAACTCAAGAGAGAAACATGACCTGCCAAATATCCCACAGTGGGTAGGTGATAGTAACAGGTAACAAATCAGTATCTCCCCATTCCTTATTCAAGAATAGCCCAATAGGCCTACTGGTAAGGTGTTTAACACCCAGGGTCCTAAGTTATGACAGTACTTCAAGAGACTGTGGCATGATAGAATTTCTGTCCCTTTCAGGATCTTTGCCATTCTCTGCAGTTTCCTTTCAATGTCCCTTATGTAGAAAAAGGAAATAAAAACTGTCTTATATAAGAAGGAAAATATTCAGGAGAGAACACTATAGCTGTCTATACAAAAAGGAAGGACCAGTGGGCCAATGTAAAAGAGACTCGAAATCAAGTCCTTGTTTCTGTTTACCAGTCCATTGAGAATTATCGATGCCTCCACTTTACCCTTTACAGGAATCG
Organism: Eonycteris spelaea; assembly: GCA_003508835.1. Taxonomy (NCBI): domain Eukaryota; kingdom Metazoa; phylum Chordata; class Mammalia; order Chiroptera; family Pteropodidae; genus Eonycteris; species Eonycteris spelaea. The sequence goes on along the minus strand of PUFA01000030.1, from coordinate 3,116,121 downwards.
TATCTGGGAATGGACTATTATTCTCTGGTTCCAGCCTCAAAGCCTTAGTCATCCCAGTCATTCACGTAATGTTGTGTCTATATCTGGGTCCTTGTATCTTGGAAACATCCTGACTTTGTGCATCTGTCAACCTGCTTTAACCATGATCTTATTCTATCTCTCCCCTCTGGGTTTTTGATCCACCCATTTATGGCTTTAGTTTAATATTAATTTTCAATTTGTCTTAGTCAGCAAAAGAAAAATGAATACTGCCTTAGTCAAGTGTGCAGTGCCCAATTTTCCAAGGCAACCACGTCCAATTTGTACCTAGAACCCTGTAACTTTACTGCCTTGTTTCCCAAAGGTAATAACAGTGGTTAAGAGGGTGGCTCCGGAGTCACACCGCCTGAGTTCAACTACTGGCTCTGCCAATAACAAGCTGTGTGATCTTGAGCAAATCACTTAACATCTCTATGCTTCTGGAGATAATAATAATAGTACTGACTTCTTCATAGGGTTTTTGAAGGCTTAAATGAGATAACACATGTAAGGTGCTTAGAATAGTGACTAGTGCACAGTAAGTACTCAATAAATGTTGACTTTTATCAATTTTATGCTATTGTGTGGATCATGGGAGTAAACTCTTCTTGATTCAAGTTTCAGTAAGGAATGTGTAGCCATCTTTTTTTCTCTGGTTGACAGTCGACATAACATCCTCAGGCCTCCCTGAACAACCAGCTGTAGAGCCATAGCTTGTATTCTGTGGTTGTTAACTACCTCTCTCCCTTCTAATTCTGTCATCTTATCTTTCTCCATTATTATCATCTTCATCTTCAGCAACATCAGCAATGAGTACAGTGGAGAAAACTAAAGTCAGAAAGTTCAATTCACCAAAAATTCAATGAGAAGCCATAATGCAACAACAGGCAGCAGGTCAAACCCTGGGACAAAGGTGAGAGTGAGATGCACATACTGCCTAGAGAGAACCATCATCTAGAACAGCTGTCCCTAAGCTTTTTGGCACGAGGAACAGGTGCTCCTGTGGAATCCAATGCCTGATGCTCTGAGGTGGAGCTGAGGTGGTGATGTTAGCACTGCAGAGCCGCTGAAAATATAGATGAGGCTTCTCTCACTCACTCACTGCTCACCACCTGCTGTGCAGCCTGGTTCCTAACAGGCCATAGACCAGTACCAGTTTGTGGCCCAGGGGTTGGGGACCCCGACTAGATAGTAGAGGAGACATAGTATAGGTTCATTAATCCTGATGCATGATTGCTCATCTCCATAGAGACCCACAATCATCAGTGATTTCCACCATGCTGTCTGAGCCCAGGGGTGAGGATTAGAGGTCAGTTGCACAGAGGTGTGTCTAATTTCAACCTGTCAGCTGAGGTCCCATAGATGGTGACAGTTTCATAAACGCTACATCGGGATTCCAGGAAAGCAAGAGTCCTGAGGTGCTGTGCACCAAGGACCAGATAACTGGCCTTGAACTACCCAAAAGACACAGCCAGACAATAGGACCCCTTCTCCAGGGCCTCTGTGCATCTTGCTCAGCATGGGCCACACTGGAAACCTGGGTCTGACTGGAAGGTCTGCATGTAGGACTGTGGGCCACGGCCAAATTCCTAAGAAGTAAGGCAAGACTGTGGCTGAGACCAAACCCCTGCCAGTGGAATCCAAAGGCCAGTGGTTGAAAAAATGCTTTCTTAGCCTATTCATAAAGGTGCCAAAGTACCGTTATCAGCATCAGCATCTTTCCTACAACTTATGATTCACTTACTTAAGGTGGACCCTATATTCAAAGACATGCTTCATACATAGAAAACAATGAGATGGGTATTGTTTCCTTCATTTTATAGATGAGAAGACTGAGCCTCTGGGAGTTTAGGTAAACTGTCCAAGAACACACAGCTATTAAACAGCAACCCAGTCTCTCCAAGGGATGAAGATGGTTAACTGATTATACACACCCACAGCATCCCCTATAGCTGGCATAAAGTTGGTAGTTGAGACAAAGTAATTTATTTAACTGCTTTTCTTGCAATTCTACTTTGTTTACATTTACATTATATTATACTGAAAATTGTGCATTGTTTCTTTTGTGTAGCTATAAGAAGCACTATGTGGCAAATCATTAATCAGCTATTTATCTGCCTTGAAATATCTTCTCTTTGCTCTAAGAGATCAAAAAAAAATTTTTTTTCACTTCTACCTGTAAAGGAAATTTATTCAAAATTAGTTCCACTAGATAATGTTATGGTCTCCGGACTAGAAATAAATAGCTGTCAAAAATTTGCAGATCCAGCATGATGTTTCACTGCAGTTATCAAATGTCAGCACTGGGTCCAATCTGGCCTCCATTCTTTTCTCTTTAGAGAAGTGCACAGGTGATTGGTCTCACTGAGATTATGTCTTATACTGAGTATACTGTACCTTGTTGCATTAATCATTACATAGCTATCGGGAGTGAAAATAACCAATTTCCTTAAGAAAAGGTTCTGGTAAGACAAGAGATGCTCTATTCACCACTTTTCATTTGTCTTGGCTAATAGTAACAGCAAGAATAATAAGACCTTCAATTTAGACAGTTCCTTTCTTACAAGAAGTTCAAAGCTCTGGTATGTCTACTACGTCAAGAGAACAGACAGATGAGTAGTGAACTTGGCAAGAAGAAACAGATGTCATTGTGCCAAATTAAAACACAAAAACGAGACCATAAACTCATTGAATTGTACAATGTAAATATGGGCAACTAATTATCAATTATAGTTCACTAAAGCTGAGGAGAAAAAAGTGAGACCATAATTTATTTATTTGATGAATGTTTTATCTTTCTTAGGATGGATGCACTTTAGTATAAGAAATTTTTATCTATATATAAATATATACATATGAATATTATATATATTATAGAGAGAGATATATAGATATAAGCATAGATATAGATAATTTAGATGCAGGCTGTTTATGAATCTTGGCTCTGCCATAAACAAATTTAAGCAAACTTAAGCAAATTTCAATCTTGCTAAATCTCAGGGTTCTCCCCTGTGACAAAGAAATAGTGACTGTCTCATATGATTATTGTTAAGATAAAAAAAGAAGTAAGGCACTTCAGAAACAATGAAATTTTTATAAAATAAATATTAAATTATTGTTTTCTCATGAGGCTAGTAGAAAAATTTCAAGCAAACTAGCTGGCATAGATGTTCATCATCTTCCACAATCCATGCTCAACTTTTCATTCTCCAGTCCCTTCCCTGGTGTCTGGCACCCTCTGGAATGCTCATCGATGTTTGTTGAAGTGGTATGGATTAAATCAAATTGAACTGATACTCTTTTATACAGATTCATAAAAACAATAGATACGGAAATCTGATGTCCCATGCAAGAAAAGAGAAAGTAGCCCCAAACTAATTCAAGAACAAGAATTCTGAAGGCTAAGATTAAGGAAATCAAAAGAACCAATGCTTTTATATGTAGTTAAGTGAGAATTTAAATTTTTTCTCAGATATAATTTATCATCCAAGAAAGAACTATGACATCTAAATAAACCAAAGTTGGTATTTATATTTCCAATCTCAAATAATTTCATGTACTATTAAAGGTAACTATCATCTCTTTGGAAAAAAAATAGTTTTGAAATAGGATTTCAACAGGGATAAAAGAAAAAGGGCTCTCGTATCTCTTATCTAATTTGATGCTCATAACAGTCCCCCATTTTACAGATAAGGAAACAATCTTAGACCGACTATGTGACTAACTCCTAAGTGATGAAGTTAGGATCAGTTCTTCATTGGCTGAAAGAGACAACCACTCTAGTAATAAAAAATACCATGAAAGGACACTCAACTCAAAGCACTGGAAGGGACTAAATAAATGAGGAACAGGTTGATGTGACTCTATATGCAAAAGGAGAGTGGCTTCGCTATCATTGCCAACAAAAACTGAACAGCACAGTCACTCTTTGAAGTTGAGCTAGTCAATGCTTAGGAGGAAGTCTGGGTGTGGGGTTTGATGACTGTGGTTGGTGGTGGTGGCGGGTTGCATTTTTTTTCTTTTTGGTTTCTTTTTTTGTTTTGTTTTGGTTTTGGTTTTGTTTATGGTTTGGATTTTTATTTCCTATAATTGAATTAACAACTATTTGACGAACTAACCAAATTAACTCTTTTGCCCTCAAAAAGACATAACCTAAAAATACAAAAGACAGAAACAGAATAAGGAATAATGGCATTAATATAAAATATTAAAAATGGACATTAAAAATAGAGAGTAACAGGGAAACAATAAGGGAAATGGAGCATACACGCTGCGCTTAAAACAACTGTGCTCCTAGAAAGCTGAAAAAGGACGTTTTAAATATTTCATCTTTTACTTTTTTACTTAATTGTTTCTATATCTTCTCCTGGAAAATAATGTGACAAAATGGAAAATAAATTTTAAATAATCACCCAAGAGCCTAATATAAATTTATTCTTTGTTTTACATTTAAGCTGTTCCAAACTACTTTCGGACAGATTTCATATACTCTTTCCAAGTCCTTTAAGAAGGGAGTAACTGCTTTCTGATTTATCTTACTATAAAGGCAGACTTCCACTCAATGGGTTTGTTAGAATGAAATCTGGGCTGGCAGCAAATCTCTCCTGGGCTTCCCTCTGGCTTCTTGTACATTTCTCTGTGTAATGTCACCCAAAGATCCAGACAGAGGAAAATGGCTCTCTCTTTCAAAGAAGCATTTATAAAAGTAAACGTACCACACAGACTGTTATCCAAGGCTCATTAACAACTTTCTTACAAAAGATGTAAAATTTTCTTTTAATGAAGTGCCGTATGTAATTTTTATTTTCATATGACCTTACGACAATCCTGTGAGCAGGTATTAGTATTCCCATTTGACAGCAGGGAAAACGGAGACTGAAAAAAGTTAAGCAACTAAGCCACGATCAGAGAGCAAACAAGTGTTGGAATTGGGGTGTAAACTTAAGTCTGCCAAGTTCCGAAGCCTTTTTGGATGCAGCGACTGCTCTGGAAGCAAAGAGCACAAAGTCATGCTGCTGTCAGCTGAAGTCAGGCCATCAGGAGCTAAAGTCTGACCATCGCTGGGTGACAGTTTCACTGGAATTGGACTTGATCCTAGGAGAGAGCTTAGTGAATCCTGAAGAATGGTGGATTGACACGTACCTCAGACTAGTCATCTACTTTGTTAATCACATTTCCAGCATCACTTTAATGCCACTTCACTCTCCAGTCTATTTATACCTTCAGTTTTTATATCGAGAAGCTAAACCAAAATATGCTGTATCATCTTGCTGGGAGACAGTACAGAATTGCAAAAAGAACATAAATTTAGGGGGAGCTTAGAAAGCCCTGAGCCCCAGCCTCAGCTCTGTACTAACTCTGTGGAAAGCGATGAAAATAACAACAGTAGCTAGGTGTGAGCACGGTGCTGGGGCTTTACTTACGCTAGTTCATTTCATCTTCAGCTCCTCCATGGTGTATTTATAGTCTCCTCACATAACAGTCCAGGAAACCGAGGTCCAGCGAGCTTCCAGAGTTTGAATCCAGGCTCAATCACTCATTACCCTACATGACCCTGGGCAAGTTACTTAATCCTCTAAAGTCTCAGTTTTCCATCTACACCAAATTCAAGGAACTATTATAAAAATAGAGTATAAACTTCCCATGCAAAGCCTGCTTGTCTTATTCAGTTTGATCTCTCCTCTCAACATCTAACAGAGTAACTTGAAATAGTACAAAGTCGGTTACGGTTTAATTGAGTTCGCTTGATGCACAGGTGAAATGGTGTTGAAATGATATGAAAGAAACATTTGTGGATTAAATCTTTAGGAAGCTGGAGAGCTAGCTGGTCAGGCCTCTTAAAGGAGGAGCCATACAGACTGTGGGTCTCATTTCTCTGCCCTTGCCCTTCTTATCTAAGAGCTGAATTTTAATTATGGACTGTGGGAGATGGGAGAGAGGAGAGGAAGAGGATCCCTCCCCACCATCACCACTCCCCACTATTAGCTAAAGTGTAAAGTCCCTCCATGGTATGGCTATAATACGCTTTCTCTACCTCATGTAGTATCAGGCCTTCATTCAATAACTAACGTATCATCTATTCCGGACCAATTGCTTCTTATGCCGCAAAAACACCTTCATCTTTCAGACTTCTGTGGATTCTGTCCCACCCACCTAGAATATCATCCCACCACCCCTTCTTGTCAATCTTCCAGATCCTCCTAGGCAGAGCTCAAACGGCATTTCTTTTCATGATTTTTTTCTGGATTTTAACACAGCTAATTGGGTTAACCCAATACAGTCAGCCTGATGTTAGTGTGGATGTAAAAGTATGTCACACACACACACACACACACCAGGAAAGTAACTTTCTCTTATTTCTCTCTGTACTCACAACTACCACAGAGCCTGCCTGGTTCAGGATACTTTTTATAGCTGAATGAAATAAAACGGTGTGTGATCAGAACCCCTTATCCTTAACCTCTGCAGTGAACCATAAATCACATTATGTGTTCCCTGAGGGATTACCTTTATGTTCCCCATCACCTACAACCTCCGCTTTAAATATTAACAAACTCAACATGGCAATAGGAACTGGATTGGGATAGAACTGTTTTAATAGTGAAAATAGGAAGATTACTGATGAATCACTCTCCTTAGTCACCAAAGGGCCAAAGCCTAGGATACACTGAGAGGGAACTATGCCCTTAACCACATCTGAAATGGAGAATGTCAACTGGGCTCTCCACCCGCCATCCCTTTCCATGATTCTTGGGCCAGCTTTCACTGGAAATATCATGGGGCTGTTTTCCATCGACACCAAGGTGGATCATGGTCACAACAGGCCATAATAACTAAAAGGCAAGCAGTGAGGTTGCATCACCAGATCCTGAAATCACAGTCCTACTGTCAGCTCCATTCTACCAGGGCTTCTGTGGCCTGTCTAGAAAGTACCAGATGCTCTGAAGGCAGAGTCTTAACCATCAACAGTACTGTGTATCTAATCTATCCCTTTCCCTTCTCCCTGCAACAAAGAGCAAAGAAACCCTAAAATTAAGAAAAAGTAATTGGTCAACTTCCATGAATCATTCCGCATTTATGGAAGGCCTGTTGTATGCCAGGAGTTAGACACATAGGGATACCACGGTAAGCAAACACAAGCACATCCCATAGTGTCATGGTAGAGAGCAGAGTGGTGATGAATGTGGGCTGTGGAGCCAAACCATCTGTCTGGTCTGATGACCAACTCTGCCACCTGTAAGTCAGGTGACTTTGAATAAATGGCTTACTATGCCTCAATTTTCTCATCTATAAAATGGAAATGATAATAATGGTGTCTACCTCATAGGTTTATTTTAAATATTATATAATATCTGTAAAGGCCCTGGCATATAGCAAACTCTCAGTAACTTTTAGCCCTTTGTGCTTTAATTTAGTGAGAGCCACTAACATCAACCTTGCGAAGTGAAACTGTATTTTTAAGAAAGCTGAAGGGAAAAATAAACTGTGGAGAAGACCCCTCCCCATACTCTCACATTCTCCTTCCCTCCAACTTTAGCCCCAGTCTGTCAGCCCAGCAGCAGAGAAGACTGGTCAAAGAGAAGCTTGCACTCAGAGCAGATGCTGTGAGGCATGAATGTTTACATGACACCAGAAGGGGTTGGGGGCTTCAAATTTCCAAGGGAAGAGCTGCCATGGGAAAAGAAGATGGCAAGGAGATGGGCTTTAGGAAAAGAGGTGTTCAAAGCACTATAGGAAGGAGGAGGACAGAACACATTAGGAAGGACAGAGCACCCACAGGGCATTCAAAGGGCAGACCAACCCTGGGAGTCCCCAAGGAATGTGTCGCTGGTCTAGAGAGGCATCTCCACACTCCGCTACCCCACTGGGCTGTTTTCTACCTAGGACTCTGGGTGGTTTGGATTTATCACTGAAACTGTGTACCAAAACTGGTAATCAAAATGCATCAGCTGTGAAATCTGTCGGGCCCAGTGCAAAATGAAAATGTAAGGCCCCTTGTTCGAAAACTAAGAATTTCAGGAAAGCAACAGCAAAGCACTAACCCGAACACAGGGGACCGTTTTGAGTACAGTCCATATTTCTTAATCCTTGAGTGGGTTCCTGAGAAAGACCTTCCAGATCCAACAATACTAAATTAAGTGGGGTCAATACAAAATCCTGCTGCTAGGTGAGTAACCGCGCTGATAAACGAAACTGAGCTGCTACATGGAAAAAGGTCAAAGTGTGAGAGGTTGGCTGACATGATGCTTGGAATAAGACAAAGGCCTGATAAGACTGCCATACTAAGCTAAGGGTACCACTTGCTGGCTATATCAACAGAAATATAATGGCCAGGACAAGGAAGATGACATTCCATTCTATGTCAGCGGTGGGGGTGGGATGCAGGGGAAGGATGTCCTATGTTTTAAGCCCTTTACTGCAAATGAGAAATGTAATGAAGTGAAGGAGGGTGGTAGGTCAGGATGGGGAAAGACCTCAAAATGGCACCACTTGAGGAACAGCTGAGGGAGGAAGGAGTTCTTCGCCTGAAGGAGAGCAGAGACAAGTGAGCCCTGGACGTGTCTGAAAGGCCGTCATGGAGGAGCTGGATGCGGCACACTCGGTGTGGCTCCAGAAATCAAGGGACCTGGGTGGGCGGAAAAGAGGGAGGCTGAAGAGGCCGCTGTTCCTGGAAGGGCGGCAATGAGCGCCTGTACCTGCTACTGCAAAGTGGGAGTTCTGCTGGGTGGGACCCCTGGGTCCTCTTCCAAGTCCAAGGACTCCTGGGAATCAAACACATCAAAAGCTGGTGGGTGTCTTGAATCTTGAGATGATATATTTCACAACCAAAATCAACAGATATCAAAGATTTCCTAACTCCAAGGACGGTGAGGGGGAGGGAAGCACCGGCATCTACAAAGAGTTAACTGGAAGAACACAGGTTGGACACTTTACAAATACCTTCCTGAGTGAAGAGGCTCCCGAGACACTGCTGCAGGCACATGATAGGTACTAGCTAGGACTAGGGCCAGGACACATTTTTGGCATAACACCGAGTAAGTAAGTCATCCTTTTTACAATCATATAGTGCTTTTGTCAAGCCAGCCTGATTTCTCGTTTGTTTTCTTTGGACTACTCCACCCTGCTGTGGGAAAATTAACTCTTTGGCACGTCCACAGGTATACAACCATCCACCCCCGGCAACACATCCTCAAAAACCCACTAAGGCTACCAGGTTAAAAAAAAAAAAATGTCTTCAAGTCCAATTAGAGTCTAATGAGCTGTGCTAATTGAGATTATTCTTGCAAATTGGTTAAAATCCTAATGAGTTGGCCTTAAATGGGACCTCCAGTCAATGTTTACCCTGGCTCTGCCCCAGCAAATTTGTAAGACAAATGCAATATCTCTGTCCTTGCCAACCTCATTGAAAATGGGGGATAACGTTACTGGACGCCAGATAGTCACAAGCATTAACCATCGTTTTAGGCAGCTAAAACACTGTAAGTTACTGATATAAAAACTGATGTGGCACACAATGGGTGCCTTCTAGGGAAAAAGCATCCACCACGTACCAAGTGCTGAATGAGGGGCATCTAGAACTCAGGGCAAACACAGATAAATACTTACCTGACTTGATCAGAATTTCCAAAGTCAATATGTATGTGTTGAAGGGGGGCAGGGGGGAGGGGTGCGGGGAGGCAGGGGTAGAATTGTTCAATTATTCCTCTCATTCAGATACTGAAATCTTTACAACAAGACTTGAGAGCCATTCACTCCCGATCACTAGCTATAATAATCCCTACAAAAGATTTTTTAATGTAGGACTTCATAAAACAATGAAAAGATTATGTAAGACTGTTGGAGTGAACACTATAGACAGTTTATTAATTAATTTGATTATGAAATGTGCATATATGTTTTTATCTAGTGTTAGCCTCCAGTGGAGGAAATATAAGAGCATCGTTGAATGATGGCCTTTGGAGTCACAGACAAAAAATTAGCTAAGTATCTACTCCTGTATCCTCTAAACCCACAGCGGACACATGGTAACAGGCTTCACGTGATTCTTCTGAACTCTGCCACTTAGACTGAATTCTACGGGAGGAAAACAACGCTCTCCAGAGGAGTCTGTTATTTTCCTGGAGGTTCGGCCTCCTCCTCTCATGCAGCAGAGAAGCAAGGAATCAGGCTAGTGTCAGCTAAATCAGAGCTACAATCGCCCAGCCTGGCTGGGGTTGTCCGGTCGCTTCCTTCAGCCTGTGCACCCATTATGTTTTTCTCCTCCTTCAGGATTTTTGCTGAAAATTCCAAGGGAACTGGAAGAATCGCATTTAACATCCTGTCACATAGAATTATGTCCCTCTTATTAGTCAGAGGTCTTAGCTGAAACCAAGTGAATCCCTCCATTGAATTTAAGCCAAAAAGAGATTTATTGAAATAAGATGCAGAATCTCTGGGGAAAGCCTGAGATTACCGTTTGGAGTCTACACCGTCGAGAACAGCACCCAAACCATACTGCCCAAGCCCAGTAAAGATAGCCCTTCTGCTACACCAAGAAACCACAGCTTGCAACCCCAGGTCCTAAACACAGAGGGTCGGCCACTACTCACCCCAAACAGGTGCCACACCATCATCCCCACCAAAACATGAAGCTTTCATAGCAGCTGATGCTCAGGTCGCTCCAACTTAAGTGAAGTCTCACATGAATAGCTCTTACTGGTGAAACCCGTGGTTACATGCCTAAGCCCTGAAAATTCAGGCTCCTACCATGAGGAAGCAGAATTTGTAATGTAAAATATCCTCAGATAAAAGAAAGATACTCATAGTTGGTGAGCAGTGGCAAACACACACAAAAAATTCTTTCCTTCATTTTTAACAAAAAAGACACTTAGGGGAAGAAACAAGAGGTGAAACCAGAATTTACCTATGCTAGGCCCCAAAAGCCATCCTATTTCTATAACCATAACACCTATAGAAAACATAATGGTTCAACAAGCTATATGCTTTGTCTTTATTCTAGGGTACTAGATTCTAGAAACCTAGTAACCTAGAAAAAAGAAACCACCCTCAAACTTTATTCTTGAGGCACTTTCTAGGATGGATCCAATTTATTATTGCTAGGATAGTTTTAAAAGTTCAGGCTCTCCTTGAAATGGACTTTCCTTTCAGTTATCTATTTTCTGATGATTGCCTCTTTTAAAAATAATCAAAGATTCAGAGCAGATACCTATACAGACTTTTATTCAGCTTTGTATGTATCAAAAACAAAGCTCTGTTACATGAAGATGATCACTTTGCCTATGACCAATAATTATTACAATTAAACTGGAGTAAACGGCAGTGAGAGAAAAGCACAGTTAAATGCTATAGGAGTTTGGAGGCAGGAGATTGTCTGACTGAAGAACACACAGAAGGCTTGAAATAAGAAGTGTTGTCTGTGCAGACCACAAAAGACGAGCAGAATTTCAACAGGAGAACGGGTAAGGACATTCCAAGCGGCGGAAGAAGTGTGAACCAAATACAAAGCTGACGCGGGTAAAGGTGCATGCTGGAGAAAAAGACTGAAACTTGGGTCAAGGGCCGTGAATAGCATGCTTGCAAGTCTGACCCCCCCGTCAGTAAACACTGGCAAGTTGTGATTTTGGTCAGCGGACTAAACTATCAGATCTGGGCTTTAGAAAGAAGAATCAGCAATCAAGTGCCCTGTAGACTAGATCAGAATAGAGAGGACTGCAGACCAGACCTGAAATAAATCTGACCAGTTTCACCAGAACGCATTTTCTTCAAAATACTCCCATCAGATAGAAATAATGGCCAAGATCAGAACAAAATTTTCTTAGTAAATGAGCTGTTTTCAACTAACTTTGAAAGGTCTAAATAATGGGTAATTTAGGCATGTACGTTGGCACAGGCACCAGGACAGACATTTTCAGTTACCATTTCTGTAAATTCCTAGGCCATGAATTATCAAATATTACTGTGATAAAGGTGTTTTAGCAACTGCCTCATCAACCCCCTTGATGTGGCATGTGGGAAAATCTAACTCCAGAAAGAAGCCACTTGGACTTGTGCAACTGAGAAAGACAGTGTGTGTGTCAATAATAAAGTCTCCTACTGAATGGATAATGATTAGCCTTCTCCTGTGTTCATTAGCCCAGAGATAGGGACATACGTTCATTTTTATACAGAGCCACAGAATACAGTGGCGGCCAGTATTCAAATCCTAGATTCTCCACTTACTACCTGTGTGAGCAAACTGCTATCTATACTTCTGTTTCCTTTTCTCTAAAAAGGGGGATAATAAGAATCTCTTTGTCAGAGGGTTATTATGAGAACTGAATGAGGTAATTTATATGAAATTCGTAGAAAAGTGCCTACCACAGAGTAAGTACTCTGTAAATGATAGCCATTCTTACGTATAATTCAGGTGATAGATCTTAAGGGGGATACTGACGAATTGCCATATGTTTGGAGAAGCTCAGCCAAGATGTTGAACAGTTTGGAAAATATTTCAGTCAAAGGATAGTAAAGGGAACTGAGGTGTGGAAAAGAGAAATATAGTGGAGGGAACATGGTCGTTGTCTTCAAAATTTCAATTTATAACATAGCAGAAAAGGGCACAGGTTTTTTCTATTTTCATTACAGGAGGAAGAACTAAGAATATTGGAAAGAATTTTTAAAGTGCAGCTCTTACAGAACAGAAGTAGTTGCTGAAACCATTCGAGAGTTCCACCAATGGGCATGGCCAAGACCCGAAGACTCGGCAGGATGGTATCTAAACACCAAGCGGTCTGGGTCAGGGGGTCAGCCTGCCCTATGCTACGTCTCAGTCTTAGAAATAAGTCCAAAATGTTCAGTGTTACCATTTATGGAACAAACGAAATAAGGAGGTAATAACTGGAATGGGACTTTCAATAGTTTACAAAGCAATTTCCCCTTCAGTGATCCAGTGAAACCATATCCTGCAAAGTCAGTCTTTTCCCCCATTTTATTAGCAGGATCTGAGACATGGAGAGGTGAAGTGATGTACCAGAAGCCACACAGTGAGGATCTTCTCACTGCATTTCCAAGGGTCTTTCTCCTGCTGTGGTCATGCAAAGGTGGCAAGTGAACTCAATCTTCTAAGAAGTAGGGCACAGGCCAGACAAAGGAATCAAGGCGGTGTGGCCATTAAGATCACAGAAAATTACTCATCAAAATTCTAGGGGCTTCCAAGTTGGAGAGGCTCCTGCCAGAGCTTTGGAATTTTGGCAGCAGAAGAATCTCCTTTATGAAATTGTATCTTAAAAACAGTAAATAGAAATCTAATTTAGATGCAAAGCAATCATCCAAAACAAAACCTAATTATTGGATTCTTAATATCAAGTATTCAATTATAAAGTTTTGTGTAAGCTAGGGCATTGTTGGCTATCTCTTTAGTACTGATGTATGTCCATACATTACATGATAAACTAAATTGGTTCTCCACTTTCTAGGACATAAAAGAATTCAATCTGTTTGCATTTCGAAAATCACAAACACACAGACACACACACACAAATTCCAATTACGGCTCATGAATAAAGACATCACATTACTCTGTAAGTTTCTTTCAGGTGTACAGTATACATTCCCATCCATCAGAGCAACTAAATGTATAACAATGCCGTGTGGTCGGTATTGTTATCCTTAATTTTATGGTCAAGGACCCAAAAAGTTGGCTTGTGCAAAGACACCCAGATAATGAAGCCAAACCCATAGAACCGAAATCTGCTGACTCCAAATTTAATGCTTCTCTCACCATAACAGAGCCATGACGGACAGTGACGTGAGCGATCTCCACCAAGCTCAGGTCGATAACCTGGAATTACTCAACCCTCAGCGGAAGTCTGTCAGGTTCTCATGTCTCGCTGAGTTCTTTGGCCAGGTTCCTATAGCACTCACTTCCCTAGGCCCTGCTGCCCTACCCAAGAGGACGAGACTGGTTTTCTCAATGCCAGATGAAAGGGCAGGGCACCACAAAAGAAATAAGTGGGCCACCGCGTGCCAGGAGAAATGTGACTTGCAGCATTGAGAGGAGGCAGTTCGAAGGGTCTACTGTCTAGCCCCTCCCCTCTTGGGCTCATAAATTCCCCCTGTCAAAGCCACAGATTTGACTGGACCCAGAGCACTGACTCACTCTAACAATGCTTACAGAGACACTCATCAAATTAGTTGCCAAATCTGCTAATTCACAATGAGGAAACTCGTTGTCGAGCAGATGGATGCTTGTGTCAGCCTGACCAGCTGTGGACAGGCTGCATGGAGAGAGCTAAGTGACCAGCAGGCTCTTTTGTGGGCCTAACCCTAATTAGAGTTAGGGAATTACTGGGTGATCTAAATGCTTAATGCTAAGGCCAGGATAACATGATGATGCTTCCAATTCACCATGGGATAAACCCATCAGGAAGAAGAAAAACCAGGCCAGTCTGACAGGGCGCATTGTTCCAGAGCCTGCTAAGATAGGCACCAACTGCCTCTGTGACTTTCCTTTGGACACATCCATTCTTTACAAACTCCTTTCTGATGGACATATTTGGAACTGCATTTCTGAATGTCAAGTTTGTTTGCAGCCAAGACTAATTCTGACCTGTGAGTCATTTCAATTTCTTTCAAGAGATTTCAGCAGACTCGATACTAATATTTTCGACGTTGATTTCTGAGCCTAATTCTCGAGGGCAATCTGAGTCCCTTGTTTCCGAGGGCACAGTCATCACTGTCACCCCATGTCAGGCACTCTGACTCATCGTTCTGCTTTTATAAATAACATTTAAAATCTTTAAAAATTCTTATTGGAAAACTAACATAAACACCACATAGGAAAACTAGAAAACACATATACACACACAAAATATACATATACATATTTAAATTTCTAATCTCATTGACTGTAAGATAAACAGCTTAAAATTTTGATGAACAAAATGCCAATTCTCTTCATATACATATTTTAATAAAATAATATTTTGAGAGGCAAAAGAAGCAACACAGTGTAGATATACACACACACATACACACAAATACAGATATACATATACACACACGTATATACTACATGATTCCATTTCTAATATGTTTGAAAGAGGCAAACTAATCTATCATGTTAGAGAATGGACAAGTGGTTCCCCTGGGGAAGATCAATGAGCGGAAGGCACGTGAGGGAGACCGAGGGTGCTAGTTGTAACTTCTGTTCCAAGTTATGCATAGTGTACTACTGGATACACATTTTTAAATAAATGACTTTATTTGTCCTTTAAAAAATATAATATTTGGAAGTCGCTTTTTTCACATAATATATTGTGAACATCTTTATTTGTTAACAAATACAATCTAAAACATTATTTAAATGACTGCCTGGTATTTCATTCTATGAAACATCAAGATATGTTAGCAATCCCCTAACAATGGGCTATTAAGGCTGTTTCTAACTTTTAGCCTTTATAAGTAGTGCTGCAATAAAATTCTCATTTTTTATAAAAATTAAATTTTAATAATTAAAAATTTTTAATTAAAGTATTTTAATTAACATTTTATTTTATAATAATTTTAGAGATTTAGAAAAAGTTTCAAAGACAGTATGGAGAGTTCCCACATACCCCACACATGGTTTCCCCTGACATTAGCATCTTATATCACCATGGTATAGCCGTCAAAACTGAGGTGCAGCTTTGGCACATTAGTATTAACTAAACTCCATACTTAATTAATATTTCATTAGTTTTTCCACTAACGAACATTTTCTGTTCCAGGATCCAATCCAAAACACCACAATGCATTTAGTATAGCTGAATTTTTATGCTCACGTGTATCACTTCCATTTATTTCTAAAAGTGGAAGTGCTGGGTCCAAGGGCACGCATATTTTTAAATTCTTTGATGTGCATCACTAAATTGTCCACCAGAAATGTACCACACACATTCCTCCAGCAATGCATTGGAGTGCCCACATACTTGCTGACAACACTATTTTTTAGAGCAGTTTTGCAGCCCATTATGATGATATCACCCCAAAGTCAAATTATAGAAAAACACAACCTGATTAGGGTCAAGGGCTCTCTCTCTTGGCTGATCTGGCCTGGTCCAGAAAAGTTTTACTATACATGCAGACTGGTGAACTGCTTGCCCTTCAGGGAATCCTTCAAAATCTTAACAGCTATCTAAGTCTTGAACAGATTTCACGAAGTGGTGAGCCTGGAAAGTGCCCCTTGGATCTCTTTCATATTGCCAAGAAAGTAACTGTCTTCAGTACATCTCCATAGACACTTAAGGTGTGGGAAGGGTCGATGTGCTCTAATACATCAGCTTTCAAACTACTTTTTAACCATGACCTTCACTCAGAAACATATTTAATATCCCCTGAAAAATCATTTACCTCATTATGACCGATGCCTTCTGAAATTTTCCATTCTATTCTATTCTATTTCAATGTATAAACTTGCGAACATTTATCTTAGCTGTTTATTATGGTAGCCACTAGCAACATGTGGCTGCTGAGAACTTGGTATGTGGCGAGTCTGAATCGAGGTGTGCTGAAAGAGTAAAATAAACACCAGTTTTTGAAAACTTAGTACCAAAAAAGTACAGTATCTCATTAACCATGGTTTGAAAAAACGCTACTCTAGTGGGCTCTGGGTTCCTGACCCAGGAAACATGCCATCTCTCTCTCTCTCTCTCTCTCTTCTTCTCTCTCTCTCTCTCTCTCTTCTCTCACACACACACACACACACACACACACACACACAGCTTTCTGAGAGCCACAGGCCTAGGGACTGGGTCAGGAGTCTCCTTGAAAAATGGCTTTTCGGCTTCTCTAGTGTCCAGAAGAATGGATGGCCTGCGTTCAAAGCTCTGCCCCATAGGTCATGTGTAAAATAGTTTGGAATTCACTAGACATTCTGAAAAAAAAAAAAAAACCAGACTTGTCATCAGTAGACTTTGAAAGCTGAAGCGCTTCCTTCAAAACAAACTGATACCTAAGAAAGTATTTCAGTGGGTTCTGCAAGCAGCCACTGGCAGGCTGGCGTGTTGCTGCTGCTTACAACCCACGCCATTCTGCATTCTACAGTCCGGGATGTCATGTGCATGACTGGTGCAGTAGAAATAGTCTGCTAACTGGCTAATGGGAAAAGATATGAACTTTGGGATGTACAGACTTTAAGATCTAAAGCAAATGTTTATTTCTAGTTTTTGGTTATGCATCATTCAGTCCCTAGCAACTTTGCATACTCTCATACATTCTATTTGAATCATGCTCTATTTCTCTATGTAGTCGAAAGTATAATGGAAAATGTACCTTGTTAATAATACTATATTGAATACTGGAAATTTACTAAGAGAGCAGATTTCAGGTGCTCTCCTCACACACACACACATATATACACGGTTACTATATGAGACGATATGTTGATTAGATTGACTGTAGTCTTCATTTCACTACGTAGGAATATCAAGTCACAATGTTGTATACCTTCCATACAATTTTTATTTTTAAAAATCTTTGAAAGAAAATATACCTTATATAAATACCATAGCATCAGTAATATAAAATGTTATCTTTTATTTTTATAACTTCTTTTATAAACTAATAAGAGACATATAGAGAGACATTGAAACATTATTTGTTCAGTCATTCTCACCTAAGAGACAGCCTGATTCTTTCCAGTTCAAAGTATATTTCTATACCTCTGAATTGAAAGGAAACTAATGATTCAGAGTATACCTGGACCTAATTCATCTTTAGATGCTTTTTTGCTTTATAATAAACACTGCTGATATTAAGTGGTTAACCTGATGAACATACACATGTTAACTTTATGAATATGTTTATTAACCTTGTTACTAAGCTTGTTAATACCCTCCCTTGCAGAGATTTTATGCTATTGACTAAACGTCTCTTTTTTAGTATTAAAGCTTTGCTTAACTATGTAAGTAATATAGGCTGGTACAACTATATGAACAATCCAGAGAGGAAAGTGTAACCGCCAGGCTTTACACATGGAGAGGCACATTATAACATACAGTAATGGCTACTCTTAACCAAAAGTAATTGCATCTCTCCTGGGTTACAAAGTCTGGGAGGGACTGGGCACAATTTGCTTTTTAAATAAAAATAAAACTGAACTGTTTCCTTTATACACATTATGTAACTCTCCTGTTAAAGTTTTCTTCAATTTTATCATTTCTGTCACTCCTACATGCTACATAATTTTTCTAGTCCCATTGCTAATTCATTAGTATTCATAAATAGAACTAAATTTTTACGTTCAATTACTTTGTATAAGGCATACACATATACATCCTCCAGACAGTAAATGGCAAAGCTCCAAAAGATCTTTCTCCCTCCTCAGCGTAGCAACTGCACAGACAAGGTCGATACTGCCTGGCTGCAGAGACTCGGGAATGAAGAGCTGTTCTGTGCCTTCCCCTCACTGGCTTCTCTTTCCGTTTCAGGTGTTCTTGGGCTACCTAAGACCATACGGGGCTCTAATGCATCCTGATATCATGCCAGGGAGGTGTGTCCCACCATCTCTTTCAGCTTTCGGTAGGCAAATGGAGTGTGTGCTATGGGCTGGGCCCTGTACTGTGAATGAGGGAGGAAACAGATAAATCGGCGTGTGCTCTGCCTTTAAGGGACTCACAAATGCTTAAGCAAGAAAGAGGATAAAGGAGGTGAGCCCAGGCCCTGTGCTCTGAAGTGAGAATGAACTGATCCAGTAGACAAAGTGTTAGGGATTGGAGCAGAGGCTGTGAGAATTGGGCCTAGAATGAGTGAAAACAGGCAATGGGGAAAGCCATAAACAAAGCCCAAGAATAAGGAGGTGGGGCGCAGAGATGGGTGGGTTTCTAAAGGGCTAGGTTCTCAGTTTTCCTCCCTTTATCTGACCTCTGTCCAAGGCTTGAGAGAAGGCCAAATGGGCCACAGTAAGACCAAATCCCTCAAACATCCAGGGGGAGCCTGGGAACAGGCTGGATGAGGGGGAGCCACTTCTCTGCGGTGGAAGTGTGGCTCTGGCTCCGCTGTAGAGCAGGGCCCCGCAGCAGGCCTTCCCATCCTGTGCATGTGTGAGGGGCGGTGGGGAGGAGCAACGGAGGGATTAACGGCCAGTGCAGGGGCACAAATCTGGAGGCATAAGGATGAAAGAAAAGAGGCCCTATAGACTCAGATGACAACAGAAAGGCTGCCCTGTGTTCTCAGGAGTGGGAAACAGGAAGAACTGTGGAGAAACCCTTCGTCTAAGAGGAGAATGGTCAAGCTGAAGAAAATGAAAGTGGGAATAAGGCTTGTTTGAGAAGGTCTTGCAGCAGAGAGAGGATGCTGCATTGGTGTCATGAGGTGCAGGAAGGAAGCAACACCCTTACTTCCTATATACACACAGAATCAGACTGTGCTTTCTAGCGCCTATGAACTAAAGAGGAAGCTGTGAAGCCTCAAG
Organism: Eonycteris spelaea; assembly: GCA_003508835.1. Lineage (NCBI taxonomy): Eukaryota > Metazoa > Chordata > Mammalia > Chiroptera > Pteropodidae > Eonycteris > Eonycteris spelaea. The sequence continues at coordinate 3,096,674 of PUFA01000030.1, read as the reverse complement.
CAAACTGCAAGAACGGGTGAGCTGGAAACTTGGGGCCGGGTCTCTGAAGTGGCCACAGGAGGTGACCCTGCCATAATTTATGAGTCCGCTGATTTTTCCAGGTCACCACACACCTGTGAACATGCCTTCCTGTCTGTCTGGGCTGTGGTTTGCCTTCACTTGATAAGACAGAAATTGAAGTGGCAAAGGTAAGCATAAAGGCTTCAGAAATTTGTGTGTCATCTACAACGAATAATTGTTCAGGTGTGCCAAAAAGGAAGTCAATCAGTAAAATCCACAGGCCTTTCAAGAAAGAGCTGGGGAGATTCCTGGAATTTTGAGTGCCCCAAGCCAAAATATACAGGAAAAGCCTATCTGTCCATAGGTAGGAGAGAGAAAAAAAAGAAGAAGAAGAAGAAAGTATAAAAGCTCGTATGCTTTTGGCTTCCGTGTGCTATCATTAATCATTTTCCTAGGAATGGAGGATAGTTTCCTTGCTGTAAAAGGAAAAGAGAAACAGATCCCTTTGACCAATATGCTACCAGATGTTCGCCAGACTCCAGTATCGTTTTTTCCCCACTTGATTTGGAAAAGTGAAACCTAAGATGACAATCGAGAGGAAGCAGTTCCTGAAGACAACATCACCAATCACTTCTCAGATGTGGCAACCATCCACTTTCTGTGATTACATGACATCCTGAGAGCTTTCAAGAGCAGTGTCTATCCATCTCCTGACAGAAGCCATGGAAGCATTTGGTGGACTAACTCTTTCCTGGATCAGCCATGAGTTAAATCATCTTGTAAGAAGAAGAGAGGCTTGTGTGAGGCCTCTTGCCTGCAGGAGTGGCCCTAGTCTGGAATGCCTTGACACATCCCAGCCTCACCTGGCTTCCTATTGCATCATATGTTCTTGAGTTCATTGCCACAAGAAAGAATTACGTCATCTATTTGGTGGAAATAATTCCTAGAAGCTTCAAGTTAGAGGGACAAAGCGAGTAACAAAAACTGTGAGCTTCAGCAAAACGACCTAATTTTAAAAGTGGGACAGCATCTTCATTTTTCACCATAGGTTTTCCCAGAGCCTGAGACTCTGTGGTCTCAATAAATTTACTTTCCCATTAATTAAAACACATTTTTACTTATGTAACTGTTTGTAAATGGAAACCTTCTACCACGACCTTAAATAGAAATGAATATTCCTAGCCACATACAGATGTGGACCATGAAAATAAACTCAGTGACAGCAAAGGCATTAATGTATTCAACTCAAAGCTGCCTACAGAAGGTTTGGAGCCTGGGATTTTCTTTCACTTTATTATAAATAAATGAATAAATACAATGATTAGTAAGTAATGGAGAGGTGATAAGGCATGTTGCTGCAAATGCAGTCTTCTCCTTGGCTAATTAAAAAAGAGAATGCCTCTCATTATATGAGTCAACAGTATCTAGCACTGTATCCAAATACTTCATCAAAATGACCCTGGATGCATCAGGATACGATCCCCACTCTGGACAAACATCAGACTAGATGGTGTCTAAGGTCTTGAACTCTGACATTCAGTAATCTAGGTTGTTTTATAGTGATGTCTTTAAATTATAGTATTAATAAGATTATTGACCTGAGTAGAGGTAGTTATAACTATATAGAATGAATTTTGGAAGCGATGAACCTTTTCCTGCTTGGCTTTGAAAACACAGTCTGATACTTTTACAGCCATGCTACTCCTTAGTCATGCCATCATACAATGGCCCCATTACAATTTACCAAATAATTACATGGAACTGAGTCTCCCTAAAGTAAGCTGTTTACATGAGCCTAAAAGCACAGGTAGCTTTTCTGTACTCTAAAGCAACGTTGCTACAAAACATGATAGGAAAAAAACCGAAGCATATCTTTCTCTGAATCTTTGTCTCTCTAGAGAGAGAATAATGTCTCTGGAATCCAACTTTTCTCTGATTACTATCAATAAAGTGAAAAATACCCATTAATAAAGCAAGATGGCCCAAGAGTAAATATACGAAGCGCAGTCCCAGAGAATGGCCTGAGCTCAGAAGAGCTTTATCCAAGTAATCCAAGAGTCTACTTTCATGGCACAGCCATGGATAGGAGAATACATGATCAAGAGACAAGCTCAATTCTTATCCAGGGAAAAGCGGCTGTGAGTATTGGGAAGTGTTAATGGGAGACTGAGCAGCAAGAGGACTCAAGGGAGAACGGAGAAGGAAAAAGGGGCTACATTGGTGTTTCAAAATAAGTTGAAGAACAAGACTCATAGATGTTCCACTATGTGGCACCTTCTGCAACTGCCAAGGCAAGCATGTAGTAAACAAAGAGCCACTCTGAAATTCATAGACAGTTTTGGTGTTCAGCATGCCTGTCCAACAAGCATGCATCCATCCACCCATGCACATGGACCTTTTCCAGCCTTCACTGTGTGACGCTATGCCGAGGGGAACGCAGAGGTAAATAGTATAGGTCAAGATGCTGAGTATGAAAAAAAACAGGGCAAGAAAACTACAGCGCTCAAGGCAGAGTGTCCAGCCAGCAGAGAGAGGTACAGAAATTGCCGTGGGAAGGAGGGTGGGGTCACAGCTGGCTGGAGTGGGGTGGGGGTGGGGAGTACCTAGAGTTCTCTAAACATCTCCCACCTCATATATATAAAATGGGGAATTTTCCTGGGATGGGGCCTTTAAACAGTGTCCTGAAGGATTAGAGGAGGCCAGGGATGCAATAATGGAGGAGGGGGTTTTCAGGCAGAAAACAGCTTGAGCAAAGGCAGGGAGGCAATTATTTACAGCTTCCTAGATGTTTCCCAACCACAGGAACCAAAACCTAAAGAATCTGTCAGCACATTCAGGGATTGCTGACTGAATCTTGAAAATTTATAGGCAACTGACACAGGAGGGTTGACTAATTCCTTTGATTTTATCATGGCACCCATGATCCTACATGGAGAGAGCAAGAGGAAAATGCCTTAAATGATTTGAAAAGACTTTTTCTTAGATTGTACAGTTTGAAAATTCGTTTACAATAAAACACCTTGACATGCTTATAAAATACCATTTGAGTAAAGTGATCACTTCTGGACCAGGCATTGGGGAATGGGGGTAATCTCCTGAATGAAAAATGGAGAAATTCCTGGGGAAAAAAAAAATTGAAATGGTTGAAGGCACTTGGTATCTGGTCACATGTTCAAAGCACAGCTAGCTTTCAGTCCCCAAATACTGCAAGGTAGCAGAGCTTAGTTCTGTTGTTGGAGAACTCTTCCCCTTAACTACATTGTGCATTGCAACCAATCCTCTTGCTATCGAAGGTTGAAATAAAAAGAGGAAAATGTTGACCTTAAGAAAAACATCTTAGAAAAATGATAAATGAAGAATATCTTCTTTACTCTGAAATAGAAGTGCTGCATTTTTTAAAGTTCCATTTTAAAATCGAGTAAATGAAAGTCAAAGAAATTAAGTAAATGGCTCAAGTTCATGCACCAAGTAAAGGAAAAAAGATTAGGGTGAGGCACCGCAAGTCCCCTGTCAGCCTTTTACTTGAGCAGTGCTCCAGGCCCTCCCTCCCTATAACTTTAACCCTAGACCTAGAGCCACCTCTGCTTACCTCTCTCCTCTTCCCTGGGTCCACAAGCTGGACCTGCATTCTATTTCAGGTGGAATTCCTTCCACCTTGCCACCTCCAGAAGATATGGCCAATTGTAGAAAATCCTGCTCTTCTCCAGTCTTCCCCAATCTCAGTAAATGCTATCACCTACCATCTGTTAAGTACCTAAAACTAAAAAACTTAGGAGGCATATTTGATTTCCCTCTTCCCTCTGTATTAGTTTCCTGTGGCTGCCATAACGAATTTACCAAACTTGGTGGCTTATAATAACAGAAATCTTTCTCAGCGTTCTGGGGTGAGGACGTCCAAAAACGGGTATCAGAGGGTTGATTCCTTCCGGTGGCTCTGAGGAGACTGCAGTGTTGCATCTGCAGGTCAAGCAATGCCCATCTCCCTCTATATTCACACGACCTTCCCCTCTGGGTCTCTGTATGTCCTTTTCTGTCTCATAAGAATATTCATCTTTGGATCCAGGATGATCTCATCTCAAGATCCTTATCTTAATTACATCTGCAAAGACCTTCAGTCCAAATAAGGCCACATTCTGAGGTTCCAAGGGAACGTATCTTTTAGGTGCCATAATTCAACCCACTATTCTCTCCTTCCCATATCGAATCAGTCCCAAGTTTTTACTTCCTGCCATATTCCATTATTTTCTCCTTAACATCTAAATTACTAACACTCAGGCCTACACCACCACCATCATTCCCTGACCACTCCTATAACAGCCTAACTAACCTCCACACCAGCTCTCTCCGTCCATTTTCCCCGCCATCGCCTGAATACTCTCTTGAAAATTCATATCTTACCACATCCCTACTTAAAACTCTCTCGTGATTTATTACTAACTTAGAATAAAACTTCAACTCCTCACCATAGTCTCCTGAGACCTCACGCTCTGACCCCTGCCTATCGCTCTAACCTCGTAACCTACCACTCTCCTGCCCTTTGCATTTCACTGTTCCTCAGACACTTCAGAGCTATTTCTCCCCAGGGCTTGTTCCTACCTTTCCCTCAGTAGGCTTTTTGCCCATTTCCATATCTCTGAATAATTGCTCCTCCTCTGTCACTCCGACTTTAGCGTAAATGTCACCTCTTTAAGAATCCTTCCTGGCCCCAAGAAGTCATCACATACAAACTTCCCATCAAAACACCTAGCCTTAACTGCCTGCTAAATACCCAGCACTGTTTGGATAGCTTCCTTGTTTGCTTGTTGCTGTTAGTTTTGTGGTAATTGTTTGCTTGTTCATTCTTTTATCGTTTGTCCCACTCCTACTAGAACAGATGCCTTGAGATCAGGGACTCTATTTGTTCACTAGTAAACCCTCAACACCAGAACTCTTTGGAACATAGTAGTTTCTCAATAAATGTTTGCTGATTGACCAAATGCATGAATGAATGAACATTACAAATGCATAAAGACTTTGACTTGAGAATGGGGAACGGGAAACTGCTGCTGAAACCCTCTGAGTGGGGACGATCTGGCTGAATGAGTACCCAGTAATGGTCCACAGATATCTTCTCAAGCTTGGGGCACAAAGAGCAATTAGGGGCAAGAGATCTCCAACTGCTATAAAATCAGACCCATTGCCTTCGGACCTGCACATAAGCAAACATAAGTCAATGCGGACTAGATTGGAAGGTTAACGTAATTAAGGAGGGCACGAACATCAGCGCTGGTTATAGATCCTAGAGAATTTAAAATGACAACCTGGTTTGGGTATGAAAAAATAATTCTTATTAGAAATATATTACGTGTCTTCTCAGTCCCATGCATCATAATGATTTTATATCTCATTCAATGCATGTCAAATTAATGTAATAATAAATATTTTCAGGGGCAATAATAAATCATAAATCTCACTAGGGGGCAACAGGATATGTCACCTAAGTGATCTAACGCCTCCACAATCATCATTGGAAACAGCCAAAAACTGAGCCACGAAGTAGCCAGAAAAGCTTTGAAAGAAGAGGTCAAATGAGACACTACTTTGATGAGACGAGAAGAGGAAACACGGTGGGGAGCTGACTAACTTGTACCGTCGCCTGGGACTTTCCCGGTTTTAGCACTAAAAGTCCTGTGACCCTGGAACCCCTTCAGTCCTGCTGGGCAAGCTGAAATGGTTGTCAGCCTAAATCGTGAGGACTCAAGGTTGCAGCTTTTTGTTGAAATTACTAACCCTATGACTCTACTTCATTCCTAGCTCAAGTGTTGGTGTAACATTCACTATTGTTTCTTATGCTCTGATTTCTCTCTTACTCATTGTTAAGACATTGTGTCTAAAATGTTCTTCCCAGCATTGCCCACCACCTGAACTTTGGGCCCATCTCTAGCTCAAAGGCTCTGCATGCTATTTTTGCCCGGGAACAGATACCACTTGCCTTACCCAACAAGTGGGGTCAACACATCTGGCAGCTCTCTTTATGGAAACTCTGTTACCTGCACTGGCATGTGTCCTGAGCGTCCTTCAGCCCCAGAACCCACACACTCTTCGTGCTGCTCTCATCTTCATGGTGTAACCCCCTTTCACGCTTGTCCCAGGCTGCTCTTTCATCTCAGTCCAAACCCATCCGCTTTCTGTCTTCCAGAGACATCTCCCAGTCCCTGATTCACCACATCCCTTCTTTCCCTATATCAGGCAGATAGAGATTTATTTTAATATCTTCTTTCTCTATTGTTTCCTGAAATTGGTGACATAGGAGTGACTAAAATATATACAAAGCTATCATTTTAAAACATTTATTTAATTTCAGTTTAGGGACACCTGACAATGTAGGTAATGTAAGAGGTAAAAGAATGCAAAAATACGTAACATAAGTGAATAAATGAAACACCCATGACCTCCAAATGTATTAGCTACAAACAGGGAGGAGAGTACCCTGAATTTGTTTTTCTACCTTTGATGTGTTGTTCACTGACTTTATGCCTGAACCTCTCTATAATTTTGGGTACACCTAAATCATGAGATCTGCTCGCGAGCTCAGAATCTCTACATACATGAGTTATTGATGCAAACGCAGTTTGTTTTTCTTAAGTGGTTTAGCTAGGTAGTTGTGATTGAATGGAGACAAATGAATAAGTGTTCATTAAGCCCCTTCCATGGCCTGCTGCCAAGAATGGATACTGGGTATTCTCTGGGATGCTGAGGTGGATACAGCCCAAGCTCGGCCTGTATGGAGTCTGCCACTCAGCAGGAAGATGGACATTCAGATAAGTCAGAAGACATAAAATAAGCACACCTGAACCTGTGGGAATGCAGAAAGGAATGACTATTCCTGATTAAAAGAACCAAGAAAAGCTTTGTGATATAGAAAAGCTTCATGACTGCTCCTTGAAGAATGAGTATGAGAAAGTAAGGAGGGTGTTGCAGGCCAGCATGAGTAATGACAGAGGTGCCTGATCTTGAAGTGTCTTGAACACCATGCCCTTGAACTTGGGCTTTATTCTGTACACTGTGGACAGACACACCATGAGGTACTCTGAGAAAAAATATAATGTAAAAAGAGTTTTGCTTATGAATACTCTGTGGTGCCTCTACACAGGGTGACTGGGATGCAGAGAGATGAAGGAGAGAGGCCAGTTAGGGAGCTGCCACCATAATCATGAGAAGACATGAGGGACCCTGACCATGGCAGGGACAGAGAGACTGTAAGATAAAGACTTTAGGAAGGGAAAATCAACAAAGTTAAGGACTGACTGGAGATGGAGGAAGAATCAGAAGGGGTTAAGATGACTCCTGGGTTTGAAACAGTGAATAGAAGGAATCTTGCACTTCACATTGAAATTGGGAGCAGAAAAGACTGGGAGGGAAAAGATCATTTTGCTCCGTGTCATCCTGGCCTGGCGCTCATTCTTACTTGCAGGACATTATCAGGGCTGAACACCAGCTCTTGCCATGACTGCTGGGAATGGTAATAGACATTTTTTTTTTTCAAATAGACAAGTACTTAGCACTACCCTCGGGACAGATTCACTACGTGTTCCTTCAGTGACTAGCTCTAATATCAATAGCCAAGAGACTTTCCAGCTCATCACCGTATTTCCGCCAAATTTTAATAATTTACCCCTTTATGTCGCCCCAAAGGAGGCACTGTGAAAAACAAAGAACATAAAGCAAAAACAACACTAGCTTTAGAATCTGATAGGAGAGACCTTCAAAATGGACCCCTCCACCTCCCCCTGTGTGACCTCGGGCACACTTCTTAATGGGTCTGTAGGCTGAGGTTCTAAATGTAACAGGGCTCTGTGTCCTCCATCATCAGAGGGCCAGGCAGTGAGGGCCTATGTGACCACCCAAGGCTGCCTTCAGAATGGATGTTGGCTTCACCCATTATCTGCTTATCACAGCAGCATCCCTGTTATCAGCTGTAGCAAGAACAGACCACACACCCAACTCAGGGCAGGCGAGTGGATGAACAGTGAGAGAAGCCGGGGCAGAGAGATCAGGCCAACCATCCAGGGGGAATGAGCTGCTCCCTCAGCAATCACACAGCACTGGCTCTGTATACGTACCTGGGGAGCATCTCACTCTGAATGGGTCATTGTTACCATCAGAATTAACATCTCACAACTAACTGTACAGTGCTTTACAGTTTTAAAAGTACTTTTATATACTTTTGTGTACTCACAAAAACTCTCAAAGCTACAGATTTTTATCATTTTACAGTTGCTAATAATTATGATTATGTATGAATAATATACGATAATTACATTATTAGTTAGTTACTATATTCCGTACATTGCGCTAAAAGCTTAGCTCACATTATCTCATTTAATTCTCATGACTCCAAGTGAGAGGCAAGGCTAGTCCCTGCTTTATCAAGGAAGAAACTGGCACAGAGAAGTTAAGTCAATTGCATAAGGCCCTACACAAGGTTACACTCACTACAGAGCACTCCCTGTTAGCCACTGACCAGGCTGCTTTTCCAGATGCAGCAAAAGGAAGCACAGTGTGGCTAAGAGCTGCTTCAGAGGTTACAGTGTTACTAAGTGCAGAGCTGTGACTCAATCTATGATCCTTTATTCTAGACCTTGCATTGTTCCTACTGCCCTCTGCCTCCACGTATGCTTAGAAGAGCAAACTGGTAAAGATCAATTCCCATTACTGATGCATGAGGTAAGAAGTGACCGTTGGGCATCCATGAAATCTTCTTAGCTGTCATTAATCTTGGTCTGTCCTTACCCCCTCACTGATACTATAGCTAGTCCTTTCTTGCACTGAGACAGCCACTTCTTCCATTTGACCCTCTAGCTAACACTTTTATTGTTCTACTGGGCTTCATGGTCCATGATTTCGCTGAACTCTCACAAGTACTCCAATTCCTTGGACCCTTACAGCCCACTCCATGAGCCCTTACTGATCCATGTGCTCCCTCGACACAATCTTACTGCCACACAGATCTGATCTGGCCACATTCTTGCTCAAAAACCCTCACTGATTCCTAGTTGCACAAGAAGAGATTTTAAACTCAGCCCATACTGATTCAGAACTTGATCCCTGCCTTCTTCCCAGCTATCCTACGCACTACCAACATTTCAGTTATTCCCACAGGCCCTGCACTTTCCCACCCTGTGCTTTCGCTCAAGTTTAAGTCGGACCACCATTTTCCAAGGTCTAGTTAGAAATATCACCCCTCCATCATTTTTTTCCAAAACACTCCTCTTAGAATACTCCCTTCATGGTATTCCCAAACATGTTATTTGCACTTATTATACAACATGCACTGCAAACTGCACTGTTAGGATTAATTCTATGAATGAAAGTCATACATTGTCTACATTCTCCACTTGATTGAGAGTTACTGGAGAGAAGAAATGAGATAGTATTCATTTTTTTGTCTTTTTTTTCACACATAAAATAATGTTTTATGCAATATAGAACCTGATAAGGTAGAAAGTACTGGATTTAGGACTTAGAAGATGGTAGATAAAATGTTAGCTGATGCTTGATGACCATGAACTACCAAATCCTGGTAGCTTGTCCTCTTTGAGTTTATTTGCATCGCACAGTCCTGGGGTGTCTTTAAGAAGGTACCAGAGCACTGATCCAAGATCCCTCCCTTCTCATTGCCACACCTGCTCCTGCTACTTCTGGCTGACCTCTGGCCAGTATATAATCAGTGCTGGTGCCTTTGACATTGGCACACAACAGGTAACATTTCAACCACCAAGCCAGGTGGGACTCCAGGTGGACTCACTTCCCTCTCCTGTTGATGAGCCCGGGATAAACAAAGAGGACACTGCATTAAAAGACCAAATGGTGGAAATGTTAGGTGTCCTTTTTCTTTCTCTCTTTTTGGAATTCAAAAATGAGCCAATGTTAATGGAATGCTAAAAAAAATCTTTTTCCTTTAATCTGAATTTTAGCAAGGAGCAAACTGATGATCTTTTATCTCAATCTCATTTTTTAAATGCATAAACTGAGGTACAAACAAAGTAAGGTGCTATATAAGTCAGGAAAAGAGAGCCCACGCTAATTATAAAAGAAACTAGTCACAAAGGTTTCAGAAGAGCCTAAAAGCCAAGTACAGAATGGAAAATCAAACCAGAGAACATCAACAGCTAAAAATCACCACTGTCCCAAGGGCCAGAGGAATAAAAGGAGGGGGTGGTGTCACCAGAGCCCAGGAGCTGGAGTCACCAAAAGGAAGATGGAACCATGGCAGAGCCACCTAGCAAAAGTAGGAACCACAGAGGGAGGAGTTATCTGATGACACCTAGAATGTACAGGAGACTTGGCCACTGTTGGGGACACTTTCCTAAGTAGAGAGAGGAAAGAAATACCCTGGCTTCCTTCATCTTCCTTCTCATCTTTCATTGGTGCCACAGAGTGGCTGAATCTGTCCAGGAGCCAGCTGGTAACAGTTCCTGGGAAATGCTGTTTGAAAGGGTCTGTCCTCACTCCCTCCCCATAACACAGAAAAGAGCAAAAATAGGGCAAAGAAAGGATCTAAGCCCAAAGTGGCAAGTGAATGGTGCAGGGACTTTACAATGTCAGTTCTATTTCCTCTACCCAACATTTCTTGTGCTTAGTACCTGTGCCAATACTGAGTTTGCTTTTTGGACCTTGTTCTGTGCAAGGTCCTGAGCATAGAAGACTTGGATAAGACATTGATTCAGCCCATCAAAGAGGGCCTCCAAGTCCTGAGAAGGAGATAGAAGGAAAAAACCTTAATGTGATCAGTGCTATAATAGGAATCAGCAATAAGGAACACAGGAGCTGGACCCAAAAGGATAAGAAAAAATTTTATAGGGATGAAGACCTTCCAAGCACCGGAACAGCATAAAGTGAAGGCACAGAAGCCTAAAAGTAACGAAGAATGTAAGGAGGAAATAGTCATCTCAAGGGGCTGGTGAGTGAGATTGTCAGGGCATAGCAGGAGATGAACTGAAACGTCAGGCAGGACCAAGAATTTGTAAAAGCCTAATATGATGGAGTTCTGACTCCAGTGTGTGGGCAACAGAGAGTCCTCTGAGCTTTGTTGTCTAAAAGTGTTTTATTTTGTATCTGAATATGGATGAAACAGGTACTTTATTCTAGTTTATTCTAGTTATGCTCCCTCTATGGGTCTCTATTACTTCAAATTCCAAACTTTTAAAAAATTCTTCAAACATACATAAAAGTTGAAAGAAATTCATTGTGAATGTCCTGATGTCCACCACTTAGGTCCTACATTGGCATTTATTATACTTGCTTTACCACGTATCTCGCTGTCTATCCATCTCTCTGTCCATCAAACCATTTTGTTTCTGATGCATTTGAAGCAAAGTTGTAAATGTCAGTACATTATACTTCTAGAAACTTAAACAGGCATATCATTAGAGAGCAATATTTGTTTTCAAATTTTTAGGTAAAATTTACACACAATGAAATGCACAAACTTTAAAAGCATCTTTCGTGAATTTTAACAAATGCATGTCCCTATTATAATCTAAGCCCCTGTCAATACATAGAACATTTCCATCACCCCAGAAAATTCCCTTATACCCTTTCCAGTCACACATCCCAAAGGTAACCATTGTTCTGATGTCCTCCCACCAAAACAATTAGAATAGAATAACACAGTATACTCTTGTGAAAGTGTGCATTCTTCATTCCCCATGATTTTGAGATTTATCTATGCTATTGCATACATTTGTTTTATTGCTGAATAATATTCCAACATGCCAGTTTGTTTATCTAGTCTCCTATTAATGCACACTGGGCTGGTTCCAGTTTTGCTACTGTAAATGAAATTACTATTAATATTCTTACGCAAGTATGTTTGTGGACTCTTATTTTCATTTCTTTCATGTGAATACCTAAGTGCAATAGTACTGGATATCAATGATAATCACGTTTGCCTCTCAGGGTTGTTGTGGGGATTAGATGGGATGATGCATAGAAAGCACTTGGCATAGTACCTGGCCTGGAAAGATCACTGGCATGATACGCTAGCAGCAGCAGCAGCAGCACTATCAAACATACTTTCCTGGGATTACTGATATATGACAATAATGTAGGATTATTTTATTATTTTCAGTTTCAGAGTACTTTTTTTTTAATGGTGACGTTGGTTAATGAAATCCGATAAGTTTCAGCCATACATTTTAACAGTAAGGCACATATATATTTACATTGTGTGTTCACCTCCCATAGTTAGACTCCTTTAAGATTATTCTTTTTCATAATCACTCTCAGCCACTCCCTCGCTCTGTGTTTCATAGTTTGAAGAAATTACATATAGGCACAATTTCATTTGACCATTTCTGGATAGAATGTCAACATCAAAGTAGCAGTGCTTCTTGTTTTAACAGAATATGTGGACTTTCTTTGAAAAGATAGCAGAATCGCTCCCCAAAGCGTCTTCTACCTCTAATAGGCAAGTGTCTCCGATCACCGATGTGCACAGAAGGTAGCAGTACACTGCAATTCAGCAGTAGAGAGCAACAGGAAACGGAGAGCTCTGGAACCAGGCTGCCCTGGTTCACATCTTGATCTGTCATTTGAAGGTCTATCACCTTAGACAATGTAGTTTAACCTTGCGGAACCACAGCTCTTCCATCCTTAAAATTGGTATGCCAATATCTATATCACAGGATTATTCTGAGGTTTAGAAATGATTAATGCAGAGCCTGGCATGTGATATGATCTCTATCAATGGCTGCTACCAATGGGTATAAAGGACAGATGGGAGTAAATGAAAGCCTTTGCATTTGCAACAAAAAAAACCCATTGCACAAATTAACTCATGAGTGATATAACTTAGCAGTGAAAAGAAGTATAAAACAACCAACCCAACTGCAAACGAAAAAGGGATTTGGTACTTAATCATTATTCTTATGCTGATTTGTTTTACAAAGAAATTCCCTTTTATTTCACCTTTATCCCTTTTCTCAAATGAAAAGCAAAATATATGCAGCAATATACTTCCATTCAACAGAAGTTGAATGAAGCTCTCCCTTATGCCAGGGTTTGCTAATACAGGGCATGTCCAGATGACAGGCAGAGTCCCTGACCTTAAATTGCTCTCATTCTACTGGGGGAGTCAGATACATAAATAAATAACTACAAATAAGTTGCCTCTTACTTGAGGTGGAAGGAATTTGGAGCAATTCTGAGACTATTTCTAAGAAAAGCTACGTAACTTGCCTGATAAAGCTAGAAGCCCTGTGATGCTGATGTTGATGTGCCAGCTATTCTGAGTCAAATACTTAGAGCATGTCAGCATACGTGATATAAGGCCTACATAAATAGTTTCGAGATTATAATGTTAACTGACCTACAAGTCAAAAGTGGAGTGCAACACGAGCAAGTCCACGGCCTCTAGCTTTTCATGTGAGAAGAGAAAAGGCAAGGGAAAATAATGAGGAGAAAGGAAAAGGAGAAGGGAAGGAAAAAGGGATATGGGAACCCATGGAAGGAAAAATAAAAACGCTGCCTAGAGACATTACAGGCAAAGGGACAGCTGAGCTTGGCTTTGAAGGCTGAGTACGCGTTTGAGAGAGTAAAGATATTCTGGATACAGTAAACGGTGTACATAAAGGTGTATGAAAGAATCAAAATTAATGATTATAAAAAGCCTTGAATGCCAAGGTAAGGGCTTAGCCCTCTTTTTTGTGCATGGGCAATGGAGAGCACAGAAGAATTTTCAGCAGCAGATGGCATTATTAAATTTATGTTTTAATAAAAAATAACCTGATAACAGAATGGAGGTATGGGGCATGGTGGAAAGTGCCACCCAGACCCCACTTCAAGAATGAAGGACTTGGGATGAAGTTGCTAGGAATGCCGTCAGCCCCCTTTGGGGACTGCCTCAGCTGAAGAGACATCCCCTCACCCAAGGTCATGCCGAAATCCAGTGTCTGACAGACGCGGGGTTTAAAGGTCCAGCCCTATCACCTCTGAAAGGTTATCATCTCATCTTCACAACTCCCTGCAGGGTCCGCTGAGGTGCTTTCACTGAGACTGCATGCCGCCCGGAGTCCTCCCTCCACCCAGTCGTGCTTCCTTCCCTCTCCTCCTTTTCCCTCCCCTCTTCTTCACTCCCTTTCCTTCCCTTTCCCAGATGTTGATGCCAATAACATTCTCTAATACACCTCCTGTACCGTAACCTAAGTTTCAGTCTGCTTTTGGGGAAACCTAACCTGGAGAGTGGAGTAGGTTGAAAGGGAGGAGGGAAGAAGTGGGAAGCAAGCTACTATTGACCTGCGCTGTGCTTCCCGGGACCACGCGCTGAAGGAGCTTCCCCCAGCATCCTCTGTCCAGTTGCAGACCCATCTGGCCACTTTTCCCATGTTCTTCCTAACTCCTGGGCTGGTCTCCTGGCTCATGGATTCACCAACATGCTCCAGTGACAAATTAAGTGTTCATTATTCTGGAAAGCAGAAAGGTGAGTCTTCCATAGACGATTAAAATACAAATAGAAGAAAGCAGCGCTCCCACAGGGCAGCACGGAGTGGTAGAGAGGATGGGCTGACCACAGGGGAAATGCGGGAAAATGAAATAAACCAACAGGACAGCTGCTTGTCAAACCTCTTTCCTGAAAACAAATCATTAAAGAGGTAACACCTTTTAAATACTTTATAGATGCTTTCCAAGCTTTTTAAGCTTATGCACAGAAATAAAGTCTTTAACCAGATCAGAATGAAACTATTGTTTTGCATCTTGCTTCTTTTTCTTCCACCTTAGTTTACAACCAATCAAAGGTCCTTCCTTCTAACGTATGGGCATGAGACACACACTCACTTCTCTTACACACACATCCTACCCCAGTCAGTCAGAAAAGCTCGATTTAATTGTTTTTCTAAATATGGTAGATATAAGTAATATTTGTAAAATAGATGGAACATATAAAAAAATGCTATGCAATGAACACCTCTGTTGCACCACTCATTTTTAAAAGAGAACATTTTCATTACCTTGAAATCCCCATTAGGCGCCCCCCATCCCAAACATTCCCTCCCTCTCAAAATTAGTAACCACCTTTTCAAATTTTGTTTTCATCATTTCCTTGCTTAATGTTATAGTTGTATATACGTTTGCATCTTTCTACTATACACATAGATACATTTAGCTGTGAACTTTAGTTTTATATAAATGAAATCATACTGCCTGTATTCTTTTGTGCCTTCCCCCCCCCCCCACTCAACAATATGATCCTGAGATTAACCCATGTGAATTTTAATTGAAGAGAAATTCATTTCATCAACTCTGATTCATAAATGCCATGCTGCCTGATGTTAATAAAAGCCCCAGGTAGTCAGAGACAAGAGACATTTGCCAATCAGTGTCAGGTTTTCCATAATGCAATGGTCCTGCTGGAAAACATTGTTCTTTTCCTTTCCTCTCACCACTCCACTCCCCACAGAGACACCAGGCACAGCCACCAGTGTCATCATGGAAAAACGTGTCCGGTGAAACACCCCTCTCAGTGAGCCAGGCAATTCCACACCCTCTGTAAGGGGGGGAGAGGAGTGGCCCAGCATACAGCCCAGTTCCGCTCAAATGGACCTATCTCAGCTCTGCGAACAGGTGATGGGTACCAAGCAGCCCCCACCGTCTCGTGCCCACACCACCCTGTACACTTCTGTTCTGGGCTGGACACCTGACCATGCCTTTCTCAGAAAACACATGTGAAGAAGAATGGTCTTAGGGGAACTACTATCTGCTAATGTTCTCAATCTATCACTTCACTTAGCATTTTGTTTCTGAGCTGGTTTTTCCAAGTCTAAAAGGCAACCCTACAAGGAAGAAAGGTCATATTGAGAGCCACTTCCTCTTCATTTCAGCCAGATAAAACGAGTCTGTTCTGTCGGCCCTCCACAATTAGCATTTCCACTGCAGCCGCCACTGGGAATTTCCCTTTCTGGAGAAGACAAATTAGACCCTCTGCCAGGCTGGCTTTCCACAGAGCACTCTGGATCCCAAATGTCAAAGATTTCCATCCGGAAGGCTCTGATCTTTTTCTCACATTACTCTGTCTGCTAAGGGATTATTAACAAACACTGACTTCTCCTTTCCAGAGAATCTACTCCTCGGTCTTGGGGAAGAAACTGGGTTCTGTCTGAGGCATTCTATCTCCACCTGGGGCATCCCTGCAGACTCAGCACCTTATCTCTGCAGCCTTCTCCACCCTCTGTCCCTTCTCCACGCCTCTCACTCACTCCGCATGGATTTCTCTCACAGCACCCACAACTCGTTACTACCTTCATTTAGTTTTCTTCTCTACTAGGTTGTAGTTTCTTTTAGGGCAGGAAAGTGCCTAATCTTGCTCTATTTCCCCAGCTGATCCCAAAGCCCGGCATAGAGCAGGCCCTCCAGAAATCTATGATGTTTGTCCTGAAACCCTACACCTGGTCGGCCCCAACACGTAACCTGGAAGGATAAGCAACCTGGAGCCAGAGGGTGAGTTTCAAGAGGATGACAAGGGTATCTTTCTCTGGGAAAGAAGCTAAAGAACATGAGGAAAACCCCAGGGCAAGTCCTTGAAACAAAGGTAAAAGTCCAAACTTGAAATACTGAGTATTCACACTGAATCTGACATGTTGAGGAGGGGTAATTACTAGAGACAAAGACAAATGTCAGAAGGTCAATTAAAGGCAAGGAAGACTTAGGACCATGAGCCGGCTAGGCTTAAACAGGGTTAAGACGACCAGGTTGCAACTAAAGTTTGAAAAGCCTTGAATGCCATGCTATAGTTTTGGATAGTATTCTGTGGGACAGTGGCAAAATGACCCAATGGCACCTGAGGTCAATTGGTTTCCCCAGATGGAGGCTGGTGTGAGGCAAGACTGCGCAAGAGAAATGCTTCTCAAATTAGTAAGAATTTAATTTGAATTGTGTCTCTGACTCTAACACAGGGGAAGGCACTTCTGGGGCTCAGAGTCTTGGCACGATGAATTCACTCTAGAAACCTAACCTAAAGTGGCGGGTTTCAAATAAGGAAAGAGAGACGGAGTCAGGCCACCATGGCCCTGTCACTGACTTGTTCTCTAGACCTCTCGGCATCATCCTCTGTCAAATGAGGATATGATGCTTCCTCACAGAATTCATCATCTGTGAAACTCTAAGGCATGCTTTTCAAAGAGGCAACCAGACAGAAAGTCTGCAATTCTACCTGCTGACAGCTTGCTAAGGGTTTTGTGACACACTGAAAGCACCCATATTCCCCGCTTGCCAACTCATGACACTGAGCAGTACAGGAGCCCACACAGTGCCTGCTACAATGTCTGAGGGATCTGGAGCTGAGAGGGCTTTGCCTGGACAATGTCTGAGAAACCCAGGCACCATATAAAGATTATCCCAAACTAAGACCATCCTGGCCAGACCTTCCTTGTTCCCATATCCTTCAGCAGAAAACAAGATAATCAAATTCTACTAGAAATTCCTAGGCCAAAAGGCCTGGTTACAAGTTGAGTTTAGAAAGTCAATGTTGATTTTAAAAAAAAACAAACAAACAGAAATGAAAATGCTAGTAAAGCATTTAAGACCAGATAGAGCTCTTAAAGGCGTCTAGTCCAACACTCTAATATTACAGGTGAAGAAATTAAAGCCCAAGGTAGGGACTAGACTTAGCTAGTGTCACAAATCTGGAGAGAGGAAGAATTGGGAGACAAAATCATGTCTTCCAACCTCAGAGAGCATGTCTTAAAAGCTGATTAAAACATGGTTTCAATTTTCAAATGACAGAATAAAAAAAGTATGATAAAATGGGAGAAAAATTCAATGCAAATACTAAGGGCAAAAGTACAAATAACCAAGAAAATAAACTCTTCGAATCGCTGATACAAACCACAGAATGCCAAGGCCCTAGTTAATTTTAAACATTTTATGAAAATATGAAATGAGGGTGATCAAGCCTGGCAGTGAGCCAAGCTCTCGGCCCATCTGGACAACTCCTGTTAAGCGCAAGGAAGCTGAAATGATTAGCTTTGCTAAACCAAAAGAAGAAGAGGGAATGACTGGATGTGATTTTAGATGGGCCCCAAATGGGGAGCTTCAAATGGGAACGTACTAGGTGGGGGTAAGTGGACTCCCTTGGTCCTATTGCTGTCTCTCTAAACCTCGACTTGCAAAAAATCTGCAGAAATGCTCTGAACTGAAGACTTCCCTTCCCGAGCCTCAGTTTCCACAGCCCAGAAATGGGGATCATAAGAATGATTTCCCAGAGCATTAGAGAAGCAGCATCAAAATCTCCTGGTAAACTATGTCTTATGGAACTACAAGGGCATTGTTACCCAAATGTTGATGGGACCAGGGATATTCGCTTGCCATTTTATGATTTTGCATACCTGCTTTTTGTAACAAATGACAAATACATTCCACAGAGGAAGAGCAGAAAATTCTCCTCAAGAGGGAGTGGAAAGAGGTATTTAACAACCTAGCAAAACAACCATACCTCTTGCTGCCTGCCAGACCAATAAATTTAAATGGCAAAATCAGAAAAATAAATGTGCAGTTTTACACACACACACACACACACACACACACACACACACACACACACATTCCAACGTACCATACTTCTTCTGTGCAATTATCTAGGCAGCTTCTTGTTTAGGATGATTTTGGGAGGACACCAGTCACAAACAGCGGCTCCTAACCTGAACTGCTTCATTTCACATTGCTCCCAAAAATGTTACCTTGAGAGGGTCGTCAACCTGGAAAGCAGGAGAGTGGAGTCTCCTCTCCATTCTGCTCTTACTTTACTGAGTGGCCTCAGGCATATCCCACTCCTCTCAGGGTTTTGGATTATCATCTATAAAATGAAGGTCTGATCCAGAGATAGATCCCTGGACCCTACCATCTCTCTTCTCGCTACTGAGTTTGACTTGCTGGCTTCTTAACACACCTGTGTGTGATATCTTCTTATAATGGAGAAGGCTGGGCAGCCCAGGTATGACACCGAAAGGTAGTACCTTGGCTTCCTACTCTTCGATGGACCATTCCAGGAGAAATGAAGTGAAAAGATAACTGGGCGAGCATCCCATCCAGGACACTTCCTTGTTGTCATTCATCTTCCTTCTTTACTTCCCCTTCTGCATCGCCTCCCGCCCCCACACTTACCACTTCAAATGTCAGTGTCCTCTACACTGATCATCTACCACCCCTCTCAAAACTAGATATTTAGATAAGGCACTTGAAATACAATATAAACTGAAACTAAAATGCAGCTATTACCTCTCTACAAAAGAAGACCCAGAAACCATTTCTAATCTCTGATAATCAATCACAGAGACATTCTGAGCAGCTCCAAGAAGAGAGAACTAGAGCCAATTAGTTGTGGGAAGATAATTTTAACACAGTGCAGATAAGTTCATTTTACTTGATTCCCAAATGCACCAATCTATAAAACTTGCTTCTGAAATATTTTCTAAAATTAAGTATGTATGCAACCAAGAGTGCCCTCCATATGCGCATTTTTCACGTTATATGCTATTATATGCCATAGCTATGATAAGAGCTATCAAGCGGGGAACCCTGCCCACAACTTGAATTGAGTGAGCGCCGCAATGTGTGTGGTTGGTTTATCTACCAGAGTCTTTTTATGCCTGTGTGTGTGTGTGTGTGTGTGTGTGTATACACACATGCTCTGACAACAATCTGACCCACAGTGAATGCAAAAATTATCTAAGAATAGATCTAAACTTCCCAGATGTATTTTTACCTGCTGGTTGTTAAATTGCAACTGAATTGCCAATTTCCCCACATCTTAAGACTCCTTCGAGAAAATGGATGAGGAAACCAAGGGTGAAGATAACAGATAATCAGGGGGCTTTGGTCGGATTGTCCCTATACTTGGTTTGTCTGAACTGTATGCTCATGAATAAAGTTCCTGCTCTCTCCTCCATGCCTTCCCAGCCAAAGTCACTCATTTTGCCCCAAAGAAGCAATCTGCTTGGACCTACTCATGCAAGCTAAAAGTTGGCCTGGGTGACTTAGATGTAGAAAGTATAGACCAGTCCACTGCCCTGACCCTTTTCCTGCCAGATGTCCAGAATTGTACTTCCACTACAACCCTGTGAGATAGGCGAGGTACGGGGACTCCTAATGTTTCTTAGCAGTCATGTGAGATCTCACCCCCTGACTTCCCAAGCAGGATATCTTGTGAATGCTCGTAGAAGCATTCAGAAGCTCTGATCAGCCTGCCACCTCCTAGGAGTCTTTACCTATCAGTAGCTTAGTGCCCTTTCCTACATAGTTAAGTCTGTGCTTATAATTTAGTTTTATGTCATTGCTTTTCATTTTCACTTACAGGAACATAATTATCGATAAAGCAATAAAACATGTGTTTGGGAAGAAGATGATAAGCTGTCAGTTAGAGATTGGTGAAAGATCTCTGACACTGTGTGACACTGTTGATGTGATAAATGATCCTATGGCCTGGGAGGATGGAGTAACCGTAGTCTGAAGGAGGAAGCCATAACTGGTAGCATGTGGCTGGAGACTTACAGAATATAAAGAGAATAGAAGAGCCATGGGAACATACTGTTACAGGAACCATGCCACAAAGACCCTATATCATGTAGATTCAGTTAAAGATTCAATTTCTAGATCCCATTCCATAGCGAGATCTGCTGTGGTTTGGTCAAAGACAGGAGGCTGTTTCCCAGTATTGGAGCTATTTGAAGGTCAGTTGAATGTGAAAGGAAGTATATACAAAAATGTTCATTTAACATAATTAATAATAGCAAAGAAAAAGAAAGAAAGAAACTGAAATCCAACAATAGAGGATTAGTTACAAAAAGCATGAGTCCACACAATGGAACACTACTAAAATCGGATATAGCTATATATTTATATTTAAAAAATGCTCTCCCTGAGTGGTGAAACTATAGCTCTTACTACTGTTGTTTCTGTTTTGCTTACATGTGTTTTTTAATTTTAAAAAGTGAACATATAGTTTATATATTTTGAGGCTAAAATAAATAAAGGTTATTGGTCTTCATGGCATTTAAACACTCCTCCAACACTGAGACCACGAAACTAATTACCTGAATCTATAAACAACTAATGTCATGGCCCTCCTCCCCTCTAAGCAACCACATGTACACAAACACACATGTACACATGCAGCTAATCTAAAGGCTCTTTCTCACCCCCTTGATATGACAAGTGACAGTCAGAAAGCCCAGCACTGGGACATGGGGTTACAATGGTAAGTCCCACAGTAATGGCAGGGATTTCGATGGCCACAGTAGTAAGGCAGCTCACATTCAAAATGACAACATGCTGAAATAACACCAGCACTCTGTGAATAAATAACAGGATGGAGCATCGCTTGCCTCAGGTGAACTCTGCAGTTTATTTTGTTTTGTTGTATTTCCCCTTTCACAAAACAGGGACTTGCCCTTGGATCTCACAGGCCCAACGATACTGTTATTTTGACAGTTGTTTTGTGGTAGTGCAGAGGATGAAAGGGCACTTGTTAGCTCTCCAGCTAAACACACCACCCACTCCAGGCAGCATAAGTACTATTATTCTGACGTGACAGGTGAGATTTACAGATATGTATATAGAGGGCAAGTTGAAAATTAGCAAGAAGTGGAGAATTACAATAAAGGTAATAAATGTGACCCATTCTTTTCTACAAAATCAGCCAAGAATTGTATTTTAAATGAATTCATGAAAGGATAAATACATTTTATTTAGAGACTGTTATCTCAAATATCAGGTCAACACCAAATGCTAATCTTTGTACTTCTCAGGAGTGTTGAGGACTTAGTTCTAAGAAGATAATGGACATAAAAGTCCTTTGTACCTTTTGTGAGTAGCTGGTAATGTTGTATGAGTAATAGTAAGAAAACAATATTTAATTATCTTCTGATTTCTTAAGAACACTAACTTTCGCCAAAGGCCTGTCTTGCCTGCTGTGTTAAGATATGCAAAACCAGGTTAGGAATATCATTGTTTTTCTTTGTTGAAAAAACTGAACTCGACATGTAGAACCCCACAAAAACATGTAAAATATAAGGGAAAGCATCTTCATTTAACTGCCATGTCAGTTCTTGTTTTAATATACTAAAAATATTGCATCTGAAGGGAAATTGTAATTCAAAATGTGATCTGCACCAACCCCCTTCTGAAACAAATAGTAAAAATTTAAGGCCCTAAAAAAAGTTTTGTACAAAGTAATACTTTCAGAGCCTATGTGAGCACTTCCATATGTTTTTCACTGTTGATCTACAAAAGGGTACCAGAACCATGTTTTATTGATGAGAAGCTAAGAGTGATGAGGTGACCTGCCCACAGCTTCACAGGCAGAAACTTTCATGGCCAGGATTCTAATCCACATCTTCTGAATCCAAGTCTCACACAAGACTTACACTTTAAGTGAGCTGCCTCTCTTTTCCTGCCCCATTGGACAGCACCATGACATACAGTATGAGTTTACTACTTAACAATCCCTACTCTCTACAGAGGAGTTGCTTATAGAAAATGGCTCGTGCTAGGCAAGTCACCCCATGCCCCACCTGTGACCTCCTGGTTGCCTAACTCATGACTGCAGTGAAGTCACAGTAATCCTAACTGCCCATCATCATATGACCAACCCACGCAGGAAAGGTGTTTCCTCCCAAACCGTGAGCACTTGGACCACTGTTTATGATGGAAACATTAGGAGCTGACCCAGGACAAAGCAGTAGGTCATGTAATTTAAAGTCACATTCTATTAACAGGAAGATGTGCAGGTTACTCATGCACAGGGGTTGATTTGCTACTGTTGTTCTCATTCAGGCTTCATTTGAGTTGGAAAAAAAAGGAAATAATGAACTAAGCCCCCTCTCCTACCCACAAAATCAACCAATAGAAAACATTTGAAAAGCATTTGGGCCAGTGGAGGAAGCCCAAATTCTATTATCTTAACACTGGTTTTAATACTTAATGAGTTATAAGATATTAAGCCAGTTATTCAGACTTTTTGTTCCTTAATTTCTTCATGTTAATGAGTCTCTCTATATCTCACGGATCAGTCATAACAGAGACATGGTTCAAACTCAGACTCCACCCAAGCGAGGCCTGTGGCACATTTCCATGTAAGTATATTTTAGAAGACAAGTGAGCCTGCACACATGGAGGGGTACCAGCACAAAGCAGGGAGCCTGACCTATCCCCAGGAGGACACCAGAGACCAGGAATGGTGGAGAGTATGCAAGAGAAGTTGCTGTAGAAAAAGAAGATGTTATGGAAAGGTAGGTACCCATGTGAGGAACCCCAAGCCACAACTACTGTAAGACGCAAGCTCAGAGGTGTTTGATAAGGCCAGGTAAGGTTCTGAGGGAACAGGTCTCCAGAGAAAGCCGGATCACCTATTCATGGAAAACCAAAATCCTGAAAGCTCCCTAAGCATGTGTCATTAAACAAGTTCTTATGCTAGGCAGACACTGATGGGTTTTGCCCACAGGAATATTTGGAATCTAGAGGGAGAAACAGACACAGAGACACATACATGGCAAAGTAACACTGTAAACTCTGGAGGGTGGGAAGATAAAAAGTGTGAATGAGAGCTAAGGAGAACACTTGCGAGTTTTTGGTTTCCAAGTTGAGTCTCTAGACTTAGGTAAATTATAAGGTATGTTTTATCTCATGGGGTAATGTCTTCCTTGATCCCCTTTGCTGCTTCCACATCATTTCTTCTCCCTACTCCCTAATTCCTACTCAAAACAAAACAAAACAAAACAAAACAAAACAAAACAAAACAAAAAGAACCTCAGCTTCACTGAACAATGTGCCAGTAAACCTATCTCA
The DNA here is from genome assembly GCA_003508835.1 of Eonycteris spelaea. Classification (NCBI taxonomy): domain Eukaryota; kingdom Metazoa; phylum Chordata; class Mammalia; order Chiroptera; family Pteropodidae; genus Eonycteris; species Eonycteris spelaea. The sequence goes on along the minus strand of PUFA01000030.1, from coordinate 3,072,857 downwards.
CTGTCGGCATCTTCATCCACTGCAGGTTTAGAACTTGGTAAATCCTTTTCTCTCACTGCTTCTCTTGTGATGTCTTGATGAATTCATGATTCATGTAGATTACTCATCCATTGTCCGGCTTCTCATGACATCCTTAGTTACACCTTGGACCTTATCAACCTATCACACCAGTCTACAATTTCTCTTTGATCCCTACCTCCCATCTTACCAGCTCACATCCTCTACTATGCCCACGTCGACAATTCTTTGGCCCAATGAAGAGCCCCAATCCACTGGGTCTACAAAATTCATTAATTTCCATCACCTCCATCATATCTTCACATTCTTCCTCCCCAAGTGAGTTTTCATGATGTATTTCATGAAAACAAAAAACAAAAAAATCCCACTCTTTGACTCTCTCCACCAAACTCTCTGAACAACTCCAAGCCTGGCCTACTGTGCTGGGTAGGGGCCATCACCTCAAATTCTCCACATCTGTGAGAAGGTGAGACTCATGGGAATTGGAGGCCAGAGCAAATTCTGAGGGTGGCAATTCCCTCCAGCCAATCAACTGACAGGCTCTTGCTTATATGTTGTTACATGCAAGTAAAATAAAGCATTATTGATTTACAGAGATTGGGAGCAGGAGACTGGGAAGAGAGAAAGAGGACAATTTGAATTTTATCTGAAAAGTAATTCTCTGGCTCTAAAATAAATAAAGTAATTGGAACAGCTAAAAGCATTGCCAGGCAGAGGCCAGAACTATTAAAGACTATGAAAAGCTGTCTCATTTGCATTTATCAAATTGTCTGATGACTTGTAAATGGAAGATGCTAAATTTCTTAACAGAATTGATCTGTTAGTAAAACATCAATCACTATCACCTTGTTAACCCTCAAGATTTAGTTAACAAATTAAATCTGTGTAGAAAATAGGACAAAAAACTTCAGAAGGTAAAATTTATGGCACTCCTATGATCATAAACTTAATAAATGTTCATCACAGAAATGTGAAAAACACAGATAAGAAATGCCTGGAACAGAGTGAGCACCCCATAATTATTTTCCCACATCATTAAACATTGTTTATAGATATCATAATGACTGCGTCCTATTCATGCTACCTGTCTAAGATTGAATCATTCTCCTAGTTCTGGACATTAAAAATGCTTCTTTTAAAGAATTATAAAAAGCACTGCCAAGAATAACTTTGTAAAAAAAAAATGAGTATACAAAATTCTGTGGTTTTTGTAAGATCAGACTGAAAAAAATGAAATAAGAGTCAAAGGATATGATCAGTTTTAAGGCTTTTGATCTGCAAAGCCAACCTGCCTTCCAGAAAATGAGTACGTTTTAGTAGTTTTTACTCTCCACAATGGAAGAGTTCTTGGAAGGTAGACAAACACCCAAAGTAGTTTGAATAAAGCGAGGAGGTTTAAGTGCAGACCCAGCCAACAGTGGGCCCCTGGGAGAATAACGCAGCTCATGTCCCCTCAACAGGATAATTGCAAGGATCTTATGGTTCTGAAAGACACACGGTGCGACCTGAGGGTCACAGCATTATAAGCCTTCTACAACAAAATCAGCAAAGGTCTTGGCCTTATGCTGACCTCAGACCCTCATCCATACATGATATCCCCACAAGTGATTCCCAGACTCAAAGGCACATCTGAATCCCCCTGCAATGTGTTAAAGTTCACCACACACACACACACACTTACGCACGCACTCACTCACACCCCTACATCCCTTACATTCCTGGATCCACCCCTGGGAAGATTCAGACTCAGTAAATCTTGGATTGGGACTAGGAATTCATATTTTTAACACTGTCCTTAGGCAATTCAGGCACAGATGAGCCTCTTACCAGAGCTAACTTTTGAGAAGCTATTAAGCTTTGAATCTTCATGAATCTCTCATGACAGTGTTATCAATTCTTTTTAAATCTGATGGGAACAGGTTCTAAAAACATTTTTTAAGAAAGGAGGTATTTATTTTTTCAAGTTCTTATAGTTGTCTTCAAACATACTCCAAAGGATTGTCAGTCAAATGAGTCTACATTTTCTTAAGCTATGGTTTTATAATCAAAAATATTTATTCATTCATCTTCTCTTCTTTAAAAGAATGTTAATATATAGTGTGATATAAAAGAGATTTATTTAGAGTTCCTTATCTATCTATGCTACCATGGCACCTCCTTCCTACCTCCATCTTCTGGCCCAAGATACTAACAGTTGGCTTACATCTGACCCCACTGCTAGATATAAATGCTTCACACTGAGCTGGCCTGCCTTTCTATTTGTCTTTCCATTAGCAATAACAGTAATAACAGCAACAATAACACATTTGTTGAGTACATACCAGTATAAGACAATGTATGAAGTACTTTTATAGATATCACTGACTCCCAATCAGTCAATGCTACCTTGTAGCTCATTGGATGTCACTGAATTTATTGATTCTACCAATATGAATAAATACAAGACAAGCTTTCCTTTAAAAGAGAAACAAAACATCAGATACTGTTCAGGTATAATTTTCAGACTTCAATAAATATAAAATGAATATGTATCAAAGGTTTTATTCAACTCATTAAGATGAAATAAGATGTTAGAACAAATCTAAAGAGGATTGGAGAAGCTAGGTATAAATAGGCATTAACAGATTTCTGCATTAGATACAAAACTGGCCAATATCCCTTAATAATCACAAACCTTAATTTCTGGGGCTATCTTTTCCACCAAACAGGAATTATTTGCTCTCTAGCAGACCAAAACCTGCAAGTGATCCTGGTGCTCCTACAGAGCTGTAGAACATCCCAGTCAATAGAAAATCTACTGGACTGCACTGACATTGTACTGACAGGATATATAGTATCCTCATTGGCTTATTTCCAAGTTTTGGGTAGTTTTTACCACAACCTGAAGTTAGTGAAAACATCACAGCTGATGAACTTTACCATCAACCAATGACTGTGTGAGAAATTTTTTCTTAGAAATGTGGCATAGCTTTCTGGGACCAATCACCAAAAAATTTAATAAAGAAAAATAAAGAAACTAAAGGAAAGGAGGAAGGGAGGGAGAGAGGGAGAGATTTCAAGTTTTAGCCTTCATGTTTAATGCCTAAAATTTGAATTCACCCCAAATGTTATTTACTTAGAGATTTTATCCAACAATGTTTATAGCTCTGTCAAAATGAAGGCAATTTGAATTGCATATTAACGAAAGCTAAATACATATGGCATTATGATTGAAAGACTAGAGAAAAGCTAACATTATGGCTCGCTCGTCTAGCAGCTTTGATGCACACTGATGGCAAATATTCTGTGGTTAAATCAGATATGCTACATGTTCATTGTTAAGATGCTTGTTTAAATTACTTCATTTGGGTTTTGAGATAGACATTGCTATTTGTATTTTTTATTCTTTTAGGGGAAAGGGCATGCATGGTAACTTTTGGGGAAATAAAGTATTCATAAGGATTTCATGTACAAATGTCCAGTGTTTCATGTTCTCAAAAAGTATTCAAGAAGCAGAGAAATGTCTAGGATATATAACAAAATCCTTCTGACCTGAAAGTAAGCTCTTCAGATTAAAGCGGAGAAGAAAAAGAAATAATCTTATGTTTTCCTGCTATCTGAAGCAAGAAATATTCAGACTTTTTAGATGGGCTAGAACACGGGCTGTTCTTTCTCCTTTCCTCTGCTCTTTAAGCTTTCAATTTGTATTTAAGAAAGAAAGTACCAGGGATGAACAAAGCCATGATGGTTTGGAACAAGTAGAAAGAGCTGCACAGGCATTTGGATGAATATCCCTCATAAAAATCTACCATCCAATCTCATTAGGGGGAAGAAAAAAAGCCCTTAGGATATTCCCTGTATTTTTTGGTTTACTTAAACAAAAATACCTTCAAAAGCGTCTTTATAATAGTACCATGAAATCTCTATTTTTGGTTTTTAGTGGAATCAGAAATCACAATGCCAATACCAAATGGAAACCAAATTATTTTTTTAAGTTTCCCAATGTCAGTCAACATTTCAATCATCCAACATTCAGTGTAAGGACTAACTCTTACCAATGGCATGTCAGTCTTTGGAGAGACAAAACATAGCACCCCATCTGATTCCCATACTAGGTGCTGGGGTTGACCAGATAGGATCTCCTGTACCTTTCATGAAGAGCTTCAGGTGTGTGAGAGTTGCAGGGGAGAGAGAAAAAGTTCTGAAATCGGTCTCTTCTAATCTTAACATTAGTGAAAGACTACGAAGGGAACGGACCATTATTAGTGAGCACCATTATGGCCAGATACTTTACAAACGCCACCCCCTATAAGGTCAACGTTATCATCTTCCTTTTAACAAGTAAGGAGACCAAGTCTCAGAGAACTTAAGCAACTTGCCCAGGATCACAGAGGACCACACACCAGGAACTTTTGTAAGGCAAAATTCACTTCAAGTTGAAAAACATTCCGTCCTGCCGGCATCCTCAGCCTATTAAACCCTGTGCCAAAAACATTTGTTGGCCAGCAGGAAAGCAAAGATGCTTTTTGCACAATCAATTTTAAACAAGACAAATGAGAAAATGGATCTGAACTCTGGTATGATGACCCTAAGGCCAGACTCTTTCTCCTCCCTCTCAGCAACCTGAGAATAGACCAGAGGCTCTCTAAGCACCATGGATGCTATCACACCCCTGCCCCGGGTCAGTGTAGGGCTCAAGAGAAGGCTCGTTTCTCTGAACATATTCAAATTCTGCTGTGCCAGGAACATCTCACTCCATCGTGTCTGCAGTGCCCCACTTAAATCACACATAAACCGCTAAGCTTGAAGTGCCAACACCAGTTTTGGAGAGGGCCCGGACGTGTGTCCATTGTTTTTCTAAGAACGGCTCCATTCTGGCTATGATGCTAATGGGATGTAATGAGAAAGCTCATAAAACAATTGCTGCTCCTCATTCACCAAAACTTCATATTTTAAACCTTTGTAATTAATCATTTGACAGGTATATTACCAATGAGACGTGCCAAATTGTAAACAATGACCTGTCAAAGTCCAGAGCTGTGACAGGAGAAAAAAAGAAAAGAAAAGAAAAAACCAGCAATTTATCTAGCTCTCCAAAAGCAACAAGAAAGATCCAACTAACTCTTGTGAGAACTGACAAGCTAAATGTTACTCAAATGTGTTTAGATGAAATGGTCTTGAGATGTGGTTAGTTTTGATGATCTACTATTGCCAGGAACAAGAAGCTTTGTATGAATTAGTCTGAAAAACAGTTGTTGTACTTGGTAGGTTTTCATCAAAGTTTAAATGGTCAAGCTAAGCATCTTAACCAATAGCTGAATATGGCTCAACTCCTCTGAATACAATCTGTAAATAAATCAACCTGACGTGCCTCACAGGGACCAGTTTCTCAAATTTTAAATGCCATGCTGAAACTACAGGGCTGTATCTGAATTCATGTGGTGGACAGCCCATCATTCTCGGCTTTTTCCCAGGCTAAACTCTCAATCATATTTAAGTCATTCTTCTCCCTTCAACTAGCACTTGTTTGGAGTCAGGCTTAAATGGCACTGAGAATGTAGAAATAACCAAGGCACAGTACTTTCCTCCAAAAAACACAGAGTCTACTTGGAGGTACAATTAAGTAAACCACCAAGTGCAGCGTGTCTCATGCTTTAAGTCTAGAGAACTTGCGAACATCAGGTTGAGAACTATCTTCAACCAAATTTGGGATAGGTTTTCAAGAAAATATGAAACTTGATCTAAGTCTTCAAGAACAAGTAGAAATTCCCCAGGCAGAGCAGGAACAGCATGTTTGAATGAGGCGTAGTGCCAAGACCTGTAGCAAACATGCAATGAACAAATAGCATGAGCAAAAATAAACATTCGTTGCACACAGAGAATTTGGAATTCTTATTACTTCAGGATAACGTAGACAATCCAAGATGATACAACGGCCACATGTTCTTGGGCACAGAATTCTGGGCCTCAACTTTCTCATGTACACACAAAAAAATGGGAATAATGATACCACTCTCAATGGACTATTATAATAACAAACATAAGCTAATGTATATGAGCTTGCTTTGTAAATTGATAACTGTTTTCCTTTATTCAATACACTTAAGATACTAGTATTGGTTGCTTTTTTTTTTAAGAGAGCAAATAGCAAGAGAGGAACAAGTTACTACCCAATGTTACTTTTTCTCTCACTTAAAACTTTATTTTTTATATCAACTAGTATTCTATACTAACTGCAAGGTCTTTAGGTAAAATCCTGTATGCCTTAGGTGACAATTCTGGGAAGACCCACCTTCTCCCTTGCTGACACAATATAAACAGACCCCCAGTAGGCCTAGGCCTCCTTTGATGAGCCTTTCTAAAAAGTGTACATCTGGTACCTAAGGAGACATACCACTGTCAGTTTTGGCTAGAATAATGTTTGTTCTGTGATTCTCATTCCTGACAACATCCCATTCTACTAAACTTGGAATCCATTTATTTATTCAATTAGCAATCACAAAAGCAGGTTGAGCACCTACTCTAGGCACGGAACTTTGCTATGGTTAGAGTGGCTATATTTTCTGAAACTGAAATTAGGACAGATGTCTAGACAACCAAAAATGTGCAGGCAAAGCAGAATGCGTTAAATGGAGTCCACTGTCGATAATCTTAGATATATGGCAGCTAGGGATATTCGTTCATTGATTCATTCAACAAAAACTTATTGACTCCCTACTATGTGCGAGGGCTGCAAATGATAAATCAAATAAACACTATCTTTCTGCCTTCAAGTTACTTACCATCTGTACTGGGAGACATATTAGTGAAATAATCACAGATACAAGTAAACTAGCAACTGTGATAAGTGATATAACAACTATGATATCATAAGTGTCAAGGTATTTTAGTCACAGAGCCAAGGAAGTTGTCCTCAGGAAGTAACACTTCAGCTAAGATTTGAAGGTAACTAAGTAGAGAGGAGAAGGGAGAGCATCCCATGCAGAAGGAAAGCATGTGCAAAGATACTGTAGCAGGGTAAGTAGAAGAACCTCCTCCCGCCATCCCCGCCCCCACCTGCAAAAAAAAAAAATGTAATAGAGAAAGCTAGGAGAAAAATGATGCGAAGGAAGGCTAGGTCCATGGAGGTTCTAGTAGAAACTATTCGGCACTGAATCCTTATACCAAGAGCAATAAGAAATCACTGAAGGATGAACAGAAGTATCAGACATGACATCAATCTGACCTTGACTGGTATAATGTCTGTCAGAAGAACTAGACATGTCCAACACTAGTAATAAATTAAGGGAGATAAACTTGCCAAAAAAGGTAAACTCACCAAAGTCAGGGATCCTTTTTTTGTTCACCAAGGTACCCCAAATATCAAGCACAGTACCTGGTTCATGGGAGAAAGTCAATAAATATTTGTTGAATGAATAATGAGACAGGCCTATGAGGGGCCAGAAATAGGAGCATCACTTCCAGAAATCAAACAGGATGTCAGGAGGCAACGCGTGAGCTGCATTTTAAAGATCAGGCTGGATCAGGCTAGTAGATATGAAGATAATTCAGCTTTTCCAGGGACATGTTCCAAAGAGAGACAGCTGTTTGAACAAAGGCAGGGAGGCCACCAGGCGGATGGGAGGAGGAGTTCACTTTGGCTAGAGCACAGGGTGCATGAAGGGATGTCATGCAAGGTAAATTGCAAAGGTAGGCTAAGGCTAAATACTAGGGGTCCACCTTAAATGCCAAAGTTATTCCCAAGCTTCTCCATATGTCTTCTCTTGGCATTTGGAGTTCCCAGTCCTGGGAACGCTGTGTGCTGTAGCAGGAGGAGACAGGCTCCAGGAAATCCAACTCTTGAGAAGCAAGAACTCCACACCAACGTGATGATAGATTTTTTTGTTTGTTTTTATTTGGGAATTCCAGCACATGCGCCAGCACTCCTCAGCATACACTCCAGGGAGCCGCTGAGACCATCTCCCCTCTATCTGACACGTGGATCTCACCACCCCAGTCTGCACTCGTCCTACCCTTTGGGAGGCGAAAAAGGGGATGTGAAACTGAACAATGTAATCCGGAACTCCGGGCACCATCCAGGAGGAACACGAGCGGCGGCTCCCTCATGCAGCACTTCTAAAGAAGTGCTTCTCCCATGGAGACTCTGGACCATGTCTTCTTGCCACTATTAATATATGTTGAATCACATGCACTTGGAGAAATCAAAACTGTTGGAACAAATTACTGATCACAAGAGTTATGAGTGCTAGTTGGAGGCAGGAAAGAAATCCAAGATACGCAGTTTTGCTATGTGGGCGTATCCCATTCCTTTCTTAATTTTTAGATCCTGGTTCACTAAAAGAGTAACAGTCTGGAGGTCAGGAGCCCCAGATGGTAATCCTGGGCTGCTGCAAACTAGTTGCCGCAAACTAAGACTTAGTTACCTGACCTTTCGGAGTCTCCTCATCTATCAAAAACAAATAAAGCAGGGGAGTGGAGGGTGGGGTAAGAAGGGACCCAATGGGGCTGGAATGTCCCAACGTCCTTTATTATGAAAGTGGCATTTGGGCAAGGCATGGTGCGGGGGAGCAGCAGGAAGTGTGTCTGTGGCGTGTGGAACCAGATCTGGCTGTGAGCCCCAGTGCCCCGCTCACCAACCCTCGGTCTTTCACTGCTAGGCTCCACCAAGTCCTCTTTCTGCGCCTGTCCCAAACGCTTGGCCACATTAACTCAATTAATCCCTACAACTTACCCCATGAGGGGAGTTATTCCATTTTACAGATGAGCAGACTAAGGCACAGAGGTGATGACTTGCTCAAGGTAAGAAGTGACCACAGAACAATTACCTCGCCACTCTCTTGCACCAAAGATGGTAACACACTGAACTTCTGCTAAGATTTCATTTTTCCATAATGCATATTAATAATAATACTGATAAGACACATTTATGGAATGTTTTGAAAATTAAATGAGATGTTAGATTCGGAAGTGTTTCTTAAACTGTAAGATATACTATATAAAGATGAGTTGGAAAACACTTTAGTCAAATCATAAGCTGGCATCTACAACACTAATAATAATATCCACTATGCATTTAATATGTTCTAAGACTATAAAGTAGGCATCTTTACTCCTACTTTTCAGAAAAGGAAATCAAGGCAGCTACTAAGCACTGAACTAGCATCACTCTGGAGCATTTGAAGCACAGTCTGCCTGGGTCCTACAGGCCGTACTCCTAGGGTTCAATGCTGTAGCCTTCCCAGAGACCCAGGAAGGAATCTCGGCACAAAGAGGCCTGAGTCCAACAGATAAACTGGGCCAATATGTGCCTAACAGGTTTCTAGAAGTCTTTGATCTTCAAATCCCTCCGAGGGATGAGAGATGAGAAAGGCAAGGAGTGTCCCAGATCTTTCACCTAGGGAAGACGAATGACATTTAGAAGATGCTTTACCTACCTTCTACAGTCACAGGAGGACAGCCCTATGCCTCAGGGACCTGATTCCTATTTTCATTGTCATGGTCACCAGCTGCCTGAGAAATCAAACTGAACACCCAGTGGACTAGAACGTAACTGGCGAAGGTTGATCTGCTGCCCAGACCAAGGTAAGCAGAGGCTATCAGGCCTCCATGTGTTTAAGACAGGCAGATGACCTTGTACCAAGTAGGTACAAGTCTGCTCGGGCATTGTCCCTGGGACAACTGTGGCTACAAGGCTTCAGGCCTGGTGCAGAGGCCTGAGCCACTCCTCCCCACAACCATCATGAGGCCAACTTGGTACAGCATAAAGATGACCAAATCGTTGGAGCCAAATGGACTAAGGGGTTCTAAATCCTACCATGCCACTTACCAGCTTTATGTCTTTGGGCAAGTGATTTACCAATCAGGACCTCAGCTTCGTCATCTGTAAAATGGAGACAGGAATACCTGTTTCCCAGGGTTGCTATGAGGACCGCCTGAGTCAATATATGAAATGCTCCTGGGACAGAGCAGGTGCCCAATAAATGTTCCTCATCTCCTCTTCCCTGCTGAGGAAGAAGGGCCCTTCCCTAGCATTTGGTCCTGATCAGAAGATAAGAGTGTGACCAGAGAGACCTGAGAGAAAATACCAGCTTCCTCAGGGTCAGTATCAGTTGCTTAATACTTGTTTATTTACACATTCATTAATTTAGCAAAGATTTATTGAGCACCTACTGTGGCTGAGCACTATACTGAATGCTTGGAGAAATCAAACATGGAGCCTTGCCACCCTCACCCCACCACCCCATACATACCCTCCCACTCCCTGTGAGACCACAAAAGGTAGAGAAAGGGGCCAGCAAGAGCCATCTCCCTGTCCAGTGAATCGCTGGTGCAGATGCAGTCCAGAAGGACAGGTGCTCAGAAATTGCTCTATATGGAAAGAGGGATGGAGCAAAAGCCACTCTCTTAACCCTTCCCCAAGCTCCAACACTGCATACACATAGGAGGTGCTTGTCAGGAAGGCAGACCAATACTAGGGCAAAGCAGATCTAGAAACATCATAGCTAAGGCATGTGGGGCCTAAAACCAAGAAATTTATCACTCTGTGCCTCTGATCCAGGAAAAGAGTCCCAGTAGGAACCCAGAGCATGCCCAAAAAGCACCTTGGAAACTGTCACTGACTTTTCTATTAAATCAACTTTAAAGGGTCTCAAAAGGAATTCGGTGTGAGACTGGTGGGAAAGAGTAGAGGTGTCTTTCTGATATTTTTCACGTGTGCCCCAAATTCAGTTCCCTTTTAGTCAATATCACGATCTGCGTGCTGAGCTATGCCTGGCTGAGGAACCGCCTCTACGAAGGGCTGCATTATGCAGTCCAGTAACACCTCTTCCATGCTGTGCCACCCATGTGCGTTTCCTTCTGGATGCAAATTTCAGGAGGATGTGGACAAAGAAAAACATGAGCAGAGCACCCGACATGGATGTGAAGTCTGCAGCAAAGAAGGCTTGGGCCTATGGGCATGATCTCTCTTTTCAAATATCAGCAGAGCTGTACAAAGGAGGAGGAAGTAGGATGGTAGCATGCGGGACACCCTGGGAGTTCACCTCAGTTCCCAGTGCTCAGCATAGTGCCTGGCCCAGAGGAGATACTCAGTACAAGTTTGTTGAATTTTATCGAACTGAAGGGAGAACTTTCAGAGAGTCGGGATGCTGGTGGAATAGATGAGTGAGAAGGAGGGGACCAAGCAGGACACTCCCTATCGCTAAAGGTATGCAAGCCAGATGCCACCTGGCCGTGGAGGCTGAACTGGACAGCCATCAAGGATTCTCCCAGCCCTGAGGTTCCTTGCCCTTAGCTCCAAAATATAAATTATTCCCATTCTCCCAGTGCTTTGGGCCTCACTGCTATTATTCTGTTTCTTCCACTGCAAGCCTGTGTAAGAACACACATGGTTTGGGATCAAAGCTGCTGGGAGGGTTCCCATAGCACTCTGTGCTCAGTTGCTGATGGATCCATTGAACTGCCAGGGAGGTCTGGGGAGTGACTCCCAGCTCCGTGGTGGGGCTCAGGCCCTCCAACCACAGGAGGCTGCCTGGAGAGGGGCCTCGACATTCCCCAGTCTGGCTGCCGGCTGGGGCCCAGGAGGACTTCTTTCTCCTCTCCTTGAAGGCAAGTCGGCCTTTACCGTAGAAATGACCTTAACTTGCACATGTCGTTGAGCTCTCACTCATCAGCTGCCGGTCCAGTCCTGAGAAGGAAACGGGAGAAGACCATGCAGTCCACGGGCCTTAGGAAGTACTGAGGCCTGGCCTCACCCAGAAGACAGCATATGGAAAACAGGATCAGAGAGAATCTCTGAAGTTTCTCATTAAGGCTGTCTGGAAGAAGGCAGGGGCTAGTCCTGAAGGGGAGTGAAAATGGAAAATAGTTTGTTAACTGCTGCTTCCAGATCTGTCACCCTAGAGTCGGTGTAGAAATGGGCAGGCAGCTCTGAAAGAGGGTTCATCTCCTCTTTTGAATTCCAGGTAAAAATTTCATGCTGGGTGGTCAGGTCGGTTTAGCACGTGATTAGGACGTTCAGAGGCAATAATGTTGGGTAACAAGCATGAGCATGAAATGAGGATCTGACAAATGCGTTTCAAAAAAATCCTGGAATTATAATGTGTTATAACTGTTTGCTGCACGGTGTTTATTCAAGTATTTGATCTTTCCCTTCCCCCAATCTTCTGAATTTCAAGAAGGAAATACTTTAAAATTTTATTTTCATAACATATCCTCCCGCTGAGATTCCAAGGCTGTCCTCACCATTACCTAACGCAGGAAGACTTGGGAAGAACATCTGAACATGTATGAACAATCGCTGAAGGAACAGAACAGAGCCTGACCACGCTGCCACCATTATAATAATCATTCCTTTTTAATTTAAAGGATAGCAATAATTTTCCTTTGGTGCACTTCTGTAAAGCAGCTTATTTGCCTATTAAAGACTAACCATCAAGAGAGAAAATTAGGAATTAGTCACCTTCACTATTAAATGAATAAATGTCCCATAACCACCCTTGACTTGGGTGAGGTAGCAAAATGGAGCAGAAGGTCTACTAAACCGAGTCTTAAGAGAAGGAAAGTCAACTGTCAGCTATCTGTGCACCTGTAGTGTTGAGCAGGGCAGGTGGCCAGCTTCCCTAAGTCTCACATGTCTTGACTATAAAAGGAAAGATGGTTTCTTCTTAGTCTAAAGATTATCGTGGAACCCTGTTCCAGTCTGGAACCCTGTGAAATGCCCTTTGTCAACTACACTACACCTTCTCCAACGCAGGGCATGACAAACATAAACAACAGCGTGGCCCTTAGCTTATTATAAGTAATGAAGGGACTGGTCTTCCAACATGACAGCTAGCCCTAAATTTAAAATTTTAATTGTAGTTATTTTGAGTAATAAAGGAATGTGGAAAGTAATGATGATGATGATACTAAACCTAGGAAGTTGAGCCTGAATGGCTGCTGAAATGTTTAAAATAAACGCATTCCTTCATTCATAGGGCACTTCTTGTGGGTGGTACTGGAGACACTAAGGCACAGCTCCTCAGCGTGAAGGGGAGCCCGAAGCCTGGTGAAGAGACAGGAAGAATGGGGCAGGTGTTTACAACTACATGTGTGAGGTGTGTGGTAAGCCCAGAGGACACCTGACCAGACTGAGTGGTCCGGGATGAATTCCCTCCAAAATAGATGTGATGACTAGAATCCAAGAGTACACCCCAAGAAACAGAGTAAACCCCCTTAGTTTGGACTTCTAAGAAGTCCGGAGTGCTCAAGTTTACCTTTCCTTTTCGCCCCAGTTGCCAGCAGCCTAGGGGACCTGTTTGGCAAAATCCTGTCTTTACACTTGTTTCTCAGGTGTATTTGTCATCCTCACCTGCTTGCGAAGTTGCTATCTTTCTTTGAGGCTATCAGTTTTTAGGTACAGGGACCAAAGGCAAGGGACATGGTGGCTGCTGCTCTAACACCCAGCTTGAGCTCTCAGGGTCTGATTCCACTGGGAGAAATTCATACCCACCTCCCCAGGTGGCACCTGGGAGTGTCTGAGTAGAAGAGTCAAGTCCAAGAAACGCCTCCACTATTGTTGGAGAGCTGCTCCTCCCAGGTGCTCCCTGTGTCATTTGGGCAAAGAGGATTAGGGTGTGCCTTGAGGTTGGCCTGGGGAATGCCCCGTTTCCCCAAACACAGCAGCAACTGTAACAGAGGGAGGTCACAGGGCATGGTCTTGTGAGCAAATAACGCTCTTACTGAAGAATAGGAAGCTGATGATTTATGTTGTTTCCCTATGACCCCTTACTTTCACAAAGCCCCATTACTCAGACCTACAACAAAAAAAAAGTTCTGAGTAAGCTGGAGCCTCTCTCACACACAAGCCATGACATGACGAACTGTTTGGGGCCTTGTGCCTTCGGCAGAGAGTTCCCTACCCCCACCTCTGCGCTCCGCGGAAGCTACGACTCATCCCACAAGGCCCGCTCAAACCTCATGCCCTGTCTGAGGTCTGCGTACGCAGAGCTAGCTGACTGACTACACCAAGCCCTGGACCGCCAGAGACCAGCTGCAAAGGGGACGGGCATATCTGATGCCACGACTTGTCAGAGCTTGTGCAGCCAACACTGGCCTAGGTGACGCCAGCCTTCTGGTTACTGGAGAGGAGGTTCTATTGTGGAGCAGGGATCCTCATGGCTCCAAAACATCCAACCCCACCTCTTTGCTTCCATGTTCACTAAGGTACGTCAAGGCCTCATTTCCTTGCATTGCTAGGCTGGCAGTATCCATACTGAGAAGAAACATGGCGTATGGTAGCAAAAGTCCACAGGATTCAAAACCCAACACCGCCATTTTCTTAGAGACCTTATGCAACTAACAAAATCTCTTCAAGGCCCAATTTCCTCATCTCTGAAATTATAACATAGAGATAAATACCAGCATTATGAGGTGGTTGTGGTCCAAGAAGGTGACAGAGTGCAAAGGAAGCGCACAATGCTTGGCACACAGCAGCCCTCCACACAACAGTATTATTAGTGATATATTTTTATTGTTACTTCCTTGAAATAGTGTCTGGAAGGCATTTTTCTACCCTATAAATTCAGATATTGATGTGTATCTTCTATATCACTACTGTGAGAGATAAGAGTTCATTCAGTATGAGAGTGAGCTTGCTAAGGTCTAGGGACACTGACTAGATGATGTTCCTGGACCTCAAAGCCTTGGGTCAGTCTTCAATGACATTACTGTCCTGACAGCAACTTCCACCCCACAGCACCTTCCTCCCACTCCACTGGTCTCCATAAGTTCTATATTGTTTTATTTGCTTCCATGAACTGCAAATGTCCTTTTACGTGAATGTTTCCCCTACCAGAATATCAGCTACTGGAGGTCAAGGCATGTGTCCTTCCTCTCCCTGTAGCTCAGGATCTGGCCCCAAAGAGATTTTACTGTGTATGAAATAGACAAATAACTCTAGCAGGAACATAAGAGTGAATCAAGGAAGGCACCATTGATTGATTTGATGAATGACAGTATTTCCTGGGACCAGAATGGAAGAAAACTTTAGTCCTTTACCTTGTTTTCCCCAATTCTAATTACTTTATAACATTTATTATTTCCACAGTGTCCTGTTCTCTCCTCTTCTTCTTATGCCTCCTTTTAACCTTCACTTCCCCTCTGCCTCCTATCATCAAAGCCCCAAACTGAAAGATCAGTGAGGGAAATGAGTATTGCATGGGATGTTAGCAATTCAGGAAGCATCCCTCTGAAGAGTTCAGTAAGAACTGAGCCAACCTGAATAAAGAACAGAGGAACACAGGATTAAGTCATTAAAGGGATATAAGATGCAATGAAGAGAGGAGTGGGCCAGCCAAGTAGCCACCCAGGACACCAGCTATATTAGTCAGTATGACAAATCTCAGAGATATAACATTACACAGGTTCCTTTCTTGGTCACGGCACATGTCTAATGCAGGTTAAAAGAGGGCTCAGTTCCTTCTATTCACTCAGGGCCCAGCCTGGCAGTGGAAAAAGCTGTCATGCTGTGACACTACTATCTTAATACATGGCTTCAGAGTTTAGCGCTACCAGGGAAGGGAGGGAGCAGGGGACTCACCCTTGATCTTAAAGTCCATGGCCAGAAATGACAACGTATCACTTCCACTCAGTGCCCATTAGCCAGAACTAGTCAATGACCCATCTAACTGAAAGAAGACTGGAATATGAGCCCCTCCTAGATGCTCATGAAGGAAAGACAAGAGTAAGGATACACCCAAAAGTCTCCATCGCACAGTTTTAAACATCATGGCAATATATCAAAATATAGTGGCAGTTACCTCAGGTTTCCAGGTATATAACTGGCACAACTGAACTTACTTCCACTCATTGAAGTCAGAAAGCACCCTCAACTGGAAATTTTACAGCCACTACTCACGGGGATCACCCTACTTCTGTTGGTTAGTTTTATTACAGAGGTTGCTCAGCACAATGATGGCCAGGCTTCTACATCAGGGACCAGCCAGCTGACTGGGGAAGCCAGAGGCAAACTTGAAAGAAACCACACCTGGGGCCATGCCATGTACTGGCAAAAAGTGATTTTGTCTAATATTTAAACTTTAACCCCCTTTCATAGGCTTACCAAGAAGCTGTATGGCTCAAAAATCACACAAAAAGCTGAGGAGGAAAATGAGAATGAGAAGCAAAAGAATGGGAAACATTTGCTGAGAGACAAACCAGGAAAAGCAATTTTTAAACTTCTTTTGAATTAGACTGTGTAACTATACTCTTGAAAGTTATCTTTACCTTTCTGAGTGTGAGTGACTTACACTATCCATCATGTACACTATCCAATCATGACTGATAGAAAAACTATGAACTGGACAGCTACGCCAAATATATTAAAATGTTATAGTAGCATCAATGCATGTAATCTATTCCTGGTTTGAAATCTGAACATAAACAGAAAGAAATTCAGTTTAATAGAAAATCAGTTTCTCTCTTCCACCACTAAAAAATGATGAGCTAATATATTTTAAACACTGGTATCAGCAAATGCCAAACTAGCTGCATAGAGGCACCACACACATCTCAACCAGGCCTGGGCACAGTACAGCTCAGACAGAATCAGAGCCAACTCTGTATTTCTACAGGTAGAAAGAGGCATCTTGATGTAGACAAAGACACCGAGCTTGGATACAACAATATAAGAGTAGTGGCATGGCAAGTAACTAGTCAATTTGGATTATTTAAACTAGCAAATGATAATAATAATGCTTATCTTATAGATTATTTATTTGGTGAAATATATAAGCTACCATATAATGAACAGTGTCCAGTAAGAGCCTACTTTCATTAACCCACCGTATAATGTCATTGAGGACTCACCCAAGCTTTGAGGTCCAAGAACATTATCTAGTCAGTGTCCCTAGACCTTGGCAAGCTCATTTTTCATGTTGAATGAACTCTTACTTCTCCCAGATAATATGTCTCCAGTGCCTAGTCTAAGTTGATTAATGACTATTGTATCAAACAGAGACTTGAACCTGAGCTAATCGACATCAACATGAAGTAGCTCAACTGAACAAAACGTGCCTCAGCTTTCCTTTCTCCAAAATAGGAATGAGAACACCTGCTTCTGCCTTCATGACAGAGCTGTAGAGATGACCAAGACACAGTATGAGAGAAATCTTTGAACTCTAAGAGAAGAGACACTAGAGAAATCCAAGTTATTATTACCTGTCTTTGCTGAGTAATACTAGGGGATTTCCTCCACCAGGAAACAGCTCTCCACTCCTGAGAATGCATGTTGCCATATCAGGCAAACGTTACAGTGCTGACCTATTTGCCAGTGTCAAATACAATCTTGGCAATGCCTTTAGTTAACTGAGTTCATTATGCTTAAGGACACAGCATCAGGTGAACAGGAAAATACCAAGGGCCTTCTGCATTCTGCGTGTGGGAGTGACTAAACGGGTTTGGGGTGCTGACACATCAGCAACAAAAAGAATTAAACTAAACCTGTTTAGTTTTCATGCTATTTTGACATTCCTGGGATTTCCCATTTTCTATTCCATTGTCCAATGGTTCAACCCTCCCCTCCCAGGAAATACATATCCCAGGCCACTTTTCTTGGTGATTTATGTTTGATATTTGGACAATAAGCATTCAATAGCTACCCTTTTAGAGCCAACAAATAAGATTTCACACAAATAAAAACCAGCATTTTTACTTCCACAATGGGAGAAAAACATCCATTAAAACTTGGGTTTGTACTGATTTAGAGCCCACTTTGGCAAAAGGGAAAAAAATACATTTTCATAGTTGCTCCAAATGGTAGCGAACTCTCACACAGGCCCTCAGCCTGAAAGAGGTAGCCCATAGAACTTGCTTAGAAACCTTGTCATTAAAACAAACTTAATTTCTCTGGGACCGATCCCTCCTGAAAATACTATGCCAGATCTTTGCTAGAATTCTGAACAGTGAGCACATCACTGGGGAAAATACAAGTCCCTATCTTGAAAGAAACTAGGCTTTGAGCACGCACTGTTTCATTAATCTTCATGACATATCTATAAGGAAGTCAAAAACAGTCATTATTTTTTACCCATTCTGCAGATTTTATGGGCTCCAACACCTGCCTGGGGTGATAGGACATGTTTGTGGCAGAGCCCAGACTCCTGGAAAATTACTGCTTTCTGGTAGGTTCTTGTGTCATCATATGGCCACTCGCTGGGCAAACATTCATTGAATGCTGACTCTGTGCCAGGCTCTAAGCTGTGCGCCAGGAGAGGGAAATGATTAAGGAAAGGTCCTGCCTCAGAAAAATTTACAGACTAGGAGGGGGAGTCTAGAAATAAACAGATAATCACAAGATACAAGAACCACAGGCAACGTAACTGAGTAGTTAAGAGCATGCCAGGCATAAGGGAGATCCAGGTTCAAGTTCCTGCTCAGCCTCACAGATTTGCAATGTTCCATAGCACTTATCTCCTTTTAACATACTATATAATTCACTTGCTTATTGTCTGTGTGTGGTGTGTGTGCGCACACATGTACGTATACACACACACAAACACAAACATAAATCCTATGAGAATAGGGATTTTTTTTTATCTGTGCAGGGACATGTCTACAGGGCCTAAAACAGTGCCTGACATGGAATAGGTGTTGGATAAACATCTGCTGAATGCATTCATTAAATGGCCCTGGGTAGTTTACTTACCCTCTTTGAGCCTCAGTTTCCCAATCTATACAGGTTTCAAGATAATTGGATAAGATAACATATAAGAATACTCAGTACAGAGCCTAGACCATAATATACAAAGCGACCATAATTGTTACATAGTGATATTACAGTGGTCTCCAGTGCTAAGGGAGCATTAATAAACATTAAGGATCACTCGGGGATGTTAGGGAAGCCTATGATGTTGAGTCTTGAAGAACAAGTGGTAGAATGTTGCTTGAAGAAAAAAGGAAAGAAAAAGGACTCAAGTCAGCAAGAAAGACAAGATCAAGACTGAGAAGCCTTCACTGGAAGCTACTCTGAAGCCATATTATGCTAAAAAACCATACTCCTTTTGCTCACAGCCCCTCATCCCTATGACCCCAAAGGCTTCTGTACATCAGAAGTATCTTCTCCTGGATTGCTTTCAGGGCCAGCATAGAGCAAAAGTTCCCAACACAAAGACCTTTCCTTCAGGGCCTTGCCACAATCTTGATTCTGTATGCTCAGTACAAAACCACCGAGATGAGGCTGGCTGTATAGTGACTACCACAAGTAAAACAAGAGGCTTTCCACGGGATGACACACCTCTGATGTAGTCTGCTCTGACAAAGCTGGAGATTAAGTTTCCTTGCCTAAAGCTGCAAGGAGAAACATGACACCCTTTACTGGCTAGAGTGGAACATGCTTTATTAACCCAGCTTTAATTATATTCCATTCTGAGATTCAATAGTTTCGATTGCAACATCACATGAAACCAGGGTGAGTTGTGCCTCATGGGACTCCGGCCACAAACAAGATCGGAAAAGTGCCTCTGAGGCAGTGACCCGCTTCTGCCAGCCAGCAGCAGTGAGCAGCCTGGAGCCCGTGCCCAGCTCTGGGGGAGTCCCAGAGATGGCCAAGTCGGGGCAGGGCTAAGACCGCAGTCAGCTAGGTAATGTGAATCGGTCTCTGTTTACGAAAGAAACGACGTCTCACTGCAAAAAGTAAAAAGAAAATGTGGCAGGATTTACACACAGTCTAAACTTGCCAGGGAAACAGTAAACACAACTACATCCACGCAGATGAAATTCTTTTTCATCTGATCATTGCGATCACTCTCTTCTCACACCTAAAAAGAAGCAGAAAATGACCTTTTACTTTTCAGAAGATGGATAAGAATCAACCTTGTCTGAGGCAAGGGAGCTAATTTTGCACTAAGGTTTTGGTTGTTTTTTTTTATTATTGTTGTTGTTTTGTTTTTGTTTGGGTTGGGGTTTTTTGGAGGTAAATTTTCTCCAAATATTTTGCCTGCCTACACTTTTCAAGTAAGGTCACTGAGGCAGCTGATTGGTCCAAGGATTGAGTGCCATTGTAATACTAATAGTTGCAAATTATTGAGCATTTACTAGATACTAGGCATTATGTCAAGGATTTTATGTGAATTAGCTCATTAAGTCTTCATAATAGCTTTATGAGGTGGACATATATATTTCATTTTTCTAGTTTCCACAATTGGAAAAGGGCAGAAGTGCAGCTCACACCCAAATCTATCTGAAACCCAAGCTAGCATCATTACCACTACACTCTGTCTCCAATTGGACTGTAGCATATGAGAAGATGGGGAGCATGCCTGAGTCATCTGTGTCCCCCCAGTGCCTCGCAGGAGCCCTGATGCAAAGGCCTCAGTGATGTTTGGTTAATTAATTAATTAATTAATTGGGTAAATTTGAAGAATCTTAAACTAGAAACGAAGGAGCTAGTTGGAAGCCAGCTCTTACAGTAATAAGTCATACAGATGTGAGGCAGTTACTTCCCCCTGGGCCTTGGCCTTCTCATTTGAACATGAAGCAGTCAGACTGGATGACTTCTGATAGTATCTGATTCGGGGTCTTGCTCCAAGTTTACCTAGCCAGCCAGCATCCACAGCCTGCACTGGAATTCTAACTGTCTCCCCGTCTCCCACCCTAAACTCAAATCCACATACAAAGAAATGGGCTCTTAGCCTGACAGCACCTTGGCCTGAGCCCGAGTGAGTCATTCATCAGGCTAGGCAGGTATGTAGGTGTGCAAATGACTTACTGCTAAAATCACAAGGCTGGTGACTACCTAAAGGGAAAACAGTTAGCACAACCAGGAACCAGGGTTCTCTTTAACCTCTCAAATGG
Source organism: Eonycteris spelaea (assembly GCA_003508835.1). Lineage (NCBI taxonomy): Eukaryota > Metazoa > Chordata > Mammalia > Chiroptera > Pteropodidae > Eonycteris > Eonycteris spelaea. The sequence goes on along the minus strand of PUFA01000030.1, from coordinate 3,052,028 downwards.
GAAGGAAGAATCTTTCTGAGCCCAAGGAGAACTCTCCTCTCAATCATGAAGATATGCAAATATTAAAAGAACTTTCCTGAACACAGGTGAGGTGTCTGAAATTAAAGCATTATCATTTAATCATGGTCACTAATATATTCATGTCATTTTGCCACATTCAGCAAATTGCTTTTTTAATGCTCACCCTTAGTAATTACAAGATGAGGCAAAGAGACTATAAAGAGGAGAAAATTAATTATTCTTACCTCAACAGCCCACAATCTTGTGAGATTTAACTATCACCCAAGTTGGACTTCTCGGAGTGAATTTAAAAAGCACTAATTCTGGGAGGATAATGGGAAAGGAAGAAGGGTGGCTGGAAATTGGAGCTGCTTTCTTATAGGACATGACATTTGATTTAAACTTTGATAAGAGGATGGGCTGTGACAGGTGGAAGTGAAGGAAGACTACTTTACCAAAGGCAAACGATTAGCAAGTGTTAGTTGTCTCACCATGACACACATAGATGCATACACACACATGAGTTATTAGCCACATTCATAATGTCCCTCTGCACACACCTGCACCCACTCAACTAAGTTTCTGTGGGCCCAGCCCTAGAGGTACTCACTAGCCATTAGGACAACTGGTCACATGGCTTAGAATGGCAAGATTGAAACACATGTCTCTGTTAACTACAATTTAAACCAGATGCTTCTGCCTTATTTCTGCCTATTTCATCAAAATTGTCTTTCACATGCGAGTTTGTGAATTTGTATAGCCAGAAGCTTTCCCAGATCTTTCTTTTTCTTTCTTTCTTTCTTTTTTGCTTTCGATGTGTCGGAAGTTGTCTTCTTCCAAGGGGAAACACATTGAAATTGTAAAAGATTCCAGGCAGCTCTTAGAAGGAATTAAATGTGTTTAGAGTCACACACAAAGTCTGAAAAGGTAGAGATTCCTCCAAGTTGGATTTATTGGTTCTTTGTGGCCCCAAAGTGCTCTGTGTTTTCCTCTATTTTACTACTTACCATAAAACTTAATGTGAATATATAATTTCATAATGTAATACAGGCCCTAGTGCAGGGTCAGCAAACTACAGCCTGTGGGTAAATTTGGCTGGCCACCTATTTCTGTATGACACACAAGTTAAGACTGCTTTTTACATTTTTAGTTGAAAAAACTAAAATACTATTTTTTGATATAGGAAAACATAAAATTCAAATTTCAGTGTTCCTAAATAAAGTTTTATTAGAACATAGCCATGCTCATTTACTTACATTTGTCTGTGGCCATTTTACACCACAGTGACAGATGTAAGCAGTTGTGACAGAGTCTACATGACCTGCAAAGCCTAAAACATTTACTATATGGCCTTTGACAGAAAATGTTTGCCAATATCTGCTCTAAAGTAACAGGATGCTCTTGATGAACTGGATGCTAAGAATTTTTTTGTTCATCTTGATGCTGACAAAACAAAATCACCTTAAAGTTCTTAGTAGTTTTCATCTTCTTAGAGCTAAAAGATTGAATTTACCTTTGGGTCATATTACCCTTTGTCCGTTGTTCTTCAATTAACCGGATATAAATAAGCATGCCATTATATTGGAGAAAAAGTGAAGTCACCATTAATCTGAAAGTAAATGTTTATACTAAGAAGTAAAGGATTCTCTTTGCTATATAAGTTAGATGTTTGTTTTAGCCTAACTAGGTCTCTGCAGACTTTGTAGCTTCTCTAGAGAAAACAATTCTTTAGTTTTAATCTTTCCTATGATTGTATATCATTGCTTGTTCTTGGGAAGAGAGAGAGAGAGAGAGAGAGAGAGAGAGAGAGAGAGAGAGAGAGAGAGAGAGAGAGAGAGAGAGAGAGAGAGAATGTGTTTTGCATATGAGATAGAAAATACAGACCTAAAAAGACTTCAGGAAAAACAGGGAAGACTCTACCTTTACTTTAAACTGGAGCTTAGATTAAATTGGCTACATTTAAGTCATCTTGAACTAGACAGTGATGCTATTGAAGATGAACAACCATGATGATGAAATACTGCATTCAGATGTGACAGTCTTTTTGAGACTATGGTTCCAGGGACATAGTTTCCCCTGGAAAAAAGTAGGTGTCCTGTACATTATCCTCAAGAGATAACACATGAGGACTAAAGAGACAAGACTCATCAGTGAGAGGAGCACAGGGAAATAAAACTCTTTTCTCATTCTGAGCTTTCATAAGATGAGGTCTAGACTCTGATGAAGTATATATACTGTAGGTCAGGAAGGCTCCCAGAGGGAAAGTAAGGTGGTCTCTTTGAGAGAGGCAGAATGAGCAATGACCATTCAGAGGCCTAGGGAGAGTGAGTCTGGACCTATGGTCCTTGAAAGCAAACACCAGAAACAGCAGTTTTTAATATTTTCTACTTATACATACCTCCTATAATCCCCAACATTCAATAAAGTTCAAACTTACAGCCTAGGCTCAAGTGTGTGGTAACAAATTAAGAGAAAAGCCAGCTTCATATTTGGGCAAAATAATGAAGAGGATAGTAGGGCCCTCTCCTGAGACAAGGCAGCAGTGATGTTGATCACCTGAGGATGGCCATGCCCAATGGAGTAGTGACTGGCAACAACAGAAGCTCCAAGCATGGCAAAGAGGTGATATCAGGTCTATGCTGGGGGCCCAGTTATGTACACTTTCAAGCTAGAGTCCTAAGGAACTGTGAGAACCAACTGAAAATGCTTCAAGAAAGATACATGTTGGTCATCAAAGGTGACAAAAGCTCCAGCCGGTAGCAATGGATGTTAAAGGGATGTGACCTCATTTTAAAGTCACAGGTTGAAGAGACCTGGTTGTCCTAGTTACTTCTTCTGACAGCCTCCACAAAACTGTAAGCTCTTTCAAGTTGGTAATCCTTCCACCCCCACTATTATAATTCCTGACTCAAGGCAGGATTTGAATATAATAAATTATCCAACAGAAAGGTACAAGGAGTTATTGCCATGTATTCTCATTACTAAGAGCCCCCACTCAATTGAGCTCAGGGGCTTGCTTTAAAATAGGCATTGGAAGTTCTTTAGACAAATCATCTTATGGCTATTCCACTGAGAAAGAGATACTTCTGCCTCCAAAACTGATGTTGAGAAATCTGCTAGAACAAAAGTGAATAATTTCTAATAGCATGTAGGCATATCTTAGTAGAACATCTTAATTACCCAGGAAGTATTAAGGATCACAAATAAGAGATAGTCCACAAATATTATCTGCCTTCTTATGACTATTAAATTGGTTACTCTGAGGTTTTTTCATATTTAAATTATATCAACACCTAATCAAAACCCAATAGATTAACCATTAAAAGCAATAGCTAATTACTTTCAGTGAGGTAGATATAGCTTATATACATGCTAAATATGGAATCTCAGAATGTTCTGGCAATAAAAGTTACACAGACCAACTAGCCCAATACAAAGCTTACATTCTACCGCTTCTCTTTCCCGTACCTATGGCAGACATCAACCCTTTTTCCTGCTAAACATGACCATGACATCACAATCCCTATCCGCAGTGCCCTCTGAGTCATACATTTCAGGCAGTACAGCATCCAACAAGCCAAAACTTGGTTCTAGGAAGATAAAAAAAAAAAAAACTAGATATTACATTTTGTGGCCTTCCAAAGAGTCACAGTACATAAACAGTTAAACAGTATATCTGAGGCATTAAAATTACATGGTGGTGGGGTGACTAGGTAAAACAAAAAGTCTGAGAAGACTCTTTCTGTGGGTAAGAGCCCCAACTCTGGGCAATCACTATCAACTCCCTTAAGTTGGCACATAAAAGGAAAGTTATCTGCCATCCTAGATAGCCCAAGTATCCATTTTACTTACATGGAAAGTGAGTCTCAGACAGCTAAAGTGAATTGTCCTAGATGATGTATACAGAAATTGGCCAAGCCAAGTCTTAAATTCTGACTTTCAATTAAGTCTCCAGTTCACTTTACAATACATCATGTTATCATTATCAAAAGAGAGCTTACTTTCCAATCTGTTTGGTTAAAATTACACTTCTTTATAAAGCAGACAAAAATGAATAATACAAACTACTAAAGGAAAACTAAATTGTGCATTCACAGAATAAATGGCACAGGAAAAACAGTATCACTAATGCAGAATATCTTTCTATCACTATTTATTGAGCATCTACTCTGGTCAAGGACCTGTGCTATGTCTCAGGTTCCCTGTGGAAGCAGGCTAGATAATTTTGAAGATCTCCTTGTTCTATCATGCTATGTGGATCCCCATCTTATATATATATCAGTGAGTTAAGGTAATTATGTGCACATGCGCACACACACGCACAAAATCAGTCCCTAATGGCTCAAGTTAATCAAAATCAAAATTAGGCTAAATTCCTCATTAATTACTTTGTAGTGAAATGGATGCTGTTGTTTTCTCTAAGTCACCCTTGAAACAGCCCACATAGACTAGATCACTTTTACAAAGCAGTTCTACAATAGTAAAAACCCCAGGGAAACTCTGCAAGGCCAAAGCAACAGACTCTCCATTCAGAGCATCATCTATTCTGGCCAGAGTGGTGGCTGCCAAAACTCTTGACATGGACAAGAAAGAACTAATGAATAGAATTTACATGGAATAACTTAAGCTAATATCGGCATCCCAAGGAGACATCTGTGTTGACATCTTACTTTCTCTTTTCTCATCTCTCCTATTACCAAAGTGACCTCTCTCAAACACGTGTCTGAGCATGTCATTCCCCTGCTTACATATTCTATATGGCGCCCTACTGTCTACAGGACCAGTCCAAACTCCCTGGCAAGGCACACAAAGCTCTTTTCATCCAGGCTTGGGTCTACCACTCATGCCTCCTTTTCTGCCAGCTCCCTACTCCATCCACCACTCTCCCTTTTGGCTCTCCACTTTAGCCAAACCAAAACACTAGTTGCTCCTCAAGATAACTATGTCTTCTCTTATCACTGTTTTTTTTGTTGTTGTTTTTGTAGAGGATTTACTCTTTCTCAGAGATCTATAGCTAATAAACCCTTAGCCTTCCATACCCAGCTCAGATATCACCACACATTTGGAGTTTTCTCTCATCTACCCTAAGGCAAGGCTAAGGATATATATTTCATATTGAAGAACTTAGAAGTTCGTATCATTGCTAATACTTATAAGACCACAAACTTCCTTTGAGGATGAGATTTTTCTCTAATTCATCTTTGCATGGTCTGCATATACTAGGTGTTCATGTAGATGTAACTGAGTGGATGAATAGATAAATATTGATTTATGGAACTGAACTAGCAGAACTGCTACTAACATCAATGTGTCTACCAGAAAGAACTATCCAACTTATAGTCAATGTTTACTCCTTAATTATGTAACTATGGTATTCTGCAATTTTTCAAATAGAGTAAGAAACAACTTAAGAATTTTTAAATTATGTGTGAGAGAATTCTACATGAACACAATATTAAATAACACTAACCTGCATGTTGGAAAAGTTACTCCTTTTCCAATTCTGTTTCAGTCCTTCTGATGATATAAAAGAGAAAGTCTCAGTCTGATATTATATGACTTCAATCTCTCTCTAAAAGTATGCTAAAATTTCCATTCTTAACAAAGAGACAGCACGACTTAGGCTCAGAGACTTCAGTGGGAATCAATATTTAGCATACATAAAGTATAAGGATACTGCTTCATTCTCATTTTTATTTTCATGGTTACTTTCCAATTCTAGAAATTGATATTAGGTTTCTTTTTTTAAATTTATTGTAGCAATATGAAGTTTTCTTATTAAATAAATTTATTTTATTTTAGTTAAAAATGAGTCAAAGAAAAATGATCAAGAAATATTATTACAGATATGTTTGAGCATTGGGAAAACAGAGAGGATGGCATCCAAATGCCATTAGAGTAGATAAAGTCTTAGAAGGCAAAAGATGTGAGAGACTCACAAGTCCTCTGCTTATAGATAAGTTATTAACACTTTTGAGAATTTTTCTATGAACTAACAGAGTATAGGTAATAATTGTGACTTTTCCTATTCAATTCTGTTGTAAAAATCAAAAAAAAAAACCCATAATGTGTGTGGAAATGCCTTGGACACATATAGAGAGCAACATCATGTTCATCAAAATAACCAGCCTCAACATGGTACCTGATTCCTTCCCATCCAGCCTCACTCAGTGTGGTTGAAATTGAACTTTACTGAGTCTAGTTCAAGAAACTCATTTGTGTCCATGTGTTTAATCCTCTTCATTTCCAAAATCCTGGTAAAATGACCAAGGGCATTTTGAAAATAACAAAATAGAAACGGTGTCATTAATTGATTAAAACATATGATGAATTTCTGCCAGATGCAGGGCACATACAGCCATTTGAGGAAATCACTAACTAGCACACAACCCAAGACAAACAAAGGAGAAGACCACAGGGCCTGTAACAACAGCACCCCTCAAGTCAGCTACCGCAATGGGCAACAGGGACAGGGGAGCCCATTAGGTTGGGATCCAGAATGGAGGGAAGTACCAACCTTGAACCCACAAATAACTTTTGGGAACTACAATAGTCCAGGCAATTAAGATGGGTCTGATGTTGGAAGGGGAGGGTCTGTTGGTCATCACCAGATTTATTTCTCACCTCCAACCACACATAGAGACTGGACTTCTTTGCTTAGTGTTTTGTCTTTTCCAAGTAACTGGACCTCAAATTTAACAAAATAAAACTATAAGAATTTAACCTTTTCTTCCATTTCCCCTTATACCTTTTTCAAAAAACTTCAACAAGGAATCTATAGAATCTGCAAATCTACAGAACCTATAGGATCTATGCCCACCTCAACCCCAGAACTAGAGAAGCTCTGTAAGACTTTTGAGTTCATGGGAATTTTAATATGTGACACCAGAAGAACTAGTCTGCCCAGAAAGCCAATGATATTTGTACCTATTACTAGAAGTAGAGTGTTAAGAAGACGGGAGGTAGATGTGTTTGCTCTGCTTTGCATGGATCCAGCTTTACTTCCAGTCGTTCACTCTGACAAACTCTAAATCCATACATACAAAAAAAAAGTTGTTAATTATGTGTCTGCAATCCCTCCCATCCACCTAACCCTGCCTACTGACTCAATAACAAAGAATTGAGCCTAAGATGTGAGAGAAGAGGAGAAATTAAGAGAGCCTGCCTGGGCTGATATGGGGAGCTGCCTCAGAATTTTGATATAGAAAGATGACAGACTAAATTGGAAGCAGAGAGAAATAGGGAAAGATGAAAAATGAGAATTTCATGGTTTTTCATGAGTCAAGAAATGAACCCTTTGGGGTTTTCAAATAATTAGAGATTTCAGTGGCTTCTCATTCGCTTTTGGTTGTTGACAAGGGCTTTTTTGAGTGTGACCTGAGCCTTACTGCATTATCTGGGATACACAGACTTCAAAAGAGCAAACTGAAGGGTGTTCAAAGTAGAATGGCTCAATTGGTAGAAGTCCTGAGGTGGTGTTGCAGGAAGGAAAACTCAAAGAAATAGCTACTTATCTAAAATAGCACAAGACCTAGGAGTAACGGCTGAAGAGACTTCCTTGGTATATGTGGTCCTGAAAGACAGAATTAAAACAATCTGTAGAAACTATAGCAGAGACAAAAACCTGCTCAATATTAGGAGAGATTTATTTTTAACTAAAAGTGCTGTGTTAACAAGAATGGGCTTTCTCCACTAGAAAGAGGAGGTGGAAGTAGCCAATAGCTACTCAATACCAATCTTCAAATGCCAAGGGCATTTTTCCAAAAAAGTCCTCAAAAGGCTGTCTCTTTTGCTAAAGCAAAGATAGTCCTCTCTGTTCTAATGAAAAATAAGGAAATGGCAACTATCTCCTGGTTTTTCTTTCCAATTCTCCTACTTCAGGTCTTTGTCCCAAATATGGCGTGTCTCTTCCATGGTGACACTTACCTTTCCACAGTTTTTTATACCTCTGGCCTGAGAAAGATCTGAGGCTTGTCTGGAAGGCCTGGGCCGCAGGTGAGAATTCATAATCTCACCTTGGATTAAATACAGAGTTGCAAATGACAAACTTTCCATATTCAAAAGTATCTGCCTCAACAATCACATCTTGGATGGAGATTAAGACTGAATCAAACTCAAAGAAACCCCAGAAGACTATGGTTAGGATTTAAGAAACAGCCGCTGAAATCTCCAGAAGAGACCAGAAGCTGAGTCCTCTCCATCCCTGGACTAACTCAGGCACTAGCTGGCTGAGCATGACTCAGAAGACATTTCTATGCCTGTGAACAAAGCCCAGGCCTTTGGGTTGCGTGACAGTCACACCACATTGACAATAGTAAGCCAACAGGTGAGCTGCTCTGACTAGCACATCAGATTACTTTCTGGCCAGGATTTCTGCAGAGTCCGCTCCTCAGAGAAAAGGCAAGAAATCTGAGTAAGACAACAGGAGAAACCACAATGAATCAACAATAGGATGAGTAAATACGCACGTGAGCACCTACTACATCCTTGGCCCTGAGTGGGCCCAGGAGACTCAGAGATGAAGGAGAAATGGCCTCTGCTCTTGAAAAGTTCATAGTACACTGGGAAAAAGCAGATACATAACCTCAAATGATAACATAATGTACTGACGCCATCATGGACCTGGGTCCGCTGCAGGAGCACAGGTAAGAAAGCAGTAATTATTCATGGGGAGTTCTTATGGGCATTATGTCATCTAAGTTAGAGTACCCACGCTGATTAAAAAGGAAATGGAATGCTAGTCAGAGGAAAAACCAAGAGCAAAGACATGGAGGCAAGACATTTGCCATGTTATTCAGGGTAATGAATAACCATAGAATTAAACAAAAATAAAACTTCTACAGATGATAATCCCTAAACTAAAAGTGTTTGGGGAGGTACACATAATGCCTTCCATTGATGTAATACCATCGAAAACTGACTGGCTGAAGAAGAGGAAAATTTGGTTTTAGAGCAAATCATATACATTTATCCATGCCTAGATAAATATATAAGGGAAGTGAATAAGAAAGGATAGACTTCTTTTCTTAGTGAGGGAGTATTTCTTTAAAAAGTGTTTGCTATACAGAGACTTCTACTATGATGTGAAGTAGTAAAAATGGTGGAGTTGAAGGGAAAGGATTCAGAAAATGCTGGAAAAGTAGACAGGTCAGGCTGTTACAAAGCAACATGACTTCATTTTGCTCTCTACAAGAACACAGAATAAATACATGAGAGATAATATCCATCAAAATTCGGCTGCCTCACTTCCCTTTTGACCACGTTTTGGACGAAGATGTTTGACAAGACGAAGCTGCCTATGCTCTAGGCTGACAGGCCCACTGGCTTCTGTCCAGGATAAACACTGTGGGTAAAACTATCCCTTCCCAACCTCCCAGGAGACAGCTGAATGGGGCTACCAGCATTCCCTAACTTTTTCTCCTTATGAAGTCTTAGAAAGGAAATCACATCACAGGTCACCAAATGAGCTGTCATGAACTTGGTCAAAGGAAAAACAATAATCAGAATAATCTATTCCATCAAACACAGGTGGTACTGCTCTCTTGTTTTATCACTAGTTTTACCTGAGGGGCAACTGGATGAACATACTTTTCTTTACGTTCATTTTTGAAGGTATTTGAGGATGGTTATCTCCCTTGAAAGATCAAAAGAAGTGTTTTTAGAGTAATAGAACATACTTTAGATCAAGACTGAAAAGTAACCAGGCTTAACTCAGAGCCACTGGATTTTTATGTCATCTCAGGCAGGTCACTCTGCCTCTCTGGGTCTATTTTCCAGAAGTTCCTCCAATTTATCTCAGTTTATTTTGAGAGACTGTGATTTTCAGATTGATAAATTTCTTTAAACACGGAATTCAATTAGACTCAGATAAAAATATTCTTCACTCATTAGTTCAAGTTTGCAATAATAAACCAGTACAATAAATATCAAGTTTGAGAAAAATGAAATCAGGAATCATAGAATCACATATGTGATTACATAATAACATGTAATCATTGAATTGATTTTAGAATTAAATACATTACATAAGGTCTTACTATATAATCACATATAGTCATCTAATTGATCATAGTCACATACGTAGCATCGGGGTTTTCTTAGTTATTTGCTAGAGGTGGGCCACTAACATCTCTGAGCTTCCTAAAAATCAATGCAAAGAGGAAAACACAATCTATTTCATTATTTTCCATGTGTATAAGATGCAAGTAGCATCAGAGCTATTTCCAATACTGAGATCTGAATATTTAATACCAGCTTGACATAATTAAATACTTCAAACTACAGAAACCTTAATTCAACAAACATTCACTCACACCTACTCTGTACCAGGCCCTGTGCCAGTTATTAAAGTGAATGAGATGAGTAAGACCTGGTCTGTGTTCTTCAAGTCTTTATGAAGCATAAATTGCATATCCGGACTCGCAGGCTATCACTATTGATTCCTCCCCATTCCTGAATGTGCCCCATCAAACCCTCACTAAGGGAGAGATTATGAAGCAACCTACTAGAAGTCATCCTAGGTTAGGGGAAATCCCAGCAGTGTGCTGAAGCCAGAGATTCAGAGATGGGAGTAAGAACGGGAGAGGGGAGTTCTCTGTGGTTTGGGACCTCACCTCCCATGCCCAGTCATAGCTGGTCTGCAACACATATCTGTAAAAGAAGCACATGGAATTTGTGTGTTTGTAAATACTTTATCATCAACAACCAATTTCTTCTACAGTGAATTAAAATGCTACTACCATGGGCAAATGAGAAGAGTCTGACCCAAAAGCAGCAGCATCAATAGCCTCTGTCCTACCTGGAATGCTGACCTAATGCCAGGCCAGGACTCGATCTCCCTCCAAAACAGTCAGACTGAGCCTGAGTACACACAGAACGTGACTGAGAAAACATACTGCTTTTAAAAGCATAGCTCCACGGATCCTTGGAGACACCTAGCTCACCATCCTCATTTTCCCTATGAGGAATCCCTTCAAAAGCCACCGAAGAAAGTGAGTCATGGAGTGGTCACATGAGTTATGCAAAATCAGGCAGAGCAGATCAGGGACTGCCCCACAGGAGTATTTCACCACACAACTGGATCCTATTCAAAATTTTAAATTTCAGTCCCCTTGAACTGTGGCTTCCAGAGTATAGAGACCATGTTTTAAATGTCTCATTTATTTCTGCATCCTTGGTGGCCTGCCTGGTGCCTGGAACATCATGAAGGAGTGCACGCCGAGCCGCTTCAGTTGGGTTCTTGAAACCCAGGGGCAGGTGGCCCCGACCCGGCACAGGTTATCAACACTGGGGGCACACTAGGGAGCTTTAACCAAAAATACCGATGCCTAAGCCCCAGCCCAGATCAAGTGAAATCAGAATGCCAGATGATTCTAATGTGCAAGCTGGGCTGAGAACCACCAATGTAGCGTCTCACAGAACCAAAGCACGGCCATCCTGCTTCAGGATAGAGCCCAACATCACAATGATCTCTGAATTCATTGTTCCTGGAAGGCAAGTTCCAGGGGAACCTTCTGGCCGAGGCTTTCACCACAGCAGTCCCAAGAGTTCAAAATCAAGAGTGGGACCCTTTCTCCTGGTTAATGTTCATATACTGCCATCTAGTGCTTTCTTTGGCTTTCCCGGAAGTGTGTTTCATAAAGAAGCAATTTTGCCTCAGCTATAGCTGAGAGATTTCATGGGGTGCCAGAACCTCAAGCCGTTTTATTATTTGGATGCATTTTACTTGCAAAGTGTTCCATGATTTCTCCTCCAAGGGTGTCTACAGTTCTTGATTCTATTTGGATAGAGAGCCCAGGGTGGAACTGGATCCCGGCCTGAACTAAGAAACCAGATGACATCTTCACAGGTTCAAGAATCTGCATGTGAGCCCTGGCTCAGCAACATGCCAGTCCTGTGCCCTCTGAAACATCGTTTCACTTCCTGGTACTTCAGTTTGAGCATCTGAAAGACAAAGAATGACCCTGCCCTCTCCATTGCCAGGAAATTTTTACAATTAATGAGGTCACTCACTAATGTACAAATTTGTTGCAAATAACCATATCATGAAAATATAGACATATATATGTATATACACACAGAGAGATAAATGATGATGATAGATAGATAGACGGACAGATGATATATGGATTCATTTGTTGTTACGCAAGTTCTGATACATGTGTTATATGAACAATAATTCATTGACTAAATATCTGGGAACTAATCCTATGAGCTTGAAGATGACAAAACTACCTTTCAAAGGGGTAGCTATGCCTTTTTTTAAAATCTGATTGATAAAACTCATACCCCACTGAATTGTAGTGACGGCACTAGCCTGTCTGACAGATCACCAAAGCGGAGAACCCAAGAGATGAGATCATCAGAGGCTTCTTAACCCCATTATCGATTCAGAGGTTGCTGGGGGAAACTTGTGGAGGATTCTACCCAGGAAATCTGAGTTTGACAGTTTGGACCCGGAAAACCGGTGAAATCTCCATGGCAGGGAGGCCACATATGTGAAAGCAAATCAAGCAGGTGCGGAGAGCAAAGCCCCGCAGGAGCGTTCTAACCGGGAAGATGCGTGTGCAGGTTCCACCCAGGGACAGGGCTGCTTGATAAGGGGCACCTTAGGAGAGTCTTGCAATTTTGAGATCCGCATAGATGTAAACTTATTCATTGCACAATTTATCATTTTTTAAATAAATGTTATTGGGGGGAGGACAGAGAATCAAGCAAGCTAGTGGTTGGCTTAATTTTCTTCCTGTGGTTACACTGGATTCAAAGATCTGAGACAACTGGCTAAGGTCTCTGGTTAAGGCAACTTAAAGGGAGGACTTGGAGAAAAACATTTTAATGCTTTAGTCAGAATGGCAGCAGGTCTCCAACTGTGGTGTTTCTACAAATCACCTGGAAGGCTAGTTAAAATTGGCCCAGAACAGAGATCCTGGCTCCAGAGCACTGGACAGGGCTCAGGAGTTTCCTTTTTAATGGACACTGTCCAGGTGCTCCACAGACGGCACCTTGAGAAATCCTGGTCAAGAAGCCCCTTTTCTTACAGACTTCAGATGTTAGAGGGCTACTGATTTTCATCCATTGGAGTACGGCATGAAATACTGAGACGGGTTCGAGTTCAGAATGGGGAACTAATTGCCCTAAACATATGAACAGGAAGGAAGTCTAGTTCAGCAAAACAAACAGCCCAAAGTTGTGGCATCAGTAAGTGGAGGTCAGGATCAAAAGATGTCACCCAGCAGGTCACTAGACACAGCCAAGCACTGGGTATTGACCTGCAATTTCTCTGATCTCTCACTACAGGAAGAAAGGTCGCTCATGTCTCCATTTCACCATTAATATAGAGTTTACTCCTTGCTATCTGCTGTACCATCACCAGGGAATGCTGTAGCAGTTTCCAGGATCCCCTCAAGGGGCATCAGGGCCTTTGTGTATGTTCTTTCCTAAGACTGATTATTCCCTCTCTTTCCTAGACTGATTAGTGCCTGCTCCCACCTGCTTCCCCTATCTGCGGGATTTAGATCTAAAGACATCTGAAACATCTCTTTTCTTGTAAGACTCCAAATCAGAACTAATCATTGCTGAGATTTCTGAACATTTATTTAACAGCAAATTATGGGCTAGGCATGTTGCAAAGGTATCTCATATAATACAATGATTATACAAGCTAGGAAATTATCACCTAAAACAGAGGTTGCCACAATATGGCCCCCAGGCCAACCAGAGAGTCACCTGTTTTTATAAATAAAGCTTTATTGAAAGATAGCCATGCCCATTTGTTAATATATTGACTTTGGCAGAGTTGAATAGTTGCATAAATTGTATAGCCTACAAAGCTTAATATTCACCGTCTGGCTCTTTACAGAAAAAGTTTGCCAATTCTGGTCTAGAAAGATGAGTCACACACCTTAAGACAATTCAGCGGGCATTTTGAATCCTTCTTAATTTGAAGCCAGGCCCTCTGACTCCTGAACTGATGCATAATCATACATTTACTCTTTCTACTCTTGGCATCTTGTTTGTATCTCATTTGCAGCACTGATCATCATTTCACTCAGATAGAGGCCATTCACTTATTCAACTAATTTTTATTGGGTGCCGACAAATAAGATAGGATTCATGGCCTCCAAGATCTAACTACAAAAGCAACGATTTTTAAACTTTTCAGATTATTTACCCCTATCGGTAAAACAATTTCTGAGCATACAACCACAATATGGGTATATTTATTAATCATGAAGTATATATATGTACTATTGTACCAACATATTAGGCACACTATGAAGTATACAAAAAATAAAGGTGGGGGTTCCACTCTTCTCATATCCAGCTTTGGAAACCACTGGACTAGAAGATTTATAGGAAATTGTGGAAAGTGCTAAGGAGAAACATAAAAATGGCTTAGAGAGGGAAAAAGAGAACTAAATGTGGGAAGGGGATATCAGAGGAAAAACATTTGATCTGAGTCTTGGAAAATGAGCAGGTGATCATCAGGCAAAGAGAGGGGAAAGGGCATTCTATACAGGGGAGAGATTTTGTCCAAAGACACAGAGGTAAGAGAGATCATGCTGTGTTCAGATAAAGGGGTTTTATTATTTATAAAAGGGTAATAGAGGAAGATGAGGCAGGTCACCATGACTGGAGCCAGACTCTAAAGGGCCTTATTATGTGTCAGGTTAACTTTGAAGTTTACCCTGAAAGCAAAGATGAGTTATTAAGCACAGAACTGGCATTATTAGGTTTATGTTAGAAAGATCTCTCTGGAAGCTGGGCGAAAGGAGGATTAAAAGAGGAGACTGGAGGCAGAGAAGTTAGTCCACAGCACTCACAGAACACTTATTGTTCCAGTTGTCTAATTAGGTCTTTCAATTAAACATTGAGAACAACTCAATAGCTACAGAGGCCATATTCATCTTTCTATTCCTCCCTTTCTGCACCCAACATTGAGCTGATATATAGAAGCTAATGACTATCTGTTGAATTATCCTGAATTGACACTTTCTCCCATAGCAAGAATGACATTTCCCAGGTGTGCTTTTGCTGCCTCTGGAAAACCATCATGGCCCCGGGGTCTGTACACGAGATGGGGCGATAAAAGGACTTGAGGAGACATGACTACATACTGGAGGATCACGGGCCTCACGAAAGACCAGCACCTGGGCTGACTCGGCACCTGGAGAAACTGCTGAGGACGCATGACAGACCAGCCTGGCTGAGTCCACGTCTTCAGGACGCAACTAGATGAATCAGTAGGTGCCAGCCATGCCCCAGGCAGTGTTAGGAGGCTGGGTGCTGATGATTGCTTGGTGGGAAAGCAACTGATCAG
Organism: Eonycteris spelaea; assembly: GCA_003508835.1. Taxonomy (NCBI): domain Eukaryota; kingdom Metazoa; phylum Chordata; class Mammalia; order Chiroptera; family Pteropodidae; genus Eonycteris; species Eonycteris spelaea. The sequence continues at coordinate 3,036,709 of PUFA01000030.1, read as the reverse complement.
GCACATGTGTAAAGTCTGCTATGAAGTGTCTCCTGCCAGAGAGGTTAGAGGAAGCCGGGCAGCTCCAAGTGGTCAGAAGTAGGAATTCAAGAAGTGGCTCTTCCCTCTCCACTTCTTTCTAGCTAAGTATTGAAGAGCAAAAGGTTTACAAAGGGTTTTTCTAGCAGGAGAAATCACACTTGAATGGAAAAGCCATCCATGTGACTTGACCTAAAGGCCCCATTTAGGGGCATTAGGAAAACTCAGAGTAGAAAGGGCAAAAAACAATATGAGCACAGATATATAAGCCTGGATAATCCAGCTCCTGGGCCTCAAAGAAAGCTGCTAGTAGTCTAATGAAAATAACATTGAGGTTTGTATAGGAAAGCCTTCATACACTAGATATCAGGAAGATGATTTCAAATATTCATAGTTTAATGTAACTCATTATAATAATAGGTCAAAGAGAAAAATCATATGCTGATCACTATAAACACTAGCGGTGTTTGAAAAATTTGAAATCCATTCCCGATTTTTAAAAAATGTTTAAAAATAAGAAAAGAGGGCTGTACATTCAATGCTAGAAAATATACATCTTAACCAAAAATCCATTATGCTTACCTGGAAACCAGTACAAGGAGTATTTCTATTAAAGATAAGGAATTTATTTGTCACCACTAATATTTACACTTATTTTGAAGCCACTAACCAATATGATTGGTTGATAAAGAATTTAAAACTTGGAAAAGAGGCAAGATTAATATCTGCATGAGTACTTGCAGATATCATTTGCTAAGAAAATCCAAGAAAAGTAATTGAGAAATGTTTAGAAATGAGAGAATTTGTTAAGATTGACAGATACAAAATTAACATACTGAAACTAATAGCTTTTATATATGCAGACAACAGTAAATTACAAAAATACCAAAAAAAATCTCATTTACAATAGAAACAAAAAAGATAAAAGATCTAGGAGCAAATAAGATCTAGATAAAGAAAAGAGATCTACAAGATTTACATACAGAAAACTTTAAAATGCTAAGAGACAAAAAAAAAAGCGAACAAATGAAGGCATACTGTAGTTTTTGATAAGAACATTCAGTATCATAAAAAAGTATCCATTCTCTTAAATCAATCTATAAATGTAACATACTTCGAATAAAAATACCAATGGGATTTTTTTTTTAAACTGAGCAAACATAGACAAGCATACTCTAAACTTTACATAGGAAATGAAGAGTAATTTTTAAAATGTCTGGGGAGAAAAAAGGAAAGAAGAATAATCAGTGGGGACCAGACCTACCAGATATTTAATATTTGAAAATGTATTAAAAATTAAAGTAGCATGAGATATGCTCAAGAAGAGATAGATCAAAAGAATGGAGTAGAAACTTCAGTAATAGATACAAATACATGTTATATGTAATATAATATATGTAGGAACAGGTAGCATTTTAAATCAATGGGTAGGAGGAAAATTATTCAATAAGTGATATTTTGTCAAACAAGTAGCCATTTGGAAAAATAAAGCTGGATCCACACCTCACATCTTATATGTAGATAAATTCTTGATACATCAAAGTTTTAAGCATAAAATTATAAAATTTAAAAATACTAGAAGTAAAACACGGGATTGTTCTTTGTATTTTAAAGTGCAGGAAAAGGTGATATTAAATATGACAGAAAACAAAAAATAAAACCTGATAAATGAGATTATATAAAAATGATTATGTCTGACTTTTTATGTCAAAAGAAAAACAATATGGGGAAGATGGCTGTAACTCCTATCACAAATAAATGACTAATCTCCTTTAATTTATAAAGAACTCCTAAAAGTTGCTAAGAACGATAAATAGATAATTCTTAGGAAAGACATGAGAATGCCAATTAAAACCACGATGAGACATCATGTATCACCTATCAGTTTGGCAAAGATCAAACCATTTGGTAACATATCAAGTAGGCCAGCATGTGGGAAAAGGAGCAATCGATATGTGGCTGGTGGGGCTGTGGACTGCCGAAAGACCTGTGGAGAAAAATGTGGCACTACCCATTAAACCTAAAATACATACGTCCTTTAAGCCATCAGTTTGAAATGCGATGTATTAACTGCAACACTCTTTGTTTGTACTAGCAAAATTTTGCAAATGAGACTGATCAACAGAGGCTGTTTGATTAAAGTACAGGATAGCCATATGCTGTTATTTTTAAAGTTGCAGCAGCCCTAACTGTACTAATATAATTTCTATGATATTCTTTTCAGGTGAAAAAAGCAAGGTTTAAAAAATAATAGGGAAAATTTTAAAAATCTATGCTATGCATGTATAAATTACCTCTGAAAAAATACAGACAAAAAGGAACTGGTAATAATGAGTGCTTCTGTAGAAAGTATCAGGGTGGTTAGGAAACAAGGGTGGGAGGAAAATTTATTTTTCAGAGTTCCCTTATATACCTTTTAAATTGTGCAGAGACCGATGTAATATTTTAAATATGTACTACCCACCACCTCTCCCTGGTGCTGTTCCAATTTGTGGAATTGTGAATGATCTGTCTGGGCAGAGAGCCAAAAGATCTGGAGACTGCAAGGGGTCTTACATAATCTACATCAGCCTCCACTATAGCTCTTGAATCCTCCCTACAATCACGTAACTAAAGATGTGGTCCGCACACCCGCAGCGCCTAGGAGCTTGTTAGAACTGCAGCACCTCAGGCCTCACCCCAGACCAACAGAATCAAAACCTGCTCTAACTAGAGTGACTTCTGTGCACATTCACTTCTAAGAAAGGCTCCCTCTACTATGCTCCTGTCACAGCATCAGGGAAGAGGAAGGCAAGGGGAGAACACTTCTTTCTGAATTCACCAATTCATCTTGAATAATTGCCACATACTGAGCACCAGCAATGTGCTCAAAGGTCACATAAGTAATTAATCTTCATTAATCCTCACAATTACTCTACGAGCCAACTAGTCTCCCAAGGTGAGGAACAGGTATCAACAGCAGAGTAAAAGACTATTCTAGGCGGAACACTTAAATTGCATACTATTTTCTTACAGAGGCAGAATATAACTCCCTTTGCAAATCTTTTAATGTTTTTAATTACTCAAGAAGAAAGTCACAGTTTGGTACTAGTATGTCTTTCATGGCTCTTTAAATTTTTTTATAATCCTCTCCTCCTATTTTCCCCTTAAGAACTCATACTCTCTTTTTCAACAACTAAGTTATTAAGTTATATATAGAACCTAAATTCCTTCCCTGCAGCTTGCAACTCACTGCTTATAATTTCACCTCTTGGATCCATATACAGAAAAGAAATAAGAACAGAATTTACCCAATGAGCTTTTAAAATATTCTCCACCAGGACAACAAATGGTTGACGATGTAGAAATACGAAGGCAGATTAATAAAAAGCAATGGGTAGTTCAAAAACAAATTCAGGTTTATTTTAGACCTGATCAAGAAATAGCCTTTCAAATAAGAAGTTCAGAACTTTTAATAAATGACATTAACTGGATAATAATTGGTAAAATGTATACAAATATTGGATAGATTAAAGGTTTAAATAAAACATAACTAATATGTGTATTATCTTAGAGGAGATTATTCCTATACATAGCACTCAAAGCACAATTGTTTTTAAAATTTTAAATTTTAAAGAACTCCTAAAAGTCACTAAGAAAGAAGATGAATAGGCAATTCTTAGGAAAGAAATGAAAATGCCTCCTAAACAACTTTAAATTTTAAAGCAACTGAAAGATAAAATTGATTAAAATTTTTAAATTGCTGTACATCCCAACCATTACAAAGTTCAAAAACAATTGCTGTTTGGGATAAAATATCTGCACTATACATGACATCATTATTATCCATAAAATATATATCTTACAAATCAACAGGAAAATAAACCATCAAAGTTTTTAAATGGGCCAAGAAGAAGAGCAAACAAGTCAAAAATATGAAATACAAGTATCAAAAAAAAAAAAGATATCACTATTAAGTAAATGCAGTGTAAAAAACACTATAATTACTGACTATAAAATTAGAAAGTATTGAAGAGCATTAAACTTGGAGATGTGAAGATACAATGATTATTATCTAAACTAGTATGACTTTTTCCAACTGCAATTTGGCTATTTGTATTAAATATTAAAAATAGTTTGCCCTCACAAATGTACTTCTAGAAATTTAACTGTGGGAAGGGAGGAAGGGAGGGAGAAAGAAGGTAGGCAAACGAGTAGATAAATGAAGGAAGGAAGGAAAGAGGAAAAGTAAGGAGAAAGAGGGAGCAGTACATCTAAATGTCCAAATATAGGGAATTGATTAAATAAATCATGGTATGTCCATCTAATGAAATACAATTATTTAAAAGATATTATAGTAGATTTATTAATAAGAAAAATGGTATATATTACTGAATGTCAGGGGGAGATTTGAGAACATTCATTTTCAAAGCAATCCTTAGATGTGTGTGTTGCACGTATGTGTCTGTGTGTGTTTGAAACATATAAACATATGTATGGGATGTTTATTACTGTAATTGTGATGATGGCAAAAACTAAACAAACTTCAAGCAACAAAGATTTCAAACAAAGCAGACTGGTTAACTGACTTGAAGGTGGAAAGGGAGATTCATCATTTTATACATTTTCTGTCATGCTTGAATTTTTCCCATGTGCATATATTACTGTGTATATATAACAGAATCAACTGCTCATAGGAAAAAATATATATATACACACAACACATACGTATATATATATATATACAAAAAGCAAAAAGCTAATAGTATTTATCATTGGCTGTTGAGACTGTATTTTTATCTTTTTGTTTACCTTTATTTCCCTATTTTTTGATATTTACATGTATTAATAATACAGTTAATATAGTCTAACCATTTCAAAAGTAACTGATGACATGGAGAAAATATGATATAGTACATTTAAAGGGCAGAATAACATAAATATAAATCTTGATTTTGTTTTAGTATATTTAGATATGCATAGAAAAAAGAAAAAAAATGTGAATAACAGAACTATCTGTCAGCAGGTTTGATGAGCAATTTTTATTTTTCTGTTTTACTCTCCCTGTTTACCACTGTTTTCCACAGTTAATATTTACTACTTTATAATCAGAAAAATATGTTCTGGAGTAAAATGAAAAAAAGTAATTAACCCACCCTCATGTTGGAAGAAATCGATTCAATAGGGTGGGGAAAAGACACAATAATGTGAGGACTCTTGGCATTAACAGACAAAAGCAAATGTCGCAGCCTCCTTAAGCACAGCTGGCATTAGGTAAATGTGGGAGGGGAGGTACAGAGGCAATTCGCTTGATGTGTACTTAGGGAACTCTAGAATTTTGAAACTGAAAGAGATTTTCTAGGTTAGTTAATTAAATCCTTTAGCTATATAGGGAATGCTGACTTGGTTCCTTACTGGCCAACATCCTTGGGGACTGGAAGGAAAGTCGATATGAGCATTGTGCACTAATGGAGCCAGCCTGCTCCATGGGTGGTCCAGTTCCCTGGATATGTTCTCCAAATGATAACCTTCCTAATATATGGAAAGTGTTACATATGGTTGCCTCAGCCCCTACGTTAACCTTCTCCCAAACTCTGGCTCCTCTGCCTCCCCTCTACAGCATTTGTCTCCATTCAAACATGAGACACAGTGGGAAGTTCCTCTGGGAGAGCCCACCCCCAGGACCTAGGACTCAAGGGCAATAATGATCCCAGTGTATTCTACAGAGAACCACAGTGCCCATGGGAGCATCTGACACAGAGGTCATGCCCACCACACCTTGGCCATGAAGGCAACCCAACCGCTCAACTTCCCTTGAGTTCCAGCTCAGGTCAGATGGGTCTGGGACACTCCCCTGCAACTGGCCTCAGACACCACTCACCCCCACACAGGTAGGTAGGTGGAAGGGAGTTTGCCACCACAGTGTTTCCATGCGCTTTGGCATGCAAGGACCTTCCATTAAACCCAAAGGGCAAAAGCACTCCATTGAGAAAGGAAGCATTCAGTTTTGAAAGGAACCTATCTGTGGGTGGGCATAAACAGTTAAACTGCACAATCCCAAAAGGTTACCAAGCAGGCAATTTTTACTCCCAGATTCTGCAACCCAGGGAGACATTTGCAAGTGAGAGAATGGAAGCGACCATTAAGGAAAGAGCTTTAGGGCTGTGACAAAGGCATCCCATGCAACCCTCAAACCAGAAGTTGGTTTCCCTTCAATAAAGTCAGGGATATTTGTAATATCCCTCTAACCACAAAAGAACAAGAAAGAGACAACAAAGAATTTTCATACGGGGGGTGGGAGCAGGGTTAGTGCTCGCCAGTTAAATATAACTAGCTCACACCGAACTGTGTTGTGGCAAAGAGAAATAGTTCCCAGTGGTTATCAGTCCTCAGTATGCATCAAAAACCACCTGGGATGCATCTAAAAATTAGATAACCAAGCCTCAAATATTTTAATTTAATTGGTCTGGGACTAGGGCTGTGCTTTTTAAATGACCCCCCAAGGAATTCCAATGAATAGCTGGGATGCACACCACTGAGCTAGTGCACCAGAAGTCTGATGGGTGAAAACTGTGCACATAAAAGAACAGACTTTAAAGCAACTTTGAGCAGAAAGGCTGGTACCCAAGATTAGACCCTACAATCTGCTTCCAGAGGGGTCTTTCTAAAAGAGAAATCTTATCACTCCACTGCCCTGTTTAGAGCCTCCTTAGCCTGACCTATAAGACCTCTCATGATACGGCAGCACCTGGCTTTCTCTTCCTGCCCATGCTCTATGCTCCACTGTGCTGTACTATTTATTTTTCCCTAAAGTGTCAGGTTTTGTTAGGTCTCTGTTTCTTCTGTCTGAAATTTCTTCCCTCACTCTCACTTATCTTTTAAGGCTCAAGTCAAAAGGCTCTTACTTCCCATCACCCCAGTAGAATAGATTTTTCTTTGCTCTATGTCTTGTGTACAGATCCTTCTTTCAGCATCTGTTACTGTGATTTTTGGAAAACTGTTACTGTAGCTGGATATTTGCCTGTGTCTCCAATAAACAGAGCCTTTTGAGGCTTAGGGTCTCATTCATCTAAATCACTGTGTTGCCTAGAGATTCTCAGTCATAAAATCAGGCCAGCCCCAATCATTTGTAGGGCCCAGGTCAAAAATACAAATGGAGTCCCAAATAGTAGATGTTTCAACTATTGAAAAGTTATGTTAAACCAGCTAGCGGTCCTGTTAAATAAATATGTACTATCCTCCTACCTTGAAAAATATACCCTCAACACTTGGAAGGCCAAGTTCAAGTGCAGACTTCTAGGACTCCCCAGGGATCTACACTAGAACTGGGAGACCCAGGGAAACTAGAATCTACCCCCAATCCTAGCCCACCTCCTTCTCGTCTCCGAACCAGTTCTTACTTTCAGTGTGAAGGGTCTCTCGTGTACATCAGTGGTTGCCCCAGCCCGCATGTCCAAACACCATCCACACCCTCCCCAATCAATCACTCTTTGACCAGCCTTCAGGACTAGGAGTTCACCTGGTGATACAGTCAACCCAAGGGAGAATGGGCCGGAGAAAGGGAAACACAGAATCTAGAAGCAGGCTCTGAGTTGTTTGAGCAGAAAATTCAGAGTATCCATATACCTAGGTTGTCACTCTCACTGCACTAGGAGCTTCCTGAGAGCATGGACTATTCCTTATTCATCACTATGGGCCCCCAGGCATCTAGCAGAGAGCATGGCATAGAGCTGAACCCTATCCTATAGCCAATGACTGAATCATGAAACAGATAATGATGGAAGGAAAGGATACTCACCAGATCCAGACACTAACTCCCTTTACTTCTCCAGCCTAACTGGAGACCTTTCGAGAGACAAGCAGCAGTTAACACTGGCAACTGAAATAAACTCTAGTCCCACCTATATACAATTCATGAGTTATTATAATACATTCATTATTCATGGGGAAACTAAATTGTTTCATTTCATACTGGAATTTTAGTTCACAAATGACCTTTTTGCTATATTGATAAAGTAAGATCTTCTCAACCTACCCCTGACTCTAGCAAAAAAAAAAAAAAGAAAAAGAAAAGACACACTGAGATGTTATTGAGAAGGGTCTAAACTGTAAGCACATCAGGGTTATCTCTGGGCAAGCCATGTGAACACCTGTCATCCACTTTACTTGAACTAAATTACTGCTGAAAAAGTGAGAAGGGCCCTTTCTCTTACTCACATCCCTTATTCCAAAGGACAGTCCAAGTCTTTGCTGATACAACCACCTAAGAGAAAGAATTTCCCTCTTATAGTGAAATGCCTCCACTAAATCTCAAGATAATGACAGAAGCAATTTGCAGATGAGATTAGAGTAATTTTCTGCAGCGATATGCCTTTTGATTCATGTAGCAGCGGATGAATCCTTGGTCTGTTGGATAGTCTTTCATCCTCCGATTCACCCAGAGATGTTCTGAAGTTGTGCAATGGGCAGATTGTAATCACCTGCACCCAGGGAGCGGCAGAGAAGTGAGTGTCATGAGTCAGAGACCACAACAAAGCCCTTCCTGGCATGTTGGGCTCACTTGGCAAACACAGAGGATATAAAATTGACAGCAAGACAAGGAGCATCTTTGTTATTTGTCAACAAATTGCAGTGACCATTGCAGAGTCTTGGCAATCTGACTCAGGGAAGCCTCAGGGGAAGGGATGGGGAGCAAGGAAATAAGATGATGGAAAACCCCATTCTCCAGAGGACCGACTATCAGACAGGTGTGTCAACAAAGATTTTTTTGTCTGACCCCGATGACCTATTTATCATATTCAAGGAAACAGGAAGGTGCCCCTTTAGTTGCAGTGGGACCCTCAAATAGATGTGAATAATCAATTGGCCTTTGACTAAGAAGACTTAAATATCTGGCTCTATTAACTACCAGCTGTGTGACTTAGGGCCAGCCATGTGACACCTGAGCATATGGTTCCATGTGTCTATAAAATGGGGGTAATATCTGCCTTGCCTGATCCATGGATCGTTGTTAAAATCAAACAAGATAATGAAAGTAAAACAGTTTGTAGTGCAAAGTTCAATACAAGTAATATTTTTATCACCATTATTTTTGATACTAAAAGACATTATCCAAAAATCAAATCCAGAGAGACTGGACAGAAGCTAATTTGGCTGCAGCACCTTCACAGAAACAAATGCATTTATAAACTAATGTGGAACCATCAGAATGTCTGCTGCTTACTAGGTATTGATTCCCCAGCATGGAAAAATTACAGGAAAATGTGACATGGAGCCTGCCATAAAGGGCTTAGCACCAGCCCATCTGCACAGCTTCATTTCTTGTGATCTAACTGAGCGTTAGGTTCAAATTTTCTTTCAGTCCACATTTACTGAGCACCTACTGGAAGTGAGAGGAGAGAGACAAGTAAACCATTCAGAGCATTACATGTTACAGGTACTGGTACACAAGGCACAGAAAATGGAAACAAGATGGGAACAGCCATTTCGAATCACGCAATCGGAAAGCTTCAAGGAAAGGTGCTTCTGAAACCAAGTCTTAAAAGAGAGGGGGCCATTTACCAGGCAAACAGCAGGTGGGAGGAAATCCCAGGAGAAGGAGCTGTGCGTGAGATCAAATGCTTGAGTATCCTGTGGGAATTGACAATTATCTGACCGTGGGAGGAAAGGGGACAGTATTAGAGAAAGGCAAAGAACAGGCAAGGGTCATATCATAAAAGCCCTAATATGGAAGCTGATCTTTACCCTGCAGGAGGTGGGGGTTCAAGGAAATGTTTGAAACTTGAATACATGATTAGATTTTTACTTTAGAAAGATCTCTTGTATTTGAAATACAGTGTGGAAGGAAAAAAGCCTAAAAGCTGGAAAGCCAGCAAAAGAATCCTTTCCCTCACTTTTTTATACAGCAGAATCCTTTCTTCAAGTCTGAGTGGGATATTATGAAATGAAACAGATAAAAAACAGAGTTGCATTGGTAGAAGCAGGAGTCCAGAACCAGGAGTCATGCTTGTTTGGCCACCTCTCAGCTCCACAACGGCACGTGAGTCCTTTTATAAAATCTTAAGGCTCTAAGGAAAATGCTGTGTGGCACTGTGTGAAGAAACAGTAAGAATTGCCACGGTGAGCGATGAATCAGAGCAGAAATGCAGACAGAATCGAACTCAGTCTGGTGACAAAGTGGCTGAAGAATGAACCTGGGAATGACTGCGGGGTCTGACCAGGGCACTTCAGTAGCTCTTGCTGCTGCACAGCTGAGGAGTTTGAGCAGGTCCGAGGAACGAAGAGTGTTTGCAGACATGGCATGTTGGGTTAGAGGAGCCTGTGACACATCACGTGAGGACATAAGGTAGGCAGCTCAGGGGGAACTCTGAGCTGGAAGGAAAAGATACAGGAGTCAAGAGCAGGGCCAAGAAAAAAGATGAGATCACTGTGGTGAGTGGGGAGAGGGAGAGAAGGAGCCTGGGTCAGATCTCTCAAAAACTCTTCTAGTTGAGAAGTAGGAATCTAAGAAGATAGGGTCAGAAATAGGGAGAGAACTGGAAGTGGCACCCGAAACCAAGATGCAAGAGAATCTCAAGACTTAATGTGTTCTATGGAACTGCAAAGTAGGGCAGCATGCAAATCCTCCAGGGCCTGTCTTGCGGAGAGACAAGTGGATGCCAGTGCAGCTGAGACTGAAAGATAAATTCACCTTGATTCTCGGGAAGTCTCTCTTCTCACAGTCAGAGCCAACAAAGGGATAGTCAACTTCTAGTGTGTCATATCCTCAAAGAAGAATATAGAGCCTGTTAATAATTAAGCAATAGTGTCCAGAAAGGAGTAATGATTTTGGGACTCCAAGAACTGAAAGGGCCTCATAGTTCATCCAGTCCAATTATATAACTGTGTTAAGTGGTCACTGCTCGACCATTGTCTAACATTAGGAATAATGATAATGATATTCAGTGTATCACAGTGTTTGAAGTGTGCTGCCCCATTTGATCCTCCTCACAGAACCCCTCCAAATTGTAAAGTGGTATCTCGTCTTCTGATAATAATTCACAACCTCACAAGACAACCCACTCCACTTTCAAAAGCATCTCTGTTAAAAAGCTCTTTTTTCTAAAATCTTCCTTCCTGTAGTTTTCATATTAGTTCTGCTTTAGGGGCAGACAAAGCTGGTTTATTTGATGATAAAAATGGTGTTCTCCCCAGTCTTCTCAGTCTCCTTCCCTCTCCCTCTCCCTCTTTTGAATGGAAACATCAATCATGTATTTCAACCCTTCCTTCTGGGGCATCATTTTGAGACACTTCATCATCCCTGATAGCACTTTGAACACAGCTTAACATTCTAGACCAGCATAGAGAAGATGCTTCAGCTTTTTGAGTAACTATAGCACTAATCTGGAAATGCCAGTCGGGTCTTCACCTGTTCACTAGGCTCTGCTCCGTATCTACATCCTCTAACCTCTCAGTCCTTGCAGCCATGCTTAGCTTTTCCTGGAGTGGGAAGACTCATCCAGGTTTCCTGCTGCTCATGCCTCTCTGCCCTTCTCCACCCCACTCTCCACCTCCATTTGGAAACACTGAGAGGAAAACTAACACTTATATCGGCCACTTACTATGGGCCAGATGCTAGGAAAGTGGACTTTCATGTGACTCGTCTCATTTAAGTTTCAGGACAATAACTTGTTCAAAGTTACATAGGAAATAAGTGATGAAATAAACATTCAAATCCAGGTCTTTCTGAATCCCAAAACGCCCCTCATTGAAATTAGAGCAGCACGGTCCAATGCTATAGGCACATCTGGCTGTTGCACATGTGGGATGGGGCTGTCTGAACTGAGATGTGATGTAAGGGTAAAATACACATCACATTTATAAGACTTAGTTCAAAAAAAGAATACATAATATCTCATTAAATTTTTTTACGTGATTACATGCTAAAATGATATTTTTGATATATTAAGTTAAAATATATTATTCATCTCACCTGTTTACTTTTTTAATGCCGCTACTGAAAATTTTTTAATTATATGTATGCCTTATATTTTATTTCCTTTGCACACTGCTGAGCTATAACACTAGAATAAAAAGTCTCAACTCTTTGGAAATTACTACCCTGGTATAAGAGCACCAAATTCAAGAAGCAGCCATTTATTCTGTCTGGTATCAGATGGGATTAGAAGTTCTTGAACAGTGATGGAATCACCGTGTTTACCTTTACCTTTGTGTATTCTATCTACTGTTTTGTGTTTTGTTTAGTTTTTCAAACCTCCTACAGGCTTTGTATGAGGATAGCTTTATAAATGGAATAAATTCATATCTCTTATGTCCATAAGCATATGTACCTTTTCATCCCATGTGTATTACAGTGTGTCATAATATCTCACATAACCTATTACCATACCTGGATAATACCATGTATGTTCAAACTGGAAATCCCCCTTAATACAATGGTTGAAGCTTTTAGAGAAAATAATCCTATATGTGATGTTTTTCTGTTCTTCTGAGATGACTTTTACATTTTTTATTGCTCAGCATGCTTGGCAAACGAGAAAGTAAAGAATTATTTTAAACAAAGAATTTCCAAATTAGAAAAGGAGACAATAACTGAAACCAAACTTAGCTTAAGAAGTCAATGGGTTTACTATTACCTGATATTAATACGAATGATAATATGTAGCATATCACAGTGTCTAATATATGTGGCCTCACTTAATCCCCACAAAAACACCAGGAAGTGGGCAATAGCACGCTTATTATGCCCATTTGCCAAATAAAAATTTGAGGCTCCAGGGAGTTAAGTGAATAGAACCCAGGCCTTCAGAGTCCAACTCTGGTGGTTTTTCCACCTTGCCCCCACATTGGATCGTGAAAGATATCATAAATTTGACTATTCTTTCTCTTATCTATATTGTGTGAGGTTTAGAGAAATCTCCTTACTATAGGATAAAAAATTCATTACCAGATTAATTTAGATGTCACAGGGAAACACCTGACACAGTGCTGGGCATATGGTGACTACTCGGTAAATTCAATTTCCTTTCCATTGCTTTCGCATACCAAGAAAATCCTCTTGATAGATAATGTTACACAAAGATCACTTATCTCTGTTCTTGATTTCCAGCTTAAAGATATCTGACTTCCTTTTGCTGAGTTATTTGGATGTTTCGTAATTTTATCACTGGTGTCATCACACTGTTTTAGTATTAAAAATAGGTTTTTGGCTTCTGTAACAGAAAAGTCAAGAAATGATGCTGGATTCTAGGTGGCTTAATGAGGCAATGAAATGACCAAGAATCTGACTTCTCCCATATTTCTCCTCTGCCTTCTGCATGGTCAACTTTGTCCTAAGACTGGCCTCCATCAGGGTTGCAAGATGGCTGTCTATAATCCCAGGGCCATACGTTTCTTCATCCACATCCACTGGCAATGGCGTGGGGAGTCTGTAATATATGTGGATTTTCTTCCTGTTAGGTGTGCTAAGCTTAGTAGGCTAAAAGTTACTTAAAAGATTGCTTCATAAAGCACTTAGTTATTCAGAGTTCCCGAAGCAAAGAGAGACCAGGAGACACATGTCAACATTAAAACTTGTCCAATAATTGCACAAGAGACAACATTTTTCCCTGCTCCCTATACATAACCAGAGCTAGGTGACATTGATATCTTGACCACAGACAGCACTTATAACTAACGGACTGACTAATGTCTGGCACTGAGACTAAATGTTTTACACTCATTTAATGTTCACAACAAACTCTATGAAGATGAGACTAATCACCATCCCCACTTCACAGTGAGGAAATTGAGGATCATCGAAATGAATAATTTACCAAAGCTCACTTGGGATAGTAATTCAGCTCCATTCCAGAGTCCACACTCGTAAACATTGTGCCATTCTGTCTCAGGTGGGCAATGGCAAATTTTGCTTCTGTCTGGCTCTCTTGAAGACTCTTACCATTTGGGTATAGGTTCTTGAAAATCAAAACCCTTCTCTCATCACAATGCACCTCTTACAGAAAAAAAAGGAAGTCCAAAGAGCCCCTAGAACCTACTTTCAAACTCTTTCACTGTTTTAATACTTTCAAGAAAGTAGCAGTGTTCTGCAGTCCCACAGACCTGTGTTCAAATCCTACTTTCCTACCTACTAGCTGTTTGACTTTTAACAAACCAATTAATCCTTGTGAGCTTCATCTTCTTATCTATAAGATGGAGAATTACCTGCCCTGAGGATGTCTGAAACATAAATGGGATCATAGGCTGGCACGTAGGAAATGTGGAGTAATTACTGGCTGCTTTGCCCACTACGTCTTTCATCTTGCCACCGCCTCTGAATATGGTTGTACATGTTTAAGGATGAGAAGTTTAGAACATGTTTGCAGGGTCATCTTTCTTAATACGTATTCTTGCCCAGAACTCTAACCTTATACATCAAATAGGACAATTTCATGTAAAAGTTTTCATACTTTCTTGCTGAAGCCTTAAGAATCTTGTTCTTATTGCTAGAATGGTAAAGAGAGAATTTCTTTCCATGAATCCCTTGGGCTTGCTTTTAAAATGGATTCACATGCTCTTTTGTGGAAAGGCTATAGCCCATTTAAAGGGGGCCCTTTAGATTGAGAGGCAAGGCTGGTGGCCAACTCAGGCCTTAATGAGCTAGCTCAAGTATGTAAGCTAATTAGTAAACTCAACTTTCCAGAGCAAGGAGCTAAGATAAAGAGAGGTGGCCAGGAAAAAGTGCATCATTGGGAAATCATGCTGTCGACAGACTTAATCACCTTCTCTTCTAGTTTCTGCCAAATTTTGAAGACTGGAAAATATTTCATTTTGTTATATTTTGTTTTGCTATGTTTCTCCTGAGCTGAGATATGGGAAGAATCTGAGCAACTAGTTCATCAGATCCATGAGCATTAGTGAGTAAAGAAGCTCACAGATGTCAAAGACCTTGCACCAGAGAAGAGAACTCCTCCAGCCACATAACAGCTTAGTGGATGGGGTCACCCCTAGAGTTGACACCACAGTCCACTTGGTGGCAGCCTCCCCGAATTGCAGGCAAATATCTGACAGGAAACGACCAGACCTTCCAAAAAAGGATGTGCATTGCAGCAAGTTCTCAGGAAGATGATTTGAGTTCACACATTTGTGTTCTAATCACTAAGTGCTATGCGTAGATGAAGCTGGGCCCTCATGGTGGGCCTTACTGTGATGCCAATGTGAAAATGAATGTGCGACGAAGGCAGAAATGGAGAGCAGTTTCGAAATTATTACCAGGATAGTTTTCTCTTGAAGAATTTATTAAGTGGGGAATGTGTAATTAGAAATCTTAATATGAGAGAATAGGCTAGTAAAAGCCTGCCCTTTTTGGAAGACAGAATTCTAATTCAATTACTAAATTGAACCATGTAAAATTACCATTTCATGAGTTAAAAATGGTTTTAAATTGGAAATTTCCTGTGGTTCAATCTGAAATCATTTAGACGTTCTATAAAGAGGGAATTGATGGATACTAATTGATACTTTTTGACCACTACTCCATAATATATGTCAGGATGTCAGGAGTCATGCTAACATTCGTGTGTGTGTGTGTGTGTGTGTGTGTGTGTGTGTGTGTGTGTGTGTGTACACACACACACACTCTCTTATTTAATAGTTATCACACTGTTAGATAAGTATTATAAATATTGTTATCCTCATTTTCATAAGATGAAGCTAAGGAGCACAAAAGGTGAAATAAATCGCTCAAGGTCATGCAGAGTTGGGGTTCAGACAACTTCTGGAGCCATGTGCCAAAACCAATGGCTAATTCTCAGTAGCACTGGACACAGCTGATCACTCCCTCCTCCTTAAAAGAGTTTCCTCCTTTGGTCTCTCTTGGCCACCTTCTATTTCACTGGCCACACATTTGCTGGACCTCCTCATTCATCTTCCAAGCTTGCAAACATACAGGCTTTAGCCTCAGACCCACTCTCTTCTTTATTTATCCTCTCATTACTTAGATATTTTTTATCCAGTCCTCAATTTTTAGCTATTTGCTGGTGAGTCCCATATTTATATCCCCAGGCCCTACCTCCCCCCTCTAAACTCCAAACGAATACATCTAACTAAATATTTGCCACCTTCACATGAAAATGCAATAAGCAATTTGAACCTAATATGTCAGAAATCAAACCTTGAATTGCCACATCCACCTCACCCCTCCTCCCCCAAAAAACTGATCCTTTATTTGCCTTTTAAATTTTAGAAAATGGCAATTTCAGTCTCCCCTCCACATAAGTCAAAACAACCAGCGAGGAGACATTTCGACTCCTCTACTACTCTAATAATTCACATCTAATCCACCAGATCCTGGAGTTTCTATCTTTAGATTATATGCTGAATCTGAACGCATCTCAATCCTACTATTTTCTGATCCCAGCCACCATCCTCTCTCACTGGACTTTTACAAAAGCCTCCTAACTGATGTTGTTCCCACCTTCATCATTTGATAGCCTGATTTCTGCACAGCAGCCAAAGTGATTTATGTAGAACATAAATTAGATTATGTCACTCTTTACTCAAAACCCTTCAGTGGCTTCCTATCACACTCAGGGAATATCCTCCACAGTCCTCCCCATAGCCTGCAATGCCTCCTGTGATCTGACCCCTCCCTACCTTTCTAATCTCTTCTGTGATGGATAAAAGCTGGCCACTTTGACACCCCTCACATTAAGAGGTAGAATCTACTTTCCCTGCCCTTGAATCTGAGTACAGTGTGACCAAGAGTATGATGGAGGTGACCCTATGCCAGTTCCAGGCTAAGTCTTTAAAAAGACGAGTAGCTCACTAGCGGTATGGTGTCTGGGAGTCCTGAACCCCCATGTAAGAAGTCCAATACCCTCAGGACCCCATGCTGTTAGAAATTCAGACAGCATGGTAGTAACATGGCCATAGGCAGGTCTTCCAGTCACCAACTCCAACTGAGCTCCTGGGTAATAACATCAACTACAGCCATGTAAGTAAGCCATCTTGTATTCCAGCCCAGTCAAGCCTTCAGATGTGTCTATCCTCAACTGCTATTTGAGAGTAACCACATGGCAGACCACAAAGAAAAACCACCCAGCCAAGCCCAGTCAACTTACAGAACAATGATAGATAATAATAATAGTTTTAATACACTATATTATAGTTTGTTACACGGCCAAGCTAACTGCAACATCATTTCTTACTGTGTTCTCCCTTGTGCCCTCCACTCCAGCCACACAGACCTACTACTGGTCATCTAACATACCAGACACATTACTATCTCCAGGTCGTCATACCTACTTTCCCTCTACATAGCATGCTCCTTGTCCAGATATCCACATGGATTCATTCGTTGCTCTGCTCAAACACCAAAGAGCGCTTCCCTGATTAATTTTTCTAAAATAGTACACCATCAATCTGTCTCTTGTCAAGCTTTATTTTTCTTCTAAGCATCGCCACCTAACATATTTTAGACTTGTGTATATTTGTTTCCTAACAAAATTAAAATTTTGCAAAAGCAATGATATTGCCAGCTTTCATTTGCAGCTCCTTCTCTATTGTTTGGAACAAGGCCTAGTATACCTTAAGTATTTAATATACACCCATTGGCTGAATGAATGAATCAGATTCCACAACCCAAGCATTTTCCTCTGCATTACACTAGTATGGAAAGAAAAGAACAGAAGGGAGAATGGAAAATGTAGTGGGGGAAACTCTATAAACTATAGAAATTGTATGTTTTATTATTTGCACTACATTAAACAAAAGTGGGCGGCAGAGACCACAGTACAAATAAGAATATACAAGCACCAGTTCAGCAGACCTGCATTTCAACAGGGTCGGTTTCAGCTTTCCAGAAACTGTCCTAGTCATATCCCAATACAAAAGATCTGAACTTAAGTGCTTCCTACTCTCTGTTCAAGTAATACATTCTCATTTGGATCTATTTTTCATGTTATAAGCCTCTGTCCGCACCATTCAGTCAGGGTCAGTGTGAACCTTACCTAATTAACAGTGGCATAATCAAAACAAATATTGTTTCATTTCTCCATGACATGATTAATTCCCAGAGGCATTCAAGATTGGGCCCGCTCTTGATGAATAACCAGGGAGAAAACTGAAAAATCACCAACCATTTGAGCTGAAAAATTATGGACTTCCCTTAACAACTTTGCAGACGGGGATATTGAGTAGTTAGGTGATTTACTCTCTAGTAATACATGGTTCTACACTACGAAGTGTTTGCAATTTGTAAGAGAGAGATGATGCAAAGAAGAGAGTCAAAGACTTGGTAACCCCTTCCACTCAGTAGCCAGGACCCACCCCACCACCTCTCCCACTGTCACTGCCGAGTTTTGATGTGTCCAATTATCATAAACTACAGAAATATAAAGATTTGATGTCGCTCATTCTTCAATGAAACCAGTACATTTTATTCAGTTCAAAAGTTGCATATCTGGAAAGGCCAAGTCTATTGCCCAGTGATTCTTGAAAAAATTTAAGAGCTATACAGATTGAAGGCTGCTCTAAATGCTCAAAAACTCTCAATATGTCCAAACTTCATTCTGCGGCTCCCTCTTAGAGAATCATAATACATACTAGCATATTAGAGGCTCTGAGAAGCCCCACTGTCCAGACACTTGTTAAAGCTGTTTATTAATCAAATGTTTATTTTTAATTAACCCAATGTTTCCCAAGATTTTTTTTTTTTTACTACAGAACTTTTGTGCCGCACATCTATAAATCTCAGAAAGTATTCAGTAGAAGTCCAATTTTGTAAAAGCTGATCTAATCCAATCCCTCAAGTTCTGAGAAGAAACTAAGTTTCTGGGTAAAGTGAAAACATACACCTAAACAAAGATACCCAGCTCTTCCACCTCCCAGCCTTTGTCCCCACCACTCCTTAGTGACCTGTCAGTGTGCAAATAAAATAGGTCTGGGCTGGGTGATTTCACTGGGGACCTCCCCTAACCCAACACTCTAATCCAGTGTGCTAATGAGCAGCTTAGGAGCAAATCCAAAGACATGCAACCACGGAGGACTCAAAAGGAGGAAGAAAAAGGAAGATGGAGTGAGAAAAGTAAGTCGCTGATAAATGTTTAATGAATGAGTAAGAAAATCGTTGACAAGTCAGTTGATAGATGGGTGTATAATAAAAGCGTGAAGCAGATAAAGAAGGGAAAGAGTAAAACGGCAGATAAAAAAACAAGACAAATGAGTAGTACATAAATGAATGAGAGAGCTGGCCCTCAGTTATGATTCAAGTAGCAATGGCTCCCTCCTAGCAAATGGCACCATACCTTGTTATCACTCACAGGCAATGCATATGTCTTTCCACCTTTCTTTCTACAAATATGGCATGAAGGAGTTTGAATTTTACTTGAATCTAATGCAGAAACAATAAGGAATGCAAGCATGAGAGGAACATGACCATCCTTAAGTTTTAGAAATATCACTTGCATAGAAGAGTTTGTTTGGAGCTCCTTATGTGAGACCCTCCCAGTGGGGCCTGGAGTAAGTTATTACTTAGTCTTTGATTCTCCTTTATTGTCCAAAATAAGCCATTTAGAAGAGACCTTGAAAAAGCAGTGACTATTAGAATTATCTAGCAATATGAAATTTACCTCTTGCTATACCGTTGACTAATTTTTTATCTCCTCCTGCCTTTGAACCCTGGAAAAGGTGGTAATATTGGAGACATCAACCACTTGACTTATTTTTAGAGGACTTCCAAATGGACAGCAAAACAGTATTGGAATGCTCTTGGGAAATGGGCACTGGGAGCATTAACTGACTAAAATTGACTAACTAGAACCCCTGGCCCGTCCTTAGTATGTGTTCAAGTAATATTGAAATGAATATCGACAGTTTTTAAAGATCGCTTTCATGACCTAAAAGGAAAATAATACTTAAGATGAAATGCAAAAAAGTTATGCTCGCTAGTATATAATGTGAGCCATGTTAGCAGCAGATTCAAGGTGTCTGGTACCTGTACAATGCCCAGCAAGTGATAGCTAATTAATCTATACTGAGTTCATAAAGGGAGAGGTTCATTTCTATACTTAGTAAATATATACTGACAACTACGTGCTAGCCGTGGGGGTCCGCAGTGAAAAAACAAAGTCCCCGCCTTCATAAAACTTCCGTTTAAATCAGGTGTGACAAAATCCCAGCATGTTAGAGTCAGAGTTACCTTTCAGATCCTGGAGCTCAACCCTCTCGTTGTTTAGGTGGAGAAATTCAGACCCAGAGAGGAGAAAGAAATTCCCCCATGGTTACCCAACAAGTTAGAAGCAAAGCTAGAATTTTAACTCAGTTTCCTGACCTCAGTCAGTGCTCATCCACCCACAACAGCTTGCCTAGTTTAAGGTGGCTCCAGAATGTTTGATATTATGATTTTAAATGAAGTCATGATGCCACATATCATTAAATCTCAGACACATAAATACCACAGTCCTGACCCCAGTTCAGCATCTAAATGTACTTAACAATCTCAGATCTTGGCCAATGTTTTTTACTTAATAGAGTAAATTAATTACTATTATTTCAAGGAACCAAACTGAATTAACCAGACTTCAGGGACCAGCAAGACTAGCAAAGACAGAAAGAGGACTGTCATTTTGTATTCTTTCCAAATAGGTGACTAGAAAATAAGTGAAAGGGCGTGGGTTTGAGAATAAAACTGAGTTCTGAATCCCAGTTCTGCCTCCTCCTATTAGTTGTACACAGGAAACTCACACTCAATGAGGAAACTCACACTCAACTTCCCCACTTGCAAAATAAATACTATAACTTTTATGAGAATCTATGAAATAATATATGTAAAATATAATAAGGTCTAAAAAAATGGTCATTCCTTATGCCTCCCCACAACTCTTCTTTTGATGGCAATTTCCCTCTTTTAAGACCTGTCAATGAACTAGAAATTGTTCAAACACTTAGTTTGGTGAAACATAAAAATGTAATAACCTTAAAAAATCCGAGAAAAATGCCCCTAAACTCATGGTGTGCACAACAGGCCTGGAATTTGGATTCTTTCATTTGGTGGAGTTTTCATATTTTCAGCCTTTGCTCAGACTTAAATTCCAGGGGGACTACCTTGCCTGATAGCTTGGCACTTTCCCTAGTCACGGTTGGAAGCCAGAAGTACAGAAATGAGTAAAATGGGAAAATAATGAAAAACAAAAGTCAATCAAAATCTTTTTTTCACTTTTTCTTTTTCCTTTAGTGAATTCTTTTTTAAAGCATATCCGTTTGACTTTCAGTCAAAGCTTAGGATCAAGTTTTAGTTTGGCAAATTTTTTCCCATCCTCTAATTTACTAGGGTTCTACCTACCCCGCGCTGGCCACATTTTTGAAACCCAAGAACTCCTTTTGCAGGTAATGTCTTATCAAGACCAGCAAGTCCTGTGACTAATTCTCTGATTGTGTTCTCTGCAAAGACATGTTATATGCACACAGGCCTCACTGGAGCTGAGGGAAAACAAAGCTTTTTGTTTGCTGCCGATGCCAAGTGCTTCAATGTTGGGATCAACACAGTCTTGTGAGAAAGGCAGCCATCTGAATCCACACTGTAATGAGCATCAAGATTTGGAAGACCCCTCAATCAAACTGTGTATCCACAGTTTAGTCCCTTCCAATTTAGCAGAGCAGACCAGCCTCTCCTAGCCTCCCATTATCCCCTCCCCCAACACCTGAAGGGAATTTTCTTTTTGGCAGAATCAAAGACAGGCAGAGATGTTAATGTGGGAGCTGGACATGCACAAAAAATTCCAGCACTATGTGCTCCAGCAGGTGAACTGACAAAACCCTGACAGGGATGCTCACTCACTGTGGAATTCATCACAGGTTGGCATTAACAAGGAAATAGTAATAAACCTAAATTCAGGTAAAGTAGAAAGAATACTAACAGCATCAGTGTGAAGGCTGGGAGGAAAATAAACCTGCCAGCGGCTGGGCTTTAACTCCCACATACCTTGCAGGAGTCTCCTCCACTCGGAGGCTTCGCTGAGCTGACTCTGAAAATCAAGAGCATTAGACCAGATGGCCTTTAGGGGCCTCCGAAATCAGATAACTCTCTGAGTGGACGAAACGACACCATATCCACGGTAGGACTCTTGAGAGGTAGGCTGTACTGACAAGTCAGATGATGCCAAAAGACCATCCATGTGGAGATCATCAGTGATCGTGGATGAGCCAAGAAGTGACGCTGTACCCAACCGATTTTCACAGTGGCACGAAAGAACAGATGGCACTGGAGTCACTCAAAGCGTTGCCACTTCGGAATGTTTCCTTCACTATGGAATGTGCTTTCCCTTCCTTGTTCGAAATAGTTATCAGAATGCCTAATTGAAGGATTTTTCTAAGCCCAGTCATGAGCAGATTTAAAACCTTAGAAGCTCCCTTGAGGGGAAAAAACTTTTTTTATTTAGAAACCCAACAAAATGCCTAACAAAGAGGGCAGGTGAAGCAGCTCTGGAAGAAAGAGACACAACACTGAGCACCTAATATGTGCCAGACACTAACGTTCAGAAACGGAAACCGCAGGAGGTCAGCAGAGCCCCCGGCCCACACAGGTAGGTACACAGTCCCTAAAGCAAAGGGCAGAGGCCACAAAGAATGAGAAGGAGGTCATCTACCCTTCCTGAGGGTGGTAGAAGTGAAACTGCAGGGAGAATGACAACCTAAGGTCATTTTGTGGTCTTCTGGCTATGACAAAAGTCAGTGCTGCAAGGGGAGACATGAAAGATAATGCTTTACATTTCCAAGGGTCAGATCTTTGAAAATCAAACCAATCCTCAGTCCCCTTGTCCCTAAGCTAGGAATAAGAATACTCACTGCTGCATAGGAATAGAGCTTTTCCAGTAAATAAGGTTTAGGAAGCACCTACCTGAAATAGAGAGAGAGCTATTTGATGAGATACATGTGCGGCACCATAATAAAAGACAAAAGAGAAAGGAGAACCGATATTGGGGCCCCGTCTCCATGAGAACAGTGATCAACAATGAAATTACAGAGCCTCAATTAAGGTCATATATTTAAGCACTGCTATCTTTCTTCAGGGAACATAAAATGCCCCCTGTGAAAAATATGATTCCTAAGGCATTTTTAGAGGTAAAAAAGAAATAGAAACGGTATTGTAGTTTTGTGAATAGGTTAAGCCTAGTCCAGCTTAAAGTTCAGATAAATGCCCCCTCTCCACCCAGCCACCTCCACACGTTTCCGTTTCAAACCTCATGATGAGGCTTGGACTCCCCTGGGACTCATCAGCCTCCAAGATCATCAAACTCAGTTGCATCTGTAAATACACTGAGTCCCACTGGCTGTGCTTTAACTCCCGTGCATTTACTGAGTGCCAACTGCATGTCAGGCCCCAAGCTGACCTCAAGTAGAGCATGGTATGCAGAACTCTACTCTTTGCTCTCCAACACTAGGGATGCAGACATGCAATCAAGGAAAATTCAATATGGAATGTCACAGAACAATTCCATACGAAGCAGTTAGAGACAGCGTGACAGAGGAGATAACTTTTGGGTTAACAAACAGAGAAGGGGCAAAAACATGACAGGCAGGAGGAATATCTGCAGCAAAGGCTCAGAGTGATAAAGGAACATTGGAACCTATTTCATTTCTTGCTTGAAAAAAACAATGAGGTATCTGGAAGCAGAGATTATGAAGGATGTGGCTAGAGATGTGAGCAAGTGCCAAGTCAAAAAAGGGCTCCCTGTGTGCCAGGGCAAGGTGCCTGGGCTTTGCCCAGCAGCCATGGGGAGCCACTGAGAGCTTCCAGACACGGCAGTGACATGAGCTTTCAGAGTGCTCCTTCTGAGGCACTGGAAAGCAGACTGTCTGGAGAGAGACTGGAGGCGAGGAGGCAAGTTCGGAGGAGTTTTATTGCTATTTCTGTGTAGAACAACTGAAAGGAACAATAGAGGATTAAGTCATGTGGCCTAACAACCTTGCACTTGGGCTGCTCTGGAGGCTATTTACCACCAGGTAAGTGGACACACGCTGTAGAATCAGGACACAGTGCTGAGTGAGAGGCAGGCAGCACAACAATGGTCTTGGAGAAAAATCCAACAAAAACTCCAGCTTTGCAACGTATTAGTTGTATGACACTGGGCAACTCGGCCAACCTTGTCGAGCTGCAGTTTCATCTGGTGTAAGATGGCAAACATAATGCCAACCTGGCCACTTTGCTGTGAGCAAGAGAAACACACAAGGTCCCTGGCAGAGCACTGAGCACGGGGTAGGTCCACCATAAGTGGTAGCCACCATTATTATAGTGGAAAAGCCTTCTTTTGCCAAGAATGCTCTCGGAAAAGATCCACTCACCAAAGACAGAGGCTTCCTCTGCTGAGCACCAGTAACCAAAGCAAACAGAGTAATGGGGACAAACCCAGAGTTATTACCCATCCAAAAGGCTCAGGTGTCCCTTTGAAGGAAAGCAAAAACCAGCCTGAGTCTAACAAGCCCATACACACCAACCAGAGCTGCTTATTCTCAGCAGCCCTGGGCACATTCCCATGTAACCTGGTTTGACAAGCTGCACTGGCCCAGTGCCCAGCTTCCACTCAGAATTTACATGGCCCAGAGATTATCTGACAATTTTTTCTCTCTGGGAGGGCAGTTATGGTGCAGAAAGGAGCCATCGATACATGTTTAAAGCACATATGCATCACCCTTTCATTTCCTATCTCACCTAGAGACCAAATTACTTCTAGATAACAACAGCACCGCCCTCATGGCCCAAAGCTTAGCTTCCACCGACAGCAGAGCTAATTCACTGCCCGGGAACAGTTTTGGTTCTAGAATTAGGGCTCCTGGTTTCAGATACTCTGATATTCCCAGCGCAGGCAGGATTGAAATTCCTGCTCCAAACCACTTGCTTGGAAAGTGAGGGCGTTCATTCAGACACCGACTGTCTCCCTGCTACCACTGTGTTTGCTCACAATATCCCACACTCACTGCTGCTTCTCGCCTGGCGGTCACCCTCCGGCCCTGGAAATCTCATTCCGCCTTCCCCCTGAGACTGAAAGGCTCTAGGCGAGGCACTAGCGAGACTTCCCAAATCTTCTAGGTATTGCCCTATTGGGCCCCACTTCAGCATTCTCCACTTTGATCACTTGTCACTTCTGGAAAACTCTCCCTCCCTCTCCCGGCTTCCTGACACACCTCCCACTCTCCTGTCCCCCAGTTCACACCAGCTGACTTCTCTTCTTCTGTCCATCTCTGGTGTGGGCTTTCTGAAGCTTTTTTCCCTGTCTCCTTCTCTTTCCATAATCCTCCTCCTAGAAAATACCACAGCTTCCCACCCCAGTTCCAGACACCTCCTAACCCCACAAGTATACAGAACCTTCTTCAATTCTAGCTCAACTCTCCTCCTGAGTCTACAACAGCAAAGCCAGCATCCTGGTGGAACCCCACACCTGCCTGTCCTACACTAGCCACAAACACAGCTGTCCATATCCAAACTATCAACTTCGCCGTCAAAACCTGATCATCTGCCTATGCCTGCTGCCTTGGTTAGTGCCACCACCATCCTCTCCCACCCACAGTAGAAAGCTCAAGAGTTCTGATCTTCCTTCTATTTTACTCATATTTCTAAGTTGTGTGTGTCCCTTCCCTCCATCTTTCCTGCCCTCGCTCCTGGACAAACTCTTGCCTGAGCTTCTGCCATCACTTCACAACCAGTCTTCCTATTTGCTTCTCTTGCCTTTTCAGAGTCTCCTCCTCATTGCTGTCTTTTAAAGAACAGAGAATAATATCTTTGGATCAAAACCCTTACTGCTCCCAAGCCATCTTCTTAGCATGGCATCTGGCACTTCACAATACAGTAAGAAGATACATTAGGGTGTGTCTTTCCTGCTAAATCATAGATTCCTCTGTGGCTGAGTTCAGCTAGCCTGACCCATAATAAGAGCTCGATACACACTTGAAGAAATGAATGAATCCCTAGGCTGCCAGCACGCCCAGCATATCCAGCCGTGCTATCTGAAATCAAAATGTCCTTCTGTGATTATCTTAGGATTAAGAGCTCCTTCAGAGCAGTTATGTAAAACCCACCAAAGTATTCCAAAATTTTTAGGAGTGATGAGTGCCTTACTAATTTCCATAGCACTGAGCTGCTTCTAGCTGGTTATTTATTCACATTAAGCAAATGTGAATAAATAACCAGCTATGTATTATGCAAACAAAATAATTTAATCAATTTTTAAAAAACTTTAATTTAGCTTGTTTTATCAGTCAGGTCCCAACCAGAAAAACAAGAAATCACTCTACTTATTACAGATGGAATTCAATAAAAATAATTAGTTATTTAACAATCCAGGTGACGGAGAAGGTGCACTATTGAAGCAGATAATAGGGAGGTAACGCAGGAAGCAGGATGCTGCTACCACTGCCAGGCTGGAAGGACAAAGTGGGTCCAGGGGCCTGTCACCTAGTAGAAGCAGAAACCTTAGGAGAGCAGATTACCATGAAGCTAACAAGGCTTATACTATGGGGCTCCTTGCCTTCATGGGTCTCTTCTAAGGCCCTCAATATAATTTTGTATTCCTAAAAAGAGACCCCCCCCAAATTATATAAGCTTTAGTCTTCATAAAACCTGGGTCCTCCACAAACCATGGGGAAGACATTACCACTGCTGTAGATGCTGCCCTAGGCTAAGATGAGGAGGAATCCACTGGCGTTCCCTTCTATGCATCTTCCAATTTGTTGTCAGTACTTTCCACTGGCCAAAACCAGTCATAAGCTAACTGCAATGGTAGCCTAGGGAAGACAGACTCAGGGTCAGCCTCCCTGTACTATGGAGCAGAGCAGGGGAGGGGCTGGACTAGATCTGACAGGAGACAAACCAAAGATGACATACCAGCCTAAGTGAATCTCCCTTTGGAACCCAGTGTGAGGGCTGAACAAAGGTATGTACAGTTGTAAGGGTGTTACCAGCAACAGGCTAAGTGGCTCTCTCTCCCAAGATGTCCCACAAGGCAGCACTGTCCCAATGTACACATGATATACCTGTATCTGCCTCCTGGCCTTGCAGCCTCTGAAACTTAATCTTCTCATTGTCCCAAAGACAGTCAGATTAGGGGACGATAACTCATACTAACCAAGCTTATCGAAGCTTGAAGTATAAGCCTGAAAACCAATATGCTAATTTATTTTTTTTAATCCTTGTAACATGGAGTAACATGCTTGTGTTGACAAAATCAGTCCAAATCTCTTGCTCACCCCCAATAGACAATTACTGATTTTAACACCATGGCAGTTACTTCCAAGCAATGTGAATACACGTGAATAATACCCGGCTCCTATCCCATAGGGGCCTGATGGTGAATTTACAGTAACATCATAAACAGAACTACAGTTAAAAAAAAAAAAAAAAAGAACGCTAAAATCCCCATTGAGCACAGACCCACAGTCAGTCTAGTTAATGTGACTTGAATGTTTAATAACACCAGGATCTGACAGATACAGATTTCAGTCTCTTCTGGAGAGATCTGGCAAGAAAATTATAAAGAGTTGTTTGCTTGTCAGAGAACAGGCTCCCTGGGAAAAGCCCATGCTCACCTCCCTGACTCAGTTTCCCTACGTCCCACACTGAACACCACCTCATCTGAAGGGCACGTGCATGTCATGCCGTCCATCCAGTTACGGCCAAATTCAACAGGCCTGAGAGCCAATCGCGTGCACTAGGCAGGCTTCTGAACTGCTCTTGCTCTTTGAGAATTTCATAAAAGCCTCAGACTCTCTCTGAAATCCATAGACATACAAATTTCGTATACACATTCAGGGGGTTCTTTGATTCATTGCCTCCAGTTCTTTCTATAGAGCAGGATTCTTCAGCAATACGGGCATTTGGATTAATAAGTCTTTGCTGCGGGGATCTGTCCCTTGCATTCTAGGATGTTTAGTAGCACCTCGAGCCTCTACATACTAGTTGCCAGTCACCCATCCTCCACCAGCTGTGACAACCAAAAGTATCTCCAAATGTTGTTCATTTCGTACCCTAGGAGACAAAATTGCTTAAGTTGAGAATCACTAATGTAGAGTGACACTGGCTACCTCTTTTCTTACTCCATGAGCAATGCATGGACGGTCCAGGCCTAAGAATAGCTGGGTGCCCTGCATCTGCCCTCCCTAGACTTTAGGCTATCTGTTCAGCAGATGAGTTAGCTTAAAAAAAAAAAAAAAAAAAAAAAGAATGTTAACAAGTTTCCACATTCTGGCTTTACCAATGTATAAAATAATTGTCTACGTGTGGATCAGGGTTGGGAGGAAAAATGAAAACATGGTCAAGTGATTGATCAGGGTAAAGGATTTTTAAGCTTGTTTGTTTGTTTGTTTGTTTCCATCATGGGGAAAGAAGAAAACCACTACCATTCGTGTGCATAATACAACAGGACATTAAATGACCACATCCATTAGACACCGAGCTGGAGTCCACCCGAAGCTGCTTGTGCACCTTAGCCATCTGGAGGAGCTCCACGTCTTTCTGGTATAGCTGATATTATTGTCTGTCTCTCCTAAAGGTTTAGAGACCTGCAGACCAAGCCAATTCTCAAGGTCACCTGTAGGCCTTAAAAGATGGCAAAGAGGTCATCATCCACCCACACCCCTAACATACCTATGTACATAAAATCAATCACTATGCTGTACAACTGAAACTAATATATTATTGTATGCCAACTGTAATTGAAAAAAACTCATTGAATTGTACACTGTAAATGTGAGTGACTAATTGTCTATTATATTTCAATAAAGCTGTAAAAAAATCACTTAACCCTCACAATATGCTAGAATAGTAGGTACTATTGTCCCTGCTTTAAAGAGAAAAGAACTGAGCCTCAAAGAGGTTTAGCAGGTTGCTTAGAGTCACACAACCAGTGAGTGATGGATTGGAAATTAAAACCCAGATCCTCTGAGAATAAGACCGGTGCTCTTTTCCTGTCACTGTCATGTGCCTGGTTCAGCTGCAACTTTTAGTTAAAATTATTTAAAACATGAAGAAGTGGCCTCTGTGATATGTATGAAAATCTAGGCAAACAGTTCAACTATTTTACTTCGATAGGAAAAATGGCATCAAAAACAGATATTTGACACCAAACCCAACATAATGTTTTTAAAAATACATGAACCTATTTATAGTAGTATTTGGTTATCTTCAAATCCCCAGAGTCTTTCCATAATACAGGCAGCTACACGCAGAGCTGAGGGTAAGGCAGAGGCCCAAGAATTCAGACTTGGAGGGCTCTCCTCCTCATCTCATCAGCAACCACGAGTCACTGGCTCTGAGCAGAAGAACATTCATTAGCCTTTAGTTACCAATTCAAACCAGGGACCTCCTCATTCTGCCCACACAACTCCAGGGGAAGTCTGGGACAGGGATTGAGAGACCGGACCGATGGGGCTAGTCCAAGACACAAATAATGTATTTCCTCTCAAATATGAAAACAACACTTGAAGCCAGCATGTAATAATAGGTTTTCCCAGTATGGTTGCTTTCACAGAGCGTTATGAGTGTCCCTTGATTATACTTCTAAGAATATCAAGTCTGAATTTCTTCCTTCCTTTCCTTCTTCTCTTGCTTTCCCTTCCTTCCTCCTTTCCTCTCCGCACAGTCATATCCTGACCTCCTCCTTTGCACCAGTCCCTATGCTGGGACCTGGGGATACTGGATGAAGAAAACCTAGACCTTGTCTCGCCTTAGAACCTAGTAGAGGAGACTGGCAAATAACAATCTCAAGGAAGTATGACAGGCACTGGAATAGAATTGTGCTATTGCTCCCTCAAAAAGATAGAAATATTCAAAGTAGTATGGGGAAATCATTCATTCAGTTGAAACACTGGAGTTCAGGGGCAAAAGGGGCATCTTGAAAGGTATCACATTTGTATACAGCACTAGGCCTCAAAACTTGTTAGGGAAACATGCCTTGGGTGGGATCATGTAATATATAGTATGAAATGTTAATAAATAGAGATGAGAACAAAGCTATTTTCTTTTTCCCTTAGAGAACAGAATGGGGAATATGGTTAACAGGTACTGTTTTTCTTATTCTTCATTAAATTTATGACAATTTTGTTGTGTTTGGGCTTTCAAATTGCTTTTGCATGCATTATCTTAATTTTGCTTTACAACATCCCTATGAAGTAGATATTATTATCTCTATTGTAATGGTGAAAAAAATGGAGGTTTGGAGAGGTAAGGGGTTCTCCTGAGGGCTCACAGCTAGCCAGGAGAAGAATGGGCCTCTCAAATCCACCTCTGTCTGCCTACGAACCCCGTGTCCTTCCCTCTAGACTGCAACGCCTCCATGCGTGCTTGAGTCCTGGGAAACGAGTAATGTCATTCAACTGCAGTCTCCCAGGCATCGCACGTGGAGTGGAAGGTGTGTTCAAGAGGCTCAGGGGCGCTGAGAAGAGAGCAAAGTGGGTTTTAATGGAAAAGATTGTTCTACTTATAGCGGCTCCAAAAAAAAAAAAAAGTGATTCACTCTTCAGGCCTGACATGTTTTGAGAGACAGACATGCCTGTAAATTTGGCCAGACTCATGGGTGCCAGATGATAATTGACAAAGACCCTAGGGCTTGGCGATCAAGCCAGGACTTCCTCATGTTCCTCACTGGGCTCTCCAGGGGCCAGCACAGTGCATAATTAAGTCAGATAGTTGCAGAGGGGAAGAGATGGGTCATTTTCTCTATGGAGAGGTTTTCTTCTTGGCAAGATGCAGACTGACACACTTCAGGCAGCAGGAAGATCATTTCCATAAAAGTCGGTAGGGAGGGAGGGAAATCACAGTTACTGAAAGACAAACAAAACCCAAATACCATAAACAGAGTATGGAGTTCCCAACCAGAGGCACAATTATCTCTTACCTCAAACTTGGAAAAGGCTCAAGCAAGCATTATAAGAGATTTTCTCATGCACATGAGTAATTGCCCCACTCATTAAAATGTTATAGATGAGCCTCACTTGGAAAGCAGCAAATGCAGGACCTGAAGGAGGCTTAAAAGGGGCCCAAGGAAGTCCTAGTAGAGAGCATTGAGGCAGCCCAACAATATTCTAGGAGGCAAAATGGGGGCCCCAGTGAGAAGAAAGATACAAAGAAGAAAAGGTATCACCCATAATGAAGACCACTACCAAACATACACAAATGCCTGCCATTTAATGAAAACACAAATCTATAAATATATGAGATTATATATGTCCAGAACAATGAGGAAACATGCTTTTTTCAATCTCACTTATAATTTAACCACTTGGGACTCTTCCTTCTTGGACCAAAGTCAGTACCAGTTAGAAAGAAAAACCGATGGGATTGATAACAGTGAAGGTGTGATTCACATGGTATTTAAAGGCGTGACAGAACCACACTGATATCCTTAACAGGTACTGCTTTTTCTTATTCTTCATTAAATTTATTACAATTTTGTTGTGTTTTGGTTTTCAAATTGCTTTTGCATGCACCATTTTGGGGTACCATATCCCCATCACAGACATTTTCATGATCTTTCGAGGCTGCTGAGCCACCCAAGAGGAGCACAAATATGAATTTTAAGCCTTAGAAGTTAGAACTCCAGTACCTCAAGAGAGCCAATTATGGAATTCGAAATAATCAGATTTGAATTTTTAACTCTGTATTTCATCCTGAAAGCATTGTGACTTGCTTGGTAACGGGAATATTCACCAAGATAAAGAAACAGTTGCATGGAAACAAAAATGAATGAGTTTGATGTAAGGCCTGCTGGATCTGAGGCACCCACTGGACATTTCTAGGTGAGAGGTATCTAAAGGCGAGTGATTACCGGCATTTCAAAGAGCAGAAACAGAAAGAACACACTCAAAAATCGGAGAAGATGTTTACTTTTCTCTGCTTTCATACGAAAGTGTTTCACTCTATTCCTGCTTCCTTGTTGTTATTTATGTTATCAGATGTGGTAACTGTACTCCTCTGTGCTGCAGCACAGAGACTTTTGAGTTATGGCAAGCATCCTCCCTGGCAACTTTTAGTCACATATTCAGACAATCTTTAAAGGGTTGAACAAGGTAAATGTTATAGGAAGATAACAGGTCTCCATGGGATTTGGTGGGAGAAGGGACACCAACCAGTCACTTTGTGTAAAGGACTGAGATCCCTGGCCAATAGTGATGACTCACCTGAATGTATACCAAGTGCACTATGATAACCCTTAAAAAGGATAGTACCCCCTCTTGTGATTATAAAGTAATGGTTCTCCTGATTATAAAATAATATATGTCCATTGTAGTATGTTTTTAGAACAAGAAAACAAAATTTACCTTCGATTGTACCAGAAATAACCACTTTTAATAACTGGCTGGATTTTCTCCCTGTTGATTCATGCTCATATATGTATTTGGGGGTATATGGCACCATTCTGTACGTACCACTCTATATCATTTCTTCTTTTTAGCATTATATATTATCCCATGACATTAAATATTTTTGTAACATGACTTTGATTGGCTAAATAATACTTTATGATATAAATATATCATAACTAATTTTACCAATCCTCCATCAATGGAAATTTGGATTGTTTCCAGTTTTTGTTAGTATAAGCAACAAAACTAAAAAAAAAAAATCCTCACACTTCAATCTGGTTGTGCCCTGTATTAGTCAGATCCAGACAGGATAGCAGATGCAAAAGGAGTTTCACGGAAAGCGTATTTACAACAGTATTGGTGAGTTTAAGGGAAACCAACAAAGATGATGAGGCAAAAAGCGACGGAGCCAGAAATGGCAGGGAGGCCACAACTAACCAGTCCTGGGGAAGGGTTACCAGGACCTAGTGAGGGCAGCAGCAGCAGGAGGGGCCACCTAACCAGGGACATGGTCTTGGGTGAAGACAACAGCTACTACTAAAACATGGCCCAGCAGGGAGAGAGCCACAGAAAAAACACCTAACCTCCCTTTCCACCTGCCCTCTGACTGCTATGGCTTCCCAACAACAGAACCCAGCCAGAGGACAGAGGGCAAAGGAGCTGGTGGATACAGTTTATTGAGTGCAGCCTCCCTGGGCACAGAGCAGCTGAGGAGGCGCTGTATATATCCAGAGACAAACAGAGAACATTCGGCTCAACACCTTGGCTTATGCCTTTTCTAAGCTAGATCCATGAATACTATGAAGGTTTAAAATATATACTGTATAGCCAATACTCCTGAGTTTCACTGAGTTCCAGATGAGTGCAAAGTAGCCCAGCTTATCTAAGTCTGTTCGTGCCAAGTCTAGAGGAGTTAACCCCTCCTCCAAGCCTTAGTGTGCTGCAGCCACTGAGACGCCTTCTACTACTTGGTCACTGATCCACTGTTGACCAGAGCAGTATATTAGCACACACACTAAGTTCAGGAATCAGGCTTGCTACCTAGGCCAATAACACAATATAGGATGCTCCCTATCACAATTATTACATAATTACTAAGACTATCTAACTGAGCTTCTTCCCTGGGTCTCAATTTTTAGTTCACATTCATTCTTATAGAGTAGAGCCCTGCTCTTAACACTAGCCAGTGGTCTGTGGCCTTGATTCCCTGCCTATCTTGGCTAGCATTATCTTCCTAGAGGCTGGCTACTGCTTCCTTTCAAAGCAATTCGCTAACTTCCTGCCCCAAAGTCAACAGACTACCTATAAACAAGCCCTTGAAATGAGAGAAAGCACTGCTTGCTAGATATACTTGTTGTCAAGCCCTGGCTGCCAAGCCTAGCCCAGAGAAAAGCACGTTTAAGTCATTTTTAGGTACAGTGTTTTCCGTCAGTCCTATAGTCTGGTTATGATTCTAACTATAGCTCAATGCAACCTAAATCTTCTACCCACTGAGGTTCCATTATGTCTTGAAGTCAATTGTGCAATAACTGGTTAAGCATTAAGGTTTATTAACTGTGAGAAAAGGCAATAAAAATCCAGGTCATCTGGCTGCTGTCTTTTGGTAATGACATCACCTCCCTTCTATGGCCTCTGACCCTCAGGTCCAGCATATGGGATTTGAATGTTCTGCTTAGGACCTGGCAAGTAATTTAGAAAATTGTCTTTTCTAATGTAGAGAAATAGCTCATTTTTCTGTCTGATCTATAGCAATGAACTCTTTTCCTGGGTCTTTGGCCATGAAATATGCCTCCTGTATTATCATAAGAAGATTTGCCTCTTT
This sequence comes from Eonycteris spelaea, assembly GCA_003508835.1. Classification (NCBI taxonomy): domain Eukaryota; kingdom Metazoa; phylum Chordata; class Mammalia; order Chiroptera; family Pteropodidae; genus Eonycteris; species Eonycteris spelaea. The sequence continues at coordinate 3,002,562 of PUFA01000030.1, read as the reverse complement.
GGGGTCTACATCCTGATTGCCTTTGAAGTCAGCAACATCAGAAGTTAATTCCAAGCAGGTCTTCTAGGTCCTGTGCATGCTTTGGTGCTTTATAATTGCATTAAAGGTTAATTTAAGCTCTTGAAGACCAATAGACATTGTCCTGTGTACCTCTATTTCGTTTATTTCCAACAGTACAAGCTCAAGTCCTGCCTTTGTTTTGTCAGGTGGGTCCCATTAAAATCTTGTATTAAACTTTGCCTCTTTTGAAGTCCTAGACTTCATCCATCTGTTTTGTTTTTTTAATGACTTTGTTTAGAATTTTTTCAAAGTTAATGGAAATATTCAAGGGATGAAGAGTCTGGTTAATTGATCTTTCAGTTAAATGAAGGTTATTGTCAACCAGTATTTTGAGATTTTTGTTTCATTTCATCTCACTTCAAATCTTTCTGTTTGTTTCAGATGCCCATCCTTCATTGAGCAAATTTCCCCCTTTCTTAAATACTATTTTAATCCCTTTTGCTCCCAAACTTGGGATTGGAGGCCCAAAAATTATAAGAACTCCAGAGAGAATATATCCTCACATCTATGAGGCAAACCTAATAATCATGGGCCACATACAAGCATCAAATCTAAAAGTATAAGAGTAAGAATGTAAAGAAACAGCAAGAGTATAAGGCTAAAGAAGCACTGGATCACAGAGAAAGTGGACTGGAAATGAGGAGAGGATTCCAGATTATTGCTCCCAACACTTATCAGAATGTTCCTCAAAACTTAAATTATATCAAAATAAAAAACAACAAAATTCATGCTTGCCAAACATATGGAGAGATACTCCCTTTCTCGCAAATTTTAAGCAATGCCCTTTACCACTGTATATACTTTATCTAGAAAATGTCGATATCACCATTGCTGTTTAAATAGAAATTTTAAACTATCCATAAAGAAAGTATTTCTGCTTTGTGTCATATGCATATATTTATACACCAGAAGTCAACTTAGGGTCTAGTTCCTTTCTTTCCTCTTATTGTCTAATGTAAGCTCATTATTTGGAGTCTTCAAGTCTTGCATATTAAAAGAAGTAATGATTAAGAACAAGATGATTTGTCCCTTGGCTTCCATCGCATGCTTGAGCATCGCGTTTCATAACCGGGATGAAGACAATAGGACACAAAGTTCCTAAACAGATGAGGGAGGAGACCTAGTACTAGTTCCAGCATCTGGAAGCTGGGTGGCATGAACAGTTATGCCCACTTCATGAAAATAATTTACCAAGTACAATGGGACCTCTAAATCAATACTAAACATGAACAGAAGTAAATTCCTGCCCCAGATTTGATATGAAGTAATTTAGAAATAATGATTGCAAGGTCATATTGTCTAGGTGATGCTTAAAGTATTACGGAGGAACTGTCAAGGTGTGGCACAGATGGGAAATGCATATATAGTTCCAACCCCAGAAAGAGAGAGCAATTTCCAACTAAAGTAATTTTTAAACCTACAAGTGATCAGAACACGGAAAGAAGCCAGCCACCAAAGAAAAAAAAAAAAGTTGAAGGCAGAAAGACATAAGCAAACATCATGAGGACATTCAAAGCTAACAGGATAAAATGAGTAGGAATCCAAACGGTCAAGACCAGAATGGATGATGACCAATATGGAACATGCTGGAAGAATATCCAGATAAACTCAGAATGATCTCCTAAGCAATTTCAGTACAGAAGAATCAAATGCATATTGGAATTTCTGGGTCCTTTGAAGTACATTGGTTATATACTGTCCTTATTTCAGAATGGAAGTTAAGTCATTGTCAACAAATCTTTTTGTCTTCTTCACAAAGCATTCCTTTGCTATAATCATCAAGATTCTGGTGCTCAGAAAAGAATAAAACCAGACAAAGAACACTCATTATACAACACCCTCTTAAGAAGACTCATTTTTAAATAACTCAAATAGATTCTGTTTCAAGACGGATAATCAAGGGGGATAAACATCTCTTCTTTCAGATGCTATGAGAAGTTAGGCCACATTTCTCCTCTGTTCTTTCTAGATTGCTGGTAAATGTAACCAGATGATCCTGATCTTGGCAAATACTTGTACCCCATATGCACTTATCCACCAACTTCAGTACAAATGTGGTCACATTATTTTGTTCCCAATTAATTGCTTGAGTCCATGTGCACTGGTTAGTACTAATCTCAGCACCCACGACCATAGGGAACCTGTACCCATCATTCCCTTTCCTTCCCAGAGATCAACTCCAAGGGGGTGGCAGTTTTTCATTGAAACACTCAAAAATACAGAGGATTGTATTATATTCCCTTTTCCTAGGCACCCTTGTGAGGAAAGCTATCTCTTTCTAAGCAATATTCCCGTAGTAACTCCAACATTAACCCTTCTACAGGGACTCCTTGCAATGACTCACTAGAGGAAAAAACATACACTTAATCCCTTGAAAAAGCTCCTTTACACAAAAATTTCTGATTACATTGCTTAGCTTAAAAAGCTTCAGCATCTCCCAGTTATCTACAGAATAAGGTTTAAGATCTTTAGCTTGAACTGAAATCCTTTTTACAGTCTAGTCCCTGCCTACCTTTCCAATGAAATAGTCTGCCACTCAGCCATGAGAAATCATTGGTTCAGCCATACTGAACTTCCTGCAGGTCCTCAGAGAAGGAGATGCTTTCTCATGCCTTTGTGTTTTTCGATTTGGTTTCCTTCTTAATAAAATTCCCCACTACCAGTCTTGCCACAACTACTACTAACTCCGGCTCTCTCTATCTGGAATATATCTACTTATCCTTCAAGGCTGAGCTCAATATCAGCTTAGGAAGTCTTTCCTGATCACTGGAGGCAGACTCAGTGGCTACATGGGTTATTACAGAAATCAACATCATATTTCCCACCTGTTTAAGCACTATGAGGTTTTTAATCTTGTGCAACTGGAGCCTAGCAGAATTATGTCCCATTGGAGAAGTGGAGTAATTATTCCAGAAATGGTAACAAACAGAAAAAGAAGAAGGAAGTGGGCCTCAAGAAGACTGCAGGAAGATATAATAGCTCTAACTAAATACTAACAATAACCCCAGCTAGGTTACTATTTGGGTGTCCTGTATGTATGTGTTAGGCATAATACTATATCTCAGTTGATTCTCCACAAGGCCCAGGAAAGAGATATGTTTATCATCCTCATCCCTATCTCAAAGAGGTAAAGGAAACTACTCAACATCACAGAGCTTATTGGTGGCAAGGCCAGCATTCAAAATTGGACCACCTACTGCCAAATCTAGTTTGTTCACACTGCAGCATCCTGACTCACATCTAACTTTAGGATCATGGTGTTGGCCTCTTTCTTCAGTTTTGTAACTGGATAGCTATGTGGTCTTAGACAAGTCATTATCCTTCTATCTGGGTCTCTTGACCACTCCTGTTCTAAAACCCTCTCTTATCTTATCTACCCAATCCACTACAAGTTTTACTTCTTCCACCTCCTGAATTTGTCTTAAATCTGAGTCCTCCTTTCCATCTCCACTAGCAAAACCCTAAACCAAGCTACAATCATCTTTCCCCTGACCTTGTGCAATAAGTTCTTAACTCATCACTAGTGTCCTCACACCCACTCAGACTGGCCTCCAAAACAAGATTTGCACTACAACCAGACTGAGCCTTAAAAACACAAGCTTATCGTGGCTCACCATTTATTCTTAGGATAAAAACCAAATCCTTAATATGGCACACAAGGCCTCTGCCTCCCAATGTAGGTTCGACCCACCTCTCTCCCCACTACTTCCTGGGCCCCAGCCTTTCAGTTTCTTAAACTCCCTCCTTCTCATTGTCTTTGCAGCTGTTGTTCCTCATCAACTCTTCCTCATCCTTTTGACCATCTCATCACTTTGCTGGAGATGCTTTCCCTGACCCCTAGACCAGATAGACCCCAATTAGACATCCTCACTTTTTTCTCCATAGCATTTATTGGTACTTGATAATAACATACCTCTGGGATAATTTAACCAGTATGTTTATCTTCCTCACTGGCTATAACCACTAGGACAGCAGTATCCAGGTCCACTTTTGCTCCTGTGTCCAGCACATGGTATGGAGTTTGGCAAAGAGTAAGTATATGAGAAATATGTGCTAAATGAAATGCTAAAAGAATGAACATCGTTTCCTCATTTGAACAAGGGGATTCAACCATGTGATCTCTAAGGTCCCTTTAACCAGGACAGCCAACTCCTTAGAATGCTAAATCACATTTCCTTGTTTCTATGGAAAGTCTAACCAGACTAAAAAGGAAGTAGATTTTAGATGAGGAGAAGGAAGTGCTTTCTAAGAAGAGGGATGGCCCAGCAACGGAAGTGGTTTCCCTACTGAGTAACAGAACTAATCAATCAACAGTTACTTGACTCTTAGCCAGGGGTGCTGTAGTAATAATTCCTCTGTCCTGTGAGAATGAGAAAAAAAAACTCAACATCCCTCTCAACTCAGAGTCTGTGATTCGGTACCTGTGTGAAATAACCTGACTCAACTCTAAATCCCAAACGGGTGATTAAATAGTAATATATATTATGTAAAATCCACATATATTAAAATAAGATTTTAATACCTAAGGTGAATTGACACATTATGTTTTAATACATGTTGATCCACCTTGGGCACTTGGTAAAAATACAAATTCTCAGACTCCCAGTCTTGAGATTCTAATCTCAAGTAAATCTGGCTATTTGTAACAAGAGACCCCAGGACATTCAGGTGAGTTTAGAAAACTCTTGTATAATGAAAAGAGCCATGGATTTGGGTTAGATAACCTAGGTTGCAACAGAGTCGATGGCTAATTAGCTCTAGGACCCTGGTGAGTTATGCAATCTTTCCATGTCCCAAGACTCTGGCATCATCTTGGAAAGAGAAACAGTACTTGTAAATGGCCTAATGTGAAGTTACACGAAAGCTGATTCTTAATGATCTGATGTGCTACATTCATCCAAATCTCACTACCTCTGCAAAGGATTCTCAAGTTTTTGTCTCTAAAGCTTACAATAAATCTGTTTAATGTTTGGCCTCCCTTCAGGGAATGGAAGCATATTTCACTTCCCTCAAAAATGATAAGAATTTTGGCAAAGATAAACTCAGCCACCTCAGTGACCAACTGTCAAAACAAGGTTTTGGGATTTCAAAAGCTTCTTCCCACAAATGAGCCTCTTAGAACAGATGTGGGATTACAAATGACATCCATCTAAGGTAAAAACCTGCCTTCATTTTCCCTTCCTGTCACTCTCATTTTGCTCAATATTCTATCACCTTTGGAAAATGCATTTAAGAAGCATTAGTAAAGCAGAAATGCAAGAACCTATCCAAATCATTTTTTTTCTGCTGCTAGCCTGGAAATTTGTAGATTTGATACATTTTGGGATGTGGGAAGGGAATTGGAAGTTGATATTTTTCTTGAAAAGCCTAGGCACTAGAATTCAAATCTACTAGCCCAGAGCCCACAGTTTCAGCTAAGTTTCATTTGCTCTCTCAAACCTTCATTAGCCTCCAGACATATAGGTGGTTTGCAGTTGGAGAACAAAATCTGACACAGTTCACACCTTCAGGGAGCTTACACTCTAGCACAGCCTCGTTGAATGGAATTTTGTGCAGCAACAGAAATATTCTCTCACACATCATCCAACATGGTAGTCACTAACCACATGTGGCTCCTGAACATTTGAAATGGGGCTAAGGAGTGGAATCTTTCATTTTATTTAATTTTCATTAATTTAAAGTTAAATAGCCACATATGGCTAGTGGCTACCATACAGCACAGCTCTAGAATACAAAATAGATATCAAAAAGAAAATAAAGAGAAAAAGGAGGAGAGAGGGAGAGGAGGAAAAGAAAATAAAGAGTATGGTCAGTATGATCATAAATGTATATATAATCAGCTATCAGTTACATTGATTATATAATGACTAACTTGTCACTGAAATGTTTGAAGGTAAGGGTGAAACTATTTAGACAAAGATGCAGAATAAAGATGAAGGTTTCATCTGAAGATGAGGGGTGTTCACAGATGGAAAATGTAGGGAAGGAGCCTTTGGGAAGGCTAACAACATCATGGAAGCTTGAAAGCACACAGCAGACTTTAGGATAATGGTTTGGTTTCCTGAAAGCACTGGATACTCGGGAAGGAAGTAGAGTGAGGAGGGAGGACTAATAATGACACAGGCCTGAGGCTGGGACCAAATCATAAATGAGCCTGATGCGTGGTTCTGAGGGGTTTGGGCTCTTGTCCATAGGCAAACATTTCCCTTGGGTACACTCTAAAGGTTTCCAGTTGTGGTGGTTGTGCTTGTTGCTTGTTTGTTTTCCCAGGGATGGGAATGAGAGCTGGTGTTTTTATTGTCTTTAACTTCCTGCTTCAGCTTTGTGCTTGTATTTTCTTGTTACACGACATTCTTGGTTTCTATATTCACAATGCCCCAGAGAAACATAAATAGCAAAGCTGTTTCATTCAGCTGCAGTCTTTCTTTACTTCAGCCTAACTTTTCCAGGCAACAGGTGAACCTTGTTTTCTGGTAGGCACCATCCTGCTTGCGGACTTGCCAAGGGCCACCAAGAAGGTTCCAGCTGCTCAAAACTAAAGAAGCATTCCAGCTCTTTGCAAAGCGTAGAATAAAAGGAAATCTATGCATGGCTCAGTCAAAAACAGTACAGCTCTGGAATGACCTAGGAATGTGATGGACAGAGACAATGGCCTGTGATCCACTGAAGCACCGAAGTTTCTCAGGAAGACTTGATAATCAGTTAGTGTTGAGTCCCTTCCTTGTAGGTCAGCACAGGAACGTTGTTATTTATTAATTTCAAAAAATCACACCTTATTGAGCATCCACTCTGTGCCAAGGCAGTGCACTGAGCATTTTGCCAACATTACTCCATTCTGTCCTCACACACTTGACAACAGTAGGTAGTCTTACCCCTAGTTCACATGTAGGTAAAGCGAAGCTCAGAAACATGGCACAGCATGTTACTTGCCCAGAGTCACACAGCTAGTAATTGACAATGCCAGATTCAAACCCAGAGTAAGCTGCTGAGAAAGGTGTTACTCAAAGACACTGGTGTGGCAATTATAACAGAAAGCATTCCCACCTCCTCCACTTACCCTGCCTAGTGATCTTGGGTAAATCCCTGGATACGTCAATCTGTTACTTCACCTGTAACATGGGGATAATTAGACCTTCACTGTAATTCTGAAAGGTATGGGAAAAGCTTTGAAAATTTACATTTGAGCAAGAGGTATTTAGAAGTCACGCAATCATCAAACCAATACATATCAAGAACCTATAATTTACAGAGCCTTTAGTTAGGAGCTAAGGATATAAAAGGAATATTAAGACCTCGAGAAACTTTCTACTTAATAGTTAAAATCACAGTCTTTACAACATGCCACTCAGACAGGAATACTCCTTACTCACAAATAATTCTGTAAGGTGGTAGGAGGTACTCATCTGGGTTGCCTACTCTAGCACAAGGATCTTTAAGGTTTTAGTCAGAAGAGCACCCCACGTACAGGCACTGTGTGCCTGTCTTGAGCGCCCTCCATCTAATCTCCTTGCCAAGTTACATGACACTCTCCATCTTTCTGTAAAACATATGGACATTCAAAGTACCAGAACAGACAGGAAGCTACTCCCCAGGATACTCCACCATGTTGTGGGCTTATCGAGAATCACCTGGGTTTGAATCTAAATGTGATTATACCAACTGTACTTACTAGTAAAATGATCATTTATATATTTTTGGAATCAAAATAGGAGTGCAATGAGTTGCATTTATGAAAAATCAGTTGAACACTTTGAAAAGACTCAATAAAGATGAATTACTAAGTAAATGTTTTGGAAAGAGATGTGGGTGAGATGACTATCAATAATTGAGGGGGCCATAAAAGTCCAGGATTCTATGCCCAACTTGCTTTACAAATGTTTTTACCTTCTTGTTCCATGTTAAAGAAAGCAGAACTGGACTGTGCATCATGGCTGTGGTTTATGAAAGAAGAATGACTATAGTCAGTGAACCATCCTCAAAGAAAAGCTTTGCCCTAACATCAAAAGATTGGCAGAGGCATGTACATAAACATTAAAATAAAATGTTTATGGTTTGCATGTATCATTTTATCCCCGCTTTAACCAACTTTTCAAAAGAGCCATCTAACTACTGGTCCCAGGAATATCTTATAAGAGGGCTTCTACTGTATTAGAAGAGCAGAGTTATTCTGTTTGTTTGTTTGTTTGTTTGTTTAGATTATTTTATGAAGACGGAAGGTATTTGTTGAACATGGCCAACCCCATGCTCTGAAATGAGCTAAATTTGGTTACTCTTGTCTTTTATGGGACAGGTAATAGGTTCTGATCTCAATCCTTAAGCCTTTGCATAGAGCCTGCAGAAGACCCCACCCAGACTGGCTGTGGGGACATCTCTATGCCCTGCAGGTCCAGATGCTCTTTCATGTGTCTGACACTGATTATATCTTTCACACCATTTGACCTGGTTGGATAAGTACTTGGTGGTGGTGGTGGTGGTGGTGGTGGTGGTGGTGTGGTTATTTTAATCTCTAAGACTCTCATTCCTGTCTTACTCTTTGTTTGTACTCTTCATAAAATGATTGACTCTTTACAATTGATTTCTGTGGAGGCAGCACTTGCTTCTAACATGCTGTAAAAAATCCTGGCAGCATGTTTCACTCCAAAGTGGCCCCTAATGAGCAATTGACTGTTTCTACTTGGCAAATATGAAACTATTCCACAGATTTTCATATCCACATATATCTAAGGACTACTTATTGGTCACCTACTGAGCTATGAAAGATTGCTACAATTGAGTATTAAAATATATTAAAATTAGCACATTGCAAAAATGTAGTAAACTCTTTAATTCAGTGGTTACCAAAAGTCTAGCTATTTCTACAAAACACAAAGTTCTTACTGTGTGCATATAAACTCAAATGGTTAGAATTCTAGATATTTTCATAAAAAATGCATTATTTCCAGAGCTTTAGCATCGTGTCTTAGGATAGCTATGGCCTTCAGTTGCCTCTGCTCTTATTTTACCTAACAGATCTACAGAACTATATTAGTTTTTATTTCTAATCTTTGTTTGGTTTCTGAGGAACCAAATGAATTGCTGCCATTTTGACTATTATGACATTTTTACTAATGGCATGTGAAGTTTTTGAGGACCACTGCTCTGCATGTCAATCAGAAGGCTTTGGTGAAGCTACAGCCGTCTCTTTAACCCGACAATTCTATATTTATGTTCCCTTTAGCAGCTGCATCTCTCTGCCCTGATCAGTGTTCTCTTGGCTGTGGATGATGGGTGAGAGCTTAATCCCTTTGGGCTCAAAAAAGTCCCCTTCTACTTTGAGTCTGAATTGAAAAAGATCCCCATTTACAGTTCCATGGTATTTCCTGGGTCATATCACTAAACATCTCTCCAGCAGCTAATACACTTAATCACGCCATGCCCAATACCTCATGGTCCCTATGTAAACAAAAATGGTAATATCCTGCAAAATATTAGAATGAGGATTAATGTTACTATTCTCTTTCTATATATGAGACAACACACTTAACAACAGTGTCCATGCCTGTGGTCTCCCTCAACCTGGGTCCATCCCCACTGAACCACCAGGTTTGATCATTTAACCCTTCTGCTTCAAATAAAAAATGAGATAAACTAATTAACTAAATAATCTATCTTACATATCTACCACACACAGATTAAAATTTAAACATTTTTAGTCCAATATGTATATCATCCACAGTGTAAACCTAACCAAATTTTATTACTTTTTTTCCTCCCCACTCACTTTTATATAGTCTTCATTATAATAAAATTGAATTGCTTGTGGCACCTGATTTTAAGATTTCTGCCTTGCATTTGGTGATCCATCTGCCTGACCGCCCTTTCCCCTACTTTGTGTAGGTTCACACCCTACCAAATTTTCAAAGTTGGCCATAAGGCCACCTCTTCTTATAAGTAACTTTCCCACATTACCCTAAGCAGGAATGGGCGCTCTCTCTCCAAGCCCCAGTGATACAGTCCCTGGCTACTCCCTTAAACTCTGCACTTTCAGCCCTGCATCTTAGTTCACTGCATCTTCCCTTGGGATTGTGAGCTTCTTGATGACAGTATTTGTGTGGTGCTCACCTTCCTATCCTCCCAGTCTCATCCTATCACTGGGCCTTACAAGTAGCAAAGTTAGTAAATGAATGAAATATATGAATGAATGAATGAATGAATGAATGAATGAATGAATCCAGCATAACCAAATGGTTCTTTCCTCCTATAGTTTCATTTCTTGACCTTTATTCTTAGATTAACTGACTTTGCTAAGAGTACCTCAGGCAGGGCTCAGCTGATTAGCAGGAAGTCTTTTCTCTCTTGCTTTTGAGGCAGAAAAGTACAGCCTTGTTGCAGAGCAGAAATAGAGTACAAAAATAATGCCAAGGAAATTCCTCCCACGCACAAGCGCACAGAAAGAAAGACAGGATTTTGCCCAGCCTCAGACCCTTATCTTCACACAGAGTGACCATATAATTTGCATTCCAAACTTTTGAGAGGGAAAGAAAGGTTTATTAATGATTATTCTGGGACAACAGACATGACTCAGGATTGTGCCAAGCAAAAAGGGCCAAGGGGTCTCTCTACCCTTGGATACATTTTCATCATATATAAAGTGGGGATAAATAATACTAACCTCGGAGTTTCCCACAGGATGAAACATGACCATGAAAACAAAGCACCTAGTGAGCACACAAATAGTCTGGCACACGAATGGTATTCAATAAATCACAGCTCCTTCCCCTACTGTTTAATAAAAGGACTATATCTTATATATCACTTTTTATATTCATTGGCCATGTAATCTTCTCAACAAACCTTTGTAGTAACCAAGGGAGACATTATCATCTCCTTTTACTGAGAAGCTGACACTCCGAGAGATCAAATGAGGCTCCACTAGAGGTCACGTGTGATGTGGCCAGGACTTAAACGCAGGCACATCTGTCTCCACACTGAAACTCTAATGCAACACCCAGCCTTTATGAGCTTCACAGATGGGACTTTAAATCGACTGGACACATTGTGACATGAGGCTGAAATCATGGGACCGTGCAGAGGGCTTGGGACAGGGCACTTGGAAGTCCACACTCTTCTCAGTCCCGGGGAGAAAGAGATTCCAGCCTAGAAACACCAGTTTCATCAGCCTCATCTTTTCCAGGAGGAGACAATATCCTGGCTCTGTCATAATCAGCTTCACGCTTCATCTCAGAGGTGGCTGCATTTCAGCAGAAGGTGGGAAGTGAGCCGTAATTCACCAGTGGTCTAGACTGATTAAGGAGCCCAAGATTGATCAGGAAATGCTAACAATCTGGCAGGAGGCAGTTTTCTGGTAGGTTTAACAAGCATGCAAAAACATCAGTTATGTGTACACATCTATAAACATCCTGGCTAAAGATCAACTGCCCGCTTCTGTTCCCATATGAGACAAAACAATTAGCAGAGCCAGGTGTTATCCCTTCTGTTCACACTTCATTTCCAAAAGACAAATGGTAATTTGTCTAACATTCATACATTATTCCTTTATCTTTACATTCTTATGTGAAAGTATTAGTTGATCTTGACTCCTCTATGAGCAATGCAAATTTTATTAAAGTCCGACCCAATTTATCCATGACTATTTCCTACACTATAGAGAATACGAAAGGCTTTCAACACAAGTATCATATGTCATATGCCCCTCCTCCTCTAAATTTAAATGTAACAGCACTCGTGCTTTATAATTTCCTTCTCTCGCATGCCCTTCCTCACCTCCAAAGCCAGCCTGATGCTCTGTGGACTCGACTCTTCTCCTACATCTTCTCCCAAAACTTTGTCCCATCAGCCATCCCCTCTAATACCTGTCTGTGAACACCTTCATTCAACAGAGACCAAGCTTCTTCCCCTCAGCCTGAAAACAAGCTTGTCTTGGAAAGCCTTAAAAAACAAATAAACTCTTTATTTTTCCATTCAAGTTCCCACTTTACCTCAGTTTTTCCCTTCACCAAATGTATTGAAAGTGTAATAATGACCTAGTTGTCTCTACCACCTCAATTTCCTTTCGCCTTCGATCCATTACAATATGGCAACCAAAGATTCCACCGAAACATCATCATTTGGGGTCAACAGGAGCTTGACAATAGAAACCAATACCTTACCAGTTGCATGAGTAAACCTGCCAAACATGGTACCCTGGCTTTCAATCCAGAAGCATGGGGTCATCCTCAGGACACTCTCCTCATCCCCCACAGCATATCAATCATGAATCTTGTATGAAAAGAGCCCTAGATAAAGAATAAAGAGTCTGGGCCCCAGGCTTGGTCTTGCTACCAAGTCGTTTTATATAACTTTATATTACCACTGTCCTGTCCAGTCTCAGCATCCTCATCTGCAACATTGAGGATTAATCTAAGAATGAGTGAGCTCAACCCTCCCTATGGGTACAATCCACATAAGTCATAGCTTTCCAGGCCCAATCCGTCTAAGTGCCAAAGGATTGTTTAAAGTTTACAGTCTCATTCCCTTCCAAACATTGTCTATCCTGCCTCTCCTTCGAAGTCTTTTTCATTGTTGTTAACACAGCTGAATCCATCCGTCATGTTCCCCATAGCCCTGGTTCTGAATGTTCCCAACTGGCAAAGATCTGAGGTTTCCATTTCATCAAAGCCTGTTTTCATTAACAATTCAATTATCATTGCATTACTGAACCCTTGTTCCGCTATGGATGAACGAAATCATAACACTGAGAAGTTTCCCAATGAGGATCCAAAAAAATGCAAAGGATGTGATATCCAGTAATGGAGGAGAAACTAAACAACTTTAGGAACTACATTCAATATAGATCTGGCACCAAGCTACAGCTGAGCCAAGGTCCAGGCTTGTACCTACTCATCGTCTTACCTAGCTGTAAGGTGGAAAGATGGCCAATAAGAGACCAGTTCCATTTAGATCAGCTCACGTTTATCATTTATCCAGACACTGGACTTGGTTTCAGGTACTGTGATCAGGAAATACAAAAATGAAAACACCATCCTTGTTACCACCACCAAGGAACCAACAATCCATCTTTTCTTCTGGAAAATGGTCAGAGACGCAAAGAAGACAGGGTTTTGGTCTCAAGCAGACCTGTTTTGAATTCTGATAACTCCATTCATTAGTTAAGGGACCTGAAGTAAGTTATTTAGCCCCTCTGGGCCTCTTTTTTCCACCTGTAAAATGGGGATACTACCTTACAGACTTGCTAAGAGGGTTAGAATTAACATTAAAGAAAAAAATAGCATATTGCTTGGCACATTGATAGTGCTTAATAGCACTAGTGGGGAAGTACATTTGGTTCTCACTTGCTAGATGTATGAAATTAAACAAATTACTTGGCCTCTCTGACCCTCGGCATCTTTATCTTAAAAAGTAGATAACAGGATCTAGCTCAGAGGACTTCGTATATATCTTATATACTGTGTATATTATATAATGCACATAAAACTATTCAATAAACTATAAAATACTTAGACCCTATGAAATGCTGTTATTAGTGACAAAAAGAAGCTAGAATAAGAAAATTGCAACCTCACAGACTCATGGGTCATCTTCTCTTCTAATAAAAGTTTATTTTCATTTTTAAATAGCTATTTATATGGACCTTAATATGTGCTAGTCAGTATCCTAAGTAGTTTGGAATAGTAATCCCTCTGACCTTCAGACAATCTTTTCAGGGTAGATATTTTATCATTCCCATTTTAAGATGGGAAAACAGAGGCTTAAAGAAGCTAAATAACTCACTCATGTCACATGGATGGTAGACACTCTTATGTGCCACCCTTCACTAACCACTGAATTATCTCTAAGACCTGAACCATGCCTACGGTGACATGTTCAAATTTAGGGCTCCTAGGCAAACTTCTCCTAAAGGATCCGCTAGCTATGTGGCTTTGTTCTATGCCTCAGTTTCCTTCCCTACAAAGTTATAGAGAAATACTAAAGGTTCTACCTCTGGTACAGTGGTCTTTGAAGATTAAATAATATACACCAAAAACAATTCCAACAGAGTATCATTTTAATGAAGCATTTTTCCTACATAAGGCCCTGTTAATTGCTATTAATTCTTATAAACTACTTGGTGGGGATAGACAACATTTTGGCAAGTGCAATGATGTCCAAAAAGATTGCAGACACACGTAGAGGGGGCTTAAGTTCCTTTAATGTCAATAAAGGGCACAACAGGACAGCTGCATGAAGGCGGCTGCATGATACAGGAGCTCAGCTTCATCACCCCCAGTGGAGAGAAGAGCTTCCCCCACGTGCAAGTCTATCAAAGCTCCCTGCTGTTAATAGTACCTGACTGAGCTGCCCTTCAAGAAATCCCCACTGGCATTCCTACACGGTTGACACCCACTTTCCTACACAAGGGCTAAGGCCTGCTCTACTGTTTTGGGGTATTCTGACTCCCTGTCTGCCTGCCCGTGTGTGCAGATAATTGGCACATCCAGCACACACTCTGTGCTTACCCCAAGTCTAGGGCAGAGGAAAGTCAATTTCCAGGTGCATCAGTATTAACTGGAGTCTCTTCCTGAGATAGGTAGGGAATGAGTCCTATTTTGTAGCTGAGGAAACCCTGTATCCTCAGAATGGAGTGACCAGGAAGATGGACCAGCAAGGAATGGTGGAAAACTACAGTCTGGTCCCCTAACAGATCAGGACTAAATTCTGCCTGCACACTGGCTGACTGGAGGAACTTAGAGAGCTGACTGGTGAAGGTAACCTCCCTGACTCTGGGTCCTCACTTGCAAAATGTAAAGAATATCAGCCTCCTCACAGGGTTGCTGTGAAGGTTGAAATGAAATAATGCATATAGAAGCCCTAGCACTATACCCAACGCATAGTAAGCCCCCACTAAAGTGTTGTTTTCTCCCTTGTTTTCCTGCATCATGTTATTTGGAGAACAGTAAAAGGAGTATAAGGGCTTCTTAGTCTGGAAAAATGAAGCCTCAGAGAAGAACAGAAAGATGGTGATCAGAGGAGAGGAGAGACCCAAGAATTGTTTTAGGTACTCCTCAAAAGACAGAACTAAAATTGGATGGATAAAAGTTCTGGGTTGGGGGATGAGGGTCAGGATTAGAGTGGTACAAAGTTGGCTCATCATAGCAGAGAATTTTCTAGCATTCAGCTGCTCTGAAAGTTTTCTGATGAGGAAATCATTCTTCATCTACAAGTTATGACCTTATGGATAACTCTGTTTATCGGCATTGACAGAGAAACCTGATAATTTCAAAAGACGACTTAAAACTCTGCTATGAGCATAAAAGGTACTAAGAAACTACTGAGTCAGAGTGTAAGCTTGAATATGGTCTCTTTCGCAAATCCCTCACAAAAGACTGTTCTAATTAAAAGGCATGGTTTTGCCTTTCAAGACAGACACACAGATCTCCAGAATCAGTGTAGAGTCTAGTCTCCTTTTATCTCCAGGACTGACACATACAGGTGCTTATGAAACAACGAATGAGACGAGACTGAATAGTAAAAAACTATTTTTTTCTATCACTTGTGACATATGTCCTGTGTGTGCTGCTACTGTTCGTTTTCAAAATCACCTACATACTTTCTAGGCAAAGCTGCCAGTCACCTCCCAAAATCTGTACTCCTCCCTTCTCCTTGGTAACAAAATCCTGAATTCCTGAACTTACTCAAAGCAAGAACATGCCCAGTTATAGGAATATATTTCCCAACCTCCCTTAAAGGTAGGTGTGGCCTTGTGACTAAGGTTGACCAATGGGATGTAAGAACTGTAGGGTGCTTCCAGGAAATTTCCTTTAAAGGAAGAGGAAGGGTCTTTCTTTTATCTTCACTCTTTCCCACTGACTGAAATGTAACAGGTGCAGCTCCAGCCACAGGGGTCACGCCCTGGGGATAACAGTGCTATAAGCCAAAGGTGGTCCAAGCACCTGATGACTGGGGGCCGCCTACCAGTGCTCGGCGACCCACTCCCAGATGTCCTTCGTATAAGGATATAAACCCATGGATGTGTAAGCTATTTTGCTAGTGTCTCTGACAATCCTAAAAGATTCTGCTCCTAAAATTCATTCTGGCTTTTCTGGTTGAAACCGCCAAATTCTCAGTGATTCACAGTGCTGCCTCTAACGTGTCAATCTGGATGACTGACCTTCCCCTGAATAATTAATGGCTTGATGCCTTAATCACAAAGCTGCTGCTTTCTGCAAGGCTGTCTTTTGACTTTTATGGCTTTTAAAATATTTTTCTCTAAAAAAGCTACCCATTAACCCTTCTCTGACCCCCACTGAAGGGCTGCTAGTCCTTCAGCACAGCGCTCAGCGTGGTGTCTGCCCTTCCACGGTGCCGCCGTCCAAAGCCTCTCCCCTTCTCCATTTACCCACCTCAGCCACTGTTACTAGTTGGAAAATCTCACAAAGACCAGTTCACACTTGCTTCTGATTCTGGGGCCCAAAAAATGCCACAGTTCTTGGATGGAGAGTCATCATGACAGTGACTCAACCCAAACTCGAAAGCAAACTTCCACCGCCACAGGACCAAACTTGATGGGAATTTGGGGTGTTGGCCTGACATACCAACCCCAGGAACGTGACTTTTTACTCAAGCCTAATCACTAACATCACACATAAGCCATCAAAATAATTTTGTGATGTTTCCAGCTATTTATGGTGAGGTGGAATAGTGACATTTCAGAAAATGCTCGACTTTGTTTTTAAATCTGAAGCCGCAGGAGACATTTCTCATGCAAGACAGCTCACGTGCCTGCGATTCCCCACATGATCTGTGGGAATGATTTTTCACTTGAGTATAAATCCATACAAGGTCTTCTTTGTTTCCTGAAAGTCTGAAAACTGTCTCCTTCACAGAACCCATGAAGAACCATGTAGCTCCAGTTATGCACTCCGTCTGGTGCGTGTGAGCCTGCCTATTGGCCTCCCTCAGCTTCATGCCACCCACCATTCTGCCACCCCAACCCCACACCCCCAGACTATAAGAGCTCTCAGAGGAACTCCCCTTTTCCCATCTCCACCACGTGTGTATGGTAAGAGTTCAACTCACATTAATTTATTGGAATATTTCAAGTTCTGCGTTTAAAAAGAATATGAAGATTGTAAAACTGGCCTAATTATAAGATAATATTGTAATATCTATGAATATAAAATTAATCTAAAGTACTAGAAAACCTCTGCTGTAAAAAATCTTTCAGAAAATCCCATTACACACAGAGAGAGAGAGAGAGAGAGAGAACACTCCTTCCACAGATTTCATCTTTTTTGTTTTTAACATATTCCCTTTTACCTCACTTTTGCTTCCTTAATTCTTACCATTAGAAATGGGAATGGCAAGCTATGATCAACTCAAATGAAAATGAGTCCTCCTTGGACTCCTTTCTTGCAAAAGGCTGGATATACGCAGGGCACCATGATTAGGGACTAAGCATGCGGACTGGGTCATACCGGTTCAGGCCCCTTCCTTGGAATTTGATGAAGGAGGGTTTCATTCAGTACTTTTAAGAACAAAGGGGCACTCAAAAGAAAGAAACACCACCTTGTAAAATGAACTGTATATAGTTCATTATGTCCTTAAGGATAAATACCACAAAACAAGCCGCAAATAATTTACTAGCCAAGCCACACTTTGTTTCCGACATTAACTAGCAATTCCTCCTTGCTAGAAAATTCATGAAGCCCTCAGCTAACTCTGGCTTCACTCTTCTACTTCTCTTGACACCCGCATCGCTTCATCTGCTGACTGTCCTCTCTGCCCCATGTTGGCATACTTCCAGAGCATTTGCCTCCTTACAGAGCTGAGAGAGGTCTTACAGAAAAGTCTGTCTCCTATCTGCAGTTGTTTGCAGTTTCGATTCTTCTTTTATTAATAATTCAGTAATTCTGCCATGGCATTCTCTGGGCTCCTCTACATCAACCCGTCCCTGAACCATGTCCTGAAAATTTCTCTGGGCAATAAAGTAAGACATCAGTAGCGCTCACCTCACTTGATTCTCATCTCTTAGAGATCAAAGACACTTCACCATCTGATGTCCTGTGTCATGAAACCATTGTTTCATATATTTTGTCTGGACTACGGGGTTGTTTAGGGCAGGAGGATAAATCCAGCCCTTTTACTCCACCTTGACAAGAAGCAGAAGTCCTGTGTTCACTTTTAAAACCAAATCCCAAACAAGATAAAACAAAACAAATAAAACAAACGAGATGTTCGAGGGGAAGCTCAGGAAGGGAGGGGAGAGGAAGGGAGGGAGGGAGAGAGAAGGAGAGAGAGGAGGAGGGGAGGGAAAGGAATGGAATTTTCCTCGACACCAACTTCCTCCTTAAATACGATAAAGCATCAATTGTTTTAAAAAGTAAATCATCCTCAAGTCTGTTCTCTTCCAGCTGATGGCTGATACTCAACCACCTTTTCCAATCTAGGAAAGTCACAAACAGCCTCACCAAGTCCAAAATGTAATAGCATCCACTGTGAGTGATTATCTAGCCTATTCATCCTCCTCATTCTTTAAGCTGCTTTTCATGCTCCTCCTGGGTGTTCTGCTTCCTTGGCAGAGAAGAACCATCTAGAAGACTGTGTGTAAGGGTGAGTTTTGTGCTTCTTGGTTTTGTTTTTGCTTTGTTTCGTTTTTCCTTTCCGGTTTTTACTTGGAAAATATTCTGTAGTGTCCTCCTTTTGCTTGTGTTCTGGCTTTGAACAGTATGATGCACTCTCAACTGTATGAATATAAAATCTCTCATTTATACCAGCGAGTGGCAACACCATCCATTCTATTGATCTTCTCGTTTCAGCTCTCCTTTTCCCATGTCTCCTTTCCTTAGGTTTTAAAATATTTTCCTCTCCATCCAATTGTTCTCGTCTACTTTTGGGTGATTCCTGAGCTCCCTGATTCACAGGGTGGCTTAGGAATTGCCAAATCCCCAAGTGGACAAGTGGGCTCAGAAGGAGTAGAGAGGCGAGGACAGGGCAGTATGGCTAACCCCAAAGTCTGATCTACTTTGAGTCACCCATTTAAATTAGTCTGTAATCCTGAATTTTTCTTTTTACTGTTTGCTGGTGCATGGACCCTTGCAAATATAAGGGACACAGAAAATGTGATTTTACTTCTAGACCCACAGACAGCTCTTCAAAATGCCTCCCTATTGTTTTTGGAGGAAAAAGATTTAAGAGGGTGGCCAACTGACCTGGTTTGCCCAGGACTGAAGGAAGTTCCTGGTTTGCTATGGGACTTCTAGTTTTAAAACCAAACATCTCCTGTAAATGAGGACTAGTTAGCCAACCTAGTGCTTACTGGTTGAATGCCACATCACGTCTGGTTCACCCTAACAATTATCCCCAGCTATGGGATGATCAAAACAGATTATCAGTGAAAAAGATCAACCACAATCATGTTCAAAAGTAAATATCCCCAATCACTGATTTCTCCAAGTATTGTTAACTTGAATGCACAATAGGGCAGGTTGGAAATTATAAGTGTCTTTAACTATATTTACCTATTTTTTAAAATGCCTCACAGGTTCAAAAATATTTTCCTGCTCTATTTATATTTTCCTTTCAAGTATTATTCCTCTCCTTCCATGATTTTTAAAAGAGACATTTTTGGAGTCACTTTAATGGCTAGTGTGATGGAACATTTAAAAACTTATCTGAGTTACATTTTGTTCTATATACCAAAAATAGCATAAATCCCTTTTGAAGCAATCAACAATGTGCACATGTTATTTAGAAAAATACTAACATATAAACATGTATATATTATATCTAGGTAGAGACGCATAAATGATTATATCTGTATTCAAAATCTGGAAGGAAATAAATCCAAATGTTGGCAGTGATTATTCCTGAGAAAGTGGAATGTGAGATTATGCTCTTTTTCACCTGCTTGTATTTCTACTCTTTCTGTAGTATAAATAAAAGTAAATAATAATAATTTTTTTTAAAAAAAAGAGGATCTGGAATTTGGAATTTTATGAGTTTAGAAATTCATTTTCCCTCTTAACATTTTTACAATCCTTTCTCACTCAATCATGCTTGCCTTCTTTTTGGCTATGACTTTATTTTTGTAAATGGTATAGAGCACCTTTATTCCAACTATCTAATTTTTGCCACTTAAGTTCTGCCAACTAATCCTCTATTATTGGTTACTTCATTTTTCTAATAAAGCACCTATTATCAGACAAATAATTTACTTCAGTTTTTCCTTGTAACAAACACGGAAGCACAGGAAGTACAAAAACACTTTCATGATGACTTAACTAAAAAAACAGTAATTGTAAAATTTTCATTTTTTTTTTTATCAAATCATCATTTTAACTATATCATTATGCTACCCAATTCTTCTTCACTCAACTGCTTTGGCCAAAATGTTTTGAGTCATGCCACCCAGAAATCTGAAGTATGGCTTATACACTCATTTTGAGGAAAGACACAGAAACCAAAATAAGAAGAGCTTGAAGGGGAAAGAATAAAGAGGTACATTGCAACAACTGTTACTTTAGAGCCATCCGGATTTACTGAGCGCATTCTCGAGGGCATGAGGGGCTGTGGCCAATACAGAGAAGTCTCCACAATCTTACTCTTCGCCCTCTCTCTCCCGATACCTCTCCCTTTCCAGAAAGTCACACGGATTAAACAGCTGCCATTATGTTCGTCAAACTTAGAACACAATCCTCATTTCCATGTCAAAGTTAATAGATCCCAAGCATTCTCCCTCACATTCTGGTATCTGTTGTGTCAGTTATGAAGCTCTCGGCTGCCTGTTACTCTGACTCAAACTGGCTCAAACAATATGGAAATTGGTTATTTCACTATCAAAGTCCAGAAGTCAAGCAGGCTTCTGGGTCCCTTGGCTCAATGACAAGTCTGTGCCATCAAGAGCTCCCTTCCATCTCCCTGCTCTACAGCCTCATTTTTTTCAGCTTTGTGCAGAGATTACCTGTTTGCATAGATGAAAAATGACCACTGATAGCAACCAAAGAAACACGTTTCCACAGTCATGCTCAACGGAAAAGAAGGAGAAAAGCTGCCCTCCCAGCCATGCACTATAAGGCTTCCATTTAGTCTGAAATGACCAGTTTGGAAAACACAGTCTACCAGAACCAGTAACACTTACCAAGAAAATGCTGTGTCCTGATAGACCTAGACTCAGAGTGACTTAGTTTCACTCCCAGAGCTGGAAAGGTGGTATCTGAATAAAACCAGGAAAGAGCAACAGGGAAGGGAGGCCTAGTAGGGAACCAACTGTATTCAGTACATCCGTGCTGAATTTTCCTTATATGACCCCTTCACTCCCCCTTGGTTAAATTATCCAGCTAGCTGCGGCCTTACCACTTCTCGGGGTTTTGTAGTTAAATTACAGTATGGTGGTAAGGAGCTCTGGAAGCCCAAGGTCATGCATGGTTCAAACCCCAGTTCTGCCACTTTAATCCTTTAACTAGCTTTATGAGCTTCAGTGCATTATTTGATCTCTCTGTGCTTATCCCCACAACTGTAAAATGGAGAAGTCATAATTCCTATTTCACGGGGCTGTTATATAGATTCCATTATGAGAGTCCAAGCAGTACTGACATACAGTGATCGCTTAGCAAAAATTAGTTTTTCTTATTAATATTAGAAAATTAATCGGATGCAAAGTGGTAATCGATCTTTCCAGTAGTTCTCAAAGCATGGCTTCCGGACCAGCAGCATCAGCATTGCCTGGGAACTTACTAGAAATGCACATGGTCAGGCCTCACATGTTCGGGCAGAGCAGCCAAATCAGAAACTCGGGGTGAGGCCCAATGCGGGTTTTAACAAGGCCTCCTGGTGATGCTGAAGCAAACTCAAGTTTGAGAACCATGGCTCACCAACTCTACCTCTAGGCAAACTGACCAGTCGCCACCCCAGGAAATGCTTCACAGTCATCAGTCAATTTACCTTCACTCTTGGTTCTCCCTCTCCCTGCTGTGTCCCCTCCGCTAAGTCTCTATCTCCAAGGCTCAGCACAAACGTCACCTCACACCGATGTTACCTCTGCCTGGAATACTCTTCCTCTTTGCAATACTGAGTTCTTCGTAATTCTGAGGTCTCAGGTCAAATGGCACCTCTTCAGAGACTTTCCCAGACCACTAAGGAAAAAGTAGCCTGAGACTTTCTCTCTCCCTGTCACATTACAGTGTTTTATTGTTCCCATAGCATTTTTCACTATCTGAATTTGTTGTTTATTTATTCATTGTCTGTCCCCACTCACTAAGGCATAAGAACCATAAAGGCAGCAACCTCGTCTACTCACCTACATAGATCCCTAACACCTAGAATAGTGCTGGAAAATAGTAGGCACTCAATAAATATTTGTTGCATAAATGAACAGAAGAAATGACAGCGAGCTTCCTGTAACACTAACATAAGGGCTGAGCTATGTCATGCTTCTCTCACATGATTCAAATCATCACATTATGGTGCTAACAAGTAGATTCAGAAGTCAAGGAATTACAGTTCCCACTTGGTACAGAGGGCATGAGGTCCTCAGTTCCTTCCCTCTTCCATGTAGGCAGGTAGGAAACCAGTCCGACAGTAGAATTTGCTTTTATCTGTAAATCTATCCAAGCCTTTGCCCCATGGTTTTGGTGGTTTATTTGTTTAATTACCCTGACAATTCAGAGTCTTCTGCCTCCATGTTTAGCCCTATTTCCTGACATCCTGAAGTTTCTGGAGATGGAAGCAGCATGTCCATCTCTAGATCATAATAACCCTTAAAGCTATACAGCGAGAAATGAGGTCAATCTTTAGGTTACTCTTTTCCAAAGTGACTCCAAGTCCCTTCAGTGCTCCTCTGGGGGCCCACTTGAAAATTTCTAATGCTTTTCTATGGAGCCTCTCCAGATTTTTCCCATTATTTATAAAATGAGGATAATCAAACTGGGAGCAATGACAAGAAAGATTCAGAACATTTCTTTTTCATTAAATTAGAGATGCTTGCAAACTCTGCGCTGGACATAGCATGGAAATAGCATAGCATGGATTTAAGTCCCCACAGAGCCACTTCTGAGCCCTGTGCTTTGGACACATTTTTAACCTTTCTGATCCTTTCTTTGATCCCTCTAAAAAGAGAGTTCTCACTCAAGATTTTTGTGACAATCACATGAGAAAAAAAGCATGAAAGTGTATATGATGAGAAGTATTTTATAAGCATAAGTTATTGTTTAAAAAAAGAGTGTTTTTCATTTCTCTTTAAAAAGTCACTGGCTACAAAGGTCATTATTAATAAAATCTATTTTGTATCAAGATGCTCTATTTTGTATCATCCCTAAGGGAGAACACTAATCCCATCCCCTTTAGCTCTTTCAAGGATCCTCTTATGGGTCCACTGACAGATGACTTGATAAAGATGTGATACATATATACAATGGAATACTACTCAGCTAGGAAAAAAAAAGATGAAACCTTGTGATTTGAGACAATATGGATGGACTTTGTAGGTACCGTGCAAAGTGAAATAAGTCCAACAGAGAAGGACAAAAACCATATTATTTCACGCATATGTGGAAAATAAAATAAAACAAAAAAAATGAACAAATGAAACACAAACTCATAGATACAGACAACAGAGGGGAGTGGGTTGGAGGGAAGGCAAAATGGGTAAAGGCTGTCGATTGTTTTTGGTGATAAACATGCTACAGTGTATACAGATATCAAATTATAATGTACACCCAAAACTTATATAGTTATAAACCAATGCTACCTCAAAAAAAAAAAAAAAAGGATCTACTTATGACAAAAGCGGTGTTCATGCTCACAAGTTCCTTTAGCTCATTATCAGAGCACTGAATGCTATTTGATAATCTTCACTGGAAGAATGGCTGCATTGAACACTCTGGGAGAAGTTCTCTTACACATCAAGGAGAATCATAATAAAAAGTTTTAGTTGCAAACAGTACATTTTCCTGTTAAGGAAATAGATTCTTCATCATGGGAAATGTAGTGGCCATGAAAATGTACCAACTACAGGGAGCAGAATGGGCCAATGGATCCAGATGCTGCTGTGAAATCCACCATTTCTTTGTGCTAAGGTCCACCTCCCACAAGCTATTCCCACCGATAGCCTGAGTGCCCCATTCCTGAAAGATGGGACACATAGGACTCCTCTATTGGTTAGCTTTGGTTCAGGGTTATTGCCCCTTGCCAAATCTTCCTTGGATGGCAGAGCCAAATAAGATTCTTCAGCCCATCATCCCTAACTCTCCTCCACCAAGGTAGGACCCCCATCATGGTGTGCCAGCTCTGCCAGGTCCTTCAGCTCCCACCCCATTTTCTCTCACAAGTATCCCCCTAATAAAATCCTTGGCATCTCTTCTCAGCGGATCCAGGCTAACACTGTAAACAAAACAATAAAACAGTTTTCAAAGAACTTTCTCATCTATAACCACATCTATTCCTTATAAATATCCAATAAATTACACAAAAGAAAAACTGGAGTTCCCACTCTTTGGATGAAGAAATGGGTTAAGTGACTTGGACGACATCAATTACTTCATTTTTTTTTCCCAGTGGCTTCTCCATTTCCTGGTCTTCCATGTTCAGCATTTGGGGGTGGGAGGGACTGAATTTGCTTTTTCTTCTGATTATTATTTTCCTATTATGAACAACAAAAGCACCTACAATCTATTAATCAGGCACCATGAAAGCACTTTGCATATATTCAACTTTCCTTTTAACCCTCACAACAACTCAGGAAGATAGGTATTTCCCCCCCTACATATGTGAGGAAAGAGCTTCCAGAAGTTAAGTAACCTGCTCAAGATCACTCACTGACCAAGTAGAGGACCCAGAACCAACCCCTGACTCTAAATCTAGTGCTCTTGGCACTAATAATAATACTCAAATCTGTGGATCATTTTACTAAGCTCTTCTGCATGCATTAGGAAGTGTGATGGGCACCTGCCAGGAAATGCAGATGTCTAAAGACAAGAGCTAGCGAAAGGAACAGAGGATACAGAAACTGACATAGTACAGGCAAGAGTAAGGATGGTTAACCTTCTCCCAACTGCTTTCCTAAGGTTGCAGAAGAGTTGTTCGTGGCCATCTGTACTCCGAGGACTCTTATTTCAAAGAAAACATGGGGGGGAAAGCAAGTTTTTACTTAAGAGATTATCCTAGTAATTATCCTAAACTTATTAGGAGGTGAAACCCAGCTCCCTTCTATAATTGAATAGGGAAGAAAATATGAACCGGTTCTTAGCTTTCCCTCCAGCTTCATCTCCCCCCATGTTGTTCTACTTAAATACAACAGCACCCATACGGTGTCGTCACACACCTCTGTACATTCAGTCACACAGTTCAGTGTCTAGTTCACCCTCCATTCTTCTGGCTAACTCTTCCTTATTCTTTAACAATTCAGCTCAGCCACTATGTACTTCAAGAAGTCTCACTCAACACCCAGAGGATCCCTCCTCTGGGCTCCCCAATCCTAACCCCAGTGTTACCCCACCCTCAACATTTCCCTGATTATGTTGAGATTATCTCACACTAGCCATACAAACAGAATCGTCTCCATGAAAAATCATCCATACCATTTCACTCTGGCCCATAAAGTACTTCCAGAGGCACCCTAAGGAGGATGAGCTAGGTTCCATGCTCTGGCCTTCAAGACCCTAAATGGCCTGGTACCTGACTCTGTCTTCAAACTCCCCTTTCTGCCCTTGCTTACTGTCACACCAGTGTCTGTGTTCATATCCGTTACCATGCCAATCCCTTGCATGACTTAACACTTATTTCCTAGGCTCTCAGCAGAGTTGTTCCTTCTTATTCTCCAGGTCTTCACCTGAATATTGCCTTTTTAGAAGAAGCCTTCCATTGCCACTTTAGAACTATCATTATCACTTCCTTCCCTATCCCTTTTCTTCATTGCAACCTCAGAATTTTATAACTAAGGTATTTATTTATTCATTCATTTGTTTTTTTTTTAAATCTTGAATGTACAGGAAAGCATATCCTCAACCCCTCACACTACTTGAGAGCAAGGACCCAGCCTTATTAAATCATATCCTTCCAGGGTGAATAAATGAATGAACAAGCAAAGTTCAGGAAGGATACGAAAAATGAAGGAATTACAAAATAGCAGAGATTTACAGAAATTAAAAAGTACTGCTAGTTTCCATAATGATTGTGCTGAGAAAACTCTAAGTACTTTATAAATATTAATTTTCACTCTATTCACAGGAAGAACTCATTATATCTAACTTACAAGCAAAGAAAGTAAAGCTAAGCAAAGCGACTTTTTCAAAGCAATATAATGAGTTAAATAAGGAGCTTGGTCTTGACTCTGAATAGCTTTATTTTATACCCTGCCTTGTTCCCAGAGGATTTGAGGTGGCTTTGAAAGACACAGACAGTTACACAATTTAGAGTGTCCACAAAAACAAAACAAGCCAGTTGCTCAGGAGAAGCACGACTACTCCTGGTATGAGGTCTGAAAGAAACTTCTCCCTTGGGTCCTCACAAGAGGTAGCAAACCACATCCTCAATCATACCCCTAGGACATGTGGCAGTGGGGCTCACAGGGTTGTTTGTTAACATTCCTCGGCGTGGGCTGATGGCACAAGGCCAAGGCTTAGATCCATGGAGCAATTCTCCAAGGAACCAAATCAAGACAGCCCAGGTGTGCAATTCTCTGATGGTCTGTCTTAATCCAAAAAGGACATCTGGAGATTCTGGAGGAATCATTTAACAGTACACCCTTCCCATGCTGGGCTCTGTGAATTTCACTTCTCACACAAAAACTTCTAATCAGTATTAAGTACTAGTAAATTGAAAGTGACAAGCATCCGGAACACAGTCAACACTGTGGAACTATGGAGAGTCCCATATGATTTGTCAGTCAGATGACTTGTGAAAGGGTGTATTAACTAAAGGGTAAGCTGGTGTAACATAGAGATCCCAAAATACAGTGACCTAGATAAAACTAAAGTTTATTTCTCTCTCATGTAACAGTCCGGGTGTAGCAGGGTTGTTCAAGGCAGGTGGGCAGCTCCGCCCCACAAGGTCATCTAGGGACCCAGGCTGGCAGCATGACTCTGCCATCCTCAACAAGTTGCTTCCTGTGAATCCAGCAAATGCTCTGGTTTTCTCCATTTTAGAGCCAAAGGAAAGAAATAAGAGAGTGAAAAGCAAACATCTTCCTTGTAAAAATGTGATCTAAAAGTCCAAATTGTTTGCATCCCATTGATCGAAATCTAGTAATATGGACACACCTAGCTGCAAGGAAGATGGGAAAATGAAATCTCTACCTGGCAGCCTCATATTATATTATATTACTTCCAGGAAGAATGGGAGTGAACACGGAAAACCATAAGAATCTACTGCAGGGAATGAATATCTGCTTAAATAGAATTATCCCTCAGTTAAAGGCCAGCCCACTACTAACCTGAGGGAAATAAAGGTAGACACCTAATACAAGTGCAGGTTTTCTACATTCATGTGTTCTGTCCAGTACACAACAATGAAGGATCAAGACCCAAAGTTCTACATTATATGCATGGCTATGCTCATTTTAGCCAGGAAAAGGTTTACAGTTGTTCCTAAATGCCATCAATGACCATAAAAGAATCAATAGATCATTCATATAACATCAGATATTAAGAAGTATCTTTTCCTTGTGAACCCTTCAAGATAAACTAGTTGCAAAATATAAGCAAAGATAAACAATTAAGAAGACAATTGCATAGGATTCTTAACTCTAAGGTAATTAACTGTCAGAGGACTTTTACCCAAATTCAGGAAATTGGTTTTGGAATAGTTGATCTTAAGTGACCTCTTTCTGGCAGCCATTAGATGACAGCATCAGTTTGACTGTTGAGGTATTCTCAGTTTGAAACAATAAAAATCATGATGAGGTAAACATATTGTTATTATCTCTGTCAAGGGAGGTAGAAAGCATTTGCCCATCTCATCCAAATGCAATGTCACAAGTTTATAAAAATGGGGCAGCAAGATATATCACTTAGCCCACTAAAAATCATCTCCTCCCTCAAATAGGTTCTATATGAGCATTAGTCTATATGGAACATAGATTTTCTGCCACATGCAATTCCTTTCCATGGAGAGAAAGTTTAAGAAAAAGTCAATAAAAGATGACACTCTTAATTTGTTCTTCCTAATTTTCTCTACAAGGAGGTAAAGAATATAACAATGACCAATAGTGTTTAAAGCTTACCTCATGATTTGGCCTGAAAAGTTTACATGTGTACTTTGTCAGAAGCAAACAGGTACTTAGTCTAGACATTAGGT
This sequence comes from Eonycteris spelaea, assembly GCA_003508835.1. Taxonomy (NCBI): domain Eukaryota; kingdom Metazoa; phylum Chordata; class Mammalia; order Chiroptera; family Pteropodidae; genus Eonycteris; species Eonycteris spelaea. The sequence goes on along the minus strand of PUFA01000030.1, from coordinate 2,974,236 downwards.
TGATAAGTGCACAGGTCTATAGTTTGGGAGGAATAGGTGGTTACTTTATTAAACATGGGGGGACTACTCACTATGAGTGGGCATGCCTCCAAGTAAGTCTACTCTCATTAATAGAATGAATGAGCAGCTAATGTCAGCCCTGAGTAATTTGCCTTAGCATTGCTGTGGTCTTCCCAAATGTGATGTCTTCATATGTGTGGGGTGTGTGTGTGTGTGTGTGTGTGTGTGTGTGTGTGCATGTGTGTGTAAAGAATGATGCACTCAACAGAGCTATGTTCTATCCGGGCACAATTTGGTAAGCAGAGAAGGAAAGGAAAACTATGTGCCATTGGAAATACTATGTCCTTTATCCTTATTTTTGCATTTATTTTTCAGAAGAATCCCGTGAGACAGACACTATTATCACCATTTTAGAGATGAGGAACCTAAATCACAGAGATGTAAAATGACCTGCCCACAGTCACACAGTTCATGCACAAAGAAGCTGGAATTCAACCCAGTCTGACTGCACTTTACATGCTCTTTCAAATAACCACACTGCTGTTCTGATATTCTACTACGCCCCTACTTACTCTGGGTACCATAATGTTGACCATAAATGGAGCTTGGGTCTACAGAGTTCAAGTAGTGGTACCTAAAGGGGCTTTTAATTCTATTAAAATTTCACTAATAGGCTCCTTGAGAATAAAGACCTTGTCTGTCTTATTGTCGCTATATGCTTCACCTAAAATGATGCCTGCGCCTTCCCCTTTAAAAAAGTTTTTCAAATGAATGAATGAATAAGACTAGTTATTTCCTTGTAACAAGGATGGTGTACTATTTCTAGAGAATTCTCAATGTCTCTAATTGTTTAGATTTCACCTTGGATCTCTTTAAGCCTATCTGCAATGCATTTCATAAAATTCAGCATCTATTTCTAGCATTATTACTAAACTGGCATTTATGGAGCATTTACAATGTTCTTGATATTGTTGTCATTATTTATATGAATTACCTCATTTATTCCCACAAAAACTCTACATAGGAAGTATTTATTTCACTCATGAGAAAGGTAAAGTTCAGAATGATTCAGTAACACAAAGGATTTTTTTCCCCAGAGTATTTGACCCAAACAAAGCTTCCTAATTCCAAAGACCAGTAGTGGACCTAGAAAATTTCACATCTGAAACAGATCATTTTTAAAAATTTCCAATTCTAGAAAACAAAATTATTTTCAGTAATTACAATAAAATAATTACTTTTTTTATTCTTTAGTTTTAAGACAACTCGAAGAAAATTTTCATTTTTAAACATATCATTCAAGGTCAGTAGACTATTTCACAAATGCACTACAATTTGCATTCACCAAACAAAAAGATTACACCTCACAGTTCATACGTGGTCTCAATGTTTTAAATTTTAAGCACAAACAAAACCTCTAAGTGGTCATACAGACTAATAGAATGATTTAGCCTAAGTTCTGTTTCTTTGTATTCATAATCAATGTGGTATCACTGTTTGTTTCAAATCTTCAGTTTAGATGCAGGAATAGGTAGGGTACGGGTATTAGAGACACAAAGCACATATGAAATGAGCAGTAAAGATCCTAAAACATTATGAACTTACTCTCAAAACCAACACATGATGTAACTGAATCCATGTATACTGAGCACCAACTCCATAACTTGGAGTTTTCTGAATTAACTTCCATGTGGAAGACAATACTTACTAAAGAAAAAGAGATAAAAACGTGCTACCCTGAAGCTTACATGTATATTATTAACGGCTATCCTAGTAATCATTTAAAACTTAGAACAAAAGATTTTTTCTAGGTGTACTGTATCACTGATGCTGTAAATTGTGAGTGTGTGAGACAATAAAATAAAAAACCAACTTTAATTACTTTTATTATTGTTTTTAAATTTCTATAGACAATACACTTAAAATCGCCTGCATCCTAGGCTGACCCTTCCCACCACTGCCCCACCTTGGTAAGCCACTGCCAAAGAGGGCTCTCCATCTTCCAGTCACCTTGGTACTCACTACCTACCTCTTGAGCTCAATCAAGCTCTTTCTTCTTTAAAATGCATGCAAATCTCCACATGGTAGAAATACCAGTTCTTCTCCAACATGGAACGCTATGAAGGCTTCCCTGCTTTTAGAACGAAAGATGAGTTTCTGGCCTCAGTTTCCTTGACTACTCACCTTTTAGGGAGAAAACCTCTAAGGTTGCTTCCTATGCACCACTGAGAAAAAGCTGCCTCATTGTAACTATTAGAGTGACAACCTAACTCCTTCCTGTCTTTGTTAGTGTTCCATTACCTGTTTCATGCCCTCTTACTTGTAAATTATGTGCATAAGTTAGCAAATCTGGAAAGGTGGGAAAATCATTACAGTCACTATTTAGTGAAAAGCGAAATCATCTTTAATGTCATTTTCCAATTGCTGAACATATCCAAGAATCTCTCCAAAGATAAAGCCGAAAATAAAACACTAGACTATAAATTGAAGGTGAAAGGGGGAAAACAGAAGAGATTTAAAATAATTCTGAATAAGTCAAGAAGATTTTTAAGAAAAAACAACTCTGCTATTTTTTGTGTATTATACAGTCATATATGTATGCCATCTATATAAATCAGAGAAAATTCCTAGTGTTTATAATCTGAATATTTCATGAATGAATGAGTTTGGATAATAAATATTATTTATACTGAGTCAGAATATTTTGTCATCTATAACTCTTTCTCCTAAAATGATTCACCTAAATTGCAGCCAAATTATAATATTTGTCCTTAGGGAAATTTAATCTGACAATTCTTCACTAATCTTCATTAATCTCTGCTGTAAACTGATATAGTTAATAGGTCATTAGCTTCCCTACTTTGGAAATGGTGACTGGGAGTAATTTTTCCCTTGAGTGCCTCTGGTAGGTGACAGGGTGGGTGACAAGAAAGGAAATGAGGGTGGATCCCTGAGACTTGTCACCCACTAGGAACAGAGCTCTAAGAAGAGTCACAGGATCTCAGGGGTAAAAGGCACCCAAAGAGCATCTCCTACCTTCCTTACCCCAGCCTCAGCAAATGCTAGGTCCCCACTACAGCCTTCAGCTTCCGTTGGCAACACCTACAAGACTGGTGATCTCATCACCTCCTGAGCTGAACCATCCTGCTATAAGACATCTGTGACTATTTAAAAATTCTTCCTCACATTGAGCTGAACTCCGTAACGTGATATGTTCCACTCATCACTCTGAGGCCGAACAGAACAAGTCTAATCTCTCTTTCTGACCTACCTTCGAAACTATTAAGGCAGCAAGCATTTCACAGTCAATTGACCCAGTTCATGTGACGTGGTCTCAAGTCCTCTCTCCACTCTAGTCACCCACCTTGTAATAACTTGCCCATGCAGAAGGGAAGCCTTTGTGGTCAAAGGCATATTTCCTATAAAACTGGATTTTGCTAACTCGTCCTTGCACTTCTTTGCTCATTTATTTGCTCAGAAACAAAGAAAACCAAAAATGTGAGAGAATTTCTGCTCCAGATCTTCCCAACCATGCCAACTTTCAAATCATTTACTAACAACCAAAGTGATCTTGTTCCGGCTGCACTGATTTAGGCAATGTCCTGCAAAACATATAGAAGGAGCTCTTCAGGCAGTAAAGAGTGAAGTTTCAGTCAGAGGCCACCTTACTGAAAAGAAGAGAATGCTTTTCCTTAAAAAAAAAAAAAAATTTATGTGACTATTTTTTATATAAATAACCTAGACTGGTGGTAATAAAAATTAAAATGAAAAAAATATACACAGAATTTCATCAGTCATTTTTTTTTCATTTTTCTGTTTTACCTACCCATTCTTGCCCACATGCATAAATATATTTACATTTTTATAACCATGTTTTAAATGTAATTTTGGATTTGTCATATTAAATCTAACATTATATTAAAGTTTTATTCATCTTCCTTCATGGTTTTTACTGTTTTTATTATAATGGGTATATATACTATTCTTCAGAATAGACAGATAATAATTTACTTAATTCATTTTAAGGTTTTTAAATGAATTTCCAAAATGTTATTAAAAACAGTAGTGCCAGAAACTTCTTAATGCTTATACCTTTTTCATTCTTCAAACAAAGTACCATTATCCCCAATTTACAGAATACTAGCTCAAAAGGTATAAACATTTTCGTGGCTCAAAAAAATATTCTGACAATGAAAATTCTTTTTATTAATGGACTGTTAGCCCTATGAGATAAAATATCTATCCTTTACTGGGGGTGTGGTATGCACAAACTCTGCTCTGAACTATTTAAGAATAAAGTTCAATCTAACCCTCAGTGGAACTTAAGAGGAAGGCATTGTTTTATCCCAGTGGTAGCAATGAGGAAACAGGTTTACAGAAATTACGTAATTTGCCTCATTTAGCTAGAGACAAAATCATCAATTTAGATATTGAGGATATGAACCCAAGTCTTTCTGGCTTTCAAACCCACATTCTATGAAACTGTTTGCTCATCTGTAAAACATGGGATTGAATCAGATACTCTCTTAAGGCTGTCCCAGTTGAAGTGCTCCGAAGGTTTCTGATAGTTTCAGATCACGAAAATTCCCAGCACTAACATTCTATTAATAAAAATTTCCATCATGGATTACGTGGGTATTGTTTTAGCAATTCTTTGCTTATAAAAGATTCTGACAGCAGGTATTTTCAACTAAAATGCCTCATTAGCAATGGCAGCTCCAGGTGTTCCCTTCATATCAATAACTCTCACAATGACTTCTTGTATGATGTGAAGACACTCCTTTGATTATTGCATAATAATTCTATAACATTCCTCAGTCACAACTAGGTCTCTTGACAAAGTGCTTCACTTTTTGAAACATCCTATACCAGTTCCTAATGCTACCAAGAATGTATTTTTGAATTTGTTTCGCTTCTCAATGTTCTCTTGTCATCAAATGAGTTTTACCCAAGCATCTTTGTATATACTACCTAGAATTTACTCTTGAATCATTTGGGGAAATAATCTATAAGACATGAGATTTATTTCGCTCAGTGCGATCTACAGTTGTAGATTACATGGTTCAGACAAGAAGAGACACCCTATCTTTGTAAGTTGAGCTGCAGCTGACCATTCATCCACTGTCATGCATCCCATGTATTTTCCACATTCTATTCTTTCTGCACATGCTAGTTCCCCTCCCAAAACAAAAACCACACCCCTAGCTACCATCCTGAACGCCTCCTGAGTGAGCTGCCACTCACAGATACATTCCTATCCAGGAGTGGTATGAATGACCATCAGCCAACAGACTAGAGAAGGAATAGCAGGACAAGTACTTCATGTATCACAGGGTTTGATAAACACTGGTTAAAGTGAAAGGGTTGGAAGTTCCTTCTCTGTGAACCCCTTTGGACCCTTTCAACCTGGTGACTGGGATGCAGGGAAGATATGTAAAAACCAAGGGAGAGACAGGAGACAGAGATGGAGAGCAGACATTCCCATCCTACCTTTAAGCTCACTTCTACCTGTCTTCCTTTCCCACAGAGTCTACTGACTGACACAGAGGTGTTCAGATTACAGGGGAAGGGGGCAGGGAATGGAGTGCGGGGAGAGGAAAATTAAAATGCCTGTGTATTTTTAAACAGAACATAAACAAACCAGGATTGCCATATTTTTTCATAACTCTGTTGCTAATAAACACATAATCAATCAGACTGCATCTGGGATTTTGCAAATAAAATAGAGACAGTCCCGTCCTCAAGGGGCTCCTAATCTGAATTCCACGAAAACAATGCAAAACTGGGCTGGAAAGGCAAGCCTGGTCAGTTAGGCAACAGGAGGTGTCCTTGATGAAAGAAGCTCCCTTGGGAAGCTCAGGATCTGCACCTAAAGGAAAGTTTAGGAATCTGCAATCTTAAATCTGGGCCCTACCTCTGACTCTCATCTGTAAAACAGGACTAATTGTAACCACTAGGCAAGAGTATGGTGAGAATTAGGTTAAATAAAGTATAAAGAGCTGTATAAACTATAAAGAGACATGTAAGTATAAATTTAAAAAAAAAATAATACTTGAGGCTTAGAAGCAGAATTCATACGAAAATGTCACTCTATGGACTGATAATTCTCACACCTTCCTTTGCCTCCACTGTTAACTCTATATTAATATACTTTGCTAATTCTCTTAGTCTATTTATATTATTTCTCTCATATCTTTCTACCAGGATATTGTTTGGATATCAAAATCCCAGTCTCATTACTTTATTTCATTAGTCCATTCATTCAAGCAATATTTATTGAGTCCATGCTGGGTGCCAGGGACTCTAACAGGTGCTGTGGACACTGTCAAATGGGAAAAGAGAAGGGCCGTGCTCTTCTGGAGTTCACGTTATAGATGGAGGAGACATCTGATAAACAGGTAAACAAAGGCATCCACACATGACTCTCACATAGTGACAGGTGCTATGAAGAATATTTAAACACATTCAGATGATGACTCAGTGAACGCACAAAACTGTCACTTGTACTATTAAAAGGTTTATTATTTTCCTCATCAAAACATAAAATGGTATATGCCATCTATCTTGTTCTTTTACCAAAGACAAATGATCCAAAGGCCAAAGGTAAATGCTATCTGTTATGTCAAGGAATTGTGCACAATCACAGGTGTGCAATTTCATCCAACAATCCTCTTTAAAACATCCTTAGTTACATCTCCTCTTAGGCTGCCCACCAGTCCAAGGCTAGGGAATAAAACAGAGAGTTCTGAAGAAGCTCGTGTCTGCAATTTCCATAGCTCCACTGTGATAAAAGCCCATTATTTTCCAGAATCTACATGTTTCCTATAAGGAACAGAGACATGGGTACTACTAATGTCAAAAATAAAACTAGGGGCACTTTGAGCAAATATGAGAGGAACACAGATATCATTCAAGAACATCTTGGAAAAGTATCCTACAAAATCCATATGGAGTCTTTGCCAAGGCTTCTTGGTTTATTACCACTAAAAATTAGTTTGATTTGGTTGATTACATTGCAAATCATAATGTGTACCTCAATCTTCCTATGGCTTTCTAATGACCAGAATAAATTCCAAAACATCAAGCATAGTTCCTGGCCTATGACATATATAAATCCTTCTGGAATGGTACTGACAAAGTGCCCATAATAATTTGACTTCCTCGTTTAAGAAAGCATTCAAGATAAATAACCTTCCTTGACAGTTTACTACTCCCTGGGTGGAGAAGTAAAACAGTGACAGCATGTATTTAGAGATTAGGACCTAGTTCAAGATGTGTCTGTGCTATTTCCTGTGTGAGTCATCTTCTGTAAGCTACTTATCCTCTTTGAAACTCTGTCTCCTCATCTATAAAATGGGGAGAGTAATATCTATCAATTAGCATTTTTTTGAGGATTAAGTGAAAACATGTCCATTTACCCACATCATAACGGGTAAAACATCATATACCTTGTTATGATTATTTCTGGGAGCCCCTGTTACAATCAGGATAAGACGTGTAAAACATACATTTGTTTTCCATCCATCATTAAATATCATGCACTCACTCAATAAGTCTATTGTGAGCCCAGTGCTGTGCCAGGGACTGTTCAATGGCTAGGTTCAAAGTGCAGGAGGGGAAGCAGATAAGCAAGTCGACTACAGTATACTGTGATGAGGGCAGTAACAACAGCAACAATAAAAGTTAACTCTGATGATCAGGCTTCTGGTTGGAAACAGCAGAAACCAACTCTGGCGTATTTAAACAACAAAAAAAAAGGAATTTATTTATTGGAAAGGGGTGGAAATGTTCACAGAATTTCTGGGAAGCTTAGAGAACGAGACACTAAGAGAGGGCACACAAGACCACAGCCAAAATCCCACCACCGGAAAGATTTGGCGAGGACATGGTGACTGACTGAGTTTCTACAACTACTCTGGAAAACAGGCTGTTCTTGCTGCTGCCAAGGTCAACAGGATAAACCCTCCCAGGTAGTGCAGGGAGATGTGACATTGCCTGAGGCATCTGATGAACCAAGCCCAAATCCTGTATCCCAATGGAGAGGGGAAAGCAGCAATGGAGGACGGAGATGGACGCAGTCCTTCCAGGACTCGTCCTGAGGGAATCCTCCAAATACTAAGATGGGTTTCAGATGATAGGCAGCTAAAGGTTTTCTGAGTGCTTCCCATGTTCCAGCAACTGTGCTAAGCAACATAACCACAATACCTCATTTGATCCTCACAACAGTCCTGTAAGACAGGTACTTTACAATCAAACTTGACTGACAAACGGAGATTTGGCAAGAGGAAGAAACTTGCCAAGATTGAACAGCTAGTAAGTGGCAAAATCCTGACTCAAATTCAGTTTTTCACAACTGCACTACACTACAAAGAAAGAAGTATAAAGGTTCCAGGATCATAAGCAAGAAGCCCCTGATCAGACCGGGGAGTGAGGGAAGGCACCCCACAGAGTGAGAGAGGTTGCAATGAGATTTACTGGATGAGAATTCTGTTAGATATTGCAGGGATGAGTGTGAGAACTGAGGGTGGCTTTAGTGGGGGTTAGGAGACCCCAAGCTGAGGAACAACATATAAAAAAAGTGCCAGTGCCATGAAACAAACTCAGATTTCTTGGAACACAAGGTATGTTTGTTCTTAGGCGGTACAACTGAGAAGTGAGTGCACAAGGAAGGGGTATGAATGGGAGGTGTGTACCCCGATCTCAGGCACATGTTTGTTCTTTAGGACAGGAACACAGAAGAGATTCCAGGTCATTCTATTATTAAACAGTGCTCATATTTAATCACAGGCATTAGAGAGTGACACTGGAATTATTTAATTGCTTTGTCTTCACTGAAAGAGTAGATGGAATGAAATAAACAGAACACCCTGACAATTTTCAGCTCCACTTTCCTAAATTGATACCACCATCCTAATCCTAGAATCCACAGACCAAGAAATTTTCCAGAAGCAGCAGGAATTCCAAGCAGAGAGCACTCAACTTGGAGCAATCCAGAGTACTGAGTGATATCTAAATATTTGCTAAGAGTGATCAATAACCAGCTCCTAACAAATCTGGCCAAGGTCAGGACTTGCTGAGACCTTCCCCCAGGCAAGATTGGCAAGCAGCAATGCTTAATGTCTTATTCACTCAGCCCAGGCCATTGCCCCAAAGTCTCGCCTCATGTTAGCATTAGCAACAACTCAGTGAGTAGGCATGACTGAGTCAAAAGTGCGCTTGTCAAATTAAATTTTCAAGAGCTTCATTTTTTTTTTCTACAATCAGAAAGTTATGTTTTAAATTTTATGTAGGGGTGTATATCAAAAATTGTTAAATTTCTCCCCAAATCCATTCCTTCCTTCTGCTATTTAGTATTAGACTATACACACCTCCATCCTGAGCCTTAGCTAAACACATATCCACTTCACCAGAAACACATTTCCCAGACTCCTTTCCAACTAGGTTTGCCCATGTGACTGTTTCCCTAAAGGTATGTACATAGGAAATGATGTGTATGACTCCTGGTCACTTTCTTCGCAATAAATTTCTTTCCAATCATTTTCTTTCTTCCTTTCCTAGACTTAGAACATGGATATGTTCTTGGCAAAAAAAAAACTGACTATGCAAATGAAGGAAACATTCTAAAAGATGGTGGAGGAATAAAAAAGGAGAGAACTAGGTCCCCGAATTGCCTCACAGAGCTGCCCAGCCATGCTGGACCACCTATCTACAGCAGAACTGTGATGTAAAAGAGAAATTGGCTTATCTTCTATTTAATCCACTGTATATTTGGGTTACTGTGCTATAACTTTGACTTTCCCTAACTATGCCAGTTTCATCTGAAGGTATGACAGAAAGCATATGTTTTATGAAGATATATACAGGTCAAAGTTCTAATTGCAGCTTTACCACTAAGTAATCATCTATAGTCAGTTAATTATCCTAGGTCTCATTTTTCTCACATGCAAAAAGAGCAAATAATATCAAACTTTCAGGTTGTTGAAAAGATTATCAGAAAGGCAGTACTTATCTACAAGAAAGCCCCCATAAGACTGTCAGCTGATTTATCAACAGAAACTTTGCAGGCCAGAAGAGACAGCAGAAAATATTCAAAGTGATGAAAAGCAAGGAACTACAACCAAGACTACTCTGGCCAGCAAGGCCAGCTTTCAGAATTAAAGGAGAGAGAAATAACTCTCAAGACAAGAAGAAGCTAAAGGAGTTCATCACTACCAAACAAGTATTACAAGACATGTTAAAGGGATGGAGAAGGAGGAGGAAGAGGAGGCAGAGGAGGAGGAGGAGAAGAAAAAGATCAAAAACAGCAACAATAAAATGGCAATAACTACATCTCTGTCAACAATTACTTTAAATGTAAATAAATTAAATGCTCCAATCAAAAGACATAAAGTGGCTAAATGGATAAAAAAATCCTTACAAATGAGTCTCCCGACAAGAGACTCACTGCAGATCAAAAGATACACACAGACTGAAAGTAAAGGGGTGGAAAAAGATATTTCATGAAAATACAAACAAACAAATAAAAACAGCTGGGGTAGCAATACTTCTACCAGTCAAAATAGACTTTAAAACAAAGGCTATAAAAAGAGGCAAAGAAGGAGCCAGAAATGGCATTACTGGCTATTTAACTGAAAAAAACCAAAACACTAATTTGAAAAGATATACGCATTCATATGTTACTGCAATATTATTTACAATAGCCTAGATATGGAGGCAACCTAAGTGTCCATCAATAGATGAATGGTTAAAGAGGTGGTACATATCTACACTGGAATATTACTCAATCATAAAAAAGAATGAAATCTTGCCATCTGTAACAACATGGATGGACCTAGAGGGCATTATGCTAACTAAAACAAGTCAGGGGAAGGAAAATAGCACATGATATCATTTACATGTGGCATCTAAAGAACAAAATAAACAAAAGAGAAACAGACTCACAGATGCAGGAAATAAACTGATGGGCACCAGATGGGAGGCAGGTTGGGGGGCAGAGTAAAAAATGTGAAGGGATTAAGAAGTACAAATTGATACTTATGAAATAGTCATGGGTATAAAGTAAAGCAAAGGGAATATAGTCAATAATATGGTAATAACTACGTGCAGTGCCACGTGGGTACTAGTTAGGGGGATCATTTCGTAAATTATATAAATGTCTAACCACTCTGCGTACACCTGAAACTAATATAAAACACTGAATGTCAACTATAATTGAAAAATCATAAAGGGGGGGGAAATATGAAAGGGATTAAGAGGTTTAAACTTCCAGGTATAAAACAATAAGTCATGGAGATGTGTACAGCACAAAGAATATAGTCAATAATATTGTGATAGTATTGTGCAGTGTCAGATTGTTGCTGGACTTACCATGGTGATCACTTCTTTAGGTGTATAAATGTTGAATAATTATGGTATATACCTGAAACTATATAGTATTATATATTAGCTATATTTTAATAAAAATTACTTTTAAAAAGATTGTAAAGGACCTTATGTGGACTCATACAGAATAAGTGGTATAATGGCTACTATTTTGTTATCTTATTTCAGGCCTCCTGCAAATACCACAGTGCCCTGAGGCATCCCAACTTGAAACCCTCTATAGATGTGAGAATTCTCAAGCTCCAATATCCTATGAACAACCAAGTTCTTTTGAGGTAATGATATGAAATCCATTAGCTGGCCCCAGACTTTATTGCAGTGTTGAACATCTACAGCCCGTCCATTTGGCACTTTGCACGTGAGCTCTGCAACTAGGATGGGAGGGGAGGCCTCCACGCCTGAGCAGTGGCGGGTGGGTCTGCATCCACTGAGCCCCTGCGGGTGGGCAGGCGCTCTCTGCCTGCACTCACGTTTCGAATTAGAAGATGCTCCTTTCATTCCTGTGGTATGACTCATACCATCTCACCAGATATAGCTTTTCAGGACAAATTTAGGTGACAAACTTGGTTCAGAAAAGGAGACCCATGGAAAGACTTTGTCACTGGCTCTACTGCCCTCTTACATTTTATCCAAGAAGTTTCCAGATTTGCAATGTGGAGGTAACAGTCATACTCTGCAATACTAGCATGACGCCCTGCCCAAGGTGTCGATTCTATTCATGGAAGTCAAAGCTCTGAACCATGTCAGTGCTGATGAGAAATGTAAACTGCCAATTCTTCAGAGATCTTCCAAAATCCTAATACCACGTGAAGACGGGCAGTGAACAGTCCTCTCTGACCTCCCTCACCAACCCACTGCCAGAGAAGCGACAGACTTCCATCTGGAGCCCTGCATCTGTCAGGTTTCATTTTAACCATTTATCAAGTTATGACTGACATACAAAAAGTCATACATATTTAATATATATAGCTTGATAAGTTTGGAGATAAGTATACATGCATGATGTCAGCTTTAAGAAGGAACAAATTCTCCTCAGCTCCTAAATCCCAAGTAATGATCTAACCATGATCAATTTTTTCTTTAGGCCCCAGAGAAGCCAGTGGTTTCTGCTCCTATGCCAGGATGAGTATAAGAGCTCACTGTTTGCCACTAGTTCTCCAGTTAACTTACACTACCTACTATTTAAGTCAATTTATAAGGCCAATGTTTCTAGACCATGGCTAGAAAATGCTGCACTGGCTTGCTCACAGGCAGTGCTGTGAGCAAGCCTTCAACAAAAATTCAGTAGCCCTTTACTGCTGAAAACACGGTTCTGACTTTATTCTACATTGCTGAAACATGAAAAAAAAATGTAAGTTTACAAGGAAACAAAACCCCAAATGCTAAACCACTGTACCCTCTACATGCATAGCAGCACCCTTTCAATTTTCCATGCCCTTTCTATTCCTAGTTCTCTTTCATAAAAAGAGCCCTGACACAAGCTTGGCCACTGGTCATTCCATGGAGGGGGCCCTCGTGCTGACAGTGAAAGAAGTCAGTTCCAAGCACTTGCCCAAGGTCACCCATGGGTCAGGGTAAAACCATGATCCTTCAGCTTCCCACGTAAAGTGCTTTCACTGCTGCAGCTAACAGGTCATCTGTCATGTGTCTCCTCACCTCATTCATGTTCAAGGGCCATTACCATGCCAGCATTCATGTCAATGACAGTGGCAAGCACCCTACAAGGCATTCATTCCATGAATGGAGAAACTTACTGCACCAAGTCCAACCATGCCCAGTCCTGCGTGCCATGAGGTTAGAGACCAGGAGGACTCTCACAAAGGTGTGCATTCTGTGTGGAATGTCTCAACCTGCCAGATGTCGGGGAAGCTGGACTTCTCCCAAGGAGAGTTTTGCTCTGACTCTTGATAACTGTCAGCGCTTCTCACGAAAACAGGAACTCCCGAGACAGAGATGCCAAGCAGCCGGGAATCATTAAGAATAAAACTTGAGCTGCTGAAGGAAACTGGAAACTGAGTGATTCGTCTTCTCTGGGATGAAACCTGCGAACTTTGAGAAGGAAGTGCTATTGTGGGCCTGGTCTGGACCTGGCTCAGCACACGTGTCTTCGCTGAGGCAGCACAGTGTAGAGCAAGGTCTCTGAACTGAGGGGCACCACTGACATTTTCGACTGGCTCTGGAATCAGAGAGCCAGAATCAAATCCTAACCCCTTTATCCCATTTACTGGGTAACTTGAGAAAATTCCATAAGTTCTCTGTTCCTCAATGTTCTTAACTGAAAATAGAGTTAACGTCAATATCCACGCATAAGGTGGTTATGAGGATGAAATGAGACATCAGACATGAAGCATACAGTATCAGGCCTGGCTCATAGAAAGCCAATGTTCGGATACCTAGTATCATCCTCGTTTTTCAGAAAAGGAAAGTGAGGCTCAGAGAGGTGACTAAGAGATCACATGACCAGCAAACAGCTCAGCTGAGATGTAAACATAAGACTGAATGATTCCTCATGCATTCAACAGTCATCGAGTGAGTTGCTACCATGCCACTGGCCTTCTTCTGGGCTCTGTGGCTCAAGAGGAATTAGGAGACAATCCTCTGCTCAAAGAGCTGTAAATCCAGTGAGGGCACAGTCACATGGCCTGGTGGTTTCAGTAATACCTGTTGTGGGTTTTGGTAGAAGTGCAGAGAAGTACTAGGGTTGTGTGTGTGTGAGGTGATCGAGGCACTTGAGCCAGCCCAGGTCGTGGGGGGTGGGGGGAGGTGACGACATCCAAATGGATCCTGAAAAAATCCAAAGCTCTTCCCACTTCACCACCCTGCTTATTTAGTCAAACAGAAGACAGACGGCTTTCGACAGGGACTGCAGGTGCACCTCCGAAGCATGAGTCTGCAGTAGGTCTGGACAGACCCACCAGTCTCCAACTATTTGTGGAAAGGGAAGAAACCTCACAGACTCACTGAGACTGAGTCAGATCTCATCATTCAGAAGCGTAAAGTGGGTTCATTGAAAGCTGCTCCTAGCCTGGAGTCAGTGCATTCTTCAGCAGTTTGGCAAAAGAGGTTAACACACCCCAGTCACCAGCACTGGGCTCCTTTGCTCAATTCCAAAGACAATTAAAACTCACCCAGCATGAATAGGCAGTGATGACGAATAAGTAAAAACCCAAATTGCCACAAGAGCTGGTCCTTTTCCTTGAAGAAGCTGATTGCATAAGAGACCATGATCCTCACGATAGACAAAAGGGTTTCACAAGCAAAGAAAATTTAATAGCCCTATATTTTACTTAATAAGCTGACTGCTGAAGACACACATTCATATTTCTACTGGTTAGCTTAACACCTGCATCATTCTGTGCACCTGCACAGAATCCCAACTGCTTGGACCTGTCCTGCATGAAAGCCTTGGGCCCCTGCTAAATAGGTGGTGAGGGCGGAACCCCAAGGCAATCCTTTTGAGAAGAGCATCAGGGGCCACTTCTGTCATGGATCTCTGAGAGGAAAGTACACCCCATAGGCCAGTGTTGCATAGTGTGGCCCTTAAACTAGCAACAACAGCATCACCCAGGAGCTTGTGAGAAATGCAAATTCTCGGGCTCCACTCCAGACCTACTAACTTAAAGTCTGTGGGCTTGGGAATCGATATTTTAGCCAGCTCTTCACATGATCTTACGTTAAAGTTTGAGAACTACTGTCATATACCATCTTTCCCATCACAATCACTTTCATTAATTCATTCAACAAATATTTATTGGGTAATTACCATTTAATAACCTTGATACTAGATGCTGGGTGTATACTAGTGAATAAAATTGACATGGTTTTTGCACTTACAGAATTCAAATTCTCTCCTGGGGAGCAATAGGAGTGAGAACCGTTTTTGATGAGAAATCCATGAGGGAATTAAAAACAAATTCCGATTCCTGAAACATATGTGAGTAGGGTTATACCATGTCATAAACATAAGAATGCTAGCCCAGGACAATCTTGAGTAGGCATTGGATGGGAAATGACAGAAACAGTGGATGAGAATCAGGCAATTCCTACTCTGTCTTTTTACAGCCCCCTGCCCACCATGCTCTAGGACTCTGTATTCAGTTGCTTTTTACATTTCCTATTTCCCCTACCTGAGTCTGAGCCCCTTGAGAAGGGCCAATATGTCCCATTCACCTCAGTTTCCTCAGGGTCAGCATGGTACCCATAACTTATTCAATATTTGCTGGATGAATAAGGAAAGGAATAAACCCAAATCAAGCCTGGGAGGTTTCTCAGAGCCCTGTGTGTCCTAGAACCCCTCAGATAGCCTGCAGCCTGCACCCAAGCTAAGAAAGGGCACCCCCCTGCACATCAATAATGTGCATGTCTGCAAAAATTCTGCGAACAGGACCCTGTCTTTACAAGCCAGATCTCCACCTAGAGGACTATGGAGCAGAGCTTCCTGCAAGGAAATCAAATCTTTCTGGAAGCACCTCACTCTGTGCTGGAGGACTATGAGAGAGGGTAAGAAGGAAACTCAGGAGAGGTAGGACTCCCTGGAAATGAGCCTGGATTTAGGAGGGAGGACACAGGGAAGTACTGTCCCCTGCCTAGCTTTCCTACAAAAGAGAAACATCAACCAGTTGACACTAACAATAAACAACTCAGATCTCAGAAGATTTGCTCAACTGGAAATCCTTAAGCAAGCCAACAGTGAGAGATTTTTGCCTCATTTGAACACTTGACAGACTTCAGCCAGACTGTGTATTTACTTAGGAAAGAGAAGAATAAAACCATAAATCGTATACTTCATTCTGAAATTTCATTATCCAGAACAAGGTAAAAACAGAGTTATCATATCATCTTTCATCTCTCAAGGAACATTCTAGAGATGAGGCCTTATTGTTTGGGTTTTGCTCATGTACTTTCTTATAAGAAAAACATGATATATGAAAGTGGGAGCTTTCATGTATAATGGAAGAGAAGATACTTAGGAGCTGCAGGAGGCCCTGACGGAAGAAGGAGAGGTAGGAAGAGCTGACAGAAGCTCCATGGCTGAGGCCACCAGTCGTCAGCAACTGAAGGAAGGAGGCTCTCTGCTTTCCATTTCGTGCCCCAGAAGGATTTTCCTCTGGTTTACCAGAGCAGTCCAGAAGCTGGCGCAAGTCTTACTCATGGCCCAGGTATGAGGAAAGAGGGCCCGAGACAGGCTCACTCTTATTCTCAGTGTACAGAAACTTCTAAGATGAAGCATGAGTAAAAGGTTTAGGGTACCCGTCACTTGAGCAGGAGGAGATGAAAGGAATAAGAGGAAAGGTCTCCCAGTCAACCATCCACCCACTGCTGCCCAGTGAGGAAGCCCCTGGGCTAAGGCTGCAGCAGGACTGCTCAAGGAAGTGCTGGGGCACTGGGAAAAGAATCACTGGGCCAAGCTGGTACTGACACAAAGGCCCAAGACCTCAGGCTCTGGGGACTCTGGTCTCCTAGGAGGGCCTGTAGGCCTCATGGGCCCCAGGGCAGGTGCTTGAGACCCTTCTGCCCACCCAATACCAGCCTCGCATGTGGTGAGTCAGGCAGGGGCAGAGAGAAGCCAGTGAACTCCTAGAATTGGGTTCTAGAAGGAAGGAAAGAGAGAGAAAGACTGAGATTGAGGGAATGAGTAAGTAAGACCGGGGTGAAGAGGACAGCAAGAGAAAGGAAGTGAAAACAAGAGTCACTAAGGTTAACTGAACACTGTTTTTAAGAGTTTCACATCTATTTACTCATTTAATTAAATCCTTACAGCATCTTGAAGTGCAAGTATTATTATTATCCCCCATTTTAGAGATAAACAGACAAAGGTTGAGAGCTAGGAAATGACCAAACCAAAATTCAAACCTAAATAGTTTGGTCCCAGCATATGAAAAGATAAAAGAAGGAAAGGGAAGGAAGACAAAGGAAGGAAAAGGGGAGAGCAAAAGAAAATCTTAATATGGAAGGCATGAAATGGAGTGAATGGATGGATAGCAGGCAATGAAGAGATAAGTGGAGCAAGTCCAATATACCACTATTAAATCTGACCACTGTAAATCTTAAAATAACCAGTCCCTACATGGAGACTGTCCTTAGTTTTGTCTAGCTTTCCTTCTATCTAGTAGAAGGTTGCATAATAGGGCTTATTATTTCACAAATGTAATTCCCCAAATCAAACAGTCCCGGAAAGTAAGAACAGAAATAATACATGTAGCCTACAAGGTAGGAGTGAGCTCTGCCCTCCAAGGCTAGAGTCTGAAAATGTGTCCCTTAGAGAATGAGACCACTCAGAGAAACTTAAATCACTCTTAATGTTTTTTAAACTCCATTCAATAGTTAGTCGCTGCATGCTCACCCTAGGCCAGACCCAATATGAGGCAGCACAGAGAATAAAGTGGCTCAATAACCACCTCCACGGTCTTCAATCAATGCAATGAGTTCTATGCACACAGTAAGAGAAAAGCCCCTGGGAGAACAGAGTATGGGAGTAAATCATTTTGCCTGGGGGGTTGAGGAACATGGCATTTGAGCTAGACCTTGAAGAATGAGCTCACGTTTCGCTGGTGGGAAAGAGGACACAGGCAATACCAGCAAGGGAGACAACACGAGTGCAGGCCTGGAGGTGTCAGAACGCAAGGGAGCATCCAGGAAGTTGTCAGAAGTTCAGAACAACAGAACTGCACAGGGAAAAAGTGGAAAGAGAGAACTCCAATGAGAAATCCACGTGTGGTGGGTCTTGACTGCCTCTCTAAGGCATGTGCACTTTAGCCTTTGAGGTCAGGGACCTTTTGAGAACCTGGTCAAGCTCTGGATCCAGTCACATATACACACATACAAAATTTTAAGTTTGGGAGAGCTTCCAATTAAGATAACAGAGTAGATAAATGCTGTGCTCACCTCCCATGACCACATCAGAATTACAACTAAACTACAGAACAGCCATCATTGAGAATCACCAAAGTCTAGCTGAACAGAAGTCCTATAACTAAAGATATGCAGAAAAAGCCATGAAGGGACTAGTAGGAAGGATGAAGATGCAGAACGGGCTGGTCACGCACCCACATGTGGCAGTAAAAATTGGGAGGAATATGATCGCAGAGGTCTCCCTTGAGAAGTGAGGGGTCCCAGTCCCAAACACCAGGTTTCCCAGTCCAGGGTTCCAATGCCAGGAAGAGAAGTCTCCATAATTTCTGCATGTGAAAACCATCAGAGATTGTGACTGAGACAAAGCGCTGCTGGAGTCCCAGGCATTCCTCCTAGAGAGTGAGCACACATACTTACTGACAGACCCACTCACTCTGAAGTCCAGTGCTGGCGCAGCACCTCAAAATTCACCAGAGACATACAGTGAGGAACTGGATTGTCCAGCTTCAAGGTGAGGGCTGGAGGGGCAGCTTTCTCCCAGATAGAAGTGCTAGAAAAAGCCATTGTTCCTTTGTTGAGCCCTCCCTCCACACAGCCTGCATTTGTAGGCAGGCACCATAGCCGAGTCTCCATCAACCTCACTAACACCACTCGCCCCAATCTAGTAATTCCCTAAGACCCTACCTTACCCAACTTGTAGCTCACCCAAGCCACTTCCATACCAACTGCCAGTCCTGGCTCATGCTTCAGACTTTCCTAAAATCTCTCAAAGATCCACAAACTCCAATCAAGCAACATCTGACCTCAGCATGCCCCATACCTCTTGCTAAGCAGCCCCAAGCGAGGAACTAACAGCAGCCAGCCTTGGTCTGCAGCTTAGCCTCTCCTACGCATCTCCAAGACCAGCACAAGTTGCAACCATCTGCATACACTTTTTTGCTGATACCACAAGGGCACAGTCAGTGGCTGACCTTGGCCTGTACCAGAGCCCCTTCCAAAAGGCCCCAAAACCAAGACACCCAGTAGCCAGCCTCCAACCACACCAGAGCACTACCCAACCACCTCCACAAACAACAAATCCAAAGGGAAGACTCAGCAGGCACCAGAGCCCTGCTAAAGCAAATCCTGCTCTGTAGAGTCAGCCACAGCACAGCAGCTCCTCCACTGAAATCACAGCCAGTCCTCACAACCCATCAGCCACAGGGTCAGCCCCACCTATTGACATGCCAACAGCAATCAAGGCTCAACTACAACAGCAGAGTACACCTAACCTACACAAGAGACACACCTGGAACACTTGGCTCTGGTGACCAGGGAGACTGTGCCACCGGGCACCACAGAACATCTGCTATATAAGGCCACTCTACCAAGACCCGAAGACGTAACAGCTCTACCTAATACACAGTTACAAACACAGGGAGGCAGCCAAATGAGGAGACAAAGAAAAATGTCCCAAAGGAAAGAACAGAACAAAACCCAGAAAAAGAACTAAACGAAATGGATGCAAGCAAACTACCAGATGCAGAGTTCAAAACATGGTTATAAGATGCTCAAGATCCCAGTAAGAACTTCAACAAAGAGACAGGAAACATAAAAATGGAGACAGAAAACACAAAAAAAGAATCAGTCAAAAATGAAGAATATGACAACTGAAATGAAAAATACATCAGAGTGAATCCACAGATTAGATGACACAGAGGATTGAATCAGTGATTTAGAAGATAAGGCAGCAGAAAACACCCAATCAGAATAGTTTAACTGTTCAAAAAGAAAAAATAACCCAAAAAACTGAAGACAGTTTAAGGGGTCCCTGGGAATAACATCCAGCATACCAACACTCACATCATAGGGATACCAGAAGGAAAAGAGCAAGGAAATGAAAATGTATGTGAAGAAGTAATAATGGAAAACTTCTTTAACCTGGCAAAAGAAATGCACATACAAGCTCAAGAGGCCCTGACTGTCCCAAACAAGATGAACACAAAAAGTCTCACACCAAGACACATCATAATTAAAATGCCAAAAGTTAAAGACAAAGCCCATGGGAGAACAGAGTAAGGGGAGTCACTTGCCTGAAAAGCAGTATGAGAATCTTAAAAGCAGCAAGAGAAAAACATTTAGTTACCTACAAAAAAAAAAGCTCCCATAAGACTATCAGCTGATTTCTCAAAAGAAACTTTGAAGACCAAAAGGGATTGGCAGGAAATATTCAAAGTGATGAAAAACAAGGAACTACAACCAAGACTACTCTAGCCAGCAAGGCCAGCTTTCAGATTCAAAGGACAGGAAAAGAGCTTCTGAGACAAGAAAAAGCTGAAGAAGTTCATCAGTACCACACCAGTATTACAGAAAATGCTGGAGGGCTTCTTTAAGAAGAAGAAAAGATCAAAAATATGAATAATAAAATGGCAAAAACTGCATATTTATCAATAATTACTTCAAATGTAAATAGATCAAATGCTCCAATCAAGACATAGAGTGGCTGAATGGGTTAAAAAAAAAAAAAAAACGAAAAACAAGGTTCTTTTATATGCTGCCTATGAGAGACCCACTTCAAGTCAAAAGATGCACACAAACTAAAACTAAAGAGCTAAAAAAAATTTTTTTTCATGAGAATGGAAGCAAAATAAAACAGCTGGGTAGCAATACTTATTATACCAGAAAAAAGAGACTTTAAAATAAGAGACAAAGAAAGGAGCCAGTAACGCCACTTCTGGAAATTTATCCGAAGAAACTGAAAACACCAATTTAAAAAGACATATGCTTCCATATGTTTTCTGCAGCATTATTTACAATAGCCAAGATATGCAGGCAACCTAAGTGTCCATCAATACATGAACGGTTAAAGCAGCGGCACATATATACAATGGAATATTACTAGGCCATAAGAAAAGGATGAAATCTTACCATCTGCAAGGACATGGATGGACCTAGAGGGTATTATGCTAAGTGAAATAAGTCAGAAAGAAAAAAACAAATACCACATGATTTCATTTATATGTGGAATCTTAAAAAATAATAATAAATAAATAAACAAAACAGAAACAAACTCACAGATACAGAGAACATTTTGATGTTTGCCAGATGGGAGGAGAGTTAGGGATGGGTGAAAAAGGGGAGGGGATTAAGAAGTACACATTGGTAGTTATAAAATAGTCACAGGGATGTAAAGTATACATAGGGAATATAGTCAACAACATTGCAATAACTATGTACAATGTCAGATGGGTACTAGATTTATCGAGATGATCACTTCATAAATTATATAAATGTCAGATCACTATATTGTATACTCGAAACTAATATAATACTGTATGGCAACTGTATTTCCTAGATCTGAAGGACCCCAGTTTCTAGACTGAAAGAACCCATTGAGTACTAAAATAATGGATTAAAATGTATACACACATCATTATGAAATTTCACAGCATTAGAGAAAAAGAGAAGCTCCTACAACCTTCTGGAGAAAAATAAACAAGTCATAAACAATAGGGTCATACAAAAATAGCTTTAGACTAGTCAACAACACCAAAGCCAGAAGACAAGACAGCAAGGTGTTTAAATATCTATAGAAGAACTATTTCTAACCTAGAATTCTATTCAACCAAACTATCAAGTAAGTTGTAGGAAGAACATATTTTCAGATATGCAAGGTCCCCAAAAGCTTACTTCCTATGTGTTCTTTCTCAGGAAACTATAGTTAACCCTTGAATAAACAGGGGTTAAGGACATCAATCCCTGGTGAAGTTGAAAGTTCACATATAACTTTGGACTTCTCCAGAACTTAACTACTAATAGCCTAATGTTGACCGGAAGCCTTACCAATAATATGAACAGCTGATTAACACATATTTTGTATGTCATATTATATACTACTCTTACAACAAAGTAAGCTAGAGAAAATAAAATGTTGTTAAGAAAATCAAAACGAAGAGAAAATACATTTACAATATAGTACTGTATTTATCAATACTGTAAGTTTATGTTGTCTGTTTACAAGATGAAAAAAAAAAAGTATGCATAAGGGAACCCACGCAGTTCAAATCCACTGTGTTCATCTTATTTGAGGTCAACTGTACTTAACCAGAATGAGGAAGTAAACCAAGAAAGAGGAAGATATGGGATGGGAGGACACAAGAGCAAGGCAAAGGGATGCCCCAGGATGACAGTGACAGGAAACCCAAGGATCACAACTGTGCAGCCAGTAGAGGGGGCAACCAATTCAGACCGCAGCAGTCAGAAAGCTGTGGGACGCATTCCTTCAAAGAGATGAAACAACAGACTGTGTCATGTGCCTAAATCTCTTAGGGGATTTAGGAAACTGGCAGAAAGTTTGGGGTAGAATTTGTGTTAAGTATGCAGAAAACAAAGCAAACTCCAGGGAAAACAGAAATCTCTTGGGGGAAAGAAATCAAGGTCTACAAAATGGCTTCGCAAAGAATGGACAAGGAATAGACAAGGAAGAGTCCAGGTGTGTCAAGGGGGCAGAAGAAGGGAAAAGACTAATATTGTCTTCATCCACAGTGGAGTTGATAGATGCAAAACTGAAAAATTAGGAAAGAGCAATACAAAAAAAAAAAAAAAGGTAAATTCCAAAGGAATCAGCTAAGAGTTGAAAGCAGCTGCCTCTGAGGAGAAGGATAGCTATTTTTGGTAATAGATCTTGTAGACATATTTGACTCTAAACTATGAACACGTATGACTTTGATAAAAAATAAAGAAAAAAACGTTTTGCTTTTGAAATCAGGGTGTTCTCAGATCTCCGGGCACCAGTATAAGTGTTCACACTGGAGGCAAGAGAGAGCTATAACGAGATGGCAGGAGAGCAGAAGGTAAAAGCCCCACTTCAGGTCAAACAGAGCTAGATTTGAGACCCTGCTCTGCCCTTACTAACTATACACCTCGGGCAAGTTGGTTAAGATTCAGTGACGCCCATTCTTCATTACGAACGGTCACGACTACAGTTCCTACCTCCCGGGCTGGAGAAAAGACTAAATGAGACCAAGCACTTAACGCTTTTAGCACAGAGCCCAGAGCACATGGTGAGCACTGGCTCCACAGAAGCTTTTGAAATAAAGAACACAGTTCTGGTGGGCACCGTGAGGGAAGGGAAATCCCAGAGAATGATCCCAGGGAACCTGGCCCACATACCGCTCCAGGAGGTGCCCAGCCCCAGGTGCCTGCTCTGTGGATACCTGGCTACGCTATGCACATTTAGAATGAGGCTGAGTTCTGAACAAGGTAGGCCTGCCCATAAGAGATGTGTGTCACTACTTCCTTTACAAATAGACGGCACCTGAGCCTCCTGAAGCCAGAAATGTGGAGTTGGAGAATGACTGAGCAAAACAGTTCGCTCATAGTATTTCTAAACAGATTTCATAACCAGATTATGTCTAAGATGTAAACTTGGCAAGCGCACATCTATTCTTCAGATTGTGAAACCAATATTCAAATAGCTGATGAGGCAGTTTCCCAATAGAATGGAACAGGTTCCATTGAAGATGCCGACAGTAAATATGTCATGGACACTTCACAATGTCTCATTCGGCAGGAAGTGCACAAACCATTTGAGAGAACCTGCCTAGAGAACGCAATTTCCAAGCGTCTGGCACAAAATAAGTATTCAATAAATGATTGTTAAACAAGGGAATGAAAAGAAAGTTACCACTAGGCTTTCCGAAGTGAAAGAGGATGGATTTTATAAAGCAGGCTTTAGGATTTAACCAACTAGTCCAGTCTCCCATTCCGCAGCTGTGGAAAGGGATGCTCAGAGAGGCAAAGTCATATTTCCAAGGACTTGGTACTTGTTACTGATTGAGCTGTGTTCCCAAAATTTCATATTTTGAAGTCCTAACCCCTAATACCTCAGTATGACCACTTGGAGACAGGGCCTTTACAGGGTCAAGTTAAAATGAGGTCATTAGGGTGGGCATCCTTATAAAAAGGAAAAATTTGGACACAGATACACAAACACAGGGAATACCACGTGAAGACAAAGCAGAGATGACAGTGATCCTTCTACAAGCCAAGGAATTCCAAAGGTTCCAAGCAAACCACGGGAAGCTAGGTGAGAGTCATGAAACTGATTCTCTCTCACAGCTTTAGAAAGAACCAATCCTGCAGACCCCTTGATCTCAGACTTCTAGTCTCCAGAACTGTGAGGCAATAAATTCCTGTTGTTTAAGCCACCGAGTTTGTGACACTTTGTTACAGAAGCCCTTGGCAAACTAAAGCAATACTTTCTCTGCCACATACCCAATAGCTCTAGAAAAAAAAAAAAATGGGAAGCCGTTTTAGCTGACTTTTTACAGGCAAGCCTCATTATTATGACCCTTTATAGGATGATCAGAAGGTCAATGAATTCTAGGCCAGGAAATCTGACTGTTCGTTCGTTTCACTGACACTTCCTGGGCATACACAAGGTGCTGCCACAAGCACAGCTTCGCCCTGCCGCCGGCGACACGCTCACGAGCTGCAGAGGTGGGCTCGATACCAGGCAACTGAAATGCAGCACGGCCTGCCTCGGAGCTAGGGGACCGGCGCTCTGCCTGGGAGAGCTGGGGGAAGGTATCACGGAAAATGGGATATTTGAGACGGTCTTAAGGGAGGATTAGGAGTTTCCCAAGCAGAAATGGTAGATGAGGGCATTCTGGGAACCAAAATCCCAAGCAAAATTCTGGGGTCCCATTGGCAGAGGTATTCTGAGGGCGTTATGAGAAGTGTTTCTGGGATGAAGAGGAGGTGCAGGAGGCTATGTGTCGGTCACACTCTGAAGGGCTGAGTTTGGGCTGTTATCCTATATGCAGAGGACATGGAGCCCTTCGGCAGATCAGATCCTCTTTCCATATGACTACTCTAAGGAGGGAGCCTAAAGGTCAGGAGAGCAAACAGCCAAGAGGCTCTTGTCACCCTATTGGTGAGGGATGACAGGGGCCTGAACCACAGAAGTCGCAGAAGAGATGAATGGATCCCCCAAGCCATTGCTGAGGCCAAATTAGCAGTCCATGTTACCCAGGCTCCACAGGAAGTGACACTGGCCTACAAGGGACAGTGCCAATGTCTTCTTCCTGCCTTCAGGAAGGGAATGGGTGCCCCCAGGTTCTCAGATTGCACATCTTTCTTAATAACTCTAGAAATAACCTCATATGAATATGGGAGAGGCCACTGAGGGCAACAAAAGGTGATGTAGGTGTCATTTCCCTTTAAGACTTGTACACACCCAGCTAGGTCTGCCTCAACTGTGGCAGATGGTGGTCTACTCAGGACTTTCTGCTGTGCCAGAAGGCTCCAGATCAACCTAGCAGACCCTGGCCTCACAAAAGGAGGCAGCCCCATGACTGCAGAAAGAAGCAGATGTCAGAATTCCAGCAGGGGAGCCAGGTCTGTGAAGGAGTCACTGGGGATCAGGTGGAACTGGAGTCCTCCCAAAATATCCCACTCTGTTCTAGAACCCAGAATCTTGGGATTCACAGGGACTCAGCAGCCCTCTAAACTAATGGTTTCCACAACCTTCCATGAACTGTTGTCCAGCTCAAAGTTAAACTCCTCCAGGAAGAAGAAAGCCTGGCTCTCACAGCCCCGCTGATCTTTAGACGGCTCTGACTGTTAAAAAGTCTTCTTCTACTGAGCCCATGGGGCCTCCCTTATCAACACAAATGTCCCAGGAAAAAGGTTTAATGCCACTGCTGCCTCTCTTCAAGCATCTGAGGGTAACACTCACATCCCACCCCTCTTCTGGCTGACGCCCTCCGGTGGCTTTACATCAACCCTCAATCTGTCAGTGCTCCTCATGCCAAGGCCAGATAACTTCTACTTTATCATTTGAAATGTTTGCCTTGGAAGGAACTTTACGCCCAAGATTTCACCTCTCTTCTCTAGCACCCAAAGTCACAATGAACTCTTCAACATGTTGCCATACCTCTCTGCATTCCAAAGACATCTCTGATCTTTCAGAATAAAATGCACAAAGAAATGTCAAGTGGATGACAGAGGGGGTATATATGTTGAGAAAGCAAAATAAGAGTGGTGAATAGGGGTGGTGGGGTGGAGATGACCCCCTTTTCCTTCACTCTGATTCTTCTGAGTGCATACTCAGGCATGTCACTGTCATTATCTGAGAAGTTTGAAAACCGGTGAAGCATGGTGCGGGTAACCACGTGGAAGATCAATTCCTTTGTAAGAGAGATTTGCTTTGTTTTCGCAGGAGGACACTGAATGTTCTGAATCCCGGAGGTGAACATCTCCAAGTGTCATGCAAGACAATCCAATATCAGGTGAGAAGGGTAAATATATTAGAATTTTAATTTCTGATTGATTTACTTTGTACTTTTAAATGTGATTTTTACATGTGCTATGAGTCCATTATATAGTTTGTAAGTAAACAAATACATATGCATTAAAGATGCACGCTCAATATATTTTTACTGAGACGCTTGCATAACCTTTGGTACGTGCATTAAAAGGGAGTTATTTAAGCTGCGTTAATAGTGCTGGCATATCTAGAAGGAGGAAGGAGATAGTCACATTCACACTACTTGTCCAGACTAAACCTAGAGAATTGTGTTCTATGTAGGAAGTTGTACTTCATGAGCTAACTCCAAAATGAGTCCTTTCAAACAACAGGGACAAAAGATGTCAAGGATCCTTGAAACTGTGTCATCACAGGAACAGTGGATGGAATTAGGAGTGTCAAGCTTGGCTAGTGTGGGGTACCTGAGAGCCGGCTTCAGTTTCTGAAGGGCTATCTTTGGAAGTGAAAGTAGACACAGTCTATGTGACCCAAGAGTTAAAACCAAGGGGTGAAATTACAGGCAATAAAATTTGGGCACAATCTACAGAAGAACTTTCCAGCGTTGCTGCCCCTAGAGAAAGAGTGAGCTCCCTGTCACTAGGGGTGTACAAGCAGATGCAGGGTGACTACTTGTTGAAGATGTTGCAGAGCAGACTCCATCAACAGAGGGCTGGCTCACCTGGAACACAAGTTTCCTACAA
Source organism: Eonycteris spelaea (assembly GCA_003508835.1). Taxonomy (NCBI): domain Eukaryota; kingdom Metazoa; phylum Chordata; class Mammalia; order Chiroptera; family Pteropodidae; genus Eonycteris; species Eonycteris spelaea. The sequence goes on along the minus strand of PUFA01000030.1, from coordinate 2,947,011 downwards.
AGTTAGAGCATACACAACTGCTGGTCTATGGGGTGGTTTAGGGGGCACGTGAATGGATATTTTTTATTTTAATAGCTATCACACAGTCTCACAGATATCTTTGACTTGGTGAGGCTGAATTTACTTAAGTCAGTCACGTGATGTAAAGAAAACTATCCAGTAAAAGACAATAGAAGGGACATGACAAAACTCTTGAATGACTGAAGATGAGGAAGCAATGGAAATGATGAGAAGACCAAGAATGCTCCTCCTTGCCTCAGGATTCCAAGAGTCCCCGATCTTCATGCTCACCCTGCAACCAGAGACCACTTCTGATTTCTGCCTTGCTCCTTCCAGCGAAGTGCAAGCCCCAAAGCTGGAGTCCCCAGAACCCCCACGTTCACCTGGCCTCCCAGAACATCAAGTCTTGGCACCTTCCCCTTCCACCTCCCCAAATATACCTGTCCTGAACCATGAACAACCTGTTTTCCTGTTAGGAAACAAGATGAAACTCTTAAAACTCCTAAACATACCACTGCCACCACCCATTTATACTTGGGTCACCCCTCCCTACGTTCATCTCAGGAAATACATGTGTATTTGAGCATTGGTCTCCTGTAAGGCATCTTTGAATCCCAAAAGGAAACTCCAGAGTCAAGAGAGCAATGATTTTTAGTCACGAAGGGCCTTAGACACACCTCCAACTCAGTAATGCACTTACAATAATGTGAGAATCATGCAATCAACTCTTCACAGTTCACAAAGCATTTCCCACACCCATTTTTCCTCTGATCCTCACAACCGATGAGGTGTTTATTGACAGCGATTATCTCCATTTTTGGACAAGGAAATTGAGACTCAGAGAGGCTGCATAATTGGCTAAAGGCCACACAGCCTTCAAACCCACATCTAAATCCCCTTATACCAAATCCCCAGCTCCAACCACTGTACCACACTGCCCCCCAGTGACCCAGAGGACAGGAGCCCATCTATGAAGGCAGCAAGAGCAGCTACTGTCACTACATTCTCAACAAAAAAAGGATTCTTTCCAGTTTTTTTTGTTGTTGTTGACTGTCTGGATTATGATATGGGTTGTTGACCTCAAAATGATCCTCACAGAGCTTACATATGCCCCTCAAAAACTCAAGCAGCTTCCTCATCTGCTTAATTTATGTGGCTGATATCTGCCTGTCTCCTAGGATGGTTCTAAATGGAATAACTTAAGCAAAAGGGCCTGGCATACAGCACGGGTTCACTAATTGCATGCTGGGTCTGTTGGTACTCCTTACTTTTCTATCAGAGATCCTGGCAACAAAAAGAGGTTTGGAACAACTAGCTGAACCTATAAACTAAACTGGAACCAAAACCCCAGATTTCTAGATCGTGCGTTTTCATCTGAAACCTAAGTGCGTGCCTCTTCTTGTTTGGAGCCTGCAGGAATTTTGTAAAATGAATCATTTCAGCAAAATGCATCTTCATATCAGAGAAGGCAGAAACTCAGGAATTGGGGGTGGGGGCAATAAAACGAATACTATTAAATTCCACTGACTTTTGGTGCAGAAGGTGTCTTAAGCATGTGTACCAGATTTTCAAAGATGGTCCTTACTTCAGATGCTCTGTGCCCTGTTCAGACCATATGGTAGACACCATGCCAGGGCATATAACTCAACTTTGTGTCAGGAAAAGATGGTCAGTGGACGTGTATACCAGACCTCAGTCCCATAGGCACAGTCTAGAAAAGAAAGCAATGGACAAAGCAAAGGATGGCCCAATGTGTAAAATGACATGGTGAGGAAGAAACTGAAGGATGTTAGCAATTCAGAGCATACCAGAAAAGTCAAAGATTTCACAAGGAAGGGGCACTCAATCTGCATACTGAAAGTTGACTCAGAATTTGTACATGGAGAAGAGAGAAAATGTACCTGTATCAGCACCCTGTCTGCAATCCCTCGCCCACCTCCTGCAAACCTTCCACTCCTTATCTGACTGATAGCTCATCTTTCCCACCCATCCTCATAAGATGGCCCAATCTTCCTTTCTTCCCCTGTGATTCCCATCCAACCCATGCCTCCTCCCTCCTCCACATCTTCCTTTCACCATGAATCACAAGGCCCATTCAGACCTTCCTTCACTCTGAACAACTCAAAACGGCTTATTTATCTAAGACTCTCCCTCCACCCCCAGTCCTCTGTCCTCACAGGACAGCAAATGAAAAAAAAAAAAAATACCAGACCCAACAGAGGACAGAGCATGGAGGTGCTGCCGGCTCATGATTCATAACTCAACAGAGATGAGTGAGAGGCTGTGGTGGGTGTGGGAGCAGTAAAGCCACAAAGAGAAGAGAAGGATTAATTGAACTAAACCAAGCTCAACCTTGAAGATCCTGGTTTGTTCCCGAAATAGGGTTGAGCTTATAGCTGGTTCTTACTTGTTAGTAACCAGTTCACCCATCCCTTCTCTTAAGTCCTTGTTCATTAATCTTCTTAAAGAAAGCAACTTGACTCTGTCAGGTTTGCTGGCTATGTGTCAAAAACCTGTTCTTCCACTAAGAGATTTCAGAAGTGAAGTGCATATATAGAAATCTTCACAGAGAACTTCCATATAGAACAGGTAAATCATTCTTCTGACCCACTGTTCTGAGTTATATACTGGTGAAGATGCATATGCTTAAGCACCACAAGAAGCTGCATTTATCCATTCACTCACTCATTCATTTATTTTAAACTATAAATACGGACTAGGATCCAGACATGAGCTAGGTATTGTGAATATGAGCAACAATGAAAAGTCAGGCGAGGTCTCTGCCCTCACAGAATGATGCGGAAGCTAGATACATACACAAATAATTGCAACATTTTGTAACTGGTGATATAAGAGAGACCCTAAGAGCATACTTTAGGAACAATCAAAGGGATTAAAGATATTTTCACAGAGAAAGTAACACCTGCGGTCTCTGTGAGGTTAGGGACTACGTCCTACTCACCACTATATCCCCCAGGCACACAGCACAGGGTTTTGCTCATCGGAAGTGCTCACAGACGTTTGCCAAATAAATAATTAAGACTTCAAAGAATGAGTAGGAGTCACTAGACACAAAGGGAAAGGAGGTTCATTACAGGAAGAGGGTGCCATGATGACAAGGCTCAACACATAGGCCTTTATGGGGCAGGACAAGTATTTCAGTATGCATGTGGCATTACTAACAGCAGGAGATGATGCTGGAGAAGGGTTCAAATTGGGAAATGCTCAGCATGCCATGCAGAGTTGGAACTTCCTCCTGGGAACAAAGGGGAGATTTATTATCATGGGCTTGCCATGGTTAGATCCCTGTGGACGTACTTTCTCAATTAAAAACACTGTCTCATAAACTTCAGTAAGGTGGAGATTTTTTTAACAGCAAAACTGTTCATGTAGGTAGCTGTGGCCTTGCCCAGGGAGTGAACACATAAGAACTTCAATCAAAGTCTAGCCAGGTATCTGCCCAGTCTCTCTCCTATGCAGAGGCCCCTTTACACTGAGAGTCCAAATCCTCCACCTTATCCTTCGACGTCTTAGAAATGACCCTGCTGACTGGTTGCTGCTCCTCTGAATCTTAGAATGGGTGGCATGCGCACAGAGCCAAAAGAGAAAGCACCAGAACCAGAGTGAACTGTGGACTCCCAGACACCTAACAATACTCTGGCACACTGAAACAATAACCACAAGTCAACGTTTTTTTAAAATTTCAGCCATAAAGCAAAAAAAGCATAAGGATGCTCAATTTTCTTTTCTTCTTTTTATTTTCTTTTTAGATAACACTAGATAGGTAGCTAGACACAGACAGACAACTCCATCAGAAAACGTGGGTACAATCCTAGCTCTCCAACTCACAATGAGACATCAGTCAAGTCACTTAAAGTCTGGACTCTCAGTGACGTCATCTATAAATGATAACACGTCCATACAGCTGTTATGGGAACTGAAGAACAGGAGGTCTCCAAAGCTCCCGCCAAAAGCCTGGCCTCAGAAGGCACTCGACACACCTGGTGCCCTCCTGGCCTCCCACCGCTTCTAGTAGAGAATCATGACACGTCTGGTTTACACTGCTCAGTTTTGCTTCCCTAGTAACCTCGGATTGCAGGTACCCTTAAAGGAAAACCTCACTGCCGGTGCACTTTACACGGCAGTGATGGATGTGCCATTTCCTAGGGACTGGGGATTGGTAAATCAATAACCAGGGAGCAGATACAGCATCAAGTCTCTGCCCTTTTCCCTGGTCCTCTCGTCTTCTCAGAGGCATCAGCCCCCACCTCGCCCCCACCCATTACACATCTGGAGCTTGCAGGTGCTGCGTGTACCTGTGTGCCCTGCTGCCCCCACTTCACTGTGCTTTCTCCTGGGAATGCCTTTCCGACATCTCCTCAGCGGGATGGATTCACTCATCTTTCAAGTCTCAGCTCAGGTGTCATCTCCTCACGGAAGCTGTCCGTGAACTCCCACACGAGAACGACCGCCCCTTCCCCGGCTCCTTGCTCTCCTTTTGCTCTCTGTGTCTTATCACATACCATGTCACATCGAAAATCTCTAGTTTTGAATCTGTCTCCGCAAATGGCCTCTAAGATCCCCAAGAACAGAAACCATGACTTGGGTGTCATCTTCGCCAGTGCCTCTCACAGAAATGTAGAGAAAGTAGGCATACATTAAGAGAGTTATTGAAACAAATATATAATAATCACAGAAAAACATACTGGAATAGTGTTTCTATGAGTAGACTGTTAACAAATCCTTAGTCTCCAAAGGTGACTCTCTGTCCCCTGCCCCTGCAATAAACCATATCTCCCTGTATTCGTGCCACTGAACAGTCCTCTCCCTAGAATCTGCGCTCGCTTTGGACCAGTAGAATGCAGAGGCAGCGCCCCTGCCTAACTTCCAAAGCGAGGTCATAAGAAACCTTGCAACTTCTACCTGGGTTTCCTGCAATACTCCAGGGCAGCGGTCCCCAACCCTTTGGGCGCCAGGGACCGGTGCTCCTATGAGGATCTAATACCTGATGATCTGAGGTGGAGCTGAGGCGGTGATGCTAGCACTAGAGAGCAACTGCAAAGACAGAGGAAGCTTCACTCTCCCACCTGCCACTCACCTCCTGCTGTGCGTCCTGGTTCCTAACAGGCCGTGGACCAATATTGGTTTGCAGCCAGGAGTTGGGGACCACTGCTCTAGAGCAGTGGTTTTTAGCCCAAGGCAATTTTGCTTCCCAGGGGACGTTTGGGAATGTCTGGAGATACTTTGGTTGTCGTAACTAGGGAGGGGGTTGGGGGAAGGTGCTATGAGCGTCTAATGGATAGAGGCCACTAATGCTGCTAAATACCCTACAGTACACAGGGCAACCCCCCACAACGAAATAGCTCAAAATGTCAATGGTACCGAGGTTGAGAAACCCTGCTTGAAGGGAAACCAATTGCCATGTGAGAAGTCCTACTTCCCTTAGATGGCCAGGCTAAGAGGAAGTCCAAGTTAGTCATGGGGAGAGGGAAACCTGGCCTGCCTGTAACTATACCAGCCATGCAGCTGAGGTACCAGACATGTATGTGAGAAGTCATCTCAGAAGCCAAACCCCAAGCATCAGTTGACTCCAGCCTCAGTGCTATCAGAAAACAGCCACATGAGACCCCAAATAAAAAGTGCCCCATTGAGCCAGAGACTGTAAAAGACAATAACATATTGTTGTTTTAAACTACTAAGTTTGGGGGCAGTTTTTTTAACTGCAATAATACATAACCAAAGCACCTGGATTCTGATGTTTCTAGGGGCTTTTGCCTTTCCCATATCTCTCATTTATTTTCTTCCTATCCTGAAGTCTGGGATGGCAGGTTTTGTTAATGCAAATTGGTACAGCTGCTTTCTCAGATATTCAGATAAATGCAAACTCCCTGATAATTGCCCATGATCCTAACAGTTAGGGCAGCAGGAATCCTGTACAATTTGTAAGTGAGGAGCTAGGGCCACTTTCATGTTACTGCTGCGAAAAGGGAGACATACGTGCAAGTCAGCCTGCTGCTGCAGTTGTCCACGTGGCAGGCCTCAGAGACTGCACTGACCACGGTGAGAAAGTTCTGCCAGAGAAACAAACACGAGTGAGCTCTGGCTGAGAACCAGAGTCAGTACAAGGGGAATCCACATAATGTCAGGACACACCGCAGTAACCTTGGCTTCCATTCCACACTAATTCATCACCTAACTCAACAAAGTTCAGCAAACATTTACTGAACACCTGCTGTGTGCAGAAATTAAGCTTAATCCCAATGGAAAACTTGGAGATGAAATGATCTAGTTCCTACATAAAGGGGTTAATACTGTAGTCAGATGAACTAACATACCAACATTAAGTTATGGAACAAAATGATAACATAAAATCGATGCTCAAGGGGGATGCAAGCAGGTGAATGGTCTGTGAGTTTTCACGATAATGTTAATGAAGGGACAGGGACACTCATGCGTCATATCATCCACCTACCAAAAACCCACTCTATCTAGGCTTTATACTGCAACGAACCCAGCAGTCAGAGGTTCATGACTCAATATACACTTATAATTCATATGTTCAGACATAGTACATAGTCCTGGGAATTTAGTAAATAAAAAAAAACTGTTAAAACAATGATACGTTCCAAGAATTAACAAATGACAAGTTATTTTAGTCTCTGTATTGAGACTCTAAATCTGAGGACTGAGAAGTCTCACCCTATTTGCTGTATTTTAAAGATTAAGAATGATAATCTTTCTGGAAAAGGGAGAGAAATTCAGGCCTGGAAATTTTTCATTCCTCATCTGTGTTCATCTTCTAAAATGTGTAGATCTAGACAAGGTGCTCGAGGTCAGACTTTCAGATCGGAGTAGGGGCTCTCCTTGGGAAACCTGAGGCACTAATGGAGATGAGGAAAGTGTCAGTCAGGATGGGCTGAGTCATATGGTGATAAGAAACAGCCCCGAACTCTTGGTGGCTATTAACAATGGCATTTACTTCTTGTTTACCCTGCCTGTCCAGCCTAGCGAAGTAGAGCATGGCTCATCAGTCTCGTGGGGACCCAGCCAAGGGCAGCTTACTCTCAGCCCAAGCTTCTACCTCTCCACAGCAACACAATGTGGCCGACTGTGCACTGGCCAGGACTGATATGTTTCCCTCGGCCAACCTAGTCACATGGTCCTATCTGACTTTGGGGAGACAGGGACATGCAGTCCTACTGAGTGCCTGGGAGCGGGGAGAACCAGAAATATGTGATGAATAGGACTAATGGTTATCACTAGGAGTCATCGTTTTAGAGAAGCACCTTCCCAAAACGCCGGTTCCACTTGAAGATTGAAAATTCAAAACATTAAATTCAACATTAAAACAAACATAATGGCTCAAGTTCAAAATCTGTATAAATTTTCAAGTTCGAATACAAAATTTGGAAGGGAATTCAGGCTTTTGTATTCTTCGGACTACAATCTCCAAATTCTCCTCAGCCACTATACTTGGCTATTTTTTGTGGTTCCATGGAAAAACGAAAAGTGCTAGTTTAAGATAAATATCCCATTTGAAGACAACGGAAGAAACAGATCTCTGGGTCCCTCAAAATAAGCAGTGGGTAATGTTCTGGATTTCTAACAGTAAAAGCAGAGGGGGAAAAAAACACAGTAACATCATTAATTTTGGTCAGAAAAATACCCAGAGGGGTAGATGTCTAAGAGTGCACTATATGGATAATGAAGCCATCTCCAGCTGCCGCTTATAAAAGAACAGAAATGCTACTGTTGCATCAACTGCTATCAACTAAAGGGATCACATCAAAGCTGGGCAGGTGAGAGTTAGTTGCTTTCTTTAGATCAGGCCTAACTCAAGAGTGGGCTTGGGAGGACATTGAAAGACTGATAATAGCTACACACACTGAGTGTTTATTATATGCCAGGCACCATTCTAAGCCGCTTCTGTGTATCAGTTCATTAAATCCTCAGAAACACTCTGTGTGGTAGGTACCAGTATTATCTCCATTCTATAGGTAAGAAAACTAAGGCACAGAGACATTAACATACCCAAACTCTTAGAGCTTCTAAGTGTGGAACCAAGATTCTAACCCAGGCATTCTGACTTCAAATCCTCACTCATATGCATCAGGCTGTTCCACCTCAACTTGATCGATTATGGTGCATTGGGCCAAACAAGTGCTAGAACTCACTCACCTCCTTATTAAGTCACCCAAGTGGGAACAAGGATGATAGGCCGTGCTCTACATTACAGCACAGTCAATGATCCCAGGGAGGCCCTGTCTCATCCAAGGACACTTCTAGACCAGATCCTACTCCTGCCCACACCCAAGGCAGCCTACGTCAGCCTTGGCATGGGCATCCAAGGCCAATGTGATTTTCTAAAAGGAGATTTGCATTTTCTCCAGCTCACTTCCCAGTGATTGATGGGGACCCCAAAGCTCCACATACTACATTAAATGGAAGAGATGACCTCAGCATGGAAACATTTTTGGAGATGTAATACCAGCTGCCTGCCCTTTCCATGAGAAAACTGAGAAAAGTGAATTTAATATAGCCCTAGAAATGTTCCTGACTTTAAAAAGAAGAAAAAAGCTTTTTTTAACTGGAGATATCAGAAGAGGCTAGCTTCAGATTATTTTTCCTTTATTTGGGAAACACTGACTAAGCATCTAGTATGTGCCAAGTCTGTGCTATACATTCAACATTCCCACTGTCGCCACCACCACCATCATCCGTGCCCCCCAAAAGTCCAATAACTGTACCAGAATCTGTGCTTGCCACAGTGGTTTGGGTCTATTCAATCCAAACCTGATAGTCCATGAAGTTGACAAACTGTAATAGGAGCAGTGACCATCAATCAACACTAAGTCAGAAAAGACCCAGAGAGATCAGTAGTGCAGTGCAGGCCCTGTCAGAGGCAGGTAATGTACCCCTAAGCCCACTGGAAAGAGCACCGGCTGTGGAAACAGTGAATCTGAGCTGGAATCACACACTCAGCTACTGACAGGTTAGAGCTTGGTAGGAGAAAGGACCACAATGAACTGGAAAGCACGTCTGGCCTAAAAGCATTCCCCTTCCATATTTCTTCCTCCACAAAAATATGAAACCCAAAAACCAAACATGCGTCGAAGCAGAATGAGCTCTGAGCTGCCAGTGATGACCTCTAATGACGAGTTGCGCTAAAGGCACCAGCACTTAGGGCTATAGACAAGGGGCGGCCATGGAGCTTCTATGAAGCTTGACTTCCTTACCATTCAAGGAAGAGAAACAATCTCTGCCTCAAAGGGGTTGCCTAGAGAATTCATTATTAATGATAACAAGGCTTCCCAAAGACACTCAACTTTGAGCTCTGCGAGGACAGAGACTTTTCTACCACTAGTTGTTGACATTGAGTCTGCCACACTGTACATTGCTGCATGGATTTTGAATGGATGGAATGCATGCCTGTTGTGTGAAATGCAAACACTGCCCCACATGCTCTACGACTAGCTCATTAGAAAAGAAAGGGGTTCAAATGCAACCCCACTGCTCATAAACCCAAGTCTTCCAAATCCGTTCCTTGTCCGTTTTTTCAGCCCATATGCAGCTGATTCTTTAAAAACAGTGGTAGGTTTTTAGGCAGGAATTGGCTAAGGGGAAGGCGGGGTTGGGTTCATGGCTTTTTAAAATTAGTTTCATCTAAAAAGTGTTTTCTCTCCGTGTACCAAGTTGTTAGCTTCACTTGCTTATTAATTTATTCGCCTCAAGCTCCCTGATTCCCTGCTCTGTGCCGGGCCTCCTGCTGAGACAGGGGACAAAGAGCCAGTACTCTTGGTCCTGCCCTGGAGGAGCTCAACCTTTTAGGGTGCTGCATTTGTAGGACTCTAGACAGGAACGCTGCAGCCTACGCCAAGACTCCAAATTACGGCAATGTTCTAAGGAGCAGCTGGGGTTTTATTTTTCATTTCCTCAGCACACCCGTCTCTCCACATTTAGTTGATATGCTCTAAAGAACAGGCCCTGACACCTGGGGTATGTTTTTGAAAAATGTGTGGACCATATGCATACCTAACATGCAACAGGGCCATGGAGAAATTGGTACAATGCGGCTTGGCACCAGTCAGCTTTTTTTTTTTTTTAATTCCTTAACATCTTGCCTACAAATTGCATCCTCAAGCACTTCAGAGAGTCTGAATAACCCCCAAATGCTTATAGCTTATTTCATTATGCTTTATTTGGGGCTTTAAAGGAGGGGGGACCAGAGATGTCAGGAACAGTTTAGCAGCATCAGGGCTGATCAGGCTGAAGAGCATTCCAGGAAATTTCTCTATTCCTCTTGTTACCAAGATCGTGTGTTTCGCTGAAAGCGATCTTGTGACTGTCTCACAAGTATGTATCCTAACCTCTCACGAGCCCATTAGCATTGCCAGGCTGCCTGTTATTATTTAAAAAAAAAAGAAAAAGAAAGAAAGAAAGAAAAGGGGCAGAAGGCAGGACTAGAAAGCACTCCTAAGGCAGTAGCCAAGGTGAAACAGGCCCTGTTCTGGAAATGGGGAAATCCAGGTTCTAGACTTCTCTATTCTTTCTAAAGTGTGTGAGCTTAAGCAAGCCATTGAACATCTCTGGGCTTCTGTTGCTGCCTTTGTTTATATGCAACAGAAGTGGTGCTGTCCACCTCCGTGAGATTGTTGCTCACAAAGCCCGCCACATGTACTGTCTCAGGGCACCAATGAGGCCTGGCATGGAATCTCAGCTCCAACCTGTAAGCTGTGTGGTCTTATGCAAGTTGACTAACCTCTCTGAACTTCCGTTTCCTTTTAAAATGGGGAAAGGAACAGAAGAGTAGGTATGTGGCTCAAATGAAACACAAAATCCAAAATTCATCTTTAAAATGTTATAAACATTTAAACTCAACTCTCCCCTGGCCCCACCTCCCCCTCCATTATCTCCACCACCATTTCCCCCAGCTGCCCCAAATGAACAAATGAATGAAATAAGCAAAAACAGTGCACATGCCATGCAAGGGCAGCTTAGACAAGTCTCTTAGCATCTACTTTCAGTCAAATTTCTTTCCTCAATTCCTCCTATATGGCAACTGCCACTTGAGTAATGCCAACGTTGAAATGGACTTCTATGAAATGTTCCTCATCATCATCCACTGTATGATGTACCCAGTTATGCTGAAGTCTCAAAACTTTGTCATCTAAAGGCCACCTTTCAATGATAACCACTGGGAGGCTCTAACTCAGGTGGGTTGTGATAGGACATAGTATTCCAATAAATAACTACCATCTACACAGTTAATTTACAAGAAGTTTTCACATGTTTTCATTATCCGATTTGAGCCTCATAATAGTCCTGTGTTATGATTTATTCTATTATATCCATTTTACAGATAATGAAACTGAATTCAGAAAGATGAAGTGACTTGTCCCAAATCACATAGTAAGTCAGTGGCCAATTGTAAATGAGAGCCCAGGTTTTCAGATTCTAGGTCTGGTAACTTTCCACTTCCCCACTCTGCCCCTGGCATTTCACAGAGGGTCATGTTGTAAAGACACTTGCCCTGGCTCTGCTTCCAATGGCTGCCCTCATTTGAGGCGAGAGATCCGGCATAACTAGCATTTTGCCTCCCTTCTCAGGAAAAGTAAGAGACAGATGGAGTGCGATGGTTCTAGCTAGAAGGCTTCTGCCTACCCTTCTCCTTAAACAGCTTTTTGGCCTACACTAGCAGATGGCTCTAAAATTTATACATATAAAGACTTTCCATTTACCACCTGTATTTTTAAGAGTAGTGTATTTCTCTTTAGCCAACTTCTGAAGTTCGGCCCAAGGCCAGTTACTCTTTACTGTTACACACACAATTCATCTATATTTCTCACTTTCCAGAACTCGAGGGCCACAATTTGGACAAATGCACATAAAGCTCATGCATTTTTTTACATATTGGTATCAGGAACCAAAAGTGCTATTAAAGTGACTAGAAAAGCCAATTTAAATAATATTGTATACAAGGAAAGGAAGGAGCAACTTACTGAACCAAGAATCCCATGTGCCAACCTTGTAAGAGGTCATTGGTCCTCACAGCATTAGAGAAAATGACCATTATCCCATTTTACAGATGAAAGAAATTAGAACCAAGAGACGATGAGTAGCTTGCCCAGGGTCACACAGGAAGAGGAGCACAGAATTAGAAGCCAGACCCATGTGAGTCTAACACCTAAGCTTTCAGCTGCAACACATGCATGTGCACTAGTTGTGTAACCTGGGTCATGTGCTTCTCCCAAAGTCAACTTCACTTTTAGCTGGTTCACTTTTACCTAAGGGTAGAAGGGAGGACTCTGTTTCCTGGTAAAGGTGGTTTCGTAAGCTAAGAACTTGGGAGGGGTTAAGGGTGAGGGAGATCAAGAAAACCACAGAAACCTCACTAGATCTAGCCATAAATTCTACCTGGAAGGTATAGCAGAAGTTAAACCAGAGAAGGGAATGAGGAGAAACCACCAATAATGGCTACTCTCTAGCTGCTCTGAGAAGATAGTTGTCACCCCTACTGAAACTTCTTCTGCTAAACTGAAGTAGGGGACAGGGGCCAGAAGGCCCTATCCCTCCAGACTTTCCCAGGCTCTGATTTACTTCCCAATGGCCTGACTGTAAACCGCTCTGCCCTCCCCATCTCTTCCCAGCCTTCTATGGGCCTGTGTCACGACAAGCTGTTGATTTAATTGGCCAAGACAGTACTTCTTAAACACCTACTCTGTTCCAGGCATTATGCTTTTAGGCACAATTTAATTTTAACCCTATCATAAAAATATTATTAGTGTTATTCCCATTTTACAGATGAGATAAATGAGCCTGATAGAGTGTAACTCCTCCAAGGTCATCCAGATAATACCGAGATCCTACCTCAAATCTTTAGATCTGATGTCCATGTTCTTTCCTACCCCCTATGCCATTCTTGAAGTCAGGTGAGAGGGAGAAACTTATTCAAAGATATAGCACTGGACAATGTTGCAAACTTGTGCAAATGATAGTGACTGCATTAATCCGGGTCCTCTGTGAAGCAGCTATCAAGATGGGATTAACAAACCAGAAACATATGATGAGAAAAAGCTGTGAGCAAGACACAGCGAGGGAGTCAGGGGAGGCTGGGAAAGCTAGCTCCCATGATGTAGGTGAAGGAGAGAGGGAAGAAAGGAAAAAAAGAAGACTGAGTAGAAGTATCTCAGACTGCCATTCAGACCTAAGGAAAGTTTGGCCAGGCCACTGGGGGTACTCCTTGGACAAAGTGGCCCATCATCAGAGAGTACCCCATTGTGCAGGAAGAGCTCTCCTTCAGCCTCTCCACCAGCCTCCTCATTGCCCAGAACAACCTGTGCAAAGTCTTGCCTTCACCTGAATGCAGTGAAAAATTTCAGAGCAGTTGGGGCCTTGGTTAATCACGCTCAGTACAGTCAGAAAGGTGCATGCTTAAGGCTTCAATGGTAATTTTATACAGAATCAAGTAAAAATATTTAGAACTCTTCTGAAACATTGTTCTATTTACAATCCCAGTTGGACATGTTGCAACTTTTTTCTAAATAGAAAAATAGCCAATAAAACAAAGCCTTTTATAAGAGACATGGACTCAGCATGGAGTGCAGTTCAGGTGTGCTGCATGTGGTCAACCTCAATTCTCACAAGGATACAGAATACAGATAGTAACAATTTTGTGATGAGTAGGTTTCTCCCTTCCCATCCTAACAAAGTCGAGTGGATTATTCATGTTTCTGGTGCACCTGAATGGCCAGCTGCAATGGTCATCATTGCAAACAGACCCTAAAGTGATCCCCAATTCCTAGTGTTCACACTCTTGTATAATCCCCTCCTGGAGAGTGAATAGGATCTGTGACTTGCTTCTCACCAACACAACACAGCAAAGATGATGACATGTCACTCTCATATTACACTAAATTACATAAATTTCATCTCTCTAGTCATTCTTGCCATCCTACTGGCCTTGAAAAAGTAAGCCACTATGTTGTGATCTTCCTATTAAGAGGGCCATGTGGTAGGGAACTATGCAGCCTATAGAACTGAGGCATTCAGCTCCTATAGGCAACAAGGAAATATATTCTGCCAACGACTTGATCTTGGAAGCAAACTCCTCCCCAGATGAGCCTCCAGATGAGAACACAGCCCATGAGCAGAGGAACCAGCCAAGCCATGGCTAGACAAGTGACCTACATAAATTGTGAGATCATAAATATATATTTTTAAATTGCTAAGTTTGTGATAATTTGTTACACAGCAATATCTAATTAATGCAGTCGTAAATATACTTTATGCTGGGCACTGTTCTAGGCACAGTGGCCGTATTAGCTTAGTTAGACCATGGAATCAGTCTTAGGTGGGGACAGAGGGAAAAGAACCAGTTAAGAAGAGATGATTATACCCAAACTACAATATAACTTACAAAATGTTATAACAGACTTATAAACAAATTTCTGAGTGTGTTATAGCTACAGAAGCAATTATTTCCACCCTAGGGAGTTGGAAGAAAGCCTTATAGACACAATATGTTAACTGGGAAAGTTAAGTTCTAATGCAGTGAAATCATTACATTCAGAACAGTTCTATACTCTGGGTTTAAAATTATAGCCTTCTTGGACACGTCTACTATATATTCACTTTTTTAAATGTCCATTTAAACTCTGACCAAGAGAAATAGTTTTTTTATCATGGAAGAATGCATCATTAAGAATATTTTTATATTAGACTTCTCCTCTGTTTCCTGAGCTTAACAAAGACACACCTGTTCTTCCCTACCACCTAGGGTGTGAAAGAATTACTTGCATGCAAAACCTGAAGGAATAAAAAAACAGCTGTTGGCCACGTCACTGAGGGAGGATTTCCCTAAACCAACTGCCAGTCTCCATGGCAACTGCCAGCCAACCTATAAACAGTTACACTGATAGCATTACAACATCCTTGCAGAACTCCCATATAGTGAATCCTTGTTGATCTCTTGGTCACCATGGTTTCAGTCTCCACCATGATCTTAGATGTTCTCTAAGCATGTGTATGCACGCATGTACGTATATTAATGTGTGCACAGCAGCTTACTGCATGCTGCCCTTTGCTCTTGGTGGAAGTCAAAACATGCCTGAAGAGTGACTAGTATAATTTCTGAAGAAAATGACACAGTAATCCTCACCTCAGTGAAAAGATCTGTGGATGCTCATAGGATCAGCTGAAATTCCTTCAGACTGACTGATGAGAATGCAGCATGATTGAGTCTCCCCAGAGAAGCGTACATCTGCAGGCACTAAACTACTTTTTAATTTTGACTTGTTAGGGAAAAAATTACCGAATGGGTCAGTTTTACTCAGGTTCCAAAGGCAGTCAACTTTGGATTGGAAATTAGTGTGCATACCCATGATATTTGCTCCAAATGACTAATATTACAGTCCCAAAAGGGCAGTGGTCTCATCCAGAATATCAGAAGCATGAACAAGAGAGTCGTCATTGGAATTACTTCAAAATGCTGTATTTGTACTTCTATTCTGATGCTGAGGAATCTGCACCATTATAATGTGGGAGCCATCATTGCTTCCCAAACTTTCACGTCAATGTAAATTACCCTGCAGGTCTTATGAAAATGCAGATTCTAGTTCAAAGGAACCATTACTGCAAGGCTCTAAGGAGGCCTCACTGTAACTAGGGCATGCAAGAATTGTAGTGAGGATTCTCAATAATGACATTATGTAAAATGCACACACAGAACCTTGCATGATGTGGCAAACTCAGTAAATGTTGTTTCATCTTGGAAGCTAAGCAGGGTTGGACCTGGTTAATACTTGGATGGGAGACCACCTAGGTAGACCAGGTGCTTGCTGTAGGCATAAAAAATAAAAAAAATAAGAGATCATAAGCTGACAAGGTCCTTGCAATCTGTGAGGTCAACCAATGGCTGCCTCACCTTAAAAAAAGTAAATAAAACTATTTAAAAAAAAAAGAAAAAAGAAATGAATGTTTCCCTCTCTACAAAGAGCTTCAATTCTCATTAGCTCATTGGACTGTCATGACAAACTTATGAGATAATTGGAGCAGCAACTGGGTGCAATCCCCAGTTTAAAGACAGGGAAACTGAAGTTTAGGGAGGTGAAATAATTTGTCTAAACTTATAGAGCTAATGAGGCAGAGGCAGGAATTCAACCTGGTCCCCTAATTCCCCGTCCTGTGTTCTTTCCATCACACCATCCTGAGAGCCTACATATTCATGTTAAAAATGTCACTTAATTAATTCAAGATGAAGAGCATGTCATTACAGTTTTGAAAGCTAGAAAAACATGAAATCGAAACCTGGCACAGACGCTGCTCTCAAAAAACTCTATAGGCCAATCTCAAAAACATACAAGCAAAACTTCTAATATAAATATTATCAAATCAAATCCAGCCGTGCACTTGAAGAATAATACGGAATGACTAAGACTTTATTCCAGGAATGTAGGATAGTTTGATATGAGGAAATCTATTAGCATAATTCATCACATCAATAGGTCAAAGGAGAAAAACCATATGATCATTGTAAAAGATGCCAAAAAGACATTTGAAAAAAAATCCAACAGTTATTCACAATTTAAAAAAAATAAAAACTGGGAATTGAAATTTGCTTCTTTAATTTAAGAACGGGTACCTATCTGAAAGCACCAGCCAGTAACCTACTTAACTGGGAGACACCTGATATAAGACAGAACTGCCACCCTCTCTCCTATTTTTAACCCTATTTTGGATGTCTGAATCATGCAATAAGATGGGAAAATAAATCAGAGGTAGAAATAATTGAAAGGAGGGAATCAGCTTTTTTTTTTCAGATGCTAAGATTTCCTCCTTCGAAAAATCCAAGATACTCTATTTTAGAACCACTAAAAAGAGTTCAATGGAATCAGCAATAACCAGTGAATAAGGTTTTTTTAAAGATCATGCAAACCAAGGAACAAATAAAAAATGCCAACAATTTAAGTAGGATTCATTAAACTTCAGAATTTTAAATGAGGCAGAGATTAAATAACTGAAAAAATTCCATGCTCCTGGATGGGAAGTCAGACTTTGTAAAGGTGGTAAACCTTCACATTAACTCAGAGACTTACTACTTTTTCAATCAAAATTACAATAGCACTCTTGGAATTTGAGAAAGAAATTCCTAAGTTCAGCTAGAAAAATAAATTCATGAGAGCCTTTAAAAATATTTAAAAACAAGAATGTAGATAAACTTGTTCTATCAGATTTTAAAATATATAACCTATAATAAATAAAATATTGCTGTACAGGTGCCAAAAGAGAAAGGCAGGTCAAAGAAACAGAATAAAAAGCTCAAAAATGATCCCAAGGATAAGTACATAAGAATTTCTTAAATGACAAAGGTAGCATTTATATTCCATCAGAAATTTTACTGAACCAATGGATTGACTATGAGAGTTAATGTTTTTAAGTAAATAATAAAAAGATAAAATAAATAAAAATATATACACACATATTTTCCTCCTAAATATAACAAAGTCATAAAATTTAAAGGGAACTACGGATACACTGAACCATGTGAAAATAAAGAACTTCAATAATGTAGAGGGGAAAAAGCAAATGAAAAACTAGAAAACTTAAAACATATATGATAGGTAAGGAATTAATATATTTAATATATTAAAGAGAATGTAAAATATAGTAAGAAAAAATTAGTCCTACATTATAAAGATGGGGACACTATATGGAGTCAGTTTCCAAAAAAAGAAATACAGTTGGTACATAGATGAACAAATATTCAATTTTACTATTAATTAAAACCATTCAAATTAAGAGTTCAAGGTAAATATGTTTCCCATAAAATTCACAAAGACTATAACAGGATATTTGGCCACTGACACTTTTCTACACTGCTCACAACATAAACTGGTACGTACTTTTTGAACGGCAATTAGTAGTATATCTCAAATCTTTAAAATGTGTATACTCTTCAGCCCAGCAGTTCTACCTGTACAAATTCACTCCCCTTTCCCCCCAAAAAAGTATAAAACCTAAATGTGTAAGAGACAAACGACAGAAATATATTTCATAATATTATTTATAATAGAAAACAATCAATGCTTTGTAAATGAAATTAAATAAGCCAATTATGGTAAATCTATTCAATTAACTGCAATGAAGCCATTGAGTCATTGAATTAATCTAACTAATGACCTGAAAAAATGTTTAGAATATATTACTAAGGGAAAAAACTAGGTATGGAACAGTGTACACTGTTTTATAGTATTTTTATAAAATACAGAAAAATAGAAATGCTTACAGTGATTTCTTAAAGTGATGGAATAATAGCAATCTGTTTATTCCATTTGCTTTTCTGTTTCTCGTTATTTTGGCACACCAAGCATAAGTTGCTTTTGTAATAACCACAAAAATTGTATGTGCATGTATGTGCATCTTACTTTAAAGAGCCAACTCGGAGCCAGTGTTTAATTCTGAGCAGTGGAGTGACGCAAGTTAAGTGAGGCTTGGGGAAATTTGTTATCACTGCTGAGAGTGGGTTAGGTTAAAGGTGTGAGAACTTGAAAAGGAGATGATGAACATGTGAAATAGGCTGTCGCAACTACAGCGTAAGATCTTTGGGGCACAGCCTGGAGA
This sequence comes from Eonycteris spelaea, assembly GCA_003508835.1. Taxonomy (NCBI): domain Eukaryota; kingdom Metazoa; phylum Chordata; class Mammalia; order Chiroptera; family Pteropodidae; genus Eonycteris; species Eonycteris spelaea. The sequence continues at coordinate 2,928,393 of PUFA01000030.1, read as the reverse complement.
TGGTGGCCAGGTTGAAACAAGTGAGATCCAGGAAGCCCGCTGAGGGTGAATCATCAGGGAAAAGTGATAGAGAAATAAAGAGGTGGCCACAGGGGCGGGGGGAGGGGGCAGGTAAGCCCTGGGGACAAAGGATAAAGGGCTGGTGATGTAAATGCGGCCACTACAAAGTGGATGAGCACAAATATAGAGGCAGGTCATCTTAACTTAGCCAAGCAAGGTGGATCCTGAACATGAGGAAGTCCAGGGCAGAAGCTTTAATGGGATGGAGGTTCAGAATCTCTCTAAAACACTTCCTCTCGTGGGAATCATTCGTTACAGTTTACAAAAGTTGCTCTCTCATCTGATTCTCACAGGCGACTTGGTGAAACAGGCATGGCAGTCATCATCACTCCAACTGTTATGGATGAGAGAACTAAGGCTATAGTAAGCAGTTCCCCAAGTGTCCCAACTGGAACTCAAGCCGACCTATCTTCAAATCCAGTATTCTGTCACATACATCATGCTGTTTTGCTACAAATATTAGTAGTTGAAATCACATAAGAGCAAGAAAGGAAAGAAAAGGAAAGGAGGAAGGAAAGGAAGGAAAGGAAAGGAAAGGAAAGGAAAGGAAAGGAAAGGAAAGGAAAAAAAAGGAAAGGAAGGAAAGGAAGGAAGAAGGAAGGAATCCTGATTTTCTTTATCTCCCAGCACAGAAGTGAAAAAAAAAAAATCTAAATGTTGAAGAACCAGAATCCTTTCTCTGCTCCAAGTGAAAACTATTTGTGTTTCTGATCAATTCTTTGATATGCTTGACTTGGAATGGCAGCAGGATGCACTCAGAAAATGATTAGATTCTGTGTTAGAAAGCTAAAGTCTGAATCTTAACTTCATGCAAATATTTACAATATAAACTGACAGTAATAACGTTGGCTCACAAGGTTGCTGTAATGGGGTAAAGTATGAAAAAGGCTAACACTTAGTAGGTATTCAATAAGTATTCTTTTCCTCGCTTTAATATAGCATCTCAAGTTTTAGCATATCTGCCACATGCAAGATTCCAGATGTGCGAAGCATGCTTATGACCTCAGATTTCATTTTACAAGTCTTATATCTGGACCTTGTGTAGTAACTTCAGTCGAGAAGGTGTTAGATTTTTTTTTCTCACGTAATTTCTTTTACATATTGCACCTCCTTCGGAGGCCAAATTGCTAGTTATAAAAGCAACCCCTTCCACAGGTTTGCCTCATATTATATGACAATTAGATAGTCCAAGAATAAAGTTCAAATATATTCCAGCTAGTGATGAGTTTGAGGGATTCATCAGCTGACCAAACATGAATACCAGAAAAACTAACAGCCTGTTAGCGATGCTCAGGCCTCTCCTCTAAGCCAGGTTAGAAACAAAAGTATTTGCTGTAAGGACCTTTTATCATTGGAAAAGATAGCAAATATGTTATTAATGAACAAATAAATCACTCTCAGGCAAGCAATGACTTCATTTTCTCTTGGGATGTTCAGCATAATATTTTTCCTGCAAACAGTACCCTTAGGCCAGCTCATCAGCGTCCTAAAGCACAGGCCAGAATGCATTTCTCTGCAGGGCTCAAGCACCATTCTGTAAGCAGAGCAGCAGATACCTCAATGTCCTGCAGTGCAGAGCCCTGTCTACTGGCAGAGGAGTCCGTCTGCCACAGACTGAATCATTGTGTGCCCCCCCAAATTCACATGTTAAATCCTAATCTCCAGTGTGTTTGTACTTGGAAGTAGGGCCTTTGGGAGGTGATTAGGTCATGAGGGTGGAACTCTCATGAATGAGATTGGTGCCCTTATACAACAGACTGCAGAAAGCATACTTGCCCCTTCCTCTATGTGAGGTCACAGTGAGAAAATGGCCATCTATGAACCAGGAAGCATATCCCCATCTAATATCAAATCCACCTGTGCCTTGATCTTGGACTTCCAGCCTCCAGGACTGTGAGAAATAAAATCTCTCTGTGAGAAATAAAATCTCTGTCGTTTATTAGCCACCAGTCCATAATGTTCTGTTTTAGCAGCCCTAGTGGAATAAGACACAGTCCAATCTGGTGGGGCATGGCCTGGATCAGGGGTCCCCAACCCCTGGGCTGCAAACCGGTACTGGTCAGTGGCCTGTTAGAAACTGGGCCACATAGTAGGTGAGCAGCAGGTGAGCTAGTGAAGCTTCATCTGTATTTGCAGCTGCTCCCCAGTGCTAGCATCACCACCTCAGCTCCACCTCAGATCATCAGGCATTAGATTCTCATAGGAGCACCAGTCCCTGGTGCCAAAAGGGTTGGAGACAGCTGGCCTAGAGGACATATCTCTTCTCAAAGACCTTGGACCTCTTCTAATTGTGAGAAAAACTACCCGAAATAGATGAACACATACTGCATTGTGCATGGGCTTTCCAGGAAACACATACCCTCAGTGATTAAGCCATAAATTGCACAGAAGGCAAGTGCAAAGAAAGAAAGGATGGAAGAGATTGGAGCGAGCGAGAAGAAGACAGCTGGGACAAGGAGAAGAGTGCCACAGGAAGATCTGACGAGAGGAACCACGAAACTTACAAATAAGTCACAGTGAGGCTGCTACTAGGGGTCTGGTAATGAAGACAACGGTGTGAAACAGCCAAGGACATGGAATAAACACAGCACATGGTGGCAGATTTCATCCTAAATTGGCTGTGTTACTTTGGAGAAATCATTTGGCCTCTCTGGGCCACTCCTGCCTCATATGGAAAACGAGGATATTGTTCATCCATCCCAGAGAGCTGGAATGAAGAATAAATGAGATGGTACATATGAAACCACGAAGCCCGTCTAAATATCATATTATGAAAGTTTCATTCATCCTTTCATTAAGCATTCACTGGGTGTCTTCTATATGCCAAGCCCTGTGCTCAGTGCCAATGACACAAAGATGAACATGTCAAAAATAAAAGATAAAAGCCATCTAGGATGTCTAAATCTAGAGGCAGACAGACAAGGAAACACTGAAAATATTATAATGCAGGGGAAAATGTAAATACTTTAGGCTCTATTGCAACTACTCTGTGGAGTAGGCCAAAACAATAGACAATATGCAAATGAATGAATGTGGCTGCGTTCCCAGAAAAAGGTAGCGGAAGGCAAGGTCAGAAGGGTGGGCAAGACTAGAGTCGGTAGGGCTTTAGAGGCCATGCTAAGGACTTGGACTTTATCCTAGGGACAGGACTAAACAACCCTCCCCATTGTGTCCAGTGGCACGGACCAAAGTCCACTCTTAAGGAACTTAATATGTTGAGGAGGCTCATCCGAAAGCTGCCCATGCCCCTTGAATCCCCATCCTGGGTATTTTCAATACACATAGCAGAAAAGAAAAACCATTTAATTCTACTCAACTTTTCACATTTACCTAATTAGAGAAATCTTTTTTTTCCAAAGAACACCTAACAACACTCCCCGGACCCAATGGTCCATGATGCATACACTCTGAGAATCACTAGCCAATGGATCAAAAGCAAACTCCTTAGAAGCGCATTCATAGCCATCATCTCCCTCCAGACTCTTCTCCAGCTCACTGCCAGCTGCTCCTAACACTCTGGGCTCCCTAAAGACACTATACTATTTCACTTACGCATCTGTTCAATATGCCTGGAATGTTCTTCGCTTCTTTGTCTATCTGCTGAGCTGACTGATCTTAAAATCTAGCTCAAGAATGTCCCCCTTGTGAAATCCTAAAAAACACCTGTCCCTGAACACAAGACATGCACACACACATATGCAGATATGCTGCACACACATAAACATGCATGCATATGCACAGGCACGCACATACACACACACAGGGCGCTATTCCTTTCCCCATATCCCTTCATATCCTGTGCTTAATTCTACTATTGTTCATATTATATTGTAAGTATATGTCTACCTGTTTGTGTCCTTTATTAATAAAGACTACTCCAGTGCCTGCTCTAGACACTGCATTGATGATGTTTAAGTGGATGGATTCATTCATTTATTTCATCTGTGAGAAAAGCGTACTATGTGTTCCATGCCTATTGAAGTCCTAACCAGTCTCCCTATTCTCCTGTGGGAAGGTAAGTTATTTAATTGGGGAAAAAATTCAAGGTAACATAAGAAGGCATTTCTAGTCTTTGAGCTTACATTGAAAGACAGATTTCATTAACTTAATTTCAGGTACTGCACACACAGTTGTAATATTTTGGTGAACTGACCTCCTATGCTGGCTTTGCTATCAGTTAGCTGAAGAAGAGACCATCATTGAAAGGGGTATCAGGTGTGTCCCTGCATTCCCATCATGCAGCGCCAAGGTCAGGATGAGCAGGAAGTATGTCTCATAATTTCTGAGGCCAGTGCTTTTCAAGCTTGAGCAGGCATCCAAATTATCTGGCAAGCTTATCAAAACACAGATTCCTAGGGCCCTCCCTAGTGTCTGCTTCAGTGTCTGATTCTCAAGTGGGCCTGAGAACTTATATTTCTAACAGTCCCCAGGGGATGCTGGTGCTGCTGGTCTATGAACCAGACTTTGAGAACCTGTTCAGTGTTTCACTGCCTCCCAGTGCCAGAACTGTACTAGCAATACAAGTGTGCAAGCTACTTCACTGCTCTTCTCAGGAAGATGGCAAAGAAGACTAGCACTAAACTTGGATTCCAAAGACCAGCCTTGTGACAACTGGCAAATCACAGAATCTTAGAAGCCTCTTCCACCAAAAAATGGCAGTCACAAGCCCATCACTGCCTGCCCACACTGGTGTGCTGTGTGAATACAATGGAAAAATGACCACGCATCTAAACTTAGAAAGCTCTAAGTAATGAAAAATTTTATTGAAAAACATAAACAAACAAAAAAAATTAAGGTGTGAGGGCACACCTTTAAAGTGGAGGGTAATTCAGAGAAAGTTCAGAGATAAACTTCTCCACATTAATCAAAAAAGTTTTTACACATGAACAGATAACAATAAAACTCTGACTTTAATCACTGAAGTGTTGGTTTGTTCCTTTTTATCACTGAGAAGTATGCCATAGTAGAGATGTACTACAGAATTTCATTTAACCATTCACTCATTGAATGAGAAAGCATTTTTAAAACACATGAGGATAAGAAAGTTTGAGTGGTATTCAGAAAACATTGAACACTTTTTAACTTATCCTATCTTATTCCAAAACTTACTTAAGACAGACAAAGAGTAGATCCATTTGTTAGAGAAATGGGTTCATCTAGAGCAGGAGTCAGCAACCTTATTTCGTGAAAGGCCAGTTAGTAAATATTTTAGGTTTTGTGAGTCATACAGTCTCTATCTACAGCTCTGCTACAACAAAAAAAAAAAAAAAAAAAGCCTCCATATATAACATATAAAGTGATGGGCATTACTCTGTTCAAATAAAACTTTATTTACAAAAACAGACCAGGACCTAGTTTGCGACCCCTGATTTAGAGTAACAATGGAAGATAAAGTTGAAAAGGCACCTTTGGGATTTTGGAGAGCCTTGAACGCCAAGTCAATTAACTTAGACTCTGTTTAGTAAACACTGAAAGGTCCCAGAGATTATTTGAGGAGGTATTTGATTATAAGAGGAATATTTTAATCACAATGAAAGTGAAATGTATGGAAGATTAATCTAGAAGTAACAGATAAAATAAATTCATGGTGTGAGCAAGAGAAAATGGCGGTAGGAGATAAGCTAAATACTGTGATCCTCCAAGCAAAAATAATAATGGCCTAAAGTAGGCTGATATAATTAGGCATAAGAGAAAAGGATAAAAGTAAATTTTAAAGAGACGTGATCCTGAACTGGAACAAGCAGGCTGGAAAATAATTATCTTACTTGCTTTCATTAATATTTCTTAAATGTATATATAACTCACATTTAGTTCACTATTTAATATTAGAAGTGTTGGGGGTCTTTATTTATAAGTTTCATTATGTTTTTGTGACCAGAAATATGCCATAAGAGGTTAACTTTTGTTTATACCAATTAGCCTATGGTAACACTGGTTTTATTATATGTCACGTCTTTTAAAGTAGCATCTTCCCGAAACCTATTGATGACATTAAGTGCAAACTCACCATACAGGCTTTGGAATTAAGCAGACCTGAGCTTGAATTGTTTGTTCTACCATCTACTTGAGCAAATTATGCAATCTCAGCTTCAGTTTCCTCATCTGTAAAAGCAGTAAGAACAGTATGTTCCCCAGAATGCAGTTGGGTTGATTGAATAAAATAATGCAGGTAAAGCCCTTAGTACAATAACTGGTTATTAAATGATAGTGACCATGACCATGCCAAAAGATTCCTGTCCAAATCCGTCTCCATTCTAGTAACAATTTTGCAACCTAATTTTTTCACTTTAAATATCAGGAGCATTTCATGGATCCCACTGAGTGAAAGCACAATAGTTTGACTACTCCCTCCCATGGTTGGATGTCGTTTCCAATATTTTGCTACTTTTAAAATCACATATGATGTTTTAAACTTCAAGTGAAAGAAAAAAATCGAACCTAAAAATTGTTTAAATAAAGTAAATTTGTTGAGAAATAAAGGTTGATTTTCTCAAGTATTATTCTATCCTGCTAATTCTCCACCTCCCTACCTGGGTTATATTAACTTTGGGGTACAACATTCAGCTTTTTTTACCTACACAAACTCCAAATTATGGAACCATATCACATGCCACAGGCAGAAAGAACTTCTAATAAACCTGTATTTTCTTCCCTTCTGCATTCAGATAGGCCATCTTCAGCAATGCTTGTTCCTTTCTTGTAGAATCTTAGAAGACAATTAGAATTATGCCAACCTCCTGAGTTGTTCCTGTCATTCCCCCAGTACCAAAGGCTGATAGTCAAGAGCCTAAGGTATAATAGGTAAAAAGTTAAAAAGAAGTTTCATGGTGATATAAGAAGGGTCACCAACCTCGCAACCTAAAATTAATGTCAGCCTGGGACAGTTCCTCTATTTAGCCACTTCCACATTTTAGGTCAATTACTTGTAGTAGTCTACTCCTGGTACCAAATTATGGGTCACAAAGGATTGCAAATAATTTTAGGTTGCAAATAATGACAAGGAAAAAAAAAAACAGTACTCAAAATGGCTTAAATATGCATTATTTCACATAGCAAAATAACTGAGGTGGGGCAGCTCCTATAATGGTTAATTCAACACCTGTATACAGGCTCATTATCTATATTTCTCATTTTATGACTTGCTTAGTTATGTCCTATGCCCTGTGCCCACTTTAATTGTGATATGTCTTTTTTTTTTTTTGATTTGTAAAAGTTCTTTATATACTGAAAATTTCAACTATTTTTTCTATTATATGTTAAAACTATTTTCCCAATTGGACAGCCTCTTTTTAATTTTGTGGGGGTTTTTTGATATATAGAAGTTTATACTTTTATTCATATATTATAAAATTTATCAATTTTTCTCATTGGACTTTTATATTTAGTTTATTTGCTTAGAAAGCCCTTTCCTACCTAAGAATGAATAACTTTATCATATTTTTTTCTAAAATATTTATGATTTGAAACTTAATATTGAAATGTTTAAATTAATTTATCTGAAATTTATTTTGGTGTAAGTGTGAGACAGAACTTTAATTATGTTTCTAAATTGCAGCTAGTTTTCCCAAAATACCTTTTTAGGGTACATCCTCTCTCTCCTCTGGATTTGAATGTCACCTGTGGTATACACTAAGGTATCATGTAAAATTGATTAGGCTTCTTGAGTTCCATTCCACTTCATTCATATGTCAGCTTAATCATGGGCCACCATTTTAATTATTGTAGCATGATAGTTTGTTTTGCTATCAGGCATAGAAATTCCCTACACATTTCTTTGTGAGAAGACTCTTGGTTGATCTGATTTTTTTCTCCTAGATGATCTTTACACTTGTTTTTGTCAAGTTGCCTTTAAAATTCTATTAGAATTTGGATTAGAATAAAAATAAATTTTGACGTTAATTATGGAGAGAACTAGAATTTTTATAATGTTGAGTCCTCCCACCCTGAAACATCTTTATAATCATATTTATCAAGGTTTCTTTAAGAACTGTCTGGGAAGTTTTATAGTTTTCTTCATATGGATCACATATATTCCTTAATTTCCAGGCTTGTGGTAGTGGGCTGGGGTGGGGTATCTTTTAGTGCTGTTATTTTCTTATTGTTGCTATTATGAATATTTTTATTATCTCATTCATAATTATCATTTTCTAGTTTGCTATATTTCATGTGGCCATCTTGCAAAACAAAACTCACTTATTAGAAGTCTTTGCTAAGAGTCTTAATTTTTCAATTGACTGTGTTGGTTCTGCAGGTAAGCAGTGTTACCTTCTGTAAATAGTATTTCAAATATTGTACCTGTATTTTTTCTCATTTTATTATGCTAACCAGAACCAAAGTTCCATGTAAATGTAATATATCATTGATAGCAATCATTTTGATCTTATATTTGACTTTAATGGGAATGTTTTAAATATCAGGATGAACTAGAAAAAAAATGCCGCTTTTCCAGGCCAAAAAGAAAGGGTCAACTGTCAGCAATTTCATATCTTTCAATCTGTTATTTGGCCATTAAGTAAAAGATTAAAATTTGATTTCAAATAGGAATTATTAATTTAACAAATATTTTTGAGTTCCTGCAGTGTGACAGACATGAATTAGGCCATGGATATATAATTCTAAATGAGATAAACACAGTTTCTGCCCTCTTGGAGTTAACATTGCTATTATATAAAGCAGATAATATTTCAGGTAACAAAACAAAATTAACAAACTAAAATAGTGAAAAGAGCTCAGAAAAATTACTATGTGCTAGAAACTGGAGCAAGGGCACCATTCAGGCAAGGTGGTCAGTAATGGTCTTTTTTCAGGGGGACGCTGAGGCTAAGAGCAGAAGGCTAAGTAAGACAAAGCCAGCCGCATGGCAAGTTCTGAGGGCACCCACCAGGCAGAGACAGGCTAGGAGCAGGCTCTGTAATGAATGTGGCCGGTGAGTTTTGGAATCTGTCAGGAGCTCTGTGTAGCCAGAATGCCACCAAATGGGTCCCAAGGCACAGGCCAAGCCTGAGCTGGTGTCTGTGTGAAAGAAAAGTTTTCAATTCGATGTGGAACTAGACTTAGCTTTGGACTGGGCTTTTAATACTTGAAAATGAGATACCTCTCACGGCTGAAAGTGACCAGTAAGGAACAGGATCTGTCCCAAGCTGTTATACGGGGTGGGAGAAGGAGGGCTAACGGAGCGCCTCTGGAGGCTCTGGTGGCAGCAAAGGACCACCAATTCCTGACTGCACCATACTGCATTCAGTCGTCCTGTAAACCAGTTCTATAGGCTGGAGAGGCACGCAAAAGACAGATCTGGGGAGACGCTGAACTTTATTTTAGAATCCAAGAGGAAGCAGCATGCTTTTTAAACAAACACTTGTCTCCAAAATCGAAGAAGGGTCGTAGAACTCTAGACAGAAGAGAGGGCAGGGGTTTGCCTCCCTGTGGCTCTCACTGTGGCTGGGTCTAAATTGCTCATAGATTCTTCTTTAAAAGCCATGAGAAAGCTCCAATAACATGATAAATTCTCATATCCACCGCCAGGCCAGAAAGTGACTCCAAAGCTGTCCCGCTGGCCTGCTGTCATATTTCATAAAAGATGAACGAGTGGTCTCTGGCACTAGCTAGAGGAGTAGTGGCAGAGAAAAGCCAGAGCTAGGTTTGAGCCAAGCCCATAATGACTAGGGAAGATTCTGGAGGGTAAAGGCCCAGATGACACTGGGCATTCCAGCAGGTAGGCAAAGCACAGTCCAAAGGAGTAATGCTCAGTAGATGGTGGGAGTCCCAGGTAAACATACACAGACTGTACTAGTGAGGGGCAGAGTACGACAAGGGGCAGGGGACACTTAAAAACTCAGGCTGGAGCAACTGATAATGTCGGCAGAAGTGGGGGCAAGAGGTCATCAGGCCCCTGTGCCCAGGAGGCAACTGGGTCCCAGGCTGGCCCAAGGCTCCAGATCTTGCAAAAGGTCTGTAGGACTAGACATTACATTGGAACTGGGAGTATAAGACAGAAGAAAGAGATCTCCAAGAGGCTGAGGCTGTTCAGTCAAATCTGAAGAGATCTAAGACCTGACTGAGCAGAGGCTAGTTGGAAGATGGAAAGTTCATGAGTCTGGCCTGGGAGAAGGTAGCAAAGCAGAGGCAGGGCAGGGACTGAGTCTCTCTGTCCTCACAGCACATTCTTAGCCTGACAACAGCAGCCATCCAACCTCACCCCTTTCCCTCCCTATGAGCAGGCTCCCCTCCCTGCCTTTGCCTGGCTATGTCTGGGCATGTTTAAACTCTGACGTGAGCTATTGGAAACATAACTTGCTACCTACATGTAAAGATGTAACAGAAGAACCAGGACACACTGTGAGCGTCACACAAGAGACCGGGACCAATGGGCCACTTGTTGCCTTGGTAACCACAATCAAAACAATTCCAGCTTTCCTGAAGCTAGAGTTTAATGACAGTGTTTAATGACGATTGTGTTACACAGAGAGTAACTAATCCCACAGTGCACTATAAACAGAGTTGCTAGTATCCAACATCCTCAATGAAGGAGAAAAATAACTTGTAACTGGACAAAGTACATTTCCCAGGGTATATGTGTAGTTCATGCCAAAAGCCCAAAATGCAAGGAAATCTCTTTCAGCTCAGCTTGAAATTATTGCTTTATCCCAGCCTCTCTTTTTTCCCTCTCCACCCATTTTTAGGGAGGGTAGGGGAAATAGCTTCATGAACTCCTAAAAACATGATAAATTTGCTTATAAACCCAGATATGCATGTCTAGCCCTACAGGTAAATTAGAAATGTAATGATTACTACGAAATATTCACATTTGGAGTAGATCTAAGAGTTTCTTTTATGTAATCAGGGCAAAATACAATCCAGGTTTATCTCTTTGAAGCACACTGTTCCCTTCTAAATGACTGTGCGAATGTGAAACTCAGCCTTCCTTTTTAAGTAGCGTCCCTTTCCCCTGGCTGGAGAGTAGAATCTGGGCCCTAGGTCCACTGCTGCCACACACTGGTTGGGAAACCAAGTCACAGCTTCCCTGGGCTCACGTTTCCTAAGTCTCTCCGCGGTTGCCTGGCAAAATCACAGTGACCCTGGGATGGAGTACAAGTTCAACAATCTCTTTTCTGTTTCAAATCCTGTTCCCCTCTCCATCTCCCAACCGGGTTTCATCCAGAGCAATCTGGACCAGAGGGAAATAAGCAGACAGCGAAGCTGACCAGTTTTCTTTTCCACTCTGACTCATGATTTGGGCCAATGGCCCAAGACTTACTCTAGTTCCCACGTCTCATTTCAAATTTGCATAGAAAGTTTGATAAGCTGTTGATCAGGCAATGAATTGACCACCCCCATGGTCAGGTGTCTACCCCTGGACCAATCAGCTCGAGCTGGGGTGGGGTTTTATGGAACCAATAGGATTGTACGAAGACCATTCCCAAAGAATGGGGTACAGTAGCGTTCTCAGGAAACCATACTCTTCCTTGGGCTCTGACACAGCTTAACCTTCAGTTGTCACCTTCCTTCACTGTGTGTGCTACTTCCTTGACTTTAACATGGTAATGGTGTCACACACAGAGCTGTAACCAAGTGTCTCTCTTTGTTGGCTACACCATTTTCTGGCTATGCAACCACAAGCAATGGCCTAATCTCTCTGAGCTTCCATTTTTTACCTATAAAATTAATCTGTTTCATGAGATTATCATGAGAATTTTTTAAAAGATCATATATATAAACTACTTAGCATGCGACCTGGTACATAATCAAAGCAAAAATATATCAGTTGTTACTATCATCATCATTTAGTCAGGAAGACCATTTTTAGAGCTTAAGTTGAGCATTAAGTTTAGTTCCAGCCCATTTCAGCTGCCCCTGTCTTATTTATCGCACCAAACATAATCAGCTGGTCACGAATTGAAACATTTGCTATAACCACTCAAGACCTTAGGAGTCTTCCCATCCAGGTGAGTGGAACAGATAAAGTCAGTTCTGACCAAACTCTACCAGAAACTAGGCCAAAAATGCAGAAGGACATTGTATGAGATGTGGGGAAAGAGGCACCTTCTCAGGTTTTATGATTCCTGGATGCTGGAGTAGGATTCCTCAGGACGATGTGAGAGCTCAAGGAGAAGAGATGGATTCTAAGGATAAACCTGATCCCATGTCAAGAAGTCTATTCGGGAAGAAAATTTTCCCTGAGAGTATGAGGTTCTTTCAATGGGCTCATCAATAAATCCTTTAAAAAAAAAAAATAAGAGGCTCCCTGTTGTGACTGAGGGTTTTGGTAACACTGCAAAGCATCCTGGTTACTGGGTTGTTCACATCCTCAAGATCCGAAAGACCAAATGCGAGGCCACTACCTTGCATTTCAGAGAACTGACTCTGCAATATACCAGCGCAGAGACCCTAGGCGAGCAACCCAACCTCTATGTAATAGGAGAGAACTGAAAACAATTTTCAAGCAACTCCCCAAGCCCTACAGTCCCTCTATAAATTCAGAGGCCACTGCAGGTTGAGGGAAAAGATATCAAGGCATCCAAGTATGGGTGAACCTCTGGGTCCCACCACCACCAACCCTAACTCCTTCAGCTAGAAAGGAGTTAAACTTTTTTAATCCTTCAGTTTTTTTTATTTTAAGAAAAAGAACTAAAAAATCTCCAAATTCATTGCAGCTCTGACAGTCTATGACTCCAGATGGAGGGGATAGGGTTACTTCAAGAAGAGCATGGAAGAGAGGGTTAGCACAAGATCGTGAACAGCCTTGCATGCCATGCTTGGGCACTTGAACTTTACCCAATATGGAGCCATTAAAGGCAAATAATATGACCAGGCCACTGTGTTAGCAAAGCACACTGAAGGACTGAATGAGTAGTGGATGAGCTGGTAGTTGAGCAGTACAGCCCAGAGCCCACATTATGCCAGCACTCTCCAGACAGGAAGTAGTTTATCAGTGTTTTATCAGAGAGGTGAAAAACAAGGAAAGAAAAATGGATAGGGAGGTGGCAACATCCTTCACTAGTCAACACCTCCAGACTGGTTTGGGTTTTTTTGTTCATTCGTTTGCTTTGCTTTCGCTTTTGTCTTCTAACTCCATTCCCGGCCTCAAAAAGCAGAGTAAAAATGACTCTTCTCACTTGCAGTCAATGTTGTTGACCAGTACTCTTATGCCAGATGAGCATAATGACATCATGGCAAAGGGCATGTCTTCAGCTAATTAATAAAAGACAGGACACTGTTCTTCAGCCAGAGCATGTCAATGTTGGCCACCCATCCTAGACAAATCTCCACTTCCCCATGACCCGGATGCTCCTAAGCTCCCAGTTATGCAGCTGCACCTCCCTAATCAGCTTCAAAGAGGAACTTTCAGAATGTCTCCATCCTAGCAGTTTCCTGGCTCACCATACCTTCTACCATCATCTCGGCAAGGGCAAGGAATTCCCACAGATGTCCCAGTGGACTTGTTAAAGATGGAAAAACCACATCCAGGCCACCGATTTGCAATGTGGCATGAACTCAGCACTTTTCTTGTGTTCTTGAGTCCAACACAAATGACCAAAGGCAGATATTTTAAAGCTGGCACTAAAAGAATATGCTGTACCTTTAAAAACACCAACATATGATATAGTTCTCACTAGGTAGCCCTGAGCAATCAAAAGCAGTGGATGACTTTGGCCTATGGGGAGCCTCTCCCAAGGGGCAACAAAACCAACCCATCTGGAGGCTGGCGCCAGACCACAACAGAGCAACTCCTGACTAGTTCCAGTAGTGATACACACTAAGGGTGGTTGCAACAAGTACACAAGCCTGCTAGGGCAAATCCCACTCAGTGGGGTCAGCCCCCACACAGCAACTCTTATCCTGAAGATGCAGCCAATTCACACAATTAGTCAGCCTGAGCATTAATCCCACCCACTGGTCTACTAACAACAATAAAGACTCGGCGACAACAGAAGATCACACACAACCCACACAAAGGTCATGACCAGAGCTCCTGGCACAAGGGATCAAGAAGAGTGTACCACTAGGCCGCAACAGGCACTGGTCCACGTTAAGACATCTGGCCAAGGCTGGGAGGTGAAACAAATATTCCTGACACATAGAAACGAACACAGAGAGACTAACAAAATGGAAAGAGAAAGGAAAGAGGAAGGAAAGAGGAAGGGAAGGGAAGGGAAGGGAGGGAAGGGAAGGGAAGGGAAGGGGAAGGGAAGGGAAGGGAAGGAAGGGAAAAGGGGAAAGATGCCACAAATGAAAGAACAAGAGAAAACTCCAGAAAATAAGCTAAATGAAATGGAGGCAAGCAACCCACCAGAGACAGAGTTCAGATAATGGTTATAAGGATGCTCGACAAACTTCTGGGGAGAATGGATGAGCACAATTAGAACCTCAGCAGAGAGATAGTAAGCATTAAAAAGGACATAGAAACCATAAAAAAAGAACCAGACATAAATGAGGAATATAACAACTGAAATGAAGAATATACTAGAAGGATTCAACAGTAGATTGGACAAAGCAGAAGATCGAATCAGAGAACTAGAAGACAAGGTAGCTGAATACACCCATTCAGAACAACAAAAAATAAATAAATAATTTTTAAAAATTAGGATAGTTTAAGAGACTCTGGGACAACATGAAGCATAAAAATACCTGAATCATAGGAGTACCTGAAGAGGAAGAGAGGGAGCAAAGGATAGAGACTCTATTTGAAGAAATAATGACAGAAAACTTCCCTAACCTGGCAAAGGAATTAGACATACAAGTTCAGGAAGCACAAAGAGTGCCAAACGAGAAGAATTCAAACAGACCTACACCAAGCCACATCATAATTAAAATGCCAAAGGTCAAGACAAAGAGAGAATCTTAAAACAGCAAGAGAAAGGAAGCTAGTTACTTACAAGGGTTCCCCATAAGAATGTCTGCTGACTTTTCAATGGAAACTTTGCAAGCCAGAAGGGAATGGCAAGAAATATTCAAAGTTATAAAAAAGACAAGAATCTACAACCACGGATACTTTACCCAGCAAGGCTGTTGATTAAAATGGAAGGTGAGATAAAGAGCTTCCCAGACAGAAAAAGCTTAAGGAATTCACGACCAACAAGCCAGCATTACAAGAAATATTAAAGGGTCTTCTGTAAAAAGAGAAGGGGTAAAAAGAAAATAGAAATAACAAATATGAATAATAAAATGACAGTAACAATGTACCTTCAGTAATCACTTCAAATGTAAATGGATTAAGTGCCCAATCAAAAGACATAGGGTAACAGAATAAAATAAGAGACCCATGCATATGCTGTCTACAGAGACCCACTTCAGATCAAACGACACCCACTGACTGAAAGTAAAGGGATGGAAAAAGATGTTTCATGCAAACGGATATGAAAAAAAAAAAAAAAGCCAGGGTAGCAATACTTATATAAGATAAAATAGACTTTAAAACAAAGGCTATATAAGAGATAAAAAAAGAGCATTACATAATAATAAAGGATCGATAAATCAAGAGGACATAACCCTAGTAAACATATATACACCCAACATAGGAGCACCTACATACATAAAGCAATTATTGACTGACATAAAAGGAGAGATCAATAGTAATACACTCATAGTAGGAGACTTTAACACCCCATGACACCAATGGACAGATCTTCCAGGCAAAGAATCAACAAGGAAACAATGGGCCTAAAAGATACACTAGAATAGATGGACTTAATAGATATTTTCAGAGCATTTTATCCCAAATAGCAAAATATACATTCCTTTCAAGTGCACATGAAACGTTTTCAAGGATAGACCACATGTTAGGACACAAATCAAGTCTCAATAAATGTAAGAAGATTGAAATCATATCAACCATCTTCTCTGACCACAGGGGTATGAAACTATGTCAAACAAGGAAAAAACTGGAAAATACACAAACACATGGAGGCTAAATAACATGCTACTAAACAATGAATGGATTATTAATGAAATAAAGGAAGAAATCAAAAGACACCTAGAGACAAATGAAAATGAAAACATATGAAGAAAATTTATGGGACACAGTGAAAGCAGTCCTAAGAGGGAAATTCATAGCAATATGGGCCTACCTCAAGAAACAAGAAAAAGCTCAAATAAACAATCTAACCTTACAATTAAAAGTAGAAAAGAACACAAACAAAGCCCAAAGTGAATAGAAGGAAGGAAATAATAAAGATCAGAGAGAAATAAATGAAATAGATCTAGAAAAACAATACAAAAGATTAATGAAACCAAGAGCTGGTTCTTTAAAAGGATAAACAAAATTGACAGACCTTAGCCAGACTCATCAAGGAAAAAAAGAGAACTCAAATAAATAAAATCAGAAATGAAAGAGGAGAAATAACACAGACTCCACAGAAATACAAGGATCATAAGAAAATACTATGAGCAATTATACACCAACAAATTGGACAATCTGGAAAATGGACACATTCCTAGAAACATACAATCTCCAAGACTGAGTCAAGAAGAAACAGAAAATCTGAACCAACTGATTACCACCAATGAAATGAATCAGTAATCAAAAACTCCCAAAAAACAAAGTCCTGGACCAGATGGCTTCATACATGAATTTACCAAACATTCAAAGAAGAATTATCATCTATCTTCTCAAACTATTCCAAAAAATTCAAGAAGAGGAAGGCTCCCTAACTCCTTTTATGAGGCCACCATTACCTTGATTCCAAAACCAGGCAAAGACATTACAAAAAAAGAAAACTATAGGCTGATATCTCTTATGAACATTGATGCAAAAATCCTCAATAAAATATTAGAAAACCGAATTCAGCAATACATTAAAAATATCATACACCATGATCAAGTTGGATTTATTCCTGGGATGCAAGGTTGGTTTAATATCCACAAATCAATTAATGTGAGATACCACATTAACAAATCAAAAGATAAAACCATTTGATCATTCGAGATGCAGAAAAAGCATTTGACAAAATCCAGCATCCATTTATGATAAAAACTCTCAGCAAAGTGGAATAGAGGGAACATACCTCAACATAATAAAGGCCATATATGACAAACCTACAGCTAACATCATACTCAATGGGAAAGGCTAAAAGTTTTCCTTAAGATCAGGAACAAGACAAGGATGCCCACTTTCATCACTCCTCTTCAACATTGTATTGGAAGTCTTAGCCACAGCAATAAGACAAGAAAGAGAAATAAAAGGCATCTGAATTGGAAAGGAAGAAGTAAAACTCTCGTTATTTGCCAATGACATGATACTATATAGAGAGAACCCTAAAGATTCCACCAAAAAACTGTTAGAACTGATCAATGAATTCATAAAGTAGCAGGTTACAAAATAAATATTCAGAAGTCAGTGGCATTTTTATACAACAATGATGAACTTTCAGAAAGAGAAATTAAAAAACAATCCCATTTACAATTGTATCGAAAACTATAAAATACCTGGGAATCAAATTAACCAAGAAGGTAGAAGACCTGTTTTCAGAAAATTAAGTCATTGAAAAAGAAATTGAAGAAGATACAAATAAATGGAAGCATATACCTGTTTGGGTAGGAAGAATCAACATTGTTAAAATGGCCATACTACCCAAAGCAATCTATAGATTCAATGCAATCCCTATCAAAATACCAATGGCATTTTTCAGAGAGCTAGAACAAATAATCCTAAAATTTATATGGAGCCATAAAAAAGAATAGCCATAGCAATCTTGAGAAAGAAGAACAAAGTTGGAGGTATCACACTACCTGATATCAAACTATACTACAAGGCTACAGTAATCAAAACAGCATGGTACTGGCATAAAAACAGATACATTGATCAATGGAACAGAATAGAGAGCCCAGAAATAAATCCACGCCTATACACTCACTTAATATATGACAAAGGGTAAGAATATGCAATGGAGTAAAGACAGTCTCTTCAATAAATAGTGTTGGGAAAATTGGACAAATACATGCAAAAAAAAAAAGAAGCTGGACTATGTTCCTACAGCATATACAAAACAGACTCACAATGGATTAAAGACGTAAATGTATAACCTGAAACCATAAAACTTTTAGAAGGAAACATAGGCAGTAAAAACACCTACATATGATACTTCTCAGCTGTCTGGCAACCTGGTGTGGAGGGCTCACTGGGAAGCAGGACACCAATGCTTTGATTGTGGCTAAGGACCGGTTCTGGAAAGAGCTGCAGCCCATGCCACCCATACCAGGCTTCTCCTATCTCTTCCCCTGCAGGTCGCCTAGCCCCTGCCAGGGTATGTACACATGCTATTCTTCTGACAGGAACACCCTTCCACAGACTTTAGTTGTTCATACATTTACATCATTTTCAAGTCAGTTCAGCAGAATGAGCTGATGGCAACTGCTACTTATAATCTAGCTTCTTGAAATCACAGCAACAAAATTTTGGAACCAGAGAACTAAAATGTAGAATTTTCAGTCATCTTCAAGTCCAACTCTTGCATTTTGAATTTGAAGAAACAGACTCAAAGAAAGAAAATGCCTTCTCCGAAATCACCCCAAAATAACCAGTGCCAACAGTTACTGATGCTAGGGCATAGGGCTATGTGCTTTACACACATTATCAAATCACATTTAATCCCCACAATCACCTTATGAGGTAAATGCTATTATTAGCCTCATTTTACAGGTGAGAAAACTGAAAGGGAAAGGACTAGGCTTGATGGTGTCAGATAAAATTCTAGACAGGTGACGCCTCGGGGGGTGGGCAGGGAGAGAGGAAAGGTGCAGTGGAGGGCTCTCTCCATGAATGGGCCAATCGCCTCACGGCTCTGAGCCTCAGCTGTGATATCTGGGAATTGAGGATAATTATACTTAGCTGCAAAGCTCTATACAAATGAAAGAGAAAAGGTTTTTTTTCCAAAATAAAAAAGAGGGTTTATTATTACTTTCTATTTAAAAGAATAATACCTGCTTGTGTTAAAAAGAATAAAATGCTCAAAAAAAAAATGAAGAAATTAACACTATCCAAATTTCTACTATCCAGAGATTATTAGCATTTTAATGCTAATACTACAAGAAATCTGTTTGTGTTTATATATGTGTGCATATAATTATTAATAAATAGAATTATATATTCATACTGTTTAGTGATCTATTTTTTTCACTCATTATACATGATGAAAAATCAAGACAACTTTAATTTTCAGGAGGCCATTCTTGAGAGCTTAGATAGCCCTGTGAAAAGAACCAACTGGTTTATTTATCATTCTCTTCATGGCTCATGAACCTGGTCCACCGAGGCAGCATCATCACCTGCAGTGATAAAGACTGTGCCCCGCAGAGGCCAGGGGGACACATGGGAGCTGAAAGCGAGCCTGTTCCAGTCTCCAGGGCAATGCCCCTGGCACACCACGGGGAAGGGAGTCCTTGTGTGATTTTCACGAAGGCATCATGTGTTCCGGCTTTTGAGCAGGGTCCATGCTAGCCATGAAGACCCTGAAGCCAAAGAGCCTGCTTCTGAAACACTGGAGCCAGAGAGGGCGAGCAGGGCCGGCGCCGCCTGTCTGCCACATAGAGCCAGATCTATGCCCTGTGCCCCAGAGCACAGGGTCAGATTATGGCATGTGCAGAGCAGACTCTGAGAATGTGTGCTAAGTCAGTTGTGCTCTGTGTATGGAGTGCTTGTGGTGGTTTCATTCTTTTCCTCTAAAAAAATTTAGGAAAATACCCAAGTGATAAGAAATTGAGCAAAGCTTTGGACCAAATCCAGTTCCTGTGCTGCCTGAGAGAACCAGAGACTCCAAGCCCAGTTTCCCGTTATATGCTACTTCCAGGAGGTCTCTATATTTACCCAGAGTTCACTGAATGCCCTTAAAGCAGTTGCAGGGTGAATTAATTTTCTACTGTGCATAACAATTACCCCAAAATTTAGCAGCTAAAAGCAAAAAGCATTTCTTCTGTCGAAGCTTCTGTGGGTAAGAAATCTTGAGTGCAGCTAGCAGACCACTTCTCGTTCTAGGTTGCTCATGAGGTTGCTCTTAAGCTGCCAGACAGGGCTGCGGTTGTCTCAAGGTGCAACTGGGGCTCCAGAATCTACTTCCAAGCTCCCACACCTGGCTGTGGGGAAGCTTCAATGCCTTGCCCCATGAACCTCTCCACTGGGCTGCCTCATAACAGGGCAGCTCACTTCCCCTGGCACCAGGGAAAACCAGAGAAAAGAGAAGGGGAGGGGACGGACAGGGAAGAGAGGGGAGAATAGAAGGGAGGGGAAGGGAGGGGAGAAGGGAGGGGAGAGAGAAGGGAGGGGAGGGGGAAGGGCAGCGAGGAGAAAGGGGAGGGGAAGGGAGAGGGAGGAGAAAGAAGGGAAAGGAATGAAGAGAAAGGGAGAAAATGAGAGAAAAGAGGCTAGTCTTCCTGTAGCCTAACTTAAGGATGACATCACATCACTTTTGCTGCATTCTATTCCTCAGAAGTGAGTTACTAGGCTCAGCCCATGCTCAAGAGGAAGGGATTACAGAAATGCACCACCTCCATCCTCTTGCCTGGAACATGGATATAATAACTAGAGTTCTGCCAGCCATCTGGCCAGTGAGGATGAAGGCCATACTCTAGGAATGGTGGATCAGAAAACAGGAAGGAGAAGCCTGATCCCTGGTAATTTCATCACATCATCATTGCCTCTTACTCAAAAATAAAACCTTAAGTGTTAAAAGTACTCTTGAGTTTCTTTCACATGCAGGTGAATCTAATCTTAGTTAATATAGGTTGTTAGCACTAACTTTGGATTCAACCAGCATTTATTTCTTTTACAGATGGGACACCTAAACTCAGAAACATAAAGTCATTCCCCAACATCACTCAGCTAGAGATTGGCAGGGCTGAGACCTAAGCTCCTGGTCTCCACATTCACCCAAGCTGGTTCTGAGTGTCCCCAAAGTTTGCTGAACACTCAAGGCTCTGTTTGGGATGTTCCTGGCAGCTGGAAAAGTTCTGACTCCCTTAGGCTATGTATTTGTACCAGAACATTCCCTGCTCTGTTTCTCTGCTTACCAAGTAAACAAGTGAAATAGAAGAGGGAAAATATTTTGGATGAATTGATGTTTGCAGTTCAAAAACTTTTGTCTTGTGCACACTCAAGCCAGTAGCCATGGAAACCCTCATTTCATTTCCTCAGCCTGACTCTTAGCACACCATTCCTTCTTTTCGAGTCCAGAAGTGAGCAGCAGCTTTAGATTAAATATGTTCTGTACCTCAGTGAGGTGACCTTTTTCAAAGAACCTTGGTATACCCATCCATAACCTAAAAATTATGTTTTCATTACAGAGTTGTCTCAGACTGCATGTCTCTTCAAAAAAAGGCTTCCACCCCACTTGCCAGAAGAACTGTCAGCAGAGCCATGCAAGACAGAATCATCATAGCTGTCATGTTAAACATTTTATGTTACAGAAGAGATGGTTGGTGTTCTTCCCAAGCTACATCCCTTGCTCTCGAAAACAGCTACGCTCGGCACCTGCTAAAAGGCTGGGCCTACGCTGCCATATTTGAACTGTGTGGTACTGCTTCCATGGTCTCAGGTAGTTAGTTGGACCTTGGCGTGTCACCTGATCCAGGGAAAGCCAATGTATCAGTTAACCCTTTTCTCATAAAAAAAAAGTGCAGCTCACTGCCAGTGTTCATTTAACATCAAGGGTAGGAATGCTACATTTTCTAGGATTCGGCACGTTCAGCGATTGGACTACTAAAACAGAATGCTATAAAAATAACGCCATTTGTTTCTAAAGACTATCGATGTACAAGAGGGATACAAAAATAATAATAAAAGCGAGATATCTCATGGCAAACTTTGGGGGTGAGGTTAGTACTGTAATCCACGGGTTAGCTCAGGGTAAACACTGCAGTCACAAGTGTCACCGGCAAGTGTTCTCAAGGCAAATGGACAAAGGATTAAGAATCTTTCTCTTGAGTGTTTGAAAAAATGCAGACTGCCACTAACTGATGGTGGGCAGTTAAATCAAAAGGTCATGTAGCAGTAGGGCTGGGGCTACCCTTTTTGGCCTCGTGCATAATAATAAATAAATAACAAATAAATAAATAATAGATAGATAAATAAATAAATAAAAAGGTCTGCAAAGAGGGGGTGACTGGCTCGGATAGGAAAAAAAAATTGAAAAAAAATTATGTGGTCCCAGAAAGAGAGAAAGCAAGCAGCCCCCTCAATTGCTGATGGCTTCCTGGTTCCCAGCTCCCGATTCCCCCATATTTCTGCGTCATGCCTGGAGACCCTCTTAGGGCCTGGCATCTGAATGGCTTTCCCTCCTTGCCATAATGATGCACCTTCACTTTACAGCCCTTTCCACCTACGTTATCTTGTTCACGCTTCTCCAAACCCTGAAAGATCCATAGGCCTCACTTTTATTTTTCAGGCAAGAGGAAAGGAACTTTTCCAAGATTACTCACTCAGCTAGCTCTAAGGGTCAGATCTGAACTTGGGTCTTTTAACTCAAGGACTGATGTTTTACCTACCACACCATGTGATCAACTAAACAGAAATTAAGAGTTAATTTTGAGTGCAAGGCCTTCATACCCTTGGGCACTCAAGGTTTCAGGAAGAGACAAGTAGATGTGAATGCTCAATGGTGAGAAAAACAAGCCAAATCATAAAGCCTGTTTTATTTTATTATTTTACTTGTTAGTATCTCTCCCTGTAGACCATAGACTGCTAACTCAAATGCCTACAGGGGCCAGGCAAGTAAAGAAAAAGAGGGTAACAAGCTAGGGCATGGGAATGGTGGAGACTGGGGCTAACTGGAGTACTCGCGACCACTTGAGAAAGTCAGTTGCTATTGAGCTCCAGTCATGTGGGAATGCGGATCCTCCATGAACAAATCTTCTCAAGTTTTGTGAAAAGCTAGAAATAAGACTCATGTGGAATTTCCTAATTGTTAAAACACGTGTCACCCAAATTACACCTGCTGACTAGAAACTACCTTTATACTACCAATTTGCCACCACCGCTCTGGATAGCAAGCTTTGAGAATAAGACTATATAATATTATTCATCTTTATGCCTCTAATACTAAGCACAGAGGAGGCAAGGCACTAAACAATTTGATTAATTAAATGAGAAACCATGTAATTCTGGTTTTTATTCAAATGACGCCGCCTCAGTGAGGTCTTCTCTCACAAATTATGGTTATCCTCTCATTTCCATTCCACTTTTTCTATGAAAAGGACCCCTGAATTTTAGCCAGGTTACCTGGAATGGAGAAAACCTTTCCTTGGCCTCTCCTGCAGCTAGGGGTGGCCACGTGACCAAGATCTGACCAAAAGGACATAAACGTAAGTAATATGTACCTCCCTGGAAGGATCTTCCAAAAGAGGGCCATGCCCTTCTCCTTTACTTTCCTCCTTCCTGCTAGAACGCAGATGTGATGGCTAGAGCTAAAACAGCCATGTAGGGCCATGATGTGCAAGCTGCATACTGAGGATGGTGGAACAAGAGGTTAAAAGGAGTTGCATCGTTAATGATTTGGGAGCTAGCTTAGCAGCAATGGATTGTTTGATTTTGCAAGAGAAAAAAATACATACTTCTGCCTTGTTCGATCTGCTGTTTTTGGGAGTCAGGCGGGTTCTAAAAGAACAAATCCTCATTCTCTGTCATCTCATCTGCTTTTATGTAGTACTTAACATACCTAATATATAGTATATATTTACTTGGTTTTCTTACTTTTGTCTCCTACCAGATTATAAACTCCATGAGAGCAGAGATTTTGTTTTGCTTACAGTCATTTCCCCAAAGTTTAGACAAGTGCCTGGCATATAATAGGAGCTCAAAAAATAATTGTGAATGTATGAGATAAACAAGATTGGGTTAAAAAAGGAAACTGAATTAAATAATAGCTAAACCTAGTTTCATACCAGTCACATCAGCCAAATTTTCTCAATTCTTTCAGCAAATTACCTCAAAAATTTTGGTCAAATGCAAGAAGAAAAAAAACTTCAGCAATCCAAAGGACTTGTCCCAAATTTACAAAGATTATGGAAAAGTAAAACACATTTCCCCAAACACGTTTCCACTTTCAAAAGCAGCACTTTCACAATCACTGCCCCATTTTCACTCGGGGGCCGGCAGATGCCAGGTCCAGGCGGGGCTCCAAGGCGGGCGCAGCGTGAGAAAGCGCATGCCTCCAGTCCAGCGCGGCTGGAGGGAGCCACTCTGTGTACTGGGTCCAAGGCTGGCCTCCTAAATTCTGAATAATATTCTTTTGAATTGTTCAAGCCGCATTCCAAAAGGGGAGTGCTGCCTCCCTCACAGGAAGATAAGTCTCTGCTCTGAAAGTGAAGCCACCACATAAGGCCTGGCCCAGCCCAGTGAAAGCCTAGAAGACTCGACCCAGACCACCACAGAAGATGGCAAGGCCCAAGGCACTTCATGGCTCCTTCTCAAAGCAGTAGCAGTGATTTTCCTAATTAACAGAGCAAGTCTCCAGGGAGCTAGGGAACCCACCCCCCCCCACACACACACACACACATACACACATAAGAAAAGGTAAAAAGCCCAGTAAAAAAGGCTCTGGACTCACTGCTGGCTCTAGGGCCCAGGCCTGAAGCTGGGGGCCGAGCCGGGACCTTGCCTGAAAGAACATTTGGGGTGATGCAGGAGGGAGTAGGAGAAAGAAAGACTGCATGTGCTAAAATGCCATATTATATTCTCAGAATAAACACCTGGCAGAACACCTCCACATCTGGTGCACGTCACAGGACTCAATTACATTTGGTCAGGCCAAATGCCCCACAGCTGTTACAGGGTAAAGGCAGATAATTAAAAACAGCAGGTTACCATGGCGCGAAATTGGTCGCTGCTGAACAATTTGTGTGTTTGTCTTTGGAGCTAAAGTACTAGAAGTGAGTTATGACTTTGGGGGGACGGGAAGGTGATTTCTCAAGACACCCAAATGAGAGGAAATAAAGGATAAAAGAAACTAACTTATTAAGCAGCTCCTCTGTGCCGGGCGCCACACGTGCATTTTTTCTTGTAATCCCCAACACAATCCTATAAATAGGAATTATTATCCCCTTTCTCCGGACTACTAGATGGAGGTTCAGTGACATGCCCAGAGTCCCACAGCAGAGCCAAGTGGCCCAGTGGCATTCAATCCAGGTCTGACTCCAGAGCTGTCTTCTTGTCCTTTTACTACCAGCTCCCTGGTCTAGGCTTAAAAATGCAAATACTGCCAGATGATGCCTAGGCAACAGGGGGAAGAATGCCAACGAGCCCACAGAGGTAGGAAAGTGCTGGTTCCCCAAGGCACTTGCCAAAAAAGGACAATCTCTGAACACACAAACAGATGCACATTCACAAGTATTTACTATATGTTAATCATCTGGTAAAGAGAGGCCTCAAGGCTTCCTAAGAATCAGCAAACGGCTCTTTGATCTAAAGGTAGAAAGACTTTAGCGGGTGGTATATTGCTGCACATTTGTGTGAGAAAGGCAGGGCAAGAAGGGGCTCTGGCATTTGGGATCAAGGTGGTTGTCTGATTGAAGGGGAGGACCATGCACGAGGTCATGCATAGCAGCATGGGTAAAAATAAAGATCATCTCACTTTACTCTCTCTTTACTCCCCATCGGCCAGATCATGAAGCCTCTAACCTTAACCCTCTTCTGTGGGTTAAAATTGGTGGTCTCGAAAAAGATATGGTCACATCAAGTCTTAGAACCTGTAAATGTTGCCTTATTTGCAAAAAGGTCTTTGCAGATATAATTATACTAAAAATCTTTGGATGAGATCATCCTGGATTATCTGGATGGGCCCAAAATCCAATGTTAAATTATCCCTACAAAAAAACAAAAAAACAAAAAACAAAAAACAAAAAACAAGGCAAAGGGAGATTTGAAACACAGAGAAGGCAATGTGAAGATGGAAGTAGAGGTTATAGCAAGGCAGACACAAGGAATGCCACCTTCCCGGAAGCTGGAAGAAGCAAAGAACAGATTATCCCCTAGAGACTTTGGAGGAAGTGCAGCCAATACCTTGATTTCAGACTTCTGGCCTACAGAACTGTGAGAGAATAATTTTCTATTGCTTTAAGGTACCCAGTTGTGGTAATTTGTCACATCAGTCCTAGTAAATTAACAGAACCCTTTTCAAACCCTCTCTCTGCCCCAATGGGGCAGGGTGACCACACATGGACCATGAGCAATAAATTTCCACGGTTTTCCTTTTCTCTTATTGTGTCACGTTTTGTCGACTCCTGGGCCTCTGTTGGGTAGCATGTCATGTATCTGTGCCTCCTGCCACCATGCTGCCAGCACCCACCAACAGGGCAAAGCGAATCATGGCAGAGGCTCTGTCACTTGATGCTCCCAAAGCCACCAGCCCCGCTTCATGCTGATAATACTATTGCAACTGTCAGCCCTCATTTAAACCCCTGATACTGCCACCTAATAAAGATGCTGGTACCATATCTGCCATGGGAAGCCTCAGGAAAATCCCCCAATGGGACCTGAAACACCTGGCACCAGCCTTGAGGGATTCTTCCTCCCTAGGGATACAGAGGGAACTAATAAACTCAAGGTAAGCCTCCTTTCCTCTAAGATATCTGCATGTTTGAATTCAAGAAAAGGGAAGGGCTGTCCACTGACCCACACAGGGAGCTCCTCTGGTATTAGAAGTGTGTTGTTTGCTCTTCTGAAATGTTTGTCTCCATAAATAGACACTCGTCCATATGTCCAAACGAAGCAAAACAAAGTATAACTGAATTT
This sequence comes from Eonycteris spelaea, assembly GCA_003508835.1. Lineage (NCBI taxonomy): Eukaryota > Metazoa > Chordata > Mammalia > Chiroptera > Pteropodidae > Eonycteris > Eonycteris spelaea. Next base: position 2,901,620 of record PUFA01000030.1, on the reverse strand, counting down.
CACCTTGAGTCCACAATTTCCACACTAAAGCAAATAAAGAAAATGGGCAGAGGAAGCCCCTCTCTTTACTGGAGGGCAGCCTTGGCAGTGAGGATAACCCCTCTGTCTTGGTTCATCCCCATCACTTCTGGGGCCTAGGACCCTTCAGGCAATTGAAGGCCTCTCCCATCAAAGCAGGATACAGCTTGAGCATTGACTCTGATAGTGAAAAAAACCTGAGTGAGACTCTTTACCAATCTCTGTACCTAGTGGCCCAAAATTTCCATCCCATTAACTTTAATAAAAACAGAAGAGTCAGGCCCAGAGAAAGGAGGTTTCCTTAAGTTAGAAAGACCCTGAAAAGAGACTATGGTGCTCCAGCTGAATACTCTGACTCTACCCACTTCTGCTGGCCACTCAGCTAAGATTGCTTACTAAGCTAGACAGAGCCCTGTGTTGCCCCCTGCCAATGTCACATTCTACTGCACTGATCTTGAAGTTATATGGACTTGAACTTAGCATCACAGAATCATTTCATTTCAATGGACTTATTGAAGTATAACTGATACACAAAAAGACTGCTGCTTAATGTACACAATTTGATGCATTTGGACATATGCATATACCTGTGATGCTATCACATCAATAATAAACATATCTATCACCTCCAAAAGTCTCCTGTGTCCCTTCATGTGGTGTTAAGAACACTAAACATAAGATCTACCCTCTTAACAAAGTTTTAAGTGTGCAGGACTTGTTGTACAGGAGATGTCTAGAACTTATTTATTGTGCATAACTGAAACTTTATACCCATTGAGAAACAACTCACAATTTCCTTCTCCTTCTGCCCCTGGCAACAAACATTCTACTCTGCTTCTATGGCTTAGACACCTCACATAAGTGGAATCATGCAATATTTGTCCTTCTGTGATTGTCTTATTTTACCTAGCATAATGTCCATGTTGTCACATCTATGTTGGTATATCCATGTTGTCACAAATGGTAGATTTCCTTCTTTTTTAAGACTAATAATATTCCATTGCATTTAAACATTACATTTTATTTATCCATTCATCTTTCAGTGGACCCTTAGGTTGTTTCTATACCTTGGCTATTGTGAATAATGCTTCAATGAACATGAGCATACAGATATCTCTTTGAGATCCTGATTTCAACACAAAATGATTTTAGCCAAATTAAAAAGAAGTTTTTATACACAGCTCCCTCTCCTCTCAGGATGAAGAGAGGACTCCACAAGGGCTGGAGCAGAAAAGAAGTCTAAGTGAGAGCAGGATCTGAGTTTCCTCTGCCCTTGAGGTCTGGATCAAGCTTATGCACCTGACTCCTTCTTCCCTTGGATAAACTTTTCACAGGATGCTCCATTGTGGATGATGAAAACAGATTACCTTTGGGCACATCCCACCAGCTTTCCATCCAAGTTTGAATCCAATGGGGTGAGGTTTGAATTGGGTTACTTGCTACATAAGTTCTGAATAGTTCCATAGAGTCTCTACATGAAAACAGGAAACTCATCTTCAATTCTGAGAGCCCCTTTCTTCTAACTAAAGCTAATAAGAGGTTGTATTTATTAAGCACCTATTACATGCCATCCATGTCATAGACATTACCTCATTTTGTCATTACTAGCCTGTAGGATAGTCTTTATTATTCTTATTTTACCTACTTCTGCTGTGACCCATCCTCTTACTAGGGACAAGATTGTAGGCAGCCTAAAACAGAACATGAAAAACATTATGGCCGATAAACATTAGCTGCTGTAACAAGTCCTGGGCAGGGTGTGTCTCAGGCTAGAAGTTTTCATTCTTTCTCAAAACATGAAGCCCACAAATTAGAGGGCACCAGATCCTGGCCATCACGTCAGCATCTGCTTTCCTGGACTCTTTTCTTTAATAACCAAACTATTTTTCCTGAGGAGAGGACTCTTTGAATCCAACACAAAAGCTGAGTCTGGCATGTTCTATGAGCATTTAAGATTCAGCAATTGAGTGGCTGATGGGGTGGGAAGGAGGTGTGGAGGTTGATAAGTAAGAACTCACTGAAGTTGATGAAAGTTTAGCAAGGCTTTGCAGCAAGAACTCAACTCATGATTCTGGGTATTTGTTTAAAAGTTTGATGCATTCCAGTCGGATTTAGAGTCAGAAGAGACTATTGTTCCCCCATAACAATAAGACCAAGCCAGGTATATTATAAAATCATAGTTTTTTAGAAACACATCAGAGAGGTGATGACTTAAAGAAACCCAAATGAACTAAACTCTAGAAAGTGTTCATGAACTCTTCCTGGGGGAGAAATGAAAGATCCATTATAGATAGAGAAAAGAAAAAGACAGCTGAACTTTTAGTGAACTATTAACATCTAAGTGTAGGGTGCAGTAATAGATCAAAATTCCAAGTGCCCAGTCACAGGGTAACTCTGACCCACAAACCAAGTCTTTGCCACAGATCCTCACCAAGTGCATGGGGATGGTATTCCAAAGGCTTGGAGTGGGATGAGAGAGCACAGAGACATCCCGCCGAGATACATGAGACTTGCCTCATCCAAGGCAGGGACCTACTGACAACTGAGAGTAGGAACAGGAGAACTGAGGAAATCCCTCTGAACCAGCAGAGGACTTCACAGAGTGTCCAGCAGTGGCCTTCCAAAAATGCAGACAAGCAAAAGAGCTGAAAGAACTCCCTCCCAAGCCCTCCAGGCCTTCACTCAGTGGACAGTAAAACACCAAGGGCAGGGCAGCAAAATTCATCAAGGAGCAGAGCCTAAAAGCAGAAGAGATGAGGGAATACGTATCAAAGACAACAAATAAAATAAAATAAAACAAAACAATTATCTTTAATACACATATACATTTCTTTAGAAAACTCCTGACTAAAACAAAAATAGTAACAATGTATTATGGGGTTTATAGTTAAAACGAAAGCATATGATAATAAAAGCACAATGGTTAAGAAAGGGTCAATCGCATTATATCATTGTAAAGTTCTTATACCGTCTGTGAAGAAGTGTAACATTCTTTGAAGGTAGATGTTACAAGGTAAAGATGAATACTGTACTCTCCAGAGCAGAAGTTCCCCGTCAGAACAATGTTGCCCCCAACCCAGGGGATATCTGACAATGTCTAGAGATATTCTTGGTCGTTACAACCGGAGGGAAGGCACGTTACTGGCATCTAGTGAGCAGAGACCAGGAATCCTGCTCGACATCCTACAATGTACATGCAGGACAGTCCCTCACAAGGAAGAATTATTTAGTGATGGTCCCAAGGTTGAAAATCTCTGCTCTAAAGCAACACAAAAAATTAAAAAATGAGATATAGGGAAAAGATGATAGTGGCAATAAAATAAAATGCTTAAAAAAATACTCAATTCACCCAAAAGAAATAAGGAAAAAAAAACAAAGAGACAAAAATTAACTGGCAAGATTGTAGGCTTAAATTTAACCACATTAGTGATTACAGTAAATGTAAATAAACCAATTAAAAGACCACGATAATCAGACTGGATAAAAAAGCAAAATCCAACCATATGTTATTTTCAAGAAATATGCTTTAAATACAATAGCACAGAAAGGTTGAAAGCAAAGGGTGAAAAAAGGCACATCTTGCAAACACTACACATAAGATAGCTGATGTGATTATATGAATAAAGAAAAAATAAACTTCAACATAAAAAACATGATCACAGACAAACAATAACATTTCATAATAATCACAGGTCAATTCATCAGGAAGACATAATACCAAATGTATATGCACCTAAGAGCAGAGCTTCAAAATACATAAAGAATTAACAGAACTAAAGGGAAAAATAGGCAAATCTACAACCACAGTTGAAGATTTTATTCTTTTCTCAGTAAGTTAAGGAATATATAGACCAAACCAAAAAAAAAAAAAAAAATTTAGGATATAAAAGATTTGAACAACACTATCAACCAAATCGGTCTAATTGTTACTTACAGAACACTATGTTCCATAAGTGCAGAAAATACATTCTTTTTAAGAACGTAGGAAATATTCACCAGGATTGACCATATGCTCGGCCATAAAATAAATCTCAATGAATGGCAGGACTTGAATCATACAGAGTATGTTCTCTGGCCACAGCTGCATTAAATAAGAAATCAATAACAATAAGATATCTAGAAGATTTTAAATATTTGGAAATTAAGCAATGTAGTTCTAAAAACCTTTTTCAAAATTACAGGAAAAATTGGAAAATATTTTAAACTAAATGATAATGAAAATATGCTGTTATCAAATGTGCAGGATATAAAAGTATGAAAAAATATACAGATTTAGATGCTTATATTAGGAAAGAAAAAGGTGTAAATCAATAACCTAATCTTAAACATAAAGAAACTAGAAAACAAGATCAAATTAATAAGTAGAAGAAAAAAAATTACAGCAAAATCAATGAAATAGAAAATGAACAAAAGGAGAAAATTTTAAAAGTCAGAAGTGGGTTTTTGGTCAGAAATAATAAAATTGATAAAATGTTAATAACACGAACAAAGAAAAAAAGAAAGAAAACACAAACTGCCAACATAAGAAATGAAGTTATCGGGCATCACTCCAGACCTGACACACGATAAAAAGAATAGGGCACATTATAGACAACTTTATGCTAACAATTTGAAAACTAAGATAAATGAACAAATTTCTTTTAAGAAGTACTTTACCAAAACTGAACAAGAAGAATTAGAAAATTAAACTCCCCATATCCTTTTTTTTTTAATTTGATTCACTTTGAAAATCCTTTCAACAAAGAAGTCTCCAGGTCCAGGCAGCTTCACCAGTGAATTACATCAACTATTCAAGGAAGATATAATACCAAATTTTACAAACTCTTTTAGAAAATGAAACATTTTTCAACCCATTTTTCAAGGCCAGCATTATCTGATATCAAAACCAGATAAAACATAAGAAAATAAAATTACTCATAATCATACATGTAAAAGTCCTCAACAAAACTATTAACAATAGGTAATTCAAGAATGTATCAAAAGGATAACACATCATGACCACTTCAGTTTTATCCCAGAAATTCAGGCTTAACATTAGTGAGTCAATCAATTAAATTAATTCACCACACTCACAAAATAAGGGGAAATATTCATGTAATGAGAAAAAGATGAGAAAAGTATTTAACAAAATTTTGCAACAAATCATTATGGGAAAAAAAAAGAAGTGAGGAAAAATAAAACTTCCTCAAACTTCCTCAGGAGAATCAGCAACTCTTACTGCTAACATAATATTTAATGATGAAACTGTAAATGCTTTTCTTATAAGATCAGGAATAAGGCAAAGATGTCTGTTCCCACAACTTTGCTCCAACATTTTATTGGAGATTCTAGCTAGTGCAATAAGGCAAGAAAAATAAAAGGCACAAATTGGAAAGAAAGTAGTAAAATTGTAACCATATACAGGAGAATCAGTAGGTATGTAGAAAACTCTATGGAACCTAAAAAAATATTAAGTAAATTTGGTAATTATTCAGAATTCAAGGTTGACATATAAAAATTAGTTATAATTCCATGTGTCAGCAACAAAAAAAATTTAAAATAAAATTTTAAAAACAAATACCATTTATAATAACAATTTTTTAATTAAATATCTAGGAATAAATCTAACAAAAAACGTTCAAGAGCTCCACACTGAAAGTTATAAAGCACTGCTTAGAACAACTAAAGACATAACTAGGTTCATAGGTTCATGGATTCAAAAAGGCAATAGGGTTAGGTATCTATACCCCCAAATTCATCTATAAATATAAAGATATCCCAATCAAATCCCGACAAGCTGATTCTAAAATGTATATGGGAGGTAAAAGTCTTAGAATGGCCAAAACAAACAATCTTGAAAAACAAAAGCAATGTTGGAAGATTTACACTATCTAATTTCAAGGCTCAGTAAACAGCTACTGGAATCAAAATAGTGTGATATTGGCATTACATAGACAAATCAATAAATAGAACAGAGTTCAGAAATAGACACACACATAGGGTATTCAATTGATTTTTTTTACCAAAGTACCAGCTCAATTCAATGAGGAAAGTTTTCAACAAATGGTACTGACACACTGGATATCCATGTGGAAAAATGAAGATATAAAGAACCCTTACAAATTACAATAAAAAACAAATAACCCAATTTAAATGGGCAAAAAACTTGAATAAATGTCACAAAAGTAAATATACGAGTGCCCAATACAAAAAAGGTTCAAGATAATCAGTCATCAGAGAAAATCATGAGACCCTTAAAACACCTCTTCACAAAAACCAACTCAAAATGTAAAACACAAAATTATAAAACCTGTAAAAGATAACAGGAGAAAACCTAGATGCAGTAATGCCTTTTTCGATAAATCAATGACACAATACATAAAATAATTGATAAGCTATACTCCATTCAAATTAAAAACTTTTGCTCTGCAAAAAAAAAAAAGAGAGAGAGAGAATAAGAAAACAAGCCACAGACTGAGAGAAAATCCTTGCATAAGACACATCTGATAAAGAAGTGTTATCCAAAATATGTAAAGAACTCTTAAAACTCAACAATAAGAAAACAACTTTAAAAATGGGCCAAACATATTAACAGCACATCACCAAAGAAGATATACAGATGGCAAATACATATGAAAAGATGGTCCGTGTCATACATAGGTCATTAAGAAAATGAAAATTAAAACAACAATGAGATACTACTACATACATATTAGAAAAGCCAAAACCCAGAACACTGCCCACACCAAATGCTGGTGAGGATGTGAAGCAACAGGAACACTAACCAATTGCTGGTGAAAATGCAAAATGGTATATATAGCACTTTGGAAGACAGTTTGATGTTTTCTTACAAAACTCAACTTACTCTTACCATAGGATCCAGCAATTACACTCTTTGCTATTTATACAAAGCAGCTGAAAACTCAGAGCCACACAAAAACTAGCACACAGATATTTACAGCAGCTTTATTCATGATTGCCAAAACTTGGAAGCAACCAAGATGTCCTTCAGCAGATGAATAAACAAATTGTGATTCATCCAGACAATGGAATATTATTCACTGCTAAAAAGAAATGACTATAAAGCCATGAAAAGACATGGAGGAATTTTAAATGTATATTAGTAGTAAAGAAGCCAATCTGAAAAGGCTACAAAGGAGAGATAGTAAAAAGATTAGAGGTTACTAGGGATGGGGCTGGGGAAAGATGAATAGGCAGAGCACAGAGGATTCTTTAAGGCAGTAAAAATACTCTGCATGATACAACAATGATGGATATATGTCATTATACATTTGTCAAAATCCACAGAATGTCCAACACCAAGAGCAAATCCTCAAGTAAACTATGGATTATGATGTTATGATGTGTCAATGTAGGTTCGTCTTGGCTAAAGAAAAAAAAGAAAAGAACTATTCTGTCCTTTCAAGTTTTTATGGAGGCTTCATTATATAGGCACGATGAAGAAATCTCTGGCCATTGGCAATCTATTCAATCTCCAGCCCCTCTTCTCTTCCTATAGATGGGGGAGTGAGGGCCAAAAGTTCCAACCCTCTAATCACATGGTTGGTTCTCAAGGTAATCAGCCCCTATCACTAGGTGCTTTCCAAAAGTCACCTCATTAGCGTAAACTTAGGTGTGGTTGAAAGGGGTTTGTTATGAATATCAAGACACCTTTATTGCTCTTATCACTTAGGAAATTCCAAGGGTTTGAGGAGTTCTGTGCCAGAAACAAGGACAAAGACCAGAAATATATTTCTTATTATAAATCATAATCACATACAATATCCCTAAAATTGTATGCAGAATATTGTGTGCATATATAAACAAACATAAATATATATATATATGTACATATACACATAATATATATACTTGGAGTTGGGAGGGGTGGTGTCCTTGCCTTTCATCAGATTTCCAAAGAGGCTTGTGATCTTTTTGAAAGAGGTTTAAATTAATAATCTAGTCTCAATAATCTCTCCTTTGGCAATTTCCCATAACTTCAACCCCTTCTTATATTCCAGTCACTCATACTAGTTGCTTAACCTCACTAAGGTCCTCCTCTCTAAAACGAGATAATAAACTAATAAAATTTATCACACAGGATCGTTGTGAGGATTGAATGACATAATTACATAAGGAACTAGATGTACACCTAGCACATCTGCATACTAGTAATAAAAGAAGCCAATCTGAAAAGGCTACTAAAGGCTACTTTTTACTACTAAAAGGAACAAATATAATTGACTGAGGGTCAGCTTTTTCTGTAAAGGGCCAGAGAGCCCACACCATTCCCTGAAGAAACACTCTTTCATGCCCATACCTCCTGCCTCTTACCACTTCTGACTCCAATATCTCTCTTTACTTCTCATTCCCAGGGTCTCTAACCGCCTGCAGGGAAACTTCACTTGAATGTTCTTTGAAACACAACACATCAAAAATGGAAATAATCATTTCTCTTATCAACAGAACAGCTCTCGCCAAATCTAACAGCTCAAACTGTTTGACATTCTCCAAACCTATCAGCATCTCCATGCTCTTCTACTTCTTCCCAGGCAATTACCTCTGCTCTCCTTCCACCACCCACCTCTCAACCAGCTGTTGAACTCTTACTTAGCCTTCGAGACCGAGGTCAAATGTCACCACTTCTCAGGGATGTTTCCCAACTTGCACCCCACTACCAGCAGCGGCAACCCTGGGAGATGGATTGTGCCTTTTGCACGTGTATGTTATACTTTCCTTTATGGTATGTGTTATTGTTATTTTTGTCTACCTCCCCCACTGGAATGGGAGCTCCGTGAGGGCAGTATTCTTAAAGTCAATGTTAATGCAGAAATTAATCCAAATTAATGAAAAGTTAATATGACAGGACTAATATTACAGAGAGGCAATTAAGTCATGCAAGTTCTAGTTGAATCCTGTCTTTATTTAAAATTCTGTTCACCGCGGCTTTTTTTTTGTAGTAATGCTGATTTTTAAAATATTATATTAAAATGTTATTTACCTTGATTACTGAGTTTGTCGGTGACCCTTTAAATATGTACCCAAGATGAGTGCCTCACTCTCCTCACCCTTGTCCTAGCCCTGAATTAATTACCAACCAACAGCTCTGGGATTCAAATCTGGGTTTCTCTGATTCCAAAGCCATACTGCTTCTAAAAGTCAAAAAGACAAGACAGTATTAAACTCTCAAGGAGTTCATAGTCTGATAGCAGATAGTGACACATACATGGACAGTTACAAGAGAAGTGATGTCTGTATCTGTGACAAGGGCAGCATACAGAAGAGTGAGTAGCTAACCTTGCCTGAGCCCATCAGGGAAGAATCCACAAGAGGAAAGTCTTGAACTTAAAGCATCTCCCTGATATGAAATGTCCCATTCCTCTGAGAAGAGAGCAGCAGCTATAGTAAATTTTGTACTTTTTATCGTTCTACCAATTAGATTATAATGACCTTGTACCTTATGTTTCTCATTAGATTCTGAGCTCCTTAGGGACAAGGCTGGGTGACACACAGCAGATGTTCAGTAAGTGGGGGTGGAATGTATGAGTGAGTGGCCCAGTGAATGAATGGCATCGCCTACAATACTGCAGCCTCCCATTCAGTGCACACTAACAGAGTAGCAAGTCTCCAAGCACCAGGACACGGCACAGCGACATTTGTGGACAGACAACAGGGGCAAGCACACTAACCTCTTTCCTGATCCCAGGGGCAACGCCTGGGGGCTGGGATGCCTGGGCATATACGCACACGTGGGCCCATACAACACTGCCTTTGAGTAGTGTGTGGAATGCGCCTCTGGAATGAATATGCTATAAAGAGCCTCCAGTGTCCACTGGGCAAGTAGATGGCACCAGCCTGGGAAAAGCCTAGTTCCGTGTCCACAGCCATAAAAATACCATCCAGCCACAATGAGCAGAGCTGGAGACACACCAAGGGAGGAAGCGACACGTGATGAGCACTGAAATGAATAAGAAGCCACAGTCAGATCAGGCCACAGCAGAGGACAAATGCAGGAGCTCCCACTCTTTTCTTGAAGAAGGCAGCCCAACCGTGAAGAGAGTCGACGTTCCATATAATAAATGTGTGACTTCAGCAACCTGCTCACTTTCCTCTATTAAATGGGAGTGAAATTTCCCACTCGGTTATGAGGATAAAAGTTTAGGTATGAAAATGACTCCCCCAGTGCTTGACACAGAGTAGGTGCCCAATTAATATTATTTCTATTCTAGGTCCACCTTCTCAACCAGATTAAGAAAAATATGGCTCTAATGTAATTACCATCAGGGGTTCATCAGAGCTGAAAGTGATAGCTACGAGGGAAAATAGAGCAAAACCACGTGTGCTTCTCTCTGGTAGAGTCTCAGGATAAGACTAGCCAGGCCATTTATTGACTGCCACTTCTGCAGGTGACCAGATCTCTCAACTTTGTTTCTTCACCCAGGCAGTGGGAATAACAGTGGTGAGGACTGACACCTCTTTGAAAAAGATAAAATTCATTGCAAGTTGCTCATTCATGTATTGGTTGAGTCTAGGTGCTGTGTGTCCATAGCTCATGTGGTACCCCAACAATTCTGTGAGGCAGAAATGAGTTGAGAGAGACACAGTGATGTTCAAGGCACCAACAGTAATGAGAGGCAGAGCTAGATCTGAACCCCAGATGTATCTGGTTCGAAAACCTGTTTATTCCATGACTAGCAAGTAACTCACATGTTGAGCTAGGCAGCAAGTTCTGTTTTTACAACAGTAAAAAGCAATAGTTTTTGAAGCCCTGCCCCAGTGAGTCACAGAGGAAGCGATATTTGAGCTTGATCTTTGCAATGGATGCTGTTGGTGCTGTGGTCCAGCAATTCTTTACTTGGTTCACGTGCCCATTCCTTCAGAAGCTCTTCTGGCCACGAAGGGCTCACAGCTGCACTCTTTTACCAAGAATTTTCTGCAGAAACAGGTTGCCTGGCCTGACAATGCGTGAGAGGGTATTCATTCCCTTTGCCACCAAAAAGAAAAAAAAAAAACAAAACAAAAAACACCAAAAGCAACCCTCAGTCAATGCCTGACTGATTCAGAGTAGAAAAGGCCTGCCCCCCACCTGAAGGGTGGCCTTCAAGCTCCAGAGCTCCCTGTGGGGTCAGGCTGAGGCAAGACTTCAGCTGAAAACTCGCCTTGATCTTCACCCTGCCTTATCCTGTTGCCCTCACTGCCTTCAGGGTCTGTCTTTATTGAGAGCATCCCCTCGATAAACCGTACGCAAAACTATCCCCATCTCAGACTCTGTGTCAAGCAACCGGACCCAAGACAGTCCAGGAATGGGTGAGAATGTGTTTGAATTATGAAAAAAGGGAAGGACGGTTCAGCAAGAGGGGATGCCTTCAACAACAGCAGCAAAAAAAAAAAAAAAAAAAAAAAAACTATTAAGCACCTGCTTTGTGTCAGGCACAGCAGCAGTATGTACTGAGAGTAAGCAACCAAAAATGTTCCCAGCTTCACGAAGGAGAGGCTCACAGAGTTCTGGCAGAACAGATGGGTTCTGTGAAGTGAAACAAAATCAGGACTGCACTTGAGGAAGATGCCCCTTGTCCTAGCAGGACCATGAGAGATTACCTGGATTGAAAGAGAGAGAGACTAGAGACAGGGAAATTGGATGCAAGATGGTTTCATTATCCAAAAGACTTAATTATGGACACATATTGGAAGGGAAAGGAGCAAAACATCAGAGAAAAAACAAGCAGTATCTAAAATTATGACACTTATTAAAAACACTTTTCAAACATTAATGTAATCTGTTCCTGTTGACTTTCCCTCTCTCCAATGAGTGTTTCTTCCAGGGCTCGGGGATATAAATTCAATTCATCTGGGAGCCCCGAGTGCCAGATCCTGTGCTGGATACTGGTCCCTACCCTCAAAGCACCACGGTCTGGTGGACGAGACCATGGGACAGTTGCCTCAAAGACTCAAAGACAAACCAGCAATGACCTTTTCTTTTTAATGTCAGTCCTCCCTTGGCCCATTAGTAATATTTCTCCTTTAATGGACTCTAATCCAATGTGTCATTGATGAATAGTGTCATCTGGGCAAGACCAGAGAGTCCTGATAATCCAGTGTTTTTATAAAGGCTGCTGTAGTTTAAAAAGACCATGGGCTCCAACATCAGAAAGACCAGATCTTAGAATGGGATCAAAGCTCAGCTCTACCTCTCACTGGCTTATCAGCCCCAGGCATATAGTTTAACCTCTGTGAGCCTCATTTCTCACCAAAAAATGGAAAACTGTAATATATATCTTTAAAAGTGTTTGAGAGAATTCAATAGAACAAGAGAAATAAAGTGCTTAGGATAGATCCTGGTAGATGTTCAATAAGCAGTAGGTATTTTATTATCATTTTTAAAATTCTTCCTCAGTCATTCCCAGACATGGACCTGGCTTCCTCATCTGGCCTTTCATCTCCCGATTTGCCAATCGCTGTCACTTAAAGGCTACTGTCAAAAACAGATGTCATCATGTGCCATAAGTGCAGGTATATGGTTTTGGGACAATTCATGGCTCAGGCGGATCAAGTGGCGTCTGAAAAATGCATAGGAAATACGTATCCTGGCACACTATTCTGAGAAGTAGCCCTGTTCCCTCCGCCACTTTACTTTCAAAGCAAGGAGGTGCCATTTGTCCACGTTCAACATGCCTGGGATGCCAGAGAGACACAGCCAGTGGGCGGGGCCCCACACTGGCCCAGTGTCCAGCTGTATCAAAAGGCCAGGAACTTGGGGGCTCTGAGGGTGGTCACCTTCCCACTGCCTTGCAAGGAGAGACAGAAACTGAGAAGGCCATAGCTGCAGCCCCGACTCCCATCAGGATTCTAAGGTCTGGGACTCAAAAGTCTCTGCTAGCTTCGCTCTAAGGAAATGGGCATCTGGACTCCCAGGGCCATGGGCCATGGCCCGCGGCCCCAGAAGACCCTTGGGGTTGCTTTCATCACCATTAACGGAGCAGGCCAGAGAATGGAGTAGTGAGGGCCCCATTGCGACGGAACAGAAATACTTGCTGGAATGGCACTGAGATCACATTCTGAGAGACAATCTCTTTCTTCTGAAAGAGCTGATGTTTTATGGCCTCCTGATGCTGTGTGAGGAGAGTCTCTGAAGCACCGTAGTTGGGTACAGGCCCAACCCTACATTCCACTGGCCGTCACGCCAACAAACTGCTCCTCAGTATCACAGGGCTGGCTGGTTTGGGACAGACATTTTGATGCCAGGTAGGCTGGTAAAAAAAAAAAAACTTCGCATTCAGAGAACAAGCTCACAGTCTCAGATGTTTGCTTACACCTGGGCAAGCACACCAAAATGGGTACAAGGTGGTACCAGGTGGCAGAAGGAGTGGGAATGGAGAGCCGTGGTCCTTCTCCTGGACTCAGCCCTGATACCAGGCCTATCTCTAGCCCTCTCTGGGCATTACCTTCTCTGCCATAAAATAAGGCAACTGGACTAGATTACTTTAAACCAAACTTCCATTATGTGAGCCCATCCTCACTATGTTCTCCATGTCAACACACGCCACATTATGATTTCTGTCATATCCGCAAATCATCTATCTGCACTGTTCACATAACATACTGGGCTAAAACGGCCTCATTTCCTAACTTTTTTTCTTCTTGAAATTGATTTTAAAAGGAAACTAGATAGAATTACCATGAATGGAAACCACAATCACTGGCCAGAACAGAAGGCAGTCATAAAAAAAAAAAAAAATACAATGAAAACAGAACAATGCTTTTAATTATCTCTGGGAAATGTTGCCTATAGAGCACTGGCTCCCTGAGGTCTGCTCTCTGTTTTTGAAGCAAGGAGATTAGTAAGCAGTAAAGAGGTGTTAAGGACAGTCCAGCACCCATCTGAGAATTTTCCTAATCAAAAAAATTGAAAAGAGAAAACAGATTAACAAAGAACTTAAAAGAATATAACTTCTCACCATAGGATCAATATCTCAATATTCTTATGGTTTAGAAAACAAATAATTTTTAAGGTCTTCTCCCACACTGATATTCTGTTTGGGCCCTACTATAGAAAAAGGATGATCACAATTAGTAGAGAATTTGAGTTGCAGCCCATTCTGCGAGAAATGACATTCAATATCCAAACAGAAATGCTGTCAGAACGTTTTCCAATTAGAAAGACCTCGAACATGCATTAATGAAAGAAATGACTTGCGATCTGCCTAGTCATCATTTATTTCAAATAAACACTTCTAAATGACTTGGCAGTGCCTAAAAAATCGTTCACCCTCGTAATTTAAAAATGCCACTCCCCCAAAATCTTGTTTACACTATCAATTTGCTTAATAAGACATTTTGTCAGGCTGTGTGCAAAGATAAATTTAACCAGAGTTTATGTCATCAAATTAACACAACTTCCAAATTAGTGAAGTCCAGATGAATCATGACATCAGAGAGATCATTACAAAAACAAAATGCCAATGGACGTCTTGGCTGCATGTTCATTATGATGAATTTGCTGGATTCGCACTGCAAAGCCTTCATTTTAGGACTCTCCAAGGCACTTATTTCTTTGGAACCATTTAAATGTGATAATATTTGTCTTATTTAGACAGATATAAAATGAAGGAAGGCAAAGCCCCTGAAATATAGCTTAGTGATCTTAGAAGAATGCTATGTCTAGTGTCTGGATTATGGCAGAATATTCACTAATGTAAGTTTTTTCCTCCCTAACATTTTACCTTTTTGCCTTTGCTAATTCTTTATGTGATCTTAGGCAAGTTTCCTTCTCTTTCTGGAATTAATTTCCCATATTTAAAAAGGAAGGGGAGCTTATTGGACTAGAGCAAGAATCGGCAAACTTCTTCTGTAAACAGCCAGATAACAAATTTTTCAGCGTCATATGCCATATGGTCTCTGTTGCAACCACTCACTCAGTCTTCCCAGCAAGAAAGCAGCCACAGGCAATATGTAAACAAATGAGCAAGGTTTGTGTGTGTCCCAATAAAACTTTATTTACAAAAAGGTGGTGGGCCAAATTTGGCCCACTGGCCTGTAGTTTGCTTTTCCTTAACTAAAAGATCTTTACCTTGAAGGGAAGAAAGTTGCCTGAGGCCTGTCATTTGACAGAGCCAGGAATAAACCTGGGCCTCTGAATTTTCAGTTCAGGGATCAGTCCTCCTTTGCTGCCTATCTATTCAATCAAGAGACCTGTAGCTAACAGACAAAAAGCACCAAGTGACTTCACAGAGAATGGGAAGAATTTCTGTTGCCATTTCAGGCATAATTACTTTAGCAGTGTGTCATTCAGTTCCATAATTAAAGTAGCATTAACTTTGCCCCACTGCCAAGAAAAGTGTTGGACAGGAGAGGCAAAATCAAGAAGGCTGGGTGGGAACAGGGATGCCAATATGGATATTACAGTCCCACAGTGAAAGGAAACGATTTCTTCTTCACCTCACATGCGCACAGTCATACGGTTCATAGCAAAGCACTTTCGTATCTGGTACTTGACTTCACCGTTGCAACATCTTATGAGGTAGGATTCATTACACATGCTTATAGCTAAGGAAACGGAACCTCTGAGTAACTACAGTCCCTGGAGAAGTGACAGCAGAGGCAGGAAACCAGGATCTAAGCCATAGTTGCTTTCATTCATTCATCTAGATGAGAAATATTTGCCAGGCAATTAACAAGGCAGGGGATAGGCAGTTTTTTAAAAGGCGATACTGTCCCTGCCCTCGTGGAGCTTACAGTCCAGTAGGGATAAAAGGCAGTGGACAAAAAAAGAAACAATTAACTGAGTCAGCACGAACGCAATATAGGTGCTAAGAAGAAAACAAACATGGTGCAGTGACAGACGACTGGGATGGGGAGCTTCCTCAGGATGGAGGTCACGAGAAGCCTCTGAAAAGGAGTTTGTAGCTGAACCTTGGAAGATGAGAGAGGCCATGTAAAGAGGAGAACTTGGTTGGATTAAGGAAGTAAAAACGAGCCTGGGGCTTGAAGTCAAAGAACCAGAGTCCAAGGAATGACTCACTAACTGTGAAGTAAACACCATTCATTTCTTGAGGATGCGAAAAACGAGCGCTTAAGACTGAGGTCCACAGTAAAAAAGTCTGCTCTGGCCATGGAATCTAACCTCTCTGGGCTCCGGTTTTTCTCATCCTCAATGGAGCTGATGTTGCCCATCTGGTAGAGGTCTATTAAAGATTAAATGACAATGCTGGGAAAATATCGAGGACAGTGCCTGGCTCATAATAAGTACTCAATGAATAGAGGTTCTTAATAAAATTTCTTTTGAGATTCTACAGACACTAAGATGCTATTCAAGTAATTCATTAAGGTTCACAAAAGCACAATAGTGCAGGTGAGTAGAACTAAAGTTTAGAAAGGGAAGTAGAAAGGGAGAAAAGGTGATATAATTCATTAAACAACAACATCTCTATTAAGCCTAACTTTTGTGTTATCTGAGGGAAAAGGCTTTCTATTCTGTTCTGTTTTGTGCTACTCTACCCTACCCTATCCTAACCACCCTAATCTATCCATTAAAATTCAAAGTTCCCCAAATACAATGTTCTTAACCAAGTGTTTTCCATCCTTCCAGCTCAATGAGACACCAAAATTGTAGATTTTGAACCAAGCTGATTTGTTTTGAATTTGGACTCTGCCACTTCCCATTTGTTTGACCTCCAAGCTGGTCATTTCAGTTCTCTGAGCCTTAAAGTCCTTTATAGAACAGGTAAAATAACACAGGAACGACAGGGAGAGCAAGTGCTTGGCTTGACTGACTGGGGTCATCTGATGGAGGCCAGGAAGGATGGATGGAGCCTGGAGCCTTTGGGACAGAGAGCCCTTCTTGCTAGCCTAGATGACCATAGTATTCAGTGTGAACAGAACCGTGGCCCCCTCCATCAGAGACCTCAGCTCCTGAGGGACAAGGACGTGTAAAACAGATTTAGGGTCTCTGATATTTCATCAGAATGACAGCAAGAGGCCAGGTAAACTTTAGTCTATGGAATCCCCCAGACCTGAGATCTAATCCTGACCTGTTTATGATCAATGTGACTTTGAACAATGGCAAAATTTATTCTCCACCTGGAAAACAGGACTGTGAGGATAATGAAAGTATTCACCTAATACAGCACGGGCAGAGAGTTTAAATTATTAAAAGGTCCCTTTTATCTTTCAAATCCTCACAACAGTCCGTGCTTATTGAGCACTTACTGGATACCAGAACCTGTGCTTAATGACCCACAGGACAATCTCATTAAACTTCTCCTAACCAATCTATGAGGTAGAAACCATTATCAGCTTCTCAGTTTTCAGTTAAGGTAACTGAGTCATAAGATGGTTAAGTAACTTGCTCCTGGCCTTAAACCCAGTGAAAAGAGGCGCAAAGCCTGAATCGCAGCAGTCTGACTGCATCCCGAAAAGTGCTGGTAATTTTATCCCACAGACAATGGACCTGGGGCTGTGAGCTGTGGAATGTCACAGGGGAAGTGAATCCTTATGTAGATGCTCCTTTGGACACCATTTGATGACCACCTGGGAAAGCTGTACCCCAGGGCTCCTCAAAGTGTGGTCCCCCCACCGGCAGCATCAACACCACCTGGGGACTGGTTAGAAATCCCATGCTCATGCCCCACCCAGACCTACTGAGTCAGAGTCTCTGGACTCAGGGCCCAGGAATCTGTGCTGGCAAGTTCTCCAGGGGATTCTGGTGCCACTCACATGGAGAACTTCAGCTGTACAGAGGATCTCCGTGCAACCAGTGGCACTCACACTGCTGGCCAGCCAGAGACTGGGAAAATCAGACACGGAATAGGAATGCGTCTTCCTCCAAGATTCGGAGTCCCCCGTGGAATGGGAAATTGAACCTAGAAAGCTTCACTTCAGCTTCCATTCCCACAATGAGGAACTCATCCATCTTCTGCAGTGAGAAGGAACACAGGCTGCAACTGTAGGCAAATTAACAGAATGTTCTATGGCAAAGCCCGTTCTGTCTTAGGAACCTGCGGGCCTTATTTTTCTCACCCCCACTATACTGTCAGTTCATTAGAGAAATTCTATCTCTGAGCAATTAGTTAATCTAAACTTTCCAACAACGCAGGGCTTGCTTTCCTCTGTGTGGTTCTTTATTGTCCGTTTGCGTGCGTTCTCACAGTAGATATTGAAAACAAAAGTACTTTTCTCAGTTTCCATTTGGCAGCCCTTTTGCTTTTGAGTTGGTTGACTGCCTTGGGACTGATGCTACAAAGTATGGATTACAGATGCCTGGAGAAAATTTATTAACTCCAAGGGAGAAAAAAGTTGTGAAATAAAGTAGTTATTTAAATCCAACTCTACTGCAAATAACGTCTTGCCTTGTTTTTCTTAAATTGACCTTAAATATGTGGTCAAAAACTATCTGACTTCACTTTATTTTGAAAACATCTTAACATTGCAAAGCAATGGCCCATAATCTCAGCACACTAATGTAATCATTTCCATTTTTGTTCCATTTCAGGCTTTATTTTGATATTCATATACAATTTTGCACAGTGGTAAGCACACCGTAGAAGAGATATTTAAGACTTGCTTTTTTCTTGGTTAAAGTTTCAGCTGTAATAAGTATCTGCATTATCTTCATGATAATCATTTTATATTTCTAAACAATGGACCCAGGAGTTGGCATGCCACTTGAGCATGCGACAGTTAGTCAGGAAGTATTTACTGAGCTCCTACTATATGTCAGATGCAATTCCAGGTCCCCAGGAATCTCTCAATAAACAAGGCAAAGTCCCTGCTCTCAAGACTGCTGCAGCGTACCACTCCAGGAGATGCCATTTTGGCCCTTGTTTACATGAATGACACCCCTGGAGCGCACTGCACGCACAGCCCGTGTGGTTCACACAGGGGACCTGCTTCCTTGGGGCAGATTCCTTCAGTTCCTTTAAGGGGCAGGTGAATGGAACTAAGGGACAGGAGCAGGCCTAGAGACACACACCTCTTCATGGTCATTACTACATACTACCATACTGTTCTTATAAGGCATTACACCAATTTTCACTGCTACTAGAAGAGAGCAAATGTGTCATTTTCAACAAACTCATCAGGTTTGAGGGTTAATATTTTTTTTTCAAACATTTGCTTATTCAGTTAGTTTACAATAGCCCCTGAGAGAAGCTATGGATTTCAGCATGCATGCATCCTGGTGATCTTATTCTTCTTTAAGATACATCCTTTAGTATCTAAGATGATGCTGTCAGACCAAGGTCAGAGTTAAAATGAGACACTCATGTGTTTGAATGGTCTTCCTAGAGCTAAAGACTTCAGAAGGAGGCTTTTCCACCAGGATTTAAGTTCTCTCTATGGGACAATCTGGACTCTCGTGTTGGGCATGAGAAGGAAGGAGAATGAGTGAAGAGCCTCCTCCAACAACTCCCACTATCAGCTCCTCCCCAGCTCTGAGAGGCAGCACACTGCTCCGTGGGACCTGGCTCTCTCCTCTCTCATCACTGGCCTTTCCATGACTTTTACCATGACCCCAGCTGCCCCCGCCCCCAGCTCAGACACTTCTTCCTTGGCCAGGTCCTCCCTGACCCTGCCTGTTAGACAGGGCTGGGTGCTCCCCACACCTCCTCCCTTGCTGGGGCAGGCAGGCTTTGACTGAGGTCCTTTGCTCTAGCGTGAACTTGCCTTTTCACCTCAGTCTTCCCTATCAGATCATGGAGGCCAGGACCTTTCCTTGGTCTCCTAGCATCCCCAGCAATAACAAAAGCTTGGCTCATGATAGGCAGGCACTCAGCAGATGTTTGCATGGCCCAATGAAGCAAAGGGGCCAGAAAGAGGATAAATATTCTGGCCGTTAATTAAAGATAAGAAGCCACAGTCACCAGGTTGATGTGATCCTCAGCACTCTGGCCCTTCAGGAATCCCTGGTGATTTCAAGATTCCTGTCTTCCCTCCCTTCAGAAGTTCAGGGACATTAGCTGGTCTTGTGTATTTTTCCCATATAATCTCAATCGCTCTTTTCTTTTAATTTTCAGTAATCTCAAATTCAGACTCTGCTGCTGCTCCCTAGAGTTCTTTAGTTTGTCCCATTTTTAATACTTGAATCCCTATTTCAAGATAGAAAAAGTATGTTTCATTGATCTTGTGCTTCAAAATGAAAGAAATAAAAAATAATCTCATATGAAAAATAAAAAATAATCTCATATTTCATGAGCACTTTGCAGTAATACTCTCTTCTCAATCCTTAAAGAGAAACCTTAAGCAGTAGATAGTATTATTATCTCATTTTACAGGTAGAGAAGTGAGCCTCACAGAGGTTAGGCTACCCGTCTGAAGTCACACAGCCAGTAAAGAGCAGGCAGGATTGAAATCTAGGCAGGCCCTGTTCTGAGACATGGGCTCTTTCCTCTATAATCTTAGTGCCGTCAATACCAAATGCCTAATATATGCCCGAATACTCTTCTTGTGGCATGTTATCCTGCTTATTAGCAAACAGGAGTGAATGCTAACATTGTCCCAATGTCACGGGACTGTATAAAGGAGAAGTATGGGCCCCAAAGCCACACAGCCAGATGGGAGTCTTTGATGTGTCCTTGTTGCTCATCGGAACAGTCAGCCAGGGCATACTGTCCACTATGAGAAGGCTCTGAGGGCCACGATACCCATAAATCGCAGTGACACTCGGGTTTGTAGCATCTCTGTTCTTCATCACCGGGATCCACACACCTCAGGTGAGTCCCAAAACTGGTTTGGGAGCATGGCCTCTGGATTTGAGTTAGAAGGATCTTAGAAAATGGCCAATCTTCTTATTTACCCACAAAGAAACTGAGACCCAAGGTTCTAGTCCCACTCCCACTCTGAACGTCAGTCTTCCCATCTTAGGCTCACTGCTCCCTGAGGACCTTCCTAATCTAAAAATCTGTGTGGCCAAGTGGCCCCATCAAGGCTCAAACCCAGGTCTTCAAGCTGCAAGTGCTCAGGGACAAAAAGGAGTTGATGTTTTACTAGCTGGCTACACTGTGTTAATTTTAACGACAATAGTTTGAATAGAAAAATACAGCAGGAGGCCATTCATCAACTCTTAAATAATAAATTAAAGGTAAAGTTGTAGAAGTGAATTGCACAGACCTGCTTTGAATATGGAGAGGAAAAAGAAATCAATCATGGAGCTCCCGCGCCTCCTAGTGGCAGAGCTGGATTACTGCAGGGGAGGATTCGTCATCTACTTGGAGCCATTAGCCCTACCCAGGATTCACTGACACATGGTCAACAGACATCAGCTGAAAGCCTTCCATGTACCAAGCTCTCAAATATGTGCCTTCACATAGGTAAGTTTTACTGATGCTCATATTGAGTAAATATCCTTAGACCCATTTTATAGACAATAAAAGAGAAATTTAAAAAGCTTAGAACACTTATTCGGAGTTAGCAAGCTAATAAGGATTCCGACAAAGATCTGGGGAATTCCCATCCAGGGCTCCTTCCTCAACATCACACTGAGTACAAAGGGTTGAGGACACAAAGATGAATGAGACCCAGCCTCTGTTAGGCCATTTGATCTACCATGTTCACATATTTTAACTGGGCAGGCCAACTCATATTAAATAATCAGAACACAGAGTCCTAAGTGTTGTTTGCACAGAAGTAGAAACTGAATGCAGTCAATGCCACCCCTCCAGGGTGCCCCTGACCAGAAGACCGCGTGGAGCAAGCAGCTGATGCCTAACCCTCTGCTCATCAGCGGGCATGGTTTAAACAATGGCCTTCCTTCGGCCTGATACCTGGATAAGAAATGAGGCCCTGGGTTGAGTAACTGTAAAAATAGACATCATTAACCAGCCTATATCTTCAAACACTCCAAGTCAAGGCAGATCAAAAGAGAGTTAACAAGCCTTCCAATTTGTCGTTCACAGGGTTTGACATGTCAGGTCAAGGAAGAGAAGAGCCCTGTGGGAACTCTGAGCAGAGAAAGTCAGGCTGTTATTTTGGCTTGTTGATATGAGTGATGGGTTAAGAAATGATGGTGGCCAAAGAAGACCTCAGCATCTATTTCTGCAAGGTACCAGAGTGCCATTTCTGTCTGACGCTGGTAGCAAACCAAACCATAAGACAGAAAAACAATCACAGATTTCTCCAGGGTTAGCCTTCTTTTACAGATATGTAGCTTACATTGTGTGTGTGTGGGGGGGGGGGTCCTTCTTTTGTTGATGCTTATAAATACACTTTTATAAAAATAACGTCATACTTTACACACTATTCTGCAAACTCCTTTTTTCACCGAACTGTGAATAAGCTCTCATATACTTAAATATTCCTCTACTTCATTTCTTGATAATTGTCTAAAATTCTAACTTGTAGATATCTAATCTTAAAATATACTTTTTAAATAGAAAATGAAATTCATGGGGCTTCAAATTTTTATTAGAAAAACATCTTTGTAAAAATATTCAAAAAGCTAAATGCTACTACGATTTCATTTTTTACATTTAAATCTGTATGTGGCATTTTTTCCAAATATTTAGCCAGTATCTCAGCATCCTTTATTCATGTAAGGTAGAGGTCAAGTATATGAACTTTGGTGTGTGGTCTGGGTTCTAATCCCAACTCTGCAATGTACTAACCATGACTTCAAGCTGGGCAGTGACTGCACCTAAACTTCACTCTCTTGTCTAGGATAAATAAACAATGATAGTCCATGCTTTCTAGGACTCTCACAAGAAGTAAACAGACAATAGAAAATGCTTGATAAATTTTAGTTAACTGTACTTTTCCCTATAAATTCAAAATACTATCTCTGTCCCATCCTAGATCTGTACATATACCTGTCTTTTTCTGAAGCTTTTATTCTGTTCAATTGCTGTCTGATTACTCTTACACCAGTAGGACACTGTTTTAATTATTTTATGTTTATAATTGGTTTCAATAAAGCTGAGGTATGCCTCTCCTCATTACTTTTTTTTAATCTTTCTTAGCTTTTCTCATATTTTTTCTCCCAAAGAATTTGAGACCATTTTTGTCGAGTTCAAAAGAACTTATAAGAATATCAAAATTCTGTTAAAGCTATGGCTTTCTTTTTAATTCAAAAACTTTCAGTCCAGAACTCACAAAATATCTCTTCATAAAATCCAATCCTCTTTCATGCCTCTCAGTAACATAATTTTCTTCATACAGGTGATGACTGAATTCCGAGGCTAGTCCACAGAGGTATAATTAATCAACATGAGATATTGTTTAAGAAATACATTAAGGCATAAAAATATTTAAGTAATTATCATTAAAGTTGAAAGTACAATCAAATAAGGAAATTTAAAACTGCATGACGGTGCTTGACAAAAACAAATCCATTTTTAGATCTTTTCTTAATTACCTAAGCCAATGGTTTCTGTGGTAAGCAGCATCTGACTCGGCTTCCAGTGATCCCCCTCCCGGTATCCACACCATGTGTCATCCCCTCCCCCTTAAGTGTTGGCTAGATATAGTGACTTGCTGCTAATCAATAGAATATGGCAAAATGATGCATGTCATTTCCATGACTGGCTTACAAAACAGTAAATTCCATCATGCTGGTATTCTCTATTGCCTTCTTGGCTTACATGCTTTGATGAAGCAAGGTGCTGTACTGGAAAGGCTCATGTGGCAAGGAATTGCCGGTGGCTAAGTCATAAGAAACTGAGGCCCTCAATCCAACAGCACATGAGAGTCTGAATCCTGCCATCAAGTGAGTGATCTTAAAAGTTGATCCTTCTCCATTTGGGCCTTGAGATTTGACAACAGTCCCAGGGAACAACACCCTGACTGCATCCCTTTGAGAGATCCCAAAGCAGAGGACATGGGTAAGTCATGCCTCGACTCCTGACACAGAATGTGACGTAACAAGTGTGTGTTGTTTTAAACTGCTAAATTTTGAGGTTATATGTTACACAGCAATAGGTTATGAATTATGGTCTCTAAAGCTACACAGGCCTCAAAATCACATGGGAAGTTTTTGTTTTTTATGTTATAATTTTAAAATGTTTTTTTTAATGTTATAAGTAAAAACATCCAAATTATGTTTAAATTTTTCCAAAAAGCCTACTTTCTTCTTCGAAAATAACTGCTCTTTATCTATTTGGAGTATATCCCTCTACATCATTTTTATATAATTACATATTATATAATGGTATCATACCATACATATTGTTTATCAGCTTGTTCTTTTCACATAACATTATGCCTTAGAGAATATCCTATGTTGGCAAATACAGATCTATTACATTATTCTTAACTGCATCAGAGTATTCCATAAAATGAATGAAACATAATTCATTAAATTCTTTCCCTACCAAGAAACACTTAACTTGCTTCTAATGTTTTATATCATAAATAATAGTAAATCTTTTTGGACATGTCTCTTTGTGCATGCATACGAATAAAGAACAAATACATTTTTAGAGTTTAACAGATACAGTCAAACTGTTTTCCCAAAAGGCTGGAGCAGTAATCACTTACTGATGCAAATCAATAGTGTATATGTATTATATATTAATAATTATTAATATAATAGTGTATAATACAAATACACCCTTATCAATAATGAATATTTATAAGTCTTTGTTATTCTTGCCAATCTGATGGATGAAAGGCGTTATTTCACTTTTAATTATGTTTTATTACAATCTAATAACACTAAAAAAGCATGTGGGTTTCATTTTCCTGCACACAAGTGAATCATGGCCATAAGTACATGTCCTCCAGGACTTGGGGAGTTGTAAAATTTATGGCTAAAATAAAAAGAAGAGAGATTTTCCTGAGGTAATTCACATATGTTGGAAGATACAAAAAGTGAATCATTTTAAAAGATGGGTACAGAAGTAAACCACGAACAGAGGGAGGAGAATGGGGTGTTCAGCCAGGGATGAAGGAGCAATTACAAGCTCCCAGGTGGAGGAGGGTGATATTGAAAAAGACATTTGTTAACTCAGGTGCTTGAAAATGCCTATATTTGTGTCTTGGGAGTACAGTTCCCCACATTGATGATCCTTGAACTGATTCCTCTGAAGTAATTAAGTGCTCAAATAAAACCCAACAAAAACTTTTTCATTAATCATCTGAAAGGAAGATGAAAAAGAGTATTTCTTATCATAGCAGTTTTTCAAGATACACACTATTCTCCTCATTTTACAGATAGGGAAACTGAGGCTTAGAAAGATTAAGTAATTTTGCCCCACTTTATAGAGTTGATAACTGGCAGAGCAGAGGCTTGAATCCAAGGAT
Source organism: Eonycteris spelaea (assembly GCA_003508835.1). Taxonomy (NCBI): domain Eukaryota; kingdom Metazoa; phylum Chordata; class Mammalia; order Chiroptera; family Pteropodidae; genus Eonycteris; species Eonycteris spelaea. The sequence continues at coordinate 2,876,396 of PUFA01000030.1, read as the reverse complement.
GTGTAGTACCAACACCACTCTCACTGTTTCCACCAGGTCCTTCTGCCTCCAAATAGTCAGAAAAACTTGGCCCCAACACTGGTTTGCCATCGTCATTCTTATGGTGTTCTTGGGAATGCCACCTAAACACTTTGTATCTTGATTTTCCTTCACTTTGGAAGAAAGGGGTAGAATCAGATAATCTATGGGCTTCTCCAAATCTAACATTCTTGGACTCCATTTGCATGTCCAGGATTACAAGGTTGAATTAGGTCTGTACAGAGAGAAAAGGAAAGAAAACTTTCATCTGGAGGCTAATTTAGCACAGCTAATGTGCCTTTTTGAGACACAGTTCCAGAAAGGGAACAAGAAATCATAAATTTGGGAGCAGGAATCAGAGCAGGGTAAGGAGGCAACTCCAAGAGACTGTTCCAGAAAGCATAAAGTTTCAAGAAGACTTTGACATTCGATGGGATGAAATATGGTTCAGAATCAAGCTTACGTAAGAAGAGAATGAGAGAAGGGAGGACAGAAAGAAGTAGCTTTTTGAAAGTCTAATGCTCTTTTAATTTACATTTGTCTTGATTAAGCCAGTTTTCCAATTACTATTATCTATTTGGAACTGTTTTCTGGAGAAAACATGAAAACTCCCTCAGGCATAATTAAAAATTAGAAATTAAGGATAAGAAAATGACACAATGCTTATTGTGAGAAAAGGAAAGAGACAAATCTTTTTAACAATTTTTTTCAGTATAAAAATAACATACATGCATTACGAAAACTTGAAATGGACAGAATTATTTTTTTTAAATCTCTTATAATCCTATCACTTCATCATATAGGTGTGTTTCCTCTTAGTCCTTTTCCTATGCACGTTCTTAAAATCGAACCAGGATTCTATCATCTACACGGTGCTTAGCTTACATTTTTAATTCAATATTATAAAAAGAACATTCCTCAAGACATCAGAAATTCTTCAAAAACAGAATTTTTAATGGCTACATGATATTCCACATTTTGGGTGTGCCATTATTGACTGAGCATTGTCCAGCTGGGGGACAGAAGACGGCAAGCTTGTGTGTCAAAGAACGGAGGGAAGCCAGGGACTCAGTGTCTCGTTACCTATTTATTGCTGCATAACAAACTACCCCCAAAACTTCATGACTTAAAACAATGCAACATTTATTTTCTTCATGACTCTGCAGTTTGGGAAGGGCTGGGGAAGAGAGAGCGGCGTCCGCTGAACTGGGTGAGGGCTGGAAACGCCCGAGGCTCTCTCGCTTCTGGCACTGCAGCACCTACACACGGCTTCTCCTTGTGGCCTGGGTGCCAAGAGGCTGCACCGCCTTTGCAAACCCAGCCTCGGGAGTCATGTGGCATCCTCCTAGTTAGAAGTGAATCGCTGAAGGCCAGCCCATGTCCAAAGGGAGTGTAGACGCCACTTTTGATGGGTAAAGTAGTAAAAAAAATTGTGCGCCTGTTTTAGAACCACCACATTTGGCTGCTACCATAAAACCCTCACACGGGAGTCCTCTCCTTCCCAGCCCAGAGTGTGCATCCCTCTCCTCAGCCCAGGCCAACCTTTAGGCTTCCTGGAGGGGCAGACTTCACGGATGGGTCTGTCTTGGAGTCAACCGAGGTTCTGGAATTCAGAGCCACAAAGCAGGGAGGGTCCTGCCTCAGAGGTGTAAACTTCTCCCTCTCTAGCCCCACACAGCCTGCTACCCTTCAAAGCTCCAGGGTTTTAGTTCCTGCTCCTCCAGAAGCTTCCTCTGGTCCTAATCATGTTAGGTTCCTGGCCAAGTGCTAGTGCAGCCGTGACTGAACTTGAACCATAAGCTCAAAGCCCCCACCACGCTGAGCAACCCTCTTCACTCAAGCAGACCTTCCTAGGGCCCTAGGCCTCCCCACGCCAACGGTCCAAGTTGACTCTCAGGCCAACAGAGCTGTCTCCTGCAGCCTCTCCTCTCTTCTTGGCTACAGGACCAGCGAGGCTGACTAAGTCAAGTCTGATTCCCCAGGACAGGCTCTGCACATGCAGTTCTTCCTTCTAGAACCTTCAGATTCTTACCCTAGCCAGCAATCCCTCCCAGGGACCTAGACATGGTTCATATTCCTCCTCTGTCTCCTCTTCTTCCTGGAAAGCAGACAGGTGGATTAAGAACCCCTCTGACTCAGAATGGTTTCCTTGGGGGAAAACAGCCATAGCCTTGGACTAGCTAGGATTCCCCACCCAGCACTCTTTACCTAAAGATTCCAGACTTTGCGAGGGGCCCAAGGTATGGGTCCTAAAGGCAGCAGACTGGGGCCGGGGAAGTGACCAGCAGGTTCTGGAGGGGAAGTCACAATCCTGGGGGCAGGCGGCAGCTGGCCAGAGTAAGTAGGGAAATGGAGCAGGTAAAGTGAGGGGACAGAAGCTGAAGGGGAAAGGAACAGAAACACTTTACATAGGAGGTAAAATCTGAGGTGCATTCTGAAGAGGAGTAGGAAATATCACATCACATAACTACCTTTCTAATTCCCAGTTTGTGTATGATCAACTAAATCACCTTTGAACAATGCTAACAATCTTTGGTCTAATTCATTTTAAGGGTTCCTCACCTCAGGAGAGATAACTGTGAACTCCACCTTTTAAAAGCAAGCAATATAACTGAGGATTCAAACTTACAAATTCATTAGCCATAGAAGATCTCCTAGTCAAGAAAAAAAAAAAAAGACATTTTATTTTCTCCAAGTAGCTGACACCACAAAACGACTCTTGATTGAATGTTACAGAAAGACCCATTCCCTCACACTGATATCTCTCAATTAAAAATAAAGTTTTACTCATTGATATCTTTCTAAATGAAACCTTCAGAATGTTATTTTTGGATAATGATATTTTAGATCAATTCCTTTCATCCAGGAGCCTGGTAAAGCTTTTTTCTTTGAATCTGGAAATCTTTTTTCTTTTTTTTTTTTTTTTTTTAATTTCAAGAGTTCAAGACCTAATGGTTTGGATTTCATTCCAAGTTCAGACTGCTCAGAAGCCTGATGGGATCACACTTGGCAAAATATATCCCTATTCCTAAAATTAAGCAACCGTTACAAACATCTGAGCTTCCACACTAGTGCTGTTGAAAGGGCATTTTCATATCACAAGTGGAGACTTCCTGCTGGGCTGTGGGTGAAGGGGGCTTTCTGGGGAGGCAAACCCAGCTGAAACCCTTTTCATCCCAGTGTCTTTTTATCCACCCCCACCCCCCAACACCACCTCCCCAGATTTGCTGGGCCTGTCATCTGAGACTATGTCATACAGACGAATTCAAAGTTCCCTCAGGGACGTGGGCAAGAAAAGACAACAACACACATATTCTTCTCACCAAAATCTTTTCCCAGGCTCTGGGATATTGCCTGGCATACAGCAGACACCCAGCAAAATTTATGAAATACAAGAAAGAAAAGAGAGCAAGAGAGAGAGAGAGAGAGAAGAAGAAGAGAGACAGAGCGGGGGAGAGAGAGGAAGGGAGGGAGGGAAGAGAAAAGAGAAAGGCGACAGATAAAAGAGAGGGAGAGGAAAGAGGGGAATGTAGAGGAAAGAGAGAAAAGGAAAGATTCTGAAGTGATTTTAAATAAATGCTTATTTATATATTTACACATACTGTTTCATAATAAATTATATTTAAAGTTGAGCACTTACTATGTAGCAGGCACTGTGCTGAACTGCATCACACACAAACCTAACACCATGAGGCAAGAACATTATGAACCCCATTTGACAGATGGGTTTACAAGTTACTTAAGAAACTAAAGAACTTGCCCCAAATCCCAAAACTAGTAAGTGTGGGATCAGAATATGAACTGGGATCTATCTGATAAGAGACTTCCTTTTCCTTCCTTCCTCCCTCCATTCCTTTTCACTCTTTCTTTCCTCTGCTATTTCTCATCGGGGCCCCAGGGCATTTGTTTCTCTTAATTCTTTATAAGGCAATAACCAATGCAGGTCATGGGCACACAGGTGTAAGCCTTAGCACTAAACAGTGACATGGCTCAGAGTCATTCACCAGAGCCAGGGTTTTGCCATCTCATAGGCTCGGTGGGCTGACAAAGGGCCAGCCTGGCTCTTTCACGGCAAAAATGAGGGAGCAGTACTCTAGGTAGAAGAAATAGTATTGCAAAGGTCTTAAGGAATGTTCGAGGACCTGAGAGGCTCCAGTGTACTTTACCTGAGGGAATAAGGAGCCATGGAAAATTATTGAGCAGGAAGATTTTAAAATGATCACCCTTGATGAGAGATACGTGATGGCCTAGAAGGGAGAAACACTGAGGAGTCCATCAGAAAGGAGGAACACAGACCATCAGTGTCTAGTCGAGGTGACCTGAGATCTACCAACCCAGTTCTGAGCAGCTGCCCTCAGTCCATGCCTCCTCACAAATACTTAACCATCAGAGGCCACTGGGAATTCTCAGCTCAGAGCAGCCCTCTCAGTCCTACTAGAAGCCAAAGAAACCCATGGAGGGAGAGTATTGCAGGAAACCACGAAGGAGCTCGGGTGTAAACCAAACTCAGAAGAAACCTGAAGAGTCCTGTGTTGCTTACACTCCACAAACTCTTGCCAAGGTAGCTCTACCATCTGCCCATCTCCTCCAGGCTCAGGCCTTGGGACCCTTTTCCGCATTCTTGGGGCAGCTCGTTCCTGCCCCCTTCCCATGCTATTTACCAGGGTCTTTGTGCTGTTGGGCGGGGAGGGGCGGGTACAATTTTGTCCAGGAAATCAATGACCTGGTTCCCAAAGTCCCAGTACCCACGCTTATTAACTACTCTCCAGCCTCAGGCCTCAGTTCCCCATTTGTAGTCCTACCTCCCTCAAAGAGAAAGAACGAGAACAAGCTTTAATAGAACAGCAAGTTCCATTAAAGTGGAAGGAATCCTCCTCCTGGCTCAGAACGTTGTTGTACTTGATTTTAAGTCAACTGCCTAATGCAGAGATGGCTGTTTCCATGGGCCCACAGTGTGGGCACTCGGCAAAGACTATGATTGTAGAGACCACAGAAGTTTCCAAAAGAGTAGTTCTGGAGCAGGGAGCTCACCAGATGCCTTATATTCAGTTCATGATCAATACCATGTAAGCCCCATAACAAGGAGGTGATGAATACATAGACCCAGGTTGCTTCAGCCAGGTCCCTTAGAACTTAAGTAGCTGTCCCATCTTCCACTGCCAAGGACCCCATGTGGAGAGCGAACCCCTCCTTCCTGACACAGAGATGGGCCAAAGGCAGATCTGCAGAGGAGGTGGGCTGCCGTGCAAGTAGGACAGCGGTGCCTAAGAACAACCAGGCACTGTTCACCCCCTGGAGTCTGGCACGGCTGGGCCTGAGTGGGCCGCGAAGTGGGCTGGAGGCTCTGGCAGCACAGGGGGCGCCTCTGCGGCGGGGAGGGGAGCAGGGAGTTCTGTGCGACAGCTGGGCTTACAATGTGGGCATTGTTCCCTCCCTGCGGTACATCTGTTCCCCTAAGGGTGGAGGGCAAAGAAGAGAATGGAGCTGGGAGCATCTGCCAGGGCCCAGGGAGGGAGCTGTGCACTGCCCATCCAGAAGAAAGGGAAACACTGCCGGGGCGGCCCACCCATAAGCCAACCTGACAAAGGTCAGAGACGCAGCGGAAAAGTACTGCCTCCCTCCGCCACAGCCCTCTACCCACCCTAGTCTCTTTGATTCTTTCTCTTATTTCAGTCATTTCATACCATGCTGTGCTGTGCTTTGCCTGCTGCTGTATTTTTTTTTTCACTTTTTACTATCTAAGCATTTCTTTTGCACATTTCAGAATGTCCCTGAGTACCTTCTTATAGCATATTATATCTATCATATTGACCTTTAAAATCACAAAATTCAATTCAGGTGAGTTTGCCCTCCAACCTGCATATACTCATTATGTCGCTAATGATTCTATCTTCTGAATGAATTGATGATATGGATCAATCAGAATAAAAACGTCCATCCTCTTTCAGCTGACACTAATTCACCTGAGTATGCTATATGCTAATACTTACATGATACCTCATTAATCCTCATTTAAATCCTATGAGGCATGAAATAGTAGAAATCAACTTTACAGATGAGAAAACCATAGGTCAATGACATGGAGCAATCTGCCCAAGTTCATTCAAAGAGTGGATGAAAAACAATCCCAGGTCTCTGACTCTAAACCTAGTGTTTCTGCCATGGAGCCGGCCTTCCCAGGTCATCCAATAAGCCCGTTTGGGGGATTTGTGCTGAGTAACAGTGCCTTTCCATTTTAACATCAGAACCAAAAAGTGTGCATGATTGACAATGATATCAAAAATCAGAAGCAATCTAAATATCCAATGATAGAATAATTAAGCAAACTGTGGCAAACCACTGGAAACAATTTTAACCATTAGAAATGAAAATTTTATAGATTACAGCAACACACTTTTCATAACTCAAAAACTGCATATTATGAACACAATAGTGCAAAAGTGTACCTATGTAAATTAAGGACAGTCAGGAAATTGAAAGGACTATTTACAGGGAAGCAGAATTCTGGGTAAATTTTTCTTTACAAGTGTTTTTTAGTGCCATTATTATGTCCTAACAATATGTAGGCTTACAATATCCCTGCTGAATTTTTAATGCCAAATGCATGTGCTTTCCCAAAGAATCTGTCATCTTATCCCAAACTATCTATGTGCTGATTCAAATAAATTCAATTTTGCTTTACAAAAATAAATATAAAATGAAAACTTTCTTCAAACTAAGATTTTTTTTCTACTTCCATATGAGATTTTTTATATTTTATCACTTGCTCTTTGAAGGAATCTTAGGATATATCAAAATCAGGCCAATATCTATCATTAATTGTCCTATAACAACCGTTTGGTATTCAACCACTCTGGGGAAAGAGGAGAACAAACAGAAAGCAACAGGGACCTTGCCACAGCTTTGCAGCAGCCAGGGGCCTCCGAAGGAAAGGTGCCTAGTAAGTCACAGGGTCACTTTCTCTCAATGCCTCAACTGCTCCCAGTCTATGAAGATTTTAAGAATTCCAGTGTTTTAATCAGAAAATTTTTGGTCACAAGAGCAGGAATCCACTTAGATTTGCTCCAATTATGTGAAAATTTATAAAAAGATCACTGGAGATAGCCACAACAGCCCCACCACCCTTACCCACCCCTCAACGGGCCAGCCTTGTGAGACTAGGGACGCCATGGAACCAAGAGCAGTCTCTGCTTCTTTCTTCCTTCCTTCTCTCAATATCTATCTATCTCTCAAGCTCTCACCCTCTTCCCTCCTTTCTCCTTTCCCTCCTTCTCTCCCTTCCTTCCCCCTGCCTGTCTGTCTCTCTCCCTCTCACCTCTGTCTCCTGCTCCTCACTCAAGGGAGATGTAGCCCCCAGCTGACCACTCCCTCACATGATCCTGACACCAGCATGTTTCTCACTTTCTCAGGCCTAGCTCCCTCTGCTCCCTCCTTCACCTCCGCCTTGTTCTGTCTGAATAAATCAAGTCCAGTCTAACAGAAACAAAGACTTAGGAGGAAAAGTGCTCATTGCAAACCCTAAAGCAGCGGTGAGTGGTCAAGGAGGCTAGTGTAAGAATACCTACCCTGTCAGAAGAAGCCAATCTAAGAGAAAGTAAAAGAATATTTATCCTCAACGCATACAGAAAACGAGTAAGTCAGTAAACTCAACAGGATCGTAGTTAAGTGTGTGGGGAGAGTTCTTACTGTGTGTGTGCTGGCCTAAGGTTGTGCAGTGCTGGTGAATACCACCACATGGTGCCAACTTTGCCAGCTCAGACTTTGGGAGAAATCAGGGAGCAAAAAGGTAAAAGCAATAAAAAGGGAACCACGGGTATTCATTGGGCAGCATCAATATAACAGAATTGAGGTTAAGAAACTTGGGTCTGCCACTAATTTGCTAACTGACCTTGAATAAGTCATTCTCCTCTTTGGGCTCCAGCAATGACTTTTTTTTTTTCATTAATCTTTATTTTTTTTTTAATTTAAGTATAGTTGGTAAGCAATCTTATATTGGTTATATTAGTTTCAGGTATACAATATAGTGACTGGACATTTTTATATCTTACAGTGTGATCAACCCACTAATTCTAGCAATCATCTGTCATCATGCAAATATCACAATATTATTTTTTAAATTTTTTATTAAGTTTATTGGGGTAACACTGGTTAATACAATTATATAATTTTCAGGTGTATATTATAATTTGACATCTATATATTCTATTGTGTGTTTACCACCCAAAGTCCAATTTCCTTCAGCTACCATATATTTGATCCCCTCTACCCACTTCACCCTCCCTCACCTCCCTTTACCCATCTACCTTCCCCCTCCTCCCACACCCCCTGCCCTCTGGTAACCACTAGTCCATTGTCCATGTCCATGAGTCTCTGTTTGTCCTGTTTATTTGGTGCTTTTACATTTATATCCCACATATAAGTGATATCATGTGATTTTCAACTTTTTCTGTCTGGCTTATTTCACTCAGCATGATTATCCAAAGGTCCATCCATGTTGTCGCAAATGGCAGTATTTCATCTCTTCTTATGGCTGAGTGATAGTCCTTTGTATTTACGTACCACAGCTTCTTTGGCCAACCATGTATCATAGATCATAGGACACTTTGGTTGCTTCCATGTCCTGGCCATCGCGAATAATGCTGCTATGAACATCGGTGTGCAAATATCTTTTTGGAGATGGGTTTTCAAGTCTTTGGGGTAAATGCCCAGTAAAAAGATTGCTAGATCATATGGTAGATCAAGTCTTAGTTTTTTGAGGACCTCCATACCGTTTTCCATAGTGGCTGTACCGATTCAGCAATAACTTTTGAGGCATTGGTGTATTAAAGTCAGTTCTTACTGGATCACAAAAACTGACTACCAAGTTTGGGGGAAATTTGTGAGCTTGTTGTTAAACACAGCTATTACAAAAAACTAAATTATACACATTTACAATTAAATTAATTAAATCCTAAAAGTAAAAATATTCAAAATTCTTCACTGCCTAATTATTTTACTACATTGAACTATACCAGGAGTCAGCAAACTTTTCTTTTTAAAAAAAACTAAATATTTTAGGCTTTGAGGGCCATGGACAGTTTCTGTCATATTGTTGTTCTTGTTTGTTTGTCTGTTTGTTTAATAACTCTTTAGAAATGTGAAAAACAGTCTTAAGCTCGTGGGCTGCACAGTAACATGCCATGTGTCAGATCTGGCCTACAGGCCATAATTTGCCAACCACTGAATTATGCTCTTGAGGTTATTTACATCTATTTCACTAACGTGGTAGAAATACCATATAATTGTGTGCTACTGAGTACCCTCTCCAGCTCTATGTTCAGCGCTATCACACAAAGAACTTAAGATTGGTTCTGGTGGGAGGATTCACACTATGGAAATGGGCAAATGCCGCAGCCCAGGGCTTCTCTTCCTAGAGAACAGGCTGCTAAACATTTACCAGCTCGCCACTGCCCTGAGGTCTCAGTGGGAGAGAATCACAGAAAACTAAAATGCTTCACCAACTTACCCAGGAAATCCAGGCAAAGAAGCAGAATGAAAAGGGGAAATGCAGTGCATAGTCACAGGAAAAAGAAAGACTGAGGGTTACCTGGCTCTACACTCCTGGTTGTGGTTTCATCAGCAGGTGGATGACTAACCCTCAGGATGCAGGCTTGCTTTTCTCTGCCTGAGACTTACCCTGTTTTTCTCTTTTCTCTCACTTCAAAAATGCTATTTCTGTCCTTGCTGCTGCCCTGGCCAGTAGTAACAAAGCAGCTGAAGTCGGGGCGGAAGCCACCAGGGACAGACACTGCATACAAAGGGCTCACGGCTGTGAAGAAGAGTGGGCGACAGGGGAAAGGCAGCTGTGCATGGAGCAGCCACCTCTGCTGTCCCGTGTGGGTTTGGGGCTTCCCTGGAAACAGAACAATAAACGCGCAGGTCCAGACTGAGCAGCAGTTTTGGTGTGAGGGAAGCTGAACCCCAGCAGGAGGGGGATAACCCCGGGAAAGTTTATTTTCAGCAATTTGAGCTCAATTCGGCAGAAACAGTGCCTGACAGGGAATAAAGAGACAACCAAAACCAGGAGTACACCTTCAGGGCATTTGTGAATGACCCTCCCACAAATTTCCAGGCTGTAAACACTGCCTTTGGGAAAATGAGGTGCAGCCTGAACAGTTTTGAAAGAAATCATCTCTATTTCTTTCTCTAAGCCTCAGGGAAAAGCCACCTGGTCTTTTATATCACCCTCTCACCAGCCCACTCTGCTTATCCCAGCTGATCATCTAAGAAAAACTGATGGAAACCAGGAAAAAGTAATATCTTTTCCCAACTCTCAGCTGCCTAATCCGAATCGTACAAAATGCTGGGAAAGCAGAAAGCAGCAAAGGGCAAGGTTTGGTGGGCGTGGCAGATGAATTGCTATAAAGAGATCGATTGCTATAAAGACAAAGGGACCCTTAAACTGACCCTTGATGGAACAGAGAATGAAAAAGAAAAGGCACTTCAGCAAAAGGTGCTCAAACTAATTAGCCATGGGAGAAATTCAAGTTTAAAACCATAATAAGAGGTAGAAAACCACAAGAGAAAAACATAACTCCCACCCCAACAATAGAGAAACCCAGAAAATCTACAGAATGGTAACTTCCTGTGAGCCCTTCAGAGGCCTGAGGTTACAAGGTAACCGAGAGTGGTGAATTCCAAAGAATGAATGACAAGCCCTGCCACAGAGAGGACACAAGAATTGTTCCAGCCTTTGAAGAAGGTGGTAAGAAAAGAGCTAACATTATTACAAATTCTTAAAAGTCGAGTGTGGGTTGGTGTGAAGTTATGAATCCCCTGAGAGCCCCAGACACAAGAGGAGTTCATACGCTCAAACTCTTTTCTACAAGTTTACCAGGTACGCAGAAGAAAGACTGAGGCAAGCAGGAGAGCTAAGAGAGCCCTCAATGGCCAGCAGGCACGAAACCCTATTTTCCACAACCTTCTCTTACAAGAAGCCAAAGCCTGAAACCAATAGGGGAGGGGTAGATAACCCTCCCACTCCCAAAGCCCAGGCAAAGATCCACTGTCTGTAGAAGGGACAGAAACACAGCCATCTGCCTCTGGGCAGGAAGTAGGAAACCTCTCTGCCCCATGGGAGGCCCTGAGCTGAGTAACAAGCAACAGCATTCTCCTGCTCAGAAAAGAGCAGAAAAGTTGCCCACAACTGGTCCTCGATAGTGAGCTACCACTACACACCCTACGAGAGTAACCAAAATTAATAAGACGGATGATGCTAAGAACTGGCAAGGATACAGAAAAAGAACTCTCATGTGCTCTTAGTAAGAGTATAAACTGATGCAGCTACTTTGAAAACTATTTGGAGGTACCTACTAAAGCCAAACATGTGTACATCCTCTCACCCAGCAATTCCACTTCAAGGTATTCAAGTGAAGTGAGTACATGTGTGAGCCAAAAGGCTGTGTAAAAGAGCATTCATGGTAGAACTATTTGAAATAGCCCAAACTGGAAGCGACCCAATAATCACCAACGGTAATGTGTAAATTATATCATTAGAGTTTGGGATGAGTACCATACGGCAATGATGATGACAAAATACTGCTACCTGCAACGTGAATAAAACAAACAACATGTTGAGCAAAAGAAACAAACAAACAAAACAGAATCCATGAATTCATTTTTATGAAGGTCAAAGACAGGCAAAACTAATACATGGAGTGGAAATCAGGTATTACCTGAGGGTAGTGATTGGATGGAGGAAGAGGGGCACTTCTGGGGTTCTGGTGATGTTCTACTTCTTGTTCAGATTCAGGTTACACGGGTGGGTTCACACTGTGAAAATTCGTCGAGCTGTACCTTTATGATTTGAGCCCTTTTCTATTTGAACGTTACACTTCAATTATGAATAAAAGTTTACTTTAAAAAGTGCCTGGTATGATGAGAAATGTTAAACATGTTAGCCTAGCTGGAGTCGCGCGAGAGAGGACTAAAAGCAGGTAAGGATGAAGCCAGAACATGGAAGGGCCTTGAGCTCCACGCCAAGGGGTTTGGCTTTTGTCCCATGGACAAAGGAGTACCAACCACCAAAGGCTTTTTTTTTTTAAAGTAACTACAGATTCATATGCAATACAGATAAATCCAAAATATCTTTCATCTAGTTTCCCTAATGCTGACATCTTCCAGTCTGATAGTACACCATCACAACGAAGTAGCTGACATTGATATAATCCACCCACCTTATTCAAGTTTCACCAGTCTAATATGCACTCATGTGTGTGTGTTTAGTTCTATGCAATTTTATCATGTGTAGATTCATGAGAGTTCCACCACACTCAATATTCAGAATAGTTCCATCACAAGGATGTCTCACGTCACCCTTTTACAGAATGGTTAAACAAAAAGTGGTACAATAGTCTCCCTTATACTCAGGGAATATGTTCCAAGATCCCCAGGGGATGCCTGAAACTGCAGACAGTACCAAAACCAATGAATACCATGTTTTTTCCTATACATATCTATGATAAAGTTTAATTTACAAATTCGGCACAGTAAGAGATTGACAACAGCAGCTAATAAGAGAACAATTATAACAATACACTGTAATGAAGTTATGTGAATGTGGCACATCTCCATCTCAAATATTTCTTGTGCTATGCTCACTATTGTTGTTATGATGTAAGATGATAAAATGCCTTATTAAGTCAGGAACTTTCACCTTTTCACTTAAAGGAAGCACTTTATAGCTTCTCTTTGGCATATCTGAATTGTCAGCATCACTACTCTCATGCTTTGGGCCATTATGAAGTAAAATAAGGGTGACTTGAGCACAGACACTGCAATACTGGATCTAATAACCAAGATGGCTAATACACGACTAACAGGTGAACAGCATATCCGGCATGGATATGCTGGACAAAGGGATAATTCATGTCCAGGCAGAACAGAGCAGGATGGCACAAGATTTCATCATGCTATTCAGAACAGCGTGAAACTTAAAACTTACGAATTGTTTAGTTTTAGGATTCCCATGTAATATTTTCAGACCATGCTTGACCACTGGTGACTGAAACCACAGAAGGTGAAATCGTGGATAAGGAGCACTACCATATACCATGGAATACTACTCAGCAATAAAAGGGAACGAGCTATGGATACACACGCAACGAAGAAAATTATGCTGAGTAGGAAAAGTCTATCTCAAAAGGTGACGTACGGTATGGTTCCATTTATATAACATTCTTGAAATAACAAAATTATAGAGATGAAAACAGATTGGTGGTTGCCAGAGGTTATAAAATGGGGAGAAAGGGAAGTGACTGTGGCTATAAATGGGTAGCACCAAAGGCTTTTTGAGCTGAGAAGGAACATGAATAGCACAGGCCAGAGAATCCAGCTCATTCTAAATGCCTCAGCCCTGACTTTCCAAGACTTTAACCTTCCTAGTCTACTGCACCACCCCTACCTGCCCCACTGCCACCACCAGCAGCTGCCTCCTGCTGCTTTAATACCTAATGAACTAGCAATGGCTCGGGCTTTGATTAAAGGCTCCTGTTGAAAATAAGCCCTCCCCACTGGCAGCCCAATACAGTGCCATCTGTCCAGTTGGGAAGGACACTCATCCCTCCACATGGTGACCAGAGAAACTGAGAGCACTTTGATATACCTAATGCATCAGCTATCATATGAGCTTGGGAGGGCTTTTTGAACCCTCTTCTATTTCTTCCTGGATATTATTCTATTACACTGTTTCAAAAACAAATACATTGTTGCAGGGGATGGGGGGGAGCAGGAGGAGGAGTGTAGTATGACATCTCTCTGTTATTTTGAACTTAGACACTAGGAAGTCTCCAGGCGCAATTTTGTCTGATGTAATCCAGTTACAAAGGAGGATTAAGGGGGCCTGATGATCTGCACGAACAGGTAATTCCCTGATGTACTCATAGATGGCACATTGGGCCCCAGGAGCCAAATAAGGAGAAAGTGTGTTTCACGAGCACAAGGGGGGGCGGGTGAGGGGACCACATCCTGTAGAGAGGCACACCAGGCCTCAGGAGCAACCAACTCCTAAGCAGAACTCTGACTCTGTTCAAACACTGTGAGCCATACCCTGCCCGTCCTGCTGGGGACACTTTCTCTGCAGTAAGGAGACAACCTACATATCAGGAGGGAACAGCTTTTTAGAGGGGTACATGGGAGTTGGGTCTAAAGAAGGAGTAATTTCTCATGCAGTTAAGTGGAGAGAGATATCCCAGACAAAGGGAACAGCATGAGGAAAGTACAGGCCGGAGTACACTGATATGACAGAGGAGTACCACATGCAGAAGGAAGTAGGGAAAGAGACAGGAGAAGTGAGGTGGCTGTGGGATCAGGAAGGACCTTCTCTGTCATGAGCAAGAACTTGGCCTTTAAGGGATCAGCAAGCATGAACAGTTTTGAAAGCAGGGGTGTGACTCAGTATTTTAGAAAGATTACTCAAGAGGTCCCTTGCAAGCAGATAAATCACAGGGGGAGGCTCTGGCCAGAGACATCAATTAGGACCCTACTGCCTTCTCTCATCTTCTTCACTAAGACTGAACCAAAGAAATGATCCAGCTTCCCAGGAGATTAACATGTTAAGGTAGTACGACTCGAGCTGCCTTCTCCTGTTGGGACATGACTTGTCAAACAAGGATCAGGCTTCTGCTTACTGAAAAAAGAAAAAGCATTGAGCACTGCTTAAAAAGAGGTGGGACTCCCAGCTCAGGGCTGCAAGATTCAGGCCTTCCTGAGCCTGTTCGGGGCACCAGCAGTGGGTCACAGAGCCACCTTGAGAATGATCTAGTGCTTTACCCCAGCTGGGAGTCAGGATATCTGAGCACACCTGGCAGATGGGAAGTGGCCTGACAGATGTAGATGTCTGTATGGAGGGTGGCTAAGGAGCCTGAGAAAGATCCTATTAGACTGTAAGAAAGTCCTAAGTTTGGAAAAATTCTGAGTTCAGCCATATGTCTACTCCTCCAAATTGTCTCTTGACCCAACCCCCATTGGTTTGTGCCAGAGTCCTCTGCTGAGCAACAGGCTGTATACAAAGATGGAACACTATGGAATTTGGGCAGCCCTGCTTGGGGCCCCGTAACAGAGCATAGCAAAGGTGGAGGAGACAGACCTCCTTCACACACCTCTGGCACTGAGGGCTTGGGAGAGCAGTGAGTGAAGACCTATGTGAGAAGTCACAGCCATTTACAGACTGACACAGAGCAGTGTCCCCAGTCATGCCTACCTTACAGCTGCCATGTGCATCACAGGAATGAGCACATACCTGAAGAGTCCTCCATGGGGTCAGATGGAGCCTCTCCATAGGCAGTTGGGGGCCAAAGTAGGTTAATTTGTGTCCCAGTGTGAAGGCAGAACTGCTTCTTCACTGAAATTCTCATTTGTCAAATTCTGAATGAGTGTTGTTTGTACAAGGAAATATTAAAAATTGTGGGAAAGTCTCATATTAAAGCAGAATTAGAATTTAACAGGGCAGGCAGAGAACTTTCAGACTGCCCCCACTGCCACAATTTGACACTGTCTTCTCTGAGCATAACATCTTTCAGCAGCAGGTATTTGTGTAGTGATTTTCCCAGCATTCCTAGCATCCCCAGTTATGTAAGTGCCTCCCAATACCTGTTAATTCCTATATCCCTTCTAGAATCAAGTGGACCTTATTCGAACATTTACATACCTTGGGATTTTCAAGGACATGGTCATGATGGAAACTGAGAATATTAAAAGTGAAGACCAGGGCCCTGGACAAGAGAGCAGGAGGAACTCTTACAGTGTAACGGTTACCGTGGTGAAGGGAGGTTACTAGAATTGAAAGGAATCTAGGAGAACTGTTGTAATGGAGGAGATTATATAAAATCTTTGTGAATGGCTCTATATCTGACTTGGGCATGGACCGGGATATTGCCCTCCTGGGCTGTGGTGGACACTTGTGATCAATAAAATCTCCAAAGATTTTCCTGCTAAGACTCTGCTCCAAATTACTGTGGCCCAACTTACTGATAGATGGGCCTTAAATAGCAGCTATAACAAAAGCATTGCTACCCTTCCAGTCCCAAGCTAAGAGTCCTATCATAAAGATGTAACTCATATTGCTGTGCCAAATTAATAGTCTGGTACAAATCGGCCTTCGTTCTGTTCCTCAAACATGCCAAGTTCTTCCCTTTGCCTTCCCGATTGCAGTCCTCTTTTACTGGAACACTCTGAACCTAGGTCTTTGGACAGCCATCTGCTTAGCAGCTTTCAACTCAAACGCCACCTCCTCAGGGCATGAGGGCCCTGGGGTGTTGGCAGTAGCCTACTTCTTGGCCTGGGTGGTGGTTACATGGGTGTGTTTACTTTGCAGAAGTTCTCAAGCTGTGCACTAATGACTTGTGCATTTTTAGTATGTGTGTTATACTTCAAGAAAAAAGTTTATTTTACAAAATAACTCACCTCCTCTGAAAAGCCTTCCCTGACCCCCCTGCTCCCCACACTCTCACTCTCGTGCTAGCCTTATTGATTTTCTTCATGGCACCAAACTATCTCGTTAACTTGTCCATGTTTGCGTTACTTATTTTCTGTCTTCTTCTCTAGAAGAGAGAACAAGGACAATATCTGCCTGATGGCATGCTGTATCCCTAGAGTCTATTTTAACCGTGACTGGCAAAGAGTAATCAAGAAAGAATGAATGAATGAGTAGATAACTCTCCCAGCCTTAGTCTAAATTATCTGCATACTTAGAATGTCTGAATGATGGATGAAGACATCTCCTTTGCGTCACATAAACCGGGGATTCTCAAGGTCTTTGAGGCCACAATACACCCTGTCACTAAAGATCATATATTTCTTCTATTCTTGATGGAGCGGCAAAGACCCTGCCCCAGAGTCTCTCAGTTCTGGGATCCCTTGAAGCCTCCTCTCTTCAGATATAAGTGGTGAATAACCCCTATACCTCAGTGGCAGTTGTGAAAATTAAATGAGAAAACAAATGTAAGACGGCTTTTACTGTAATACAAATAAAATATAAAACTATTTTTAAACAGACTTATCATCATCATCATCATCATCATCATCATTATTTTAGGAATAATTCAAGGAATGGCTCTGTCTTTATCAGAACTCATTTGCTTTTGGACAGTATTAAGAATGGATGGAAACAAAGAACTTCCCGCCTTCTGTGCCTGAGAAAAAGGTGCACTTGAAAAACAGTGGCAGGCCACAAGGGGCATGAGTGAATTTTTTACCACACTGGTCACGTTCTGTTTATTACTCTGAGTGCTAATTACATGACTGGGTTCCGTTTGTAAAAATTGGAGCTACACACTCATGATTTTTATGTTTTTCTATAAGGAATCGTACTTTAATAAAGAAGCTTTCAAACATGTGGCAAACGTGGCTGTACCTCCAAAGGCTACTGTAAGGAAAACCTACACTACTCCTGCGTGTCTCCTTCCCTCTCATTCTACCGCACTCAACACTTCTGACCCCAAATACGTGGAAGCTTTCTCACACCAAGCAATTCCACGACACCAACTGGGTGGCCTACGATTTAACCCAGCTCTGACATAATTTACCGGGAGATAGCATCGGATCCCACAGGTTCAGAGCTCAGTCCTACAAGACTGTCCCTCCCACCCCCGCTTCAGATGCCAGTCACAAGTCAGGTTGTTACCTGTGTTTTCACCAATGGCTATAAATGAGAGGTTCCTACAAACCCCTCAATTTGATTATTTGCTGGAACAGCTCATAGAACTCAAGGAAACACTTACCAGTTTGACATAATAAAGCATATTATGATAAAGGATGCAGACGAACAGCCAGATGAAGAGATACATAAGGCCCAGAGTCCCGAGCATAGAGCTCCTGTCTCCATAGAATTGGGGTGTCACCCTTCCAGTATATCAACCTGAAGCTCTCCAAACCCCATACTTCGGGGATTTTTATGAAGGCTTCAGCACATAGGCATGATGGATCATTACCTTCATTTCCAGCACCTCTCCCTTCTCCAGAGAATGGGAGGCAGAGCTGAAAGTTCTAAGCTTTTAATCATGGCTTGGTATTTCCAGTGACCAGCCCCATCCAGAAGTCATCCAGGCAGTCACCTCCTTAAAACAAAAGATACTGCTATCACCCAGGAAATTCCTAGGGATTTAGAAGTTCTGTGTCAGAAATCAGGGTCAAAGACCAAATATTAGAACAAAAGTTATTCCTAGTACTCTCATCACTTAGAAAATTACAAGAGTTTTAGAAGCTCTGTGTCAGTAACTGGAGGCAGAGACCAATATACATTTTTCTATTATTTCAAGCTACTGATATAAAATACATGAGATGGGCTTCCACAAGGTGTCCCTAATTGATGATATGTTTAATTAGATAGTCCAAAGGTTGCCCTTTTGACCATAAGACAGACCCAATAAAAATGACCTATTTTGCCAATTAACAAATTCAAAATTCTATTTATAATACCGCTGTGGAGGACCACTTATATCCTTACTTAGGTAGAAAGTTCGACTGCAATTCTCTATGTCAAAATAATTTATTAACCTTGGATTCTGCTATGATATACATGGATAGAGACACATAAACAGAGTGCAGAAAAGTCAAACATTTTCATTTATTTATGGGCACTAATTCTCTCATTCAGAGTAAAACCATTTGCTTAAAGCTCATAAACAATTAGAACTGAACACAATAATTCTTGTGAGGCTAATTAACTGACTTGCAAATTGATCCCCCTCCCCCAACAGAATAGCCAGAAGTCTAAACGTTCTCCTCAAAGTTTTAACATGTGAATAAATTGGGTCCATTAATGAAACTCTACTGTTGGTGTCCATTCAATTCAATGCATATGTCTGGGGGCCCTTGGTCATGCGTATGCCTGCGCTGTTTACTAAAAGGACTGAAATGAATCCAGTGCATGGGCATGCCCTGCAGAGCCAGCCTACCAAGCAATCCTGCCCTCCCAAAGACAGTTGAACTTCAAATAATGGTAGGCACGATTATTATTAACTGGGTTTCAGTTAAAAAAAAAAAAAAAACACGAAATGACTCACTTCCTGATTTTTTTAAAAGTATTTACCTGTTTGTTTATTTATTTATTTATTTATAGATTTTTCCCTTTTTCCACATTAGATCTGTTTTCTTAAAATATTTCCAAATGAACTAAAATAAAATGTGTGCTTTTAACACTTCCTGTGGAAAGCTACGAAAGAAGGCTCTGGAAATCACCTGAATTTCACTAATTCCCTCAAAGCCTTCCCAAAAATCAAAGAAACTGCCAGGAAAAATTAAAATAATTTTTTATAGTAGGAAAGTTTTACTCTAACCACTCGCTCAGATTCCATGGCCCTCCTCCAAGTGAGCTAATCATATCGCAAACAGTAATAACCACAACACCTAAAACAAAGACCCAAGTCTGTTCATTCCAAAAGTA
Organism: Eonycteris spelaea; assembly: GCA_003508835.1. Lineage (NCBI taxonomy): Eukaryota > Metazoa > Chordata > Mammalia > Chiroptera > Pteropodidae > Eonycteris > Eonycteris spelaea. Next base: position 2,856,958 of record PUFA01000030.1, on the reverse strand, counting down.
GTGGGGACAATAGTAAACTTCCATCCATATTTACTTTAGCACTAGCAGCTCGGTAAGCAAGCTGGCACCACATTCACGGGGGGTGAGGAAGGAGGGTTGTTAAGCATTTCTCCTTGAAGAACTAAAACAAGTCTCTTATGGTTTCCTCACAAATACAATAGCTATGGCAAGGACCTCTACCCCCTTTCTCAATGGTCATTTTCCTGCAAATAAGGTGAAAATCTCATCAAAATGTTTCATTTTTTTATTATTTATTATTATTTATGCCTACAACACCTGGTCTTCCTAGGTGGTCTCCCATCCAAGTACTAACCAGGCCCGACCCTACTTAGCTTTCGAAATCGGACATCGGGCTTATTCAGGGTGGCATGGCCCGTAGACCATGGACTATCCTGAAATATGTTTTAAACATGTGAGAACCAGTTGATAAAACAGGATTAATTCCTCCAGAGGCAAGGACAGGGCAAGCATAGATTTGAGGAAACCATCTTCCAGGGGTTACAGCTTCATTTCCAGATCTTGGACAGTGAGTGACTGGGAGCCCTCTCCAGATGCAGAGTGAGAACACACACTCCCCACCAGAGAGGAATTGTCGGAAGAAGAGAAGAGGATGCTGCCTCCACAGAGGTTTCTGCCAGGTTTTAAAGTCAGTGCACCTACAGGTAACACAAATGTGTAAACTGGGCCAAGCGAAAGAGAAAAAGGAGTAGAAAGGGTTCTGGAAAATGTGCCCTTCCTAAATATATTTAAAAGCATACATTTGTTAAAGTACCCAATGCAGAAACTACTAGTTTTCTACCCCATATCTGAGCTCCCTTCCTTTCTTACCAAGAGACCCCAGTTTTTTTAAGGACAGAAATGACCCACTTAAAAGTCTACGTTTCCCAACCTCCCTTGCAGCTAAGTGGGGTCATGTGACTGTTTTATGGTGAATAAGTCTTACTGGTAAAAAAAAAAAAAAAAAAAAAAAGGAAAGGAGTGGCTGACGGGAAGAGAACAGTATCTAGGCCTTAACCTCGGGGAACCCCCACAGTATACAGAGAGGGAGACAGATGGGGGTGCATTAGCACGCATCATGGTGCATGTTATGTTACACTGTGTACAAAGGGTTATAAAGATATTGAATGGGAATTATTAATTCTAATGTTGAAGTGTTTTCCTCATACTACATAACCCAATGGATTTTTTTCCCTCTTTAATTCCCTCCGCCCCCACTTCCACCCCTGACCCATGGTGCCACTTCCCCTTAAGAACTGATCTCTGAAGGTGGGGCATTCCCTCCCACACACTTGGGGCATGCACCCGGGCCTGGGGCACCCGGGGTCCGTGACTCCACCTGGGGCGTGAACCCAGGACCTTCTGCGCGCAAAGCAGACGTGCTAATCACTACACTATGGAGCCACCCCAAACCAATGAATTTTAGAGTAATGCCTAGTTACATATATTCAGCAAACAGTCTACCTCTCTGAGCCTGGGTTTTCTCATATTTGAATGGAAAAATAAATCCCACCTCACAGATTACTGTGTGAATTCAGTGAGGTTACATTAATTGCTTAGGCACACAGCAGGGAGCTCATCATCTGGTAAATAATCTAACCCGGCAACCCCCTTCCCATCTTCTCACGTTCTTCAAGAGCTTAAAGGCCATTGTGAAGAGCCCAAGAGGCTGAATACGGAGGATGGAGTCTGATAAACTGTTTACCTGCTTTCATGCACTGGACAACTTCATAAACCATGCACTTGCAAAGGAACCTTAGTTTCTGCTCTACCACTGAAACCAGATCTTGTTTGGAGAAGTGGGAATTTGTTTACCATTGAAAGAATTCTCATTTATTAACATGGTATCGCTCTGAGGTGCTGGTACTGTTCCCTCCCCACCACCATGCCAAACATGCCAAGTGGGGACAGGGAGTGGGAAGCAGGGAAGGAGGGCACTCAAGAGCTTTATAGCCTGTTTTTACATGTTTGGCAACAGTCCCATACACCTCATTGTCTTGGTTTATGAGGCGAACTTGGCAAGATAATCATCCATGATCTTCAGGGAGCTGGATGTTGAGAGAATAAAACAAGACTATTGAGCATGAAGTAAATTGTCTTTATCCGTATTTTTCCTCCTCCTCCCTCAAATTATAGTCATGTTCTCGTAGGAGAAAAACACAGGGCCTCCCTCCAAGACCTCCCCGTATTCTAGATTCGAGAATCCAGCAGGGACCAATCAGGCCTCCAGTAAATAACTCCCACTTGTGTGCATTACACTGTGACAATCCTAAACCAACTTTCAACTACCAATTTCATGATCTTGTATATCAGCTCAAGAATATCATGGTGGGACCACATGGCAGACACCAAGTTTGTGCTGATTCAACTTCTTTGTCCCAAAGAAGAGTCTTTTACTTGGGTGAAGAGTTTATTTCAGTGATTTCATGATCTGTTCCATGTTGAGTTGGCAGCAATGTGTCTGCTCCCTGCAGAGCCCTGCGCTTCATTCGCCCAACCCAAATGCACGTCCCCTGCTCCAGCCACAGCATGCTGCAATGTCCTGTTTTACTTATTGGGCCTGCATGTAAGGTTTCATTTGAAAAAGGCTAAAAATCCAAGGCTAAAATTTTTTGAAAGGCATTCCTTCTTTTACTCCTAATATTTTTAAAAATGGACAATGGATGAAAATATTAATACTACTGATAAGAAGTGTGGGATTTGTAAATTTATATATTTGAGAAAAATAAGGGCACTTATTAGGGGTGGTAAAAGTGGTGAATCTCTAGCATCAATGCTACATTTAGCTAGTTAACTGTTTTCAACTGTGACTACAATCACAAAATCATACAGCATATATAAAATATTGAAAACATAGCACCAAAAATCGTGGCTAAAAGACAAGGTATTATTTGAGACAGATTTTTTTCAGCTATTGGGTTTACACTCCTTACCTTATAGCTGCTATATCTATTTCTGGATATGCTGAACTTTCATATCAACTTTCAGGAACATGGATATATATAAAAGTAAGGGATTACCGACAATCCAGGTTTTTCTATAGCTGTGTCCAATCATGTCCTGCACAGTGGGACTCTCCAAGGAAAAAGAAATGTCAAGCCAGCACAGACCCAGAAGCACCCAAGCTAAGCACATGTAAGGTCCAATAGAACTGTGGGGAAGTAAGGTCAAAGTGGGGCCTGAGTCCACAATCCAAGGAGCCCTGAGGGTGGAAAGGAGCTAGGAGGCCACTCGTCCCAGACTGGCTGCTGGAACTAAGCACAGATGTGGGACTAGGAAGCCTCCTCACAGAAGGTCTGAACAAACCTCAGTGAGCACCCACAAGAGTCTCAACTAGTTCTGAAGGAGTAGAAATTAACCAGTGCCTACAGAATAAGTTGCTCCCAAAATTCCTTATTTGACAGAAAATGGGAAATATGAACTATGATTTGCACTGGTCTGGTCTGGTAATCGCTAGTTAAAACACAAATGTTCATTCCTACCTAATTCTAGAGCATTGAGTATCGGTTTCTAAATTTAGATTTATCAAAATTAAACTAAATTTTAACATTCAGTTCCTCAGTAGTATCTGCCATACTTTAAGTACTCAGTACCTACATGTGACAAGGAGCTCCCAAAACAAACAGCACAGTTCTAGACAATCAGACCATATGTCTGCCTCTCTTCACAACAAAACTACTACAGAATGTCCACTCAGGAATGGGTAGTAACATAATGAAAATAGTATCCCTTTCTTTTGCAGAGTGCTTGGAGATTTATAAAATACTATATAACACCAAGGGAGTATGATGGATGGTATGTTGGCCTTGATAGGAAAAATATTCGAGCTCAAATTCCAGCTCTGACATCTCCTATTTGACCTTTCACATTAGCCTTGCCCAGCTTCTGCTTGTTTGGTTTTTCTTTGATTGTTTATCTGTCTGTCTTTGCATGTAGAAGAGGATTATTATATGTTCCACCAAGTTCATGGGTTGATTTGAGGATAAAATGATATATAGGAAGATGGCTGAAAGTTATTGAGATGTTAGTTGTCATTATTACATCCATTATTGCAACTATATGAGGTGGGTAGCATCTTTTTTTATAATAAAGAAACTCAGTCTCAGGAATTGAACTAAATAACTCAAAGTCACAAAGCCAGGACATTACAGAGAAAGGACTCAAAACTCTATCTTCTGGCTCCAAATCAAATACTTTTCCACTATTGGTACAACAGATACCTTATATAAAATCTAAACATTCAACTCCAATCTGAGCATACGGAGAGGTTAAGTAAAGAAACAGGAATCAAGAAATTAGGATTCAACATAACAAAAGATAGGGGAAAAAATCAAAGGCCAACATGCTCTAAAAAGAAATACTGACCACAAGAGAAATGACCATTTTTTCACAAAGTTTTAAAGGTAGGTGTGGCAAAGTATCCCTAAAGACTGGCAGAAAAATGCTAGAGATTTATCAAGTATTTTCAAATAAAGGTGGTTACTGTCCCTTAAAGAAACATTATCAGCTTCTGAGGAGACAGCCCTTTCTGGAAAAGGTAAAGAACCTTTGGAGATGGGTCAGAATCAGAAAACATTTCCAAACCTTCAACACTTCCAAAGACAACTGTTTTTGAAATTTGAGGTTTAAGTATAAAAGATTGCTCCTTTTCACAGTGTGAGATTCTCCCTGTTTTAGTGTACTGCACTGACTGAAGTCAAAGGTGATGCTTATTGGTAAACCTTTCTATGAAAACAGAGAATTGTTCAGTCAACAACAAACTGGCTATCTCCTAGGGGCCAGGCATTGTATGGAGTCCTGTTAGAGGAGGAAGCAACACATGATCAATATAAATCCCAGTCCTTCCTCCCAGAACCCCCCAGTTTCAGTTGATGTCCTTGTTTCTCAGTTCATGAGAAAAGTAAAAACACCAAAGACAACCTCCTAATGCTCCCACCACCAAATCTACCACCTTTCCTAAAGCAGGACACAGCCTTCCCTTCAGCTGCAATGGATTAAGTCAGAAATAGCGAAGGCAAGATCTCTTCCTCAATTTTGCCTTCCCAATCTCATGAGTGTTTCTGATAGGTGGAAGCTGAAATACACCCAGAACTACAAGGGAGTCAGGGATCATTTTTCTCACATCCCATCTACAATCTGGCAAAAAATTCTGATGATTCCACCTTTAAAATAGAGTCTTAATCCAGCTCTCACCTCTTCTACCAATAGACAGCATCCTACTCCAAACCACCATTATCTTCACCCAGACAGGAAAAGCTCCCTCCCTAACTGGTTCCTAATTCCAATTATGCTTCTTTACAATCTATTCTCCACACAACAGCCAGTGTGGTTTTAAAAACTAAATCAGACCATGCCATGCCTCTGCCCTTAACTCTCCAATGGCTTTTCATAGACACTGCAAAAAAAAAAAAAAAAAAAAAAAAAAGAAAGAAAGAAGAAATGGCCATGCTTTCCAGAAGAAATGTAGGAACAGCAAAAGTATAACCTGTATCTCATGCTTTTGCCTTCCAAATCTTAACTTAGTGCAAGTGGTTGGTGGAAACTAAATTATATCTAGAACTCCAACTACAAGACAGGCTGGGGAAAATGTAGTCTCTTAGTATAGGAAAGCCCTCAAAAAGAGGCTGGAATGTATATTAAGGCCAACCCACCATGTCCCTACAATGTTCATTGCAGCAGCATTTACAAGAGTGATCAATAAATAGAAAACAGACCAAATGCCCAAAAGTAAAGGGCTGGTAAAATAAAGTGTACTGTATCCTAGTAATAAAATAACATGCTCATTTTTGAAGGACATTAATTGAAGTGAAAAAAAAAATCGTACAATATAATCACCAAAATGAAGTAGCCAAAAAGCAGCACATTCATTCAATCTGATCCCACTTTTAGGGACAACTGGGGAAATTCGAGTTGGTCTATATATTGTTTTGCAGGTGTGATAACGGTATTGTGATTATGTAGGAGAATGTCCTTGTTCTTAAGAGGTAGTGCTTTGATGCCATGAATTTTTAAATTACTTTCAAATAATTCAGAATAAAGGCAGGGAGAGCAAATGTTAACAATTAATGAGTCTAGGAAAACGATTTGATAAGTTGGTATTCATTGTACTAGTCTTTTAACTTTTCTCTGTGTTTGAAATTTCTTAAAATAAAAATTTTAGGAGAAACCTTCTGGGAACAGTGGCTAGTTATTTATTCGCAAGGCCGCTCTGAGTTCAAAGCTGTTTCCTTTGCTCATGCCACATCATGAAATGTGCTCCCAGGATGCATGTATACAACGTTGTCATCTCCAGTAACGCAATATGGGCTTAGACTGCTCTTTCTTCCTTTTCCCATTCATTTAATATGTTCTGAGAAACTACAACTGTTCCAGGGAACAACACACACACACACACACACACACACACACACACAATATATTAAATCGGTGATGCCAAATGCCTGTCACATAGGCCACCGGAACCACTACCACACCAATGGCAGTCATCACTAATAAATCAAGGTACTCTTTCCTGCCAAACCTCTTATGCCTCAGAATCCTGCTCAACATGGTACTTCAAATAATGTTGATTAATGCATGAAAACTGGAATGAAGATGAAACCCTTGCCTTCCTTTTATTTAGTCTACTTTAGCAAAATCTAAAAAAATAAAAAATAAAAAACCTGTCATGAGTGACTCTGAGATGACTGAAAAAAAGAGCTCAGAACCTAGGGCCAAAGATCTGAATTCAAATCCACCCTCTGCCTCTTATATCTTGAACCTTGGGACAGGCTTTTAAAGTTCTTTGAACTCAGATTCTCCATCTGTAATGAAACTTCCTCACAGAGAGTAAAGGGTGATTTAGACAATGGACACTTCGTAAAATGCCATGACATTTACATATGAAGAGTGACATCATGAAGAAGGGAAATTCATTCTTGGAAAAGATGATTATTTTAGTACTGATTACAATTCAGAATAGAGGATGAGTTTTAAGAGCCTAAAGTGTTGTTTCTTTTTTTTTTTTTTCCAAAGCCAACCTAAAAACAGGACAAATTCTGAATGCTCTTTCTATATCATTTCTTTCACTTATACAATAGATATCAAATACTAAAGGGGTCAATGCAAATCACTATTTTCAAGGCGTATCTGAGAACAGTTTAACTTGGACCTCTCACTGTGATCACGGTCATAAAATGGTCTGGTTACTAGGGACTGAAGGGAGGCTTTGAAGGAAGCTGTGCTGTGAATAGCTCCTCTCCCTGAAGAACAGAAAGAACAGGGGGCAGTCCTCCCTCTACTCAGATCTGGCGATAGAGCATGACTTGCTTGGAGAGCTGATATGAGTCCCCTGCAGTTTAGAGAAAGGCAATGGGGGAGAGCTGCCTAAATAACTGGAGTCTTACTCCTCTCTGAGGATCTAAAGGTAAAAAGCTGCTAAAACGGTGGGTGGTAGCAGAGAAGAGATGATTCCCTTGGGGACCAACGAAAGCACACAGTGTACTGCTCTCTATGGACTAGAGGTGAACCACACAGGAGAGTCAGCCAGGAGCCTTCTAAATCTTGCGCAACTGTTCTACCTGATGCGGTAATGGGACTGTAATACAGTCTGTGTGGAGTGAGCTGCAGGAAAACAAGTGGCAGCTAGAAGAATCGGATACATCATCTAGGCCAGTGGTGTTGCTGACAGAGGAGCCACAGCAGGGGAGCAGCCACAGAATCCACAAAAGAACCAAGGAAGATGCTGCTTTAAATACTGCCCGAGAAAGTGAAATCGTGTTGGGGCAGGCCCAGTCTTCTAAGAACTCAGGACGTTCTGATCTCTTTCCCCCCTACCCTCCAAGACCTAACTCTGGAATGGTTGAAACCATAGCTAATGAGGGGAAGATGATCAAGGGGAAAAAGCCTACCATAACTCCCTCCCCAATGGAGACAGCCTACCTGCTATGGGCCCTAGCTTGAGAGATTTGAAGGTGGAAGAAGGTGGAAGCAGATGAAACATGAACTTCTGATGAAGGTGTTTAAGTATGAATTAATAAACTGAACATTCTTATTTCTGAATCAAGACTATGGTTTCCTACTTCAAGAGAACGGTAGTACTTTCTGATACCTAAGAGTGACCAGAAAAATCGTGGCGCCTGCCAGAGTTTTCACACAATAGCAGGGAAATTGTTCTGAATAAATGTTACAAGGGCATTAGGAGGCAAAAATAAAATTGCATTCTGATCAATTCCCAGAGCTGTGCTTCTTCACAATACCTGCTATAATGGTCCAACCGGCATCTCCGAATCATCACACCCAAATACATATTCTTGATTTCCATCCTGCAGACCTACTCTTCCCAGAAACTTCACCATTCCACTTAGTCAGGACCAAATCCTTAGTCATCCTGGAATCCTTTCTTCCCCTTACATCCTAGATCAAAACTATCAGCCAATCCTGCAAGCTCTGCTTTCAGAAGTTATTCTGAACGCAACCACTTTTTACTGCCATCTGATCTGAGCCACAATTATGTCTCCCCTGAATTATTGCATTAGCCTTGAAACAGGTCTACCTGTTTCTACTCTTGTGTCTCTACAGTCTACTCTCAACACAGCAACCCAAGTGACCCTTGTAAATCATGTAAGATCTGCTCAGAATCCTTCAACACCTTCACTTTTAACTTAGAATAAAGGTCAATGTCCCTAGAATGCCTACATGATCTAGCCCCTAATCTTTTTAAACCTCATCTCCTACCACTTCCCAGCCCCTTGCTTGCCCTGATCTGACCCCACGGGGCTCCCTGCTCATGCTCAAACATGCCAAGCACTCTTCCAACTGAGGACCTTTACACTTACTGTTCCTTCTGCCTGGAATTCTCTTGCCCTTTTAGGTATCTGCTCAAGTACCACCTTATTCAGAAAAGTCTCCCTTAAGTGCCTCATATACATAGAAGACGCATCCTCCCCTTCTCCCACAATTGTTCTACTCCTAAACTCCTTATCTTCCTCTTTTCACAACAGTTCTTTCCATGTTAATAACTGAAATACTATACATTTATTTGCTTATTATCTGCCTTCCCGTACCAGCATGTCAGCGAGCCAAGGCTAGGACTTTGCTTTGTCCACTGTTGTAGGCACTCAATATTTTTTGAATGAATTTATACCAAAATACTTATGAGAGCTCCTAACATACAATCATTTTATATAAAAAAAATCTTCCATGAGCTCTTATATGTGCAAACAAATTCTGAAATGGGGCAGGTGGGGAGGGAACTGGGCCTCCTCAGCCTCCTCCTGACTCCTTATAGGCCTCCCCTCCCCGCATCCCATCTCTCAACAGGAACACACCCCCTTCCCACCCTGGGAGCCTTTCCAGGAAGACAGAAGTGGGTGGAGGGAGCCCACAGGGTCTCTCCTGGCAACTGAGGCTGCACATCAGGATTTGACTCCGACATATGCAGGGCCAGACCCAGGGCTCTCCATGGCCTCTGTTCTGACCGCCAGACAAGAATGTCTGTCTCTGTTCATTTGACTTAAGCTCTGTTTAATTACTAACTCGGTAGTTTCTGCTCTCTGCTTAGCTGCTTGTCAAGTATCTGGCACTTTTGATAATTTAAGGGTTGGAATTGAGTCTATTTTTGCCATTGAAAATCAGCCTGGAGCCAGAGTTTCCCTTTTATTCAGAAAGACGAAACAGACGGCACATCAAAGGCAGGCATGCTGTAATTTTGTCTTTTCTGATACATTAGAAGCAGGCCTTTGCACCCTGGCTGGCTGGTGTCATTTGGAAATCTCTTCTGGGCCTGTAAGGATGAAGTCTCATGCTTTCATATCATTTGTTTTGTCTTTCTGTGCCCAGCTTGGTCAGAAAAATTACACAGTGATGTCAGGAGGCCACACTGAAAGGCAGCCTGAGGGGTACCCAGAGAGCGTGGGAACTCGGAACTAGGCCTGGGTTCCACCATGGGCTCCAGAGCCTATGGGCTCAATGACTTCAGTGCCCACCTAAAATTAGCTGGATTGGTGAATCCCACGTTTGTTCATTCAAAGCAACATTTACTTGGTACCTCATAGACAGCACGCACAAGGGTTACACAAATGAGATATGATCCCTGGGAGCACTCAGTCTGATGAGAAGATAGTAGAGAAAGAGACTATCATTCCACATAACTGTCGTAACCAAGGTATACAGAAAGCACACTGAGAGCATGGAGACAGGAGGGAGTCAGTCTCCTTGAAGGATGAGTATTTACTAGGATTCAGCAAGCAGGCCCAGGACAGACAGACTAGCACACATAAGGGTAGTGAACAGGAAAAGGAAAGTTCACTGTGTGTGAGGGGTACTGAAGATGAGGAGGGTGTGGACACAGGGGATGGGAGGAAAGGATGAGGGTGTAAAAATAAAGACAGTTGAGATTTGACCTGTTAGGTTACGACCAATGGTTAGGTTATGGAAAAACAAAGTCCCTTGGTAAAATGCGCATGACAGAAATAATAACTGAGGTCTTATTACCATGTTCTAAGTAATTCCCACTTAAATCTATGAGAGACAGTGAGTTTACTTTGCCCAAGATGATTCAGCTGGGAAGAGGTGAAGATGGGAATTTGAAGGCAATCCAGAGCCCAGCCCTTAACACTTTCTTGCCACAACTTTGCAAGTATTAAATGAGCAAATGGATATAAAAGTGCAGTGCTGCTCAAATGTAGCCACTGGTGTTTCTTAGTTTTGTTCCAAGAATCCCCCAAACCCAAACCCGAGGTCTTTCCTCTTCATTGATATTTGACAGTGCCAGACTGAGCACTTTCTCCTATGCTCAGAGTAAGTAGCAAGCTAGAAAGGCTGCGAGATGAAAGGAAAGGAAGCTCGGCTTTCATGAGTCACACTGAGCGATGGAAGAATGATAAAATCAAATGAAGCAGCCCTTCTGAAAGCTTAGCCTGTGCTGGCACCTGCTGGTGCCCACGGTGGCTGTGCCAATTTCACTGGGGACTTTTATCCTGGAAGGTAAATGCCCCAGGGCAGTTGTATGTGTAAAGGGGATGCTGGAGAAGAAGGGGAATGAGTTGCAGCTGGTCTAAAAGGCACTGGGAGACCTTCTTCTCACCTGAGAGGTGAGAAGCTGTTGTGCATCTGTGGAAAAAACTTCAACCTGCAATTCACTAATCATGAATTACTAAGCACAACCTACGTCATGCATCGCACTGAGGGTCTCACACACCTTCTCCAAGAACAGCACCCCCACCAGCTCTGCAAGACATCATTCTCCTTATTCTAGAGATGCAGATAGCTTGAGGAAGTTACTTGATTTGACCAGGATCATAAAAGTAGTAAGTGGCAATTTAAGATCAAAAACTAATTAAATTCATACTCTTTTTACAGCATGAGGCTGCTTCCAAAAGACTTAAGTTCAAAGCCTAATTCTCTCAATTGCTATGACTGTAATGCCGGCCCTATCAGTTCACCACTGGGAGTTTTGTTTTGATTTTGTGTTGATACCCTTCCCTTGTTCCAGAAGAGGTGTCATATGGCTACCTTAAATTCTTATCTGTACTTTGGGAGGAAAGCCCTCCCAAAGTGTTTGTAGAGATCCTGAAAAGGGATTAGGTCTGAAACATAAATAACAACAAACTTTAAAACCTGAGGACCTGCTATCTCATAAAACATATCTTTGAACTTCATGGCTCCATATACAAACAAGAATTCTAAAATGCCTTCTAAATTGGTTTCTGAACTTACCAATATAGAACCCTCTGCCGTAGGTCTCTCATCAGCTAATGTTCATACCCTGGAAAATTCTCTTCACCCTGAGTGTGTCCAATCAAAGATCTAAAAACTCATTTTCTAGAAGTCAATTGAAATTTAAAGAAAACAAAGAAACTAGGTGGAACCATGTGAAATGACCAAAAAGAGTCAACAAAATTGATGCGGGTCTTCAAGAAAACAGTAGTACCTTTATCACTGCAAAATGACTGGACAAGCTCATCCTGGGCCAGACATCAGGAGGCAGACACAAGAACCACCTGGATGATTCATATGCCGATTCTCAGGCCCACCCCCATATTGGTGGGATAGTTCAGGATTTGCCTTTTAAAAGGCACCCCAGATATGCCAAGGCATGGAGATTGCTCGAGAGGAACGTACCCTGCAGCACTTGACTGGAAGAATGTTCTATTCACAAGTATCCAGAGGACAGCATCCCCCAGGTGCCGCATTCGTCAGCGAGCATCCTTAGTCTGCTCGTGGGCGGGCCCATGTGAGGACCTCTGCTGTAAAAGTGGGCAAGAGCCAGGTGACACTTTCCAATCCAACCTCTACAACCTTCCCACTGTGAGAAGTGCTTTGAGTGCCCCGCTTTTTCGTTTTAATGATCCGCTCCCACTTTTGTTGTTTTGGTTTTTTTTTGTTTATTTTGTTTTGTTGCCTAAAGTTAATAATTACTGCAAGGGGATCTAGACCACTCTCTGAATAGCTGTGTTTGGGTAATGTGCCCAGCCCCCCTCTCCCTACTGTCCAGAAGAGAATGACTGCGGTTCCACTTGTTGGTTTAGGGACTATTTATGCCCATCTTCCGCATCTTAGATCCAAACCAAAGTCTCGTTATTTCTACTATGTTTATTTTGCTGCAGAATGGTAACATTTACATGGAAATGGGTTTTTTCTCTATCCTGTAATTTGGACTGTTTAGTTTTCCTTTTTGGACTTCTTTGATGCTGCTGAAGAAAGAAGTCCGCAGGAATCTGGAGAAAGGAAGAGAGTGGGCTGCAGGGGGCGGGGCAGACGACGATGTTGTTTGCTTCTCTGTCTCCCTGGCCCCCCACCACCACTTCCCTTAGCTGCACTAAGATCTCCTCCTGTTTCTGCTTTTCTGCCTCCTACAGTTGGGCTGAAAAATATCAGCATTTAGAGCCAGAACTCCAGCTTTACCATTGACGAGATATGGGATCTTGAGCAAGTCTTTCCCTCTCCAGACCTGTTTCCAGTAAGAACAGCAAAGGTGTATACCAAATGATCTCTAAACTCAATTACTTTGTAAGCCCACTGGGCTGCCGCTAATTCCACTGTAAGGCGACCAGGAACGAGCCCTTTACTCGCTGTATGACTCTGGCAAGTTATTTAACCTCTCTGATAGACCATCAAATAAGTCTTTTCTATCTCTGATGGGGAAACAAAATATAACATGCAACCAGTAATCAAAAGAAAGCTGGAGTACCTTTATGAAGCAGGCAAACAAACTGATTTCCAGAACATTAAAGGAGATGAAGAGAGTCATTAGATTACGATAAATGGGTTGATTCACCAACAATACATAAGACTCCTAAGTGTATATACAACCCTAAATAGTCTCTAAGTGAGAATTTCAAAACGCATAAAGCAAAAACTGATAGAACTCAAAGGAGAACTAGACAATTCCATGTTTATAATCAGACACTTCACAATCCTCTCTCGATAATAAACGAAATAAAATTAAGGACATAGAAAACCTGAACAATACCATAAACCAACTTGACCTTACTGATATTTATAGAAAATTATTCAACGAACAGCAGAGTACAAATTTTTTAAGTATACATGAGTCACCAAGATAGAATATATAACGAGTCATAAAATAAATCTCAATAAGGTTTAAAAATTAAAATCGTACAATGCTCTCTCACCATAACAAAATTAAATTAGAAATCAATAACAAGATATTTTGAAAATTCTCCAATATTTGGAAATTAACATACTTCTAAATAACACAAAGAATTCAATCAGAAATTATAAAATAATTTGAATTGAAAATTAAAACACAACATATTGACATTTGTGAGATACCAACAAAAATCAGTGTTTATAAGGAAATTGATAGCATTAAAAGTTTATAGCAATAGTGCCCCACAAACATTCCAAAACCCATCGGACTTTCTATAAGAAGTATGGCAAGCTCAGCCCCACAAAATGACACAGTACAAGAATTCTCATGCATACAGGGAAAGCAATGTTATTACAGGAAGCAAAGTGGCTATGGCGAACAGACTAAGCCAATTTTCCAGAAAAAGGCTAAAACTACAAAGAAGATTTGAGGCTTGAATGCATTGAGTCCCGCTACAGATCTAAAAGAATGCTGGTTAGTAAGAGATTTAAGCATTTTGAACTGGGAAGAGACACAAGAGAAATGGCCAAATGATTCAGTTCTGACCTCCATCTTTTATTTTACAAAGGCCGTAAAAGCTTGCAGTTATGTTCACTTCAAAAACAAAGGTTCAAATCAGTAATCTAATAAGTATTCACCTTAAGAAACTAGAAGAAAAGGAAAGGCAATATAAACCCAAAGCTAACAGAAGGAAAGACACAATAAAAATATCAGCAGAAATCTATGAAAAAAAAAAGAAAAATAATACAGAAAATCAATGAAACCAAAAGCTGTTTCTTCGGGGAAAAAAAAAAAGAAATTGATAAGACATGGAAGCACTGAACGAAACTGGCATTTGGTACTGAAGTAGAAAAACACATAGTAAAGAACAGCAGAGAAGCTAAAGACAGAGATGAGCAAGTAGGGGGCCCCGTGCCATGCTGGGAAGCACAGGTTTCATTCAGTAGGAAGCACAGTCAGTGAAGGATTTAAAGGCACGGTCATGTTTATTATAAGCAGACTGCTCTGAAAGTAGTGAGGGGAAAGAATTTAAGGCTAAAGCTGGAGGCACAAAGAGATTAGTTAAGAGGCTACTATAGAGTTTGGTGCAATAATGATGATGTGGGAGTTTGAACTGAGAGAATAAAATTTGAGAAATATTTAGCAAACAGAATCATCAGAACTCAATTACTGGCTAATTAAAGGCAAGGATGGGGGAGGGGAGCACAGATTGGCTCTTATGTGTCTGGCTTGGAGACCAGGTGTTAGTAATTGGGTCTGGGACTAGGAGAACAAGAGTGGCTGACAGCAGAGGAAGATGAGGAGCTAAATTTACAGATTTTAGGTTCAGGGTACCAACGAGAAATCAATGTTGGGAATGCTTAGCAATCATTTGGATGTATAAATTTGAAGCAAAGGAGAAAGGTCAGCACTGAGATAACTTATGGCATGGTAGGTTATAGAAAAAGAAGAGAAATGGTCAAGGGTGGAACCCTGGTTTAGAAAATAATTCGAAGTTCGGGAGAAGCTTTATGATTTTGGAATAAGACAGTTCAGAAATACAATTATGCATAAACATGTTAGGTCACGTTAAAACAGCAAAAACTTAGAACAAACCTAAACATCAAAGTAACAATAGAATGATTATGTTAATATGCAAGACATCTAAAATGTTTAGGAAGGGTGCATAATACTGCATAAGCTGCTAATTACAAAATATTGCTTTCTTACCTTTTTTAAAAAATGTGTGTATATATTAAACACTATAAAAATACGCATAGCAAAGCCTGAAAAGAAATATTGTACATCAAAATGTTAGTACTATTTTGAGGTTAAGACCCCACGGGGTATTATTGTTTTCTACTATTCTATATCTTGCAAATTCGCTATATAATACTTATGCACGAGAAGAAAACCTGTCCTCCCAGAAAGCAGAAAAACGCAGTGTTTCCTTCCCATCTCGAGTGATAACCACCATGGCCAGAGTTTCCGTCTGACACAGGACCTGAAACTTAGGAGGCCCTCAACAAAAGTATGGTGCAGTATCCATACCTGAGTTGCGAAGGCGCGCGGAGACTTAATGACCTGCAGCTTTCCCGCGTCTGCTGGAGGCTTCAGCACGGGCCATGGGAGGTATGATCTTGGAGTCCGCACGGGGTTCTGCCTCTGCCCCTCAGGGGTGGCTTCATGTCCTCCTCCACTGTCACGCCACCCTGATGGGCCATGACCTGGGAACTCTCACGTACTAGATCCCCCGGCCTTGCCAAAGACACCAGGGCCTTCCTGGCAGCTGCACTGAAAACAATCCCCAGCGGGCGGTGGGCCCCATCCATGGTATGGACACTGGTTCTGCAAGAGGCCGTGTGAGATGTTGACCTTGCCAGTCCATGTGGCAACGACAGCATGGGCCAGCCCTGCGGTTCCCACGCTCAGGATCTCCCAGAGCCTTCGGAGGCTGCAGACTTGTCCGCAATGCCCCGCCAGCTGGGTGAAAGGGCAGCCGTGGAGCACAGCAGCAGAGGAGGTGGAAAGGCCCCTCAGATTGCAGAAAGCTCCGTTATAACCTCATGTGTGAGGGAGAATCCCCAGCCCTTGCTTCGAAACGCCTGTTCCTGAAAAGCCAGGCAGGCCACCACCACCACCGGAGAGCGGGAAGAGAGCTCGAAGGCGGGCCTTGGCTCAGGCCCCGGATGCGGCCCCGCCCCTGCGCGGCAGCCAGGATGTAGTCCCGCCCACGAGTCGGAGCCCCGCCCCCAGAACGCGCTGGGCGGGGCCTCTCCCGCACAGATCACGCCCAACATTCGCTTGTTAATTCTGCTGAACGGTTGGCTATTGACCGTTAACTAGATGCAACACACCAAGCCAGCAGTGAGGAAGATACGGAGGATCTGGTCCTCAGGGAAGATAGATAACATCCCAAACTTAGCACGCAGTGTAAAAAGAGTTGTGATGGGGAAAGTGAGGGCACAAATCCTTTCTTGGGAGCGTCGAGGAAGACCTCCCACAAGGACTCTTCTCTCGTACAGCAGTACAGAAAGAGGAAAAGAAGGTGAGATGCAACTGTTTTTGAAGATTTGATAATGAAACATTCCCATCTAAAGGCTTATGGTTCCTTTCAGAAGTGAGGCATACAGCAAATCTGTTGAGGGGATGGGGGGCGCAGAAGCTTCAGGAAAGTCAAGGCCGTTTGATACAGTTTTGAGTAGGATGATAGGAAGTTGATTCAGGGACCAATGATGTAAGCTCCACTCAGGCAGGGAGCTTTGTTTTTCTTAATGATGTGTCCCAAATGCTCAAAACAATGACTCTGAGATTCACCCAAAGACACCTCTGATTTCAACAGAATATAGACAATATACAGTTGTCATTTTTTGCAAGTAGCCTTGCCTTTAGCCTTGTGTCCTGGGACAAAGCCACTGAAACAAACATCTCATCCATTTTCCCCAAGTGACTTTTTGTAGAAATCCACTCTGTCTGGGACAAAAACAAGGGGTCCTGTTCACTAGGGTATCAGCTAAGTCTCTGGTGTTAAGTGAGTGACTATTTGGCTTAGAAGGTCCTTAACCCTACCTCGCTCATTGATGCATTAAACTTCAGATCTCTCAAGTTTCTTTCATCTTTTGGAGCTATATTCTATTCTTTTTCTGGCTTTCCTTGGGGTCTGAAGCTTAGCTATACAGGGTTTCTGCTGATCCGGTCTGCTCCAGAGCTGAGGATTCCTTAGCCTTGAATATCTCCCTTAACTGTTTAACACCTAAAAGAATTCCTAAATCTAACCTAAATTGATCACCATCATCATATTCCTAAAGTAGACACTCAGAGAAGATACTGTCCTTCGTTGGTGAGCTGCTTCCCTCTGGAACTTTTCGCCAATGGCTGGAGCTAAGCTTTACGATGGAGGCAAGGTCCAACGCTGAGGAAGCTACAAGGGGATTGGTTATCTGCATTTGGATTGGGGGAGAAGGGCATTAGTAATTGAATAAGAGAAAGAAAGCCTGGTGGGAGATAGCTATCAAAGAACAAGGATTTGCTGTGCAGAGAGGGGAGACCTCTGAAGAGCTCCCTACATTTCTGCTAGTCTCTCAAGGACTTAGGATTTGGAAGCTCCTACAGACTATGCAGCTACTCTGGTTTTGGCCTTCATTATCTCCAGGATCGTCGGACGGCTGTGGAGTAGGGCTCAATAGCAAGTGATGCTAAGGGAGTCACAAATAAAGTTGGTAGTATGCCCGCCATAGTTTTTAAAATATCCCTTCTCTTTCTCCTCCTAAATCTGGAAATCTACTCTTTGTGATTTGTATCTCCAGGAGCTTTTGGACAACAGGGCTGAGGAAAGAGTCTACCTGTTTCTACACATCTGGTTGCAGGATCTCCCCAGAGACAGAACCTGATGTATGGAAAGAAAAGAACTCCTGCTGGAAATCACAGTATGAGAAAGTAGAGAGAAACAAGTCCTCAGCGGACACCTGCCACAAGAAGGTTGAAATGGGTGAGTTCTTGGGGCAGTCAATACCTGAGGTTCTTGCAACAGAAGAAGTCAGACAAAAGGGAGTTTTCTGATGATCTCTCTGGGACAGTGTTCAGTAGGATTGAACACAAGCTAGTTTGTGTCATTGTTAAAGTAGGGTCTAGCAATGGTAGGGTAGAGACAGTTGATGGTGGGGCTGACAGGTAATTTAATCAGTAAAATTCATGGAGTGAATTAGACGGTGACAGAAGAGAGGTTGAGATCCTGACAAAAAGGGAAGACTCATGTGAAAGAGGTAGGGAAGAAGGTCTAGTATTTGAGTGTGTTTTAGGGAAGAGGAGGAAGGGTAAAACGATGAGGGTAGAAGATAGTCTATAAATTATAGATTGTAGCTCCAGAGGCAAAAAGGGATCTGGTGTCCAGTGTTGAGGCTGAATAAGGGGACTTGGGGAGTGGGGTGGAGGCAGAAAGGACCTTGGTAGAAAAGATGTGAAAGTAGGCGGTGGGGGGAGGATAGGGAAAAACTTAGGAGAGACCAAGGCAAGGAGGACTCCCAGGCAGAGGAGATAAAGCCATTGTGGAAGTGGGAAAATAGATGAATGAGACTGACTATGGGAGCCAAGGGCAGAGCCCCTGGTGGCAGAAAGCAGGCCAGTAATGGGGATAAAATGAATGATGAGGGAGTAGGACCTGTTGTGAAGGGGGAGAAGAAAATACACTATGTGGGAGCAGAGTCGGACACAAGATAGGGAGCAGCAGGGAGGGATGAGACTCTCTAGGGTCCTGGGAAGAGAGGCTGATAAATAGGCCAGAAGTGAAAGGGCTCAGACAGAGCAGCTGCTAATTGGTCTTCCGGAAGGTCTAGTAAAAGGGTGGAGGCCCAGTCAAAGAGGGCTCAGGCAGCAGAGTAACGGGAACTAAAGGGTACACAGAGGGCGCATCTTTCGCAGCCTTCCCAAAAGCAAATCAGCCTCCACGATGATACTTTCCCAAACCTTACTGCAGAGATCTTGACCTAGCAGTTACCGAAACTGCAAGAGACTGCAAGCTGCGACTAGGAACAAGAGGGTCTGGCAAGAGTAAGGCCACCTGAAGCATCCTGCCCCTTCCATTCCCTCACATCTTAGACTTAATATCACTCTTTTTATGCCTCACCTCAAGGCTTGCTTTTTCATTCTGTTTCTCATGGGTTCCTCCTTCAGCTACAACCCCAGGCTGCACTGAGGCCCTGAAATTGCATAGCTCATGCTAGGAAGTGGCAAAGAGGAAAGAAAGGAAGATCAGTCAGTTCCAGAAAAGGTCCCATGCCACCACAGCTTCTTTCTGGCAACTTCCAAAAGCTGGTAAAACAAGACGGGGTTACAGGCTGAGAAAGTGAAAATTAGTTTGGCCTGAGAAAATGAAAAGCCACCAGGCTATTCATCAACTCGGGAAAATAGACACAGAACTCAGATAAACTCAGCTGCAAAGTTAGCAGAAAATTATATTCCTCCCAAGGAGACACCACATCTGTAAAATGCCCTAATGACAGATATAGTAATGACTATTACTTTTTTACTGATAAATCTTGTTTTCTAAAATCATAGTTTATCAGAAACTTCGTTTTTGAAATCATTTCAGTATGAACAAAACTTCCTGCTCTTGCCTCCAGGATCCAGTTTTCTTTGACACAGAGCAGCCGCCGCCTTGATTTCCAACCCAGGTGCAGATTCAGGTAAGAGGGATATAATATTCCATGTCTACCTTACTTTGTAGTTTCAAAGGAAAGGAGGCCTTGGGTCCACTGTCCCCTCCAGACCTTACGTTACCCCTTTACATATGGCCCTGCTTTGCTTTAACTTATCAAACCGTTTTGTATAATTTTCACCTAAGCCACCCTTGCCCAACATCACATGACCATAACTTTCCTTCTCCTCGGAGACATACCATACCCCATGATGCCTCTGGGAAGTTGTTGCCAATATACAGTTTCGTCAAGCTACCCTTTTGCTCCTGGTGTTCTGACTCGGACACTCGGAGGTTCTCTACAAACGCTTGGCCTTCTTGACTCAGTAATAATGTGCATATCTGAGACTTCTTGAGTCTCAGGACACTCGGGGTCCCTTTTTGTGTGTGTGGCTTTGCACTGAATTTAGACTCTGGTTGTCTCTCTGGTCCTTGAATATCATTTTACTACTTGTCTCCTGGAATTTTTATTTCCAGTCAGACTTTGGTGTCCCTTGGTGGAATCTGGCTTTAACACCATCTCCTGTCTTGTCTGTCCATCACCTGCTGTTTGTCTGTGAGAACTTTCCCCAGTCTTCTCTGAGAAATTGGCTTTGGGAAAGAGTTCTCCACAGTCTGTGAGCCAGGTGGCTGCTAATTTCTCAAGTCAACAAGTAGAGGCAGCTTAACTTTAGGGCTGAGGACTTTAAAACATAAGTGATATGTTACTTTTGATCAACAGTCAAGCAACCTTTCATGGACTTGTCTGCTAATAAGCTTGTGCTACCTCCTGGCATAACTTCAATGGATAAATTAGAATTATAGTGGCCACTTGGGGAACTTTGACATGTACAAGAATATTCATTTGAGAAATGCCAGAGGTAAAAAAGGAAAAGAAACTCTCAAGAGGAGATTGTATAACTGGTCTGTCTAAAAGAGAGATCACTGTGATTAATGTAGGATATTTCCCCCTATTTCCATTCTTTGGGGATGAATAAGCACTGGCTTTTAATTGTGTGGCTTGATAAAATTGTCCAGGGCTTGAGTTATTGTTTAAACTAGCTGTAATGACTTTCTCTTTTGTGTCTATGTATATATAAAAATTTGGCTGCATCTAAACTTTCTCCTTTCTCCAAATAGAGAAGAAATAACCTGTAATTTCACAGTGATAATTTCATATCTGTCTAAAACTACCTCTTTCTCATGTTTTTTTGTTGTTGTTATTGTTATTCTTTCCCTCTCTTTTTGCTTCACATGGGAAATTTTAAAGATCGATTGCTCAGATAAAAAATCATTGGCCTTATTTTGTATACTAGTCAAAAACATCTAAGAAAAAAATTTGCATTATAAAGTGTAGACAAATGTATTTAACTAGGCTTCATTACTATAGCTATGAGAGAAGAAAAGATCTTCACTTCAATAAAACAGGTTTTAAATATCATTATGATTATTTAAATATTGCCTTGTGAATACAAAATTTATAAAGTATATTTTTAAAAGTATCCTGTAACATTCCTGATAAATAAATTTTGGACAAAAAGGAATGAGTTAACCATATTGATTAAAGACAACTCTCTTATCTATATTGCCCTCGTTTTATTATATAAAATGAATGCTAAGACAATATTCTAGTTTAGATAAGACCAAGATGAAAACTTTTGAAGTTTTAAGCTTTCTAAATTTTATATATTGGTTTTATGAGACAAGAAAAAGATCATTGTTGGAACAAAATATAAAATTGTGTTTAAGTGAAATCATAAAACAGATGTCTTTTAAAGGGTTTTATCCTGTAAAACTTTTACAGTACTATGACTCATGAGGACTTAATTATGTTTTAGCTAAAATTGTAATTTCCAAATAATTAAAATGCTAAGACTTTAGAAAATGTTGAGTTACTTGATATATATTATATGGATACCTGAACAGTTTCTAAGCTAAAAAAAATTCTATCATTTTATTATATCCCTATTTGTATACATTATACAAGAACTACATATTAATAGAATGTGTAAATGCCTTTGGATGATGTGTTTATTCTGCCTCCTAAAAAGGTAACAGGTAAACTAAAAACATACTACTAAAAATTTAGTGAAGCAGTTCTTGGTTTTTCGCCTTTTAGTTTTCCATGTGTCTGGAGAATACAAAAATTGGTTACCTTGGCCAAATATGGTAATCAATAAAAGTGATTAAGACTATATTTAGTATAATAATTACAAAAAATGTGAATGTGTATGTAAGATAATGAATAGCTTGTCTGTTAAGGAATTGTTCATTTATTAAATAACTCAATGTAATATATGCATTTGTTTTAATAAAGATAAATTGTATCTTAAAACTAAAATTATATATGCATTATGTAATTCATCTACAAATACATATAAAAGTATATTAAATTTATTTTAATTCTATAAATTACAAAAAGACAAACACAAGGTATATTCCATGTTATAGGATTTATTTGCAAAAAAAAAGGCCTTTAAATTTTTTATGCTAATTATAAATAGATAATATACAAAAAAGTAAACGTAGGCTTTATTTCCATAAAATGACTAAGTTTTCTTTTGGATCACCAAAATATTATGTTAGCTCTGTCCTATGTCTCTTGAATAATAATATGTTTCCTTATTTTTTCCAAGTTACTAGATCAGACGTCAGAGAAAGACTGTGGACCCTGCCCCAGGAACTATTAACAACTGACACGATAGTAAACCCACACCTTCCGAGTCAAGACACTTAAGTGACATGAAATCACTGCAAGGCTGTCCTGAGACCTCTAACAGAGGGATCTGAGGAATCATTCCAAAGCAAGTGACGCAAGAAATGGCACCTTCCCCCAAGACCATCAGGACCAAGTTGGTGGCTGCAGAAGTATCACTTTCCCCCAAGATCCACCAGACAAGACCACCAGAGCCAGGTTGCCATGCTTTAATCTGCATGTGCTTTTGCTCTTTTTCTTGGTTCTTTACTCTCTGCAGATTTAAGGTTTAAACTGTTGACATTTCTTATCTATTAACTATACTTCTAAGGTCTTTATTCTTAATACTGCCTGAGTCACTCCTGTGTGAGTCCAGTGCCAGGCTGCAATTTGTTTGTGATTTGGCTACAGCATGTAATTACATTGTCTGTTAGGTTTGTACTTACTTTCCTTTGGGTACCGCCCAACTTCCTTTTCTATCAATTTCATGGAATTAATCAGCTGATTTCATTGGTGATAAGACCCAACCAAGAAGTGATCTGGGATGAAAAAAGTATAATAGGCCAGACAATCAGAATTCTAAAATCCCCTATCATGTTATATGTAGAAAGGAAGGTTTGGGTCCTAAACAAAACAATGCTCAGAAATTTAGTGTTTCCAACCAAATTTTCAAAAAAGGAAAGCCAGTGATGGAGGTGAAAGGAAAGAGTGACAAAGAGGTACTTTGAGAAAACAGGACACAGTGAGGGGAAAGGGGGCAGTAAGAGTTCAGTAAGGGAAGATGGTGGGCCATATGGGGTTTACAAGCAAAGAGGCAACAGAAGCAAACATACCTCTGGAGAGTCCACAGGGAAGATGGAAGCCAGTATCATAGAGTCCACAAATGGTCTTGAACTTGGGCCCCTGTAGGATCCAGTGAGAAGGTAGAAACCAGATGTACAGGGGCTGAGAGAGGGGCTAGTTAGTGGGTCTTTCGAGGGTCCGTGAGAGGCTGAGGGGAGAGACTGACCTGACTGCCTCAGAAGAACAATGGGAGCCATGGGACTCTGAGGTGGCAGAATCTTTCTCGAATGTCAGCTTCCACTCTGTCACGCAATGCACAGGGGATTTTGACCAAATGATTGCTGCCAACTGCCTGTAACAGGGAGCTTGTCCAAGAAGCTGCAGAAGACAAGAGGAATAAGCTAAAGTTGAGAACGCTGGGATGCGAGCCTGGCAGAGCAGGAAACACAGGGTTCCCCCACATCCAGACTTCACAGTACTTCTCTTATTTCTCACACCAAGGCTTTCTTTCACATTCCCTGACCCCTCCAGTGTCAACCCTTAGGCTGCACTGGCCCTGAAACTGCATCCCAGGAAGAGGGACCCAGAAAAGGAAGGAGATGTCTCCTGTTCATGGGAAAGCATGACCCGTGCTACATCAGATTCTTTCAGTCAACACCTTTCTGAGAATCAAAGAGCCTGGGTTACTTCTGGGGAAGAGAGGAGCAAAGAGACAGGGGCTGGGGAAGACTCTGAAAGCACCAAAATTACCTCATGTGACCCTCACAACAACCCTGTGAGGTATGGAGGCCAGGTGCTACCTCAGAAGAGGAACCTGACCCTTGGGGAAGTTAAATAGCTTGTCCAAAATCAGGACTCAGGAGTTCTGCCTCCAAAACCAACACTTGTGGTTCCAATATATCTCACACTGACACTGGTGGGCAAGACCGCTGGCCCAGCTTCATCATTCTTTTATTTGGATGGATGGACGCAACAGGGAATCTGCATCCTTCCTGTGAGCCTCCCCTCTGAGAGCTCTGTTTTCTAATAGGGACTTGCTCTAGGATGGGCATCCTCAGAGAATGAGGACCTGTGCCCTTATGAAAACGTGAGATTAAGATTAAACCTTGGGCAGCCTAGGGTTGACCAGACAAAACCTTACCTTTTAATTCTACACCTTTGTTCCTCTTTTTGACTCTGCACTGACCTTAAGAAACTAGAGTGAGTGGCTAGAACTGAATTACCACTCTCCTCTCTCTAGGCAAGCTTCAGGCATTATTCATAGACAATCTGATTTTCTATATTGAATACAGATCTGTGCTCCTTCCCTGTTATTCATTTTAAAGTAGATAAACTATTGTCTATTTTCCCTTCTTTGAAAACTTCAAGAGGGTTTTCTGTATGTCATGCTCAGGTGACTTTTTTCAGTCCCTGTCCTCTGCACCTGAAGACACAGATTCCCAGAAAAGCAGGCACATGCATACTTCTTCACACAGGACTTGCCCCTGATGACAGAGCTGAGGCCCCAGCATCTGAGTTAAGGCTTTCAAAGGCTCAGAGCATTATTTTCCTCACCAGCTCTAACACAAAGATGCAAGACACTTTGGCCCAGAGACACCTGAGCTAAGACTGTGTCTGATGAATATGAGTTGAAAAACTCTGTCCCCCTGCAGGTATCCTGAACTCTCTTAATAATTCAGTCCATGACCTGTGACTGACTGTGATGAGGGTTTTATCATGGGGCCCTCTATCAAACCCAGAGAGATGATCTGTGAGCTTCAAATACAAATCCTATTTCCCACTCCTACCCTGGCCTTGTTCCCCTTAATGGCATTCTAACCTTTCCTGAGAGTTTCCGTCGCAAGTGGCTCTCTGTGTCAACATAATTGATTTAGCAAAGTAGGAAGGAGAAGAGGAAGAGGTTAATGTCTGCTAGGGGCTGCCCTAGGGTTCCTTTGCCAAATTGGCGTGTCTATTTTTCCCAAATGTTGGTAAATATTTATCCTCTGTTAACAGCAGAGGAACAGAAACAGGAACCTCATCCTATACAGGAAGTGTAAAATGAAACTCATGCTCTGAGAGTCACTGAGGCGCATCTGAAAGCAGTTTATCTGAAGTGCACGTCAGCCTCAGACAACTGAGCACTGAGAATGTGCACTGCAGGTTAGGGTTCTAGGCCCCCCATGGAGCTGTGGAGCAATGACAGTGTTCTTGAGGATGGAGAAGTTCCTTAAAGAGGAAGGTGAACCCACACTCCCTCCTCACAGCATCCAGCCAAGTAGATCCCTCCAGGCCTCCTTGGGCCTTCTAGATCCTTCCATCCTTCTCTGGGCCTTAGTAGTTTCCAATTCTCTCCTTTCTTCCCATTGTAGATACACTACTATTGTAAGTAATAGTGCTGTTTTCTATTCATTCCTCCTACAACTCAGATATTGGGTCTGTTACTTCCTTGGTCACGTCAGTGTTGACCTTACCAATTCTATAGCCTTTGAAATGAAGTTCTTCCAGGAATTTTCACTGATTCCCAGGGATCTACATTCTCAGGATTTCCTCTGTTCTCAACTCCAGCTTCCCATCTTGCACCAATCCAGACAGACATAGGACACAACCCCACCTTCGCAGTCACTACAAAGAGTCCACTTGCACATAAAAGCATTAGTGAGCAATGTAGCCTTTACAAAAGATAATGTGAGGGTGACAAAAATGACTAGGGGCATACCTCACCCCTAACAAACAACTTGAAAGTCCTGAACTGATGAATTAAGCACTGAATTGTTTCCATACCTGAAAAAGTCACAGCCCAGGGCACCCAGTCCTTTCCCACCCATATGATGAGACTTTTCCAGAATTGGCAACAAAACTATCCTTCAAGAATGAGGCATAGATTCTCAGTTAATTTTGCTAACTAGGATGTTATTGTTTTTAGGTCTTTTCAGTGAACAGAGAAAGTCAATTTAAACCATGCATTCATATTAACATGTACAGTTCAAACTTAACACAGGGTTTTAACTTTGATTTTTGTATGTATCTCATTTTTCTCACAATGCAAATTTTGGATCTTAATAACATTAATGTTCTTATTCTATCTTAGTATGTAAAGTGCTGTCAAATTTATAATGCAAATATTACTTGTAATAATAAAACTACTGGGCAAAGTCTGAAATTATTTGCAATTTTTTTCTCCTTAGAATATATGCCACCAAGAATGTATACCAGAAGAACATATTCCAAAGTCACTTGCAATTATTCTTTTCTGTGTTCTTTTCTTGTGTGATTATGTAACCAATTTGATTAAGAGTTAAGGTTATTAGTTTCAACCTATTTTTCAAAAAATATAAAACATTTACATAGTTCCAAATTAAATAAATTAAACCTAAAGAAGTCTCACTTCCAACCCTTTTTGTTTGATTCATTAAAAAAAAAAAAACCCAGGGATGATGATGACCTAGCTTTTTTTCTCTCTCAAGATTTAGAAGGCATCTGAGGAGAAGGAGAAGGAAAGAGCAGAAACACTGTAGAAAGAGACTCTGGTTTGAATCCACTTCCTGTTTGAACTTGGGCATTTCCTAGACTCTTGGGGACTGATTTCTTCACATGAAAATGAGAATAACAATACCCACCTCCAAGAAATGTTCTGAGGATTAAATGAGACAGCATGTGAAATGTCTAGTCCGTAGTAAGTACTCAAAATATCAGAGCTATTCAGTACATTTTAAGAGATTTATGGGGCTTTGAAATTTTAGACCAGCTTGTCTAAATTTTAGACCGACACCAAATTTTGGTGTCCTTTTAAAAATCCTTTTACATAATATAGAAATAATAATAATGTATGATAATAGTTTGGGACAGAGCTCAGAAGATTTAAACAAAAACATACCAAAGGAGATATAAAAGTAACTATTTTAACTATTAGAACCAGAAATACCACATTTGTTTGGATGACAGTAGTGAGGTAAACTACCAAGACAAAATATAAAAAGGAAGGAAACAAAAGAGGCGATGTCATGGACGAAATGTTTGCGTCCCCCCAAATTCACGTACCAAAGCTCTACCCCTAACATGATAGCACCAGGAGGTGAACCTGTCGGAGGTGATGAGGGTTAGACGAGCCGTGAGGGTGGAATCCTCATAACTGGGATTAGAGCCCATGAAAAGCTCTAGATTATGATCTTGGTATGGATAAAGCATTTCTATGTTTTAAAAATAAAAGTAGCATAGTAGAGCATACTCTTTATAATAAATACAAACAGCACACAAATGTATAAATCCCAAAGCATAAGCATTCTTCCCACCCCTCTACACTCCCACCCTCCAGAGGTAAGTGTGGTTAAGGACTTTGGGGTGTATGGAAAGGCATTTTAAAGCATGAGCTGAAACCCAGAAATCTTAAAAGGACTGATTCATAGGACAATATAAACATTAATATTTCTGTATTAAAAGGTAAAAACAAGGTTAAAAAAGAGAAACTGGAGCTCAAAGGATAAGGAACTAATAATGTTGTTATGCAATATTCTTACAAACTGATCAGAAAAAGATGATCAATTTACAGGAGTTCATACAGAACGACATAAGAAAAGCTGTTCGGCTGATTCATGAAACAAATTTAAACAACGTTGAAGGTATCTTTTCCCTCCTATCAGAATGACAAAGATAATGAGAATTTAAATCAACATAATTTTTCCCCCTATTAAAATCATACTGGGACCTGCATATCTTTCTATTGCTATGTTAAACAATGCCGAGAACAAGCAAAGCTAATTTAGCTGTTTGTTCCAAGAAATACTTTACTCCTGGAAGGTTACAAGGCAAAACATTCATCAGCACTAACAATTGCTCATCAAGGCTTGCTTCAAGGTCTTTGTTCCAGTCAATTTCCCAACTTGCAATACTTTCTTAAAACCATCTGGCCAAGTTTGTTCCTTCCTTGGATACTAGAGGTAGTAGCTGATCCCTGCATTTGCTGTTCCTACATTCTTTAAAATTCTCTTTTACTCTTTTTATTTGTTAATCTCCTTTTACTAGTTAATAGTTCTTTCTAATAAATTTTACTAGTTAATAGTTCTTTCTAATAAATTTGTTCAAATTTGGTCTAAGCTCTTGACTGGCCCCTGACTGATGTATCTCTTAACCACATGCATGTCAGGGCCTGTATTCATTTGTCATGCTGCTCTAACACATTACCGCCAACGCAGTGACTTAAAACAACCCGGATATATTATCTTACAAGTCTGTAGGTCGAAAGTCCATACAGGTCTCACTAGACTAATCAAGGTGTCTGTGGCTGCATTCCTTTCTTGAGGCTTTAGGCAAGAATCTATTTCCTGTTCATTGGGTTGTTGGCAGAATTCGGTTCCTTGTAGTTATAACACTGAGATCCCCATTTCCTTATGAGCTATCAACTGAGAACCATTCCCAGCTTCTAGAGGCTACCACATACCTTGGCTTGTGGCCCCCTTCCTCCATCTTCAAAGCTGGCAGTGGAGCGTCGAGCCCCTCCTCTTTCTTCTTCCATCCTATTTCTCTGACCCAACCAGGAAAGGTTCTTCATTTCAATAACTCTGTGACTAGAGTGGGCCACCTAGATGATCTAGGACAATCCCCCCATCTCTTAATCACATCTGTAAATCCTTTTTGCCAAGTAAGGTAACATTCACAGATTCCTGGAATTAGGATGTAGACATTTGCTTCCAACTTTAAGGTTTATTTCCCCAAAACATTAGGTACTAATCATTGACTCATCTCCTTAAAAGACCACCAGAAAAACTTGTCGATCAAGTGAAGTTATGTTATTGAACAGTGAAGTAAAGGGTCAACAAATTTAATGTATTATCATTTCCAAAGTTGAAGTTATCTCCCCAGCTCAAAACCAACCTTTCCTCCAGTGTTCTCTACCTTAGTGCCAATATTCACCTGTTGCTCAAGTCAGAAATCTGTATTAATTCCCATATCATGTACTCTCCTCTCCTTCCCCATTGCTACCACCCTCATGCAGGTAGTCATGTCATCTCTTACATGAATTACATCAACAACCTTCTGCTTCCAAAGGTCTCCATGTCTCTAGACTTGTTTTCCTAGAATTCATTCACAGTGCAACCAGAGGGCTCGTATTAGTTAGCTCAGTCTGCTATAACAAAATACCTTAAACTGGGCCACTTAAACAACGGAAATCTATTTTTAGGGTTTTGCGGCTAAAAGTCAAAGTCTGAGGTGCCAGCATGGTCAGCATCTGGTCAGGACTCTCTTCCTGGCTTGCAGAAGGCCATCTTCTCACTGTGTCCTCACGTGGCAGGGAGAGAGAATAAGAGCGAATTCTCTGCTGTGTCTTCTTATAAGGGCACTAATCCCATCATGAGGGCCCCACTTTCATGACCTCATCAAACCTAATTACCTCCCAAAGTCCTCATCTCCAAATCAACATATGAATTTGAGGGAGGGATACAACTCAGTCCATAGCAGGGCATTTCCCCTCAAAAAAACTTAAACTTTTTTAATGGTTCCCCTGTGCTTTTAAGATAAAGTCCAATGCACTTGACTTTGAAAATCCTGCATCATCTGTCTCCACCTACCTCTCCTGCCCCTGCTTATAACACCCCCTCACTTGCTCTAGCCATACTGACCACCTCTGTCCCTAGAATGCACTGCCTTCTTTCTTGCCCTCGGATCTCGGCTTTTGTTGCTCCCTCTGCCTACTTTGGCAGTTCTGACTCTTCTGTTCCTCCAGGAAGCCTTCTCTGACACAGCACGGGCCTTCAAGGTGTGGGTCTGGTGCTCCTCCAAGGTACTCCCATTGCACCCTGTATTTCCACTTATCCCATTGTTACTTCTGTCTCTTTCCTTTCAAGTTGTAAGCTCAGAGAGAGAGGTAGTATCTGTTTTGTTTAACACTATACCCAAGTGCCAACTCATCATCTGGCCTATGGTAGCATATAATAAATGTGTATGCTTGGATGGATGAATAAATGAGTGGAGAGATAACTGCATTGCATCTGAGGTGGCTGTTGGGCATCCAGGTGAAGCCATTCAGTAAATAGATACGTATATATGGAGTTCAGGAGAGAGATCTGGACTGGAGAAGCCAGGTTCATTCAGCTTTCTTCTTGGAAAGGTACACTCTATAAAGCCCTTGACTTGTCACGTGTATTGTGCCAGACCCAAGTTTCAAGTATATTTATCAATCCAGCCCCCTGGCATCCATGGTCCTGAATTTATTACTAACCTTAAGCTGATTTCCAGCCTATTTTATTGTAATATTACCCTTTAAAGTAGTTATCCTCATTTTACAGGTGTGGAAATAGAAGCCATGGGGGTTATCACAAGTGATTCACAAAGATTATAACCAGTGCTCTGGATACTATGGATTGGTTCATTCACCTCCATTCCACTTCCACCCTCCTTCAAGAGTTGCACTAATCAATACACTAACTACCAGCCACTTGTGGCTATTCAAAATGAAATTATTAAAATTAAATAACCTTTAAAATTTAATTCCTCAGTTGCACTAACCACATTTCAGGTGTTTGATTGCCACATCTGGCTAGAAGCTACTACCCTGAGCAATGCAGACAAAGAACATTTCACCACCATGGAAAGTTTTATTGAACAGCATAGATCTTTCCTGAATGGCAGAGGTTAGAAAGCTAAAATTACATTTCCCACATTCCTTTGCAGGTACTGGATGCAAATTTTGTTTCCTACTTAAATAACGCTTAGATAAGCTTGGTGAGGTAAGAATAAGATGAGGCTGACCATGTGTGTGCCAGGCTTTCCTGCAGGAGCACAGCAGCACCTGCTGCGTTGCCTGGGTGGGAAAGGCAGCTGTGGCACAGGCGCTGGCCTTGCCAGAAGTAGCAGCTGCTGCATGACTTCCAGCTGCTTATCCCAGGTCAACACTACGGGGATGGGTTCTTGAACTCAATCGTTTCAAGCGACATAAGGGGTGGCAGCTTTCGTAATGGGTCATTTCTGTAGTGTTCTGCATACCTGGAGCCAGCTCTCCCAACACCCGGCACTATTTGGGTAAGCAAAATTTGGTAAGATTTCATGTGTTAAAATCTCTTCCTGCTTACAGTGTTCAGGCTCGGTTCTGTTTCCTGAACCAAGTTCTGATTGATACGGTCAAAGCTGACTTATAACACAGGCTCTTGGGGTGTTTACAGATCATTCCTTTGCTTCCCAAACTCTATAAATGCTGTCTGGTCCTATAGCAATTAAACTAGGTAGCTGTATATCTGATTGCCTTTTGCAATTGTTCCCCCACCTCACTCTCCTTTAAGATCCTACTTACACCTGTCCATGAGAAACTTAGTGTCTCTGCAAGAATTAAATGTGGTCAGTAAAACAACCTAATCCCCTGGCCTGATCTAGGGATGCTTGTAGATCACAATTGCACCGTAATAAAATGCACTGAACGTAAAGCAAAACTTTCTAAGTCCACCATACTCAATGGCATCGATTTTCTTAGATAGCAATTATGTTGGTGTAAATTAGATCAATCACATCGCCTACTTTATTTATTCCTATGTGCAATAAACTAGACTGGAGAGTCGGGGGATTTGGTTCAAATGTAGGGGAAATGGTGAGGCCAGAAGCATAGGGAAGAATGGGCACGAGGCATCTGGTCATTGGAAAATCAATCTCTACCATGACTCTTTTGCCTTCCCCCTAGACTCTGACCTCAGGCTCTGGGTTATAGAGGTGTCTGGAAGCTAGCCTGGGCATGTGTCACCATGAATCATATTGATTCTATGGAATAACATGGTCTGAGTTCCAAACAAAAGGAATGTAAATGAATTGTCAGATCACTGGCTGTTTATAAATTGGGAGCCTGAAATTACAGCTTCCTGCCAGCCTCTACCTGTATGAAACAACCAAGCCCTTTCTATTTATGATCTTCAGACTTTAAAACCACCAAAGCATAGTGAGCATCTATTTTCAGAAACACACTCACAGAAAAAAGAACCTGGAGTCACAGAGACCTGAGTTCTAATCACAGTCTCATCATTTATTAACTGTGTGATCTTGGACAAATTAACTCTCCCTTCTGAGTCTCAGTTTTCTCAACTATGTAAAATGAGAGAAAACCTGTTCATGGGATTTTCACAAGAGTTTGTGATAAATCTGATTCGCTCACTTAGGAAAATGCCAGAAAAGAAAAAGAGATGGGGAACAGCTCTATGGAGATACTCAGTGCCTCGTCCAGCAATTTTCCAAAAGAATGGGACTTCTACCTGCTCTATTCTAGGGTCTTTCCAACTTTGCCCAAAATACCATTCACTTCCTACTGTGCTCTCCCCATTACAAGTCAGAGTAAAGACTAAGCTTTTATAGCTAAAAGACCCCAAAGGTGTAATAGATAGTTTAAAGAAGATGGAGCTTTGTTTCTCTTTCACTAATGGCCCTGAGGTCCAAGTTGGTGAGTGGGTTTCTCCATGCTGCCAGTCAGGAATCCAGGTTCCTTCCTCTCTATTGCTTTGCCATCACCAAGGGAATTGTCCTTGTCTGCATGATCAAAGATAGGTCATAGGAACATTGAAGTTCCAGCTCAAGGGAAGAGGAAAGACAGAGCTGCTCTAGGACATATTCTTTGGAACTAAAGATGACCCAGAAGTTGGACATGACACTTCCATCCACACTTCTTTGTTCCTGAATTTAGTCACATGGCCACATTTAGCTATAAGAGAGTTTGGTAAGTGCAGTCTCCAACCAAGCAGCCATGTATCCAGATAAAAATCGTGTCAAAGAAGAGAAACATTTTGCTGGACAACTACCATTCTCTGCCATGGACTTCCCCCATTTATTGTCTTCAGCAAGAAGGTTTGGCTTGTTCTTGGTCTAACTGGAATCCTTTGCCATTTACAAGATTAGGCCTTAGTTAGGGGAAGTCTTAGCAATGCCATCAGACCTCTTGGTGAGGTACAGTTGGCCACTTGGGATCCCTAACGCTGATGGGAAAGCTGGGGTCCAAAGAGGGAGTTCTGGGAGCTCAGGCCAGGTCTGTTTCCAGAGCACCAACCCTATCTTCTGAAGATATGGTTTTGATCTGTGGGGCCTTCCCCCCCACCTCCCCATATCGTGAGAGGTACTGGCTTGGCTGTTTCTGGAGTTGACTCATTCCTGCTCTTTGCAGAGCGAGCACAATAACATTATCCCTACAAAGAGTGTTTTCTTGCCAGGTTTCTGGCACCTGCGGACAAGTCTGTTCCTCTTTAAGTGGTTCTTAAAGGATTAAAAAGCACACAGTGCAAATGCTTCAAATGTGCTGAGCTGCACGTAGCTGAACTATAAGTTCCATGGTGTGGAGACAGTTTGAGACCAGGAGCTGGGAAATCTCACAATGGTCTCAGCTCCAACATTTGCCGACTCTATCCTTGGGCAAGTCACTTCCTGACCCCAGGCCTCTGTTTTCCCATCTAAAATATTTTGACCAGATCATTTCTAGAGACCTTTCCTGTTCCAATTCCCCAGGTGTCCATGACCCTTTCTCATCTGTGGACATAAGTTTTCAGTTCTATTGGGTAACTACCTAGGAGTATGATTTTTGAATCATATGGCAAGAATATGTTTAGCCTCGTTAAAATAAAGAAAAGCTGCCAAATTGCTTTTCAAAGTAGATGTATCATTTTGCATCTTTTATGTAGGATGAGCGTCTTTTCATATGTTTATTTGCCATCCATATATCTTTTCTGGTGAAGTTTGTTCAGATCTTTTGCCCATTTTTTAATTGGTTTGTTTTCTTATTGTTGAGTTTTAAGAATTCCTTGGATACAAATCTTGTATCAAATGTGTCTTGCAAATATTTTCTCCCATTCTATGGCTTGTCTTTTCATTCTCTTAACAGTGTCTTTCATGGAGCAGAAGTTTTCATTTTAACACAATCCAATTTATCAGTTCAACTTTCTCCTATGTCATCTTCCAGAAGTTTTATAGGTTTGCATTCTACATTCAGGTCTAGGATCCATTTTGAGTTAATTTCGTAAAAGATAAAGTCTGTGTCTAGGTTCATTTTTTGGCAAAAAGGTTTCCAATTGTTCTAGTCCCATTTAAAAAAGAGTACCCTATCTCTATTGAACTGTAGCTTTATAGTAAGTCTTTAAGTCAGTATCAGTCTTCCAACTATTTTCTTCTTCCTCAGTGTCCTATTGGGCCATCCTAGGTCTTTTGACTTTTCATATAAACTTTAAAATCAGTTTGCTGATATCCACAAATGACTTGCCTCCAATTTGGGGTGTAAGATATGCTTCCCACTGAGCCCTACTGTCACCAGAGGATGAAGAAGAGAAAAGTGCCAACTAGCCCCACTTCTCATCATCTTATTCTGCTTTATTGCTGCTGGGTGGGGGTGGAGGTATGGCTCGACTCCAGACCTATCAACGCTACTCCATTCTGGGCATCTGAGCATAGCTCCCACTTCCATGGAGCGAGAGGGTGAGGTGAGAGACCAACTCCTCATTCAGCCCAGTGTTTGCCAATTAGGCATCCATTCATCACAGGGCCAATTACATTAACTGTATTTTCTTATTTGTTGTAGCCTTGATGCTCTGGCATTTGGGATCCTTACAAAAAATAAGAAAATACAGTTAGTTAATATAATTAACTCATTCCTAAAGATAATGACAACTTGCCTATGTGCACATCTCCTTTCATTCACTCTTTGGAGTCCTCTTATATTTGTGTTATGTTGCCTTAGATGAAACTGGACACACTTTAAGTGATAAGGACAGATTTTAATGAGTAAAATACTATAATAGCAGGGAAAAGAGTTCCCCTTCAACTTATACAGAGGTGACTGGGCATTTTAAAGAAAGATAAGTGTGAGGGATGGATGAGCAGGAGTACAGTAGAGTCAGTGAAGTAAAAAATTACAAAAAGCAGGAAGCAGGGTTTGGGCCATGTGAAACCCATCTGTGTTTGCTAACTTGCTAACCGGTGCTCATGAAAGTTAGGCTCCTTCCCTCCCACAAAGGCTGAGAGAACAGGGGCTCTATCTTCCTTAGGTACTGACTGAAACAAATATTTTGGGGGCATCTTTGAGTTTTCTCATGCAGGGAATTTAGGGGCTGATGATAGGGTCATTCTAGGGATGCGGCCTTGAGCTGTTATAAATTATATTAGTGTTTGTTCAAGTCTTTGTAGGCCAATGTTGAGGGCTATTGAGAAAGGACTCAGAGGAGCCTGGCTAGAGTTTTGTCAAGGAGAGCATCTCTGTCAGTGTCCAAAGGTGTTTATTTGTAAGAGGGGTGAGAGAATAAGGATACTCATCTTGGCAGAACCAGAAGTCTTTGCCATGAGGATTTTTGAAATCTCCCCCAGGTGATTCTAAAATGCAACAAAATTTGAGAATCACAAGGCCAAGACAAGAACTTTGCCCTCCATTGTTTTAATGCCCCCCTTAACAAAGAAATTCCTCTAAGCAGACTGAATGCTCTGTGGTGTATGTACATGAATGTGCGTCTGTATGTATGTACACCCCAGCAACAAGATCAAAAGTGCTTAGAACTATGGAAATGTACCAAGCTGCCTTTATTTTAGTGAGGGGAAACAAGCCATTAAGAACTAGTTTCAGGGTAACCAATACCACATACTGTCTCTCCCTACTGTTTAAGAAACACTACATTACAAGAAAATGAAGGACAAGAAAAAAAAACCCCACCTTACAGCGTTAATAGTTTATGCTGTAATTAAGTTAATTGCTTAATCTCACCTTCTGCAGATAAGTCTTAGAGCAAATCTGGTAATAAACACTTGAGGGAGAGAGATCCGGCAGCCCAGACAGCTAGTAAGGATAACAGGCCTCCTGCCATGTCTAAATCAGCTTCCCCAACCTTTTTGGCACCAGGGACTGGTGTTCCTATGAGACCATAATGCCTGATGATCTGAGGTGGAGCTGAGGCAGTGATGCTAGCACTGGGGAGAGGCTACAAATACAGATGAAGCTTTGATCGCTTGCCTGCCACTCACCTCCTGTGATGTGGCCTGGATCCCAACAAGCCACCTACCAGTAACAAGTCCATGACCCAGGAGTTGGAGACCCCTGGATAGGACTTCGCCCCATGATATCACTCTAATACTTGCTTATTTATGTCTCTGGAAATCTCTGGTAAGTCTCTCCTTTCCTAAAAGACTGGCATTCTTTTATACCTTGCGATGATTATGAAATTACCTCATATTTGTTTATAATTTGAAAGCAAATTTTGTGTCTTTTTTTTCCTTGTAAAAGAGATGATAATTTTCAGAAAGATTGGAAACATAGGCAAAGAGGCCTTTTGGAATCACAAAAACTTCTATTTAGCACAAGCCTGATTTACCAGGCAGGTGAATGTGGACAAGATTCTTAATCTCTCCAAGCCTCGGTATCCTCATCTGTAAAATGGGAGAAAATACTATAACTCCTACTTCACAGACTGAAGTAAGTCATTTCAGTTGGCATATACTAAGCATCCACCTGTGCCATCTCTGAACTGGGTGAGAGGAAACAAAGATGAGGATATCAAAGTTCCTGCCCTTAAAGAGCAACAAGTCCAAACTTGGGAGCAAATACCAAAACAGGAGAACATAGGACAATGGCCAAGTAGACACTCTTAGGTTTCTGCTCGTCGGCATGAGTGTGTTTAGTTGATTTCTCTAATATCTTGATAAAAATTCTTCATGTATTGTAATTTTCTCATTGGGAAATAAATTAAGCATTGGTCTTACTATTTCAATTATAAAAGGCCTCTCTAAACCTGGTCCTTTCCCACACAAATTGCTTCGCAGAAATACAGTTGTTGAGAAAGAGACGCGGTTGCAATGTCCTTAGCTGCAAGTGGCAGACACACACACACTCTTCTTACCTGATGAGTGACGAGGCTGGAGGCTGAACGCATCAGCTCACAGAAACAAAGTCTGATGGTAGACACTGCTCCCGGCATGTTTTCATTGGAATGTCACTTTGTCATCAAGGCCCTAGTTATCCAAGTTCCACACTCCTTGGTGGGTCAGAGCTGGCTTCCTCCCTG
Organism: Eonycteris spelaea; assembly: GCA_003508835.1. Classification (NCBI taxonomy): domain Eukaryota; kingdom Metazoa; phylum Chordata; class Mammalia; order Chiroptera; family Pteropodidae; genus Eonycteris; species Eonycteris spelaea. The sequence continues at coordinate 2,819,765 of PUFA01000030.1, read as the reverse complement.
GTAACAAATGTTGCCTCAGCAGTTCTAGGCCCCATGGCCCAATCTCACATCAACTTTCCAAGCAAAAGGCCTGTGACACTGCATGAGTGCCCTGAGGTCACATGCTCACCCCCAGCCAATCACTGTGGACAAGCAGATGTACTGCTCTGACTGGCTTAGCTTAGGTCACATGTTCTGCCCTTGGTGCCGGAGAGGCAGTCAGCTCTAGGCCACATCTGATGCCCATGCAAAAAGTGGAATTTGTGGGGAAGAGATGAGGGGGAAAATGGGAGCCTCAGCTGTAGGTTCCACCTGGGGAATATTAGCTGGGCCTGAGTGCGCCCTGATCTGGGGGAGGGACAAAGGGATGCAAGCAGGATTCGTGACCTGTTCTTCACAGGCTCTTCTCTTCCTCCTCTCTGTACTAGCACCACCTTCACAGAGAGGATTCTTCAGGGTTTTTTTTTTTTATTTTATTTTATTTTTTGCCTGAGGAACAGACTCTTAGAGGCTGGTCCTGCTGCTTGTCCCTCCACCTGTAAGGAGTGAGAGGACCGTGCTCTCGGAGACATTAGTTACCATCTCCTCCCTCATCCTGTCTCACATACTTCATTCCTATTCCCCCCCCAGCCTGGTTGGCATTCCCAAGTCCCAAACCCACCCCCAGAGTGGACACCCTCCGCGGAAGGCTGCGACCTTCCTGCCCTGCATCTACTTTCCTTCTTCCAGAATCAGGTAGAAATCTCTAGCCTCCTGCAGTCTCCCTACAATTGTCCTCATTTGCAGTGGGTTTATGCATCTATATTCCTCTAGTAACACTTTAATTCAGTTTTAGGAGGGAGAAGAAGTAAACACACACAGTCAGCCATCTTAAGCTGAAGTCACTGACCCATATTTTTCCACCAAAATTAAGTGTGCTGTGCCTGCAGTCCACGTTTAAGGAGTAAGCGATTACTGTTTTTATAGGCCTGCCACAAAAGGGGTGCTTTTGGAGATGGCCAGGCAGTGAGGGCACTGAAGCTGTGACTATGGGGCAGAAGTTGCTGTGGATGTGGGGAGTGAGGAAGAGAAGACGAGGTGAGAGTGGGGAGCAGACACAGACATGGTTTTGCAGATCTTCATGGATGTGAAACAGGGTTCGCATGCAACACTCACGGACTGCCTATGCGATTTAGGGCACATCACTTTCCCCTATATAAGCCTCTCTTTCCCTCTCTGTACTTCATTAGGGTTTTAGATTAGTACTATCAAAGGTTCTTGAGTTGCAAGCAATAGAAATGAATGCTAGCTATTAAGCAAAAGATGCTGTAGTGGCAGGTATATATGAAGACATCAGGGTGATAGACCTTGGCAACCTGAAGAATGTAGGCCCCACTGAAAGAAATCATATTCAAGAAAAAAGTTTGTACACTGTGCTGGCCAAATAAAATGTGCCTAAAGGCCTCCAGTCTGCAACAACTCCTTGCAGCAAAGAGCCCGAGTTCCTGTGTAGCACCAAGGCCCTGCCAGCCCCCGGGGACTCCAACTCCAGGCTAGAAGCCCAATTCTGAGCAATGGGGAAGGACTAGATTACAAAGCATTAGGTGATTAAGGCCATGTCTGGTTCATTCCTAAGTCTGCAGCTCACCCAGCACAGGGCCCAGGACAGAGGCAGCCTTACAGGGTGCCCTGAATCAGGACTCTTTTTCTAAGGTAAGAGGTGGCTCAGAGACATTGGGCGGCCCATCAGATTACACAGCTCACCAACATCTGATCCCGCAGACATCTGGTCATGGGCCCTGGTCATAGGCTCCATTAGAAGGTAGGGGTGGCAAGAGAGGCAGCAACCTCCCTCTTGGTAGACAGTTACTCACCAAATGAAATTTCACCAGACTCAAAAGCTTCTCCCTCAGAATATTATCAGTAATGTAAAAACTAGGAATGTGATTTCTTGAATATGATTACATTACTGATAATGTAATAACTACGTATGATGCCAGACGGGTACTAGACATATCAGGAGGATCATTTCATAAGGTATATGTTTAATCATGATGTTGGATACCTGAAACTACTATTGTGTGTCAACTGTAATTGGAAAATTAAATTTAAAAACTTCTCCCTCTGCCCTGAAGTCACTAAGTGGCCACCACACCTAGCACCTCTCATTTACAGCTTTCCAACACACCACACCTTCCCACCCTAGGAACACTGAGCTCGGGCCTTGTCACCTCACCAACGTGTTTGTCCACTGAATCCCCCAGTAACTGTTTGTGATCCCAAGGGAAAAGCCACATCCTGGTCATTTCTTAATCTCCAGCTCTGGGCCTCACTCATAGTAGATGCTTGGTAAATGCTTAATGGTTACTAACCATTAAGAATCATTGCTATATAGTGAATGTTTGCCCCCTTCCCCAAATTCACATGTTGAAAACCTAATGCCCAAGGTAATGACATGAGGTGTGGCATCTGGGAGGTGACTTGGTCACAAGGGCACAGCCCTCATGAATGCGGTTGGTGCCTTTATAAAAGAGGCCCTAGAGATATCCCTCATCCCTTCCCCCATATGAGAACAAGGCAAGATGTTGGCAGTCTGCAGCCCAGGAGAGGGTCTTCATCAGAACATGGCCATGCTGGCACCCTGACCTTGGACTTCTAGCCTCCAGGGTTGTAAGAAAGAAATTTCTGTTGTTCATAAGCCACCTGGTCTGTGGTACTTTGTCATAGCAGCCCAAACTAATGCAACCATGTTTGCTCTTCTAGAAATAATCACGACCTGTGTCAGGAGACCTGAACTCAACCACTGACATGAACCCCTCCCTCTTGGTCCTGTTCCTACATCTCTACAGGAGGGGCAGAACCACATGCTTTCCAAGGGGACTTCTGGTTCTTCCAACAGCCTCTGGATTCAGTGGCTCTGCTTTGTGACTCTGCAATTTGGGCTGGGGACACAATTGGAAGGGCCACTGATGGGTGGAAATGGCCCCTCACACTCAGGATGCACCCCTGTGGGCTGCACCTTTGAAGGGGGCAGGCAGCGATGGAGGGGTAGTGAGGGAGCCTGTGGCAATCAAGCAATGAGGACGCTGTAGGAAGGTGACCATTGGGCAGGAACAGGAGATGGAAGTCATAGACACCTGGTTGTGAGTCTTGCTCCCCACATGCTGAACTATGTGACCCAAGCTAGTCACTTAACCTGAGACTTGGTTTCTTCCTTGGACCACAGGTGAGTAAGCAATGTGTCTACTGAATTGGGTTTGCACCCTGAGGAGCTAATGGAACAGGAAGCCGCACTCTGGGCTCTGAGATGATGTAACCATTATGAGGTAGACAGAGGGAGGGATGTCAGTGAGGAGAGTCCCTACCATTTTACCGCCATCCTCGTGCTGGGCTGCTCCTGACCCAGCGCAGCAGAAGGTGCTGATACCTCTAAGCCCAACTCCCCTCCACCTTCTACTCTCAGTCTAGAGCAAGGATTCCAGACTACATGACAGTGATTTGTGTTTAAATTTTATGTGAAATTCTGTAAATGTGTAGTGGCCTGAGGTCGCCTGCTGACGAGGTCTGGCCTGTTGGGGCATCGCTGCTCAGCATTTGCTGTAGATGGCTGCACTGCCCCGCTCCTCAAACTCTTCCTTGCTGACCCAGAGCTGCTGGAAAGCCTGCAGGGAGGCCAGGATGGAGCCACCGGTCCACACGGAGGTCTTCCTTTCAGGAGCGGCAGCCACTGTGGGGTTGTCCCCGGGGCAGAGGATGTTCAGCTCCCTCTGAAAGCGCTCGGGGAAGCCGTCCAGCATGGTGCAGCCGCCACACAGCAGCACGTTGGCGGCCATCTCCTCCTTGAAGCCGGTCTCCTGGCAGCGGCCCAGGCAGGCGGCCGTGAGCGCGGGGAGGCCGGGCTGGCTGCTGCCCACCAGGGTGGGCTTGAAGAGCATCTCGGCACACTGGAAGCGCTCCTGGCCAATGGTGATGAGCTTGCCATCGGGGAGCTCGTAGTCAACACGCAGCTCCTCCAGGGACAGGCCGAGCTCCTGCTCAGGCAGGAGGGCGCGTAGCAGCACTTCTTCTTGATGTGCTCGACAATGTGCAGGTGGTCATCCGTGAACTTTTGGCCAGCCTCGTTGAGCAGCTGCAGCAGGTAGTTGGTGAGGTCACTCCCGGCATAGTCGGCGCGGGCCGTCAGGCCTGGCAGCACGTTGCCCTCGGAGATGGGCACCACGTGCGAGACGCCATGCCCGCTCTCTACCACCAGCCCTGAGGTCTTGCCATAGGAGTAGATGGACAGCAGAGACTGGGTTGTCACATGCATGGCGGGGATGCCAAAGGTCTCAAACATGAGCTCCGCATACTTCTCCCGGTTGCTGCTGGGGCTGAGCGGGGGGTCAGAGACCAGCACGGCATGCTCCTCGGGGAGGATCTTCATGGCTGTGTGGAAGATGTACTCCCAGATGTTCTGGACGCAGTCCCAGTCCACCACGATGCCGTATTTTAGTGGGTTAACCAGCTTCAGAGGGGCTTCCATGTTGAGCAGCTCATGGCCCACGTAGGTCTCCTTGCGAGTGTCGCCTGCGTCAGCCACCTCGGAGTAGCGCTTGCCCACCGTGGAGGAGATGAAGTAGGTGGGCCTCGGCTCTCCCGCATAGCCACACTTACAGTACTGCGAGCCCAGGTCGATGATGAGGGCCTTGATCCTACGCACCCTCTTGGGCTTCGTCTTCAGCTGAGCGGCTGAATCCGTGTCCTGGACGCCAGCATCGGGAGCTGGCAGGGTCCCCGCCTCTCCAGGGTCACCCTGAGCTGTGCCCACGGGCATGGGGCTCGAGCTATTCTTCATCGCCATCTGCCTTCCTTGCTCACCTTTCTCACATCCACATCCTAGAGCTCCGATGGGAGAAATGAGGGTCTACCTCCTGCAGTGTCTTGACAACCCCTGAGGATTGTGATGTCACTGGAGACTGGTCCATTCCAGCAGCCCGGGGAGGGCCTGGCTTTGGTAGGGTCTTGATCCATCACCCCTACCCCTATCCACCTAACTCAACTTTGCTCCACAACAGAGCAGGTGGCTGGCACAGTTTTAGAAACCCAAGCACATAGGAGTCTCAGAGGTTTCTCCTCCTGTCCCCCTTACATCCCCACTCCTAATGCCCAGTTCACTGACTGAACACCTCTTCCTCCACTGCTTCTTGGCTACGAGGGTGATACATATTTGAGCTCTTACAGTAAGCCAGGCACTGTACCAGGCACCTGAGATGTTACTTGACAGAATCCCATGAGGAAGGCAGAGCCGAGGAAATCAAGGTTCAGAATTCCAATACTTGCCCACAAGCAGACAGCTCTTGGGTTGTTTGTATTTTAACCCAAGTTCATCCAACTTTAATGCTCCAGGTCTCCTTAAAGAGTATGAAGGCCCCAACAGTACTTTCATCCCATCATTCAATATTTACTGGGGTTCGTGGTGGGTCTGGCCCAGTGCAGCCTGCTCGGTGATAGATGATAGGGCCACAACCAGTGCCCACTCTAGGTGGGAAGCAGATGGAATGGATGCGGAGGAGTTTGTAGGTGGAAGTCTATTGGGAGTACAGAGTGCACAAAGGAGGGGGCACTCAGTGGACGGAGGGAGTCAGAAGGTTCCCTATAAGGTGATGCTCAGTCAAGTATTGAAACACATGTATCTGTCAGTAGTTAAGAGGAGGGAAAGACACCCCCAGCCGAGAGAGCACAGCCTGAGTGAAGGTTCAGATTGGGGCATGGTGGGGAACTGCTAGTAGTTAAGACATTTGGAAAAATGGATGAAACTAAAAAGGTCACGGAGCCAACTAGGGAGGGCCTCAACTTAGGAGTAAGAGCTTGGATTAAATTGAGGACCGCTGGAAAACCAATGAAGACATTAAGCAAAAGAGTGGTCGGATTTGGCTTCTAGGCAGATTTTAGAAAGATATGTTTAGCTGTAATATAAAGGGATGATACACTGAGACCTCAAAGAAAAACTGAGGAAATTCTTATAAGACAAAGGTGGCTTAAACTTGAGCTGTGGAAGGGGGAGACAGGTTCTAGAGCAGCTGAGAAGGCAGAATCTAATCTAACTGGTTGGTTCCCCAACTACCCTCAATTCAATCCAAGCTCTTACTCTAGAATTTGAGGTCTTCGCTCAGCTCCAGTGCCATCTCAGCCTCGAGCATCACATTTACATTAGATATTAGATTATATGTGGATAGTGAGGCAGAGAGAAGGATGAATCCCTTACCTCTGCCCAAGAAAAGAAAGATGGCCTGTCATCCAGAACAGATAAATTCATCAGATTCCCATAGGGCCTTCCATCCCAAACTGCTTCTCCTCAACCCCCCCCCCCCCCACCAAAGCAAACGAAAAACACCAGATTACGGACTTTGGTGATAAAGAAAAAGAAGAGAAACAACTGGGGCTAAATTTTCCGGGAGAATGACAAAGTAGCCGAGAGATTAGGGGACATGGAGAGCAAAGAAAAGAGGGATTTTAAGACATAATTAAGAAATACTGCTGTAGAGCTCATAAGAATGTTTATGAACTCGTGGGAATTTTTGTTTGCTGAATTGTTTCTTGGAACATGGCACCATGGAACTGGATTATGTGGGTAACAACTTTATAAGGATTAATTATGAGCATCACCAAGCTCTGCTGGTATTACAAGTCACAGAACCTGAGGATTGGACACTTGATCTCACACGGACAGCTATAAGTCACAAACTCTTCTTCACATGGGGTTAACATCTGTACCTCTCTGAAGAAGCCATTAAAGAGTCTTGGGTCTACTTTTGGGGTTGTACAGGGCAAGCTAATTCTTCCATGCAACAACCCTTATGATATTTAAAAGCAATGCTCATGGACCCTTTGGTCCTACTTCTTCTTACATTCTTTATAAAAAGATAGTACAGCATGGAAAGAAGAGTAAGGCACTGGACTCAGAAGACCTGAGTTCAAATCTGCTTCATTACTATAATCTGTATGACCTTGGGCAAACACTCAAAATATTAGTTGAATCCAATTATGATAGTGCTATGTCCCCCTCATCAACTTGATCCCTTACCACTGCCTCCAGGTTTCTGTCTTGAATAACTAGGTAGATAATGGGGCTCCTCATAAATAGACAACGCAGGGGCAGGAGCAGTTATGTAGGGGATGACAATGAGTACCAGTTGATACATGCTGACTTAGAGATGCCTACAGACCTCTAGACTGTGGTATATGAGCTCAGGAAGAGAAACGACTGGATCCAGGTTTGAATCCTCAATAGTTTCTCCACCTTCTGAAGAGAGCTCCTTCCTTTACACATTGAGGAAAATGGGCAGTCTTGATATTTGGGTTACCACACTGGGGGCTGAGGTTTGGAAAGGAGGCTCACTGCGGCGATTGGCAAGGCATCCTTTTCATTGCCGGGACCTCCTGACTCATAGGTCCTCAAATGTCAATATATTAAAGAGTTGGATTCCTAGGCCTAAATAGTCCTAGACTCAAATATTCAGATTCAGTAAGATTAAGGTGTGATCTAGGAATCTGCATTCATGAAAAGAAATACTTTACTTTGGCCTTCCCTTACTAGATTCTTTCTTCCCTCCCACAGCTGCTAAAATTACAACAGACTGGTTCACCTTTTTATCAAAGGTCAAGGGTGAGTGGTGTCCCCAAAACCAAAGCTGGGAGCAAGGACACCACCTCAGGGAGAAATGTGCTTCTTGGTCTCATCTTTACTTTCCTTTCTCCACTATAGAGGAGGACTTCAGGGTTGCTTTCAAGGAGGATCACCTCATTTTAAAATATTTTTGGTCTTGGGCCAGAGGAGCAAAAGTAGCTGAGAAAATGTGGCCCCAGATAGTGTGGGCAATATAGTGTCTCTACCTAGAGGGACCTCAACAGAGACGGGGAGCCCACACGTACCTTAGATGGCTAGTGACAAGTGTGAAGCGAACAGTCGACATTCTTCCATCATTAATACCACTGGATGATGACCCAGAGAGGAGAGAAGGGGCACAAAGGGTGAGATGGAAGCTGAGGATGGGCGAGCATGGGTAGTGGGGGAGGAGCGTGTGAAACAGAACATGTCAGGCTTTGAGTGTCGTAGTGAAGTGGGATGCACAAGTAGAGCGACAGGGTGAATAACGGGCTCCCAAAGATGCTCAATCTTTTTCCCCCTTTTAATGCACCCCTCCCCCTCGTACTCCCACCCTGACCTATAGATGTTGCCGTCTCCCCTTAAGAACTGGATCTCTGAAGGTGGGGCATCTCCACACGCCATGCTCACGGTGTGCACCAGGGGCCCAGTGCACCCTGGGTTTGGTCTGCGGCTCCACCTGGGGTGTGAACCCAGGACCTTCTGTATGTAAAGCAAGCGTGCTAATCATTACACTATGGTGCCACCCCCAAAGATGTTCCATCTTAATTCTTGAAACCTAGGCATATGATACCTTTCACAGCAAAAGGGACTTTGCAGTTGTGAGTTAAGGAATTTGTAATGGGGAGATTAACTTCCCTGAATTGTCTGGGTGGCCTCAAAGGAATCACAAGGATCTTAATAAGAGGGAACAGGAGGGTCGGGTCAGAGAAGATGTGACAGCAGAAGCAGAAGTCTGAGAGGTATTTGAAGATGAATAAAGGGGCCACAAACCAAAGCATGTAGGAGGCCTCTGGGGGCTGGAAAAGGCAAGAAAAGGATTAGCCTCGAGAGCCTCTAGAGGGGACACGGCCCTGACGACACTTTAATTTTTGGCCCACTAAGATTGATTGTGGACTACTGACCTCCACAAGTACAAGATAATAAACTTGTGTTCTAAGACATTCAATCTGTGGTAATTTGTTACAGCAGCAATAGGAAACTAATACAGGATCTTATAGGAATCCAGGGCAGTGAAAATGTACTGAGTAGCTGCAGATTTCTCAGAATTCAAAAGCGGGGTTGCGGAGAAGGAAAATGGATGATTCTAAATTAAATATGCCTTGTAAGTTATTTGAAATAAAGTCAAACGATCCAAATTGGCCATGCAAACCCTAAATACTACAGGCAAGTAAACTATTTTTCAGGCAGGTACACATAGGGAAAAGTACTTTTTGATCCTTTCAAATTCTATGCTACCTCATCCTCTATCAAATGAACCAAGAAACTGAGACTTTGTTTCTGAGATAATAGCGCGGTTGCCATCAAAGAGTCACAAGGCTCATGAGACTGGACTTGGTTTGGTTCTTCTCTCACACCCCACGAGGAGCCAAGAGCATCCCAGTAACCTCTTTAAAGGAGAAAGCACACCATTGTAGTGAATGCCTCTGTTACGAAGAGCATAAGGTTGGATTTGGGGCACCCTGACAGGGGCGGGTGTCAGCACCAACATGCCCAGCACCAGATATGCAGGTGGCCGAGCAGCCTCAGAGGCATATGTAGGGGCCCATCATGGTGAGTCCATAGCACACCCCTGGGAAGAAACCATAGTCGGGTGAGGCTGGCCACTGCTGGCTCGACATCCCTGGGTGAGCAATGCACCTAAGAGCCTCAGTGTTCTCGTCAGTGGGACACTGTAGGGTCTAATTTCACTGTCGACACGATGACCCAGATGAAGGAAGAACACATGTACAAATATGTGTCTAAAAAAATTCCTCTCCAGGTTGTCCGAAGGAACAAGTGAGACAGAAATTCTTGGCAGTGACCACTGCAGTGAGTAGTCCCGCCAATATCTAAATCAGTTGGTGTCAGCTCTCTGTTCAAAATTCTCTAGTGTTTTCTGACCTCACGCAGAATCAGAGCCTAAGTCCTAGCAATGGCCCTTGAGGCCCAACGTGAGCTGCTCGCTCTCCCTGCCTCTTAGGTCTCCCATCTCATGTACTTTTTCTTGTTCTCTGCACTCCAGCCATGCTTGTCTTCTTGGGATCCTCTAACTTAGGGGCTGGCAAGCTTCTCCCGTAAGGTGCCAGGTAGTCAGTATTTATTTTCAACTGTGTGAGCCATACAGTCTTTGTTGCATTGACTCTACAAACACAGCCATAGATAATACGTAAACAAATGAGTGTGGCTGTGTTCCAATACAATTTTACTTACAAAAATAGCCCGCAAGGCCAGTTTGCCGATGCCAGCTCTAACCCATCGGGCATATGTCCACCTTCGCTGTTCTGCATCTGTTGTTCCAATATACATGTGGCACGTCCCCCTCACCACCTCAGGCCCTCGTCTAGCGCCACTGTCTCGGGGAGCCCCGCCCAGGCACATTAACATGGCCGCCCTCCTTAGCCCCCTTCTCTGCTTTGTTTTTTCTCTTTTGCCCTTATCACCTTCATATACACACACACACATAAATGTAAAACTATCTGTCTCTGCCCAACCCCCACTGACTAGAAGGTAAACGCCAAAAGGGCAGAGAATCTTTTTTCACTGCTGCCTCGCACATAGCAAGCACTCGATAGGTATTGATGAATCAGATTTATTACAAAATGTAAAAAAGCTAAGACACCTCAAAAACACTACCCCAAATCTTCCCTAACATGGGACAAAGTTTCCCAGTATCCGGAAAGCTCCAGGTCACTGGATTATGTCATAATCAGTGATGTCATTGTTGGAGAAATTCTCAAGTCGCCCTCTGATTTAAGCCTTTCAGGCTTTGAAGCCGGTGGGATCAAGGAACTTTCTGAGAGCAAGATGGCTCTTGAAAGCATGTGGGCTCCACAGGCAGCAGTCATAGGGGATGGGCCTGCCAAGAGAGCAGGTGAACAGGCCTCCCTGAACACACAGGTCCTCCAGACTGCCTCCTTGAAGGATGGCCCGGCGAAAAGAGCAGTGTGGGTTCGCCGTAACCATCTGGAGTCAGAAGAACCTACTAGATCAATGTCGGTCAAGAAGCCCAAGGCAGAGGTGACCAAAGCGGTGGTCGTGGATCTTGGCACTGGCTATTGTAAATGTGGCTTTGCTGGGCTACCAAGGCCCACCCACATTATCTCATCAACAGTGGGCAAGCCCTACATGGAGACTGCCAAAACTGGGGACAATCGCAAAGAGACATTCGTGGGTCAGGAGCTCATCAATCCAGAGATTCGTCTCAAGCTAATTAACCCTCTGCGACATGGCATCATTGTGGACTGGGATTCAGTGCAGGATATCTGGGAATATCTCTTCCATCAAGAGATGAAGATCTCCCCAAAGGAGCATGCGGTCTTGGTTTCAGACCCACCCCTGAGCCCACACACCAACAGAGAGAAGTATGCTGAAATGCTGTTTGAGACCTTTAGCACTCCTGCGATGCACATCGCCTATCAGTCCCGCCTATCCATGTACTCCTACGGAAGGACCTCCGGCCTAGTCGTGGAGGTCGGCCACGGCGTGTCCTATGTAGTCCCCATCTATGAGGGTTATCCTTTGCCCAGCATCACTGGACGGCTGGACTACGCGGGCTCTGATATGACAGCCTACTTGATGAGCCTGATGAACAATTCGGGAAAACACTTCACCGAGAACCAGATGGCCATTGTGGAGAACATCAAGAGGAAATGCTGCTTTGTGGCCCTGGATCCCATCGAAGAGAAGAAAGTCCCAGCTGCTGAGCATTTAATCCAGTATACTCTGCCTGATGGGCAGGATATACAACTATGCCAGGAAAGGTTCCTCTGCTCAGAGATGTTCTTCAAGCCTTCTCTGATCAAGTCCATGCAGCTGGGCCTCCACACCCAGACAGTGTCCTGCCTTAACAAGTGTGACATTGCCCTCAAACGAGACCTCATGGGGAACATCCTGCTCTGCGGGGGGAGCACTATGCTCAGCGGTTTCCCTAACCGTCTGCAGAAGGAGTTGAGCAGCATGTGTCCCAATGACACCCCCCAGGTAAATGTTTTGCCTGAAAGAGACACAGCAGTGTGGACAGGTGGCTCCATCCTGGCATCGCTTCAGGGCTTCCAGCCACTGTGGGTCCACCGCTCTGAATACGAGGAAAAAGGCCCTTTCTTCATCTACAGAAGGTGCTTCTGAATTCTGATGGAGCACGGTCACTGTGGTTGCCACGTGTCACCTTTGCTGGGTGAGCACTCATCCCACGAATAGGGAGCTGAGCCAGCAAGTTCACTTCTGCAGTATTAAACGATCCCCCTGTTCCCCTCGACAGAGTGTTTCTCTATTTCCTGACTTACTGAAGGTGACACTCAGAAGGTAGTAGTCTAGTGAAGCATACAAGTTTATGGGGTGGCATAGCGGGGGAGCTAATTTTGCTTCACAAACTTGTAGTCTTAAATTACTAAAAACCATCAGTTTTACGTTTAAAAAACCCTCTTCAATTATGGCTATGAAAAATCTCTCAAATGAGTACACATGTATACACGCACACACACACACACAAGTACCTGTGTGTATATGTATGGAAAAAGTTTTAAAGTATGTGGCAGTACTAAGAAATGACACTAAGCTATACTCATAAAGATATAAAAACATTAACTCCCATCTTATTTAAAAAGTGTAAATTTAAAACGCACTTTGATTGCAGGAGTCCTCTGCAAATTACCTCTTGACATCTGGAGCACCTGCGCAAAGCTGATTCCGTGGAACCAACAAAATAATTGAGGCTTTTAGCTTAACCGCAGCGTGAACCTGCTTTGGGCGAGGCAAAATTTTGGGAAAGGGTTACACAATCTTTTCTAGAACTTGACAGACTTTTCCTACCCAAATGAAGCATTCATCAATCCCAGGAGTTTCTCCTTTTCCCACACACTGCATTTTTCCCTATGAATTCTTTGACTTTGCCTTCAATTTAGATAGTCGGCTCCCAACCACTGCTTCTCCAAATGAACAATATTCCACCTTGCTCTGATGAGAAAAATAGTAATTGATTGTAATTCGTATTCACACAAATTCTTTCTTGCTGCTTCAATACATTATTTTAAGGAACTTGCACATCCATAAAGTAAAATTATTAACAAACACAATTGCTTGTATTTCCAATCCATCAGCATGGGTCTGTCTCTATCACGGTCCATAGCAAGAGCACTAGAACATTAAAATGTCATGAAGGTTACCAGGTTCATTGACGCATGCCAAAGAGGAGCCACAAAGCACTTTCAACCTTCCGGTGTGGGCACTTAATTACTGCAAGTCCATTATGGGCATGAGTCAAAAAGTAAAATTTTCTAAAATAGGATATATCTTCTTTTGTTTTCTATTATTTTGTGAAAAATTTCAGACACACAGAAAAGCTGAATTAAACATACAGTGACCATACCTAGATTCTAAAACTAACATTTTGCTGTATTAGGCAAAGTCTTAAATTATAATTGTGGATATAGCTATACTCTGAGAATAAAAAGCAGCATTTCCTATTAGCTTATGTACAACTAGACCCCAAACCAGTATAATGAGGGTCTGGTTCCAGTATTACAAGTATGGAAGAAATTTTTAATCCTACCTAATGATCAGCTATGAAACTATTGTCTCATTTCTTCCAAAAATAAAAAATAAAAGAGAGGTCAATTAAGCACCATGAAGAAAAACAAATGAAATGGCCTAGACGCTGACAAAAATATGTTAAAAGGAGCACTATTTGAAGAAAGAGCAATTTACAACTGTGCATGCCAAATGATACACGCTGCTCATTATAACAAATGTGCATGCTACTGTTTCAGAAATTCTAATCTGTTCTGCTAACTCTCTAGCAGAAAATTCACACTCAGTGAAAACAGTTCCCATGGACACTGTAGCGATAGGAGGCTCAACCCAGTTATAACTGGAAGCATATTACCTGTTAAGATATTACCAAAAAAAAGCTGTCAGCATGGAAAAGCTTAGAATGTCAAAGGTTACACTTAGCTTTTTATTCTGCTTTAGTTCAAGGTGAAGTTCTTCAAGTGATTAAATCTGACCAAATGTTGGTAGCACTAATAGCTATGTTGTTTATCTATACTGCTCTCCTCCAGGAACATAAAGCAATTTAAAAATGCTACTTTACTTTTCTTTACATTTTTGAGGTAGAAGCCATGAAACAATATTCCCAATTAACTGAGGTATGAATCAGTAACGTGATTTGTCTAAGGTCCCAATATTCATTAGACCTGTAACTAGGAATGAAGCCCAATCTCCTGACTACCATAAATACCAGAAATATGCTCTCAGCACTAAATAACAGTAATTCTTACAAAATGATACTATATTAATGAAAGCTTAACTTTTTGCTACTGATTATAACTCTATGCAAAATAAAATAAAATAGAATTGCTTGGTGTCTGCTGATGTCTGCTATGCAGAGCAGCTCTGCAATGCTAGCATCGATCATCATCTTACTCTTCCTAGTTCTCAACGGCCAGGCTTCAAGGAGTGAGGAGTGGAAAGGAAATGATCTTCTCAGCCAGAGCCTTCCTAACTAGGTTCAGAGTCACTCCAGAAGGTTCAGTTTCCACTGGGTTTTTTGGTTGATCTTCGGCGGTATAAAAAGCTCAGCATCTGAAAGAAAAGAAAGGGAAACTATGACAGACATTCTGTCTTACTGGTGGGAGCTGAGTAAGTAACTCTAATCTAAAACGAGGCTCCTGGGCTCTGCACCTACAAGACGACCATCGAACCAGAGTTAATATTTCTGTTACCTTGCAGCCTCCAGTCAGAGCAAAATCAGCCTGGAGGCCCTGCCCTGAGAAGAGGAATTCCACTGCAACTTCAGACACATTGGGAAAGTAGAAGAAAAAAATGCCCACTGACTGATTCAAAGTGGAAGCATGTTCTGTTATATTTCAAATGGGTGGTGGTGGTGGATTACGAGGCCATGTACATTTATTCAATCTCATCAAATCGTACACCTAAAATCTGTACATTTCACTATTTCAATTACAAGAATAAAATAAATGTGGTGGCATGTATTCAGTAAGTAAAATCAATGGAAAGAAAGTACTGTGTGTAAAAAAATCCTACAACACACCGATCACTAAAAACAATCCTACTTTGAAAAAGTAAATGAAGTGGGGGGATGGCTGGGGGAAAATTGTCACTCTTAGATACAACTCCTAGGCCCTCTTTCAGTTAGATCTGTGGAGTCTTTTATCTAAGTAAGAATCGTATACAGGAAGCAGAGAGATGAGAAAATATGTATATATAAAGATGTTCTATTTTGGCATTTTTCATGACAAACATCCAACAGTGCATCTGTACATATGAGCCATACAGACATTAAACGTATTTTTAGAATATTTAATAATATGAAAAAAATGCTCAAAAAGTTTTTAAAACCATGATTATCATATTACATATAAATACATGTATGTATACACATGACTAGAATCATAAAATTTTAATTTCCTTTGACATAATTTTCTGTACAATCCAGATTTTCTCTACTAATCATAACAGTTTTGCAATCTCACATACAATTACTGCTCTATACTCCTCCGAACAAAAAACCATACAGGCAAAAAGACCACAGGAGGTTTTCTGTAGTTAAGAGTACTGATAATGGAAAAAGCAGCATAAACGAATTCATTGTCAACAAAGCTCATAATTTCATGTTAAATAGTGATAAAACTGAATAAGTTTAAAGTTTAAGCTGTGGTTAAACTTTTGTTTAAAGTTATAAAAATGTTCTAACTTATTTAAAAAATTAGGCAAAACAACTATAATTGATTCCTAGATTTAACTAAGAATAAACACTAAATATTGACCTTTGACAGAAAAGTAATTATTCTGACAAACTGTATGACAGCAGGACATCTTTCACATTTCAAAATGGGAAAGCACGAAATGTCATTGTTAAAAAAATACTTCGAGGGCTTCCTCAATTCTTCCAAGGACTCTTCGATAGTCAAATCATTCCCATTTGAAGCACTTATTCTGTTATCAGTTGTAAAAGTCCAACTCATCTATGATTTAAGGACTTCGCTGATAACATTTTTAATCCATTTCATAAAATCGTATATTTTTTGCAAGACTTGCAATCGATCTGCATGATATTGCACTGCATGATAAACATGAAACAATCAGAGAAAATGCCTCATCAAGTCGCTGATCCCACTTACGGGGATGTGTAAGTGTACTTAACTATTACTATAAGCTGAGGAGGGCCAACTGAGGAATATTGGAGTGGGACTAATTCTTCGAGTAGTTCACCTGCCTATTTGGGGATTATGAGAACTTCTCCTTCCCTACTCAATCTTCTAGCCACAAGGACACGGATAACACACACTCGATAATGAGGAGCTCAAAATACTAGTCTTTATGGCTCAGCTGGAAAATGGAAGTGCTCTCTGATTAAGTCATCCATATTACCCAGGGAAAGGTACAGCTGGACTTGACCTAAAGGTCAGTAACAGGCCAGCAACCCGGAAAACGGAGCAGAAATCATAACTGGATTGGACACAGTATAAACTACCAAACTGCCTTGAGTCTAAAATAGAATTTTAGCCTCTTGGAAATAAGTGTATGTGTTGGGACTGATACCAAAACCAGCTTGTCAGGAAGCTACTTCTTCCAGGAAGAAGGGGAGCTAGGGATACGGTAGTTACTGTCCAGATATATGCACTTAGCTGGATGAAAGGTGATTAGTTGTTTATTCCAGGCAGCGACATAAGCTGTTAAAGTTAAATTTAATTGAACACCCAAAAGCTGCTTGTGATGTCATCAAGACGCTATTATAGTACAGCATTTAAATGAAAAAATTTTAGAACACTGCCTGTCACGTGCTAGAAAATGCAAATAACAGTTAAAACTGCCAATTAATTTAGAACATATTGCTAACTTTCAATGCTAAGAGAGGCTGGGGATTGCTTGATGGATCCACCTGAAGGGCAAGTATTCAGGCACCAAGTTGAACTGTTAAAGGTCCCTGAGATGTAATGCATACTTGCCAACAGCCCAAAATGATGATTCAGAAGAATCTTTAAAATATATGTATAAATTAGACTGTTTAAACTCAAACTTCAACTAGGATGTGCCTATATGGAAGAATGTATGCCACTGTATTGACAAGTGTATGTCACGACAATTTAAAAAAAAATTATATGTTTAATATCACCTTGGATTCCCACCCTACTTGGGTTCCCAACACTATAGTTTTAAACTGATTTGAGTAAAGATGTAGCTGAGAATTGAGGGTAAATGTAGTCAATACCAAATCTTGCCTTAGACCACTGACCTTGTCAACATGGGCAAAAAGATATTCCTTCAACTTAGCACTGTATCATTCAGAGGGAAAAAAAAAAATACTAACCAAGAACAGGAACTGAAGTCTTCAGTTGTTGATAAGAGGCCATGATACTATTTGCAGTAGAATTGGGACCCAGAACCTAAGTAGAAAATAGATGATTTTAGCAAAGATTATCTTAAACTTCTGATGACTGCAGTACTGAAGGCCAGATCCCCACCAGCCCATCATTTTCACTGGTATCAAATAGCACTTCTATGTGATTTTAACTTGTCAGTTTCTCCAATCTCAACTCAGACCTCTAAATTTCCTATGTATCAGAAGACCGAAGTAATGATGGGGGTAAAAAAAATAAAATAAAACTGATGATTTACGCCTGATCCTTGCTTGAGAGGAGAAGGAATAGTATAAGAAGTTACAGAATTCAGTATCAAATTGAACTGAAGGATTTGAGAGAATTTTTATATTAAGATAAATATTTGCATATCATGGAACAGAAAGCAAACTGTGCACACATACTGCAGGGTAAACAAGGAATTTCATGCTTGCACAAGCCTCCGTGCACACATGCCAGACCCTCTGCTTTGCCTTCACTCAGTTCTGCAGAATGAAGTGCATGCAGCCCCTTGGTGCACGCCCTGAGCAGCAATGCCATGTGCTCAGAGCACTTCCACATGACTCACGGTATCCTGCACACAGGCCATTACCATACCTCATCCACAAAAACAAAAAGCCAAATTTCCTGGTCATTTTCCCTAAAAGACTTGTAAGTTAGTGACTTAGAGGTTAATATTACCTAAATAGAAGAGGGGAGGGAAGGGCATGGAGGATTATGAAATGTCAGCTTCAAAATTACCACAGTTTTGAAGATGATCCCATTTCTTCTAGAAAATACCTATCATAGTAAATTCGAGTACTTGTGGGAGTACTGATTCTTAATTGCTTTTATTTTTAGGGTTTGTAGAGGCTTTTACATCCATCTTCTTATCTGACCTTCAAAACACTCCAGTGAAGTGTACAGGGGAAGTACTACCCCATTATAACTGACGAAGTGGAGACCCGTTAAACGTGTGTGTTTTGAACCAGTGAGGTGATTACCAACTACCGCTCAGCTCCAAACCCACCCTTCTGTGCAATGCTCATGATGCTGGTGCTGGGAGCCTGAGAAAACACTCCTCCTTGAGCAGCTGGCTCCGTTATGCTCTGCCAGCAGCAGACACCGGAGGAAGAATATACGGCTGGAGGAAGAAGGAACCTGCTCCTTCATTCTCTTCCTTTCACTCAGCAGTAGCTCTGTGCCCCTGCGGCAGCTGTTCACTCCAGTTATTGTTCATTTCTATACATTCAGAACAACTTTTATACACCTACTCAGTTGAAATTATGGGCACCAGCTGGCTGGCACCCCTCCTCAGAGGGTCAAGAACCAGCTCAGCAGGGTCCCACCTCCAAGCTTCCAAATTCAAATAATCCCAAACTCTTCCTTGGGTTCTCTCAGCCTTCTCAGTGGCTTCCTACACTTATTATCTCAGTGTTTTTGTGTTCCCCTTTTACCTTTCAGTCCTCCAACTCTTGTTTAACCAGTTCTATATATTAAATTCTGATAAAGTAGCAGCTGTTTTGTTTACCTTAACGAATCCTGACTGATAGATCCACCTTTCTGAACCCAAATCAAAACTCTTAACAATAGGTCTGAGTTGTGGGAGACCGAGCAGAGGTATAAACAGTAACTAGATGATGATACATTATAATTCTTTCTTTTTACATTGTAATTCTTGATAGGATGCTAACAGCTTTCCTCAACATAATGAGGAAAGCTCATCATAACGACACAGATGTGACAAGTCAAATTTTCCATTAAAAAAAAAAAAGGAAAAGCAATTGTCTGGGGTTTGCTTAAAGAATGCTGATCCCACCCAGAAGTCAGAACAGGGAGATGCGAGGCTAATTCTGGTCCTATCTTCCCCGCTCCCTACCCAATCGCACAGAAGGCCAGGGGCAC
This sequence comes from Eonycteris spelaea, assembly GCA_003508835.1. Taxonomy (NCBI): domain Eukaryota; kingdom Metazoa; phylum Chordata; class Mammalia; order Chiroptera; family Pteropodidae; genus Eonycteris; species Eonycteris spelaea. Next base: position 2,800,700 of record PUFA01000030.1, on the reverse strand, counting down.
CTATCTGCTTTTCCCATCTTCTCCATGACAGCTGTTTCATGAAGGAGATATAAAAGCAAACTTAACCTAGGTCAGCGTGCACCAGTCACACTGTACAGTCAAACAAAAACCTATTGACAGCCTAAACATAGCCTAAGGTAAGAACGGGAAAGTCTTTTGTTTTGGCTTTTATGAGAGAGTGTGTGAGAGTAATAACATGTGAAATGGTGAAAAAATACACATTCTCTCTTTGACGAAAACTTACAGGTGCAGCTGAATTCTGCTGGTGGGTGAGAGTCCAGATTTCTGGAAGGGACCTTTCCATTAGCTGCAGAGTATCTTCAAAAGCCTTCTGTAACTCCCTTCCTTTCTCGTCAAACTCAAAGAGAAAGAGCACCTTTAAAATCTGGTGTATTTCATCTGGAGAAAAGAAATTTGAGAGTGTGAAGTTGTGTCCTCAGCTCTACTGCTAAAATCAGAACATAGTTTCTTTCCCGAGCAAAAAACATTTAATGTCACACTGTAACTGCCATCTCCCGCATTTTCTTCTTTCTTCCCAAATGCTGGAGTAATTCATCATATTTACTGTGAAAGGGAAAACAAACACACTGGGGCCCAAGCAGGAAGCAGTGTCTCCACAACCCTTTATCTTGGCTTCACAGCTCAGGTACGTGGATCCCAACAAAGGCAGCTTCTAGGTTACCGGCTGTTTCAGGAATTTGCCCTGAAATGATGGTTCCTGATGATGGTTTTCACCTTTCCTCGAGTTAGAGAAATTGTATCTTAATTATCTACTAAACTCTGACTGTGCTATCCATTTACTATTTTCTGTGGGCAAGAATCGTCATCCATCAGTATCGCGTATATACCTTTCAATTTTTCAGTGCCCTGTACTACTTCATTCAATGCCTCCAAAAGGGCCAGATCCTCCAACGGACTCCCTTCTTTGAGGCTGTGCTTCTTCCGCTCTGCTTTGCGGCGATTCTTAGATGATCGCCTGTGCGAAATGAGAGATGTTTTAAAAAGGGGCTCTCCTTGGGCTGCACATATTAACATTAACATACCTGTTGGCCACCAACTTTCTGAGGAACCAGAGTGTCTACAGATGGTATTTGTATTTGAGAGAAATGATGATGAGGTGTTAAAGTGATACAAAAAATAAAATTGGGAGAAACAAGTCTTTCTTACAGGTAGAAAGTAATAAGAAAAACTCTAAAAAGTGAGCTCTGCCCTTGATGTTTTTATTAAAATACAGAGTTAAATGAAGTTACATCTGAGAATAAGAGCTAGAACAATGAACAGAACATAATTCAACTTAAATTTCGTAATAAGAAATAAATCTAGAGGCAACAAAATTTAAATAATAAGATACAGACACATCAGATTGAATTTGAATAGAACATAGACACGAATCCCATTCTTTCCTGCCTTGGAGGTCCTGAATATGCCGTTTGTTTTGTCTGGGACTCTCTCCCCCCAGCTCTTAAACGCCCAGTTGCAGCTGCCTTTCCTGCAGTTTCTGATTGCCCCCCACGTCCTTAAAGATCTCCTTTCTGATCTCCTAGACCATAATTCTGTTTAAATGTGTAATCCTGCATTGTTCTGTCTCCTAAGTAAGGCTCTGGCTCTTCTGACTCATCTTCTTAAAAGCTTGTGGTAACATTCACGACAACTCGCATACGGGTATTCAATAAATATTTCTGACAAATTGCTAAACTGAGTAAAAGTGTGATGACTTATATTTTTGACTTCTTCCAATTCTGATTTTGAACTGAAGAAGCCTGAAATCTTTTCTCTTCCTAATCTTTTTAGTTTTTCAGTGCCTATACATTAGTTACTTAATATTTGTTAAATGAATAAAGTCAGGTGTTTTATAAGTTGAGGATCCAGTGTAAGGTTCTCGTGGGCACTGTGTAAACACACAGGCCATGGAGATGTAGCAGAGCACATTTCAAAGCCAAGTCTAACTCTTAGATACGCTGGGAAAGCCCTGCACAACTGCCACATAACACTGGAGGATGTTCTCCCTTCCATCTGTACTGTTCTAGTGGAAAACCGCCCTATTTGCCTATACTGTCTCCATGTACTCTGGCATGGTCAGTGTGCTACACAAACGTGATACGTACGCTGATATCCTGGAGTTACTATGAGAGTATTTGCCACTCATGTCACTGCCACTCATGACACTGCTAGTTTCAGAGAAGAGGTCTGACTCCCGACCACGGGGTACATCATCATCTAGAAAAAACCAGATGAGGAATGGGGTAAGTGGATTATAGCTAACCGGGGTATATCTAAGGATGCATGAAAATCATCACCAAGTTGATCTCAAAATGAAATAATGTAAAAGTTATTATTACTGTAAACCAGTATCAAATCTCTTTTGTCTTTTCTTCCTTTTTTTTTTTTTTTTTTTTTTTAAGCAAAGGACACTGTGGAAACAGGGAGACTCAGTTTGTAAAACACAGTAGTCAGGCGTCCTGGGTGGGTGCGAGGCAGATCTCTTCCCATTCCTGCTTGGTGCTGCTCCCAAGTCCTCTGGACACACACAGACAGACACACACAGCCCCTGAGGGCTTGCACAGAGGCCTCAGACACCGCACTCACACTGCAGGAGGCACGATGAGCAGCTAAGGCCAAGGGTGACGGGGTCGTCCACGCCTGCCCCACTCCCCCCAGTTCGTGCCACTCACCCAGATGCGCTGCTGTGCCTGCTCCTTGAGCTCGCGAACCACCAATAAACGTCTTTTATGGCGACTGAAAGTGGCTGTCTGAGAGTCTAGAAATGCTATATAATTTTTCTGGGCTGGGGGTGCAGATGGAAAATAATTTCAGCATGATGTTCAGGAAAGAAAGAAATAGAGCAGGAGGAGTGAGGGAGTTGGAATTTAACCAAAAAACAGGTTACTAGGGTTTCCAAGCAAGATTTTTCCTTAATGAGTATGAACCTACATCATTTTAGGAACATGAACTAGAGCTTGGGAACCAGATCTTAGAGTTTATCAACATCATCCTAGAATAACTCTACTACTAAACTTACAACTGAATGAAGATTTGATACCGAACTCAAAGAAGGACTGGAAAATCAAAGGAGTACAAGGAAGCTGTTCAAAAAATAAGAAAGCCACTGAAATATTTCCTAAACACGGGTATCAAGTATATGCACTTGAACTATCAGCATTTTTCTAGCTTCTCAATAGTGGAGAAAATCCAAGTAAGAGCCAGCTAATGCTGTTGTCGGGTTGGGAAGGATGCTTTCAGTATCCAGTTACGGGTACCTAAGGTGAATGATACAAAAAGAATCCTCCCACAGATTTAATTAGGATGTGGGGAGGGAGCAGGCACGGTGAAAATGTTAATACATGTTAATATCAGAAAGGCCAGACATCAGACAGTAGACTGTGCTAAAAAAGGCAGAGCTGAAAATCAAACTGACTCCCAAAGATTTCTGTCAGTCAAACTGATGTCCTTTTTCACTTTGCTTGTAAGGGGTCACAGTGACTACCAGAGTATTCTAGAACTGATAGCGCTCATCTATTTGTTAGGAACCATCAACTTCATTTGCAAAGGTTCTTCTTTTCATTTTTTATTTGGAAAAAATTTCAAACCTGCATAAAAGTTGTAATAGTTCAATGTACAGTTGTAAACTTTTCACCCAGATTTATCAATTGTTAACATTCTGTCATATTTTTGGCTTCCTGCTTTTTTCTCTTTCTCTGTATACGCACATAATTATTTTATCATTTGTGGAACCTTTTGAGAGTAATTTGCAGATACGATCGCCCCCTCCTTAATACTTCAGTATCTCCCTCCTAAAAATAAGGTTGTTTAATATTATCTAATATAACCACAATATAATTATTAAATGCAGAAAATTGAGCACTGATATAATACTATTGTATAATATATAGTTCCTTTCACGTTTACGTACTATTCCCAAATACAAAGATTCTTAACTGTTTATCATCACAGTTTTTTGACATTCAAATATTTTATGTGGTATCACTTAACAGTTTAGCATGTTCAACAACCTAGTCAGAACTAAATACTAGACCCGCTGAAGAATTTTGAGTGACCCCATACAACACATGAGGAAAGGATGTAATATCAGAGAGCACTTGGCTCTCTCTCTTCCCTATCTCTATGCTTCTGAATGAGGAATTCTATCTAAAATGTAATCCTCACCTTCTAATATGGAAGGCTTTATGTTGGTTTCTATAATATCCAGTCTGTTGTATTTGTATACCTAGAAGGAAAGATACAATAATTTTAGGCAGGAAAACTTTAAGGCATTGGAGAGTTAAGATACTCGGAAAGAAATGGATCACTTTCAGAGGTGACCAGGATATTTTTCAAAGGAGCAAACCTCCTATAAGGCAGCCAATGAAAATTTGACTCGTTTCAATAAAAATCAATAATATTTCAGATTTAGAGGACTAATTCCAAACATCAAGAATAAATTTTTAAAATGGTTTTAAAAAAACACTGGTTATCCTTAGAGTGGGAACCTGAGCTACTACTTAATTTCACTACCTTCAGAAGACAAGGGACTCCAGCTGACCCTAACTCCCTTGTACTCTTGCTCTGCTTAGCACCTAACACTGGCAGGATTTTTAAACTTCTTTTACCAGTCTCAGAGCTTCTTCCCAGGCAGCTCCTTCCAACAGCAAGAGTACAGCTTCTTCATAATCCTGACAAAGGAACACCAAGGAAAATAACAGGTTAATGACTAAGCATGTCATATGCCTCTATCTGCCTTTCTACCTAAACCTTAGTCCCAGCTCTTAGCATTGAGCCTGGCCTAGAATACATGCTCAATAAATACTGATCCACAAGACAACGGAGATGTATAGACTCTGGATATTAAACACACACACACACACACACACACACACACACACACACACACACACACACACACGTAAGTATCATTTCCCTATATCCCTGAGCATCAAAACCACCAGAGAGTTCTGTTAAAACGCCCATTTCCCCAACTTCACCACCAAGTTTGATTTGGCAGGTTTAGATGAGTTCCTGAATTAATAAGTCCACACTTGAAAAAATGGTATACCAGAAGAGTAATCTTCTAAATGTTTCTTTTGCTCTTTTCAAGTTTTTTTCTCTCTACTTTTTTTATTTCAAAAAACTTAAAACCTGTAGAAAACTGAAAAATGAGTGTAATAAACTACCTTTAGTCTTCAAGCATTTTTGATGCTTGTATCTTTACCAGTAAAAATTTCAATCATGTACCCCAATAAATAACTATTCAATGTACTTATAAAGCAATGAAACAAAACACATTTTAAAAGATGAACTGTATAAGACAACTGGCTGGGTTTCCTCCAGGAGTCACTGTCATAAAAAGGGAGGAGGGGGTATACATTGGATTAAAATAGACGCGGAGGACATGAGACACAAAATGCAATGCACGGCCCTGGACTGGTATCGAATTTGGCTTAATCTACTAAAACACAGTCTTGAAACCATTCAGGGAACTCGAACTTTAATTATTAGATAAAATGCGTTGTTATGAAAAGATGATCGTAACCAAACAACACAAATTACAAACAGCATAGCACAACCAGTACAATTTCATTTTGGTTAAAAATACACGTGTGCGTGGAGAGAGACAGAGCAAGTGAGCTTCGGCGGGCTCTAGAAGGAAACGAGAGATGCTAGCGACGGCAATCTCTTCGGTGGTAGAAACGAGGTGTTTTTATTGTATGTTTTCAGCAGTTAATAGATTAAGCCAAATTAGGTGCCGATCTAGGGCCACATATTGCATTTTGTATCTTATGTCCTTCGCATCTCTTTTAATCTAATGTATACCCCTTGGCCCCTTTTTTATGACAGTGACTACTTGAGGACAGTTGTCTTATATAGTTCATCTTTTAAAATGTGTTTTGTTTCATTTGCTTTCTAAGTACATTAAGTAGTTATTTATTGGGGTACATGATTAAACATTTTTACTGGTAAGAGTTCAAGCATCAATGTATAATACATACATACTACTTAAATAAGTTTTAATTAGAAAGATTAAATAAAAATAAAAATTTTCCTCCCGCATCCCAATGGATTATCTAGCCTACATCACAACAACAGGTCCACAGCATGGGTCCACGAAGGAACACAACAGGATGTGTTTTGTTTGACCTGCATGTGTGTGTGTGTGTGGTATTGAGGTTAAAATCACATAACATATAATTAATCATTTTAAAGTGTACAATTTGATATTTACTGTGTTCACAATGTTGTTAACTACAAAAATATTTTTATCAGCCCATTAAAACACTCCATACCCATTTAGTAATCCCTCTCCGACCCTCATTCTCCTCATTCCCCGGTAACCTCTAATTTGCTTTCTATCTTGCTGGATTTGTCTAGTCTAGATCTGTCATATAAAAGGAACCACACATTAGTTGACTTTTTGTGTCTGGCTTCTTTCATTTAGCACAACATTTTCAAGATTCATCCAACTAGTGGTTACTAGAGGGTAAGGGGGAGGGGAGGGGAAATGTAAATTTCTTCGATTAAATTAAAAAACAAAAACAAAAAGATGATCCAAGTTGTAGCATGTACCAGTTTTTTTGTTTCTTTTTCCTCAATTCGTTTTTGATTGTAGTAAAATATATATAACAAAATTTACTATTTTAACTACTTTTTAGTGTACAGTTCAGTGGCATTAAGTAAATTCACACTAATGAAACCATCGCCACCAACCATCTCCAGAACCTTTTTTAATCTTCCAAAACTAAAATTCTAAACCCAGTAAATAATAACTCCACACGCTCCCATACCCTCAGCTTCTGGCAACCATCACTCACTCTACTTCCTGTCTCCATGAATCTGACTACTCCAGGTATCGCATGTAAGTAGAATCATACAGTATCTGTCCCTTTATCTGGTTTATTTTACTTAGAATGATTTCAAGGCTCATCCAGTTGTAGCATGTACCAGTTTTTGCTCCTTTTAATGACCGAATAATATTCCTGTGTGTGTATGTGTGTGTTTATCTCACAATTTATTTATCCACCTGTCTGTCATTGCTAGACATTTGGGGTGGTTTCTACCTTTTGGCTATTATAAATAATGCTACTATAAACCCAAACAAGTTTCTTTGTGGACATATATTTCCATTTCTCTTCATATAAACTTAGGAATGAAACTGCTGGGTAACATGGTGACTTAATGTTTAAGTTTTTAAGGAACCACCAAACTATTTTCCACAGCGGGTGCACCATTTTACAATCCACCAGCAAGGTACAAGGGTTCCTACCCACACCCTTGCCAAAACTTCCTTTTTATTTTTTTTCCCATTAACTCCTACAATGGAATACTACATATTCCTACAATGGAATACTATATATTCCTACAATGGAATACTATTCGACACAATAAAAAGGAATAAACTGATACATGCTACAACAGGGATGACCCTCAAAAGCATCACAACTTCCAATTTCTGGTTCAGCATATAAGGAACTTGGAAGTTGCTACTCCATCCTAATGAGTAAAAAGCCAAACAAAGTGAAAATCAACAACTCTTCTTAGATCTGCGAGAGAACTGAGGTCACGGGGCAGGCTGCAGCTCCCCAAATGGAGAGACAGACAGGTGGATACAGACAACTATGACTTACCAGACCAGGAACCCACAAACAGAAATCTCTACCAGAATCAGCAGTGGGGTAGGAAAAATCCAAGTTGTCATCGACAAAGGGCTGGAAGCTCACGGATACTGCTAAGAGTTAAAAACCCTGTGAGGGCCCAGACGTAGGAAGGCTGCTACATGCTGTGAGTTTTTACCCCCAGGAGCCCTACCAGGTTCTCACAGTGAAGTATCATAGGAGAGTCTTGTGTTTCCAGAAGGGGGAGGGGAAAGTACCGTTTTAAAATACACCTAGAGCATGCTATTCTTAACAAGGCTTGCTCTCAGAATAAACTATTTTTCCAGAGCCTAACCAAAGTGGGTTTTACCAGGGCCTAACTTAAGCAGGGGAAGGGAAATACCCAACTCCAGCTCCCTCTAGCCTTATTATCCTACCTAAGGGGTGAAAAACTGAGAAACACCAGTGAGGTTCCCAAGCCAGGGGCACAGGCTCACTAAAAGATAGAGACCTAGTCATAGGACTATAGAAAGCTTCTTCTCCACCTGCATCGCACATCAAAAGGCCTATTTATTGAATTTCCTTTTACTCAGTACATCACATCAGGCTTTCAACAAAAAATTACAAGGCATACAGAAAATAAATACAAAAAACAGTTTGAAGAGTAAGCCTCAGAACCAGACTCAGATATGGCAGGGATGTTGGAATTATAAGGCCGAGAATTTAAAATAAGTATGATTAATATGCTAATGGCTCTAATGGAATAAGTAGACAAAATATGAGAACAGATAGGTAATATAAGCAGAGAGATAGAAATTTTAAAAATCAAAAGAAATGTTAGAAATCAAAAGCATTATGTTTGTGAAAGAAGCCAGACGAAAAAGACCACATACCAGATGGTTTAATTTATATAAAAAAGCAAAATTGTAATGACAGAAAGATCAGTGGTTGATAGGGGTTGGGAGTGGAGGGAGAAGACTGATTGCAAAAGGGGAACTAGGGAACTTTTGGGGGTGATGGAAATGCTCTATATCATGATTGTAATGGCTATAGAGCTATAAACATTTGTCAAAACTCATCCAACCATTAGTTTAAAATTGATACATTTTATTGTATTTAAAGTATACCCCCAATTATATATATATAAATTATAATATATACATTCAATACATGTGGATTGATCTTCATTTACAAAGAGAAAAAGATGGTGGCATCTTACCCATTTAATTAACCATCATCTTAGGTGGTATGTTACATTTTTCTACTCTAACCTTTTCCCTCTATTTGTGTTGTGTGCTGATGATTCAGCTCTGGCTCCTGGTGACCCTATGAATGAGTCATGTCCACAGTGTCTTGTCCTCAACAGCCCTGCTCAGCTCCGTAGACTCAGGTCTATGGCCTCTTTAATGAATCAATCCATCTCATATTTGGTCTTCCTCTTTTCCTGCTGCATTATGCATATTTTATTCATTGATTTTCAGCCAATCACCCAATATATTTACTTTCAAGGAACTAATAGTATCAAATTTTAGCTGTTTTCTTTCACCCTTATTACGTGAAAGACACTAAAGGATTTTAAAAACACAATTATGTTATGCAAATGTGCCCACTTGTTAACAACTAGAGAAACACTCTCTCATCAAAGGCCAGAATTCTAGAAGGCAGTAATCCCTGGTGGCAGCTGTGTATATGTGTCCTGTTAGTCTGTGGCCAGTGTCAATGCATAGTTTTATTATTTTCACATAAATCCTATATTCTATCAAAAGCTGGTACAGGTATTTATTTATCTTTATAATGTGAAAAACTGGAACCCATCAAGCTACCTGAGATAAAAGAGTTATTCCCAACAGAATGAGAGTAAAAGCCAAAAAAGTGTCTAAAGCCCAATCACCTTGTTTTAGACTAGTCATTTCTCACTCTTTCTGCTTTGGCAAGTGAACATAAAAAGTACAGCTTCCTTGCACAAGGTCAAATCACTAGCATATATTATAGTAGAACACTTGGGTATTCTACTTCACAGAACTTGTAATTATATAGAGATAAATGGAATTTAGATTTTCAAGTCAAGTCAACAAGATGGAAGGCCTACACAGCAAATCATCTCTGGACTTCTAACTACCCATAATTCTTTTAATTTTCGTGATCCCTAAGGTACAAGGAGAAAGTCCGTGCTTGTTCACTGGGGGAGGTTTAGACGGGAGGAACTGAGTTTACCTGGGCATACTGTTCCAGAACTGTGGCTGCATCTCTGTGCTTCCTCTGCTCCACTAGCTTTCCTGCAAATGCAACGATAAGCATTTGACCATAGTTGGCTTGCCAAAACCAGTACTACCAAGATGCAAGTTGAAATGGTGTTTGGTAGTAATATTCATATAAGTACGATATCCTACATATTGAAGATTAAGCTAGATTATACATTTAAATCGAACTGCTTTAAAGTAGCATTTTCGAAACTACTAACACTATTCCAAAGGCTAATAAAAGGCAGTACCAAAAATCACTCTCGGATCAAATAAGTTTGGGAGGCACTGGGTAATACAAAGTCAAACAGATTATTTTGCTGGTGTTTCATTAATATGTCTTTATTATATATAAAACTATGTACTTTGTGAATTTCTTTGAAAGAAAGAGGCAGGAATATCATGGAGTCCTTTTCTGAATGGCAGTTACAACCTAAATTTAGCATAGGATGTGAAAATCATGTACGGTCAAAATTTGCCATGAAAAATGCTTACAAAGGCATGCATAGGGCAGACTGACCTGTCATCTCTCACTAACCCATTTTTTCCTCTAATAAGAGACTGCTGTTTCTTTGGCTGAGCACTAGATGGAGGTCATGCAGAGTCTAGATCGTAGGATCATACTCAAGGCAGCCCAATGCAGATAATCACACTATGAGAGGCACACAGAACCAGAGGCTGACTAAGGGGCTGGCAGATTCCTGCCTCCCATGTCATGCCAACTCCAGGCCATTTTATCACGTACAAAAATAGGCAGTCACCTCCACCACTAAAATAGCTATCTTTTCTTTCTTTTGCTAGCTTATATAAATTAACTAAGTTAACGTGCACATGGAGTGACTCCATCATATAACATTTCTCAAAAATCTTTGACCACTGCCTCACCAATTTTTGCTAAACATTGGGAGCACTAAGTGTGCTCTATCATAAGGCACAGGAGCAAGCTAAGACTTGTAACAAATACAAGAACAGGTCATCATAGATCACAGAGCTAGAAGGTATAAATTGCCAATAACATAGGTTTATAAAGCAGAAGTAGCAAAGGACCCAGAATGAATAAAAGTCTAAAATGAAAAATTCTCAAACCTGTAAAAAAAGCTCAGCCTGGAAACTGAGGTTTACTGAAGAGACTACAGATCTAATAACCAGAAAATGCCAGAAAAAGAACAGTGATAATCTTACACACTTTTATAATCTCAAGGAAAAAGAATAGTGTAAATAACTAAGGAGGATACACACAGACTTTTATATAGAGTATTATCTGGAACTTTTTCAGGATTACTTTTTTCTTGAGATAATAACAACCATAATAATGATTAATAAATAACAACTAACATTATAAGACTTAAAATGGTAAGGGCAAAATACACCAGTCAAACTCTTACTTCAGAGCTCGGCCGAAAGGGCCAGCCCCCTACTCACCTCTTCTCGCAGGCAGCCCTTTCTTCCATTCTAAGAAATCAGACTCTGGCATGCCTCGTCTCTGGTCCGGCCATCCTGAGACCCTGGCACCCAACCTGCCTTTGCTTTCAAAGCGCAAATGCTTACACATTTGGCCTCTTATTTTACCTCATTTCTGAAAATTGCTAGTATGGTTTCCAATGACCTATTGTCTATACCTGAATAGCCACACCCCAAAATTCATCTTTACCTTCTGATAGGCACATGGCCAGTTACACTAGGTATGACCACATAATGTAAGGTTTGTTGAATGAGATGAAGAAGTGACAGTATAACTTCTAGATTATTTTTAACTTAAAGGCTAAGTGTTCTCCCATGATTACGGCTTCTCCCCCTTCCCAAGGAATAGAATACAGATGTGGAGATTAATCCAGCTATAGCTTTCTACCTAAGAGAGCAGAACCACACAATGAAAAGACTTGTCAGTCCTTATACAAGTGAGAGAGAAACTGATTTCTTTATTACCCCATTGTGTTTTGAGATTCCTGTCACAGCAGTTTGAACCTTTGCTCTACTTAGTAAACCATTCCAAATCAATTTTTTTAGTATAAGAATGCCTCAAGGTATGCTGCCCTAAATTTATTTGCAAATTTGCAAAAATTAAAAAAAAAAAAAAAAAGAAACAAAAACCTTTGCAGAAGCTCTCATTTAGAGAACCTCAACGATAGTGTTTACCTGCCAGAGATCTGCCGAAGCCAGCCAGCTGGTCTCTGCTCAGGTGAAGCTGGGCTGCCGCACAGAGCGCTTGCTGCCAGCTGCCACACGCCAGAAAGGCATCGAGAGCTTTTTCGTGGGCACCACAACGGGCAAACACAAGCCCCCCTGGCTCATAGAGCCGTTCCTGCATCAGGTGCTCCCCATAAGCAATGCTGATGTCTGTGACAGAGGAGATACAGGGTCAGTGGTAAAGGATGACAATCATTTTTTTCATCTCCAATGGAGGCTGTTTCAGTCACTATACTTGAAACTCTTGAATTACTTAGGAAAACCTATGGTTGATCAGTGAATTCAATCATTCTTCCATTCAAAATCTTACTGAGAATGTGTCATTTATTCATTCAACAAATAGTGAGCACTATACAGGCAGTAGGAATAATACTGAGATGCAAAAAATAAAACCAACAACAACACACACACAACAAGAACCACCACCAAATACTTGCTCTTGTGGCAACAGAGAATGGACTCATAAACACAAATATGGTCTATGCAATGCAAGCAGTGGTGAAAGCACAGAGTGATGGAGCGCTACTCCAGAGGCTGTGAGGAGCAAGCCATGTGAAGAGCTGGAGAGAGTGTTCCAGCCCGAGAGCACAGAACCATGGCCATCGGGCTGGAATGTGTATGGAATACTCAGGACGAAGCAGCAAGAAGGCTGGTGTGACTGAAGGAGACAGAGAACAGGAAAGAGGAGCAATGAAAATGCGAGCAAAGAGGCAGCCACTGGCCAAATTCTCTATTCCCCAGCTCAGGGTTAGGCAGCAACAAAGAAAGGGATGTAACATGGAGTCCCTGCTCTTAAGGAACCCACTATCTGGTAGGAGACACAAATCTACATCATCAGTTTGATAAATGCCACCACCAAGGTAAGAACAAGGTACTCTGGGAGCTCAGTGTTTAAACCTCGTCCAGGAACGGCTTTCTGGCAGGGTTTTGAAAGATAACTGGGGCTAAAGGAAGGGGAAGCTAGAGGGCTGGCAGATCAGCTGATGCTGAAGACGCAATCAGAGGCCAATGATAGGTGTGTGCAATTGCGAACAAAACTGAAAATGGTGATGGTACGGCATGGTGAATAGTGGTTAACAGCACAGGCTCCATGTCCCAGGGAGGCCGATTCAGAGCCCCAGGTCCTTAGGCAAGCTGTTTCCTCACCTGAAAACTGTTCATGCCACTTGTCGGATTTTTATGAGACTTATATCCTACATTTAGCTTATAAGCAAAGTATCTGGCATATAGAAAACCTAAACAATGTTTGCTTAAACAAACCAAACGTTATCCCTTTATCCTAAAATAAATGGGAAAGCTCCGCACTTTTCAGGATGATCAGTTATACAGCAGTGAGGCTGATCTGTAGGAAGGATGGAGTGGGGAGCCCCATGTGGACAATGCCTAGTATTTCCCACCAGGAACCTGGGACAACACCAAGGTTTTTGGCCTGGGCAAGTTCTTCAGAAAGGAATATCAAGGCCATTCACCCACATAAGAAGTTCAAGATAGAAGCTAATTCGTACAAAGATAACCTTGAAACCAAGGATGGTGTTATGGACTCAGCATCTTCACCCCTTTCCAACTAAGGCATGAAGCGAAACCAGGAGAGCCTTTTTCACACACCACACACCTTGTACTGCTGCGAGTTTGGTGGATATAACTTCAGAGCTTCGTTATACAAGTTTTTATCTTTTATTAAGTTTAAGCATTCTGGGAAGTACTCAGTCCTGCAGGAATGAGATTCATACACACACAAGCTTAAGACTTTGGAAGCATAAGCGTTTCTTTTTTACCAATGGTCCCTAAACAAAATCAACAAGGGATCTTTCAAGACCTGCATAATCTGGATCTGGATGGAGAATGGAATCCAGGAATTTTAATTTTAAGGAGCACCACTGCAACTTCCAGGCTAGGAGAAGCACTGACTGGGATCTGAGTTCTATGTCAAAGAAATTTTTATATGACCCTGATAAATGACCCGTGTTTTCTCAACCTCCGTAACAAGAATCACCTGGGGAACTTATTAAACATACATATACGCCTGAGCCTACCCAGACAAGTGAGTCAGATTCTTCAAGGAAGACTTAACAAGCACCCCAGGTGACTGACTGTTCCTTGTCCCCCTCCAGCCCTCAGGAAAGAATCACAACTGCTGAAGCCAGAGGCTCCAGCGGTCAGGGACAGGAGTGGAGCAGACACCTGGCACTGATCCGCTCCATCACTGACGATTAAACAGGGCTTTCAGGGCACTGCTGGTGGGCACCTCACTCCAGACAAGCCAGGTTTCCCTCAGGTGTCAGCAAACACGAGTGAACGAGTTATCGACCAATTTTGATTCTGAGACTCTGAAGTGAATTTAGGAGGTGACCATTCTTAACACAAAGGGGATCTGCTCTATTTTCTGAGCCATGGAGCTCTTCATTAAAAGGCATTTGCTTTATGCTCAGCTTCTCAGAACATATGTGAAAATAAGGTGCACGTAGGTTCATTGCTAAAGTTTTCAGGAGTAGAAATTAAAGTCGGTCTATGTCTAAACCAGCATTTTAATTTATACCCTGCCTAGTTCCAAAGAAAATCCGAAGCAAAGATAAACATACTAATGCTCATACTTACCACATTTGCTGAGGTGGCGAATGGCTTTTCATAGCGCTTCAAGTATTTGTCTATGGTGAACCGCTGGTAATTAGTTTCCATTTTCTTAAGTGTATTAAGAAATGGAAGATATTCTTTGGGATCCTAAAAATAAAATAATAAATAGGAGAACTTTACTGCTTGTGATTATATTTACTTATAAAAATAAAAAATTTAATTACGGCAGTAAGTCCAAGGCTACATAACTTTAAGAATATGTGCCATATTAATGCATTAATTATGTTATATCATATAAAAATCAAATATAATACAACCTTAACTAAATCTCTTATTAACCATTTGTTTCAGGTTAATAAGGAAACAAAGTTCTAATCTAAAAGACACTGAACAAATGCATCAAAGTTTCTCATAAAAGTGCTTGGAGCTGTTCCCATGACATGTCATGCCCTCCATTTGCAAAGACCAAGTGTTAAAGGTAAAATTATACTGAGTTGGACACAAAACTCTGAGGTCTGCCACCACAAAAAAAACATGTCCACAAAAGGCTTGTTTTCTTGGCAAAGAAGAGATGCTTCCTGTTCTTAATTCAGTTTCATGGGCAGACAGAAAGAATACAAATAAGAACATAGGGGAAAAAAGCAAGAGTAATAATCAAATGTTCATGCACGTGATGTAGGGGATAACTATATGCTAAAACGTTAAATCAATGTTTTAAGTAAGAATCCAATATGTACAAAGACTGTAACATAACCTTTAACCTCAGGAAACTTACAGTCTAGCAAAGGAGTTAGGCTGGTATGCGGGATAGGCACTGGGTGCAGCAGAAGCACATATGGGGGCCATCCCCTCCAGTCCCTGGGTCAGGGCAGGGAGGCAAGAATGATTTACTAGGAAGATGCCACCTTGGTATCCACTGACTAAAATGAGTGAGAATCAGCCAGTGAATGGAGAGGATGAGAGTGGTGGCTGACGACAAAAGCATTGCCTTTCTTCCACGAGCAGAGATAAACGGATAATGTCAAGAGATGAGAAGAGAGTTAACAGAGACCAGATCACGAAAGGGTTTTTAGCAATATTAGGAATTTAGGGCAATGGGAGCCCATGAAAGATTTTAAGCAGAGGAATGAAAGATTGAATTTTCCTTTTTGGAAAGATCACTCTGGCAAGAGTAAAGAGAGGAGTGATAGGGGATAAAAAGGAGCCTGCAAAAAAAGACATAAAACATGTATTTAGACCAGTGGTGCTCAAACTTTTTGACTGCAGCATGCTGCAGTGGGACAAGGGGCCCGGACCCTTTCTATTCTTCCTATTCCCCTTTCCACTGGAGAAAAGAGCTACAGGGTAAAGAACTAAATTAGACAATGAATCTTGTTTATATTTCCTTTATAAGAGAAGAATTTGTTCACACATATGGCTATAATCTTAAAAATAACCAGTTTTATCTCACTTGCTCAATCTAACAATCAAAACACTTTGATAAGCACAGAACTATAGCAGAGGTTACATAAATGAGAACCAAAAACATGGTATGTAGCAACTCCACATACCTTTTGTGACTTCTCGGCTACCATGAGGACCAAATCAAAGTCATAGGTCCCAAGAGAATGATCATATAGATCATTAACATCTACCAACAGCAGCAAATACTTCAGGGCCTCTTCAGCACTCACAGCATCGGGAACAGGCGGAGCATTTCCTGTCCATAAGGAAACAAAACAGAGCAAAACCAGTTTGAAAAAAGCCACATACCTAGCAACATAATCAAAAAGACAAAGTAACAAATTTTCCTGACAAATATACACTTTTGACTCTTTTGTACGTTTGTAGGATAGCACTCAAAAAATGACACAGATCTTAAAATGGCAACCCAATGGCCCGTGTTAAATCTGTGGTGTGACACTGGTCCTGACCAGTGTGACCTCAGGAAAACTGGAAGACTGGTGACAGTCAAGACCCCATTAAACACTCTCTGTGAATGGGTCTCTACCTTGAAGCTCGTGTACCTTCTGCAGCACAATTTCCAATTCTGGGGTTGTTTTCTTCACGTGGGAGGTGAGTATTGACAGGCAGTATCTGAGGTTATAAGAACACCAGAATGAGACGGATGAACAAGCTGAATAAGGACAACTATATGTTTCTGTTATTCAAAAGATGCCAACTAACGACGGCACACATACTTGTGAGGATTTATTTTCTCCATGGCTGCTCTCATAGTATCGCAGATAAGGTCTACTTTTCTCTCCTCAGGATCCCTGGGCAGCTGGACAGCGCTGGTAACTGGTGAAGGGTACATGGTCTTTGTGACATCTTCTTCCCTAAGAGCAAGCGTGTATTAAAAGGTCACTAACTAAACATCTGTCACAGCTTTCAAACTATTAACATAAACCCAGTGTGCTGATGACATAATAAAACTGGCTTTTGGAAAAGTTTAATTATAAAAATGTTTATTCAGGGGAAAACATGGAGAAACTTATTGAGAAATAAAATATGTCTACAAAAGGCTTGTACAGTAATATTCACAAACATTTTATCCCAATAGTCCCAAACTGGGTATAGTCTAGGTGTCCCTCAACAGGGGAATGAATAAACAACTGCAGTATATTTATGCAATGGTATACTGTTGAGTGATAAATAAGATGAACTTATTAGTGGTATGTGCAAAATGGATGAATCTTAATATATATAAGGGAAGAAAGCTTTATTTACACAGAAAAGTTATTATGATTCCATTTACATAAAGTTATTAAACATGCAAAACTGTTCTATGGTGAAAAACTCAAAAAAGTGGTTGCCTAGTGGGTGGGATAGGGACCAAGAAGAAATTTGGGGGAACTCTCTGAGATGATGGAAATCTCTATCTTGATAGGGGTTTAAGTTACCCAGATGTATACATCTGTCAAAACTCACTGTATGGTACACTTATTGATCTGTGCATTTCACTACAGGTAAATTTTGCCTGCAGAGACCTCGTACACAAAGAATGCACTGCAGTTAATGCTAAGCAGAGTGAAATATTGAGAGGTAAGGTGAACCGATGTCTATAATCACCTTGAAATTTGTCTAAAAATAGATGAATGATGAAGGAAGGCACAGATGGTAGTAATAAAACATACACAAAAATATGAACTCTAGAATCTAGATGGTAGTACAGGACGACCTGTACAATTCTCTCAATTTTACTATGTTTGAAATTTCTCATGAAAAAGTTGAGGAAAAAAATCCTTGCAGAAGACACCATTTGATTTTAATCTCGTAAGAAAAACATAGTTTTATATGAACACCTAAAAATAAAGTTCAGTAATAATTCTGACCTACATGCTTTGAAGTCTTAGTTTTAAATAGATTTTTGAAAAGGAAAGAGATAGCAAAATCCAGTACATATGGCTTCTAAGAGTTATAGTGATCAAAAAATACTGAATGGAAATTCTCCTCAGGTTACCTATCTGTTTGATTTCCTTAACTAGAAGAGAAAAAAATTATGGATATGATACTCACGAACTATTCAAAATACTTACTTCAATTCTGTAAAAAACAAGTTAATATGATTTACAGAATCTATCTGTCTTATAAAGGCCTCCACATTTTCAAGAAACACCTATCCAAAAAAAGAAATATTTTAGTTCATGTCACATTAGCTCAAGTCTAAAGTAAGACAGAGTAAATAGCAGATTTAGAAAATTACCTTAGGGTTATGATCATGAATCAGATTGAGATTAATTCTCAGTTTTCTCATGCATTCAAATGCCTCTTTAAACATAAGTCTGTGAAGAGACAGCGCACGGATAAAAAAGGCATTTCACAAAAACTAAACTCCCTGGACCCCACTTGTTTTCATTACAATATAAACCAGTTATAATCAGATTACAGCCCAAATGCCAAACAATTGCTACTGAATTTCTACTCTGAAATCACCAAATGAAAAAAAGCAGGTACCAGATTCATCCACCTTCTTAAAGGTGTGATTTAGTCATCACGACAGGCTGAGGACTATATCCCCATATACACACAATACAAAATCATCACGAAAGGTAGGTCCACTTTCTTTTTTTAAAAAAATATTAATAACAACCTTTCTGATACAAATTTTCTTCCATGTAAATTCAGATGAAAGATCATTTCCTTCACAACCGAGGCTCTGGCACTTTTGGGTCAACCCCCGCCCCACCCTCACCCCATAAATCTGCTGAAAGCCTGGGGCCTTCTGCCTGGGTAAGTACATATAGACATAGATTGTTGCACAGTCTCCCTGGGATCACAGGACATCTAAAGTCCTTTGGGATCCTCTTAAGCTAAAAATCTCAGTCTTTTATGATAAGCTTCATGATTCTTTCTGCTAAGAATGTCTACCATACCATATGGTATTAAAATCAAAGTGGGAAAAAAAAAGCCTCTGAGAATCTGATTGAAGACATCTGTAATGATGGTTTTCCAGCAGGTTTTCCAACTTTAAAACGCACCATCTTTATACATAAGTGATAACAATAAAGCAAGTAGTCACATACATGGTACTTACTTGTCCAACCACTTCCGAATCTGAGCTAAAACCAGGGCTCGATGACAAACAACTTCTAAGTTTCCCCTTGGCACCTTAAAATAAATTGAAACAGTAACGTTTTTAATTAAATAGAAAATATTTAAATACCCAGGCTGTATATGGCGAACTACCACAATGTGGTAAAATAAGCATACTTTTAGCAGAATCTAGTTGGGCTTAATATTTGACTTTCCAGAAAAGCTTCCCTACTAGCTTTATTGAGCAGAGCCTGTATGAACACTCCTTTGTATAAAGCTAACAGAGAACCTGGCAAGGAAAGGCTTATTACAATTAATTATTACAATTGATAAGAGAGCCTAATAAATTATTGCAATTGATAAGAAAGCCTAAAACACAATTTGAAAGATCGTTTGGTATTGACTGCCTACTGACAATCAGAAACACAGCCTGAAAAATCGGCTTACCTGTAATACAAGCTTTGTGTCCTGGGGTACAACGGTGACAATGCGTGAACCCCTCTCCACTTTCCGCAGAGTCTCCCCATGAGACAGATGACTGCTGTCAGACTTGCCTGTAATGCTAAAGACACGGTTGGCTAAGCACTAGGAGTCACTGTCATGACAAGCTACTCACCATTACTGCAGCTGAAACTACACACTACCCGAAACAGAAGAGAGCCATTAACGACCGGGCTCCTTCGCTCTCCCATTCAACCTTTCGACCATGAGCCTTTCTGATAAACAGTCTCATCCCTGGAAACTGCGCTCTCGCACAGAGCTCTCACGCACATTCACACACACAATTCCTCCACCGATGTGGAGGACACAGGGAAGACTGCGCAGCATCTCTAGGTCTTAGCACTATCAGTACACTCTGATTGTATGAGTGCATGATTCTGTTTCCCAGTTAGAAACGAAGAAAGTTGGAATTTTTGGAATCTCACACACACACACAGTGGGGGAGAGGAGGCGGAGAAACGAAATAGAGGACGAGACGGAGCCCTGCGGAGGGACCATGGAGGGTGGCCACAGTGACGAAAGGAAGATTACAAAGAAGTTAGAGCGCATTGCCAGTTTGGTATCTGCATGGTAACTCGAAGTAAAATATTACACTAGTTATTTAATAACGTTTCCTGGACATTTTTTTGTTTAACTTTTGTAAATTCTGCTTACAGAAGAACTTCCTTCTCTGCAAGTCTTTGCTAACTGGTGTAGAATGATTTATTTAACTGAGATATTATGTTGAGGTTCAAGGCTAAGTAAATGAACTCTAAAGGTTTTCTCTAGTCTGGGACTCTAGGATAAAAAGCCAAAGTAGCTGAAGATCTTAAAAGTCATCAAGACTTCAAAGCATAAAAGATATTAAAAGAGGAACTATTTTCTATTTTATACACTGAAAACTTACTTTTAAATGAAGAATCTGTCAGGCGGAAACACTGGCAGGTATGAGAGTGGGTCGTCAACAATAAGAACTCATCGTATACTGCAAGTGATGTAATATTTGAAGCAACCTACAATACAGGAAGGGAGGCAAAGGGGAACGTTAATTTTACTACTTGGATACAACAGTGAGAAGGATCCAGCACCAAACCAAGCCTTGATACCTCATTGTCATTGATGAAAAAGCGGCACCTGTCAGTCAGACCAAGAACACATTCCTGCAAAATAAATAAAACGGAATTTACAAACAATTCTAACCGAACTAGTTTAATCTAACTTTCCTATTACACAGTTCCATTGACTTGTGATTTCACATCTACATCTCTGTAATCAGGACTGAACGCAGATATGTAAGATGTGGTTGGTCCGGTGCCAGATGGAGTATGACGCCATCCAATTCATCAGCAAGCCCTGTCATTTCTCTCTCCTACGTATACCTCAGATACATCACCTTTCTGGCCCTCGCTGCCTCCACTCCAACAATCACTTCCTTCTCGTTCCTTTCCAACCTACTCTCCACTGGGCAGCCAAAAAAACCTTTCAAACCATGAACCAGATCACACTACTAGCTGATTAAAAATTATTAATAATTTTCCTATCATTGTTCAATTGAAAAGCCCACGCTCCCTCCTACGCCCTATCACTGAAGTCTAGCCGCACTGCTTCCACTCAGTCCCTCGAATAAGCTGAGCTCCTTTCAAGCTCAAGGGGGCCACAGTCCCTTCTCCCTGGAACACCCCCTTTTCAGGGACAGAGCTTTCCTTTCTCACATCTCAGCACGTACAGCATCATCTCAGAGAGCTTTCCCGCACCACGAAAGTAGGTCTCCCCACCCTCACAGCTACCATTCTCTAATTAGTCCCCAGCACCTCACTATTCTCTAACATCACCCCCTACTCATTTCCTTCATTTTCCCATCAGAGGGGATAATCAGACCTCTTTTGATATGTCATAAAGTCCAGAAGAGGGGGATCAGACAGCTCTTTTGTTTTATAACAACTGTTGGAAAACCCACCAATTACAGGCATTTTCATATTTGATGAATGACAACCTATAAATACTATTTTCAAGACTACATTTCTGTTGTCTCCCACAGAACTAACTTTGAATGTGCTATAGAGCGGGATAAAAGTTTGCTGACTGCATTCTTCTATTTTTAAATTTGTACCTCCAAGGAAAGAAGTCAACTATTACATGCCAGGCAATCTCTTAATCCCATTTCACAGAAGAAGAAGCTGAGGCTCAGGAACGTGGATAACTTCTCCTTATTGCCTTGATATTTAGCGGAGACCCAGGTCCACCTCCAAAGCCCACCATCTTTCTACCTAATGCCCTAACTTGGGCCAGTGCCCTAAGTGGTAAATTTTTCTGCCCCGTGTTTACTTACCTCTCCTCCAATCACGGCCAGCTCAGTCTGTGTGCATGGATATGGGAACCGCACAGGAACTCCGCCGGGGTTCTTCCATGGAGCGACAGCCAAAGATGCTGACTCTGCAGGTTTGGCACATGAGGTTCACAAAGAGCTGAGCTTCCATTGCTAAAAACCTGTCACATCAATACTTGCTAAAACACTTAACATGTAATTTGGATTACCTCTCAAATGTATTCTAGAAACTCATAAGGGCGCTCCAATTCACCACAAGAAAACAGAGGCAGAAAACGCCTGCCAATTACACATGCTAGCTTAGGGTTTTCCAGGATAATTAAAAGACCTATGAATGCAGCAGTGATAAGACACAAGCCATGTTCTCAAAACTTAAACACCCACAGAAGTCATAAACACGCTTTCCTAGCATTTTGATACTCACCCCAAAGATACCTGAGTATCTGGCCACCTGCCAGCTGCAATGCTACTGATTTGGTCTTGGAATTGCAACATAGGCTGATTATGACCCCATCTACTGTCACAGATGAACTGACAAAAGTAAAAAAAAGGAGAAAAGGGTAAGAACAGACCAATTTTTTCAAAAGCAGTGACTACTTATTTTACAAAATAGAAAAATAAGCCATTTCTCTTTGGTGCGGCACTGCCTATTGCAGTTCAATATACACAAAATTCATATAAACACAGACACGGGCACAACGACAGATAAACTATTGCAATCACAAGCACAGATAAAGCAATTATCTGTCACATGACACTACTTCCACCGTACAAGGAAGCCAGGTATCTACAAGGTGAAGTCCTCGCTCCTACTTTGGCAGCAACTCGTTATAAGCTATTCCAACTCACCATAGTTTATTGTCTTCATTAGACATGCACGGTACCGATACCATTTCTGTAATTCATTTTCTTAAAATGCAAGCGTTGTGAGTCAAAGATAAGGAGTCGATGACTACATCTGAACACGTTTTATGTATACAATAAGGACAGGTCCTTGTTTGCAAACAAGGGTTTTCAGAATTTAAATCTAACCAGCAGATCTTCAATACAAATGAATCTGGAGATTAATATCAGAATGTGACTAAGGGCCAAGTTTTGACAAGGGAAACCTAAGGATTTCCCAGAGCTGCTCAGACCATGCTCTCTTCTGCACAACAGGGCTAGCATTACAGAAAACAGCATTCATTAACTAAAATCTGCTACATGACAAAGATGCAGTCAGGAATCAAGGTGAAACTCAGGGTCAGAGAGCAGTGAAACTTTAGCAAAGAAAAATAAAGGAGACTAGTAAATGCCAGTCAGGTGTCAAACAGACTGTAAAGATGAGGTGGTCAGAAGTATTTTGAAGTTGCCACATCAAAATGAAACTCACATAAATAGATCTTATAACTGATTTTAATAATTAATAAGGGTAATTAGAGTGGTAGATTCTCATGGGCTAACAATTATCCTGCTGGAATGTTAAGTACATGCTAAATTAAAATATTTAACACATCTTAAAATGTTTTGCCTCATCTATTTGGCTTTGTCCTATTTTTCACCTGCATTTTTAGTCTGTATTTTGTCATGACTCAAAACTGCCTTAGTCTCTTGTTAAGTGTGTCTAACAGGGAAGCTACAGTCCCTCAACTTGCTCACCAGAAGCCAAAAAAAGTCCTACGCTTATTAAGACAAAAGCATAACTCCATCAGCTTATTAACATGTAGAATACAGGGAAGTGTTGTAATACCTAATATTGAGCTGTCCTTGCTCGTCATCCATCTCGGAAGGGGCCATAGTCAGATGGTGAATGACAGACTGTGAGCTGGACCCACTGTGGCTCACGGCCAGGAAAATGTCTTCTTGAATCCAGGTGAGAAGGCTGAGCTTCAGTGGATTTACTTCTTGATCTTCACTATTCTCAAATTGAATTCTGTTTTAAATATTGAAGAATATCCAAGACATGAATAAAACTTTAATATCACTGAGACTTTCCTGAATGAAGAATAAACCATCCTGTATACAGTCGACACCTTCTTTAGAGGGACAAAACCTAAAGTAATGTCAAATACTAGAAAATCCAAAAATAATGTTTGCCTGGCTTAAAAATGTTTCTATTTAATATTAAGTTTCTTATACTCCAGGTTCTTTAGATTTGAAGAGAATACGTCAGGAAACTACAAGAAAATTACCCAGGTCCTTACACTAACAGACCCCAGACGTTTTCCATTGTCACCACTTAACCAGCATTCAAACCAGTCTCTAGCAGATATTTAGATCTAAACACAATGGTCCTTTCCTGAGCATCTCATATTAAAATAACTAATTAGCTTGACAGATGGTTTCCCTGCCTCTACCGTCTTCCTTCTGTAGTGTTTACACAGCAGAGGAGGGACATTTTGCCACCTCACTCGGGAATTCAGAATGGCTATTTCCTGACTTGCAGCTCAGGCAGCAAACCCCCAGCGCACGCTGGGTCACTAACCTGGTCTTCCTCCTCAACCAGCTCTCCCAGGACTCAGTCTCTCCACTGCATTCAGCCCCACGCAGGAGCGTTCCCAACTCTGCTCCTCATTGACACTCCTCTGCCCGCCAGACCCAATGTTCCCAATCTTTCTCTACTAGTCCTAACCCTAGCCCTTCAAGAATCAAGGTAAGTATTCATGTCCTTCATGCGATTTCTTTAAAGGACTTAAAGCTATCCTCTGAATTTTTAAAAAATGAAACTATATTCTAAATTGCCTCACACTTTTTAAGGTGCCTTAACTCTGTCCTCCAATGGTTCCAAGTCTGTGGAACGAAATCATCCATGTAAATGTTCTGTGAAGACCGCTAAGCATCACAGAGACAGCCCCCAAATCATACACGGTTAGATATTTATATACATGTGTAAAACATACTGCATATATTTAAGCAAGATATTATTAAATTCTATTTGCTCTATACAGTTCATTATTCCTATTAATTTAGGAATATATGCTCCCAGGAGGTAGAATACTGTAATAATTAAGAACACGGGCTCATCAAATAGAATAGACTCAAATCCTGGATTCTCACAGAAGTGGCATTATAATTAATAGTTTGGCCCCTAGGTCATTTTACAATGCCTATAGAGTATCTGAAATATTCAATTATACCCAACCATTTATAATATTGTTTCAATGCAAAAATGCATTCTGATTTCCAACCTGCGAACCTCAAAACTGAGTATCCAGAAGTTTTGGAGTGTGTGGTGAGGATATGGTAGGTCAGCCATATGTCAACAACTTAGACATCCTCATTTATGTGAGCAAACGCGACTCTGCCCCATCATCTTCATCTCCAAGGGCTATCAAGGAATGGGTTTTAGGCTGGTTTGTGACCTGTGCTCTCCTGCCACCCATCAACTTATGTGGCGTTCAGATATACAGGCAACTGGCTCCCTAATGAGGCTGAAAATCCTGGGCCTGCGTGTTGCACCTACTTCTTCCACTCAACAGACACAGGACAACAGGTGGGTGAAGTTAGGACTAAATGCTGGCTGCTTCTGCGCCCAGGTCCAAGGTAATTAAGAACCACCTACTTGTATCTCTTTTCCAGATGAGGAGTTTTAAGGGAAACTTTAAATCCATTTCCACCCACAGCTCCCAGTCTCACCGTAGGGTCCACACATGGACTGTCATCTAGAAAACAAAAATGCAAATACCATCATAGTAAACTACAAACGCTTCTCCTAATAGTAAGGTTATGGGGTCCTGCATTTGGTGGGTTCTAGAAGGTAAACCACTTTACAAATAAGGCAATTGAAAATAACATCTCAATCTCTTTTCAATCTCTATCTCCCTTTCAGGCATAACACAGATCTGCTTTTCCCTTCCTACCACACCAGTCACAACCCTCACCAAGTCTCAGCAGGACCAGGCCGCAGGGCTGCCCTTGCACTCCAGTGCTAGCTCCCTTCACTGTTCCATAAGGATCTCTTGACAAACTCGCTTCCTTGATAAAAAGACATTCTTGTTCCTTTCTTGATCCAGTTTATTTACCGCACAGCAGCCAACACAATCCTTTAAAAAATTAATCCAGAATACCACACTCTCTGTTCCAAGCTCTCCAGTGGCTTCCTGTCTCATGCAGAATAAACACTAACACCTTCCCAGAGCCTTCCCAGAGTTATTCCCTGGGGGGTCACCTCTATGTCCCCACCCACCACTCTCCTCTCACTTGCTCTGCTGCAGCCACCCTACACTCCTGGTTATTTCCGACATACAACAAGTACTTTGCAGTACTAAATGATAAAGTCTTTTGAAGAACCCCTTTTGTAATGGAATTTGAGTTGCTTGCTTTGTATCACTATAGGTTGATAAGTGTATTACAAAGACACGATCCATGATGGCTATTCTGGTCCAGCTTCCCTCACTTTGCTTTAAACTGCCGAAGAAGGTGAGAGGTTTTCTATCTTACACTCACATTTTAAAATTTAGTTTAAAGGACAATGTAAGAGAAAATAGTTATTACTTAATTTTGCAAATTTTAAGAAGAAAGCAAAAACTAATCATTTTAACTCTTCCCAGTTTCAAATGGAAAACAACAGATGGGTCTCAGTTACCCCAGGTGTTTGCATGGCTCTCTCTAATGCCCACCCAGTCTCTGCTTAATGTCACCTTCGCAGAGAGGCTCCGTGACCACCCTAAATACAAAGCCACCTTACCCTACTGGCACCTATCCTCTCTTTTTTATTTACTAGCTTTCTCCCCAACTAGAAGACAGACTCCACAAAAGCCTGGAGTAGAAAAAACCTGGCGCGTTAACAGACAATCAGTAAACATGGATGGGGAAAAACAGGAGCAATACTAAAGAGACGTCAAATTTGAAAATTCCACAGCTAATTTGTTTCTGCTCAACTCTAATGTCCACTACTCACATCCAAGTTGTTTATCTGTAACAAGAGCTCTTTCCTTTCTGCTTCTGCTTAGGCACTGGGCCCTTATTAATAGTCTGACCTGCCACTGAGATCTCAAACTGGAATATTCTGACTGTGATCCCAAACTCCAATATTTTCTCTTCTCACTCTTCTTGATCTCAATACAATGGATTATTCTTCAACATGCACTTGATTCCCTGCATGACTTGGAAGCTGACGTCCACTGTTTCTACACTAACACTCTTGAATCTCTCACTAATCTGCCTTCTCACATGCTCACTGGGCAGGTGCCCAATGCTGGCATTCAACAACTTCAGCTCCACGTGAGCTATCCATACCAGGGTCATCTCCTGAAATTACTCCATGACTGAGATGCTAATCTCTAAGTCCTACGCTCTAATAAAGATGCCCACCTTTTTCCGGACCCTCATATCCAAACTTTCTACAACACGCTCTTTAACTTCGCAGAGGCTTTCAGTTCCTGGATTTGTATGATCTTTCTCTTCTTTCCATTTCTACAGACTAATGCGCTCATCATCTCCTACCTAGTCACTCTACAACAGCCTAACTGGTATCTCTGCCTTCAGATGCTCACACCCATGGCTCACCCCACATACTGACGCCGACCAAACTTCCAAAAGTGGAGCTCTTAGCATGCCCTATCTCATCACAGGGACTTGTAAGTATCAGTACAGTGAATGCAGGATGGTACAGGTTTTCATTCTGGGAAGATGAATATGCTCTAAAATTGAATATGGTGATGATGGCTGCAAAATTCTGTGAATATACTAAAAACCACAGAATTGTACACTTTAAATGGGTGAATGGTATGAACTCAATAAAGTTTTTTTAAGTGAATGTAGGACAAACTATTCCATACATTGTAAAGTAATATACAAATTCAAGTACAGTAGCACCACAAAAACTTATTCTAACATCTGATTCTTTTTAACCTCATGAAATCAGCAGCAGATACCAAACAGTAGTAGAGTACAGAGACAATCACTGCTTACTTTTAATATCACTGGTTGATAGAAAATCTACTAGAAAAACAGTTAATTTTTGTTTAATGATTTACCTAGACAATGAACACATTATTATTATTTTTTAAAGCTATTAAAAAAGAAACTTAAGGAGAATTGTTATAGCATTTTATAGAACAAAACTAAAACCAGAGAAGCTGGTGACATATCCAGATATAGTAAGTCCTCAGTTAACATCACTGATAGGTTCTGTAACTTTAAGTGAAACAATGTACAACAAAATCATTTTATCATATGCTAATTGATATAAACTAGAGTTAAGTTCCATGGCTTCTCGTAAACATTATAACAAAATAATACTAAACGAAAAGAGGAACCATTGTCACCATTGTCGTATTAGTATAAACAGTAGGTTGTTGAAGTAACAGAAAAAATGGTAAGTAGGGAATTCCAACGTGAATTAATTAATTTTGATTATTCTCTCCCAGCAGCTATCTAGGTTTTTCCTAACTGAATTCAAAAATTATTTGAAAATAAGGACACCAGTTCCACATGCCAGTGCAATTTATGACATCACCACAGAACTTACAACTAAAAACAAGTTTCAGGTTTTCCAGCACTTCAGAAAAGCAACTAGAAACTAAGCGCAATGAAACATGGAAGACAACTGGAGTAGAAGCCAGAACACCCGAGTTGGAACCTCCACCCATCTTGCTCAAGCAAACTTCAAACCCTCTGGCATTCTGCTCCCTCATCTACGAAAAAGGAAAACTCCATCTGAGACACAGCTCCTAGGATGGCTGAGAGAGCAACTGAAAATACGTGAAAAGGCAATGAAAATTGTGAAATATGCAAAAGACATAACCAGATACCATCTTATTTCCAGAGTTGAATGTTATTCTTAACTGAATTTTCAAGTTCAATAAAACTAAAGAAATAGGTCTTATAAGCCAGAGTAAGATTGAACCCCCACGAAACAAAAAACCCAAAAAACGAATTAAATATCATGATGATAAAGATATTAATTATAAACTTAAAAAGTTTTAGAAACACTAGAGCTAAGACACCACCAAACTATAATTTGCTTTCTGTAGGAGGGACTCGATTCAAACATCTTGATAATGGTTTTGAACATACCACATTTATAAACAGAAACTTGGTTACTGGCATCTAGGATGGCGAGGTCATTACTCTTTTTAGGGTGTGCAAAGAACATAACTTGATTCGCCGGGTGTGGGAGCAGCAGTCGGTAGGTGCACATGGGAGGTGGAACTATACTCTGCCGGAAGACTGTCACCAATACCCTGTCTGCACGTGAGAGAGGAAGAGGAGGATTAGACACGTGGATGTTTAATTTGCAAAATAAGGCATCTGAACAGCACAGTACCACTAACTAAAAATGGTGGTAAAAAAAATACAGCAACTCTTAAAAATAATTTTTGGTGTTTTTACCATGAATAAGCTTAAACACCATGTAAGAGGGAAAAGTAAGTATCATGGACTCTGCCTCTCTCTGGCTACTGTTACCTCCAGGCCTAGAAAAGTCCATCTCTGGACTTAAGAGGTTTCAGGTACCAAGGCCTAGAGGAAGAAGGCCAAGAGGGCATTCCCATCCAAACAAAACAACAAATAAGTAAAAATAAACCCAACAACCAAAATAACCAACAAAATACAAAATCCCCATTGTTTCAGTCAAACCGCCACATCCGTAGACATTGGGCTCAGGACCCCCTGCAGGCTCATAAACACCTCTTCCAGCTGCTTACTTCCATCGATGACAGCCACATTTGCCATGTCACTTGCATTCTCTCCCGAGCTCCGGTCAGTCGTCCAGTGCCAGTCATAGCAGAGGTAATGCCAGCCCTGACAGAGAACATGTAGCCGGTATGGGGTCACTGGGTCCCACATCAGAGACACAACCTTGCTCTTCCCACAGGCACTGAAGGGC
The DNA here is from genome assembly GCA_003508835.1 of Eonycteris spelaea. Classification (NCBI taxonomy): domain Eukaryota; kingdom Metazoa; phylum Chordata; class Mammalia; order Chiroptera; family Pteropodidae; genus Eonycteris; species Eonycteris spelaea. The sequence continues at coordinate 2,770,988 of PUFA01000030.1, read as the reverse complement.
AGACTTTGCTTGAGATACCAGTGATAGTTTCCAACAGTCCAGAGCTGAACTGCAAGGGAAAACGAAAGGAAGGTCCTCAACTTCACACCATTTGCTAGAGAGGATGGAGGCAGCCTTCTCTTTCAATGACCCTCCTGCTCAGCCTAGCCATTAAAATAACGTTAACGGTAATAATTATCAAAGGTACTTTCCATGGAGATAAAATGTCAAGCATCAAAAGGTCAGAAGCACAAGCTTATTTTTGCCTCTACCTTCAAACTTTATGATCATGAAAATGAAAGGCTGCTAATGCAAGACAGTGTTTTAGTGAGCTGGCTTTTTTTCCCATAAAGATTTAGAGAGAATAAAAGTGACAATTAGATTAAAAGTATTAAAACACTCAATCCAAGAGTATTGGACCTAGCATTGCTATGTTCTATTAAGCTTAAGATGCTTAGCATTTTCTTCCAGGTGCTTGGCATGCAATTATACTAGGCTATTAACTATGATTATTAACTATGATTCAGCTATCCAAGGGAGACTGGCCAGCAATGATCTTTTCTGGCATTCAGCAAAACGACAAAACCTAACCCTGGCGGGGTGGGGGTGGGAGAAATGGGGAGATGTTGGTCAAAGGGTACAAACTTTCAGTTATAAGTCCTAGAAATCTAATGCACAGCATGGTGACTACAGCTAGCAACACAGCATTGTATACTTGAAAGTTGCTATGAGAGTTGATCTTCAACATTCTTATCATAAGAACAAAAATGGTAATTATGTGAAGTGAAGGATATGGTAACTAACTTTGCTGTGGTAAACATTTCACAATATGTATACATGTATCAAATCACACAGTTTATCTTAAACTTATGCAATGTCAATTATATCTCAATAAAGTTTAAAAAATCCTAGAAAAACCACCTTTATTAAACAGATGACACGCATAAATGAAGATATTGATTACATTAAGGAATTTCTTTTCTTTAAATAAATATTCTCCTGCTCCCTTATTCTTACTTCAGCGATTACAGCGAATCTAACCCAGTTTTCTAACCAGGCTAGTGCGATACTTCGCCCTGGCTGTGAGTGGGTAAGTTAGACCATGTGCTCAGGCTCCAAGAAGATGTGTTGTGGCTATTTTGTACAACATGTAGCCTGAGTATATCACAATGCCAGCCTCTGACACCCTAGTTAATCACTGGTTCTCAACTCTGCCTGCATGTTAAAAATCATCTGGAAGCCTTCCCCCCAAAAAATAATAATAATAACTAAAATACTGATGTATAGTCTTCGTTCCAACACAATGAATACAATGAGATGAGGCCTGGAAAGTGCTTTTTTTTTTTCTGAAGGTGCACCCAGGGCTGAGAACCATTGGGTTGAATGAATGAATGAATGAATGAATGAATAACATTTGAGTGAATAACATTTGAGTTAAAGTAAAAGTTCTACTGATTAAAAAGTTTGAAAAGCCACTTAGAAATAATCAAGCAAGTGAAAAGATTTATGAACAAAAAAAGTTCAGTGTATTGCTGTTGATAATGAAAAATTATAAAACTTTAAATGTCTAACGGAATGGGATTTAACAAATTATGACACAAGTAAATATTACACAATTTACAATCAGGCAGATGGATATCTGAAATGGAAATATGTTTGTGACAGTGGAAAAGCAAGTTACAAAACTGCATTTATCATAACCATATACTCAACAAAAATGAGATCATAGCTATACTGATACACACAAAATCTGAAAGATGAGAAAATTTTAATAGTGATTTCAGAGTGACAGAATTGTAGATTAACTTTTTTCTTATCTTTATTTTCTAATGTTTTCACCTATTATATATACACTAAAAATATCTATTCACATAATTTAAAAGGTGGAGAGAAGATTCTTACTTATATCTAATTCAATCTCTCTTTCATATTCACAGTAGCATTCCCTTGGCTACTGTTTTGATTTCCTACAGTTACACCATCTAAGAAAAGAAAGTATTGATGACCTGTAACAGTCAATTTTATATGTCAACTTTGGCTAGGCTATGGTGCCAGGTTATCTGATCAAACGGGAGTCTAGATATTGCTGAGAAAGTATTCTGTAGATGTGATTGACATTTACAATCGGTTGACTTAAATAAAGCAGATTATCTTCCATAATGTGTATGTGTGGGGGCGAGGGGGTCTCATCTGAGTTAAAGGCATTAAGAGCAAAGGTTTCCTAGAGAAAAAAAGAATTCTACCTCGAAATTGTAACAGAATCCTGCCTGTCTGCAGACTTAAGGCCTGTCCTAAAAATTTCAGACTTAAGAGTGAAACATCAACTTCTACTTGAATTTCCAGTCTGCTGGTCTACCCTGATTCTGTTTCTCTAAAAAACCATGACTGATATGTAACTGAAATTCTTAAATAATTAAAACCTAACTGCTCCCCCATCTCCACCTACCCCCCAACCCTGCACCATCTTTGATTCCATTACAGTACTAAGGAGAAGGGAAAAGCGCAACTCCCCATCTTCTATTTTCAACTACACTTTATGGGGCAAAAGGCTGACACAATACAGGTGTTTTACCATAGGTTTGTAGAGTGGAATTTTCTTCCCTCTGAAGGTCTTCCACCCAAACTGCAAGCACAGTGGAATCTGCATTCCAGAGCAGGTCATTTACCTGGTAGGGAAAAATATCTGTCATTGTCCTTTAACTATGTATTTACTTTGAAATCTTTATAATAGCTGAATCCCCTGCTCTCACAAATCAAATAATCCCACTACTTGAGCTGACTCCTGGCTGTAAATTACTAAACTTCAGAGTCATTAAACCAATCAGTATGTCATTATATGCGGTGATGTCAAAAAAATGCATTATATTGAAAAGTTTAAGAGACTTAAGAGACTTAACCAAATGCAAGGTGACAGTTTTAGATAATCGGGGAAATTTGAACAGGGACTGGGTATAAGATAACACTAAAGAATTACTAATTTTGTAAGATGCGATAATGAAATTATGGTTATTTAAAGAAAAAAGTTGTTAGAAATGAATAATTAAAATGACTTCTAGAATTAAAACCCTAGGAAACAGAACAAAAATGTATAAGTGGTAGATAAAAATAATTTTGCAAAATATTGGTAAATGTTATAAGTGATAGGTCATCAAAGAGCCTAATGGTACATGAGCTGCTTAAGGTTTAAATGTTACAAGTGAAAAGTATTTTTATCACTGGAAGAACTATACTTTTGTCAAAATAAACAATAAAAACTAACACTGCTATTTTGTGTCTGGGTTTTACCTAGGGTAGAGAAGAACAGCCATTTCTTTTTTGCAAAATCTCCTTAAGGAAGTTATAAGTAAAACAACTCAGTTCTAAGAAGCCATTTTTTACTACTATCTACTCTGCAGCTTCTATTTGTACATCCATATCAAATACAAACCTTCTCTACAGCTGTAGGAAGTCCTCTAAGTTTGATGATTAAACAACTCAGGCACCCACCTTAACTTCATCTTTGAGGAAGGGAAGTGTAAAATGTCCACGAAGAAGTCCATTTTTCTCAAAAAACACAACATCCTGCTGGTTGGGTTTATCTTGTGTAGATGCAATCAAACTGCCTGAGGGCCTTAAAGCAAACCCAGAGTGTTTAAATTAAAAATAAAAAATAAAAAAAGGGTCCAACAGAGCATCCAGCTGGCTAAGTTTAAAATTTTTGGAGAAATGATTTTTTTTTCCAGTAAAAAAAAAAAACCTCATCCAAGGCAGTTTTAAATCCCACCTGTCTCCTGGTCAATGGTGATCCTAGTGTGGGGCGATGCCTGCTCAGAGAAAAGTGACTTCCTAATTTGCACAGAGTCACAAATTTAGATGCACTTGGGTGACTTTTTTAAAAAAATCAATAATTATTTAAAACATTCCAAGTATACTGTCCTATAAAACCATAAGCTATTTCTCCTTCAATTAGATAACTTCAGGAAATATTCCATGTTAAGGTAGGTATTTTTAAAGACTTCTCAATCTACTGAAAACACTTAATTGCTTCATCTTATTTATATTTGTCTCCAGAGTTTTAATTTAAATACACGTCTCTTTTTGCTCTATCATCCAACTGCCACTCAGATACTGGCAGGAAACAAGATGTCTAAAACCTAGAGATTAAGTGGTTCTGCATATAACAGATGCTACTAAGACAGAGATATTTCTATACATAATCAGGGAAGCCACATATCACAGGTAGGTTGTGACCACCACAAGGGTTCTGGGCCAAGAGCTGAATCAGGCCTGAATCCAGCCTGCATGGGCCTCAGCAGACAGACACCCGAGTGTGGGAGTCTGTGCAGAGGAAGGAAGCCCTCTTCCCAGACCTCACTGAAGCTCCACTGCCCCACAGAGCTGTGCAGACTGTGACTTCCCTCCCAAGCACCATTTTCCATACAATGGCTTGGTGTAGGCTCCGCCTATAATCTACATAATGTGTGGGCCTTGGAATAATAACATCTGTGAAGCAGCTCAGAATCTACTATTCAAGTCAGACTTCAGGGAACTAAAAAGAAAGATACAAGCTTATAGCCAGAAAAGTAATTATTGTTCCTGTTACATAAACACCTATATTCAACAGGTACCACCAGTCCTAGCCCAGTTTCAAAAAATTCTGAGGAAGGAGTTAAAGATTTCTTCTACCACTCACTTCCAAGCCAGAGCTGGACCCAGGCCTGCCACCGGCTCGCTGGTTGACTGTAAGGCAAATTCTCGGTTCCACACTCTGACTTTCCGTGCCCCTAAGCAGTAGGTAGAAGGGAAAGAAACCAAAAAGAAAAACGTAAAGCATTATGATAAATGTTGTCAAGTCAGAACTTTACAAATACCTTCCTTATTAATAAAAACCACTGTGGTCCTACAAAGCCAATTATAGATTAATCTTGTTAAAAATTTGCAGCCAATGGGTAGGAGGCTGGACCAGAGAGCCTCGAAGGACTCTTCTCATTCTTAGCTCTAAATTCATTCAACATCTAAGGCAGCATATTTTTATCTCATATGTATAATAAAAGAAAATCCTCAGTGCAAAAACAGAGAAAACTTTCCTGAACTTAAGAAGTTAAAAACCTTTTTTTAACTGCAATTTGTTTCCATACCTGTCTCTGGGCAAACAACACTCACAGCAAAAAACTGCCCATCACCACGCCAAGTTACTTGTGGTTTATGGTCATCCCAGGGCAAAGCAGACTCATGCTAAACAGAGGAAGAAATGCAAATGTTACTGGGGACCTTACATGGCCCAGAAACAAACAAGTCTCAGACTATTAAATTTAAATCTTGCATACAAGATTTATGCTATCTGGAAAACCAGCTTCAAAGAATCCTTACTCTTCTAATGAAAGAACTCTTAGGCCCAGAAATCATCAAAAACAAACAAACAAAAAAACCAAAAAACTTAAAATCAAAAAATTCTTCTCCGAGTATTATTTTTAAAAAAGTGGCCTCCGAGCATAGCAACACAGGGTAAGACCTGCAGATCTAGATATTAAAAATAGTGAGCTGAGGAATATATCAGGTAATAAAGAAATAAATGTTCAGTTTGCCTAAGTGTAAGAGGGTAGAGTCTTACATATTGCAATAGGGCTCACAACAGTGTAGAGAAGAGTTAAGAGGGTGAGAGGAAGGTGGGTGGGGTGGAGCCAGAGTAATAAAGGCAGTAGTAGTGATGAAGGCGCATAAGACTTCTGAGCTCTGGGTACAGGAGGAAGAAAGGTCTCCAGTGCCACTTGCACATCAATCCTGAAGCTTTAAAGAAAGAAGCCAGGTCTGCAGGACTGGGGACAAATCCACCTGAGCATCCATCATCACACTGTAGTGACAGGCTAAGTCAAAATGATGCTAGTGGCACAGTCTGCACAACAGGGAACAACACATTGGCAGCCTATAAAATTTGGTCTCAACGAAACTGCCCTATGGCACAGAACACAAATTCCTCCTGTGAAGGGTCAAGAGGTGAAATATGAGTTGTCTGGAATGTAGCTAGAATTAATTAAGGACAGAAAATGTAAATGGCAGTGTATTATTGATTCATTTATCCTAGAAAGGCAGCTCATGGAAATTTCTACACGATGCTTTTATTCATTCAGTTCTAAAACTTGGGACCATCCTCAAGTCCTCTCTCTTTCACAGCTCATATCTGATCTTTTGTCAATAAATCCTACAGCTCAATCTTCAAAATGCATCCAGAAGAAAGCAAAGAGTTTCACCCAAGAGGAAAAAATCAGAAAAAAATCTAATATCTACATATGTAGGAAAAATATGAAAACGTGCATGTGAATGATCAATGGTGAATGCAGGCCAGCAGGTCTTTCTGTGTGTCAGGAAGAGATTATCCAGAGGGTTTCATTTCTCCCCATGATGATTTATTTTTTAAACAATATTTGTTATAATTATTCTCTACACTGAAAAAAGTGATGAAACAACTTGGTACTAAAAAAGAAAAAAGGATCTCTCTAGGATGATTCATTCCTGAGGTTTTCTGTACAGCTTTAGTTTTACTGAAGCAGAAGTGATCTGTCCATTATAGCCTCTAATCAGACACCTAAGGGTTCTTTGTGGGTGGCAGAACTTCTATTTGTCCCAATCTAGAGTTTCTGTATCCAGCAGACCAGCCTTACCATTTGCATCTGAAAGGCCGCTTGCCTGCCTTCTGATCCGTGGAACTGTGTCTCTTTCCTGCCCCATCCAACGTGATAAACTTGCCTAGAGAACAATTGATTGAGAAAAGGCAAGACAAACAGAAGCGAAATGAAATAAAATAAAAGCAATTTCATTGCTATTCTTTAAGAATTTAGGGACTCGTAATTATTTGGCTCCTCTGAGACCTCTCAATAAATTAACCAGCAGTCAATATTTGAAAAACCTATGTTTCACATTATAAGATGCAGTGATTTTGAAGAATTTAAAATGCCATTATTTTAGAAAGAGCTTTACTGCCATCATATATACTTCAAATTCCCTTGATAGCAGTCAGCAAACCCCACTTTACAAGTAACAAGAATGAAACATGAAGAATTTACACAAAGTATCTATGAATAACAAAACACGAAACCGAGACAAGAGCTGGGAATAAAATTCTGATTGTAAGAATTCAAATCTACTAAACCTATCTAATCTCCGTTAGTGGTGGAAGGGATTGTAGATTATGGAATTCAACCCTCACAGAGGCAGAGACTGAGACTCCCCCTAGTGGCAGAGGCCAAAATTAGAACACAGGTGTCTGCCTTCAGGCTAATGCTCTTTCTAAATCATAATGTTTCTCTTAGTCAGTGCTGCTCAAACAATGCAGCCCCACTGTTCCCGGAGGTAGGATCTGACAGCCACCTGCAATAGGTACTACACAGATATCTCTGAAAGCACTGGCCAGAACCAGGACCCAATACTTCTCTCCTGCCATTGATCTGATTCTGATGAAGTGGAGCTGTTCAGAATTTCTATAAATTGCGGGCCGGCACAGCCATTTCCTGTCTGCTGTGCATGGGCATATCCAAGTGCTGTAGTCCCTTACCGCCCTGCCTTTGGGTACAAATGGCAGTGCTTATCCTGGTGCACACCCTGGGCTTTTATCCACAAGTTTCCACACAGAGGTAAAGGATCAACGAGTGAAGCAAGAGAACTTCTCCAATGGGATCAGACAGTAGTGACGGGGTTACAGCAGGGATCAGCAAACTTCAGCATGTCTGCTTTGACGAAGCAACTTTTATTGGAACACCGCTGTGCCCATTTCTTTATGAACTGTCTATAACTGCTTTCACACTGCAATAGCAGAGTCGAGAAGTTGCAACACAAAGCTGGAGGCCCTGGAGTTCCACCCTGGATCCTATACTCTCCCAGCACCATACCTGCTCCCTGAGCAAGCTGATCTACTACTAAGATTGTAAAGATTCCCCACCTGTAATGGTTTAGCCCCTTATGTCTGCCTTCTTCACATGGTGATCCCGTGTGGCCCTTAACAAATCCAAAACAGAACTCGCCATCTATCCCTTAAAACCAGCTCTTCTCCATCTTCCCTCTCAGATACCGGCATCTTTATTCCCAGCACCTAAGCCTCTGGCTGGAGTCCTACTAGACTCTTTCTTCTTCACCTTATATACCCAAAGCCTATTTATTTCACTTTCTAAACTGGTATTTCTCCAACTGGCTAGGGCAGGAGGGGAACCATGCACATATATCCCCAAAATGTTTCTCAGATAACTTCAAAAAACATACTCCCACCCTCATTGAGAATCAAATTTTTCCTGAATTCATTCCCTTTTAGCCCCGCACTCACCCTTTATTAATCTCTCATCCGAATTCCAATAGCAACCTCCTACCAGATCACTCTGCCACTTCCCTCTGCACCAACCACTCAATCGATCTTATGTCATCAAAACCTTTAATGGCTGATGACCTATAACCCAGTCTAAATTCCCTGCCAAACTTAATCAAAATCCCTCCCACTTACTTCATTCTATACTCATGTCCTGTCACCCAGTAGTGCTTAAGCACTTACAATTGTCTGAATGAGCACAATGTGTCAAAGGTTTCTATGAAACCTTGGAATGGATTAATTCATTTGATTGGACCAATCCCCTATTCTCACCCCTTATTTACCCAAAACCAATTCAGCCAAGACTCAGCTCAAGTTGGCTTCCTCTGAGAAGTCTTCCCTCTCCATTAGTCCCTTCCTCCCCTTATGCGACCCTAATACCTGCATATCAAATTATTATTGAACTAATAGGACCTCTTAAGAGAAAAGCTGAATTATCTAATGCACCAAACACAATGCTGGGTTCAAACTTACTCACAATTTATTAATAAAGACATCATTTTTGAATAAATGAACAACAGTTTTCTAAATGCTTTCTGAGTTGGCAGAACAAGAAGGCATGAGATAAGAACTCTGTAAAAGTTAAAACACCTTCTCCCTCATCCCTCTCCTCAATTAGGTCAGCTATCTGGTGCCCTCGAGTTGGCCAGAGTTACTTATACTCAATAAGCATCTCCTCTCTTCTCCCTCTTCAATACTCTCACAGCCTCAGTGCCCAAATCATCTCAGCTAGATCTTAGAAAAAAAACAGTCTGACAGTTCCCATGAAAATGGAGATTCAGATCTGGTCAGAAGGCACAAAATCAGCCTTCTACCTCACCTTTGTTTTCTAAAATTGTATCCCAGAAATGCTCTCCTCAGAAATGTTCTCCTTATTCTAGCTAGTATGAAGTCCCTTTCATTGAACCCCAGGCTGTCTTTCCTGAGAAGTGGGCAAGAAATATCTAGGTGACTCTAAGCACACATTTCTATTCCCGGGTTACTAACAAAGCCAACTCTCAGATCTGGAGAAGCACCAGAAACATGCATTTTGAGATCTGAGATGGGCTAAAGGAACTGGCCTATCGGATATTTAATAAATGGGGGGGTTAACTTCATAGTCCTTTGGGTTTTGACATGGGTATTAGTGTGCAAGAAAATGATCAAACCTGAGAAGAAATTCAGGTCATGAAATGTTTCAAAGCTATACTCACTTTCGCCAAAATCATCCTGGTGAATTTTCTGTTCCATGATAGGTTCAAAGTCTTTTGTCATCATAACTAGGGTCTGCTGACCTTGGAGGGGCACAAACAAGAATTATTTTGTTTTCATGTAACAAATGTGCCATTCCATAAGTATCTATGGCACTGTAAGCTCCAGAGCTAGAGCAGAAAAGTTTATAGTCAGAACAGGGCAGACAGAATCATTTAAAACGTTTTGACTCTTTAAAAAAAAAAAAAAAAAAAAAAGGAAAGCTCTGAATGGCTAAGTCCGTGGTGCTTATTCTCAGCTATTTATAGATGATAGATGAAAGGCTAACATAAAACCCCCCATAGCCCTCCTCCACTAACTTCAACATTAGTCACAAACATCTCTTCAAATATATACCTCATCAAGGATGCTAGTTTACAGAAACTCATCTGATACAATGAAACTTTTAAAAAAGCAGTTTTTAAGAGCTTGTAAGAGCTCTTAAAAGAGTTGTAAGAAGAGTTTTAGAATTTGTTTATATAGCAATTCTTTCTCTTAGAATAGGTTAAAATAAATATTGCAGATGTTTTAACTACAACTATGAACTTAAGTCTCTCCAAGTTTCATGACTTTGTTTCCATTTTCAAAATTGAAAAAGTTACATGAAACAACTTTCTAAAACATTTTAGAGGTAAAACTTAAATCAAAAAGAATATATTCCCTCTAGATTATAATGCAGGTATCGCTGCTCAAATAAAATTTTTGAAATCTAAGCAGCTCGAAACTTAAGCCTGTAAGATATCAGGAGTCATATTTTATGAAAGTCAGCGTTAGAGACCAATAACAAGCTTACCTGTAACAAGAAGCACCAGCTCTTGGTCAGGACTCCAACTCATGACAGAGATACCACTGGCTACACTCCCAACACATTCCACCTGAGACAAAGAAAATGATAAGGGAGATTTCAAAACAATACTATCTCAGTATCTACTACAACCTTAATCAAAACAATTAAAAACAGAACACCAAAACATACTTATTCAATCAACATTTATTCAGTATCAGGTATTAATAGACTAGACACAAGACACTCTATTCCCTTCCCCCACAGCTGTATCATGAAAGAGATGAAAAGATGACTCTACAGCGGGATTAGGATTATAACTCAGGTCTCCGGGAATTAGGTGGGGGCACAGAATGGGAATCACAAATGGCCCAGGAGACTCCAGGAAAGCCTTTCTGAAAAGGTATCTTGAAGAGCAGGAAACAGGACCAGGGAAAAGAGATTGGGGGAAATTGCAGAGTAGAGGCACAAAGTTATAAAAAGAGCAGTCAAAAGTCAGCTGCAAGTAGAGAATGAGGTATACATATACACAGGAATGATGGGGAAGAGGCTAAAAATTTGTGGAACAGATAGTGAAAGATCTCATAAAGCATGTAAGGAACATGGATTCTGTCTTGCAGAGATTCACAAATAGGGAAGATTGGCACCATTTCATGGAGCTCAATGGACTGGAGGAGCTCAGGAATCAGGAAAAAATTCTACAAAATGTTTTGAAAGTAAAAGCATACCTTTTAAATATGAGACACACTAGTTAAATTGTGCTTGATGGCTTTAATATTTATTTCTTACCGTAAACTGAGCGTAAGATTATTGTACTAAATGCAATGGTTAAAGCGAAGGTGCTGGATTTAGATTGCCAGGGTTCAAATCATCTCTGACAACTGTGTGACCTTGGCTAAGCTCTCTGTGCCTCAACTTCCTCTTTTAAATAATGGGAAAACAACAATCTACTTCCTAAGATTGTAGCAAAGGCTAAATAAAATTTTGCATGAAAAGCACTTGAAAAAGTGCCTAGCACTTAGTAAACATTTAATAAATGCCAGCTGCTATTATTACCATTATTATTATAATGGTACAGTATTACCATTAGTAATACTGTAACCTTGCTGCACGATCCATGTTGAAGAGGTCACAACTAATAGAGTAATAAAACAAGTTTAAAAGAATCAGGCAATTTTAGTGTGAAACTCGTGATGTAAAAAGGGTAGAAATCCAGAAACTCAACCTTATGCTAGAATAGAGGAAGAGGCAAATGGTTAAAATTTATCTCCTCTGGTAGTCATAAAACATGCACATGGTGCATAGCGACAGTGTATTACTGTAGTAGCTGCAGGTCAGGGCCTCTGACCTTAGCCATCAATCAGAGGCTTCAGCAGTATTTGTAACAGAAAACATAGACCAAATAAGCATTTCAAAGACTTCCCAACTGAATAATACAGGTTACAACTCAGGATCAGACTTTGATAAGAGGTGAGCCACACCATACAAGAAATGGCCAGGGTTTTGCTGTTTTTTCTTTTAAGTTGTAATTGTTCTGATTAACAGATACAGTAGACAAAACTGAGTTTTAGAAGAATCTTGAAATATAGCTAAAGCCATGCCAACAATTTGTAAAGAAATATACTATACAAAGACTGATTTGGAAAATTCTTAAATATTATAGTTCTTAATTTTTTAAACTTCTACACAGAACAAACACTTGTTTGAGGATGCTTGAGATTTCCCCTTCACTGGACTCTTCCACAAACCTGGTGTGTGCTGAGATTGCAAAGTATAACATCTCCAGAGGCTGTGGCCACACACACAGACTCCTGATCCAGCAAGTCCTGAATACCAACAATGCAGCCACTTCCATCGTCCGGGAGAAAGCCTTCTGCCACTAAAGGGATTTCATTTTTCACCTTTCACCAAAACAAACACATAAGCAAATTAAGCCAATATACTTTCAATAACAATTCATAACATTTCCAGAAATATAATACATTTTAATGTTCTTTTTAGTAAATAAAAGCTTTCAAAATATTTTTTCTAGATTAAAATCCAAACTTTCATTTGAGAAATCTCACAACTCTACTATCTTTAACAAGAAAAATAGTTAAAGAGACCTTTTGGCCAAGCAAACACAAAACAAAAGAAGTTTTGTCTCTTTAAAAACATCTAACAAGAGATGAAGCTAGTAACTATGGTTTCCTAAGATTTCTATAATATAGAAAAAAGGAACTAAAAATATAATCACCTAAAAAATAGCAAAATATAATTAAGGGAAGATACGAGAACTGACTCAAAGAGCTTTGAAATATATACATAGGCTCAGGATCCAGCAGTGAAGATTCTGATTAATTTGGTATGGGACAGAGGTTGAAACATAGTTTTTAAAGGCAATTTTCATTTGCATTTCCAGATGAGCACCACTGTTACAAAGAGGACCTGGTAGAAAGGGTAAAAAGCAGGGCGCTCACACAAAACATAAGGTCAGAGTTTTGCCAACTCAGATTTAAAACAGCAGCAAAGTTTACGGTAGGTTACTATTTTTTTTTTTTTTTTGTTTTTTTTTTGTGAAGGTAGGTTACTATTTAAGTTAAGTCTGATATGACATCAGTATAAAGCAAAGGGTGTGTTCATTTAGGAGGATGAAAACCAGTAAGATTTAAAGACTCTCTGGGGCAGCAAGTTTGAAAAAAGACCAGTCAATGGTCATGCCGAGTACTAGCATTCTCCATAAATAACTCACTTCTCTTGTGACAGGGTCCACTTCCATCAGTCCATGTTCTGAGCCAATGATCACTGTCCCCTGTTCAGTTCGGAGAGAGAAGCACTGAGGTTTCCCTGGAGCCTGAATATCCCCGAACTCTAGGATGCGAAATAACTTTAGATTTCTCATGATGAAACGATTCCTAAAAGAAAAGTACAAATACCCCCTGATAAAGCATTCAATCTTAAGAGGGGAAAAAGTTTTAACATCCTTTATTCCTCAGGAAAGTTGAAAAGAACAATATGAATAGAAAAACATCTTATTTTTGAACATGAGGATATCTTTATAACCAGATAGATTTATAAAATCCTATAAAATCTATGTGTTGTGTGTGTGTGTGCGTATTTGAGAAAAATCTGTAATAAAATTACTATCGCCAGGCGCATTTATTTATAAACTGGCTATATACATTCACTAAAAAATTAAAATAAAATCAAAAATAGAAATAAATGTGTCTACTTTCTAAGGGGAAAATAAGACACTGTAAAATTAAAACAGTTTTCTTCAAAATTATAACCTACATATGTGGAACTTGGTGACCTGATATAACTACTTCATATAACTTCACTTCCTGGCTTGTTTTTTTACCAGTGCAATAGAAAGGTGAGAAAAGAATGATAAATAAGCAGCTTATTTTGGTCTAGCAAAATCAGGCTTGCCTTAATGCATAACATTGTCTAAGTAGGAAAAAAAAAACATGTTAATGTACTAGATATTTATATTCAGATCCATTTAAGGTTCATAACTATAAGTCCCTAAATTATGTTAGAGGTGGCAATTATATAGATCATACTGGCCTTAATGCCACCAAAATCCAAGGTGAATTCTTTCATCTTAGCATTTCATACATATGTTGAAAAAATAAAAATGAGTAAATCCTCCTACACATTAGATAACATTAAGTGTACTATGAATGATATAACATATAATGTGGGTTAAAAGAAAGGCAAAACCATACATGGTGGGAGTGAGGAAGAAAATCAAGGCAGACAATGGTTTTATAAGTTTTGGAGACATTTATATTTAAGAACTAGAAATTATTTGAACCTGTATTATATCACACAGGTTTTTAATTTAGATCTAACTCTATATAGAAAGCTTGAGTTTTTCAAAGCATATAAAAATTATATCTTTTTTATCTTTAAACATCATGAAAATGCTGCTGAAATAGATCTGAAAGGATAAGTAGATTGAAAGAGCGGCAGATTTAAGATGAGAGACCGCCTGGCAAACCTGGCCAGAGGGAGTAAGCAAAGGATAGCGTACCTAGCAGTAAGGACAGGCAACAGGGAGTTGGATGTGTAGTTTCCTGACTGTCTTTCATGCTGGTTTATCTAAGAATAATCATGCTGTGATTCTGCCATGATAGATCATCAAACTCTGACATCCCTCCCTGTAAACTTGGATTCTATTCACCAACAAACCTATAAGCCTTGAGGTCCATGAACCTGAGGGCAAGAATCTGGAGGGTAAAGGCGGTAGGAGCTAAGGACTCACTTTTTCCTGTTATCTTGTTTTCTAGTCACTGTCATCCCAGCAAGGTGCCTTAATCCTTGCAGAGCCCTTGGTCCTAGTCTCTACCACTGCCAGGTCCAGCCTCATTACCCCCATCACCAGAGGTGCCAGCACTAACCAGGCAGGCCCCCTCCAAACATCTGAAACCCAGCAACACCTGGCTCTTGCTCTGAATTTCAGAAGTATCAACACAAGAAGTCTGAGTCCCAGCTTTACAATGCCTCTCCTCTAAATTTAGGCTATGAAATCCCAACTGCTTCCTTGTTTAATCCCCAACCTAGCTAAGCTAGTTTCATCAGTTTACCTTTTATGTTACTTCACTGTTCCCTTTTTGTTCCTCCAACAGTTATATAACCAGTTTTTTACATTAATACCGTTGAAATGTGTGGTTTTTACTTTCCCAACTGGACTCTGACTGACAAATGCAGCAAACAACCTGAGTTCTCAAATCCCTGAGCTTTCAGAATCACCAGCCAAGGTGAGCTCATCATTCATCTACCCCTTCCCAACTCTCCCAGTCTCAAAAGAACTTTCCTAAATTTTCGCACCTATCACTCTTATCTTCTAAGAAGTGTCCCCGCTTCTTTGCAAATCTAGGAAAGGAATATTCTCCAAACTCCCCCAGGACTCTGGTTCACTAGTACCCTTTCTTTAACATCTGCAATCTTGGGCACCCCACTGTCAATGATTCAACTTTTCTCAGCCCTTAACCATGCTAAAGATCTCTCTATACCATAGATCAATCCGATCTCCGAAATTTCTGAAAACTCCATTTTCTTCCCTTGCTCCTTCATCTGCCTCTTGGCTAATTATCATGCCTATGACTATAAGTACCACGCAGATCACTAATATGCTGACTAGATCTAAATGCCTAGCCCCTGATCCTCCCCAAACTGAACAGTAAACCCATACTGTCACCATCCTTATAACAAGGATGTCTCATAAGCACATCAAATACAACCTGCGAAACAGAGTACATGCTATTCTCCTACCAAGAGTTTCCCCTATTTAGAGACATGGCATTTCACTCTCTCCATTCCCTAAATCTTTGCCTACTTTTTGCTTACACTTTTATATTAAACTTCACTGGCGCCCTCCGTGGCTCGCAATATACAGTTGGAATCCTTTACACAGTACCTAATCAATACTACGATCCTGTCTGCAGCCTATATTAAACACGTACTAAGCACTTGCAAAGTACTAGGATCTGAAGACAAAAGATGACTCTGACATTCACTGCCTTCACGGAGGTCACAGTTTAACTGTGGAGAGGGCCACATAATATACCACATTAGATGGAAAAGCATAGAGACAACATCTGCAAAAAAAAGTCGCAGACATGAGTAGGGACCCGCAGTTTTCGAACCTGTCTCTAATAACCGTTGCCTTCTATCGTGTATTGACTGATTGGCTTTCAGCAGTCCTGCCCACCCCTGCAAGGAATCCACAGGTTAGGTAAGCGTGCAGCTGTGGAGCAGAAAGAGGCCCCCCGACGGCCGCAGGTGGAGCAAGCTGCAAGCCTGCACAAAGAGAACAAGGCTCACGGACAGAGGTGGTCACGCCGCACGCCACTCCTGGGCCTGCAGCAGGCAGAGGTTGCGTGCTCCGGGGTTCCCTGCACCAGCACAACCCCTGGCGAACAAGGCCCGGTTCCGTGCCCCCCCCCCCCGCCATGGGTCGCTCGAACGCTCACCGGCGCGGCGCTCTGAGAACCCCAAAGAGCGGTGCGTCCACCCTCCCTCCTGGGCCACGCGCAGCCTGCCTCCCGTGACCCGCCCGGGGCGGCGCACGAGTCTCTCTCGGTCTGCGGCTCCCGAGCTCTCGCGGTGCGCACTGGGCCTCCGGGCCGCTAGACCCTCTGGGGCGGTGGCAGTAGCTGAGAGAGGAGACAGCCGATGAGATGAGGACGCGCGAGCCAGGCAGGTGGGACACACGTCTAGCGGCGCGGGAGTGACGTCAGGAAGCGGAGGAGGCGTGGCCGGCCTTCTCCGCGGTTAGCCCTGGCAAGGGAACCCGGGAGAAGCTGCGCAGACTGCCGGCCCCCAACCCTGCGCCCTCCTGCCCAGCCTATTGTATTACATCCCAACCTTTACGTCAACCCCAAAGCCCAGTAATTGGCACCAGTGGGCGGAGCCTGCAGGGCCAGGGGGCAGCGCGCATGCGCAAACCGCGCGCCGCGCGCCGGAAGGACACCCTTTTTCCGGGACTGTTTGGAGGAAGCCCCCGACTCTCCGAGTGTAGAGGTGGCGGCGCCGGTGGTCGTCATGGCTACCGAGCCGGTGGCCGCAGAGCCTGCGGTACCGTCGCTTGTGGATCGTTACTTCACTCGCTGGTACAAAGCAGGTAAGAGGGGAACGATGACGATCTCTCCTTGGCCACATTGGCCTGCTGCTGTAGGGACTATGGTGACACATTGTAAGCCATGCGAGCTCTCCCCGGCGCTCTTTCCCCACGTTAGAAGGAATTGGACCACTCTTTTACTCTCGAGGTCGAGAGAATGGGCATTTGCAAAGGCATCGAGGACTGAATTCTGGGGCTGACAGTGCTGTGTGAATTCCTGGGTGGGTTGCCTGCGGGAAAATGATAGTCTAAGATGAGGGCCCCGAGGTAGTCGGGCTGGATTGCAATCTCGAGTACCTGAATGAGTTTGAGGGGCACAATCCTAAAGGGAGTGGCAATACATAAAATGATTTAAATGATGAGTTCGAAAATAAGGTAGAAGCTGTAGGGATGGAAAGGAGGGTGGGTTAGAATAGGGGCATTTAGTAAACAATCTAAGTTTAAAGAGAAGTCGCTGCTGTTATACACTTGCCACTTAATAAGTAGATATTTCGTCCTAGGTGCACTTGGTAAATATCAGTGGTGGGAGCATTGTTGGGGACCTTCCTGACCCT
Source organism: Eonycteris spelaea (assembly GCA_003508835.1). NCBI lineage: Eukaryota > Metazoa > Chordata > Mammalia > Chiroptera > Pteropodidae > Eonycteris > Eonycteris spelaea. The sequence continues at coordinate 2,753,505 of PUFA01000030.1, read as the reverse complement.
TTATTTCTCTTTCATACAGGAATAATAAGCGTACTTTTCTTTTTTAATTGTAGTATATGCTTTATTAGCCAAATTTAGGGTGACCAACAGTCCCATTTTACCCAGGACCAGGGTTTCCCAGAACCCGAGACATTCTCACATCGGGATAGTCCTAGGCAAATCAACAGTAGTTGGTCACTCAAAAATTGACCAACAAAACATACACTACTATATTATATAAAGAATGCATTGCTAATTGCATTTCTTACAGAAATAATGACTGTACTCATTTTAAAGTGAGTATAAAGCAAGGTGAAGCAAAGAGTTAGTTGAATGAATGATTCCATCTGGGCCAGATCTCTTTAAATACTTTATAGCAAGCCTTTTAGGTATATCTTTGAGTAATGAAAGGATACCAGTGATCAGTATGTGTACAATTTTCACAATTATATGAACCAGTATTTACAAAGTGGTAGTAAATATTGACTCTGCAACTAACAGACTCACTCATTCTTCTAGATGTCAAAGGAAAACCCTGTGAGGACCACTGTATACTGCAGCACTCTAACCGGTAAGCAAACAGAATTTTAAATTATCAAAAATGTTTTTCTGGAATTGTAGCCTGGTATGGTATTGTAATTGAACAATTGTTCAATAAATGATTACCTTCCACTGTGTTGAAATACTATTATTTATTATAGACATTTGGTTGACAAGAATGAGCCTCTCAGTGCCTACTCACTCTGAACAAACTCGATTACCTGAACACCCAAATGAACCACACCCTCAGTTCACTGCTACATGAAGTCACTAGCCTGTGCCTAACCAGTGAATGGCCACAGTCATGAAGAAGGCAAGGGTAGAAGCCTAGGTGGTAGCCTATACATGCAGGCATGCTTTCTCTCTCTTCCACCTCAGTGCTACCTAAAGACCTCTGGTGCTCTTTGCTTCTCTGGGAAGGAAATTCACTCCCATTTTCTCCTATTTTATTATTGCATTTCCTTCTACAGTTAAGCTCTGATAGTAACCAGAGGAAAGTGGGGAGAAATGATAGTTTAACTAAACAAATGTCAGTTCAGATATTCTTGTGCCAATAGGAATACTGTGTTACATGAGAAGAATTCTACCAAGCAATAATACAGGATCAATTTTTGCTCCTTGTAGAATATGTGTCATCACATTGGCAGGATCTCATCCAGTTCTTCAAAGTGGAAAAACAATTAAAAGCATTTCCTATCAAATCAGTACCAACTGTAGCAGACTTCAGAACAAGGTCTCTGGGAAATTTAAGCGGGTATGTTCTGATGATTCTCTACTTAAATCCTCTATATCATAATAATGATAGATCCAGTCAGTCTTAGAATTTAGTGATGTATGCTCAGCATACTTCCCTGGCAGTTTGAGGTGCTGATCTTAGGAATACTTTAACCAGAAAGAAATTCTCAGACCAAAAAAATGAGGTATTTCAGGAGGTATAGGATCTGTCATTTTAGGTTCTGTACCACCACCCTTGTTATCCTGAAGATTGGGAAGGTGGGCCTTTGAAAAGACAACTCTAATACCAATATAATGAGATATTCTGTTCCTTCTAGTTTTAATAAACCAGTATTCGAGTTCTATAAAATTTATGCGACCAACTCTTCTTTATCATTTATTTTCAGATGTAAATTAAAAATTTAAAGATTGAAAATTTCAGATTGAAAAACAATCTGAAAAAAAATTCCTCCTTAGCATTTTCCATTCCTTATTAGTTGCCAATCTAATACACATCAGGCTACACCCTCTACCTTCACACAGTGCTCAGTTGTACAAAAAAAAATCTCTGCCCTCTATGACTCTAGGCAACATGGACATATTTTATTAAAAGAGAGTATAACTTTAAGAAGATCCATCATACTGGATAATTCAGGTCCTTCATTTTCTGAATCCCCTAATAATGTACCTATGGTTATTGATTTTTCCTCTCTCAGGAAACACACAGACTTAGAAAAGAATGGACTATTCTTAAAAGATAAAGTCTACAAATTGCAAGTAAAGCAATTAGTGCTTAAGGAGTTCCTTTGATGTTCCTGATAAATCTTTGTCCAAAATTGTAGCATTATTGTTACACTGAAGAATAGAGGCTCTCAGCACTGCCAATCATTCTTCTGAGGGAGGTGATTAAAAGGAGCCAAAACATTTCTGCTCTTTTGACGCAGTCCCAGTGGTAGACAAACCCTCTGGGATGAATCCCCAACTCCTCCTCCCAAAGGTGGGGAATCGCACTGACTAGTATTTTAAAATTAAGTGGCCACACAGAGAGAGGAGTGAAGCCAATGTGGTGATATCCAAATGTTAGTTACTAATGTTTGAGTGCTACAGATCATGAGGAATAGCATCTTGAGCTCAAATGTCTATATTCACTAGGGGAAAAATTCTTGGGGAAAAAAGAAGAAACTCATGAGACATGCCTGCATCAGTTTCCCATGAGCCTCCTCATAGATACTTGTCAGAAACCCCAGCTACATCCAAGAGCGGAGTACCTGAAACAGTAACCATGCCAAAGCATTCAAACAGATATGTGTCAAAATGTAGTATTTACTTCTGGGTTATAGGATAATGAATAAGTTATTACTATATGCTACTGGAAACTTTTCTGTTTTCCAATACTTCCTCAAAGCACATTTCTTTTTAATTAGAAAAACATCCCTCCTCCAAAAAGTCATAGTGATTGAGCCTAATGAAGTTCCTTTATCAAGTTCTAATATGAAAATAAGGTAGGAATCTTAATGGAACTAACTTTGTACAGTATTGATGTCACACTGTCATGTTGAATTTTCTATTGTTTATTGATGGATTTTCTTAGACTTTTGAAAAAATCTTTATACCTGGCTATATGCAGGTTCTTATTTAAAGTTGATAAAATATATTCATAATCTTTAAACTACTTAATATCACATGCGTCTCAGTCTGCTTTTTCCCCTAGAGCCTAGGATGGTACCTGGCCGATAATAGGCATTATATAAATATTTGAATAAATGAATGGTTTTTCTACACTTACGTCATTTTTCTTTAAAACACCAGTTCTAGGAATATAACCTATTATAACATTGAGAGCTGCCTCTCAGAGGAAAGTGAAAGTGTACATCAATTATGTCTTCTCTTTTATTGTCAGGGGGCACAGTTTCTAACAGAACTTGCACCTCTGTGTAAGATTTACTGCTCAGATGGAGAAGAATACACAATATCGAGGTGAGTTACTTTTTAACCGCAGTTTAGGAGAAACAAAGAAGACAATGTTTTTCTTCATAACAATTCTTTTTTCAATAGCTGTGTTAGAGGACGGTTGATGGAAGTGAATGAAAACATTCTCCATGAGCCATCTATTCTTCAAGAGAAGGTAAAAAGCGGGAAAGTAAGATCCCATCCACATTTTATTGGATTTTTGTCATTTGACAGTACTAAATATTCTATCTCCTTTCTAGCCATCCACTGAAGGCTACATTGCAGTTGTGTTGCCCAAATTTGAAGAAAGTAAAAGCATAACAGAAGGGTTACTGACACAAAAACAATATGAAGAAGTTGTGGTAAAACGCACTAATGCCACAACAGCTACATCGTGAGAATTGAGATGGAATCAAAGCAACACAGCATTCGATCTTTGCACTGAAGAGGAGCCAGCATATGTGACGAAGCATACTTCACAGCCAGCCATCTGCACGGAGGCCTAGTTTTCGTTCTTTCTCTTGCATAACAAGCCTTAGTTGTCATTTTGTCTTCTGCCCTGCCACGTACTCACTCTGTGGTCTTTTGCTTTTCTCTAACAACTGGCAAGGGAGGGGTTTTGTTTGTTTGTTTTTTAAAGAAACAAAGCACTTTAAAGAAAATTTGAAAAAGACAAAGTTTTAAGTAACAAAGTAAAAATATTACCCTTCATTCTATAACCCATTAGTAAATACTACATTTTGTCATTCTTCTGTTTGAATGTTACCGCATAGTGAATTGTTTCTGCCTCAATCCTCCATCAGTTTGAAGTTAAAAGGAACAACTGGCCTTTTTTACCGAGTCTGCTTTAATGTGATGCTACCAAAAGCTAGTCCCACCCCATCTGCTACAACTCCTCTCTCTCTCTAGACTGTAGGGGAGAGAGGCAGAGTATAGAGTGTACCTTCTATAGTCCTCAAACCGCTGCTGGGATGGCCTTTCTCTCTGAAACAAAGTGGAACTGTAACAGTGTGCCTTCTTAAATGAGGATCATATGAAAAGGCTTTGAAGAATACAAAGGGCTTTCCTAATATGAAAATATTATAATGCAGTGCATACATTGTAGTCACTTAGTCTCACACTCTAGTTACAGGGTAACCAGCAAAGAAGTTACTGTAATTCAAAGACCCAGAGGCCTTTGAATAGAACAAAAGCTTTCACATCATTTAAACTAAAAAAGAAAGAAAAAAGAATTTTTGGTGTAAGATTGTATACTTAATGACAATGAATTTTAAATAAAAGAACTTTAAAAATTGTTATTAAGGGCTACAACACATGTACAATTAAATATGTTTTCAAATAAAATGATACAGAAGAAATCACTTGATGTGTAAATTCCTTGGTTCTCTATCCTCTTACTCTGTTGAAGTCATAAGTTACCCTTCCCGAACCCTATTTGTGCTTAAATAAGAGAATATTCTCATTCCAGGTATATAAAAGTAGTTTGTAAATAAAATCTAAAAATTATTTTTGACTCAAAAAAAAGTCTTGTACCTTGAGTGCCATCGTGACTGTCCCTGTGTATACCCACCAGACGTAATACATGTAGTTACTCTATAAACATCTACGCTATCAAGTGCTCTGAACCAAAAATGTAAGCACAAACCAGTAGATCTTCACTGAGTAGCACAATGATTCCTGAAGACGTCATAAAACAAAGAGTAAAAATAGTATAAGAATTATATATTTTACATATACCATTACCTCACATCATTCACACATTATTTCTATTTTAATTTAAAAGACTACTTTGGTTTCAGGGAATAAAAATCATGTGTAATGATTTTTACAAAGTATTTTGTAAAGGTCCTTAACCAACCTGTGTACATTCCATTTTCTCCCTAAGGCCTACAGTAAGTTCAAGTTCCTTCAGTAAAATCCTGACTAGCTAATTGGTGGTAGTGTGGTTCTTTGAGATCTTGTGAATATTAATTGTGACAGCTGACCCAGGATAATGATCATCAGACATGCTCTTATGATTACTGCCATTTGTCAAATGACATGTCCTATTAGATTTCAAAATGAATTTCAAAGCATTGGGATACAAGCACTATCAAATGAGTCCAAAACAAAGTTAACCATACCATATAAGGGCAGGACCTATATACTAGATCTTTCCATCCAAACCTCACCCTTGAAACAACAAAAGCTTTAAACCCTAAAATTAAAAAGACTAAAGAAAGATGTTTATTTGTTTTAAAATGAACATTCCAAAGGTCCATATATAAAATACATGATTCAGAATTTATTTTAAATAGCTTAGTCCCATCATTCTCTTGCATCTCCTATTCCGTCATTCACTACTAAGAAGAGTAGTTCAAAAACTTTTTTTTTTTTTTTAAGCTAGTAAGATAGGCTTAGGATTCCAGCTAATCATCAGAGCAGACAGGCCAGCTCTGTTAGAACTAGAACTATGGCGTGAGCTCCGTGACCCTGCTTTTGGGCGGGGGATCGGGAGGGGCCAGGGCGACATTTATCACAACAGATAACCTGTGCTATGTGAAATGCTTGTTAGAAAATAAACGTGTACTACTAGCCTGGCTGATCTGTGACAAGCAGGCAGCAAAGATGTCCTGTTACAATCGATGAATAGAAGGATTAAAGAGGAGTCCACAGGTTTAAAGAAAACTGCTTTCAAACACTACTGTGTATTTTCTGGTGAAAATTAGTGTTCTAGATGATAAGCTTAAATAAAAAAAAAAAAAAAAAGGAAAACATGAAGGTAAAATATGCCAAAGGTGAACACATACTCAAAATAGCATCTTTGGATTAAACTGTCATTAAGACTGTCAGGATATTTGGCTTTTAAAGAACATTATTAGCAGGAACATCTCATTTTAAAGTCACACTGCAATTAGAACTCTAGCAACTACATGGCATTTATTAGTTGTCAAAAAGCTTCACAATCAATTTCATAATTAGAAAATATAGCAAGATTTCAGTATTGTTTTCTTTATAAAATTACCAAATTTCTGAAAATATAAAGAATCATTTGCTTTCTAAAAATGCCAGCTTTGCCACAGGGTGTTCCAGAGATCTGACCTCAAACGCTTCTCAAGTTTTACCATCCACGGAGTCTTTATTTGTAACTGAGACCCATCTGTTGTTTTCCATCTGAAACTGGGAAGAGTTAAAACAATTAGTTTTTGCTTTCTTCTTAAAATTTGCAAATTTTGCAAAATTAAGTAATAACTATTTTCTCGTACATTGTCCTTTAAACTAAATTTTTAAATGTGAGCATAAGATAGAAAACCTCTCACCTTCTTCAGCAGTTTAAAGCAAAGCGAGAGAAGCTGGACCAGAATAGCCATCATGGATCGTGTCTTTGTAATACACTTATCAACCTATAGTGATACAAAGCAAGCAATCAAATTTCTTTACAAGCAGTACTTCAAAAGACTTTATCATTTAGTTAGTTTTAAAATGATAAAAGTTCTCTATCATGGAACTCCTAAGAGATCTCAAAAGGTATATGGATTAGTGTACACAAGCTGACTCGATGACCTGAGGCCCCAGAACACAGATGCAGGGATTACTGCCCTGCCTGGGCCTCCTGCCTATTTCATGGATCCCCAGGATGGAAAGTCAACCCTTTCTAATTCAGACTGTTTAGGAGCTTCTCAAAGCACTCCAAATGGTGGCAGTGAACTCCCTACTTTGCAATTCCTAGCACTCCACTCTGTTGCACTCCAGTTCCCTAAGGATGGGAGCCATACTCTGAGGAGTTTGTGCCCTACATGTGATGACATCCAGATTTAAGGGAAGCTGCTTAACACTATGGAATTAATCACGCCAAAAAAGCCAACTTATTTGGTGAGCCTATTTGCTCCCTTGGGTCAATTATAACTGTAAATAATAAGTAATTCTTGCAGTTAAGGCATGAAAAATGGAAGTAAATTGCTCTTCTGTGGTTAAACACTATTTGAAAAAAAAAAGGGGGGGCTGAGAGCTAACCCAATAAAGAAGTGTCGAAGTTTCTTGAAGTTGCCTACCTGAATAACCCACCCTCATGTTTACCTTTAAAAACACTTGATTCTGCAAAGGTGTCTTAGTTATTGTCTGGAGCTGGTGGCATAGAGGAATTAGCTTGTTTATTTCCAGGAGAAGCATAAGCTTGTCATCATCTTTCAGCTGAAATATAATTTAGGAAGTCATAAAAACTCCAACAGAACTCTACCTTTTAAACCTTAAATATTTTTATATCCAAAGTGGGTATTCAAGACATCACCACCAACACCAGGCACAGGCCTGCATTACCTGTTTTGAGAAAGCTTGTACACTTGAAGCAAGTTTCAAGCCCTCTTCAGCAAAAACCTGGTGGAAAGGGAAAACACTATTTTAGATGTATGTCTTCTGGATAACTGGTAAAATATACATTCATGGATAATTTTCACATAGAATTTTAGAACTGAAACCTAAAAATAAAAGGTCACAGAACTCCTAAAATTTTTGTTGTACCCAGGAGAACAACACAAGAGTTTAACTGTATTCAGCAGGCTATTTCCCAGACTTGGTGCAGAATCAGTCCCCGCAGAGACTCCTCTATAGCTGGACACCTGCAACTACGTGAGGATCACACAGACCTGTGACACTTAGCCATACAAATTATGTCTGGGCTTCTGGAGGGAGTGAAGCTCATCTCGTCATATCCTCAATTATGAAGGGCTGATGAATCCTAGAGTATGAGCTCAAAGGGTTAGAACTTTCTGCTTCCAGGTAAGCAAGAAAAAACTTGTTGCCCAGACATATTCCTTAACTAGCCGTTTGAGAGGACCAGTTCAGATTGGTTTTTGACTATTCTCTATGTTCGTACAATTTAGTAGGGAGAACAGGATGATGGAAAGAACAGTAACAAGACTGGACAGATAAGAATATTCAGGATGATTAATTTTAAATGGTACATGGACTATTTTAGAGTGAGAGATACCAGGGAAGTGAAAGAATGAAGAAAGACTTAGCTTTCAATAGCAACAATAAGAATAAAGAGAACAGAGCAAATTTGAGAGTGATTTGTGAAGAAAAATAACAGGTCTTGGTAATAAACTAGATAAAAATTATGAGGTAGGAGGCAGTAACCCTCTATCCAACAGCCTTAACACACCTTGCTGTCATTGAATAGACTGATCTCAAAGTCAAATAGTTCTTTGCATCCTTCCCTAACCTTTAAAAGGGAAAACAAAGAGTTTTACACCTAGCTTCTAGCCAAACAGAATGACTCACTTACCTATATGTTCCTCATCATTCCATGTTACCACTTTCTGTTTTACACATCTTCTCTTCTCTTCTAATCTGAAAACCCTTTGGGGGCGAGATCCATGTCTGCCTCATAAATTATCATGGTTTTCAAAGCACTTTAAAGCTGATGACTCCCAAATCTTTTTCTTCATTACTGAACTATCCTGACATCAGTCTTGTATATCCTACTTGAGCAAAACAAAATGCTTGATTTCCGCACTCTAAATGTGGTGTTGTCCCTCGGTGTTCCCATCTCAGTAAGTGGCACTATCGCTTACCCTGTTGGTCAAGCCAAAACCCTTTTAAAACAGAAGCCGGATCATGCCATTGCCCCTCAACACTCTCAGTGGGTTTCCCATCATACTTGAAAAAAAACAGTCAAAGTTCTTCCCATGACTACGGAAATGTCATATGTTACCACCTTTCTTCTGGCTCACTCCATTCCATCGACACTTGCCTCCAAATGTTCTTTAGATACCCCGGCATACCCGCACACCTCAGAGCCTTTCCACTTGTCCTGCTGGCCTGAAATAGTCGACCCCAAGGTATCCATCAAGCTCACTCTCTCACTTCATTAATATCTCTACTCAAATGTTACCTCCTTAGGGAGGTCTTTTCCAACCATCCCTCTATCACCTCTCTCTTATCCTACATAATTTATCTCTAAGTACTTACATGGGGGTTTTATATACTTTTTATTGTCTATCTCCTCCCACTATAATATAAGCTCCATGTGGGCAGGGGCTTTATTTTGTTCATTTATCTCCAAAGATTTCTCTCTTTTTGCATTTTTAAATTATTTTATATTAGTTTCAGGTATACATTACAATGGTTATACATTTAAAATATGGAATGCTTCACAAATTTGCGTGTCATTCTTGTGCAGGGGTCATACCCATCTTCGCTGTATTGTTCCGATTTTAAAGTGAGGACTCCCCAAAGATTTCTTATCCCCAGGGTCTGACACACAGTACAAACTCAATAAATATTTGATGAACAGTCAACGTTCATCAGAGTTTGTAGACAATTCAGCAGACATCAGTTTAGTGCATACGCTCACATAGGAAGCAGGTGAGTAGCGGATCTTCTGCAGTGAAATACCCCTTGTGGGGTGGTGTGACTTCGAATGGATATGGGCCAGACTGAACAGAATGAATCCAGAATTTATTCCAACTGTTTTAAGAGAAAAAGCTCATTTATAGTCTACAGAAAAATCCACAAGAAACATTTTCTACAATTCTTCTGACTCTATTGATGAAAATCCCCTCACAATTAAATCCCTTTACTAAAGAGGCTCAGGTGGAAGCACAGGGGCATGCCCAAGGAAATGATAAAGGTGATAAAGTGAGAGAAATTTCAAATGTAAGAACGTTCTTGGTTCTGGAGAGGCAACCAGATTAACATGAGAATCAGGGCAAAGAAGAAGAAATCCTGCAATCCACTTGCTAATCTAAAGCTTCAGACTAAGGGAGGAGAATTAGGGATGGGCCTACATGGAGTTCCACTGGCCACACGGGGTACAAGAGTAGATGTCAGTATATCTGTCTCTTCCTGAATGAATGCCCTAGATCAACAGGAATATGGAAGAAAAAAAGGAAATTAACATGTACTGCATATCGTCTAATGGTCTTAAGCCTATGACAGATGCTTTCTTATGTGTTATCTCGTTTAACCAATATCCTTCATCCAATTCAATAAAGAAAAAGCCTTCTTAGCATTCAGGGAAGTACAAGCACTATGCATCTGCTGACAGGATATTTTCACCTGCTTGGGAAAACTTAAAATTTATTATTGCATCTACGGACAATCAAAGCTCATTCTACTTCATCCCTATATTTATTTATTTATATATATATGTATGAATGATGTATGTATGTGTACATATGTATGTATTTATGTATGTATGTATGTGTATATATTTCCCCTCCCCAACAAGATAACCCAAAAATGCTCCACAAAATGCTACTGCAAGCCCTCTACTCTTTCCTACTACTCTATAGTACACATGAGTGTGCACAGGTAAGCACACAAACATCACACAGTAGATCATTTAGAAACCAGTTAGCACCCATTTTTAGCCCAGAATTGAAGTAGTATCATAAAATGGAACTAAAACATACCTCTAACTGATGAATTAAATCCTGGGAAGTTTTCAGTGGCCCCTCTCCTCTGAAATAAAATGAATGGTTAGGAGGTAAGAAAAAGTTATTGCCTGGAAATTGGTTTCATAATATTAAAGTTTTAGAGCATTTTGTATATTAAGAGATCCCAAATGTTGAACAATATTGAATAGATCTAATAATATTGTGACTTTATTCTTAAACAACTTTAATATTATTACTTCTTAGGGTGCTTTTAAAAATTCTATGTAAACATTATATATGTTAATTTTATAATGCAAAGAAATTTAAAACTGACAAATTATATTTGTTTTGTTTTTCCTGTTTAACTTTTTTTATTTTGCTTCATAAATTAAATATATACAATCTAATAACATGTCTTAACCAAAAGGCCTTTGTTACGTAAAAGAAAGAGGATCAGACTGAAAGCCAGGAAATTCGCATTTCTGATTCCAATTTCAACTCTGGCAGGAATTCAGTTGTCTTTGATGAGGCATGTCATTTAAGTTTCAATTCTGAAACTATAAAATCATTATAATTTTTGTCTACCACTCTCATCATAAGATTAGGGAATATGAGATTGAAAACTACCAAGAAGTAAGATCTCTACAAATGAAAAGTAAATTACAACAAAGATCAACAGAATGCATTAAAAAAGAGCGGTGGACTAGGCATGAATCAGAAGATCTGAAATCTTGTAGCAACCACTAGTTCTGCCTGCCCCTTAACAGTTATGAGATGTAAGTAAATTGTTCCAGTTCTCTGATAAACTGTTATGAAAATCAAATGAAATTATGAAGCAGAAACCACTTTAAAAACTGTAAGAACCTGGCAAAGTTGAAATTTTTAAAAAATATGAGGCACTAAAAAAATCTAAAATATATAAACTATTAAGAAATATGAGTAATTATATATAAATTAAGAAATTTATATAAATTGTTAAGACGGTATTAAACAACAGCCTGAGGAAAAGCTATAAAATTGCTCAGGAAAACTACAAAACTGGATACTGTGAAGGCCAACAGATGAGTCTCAGAAAGAAGCAACTAGAAGAGGTTGGTAAACCACAGTTGTAGGGGAAGAGAGAAAAATTGGGGGGGGGGAGGGAAACATGTATACTGACAACGTCGGCAGAAAACAAAGCCAGTTTGAGATTTTACCACAATTATATTACCAAGACTTGTACAAATGGTACAAGGTATTATCCATTACAAAAAATCCATTTTCTTTTCCTGAACGTCAGTGTTTCCTGTCTAATAACCATATTCTAGTAACAAGTCTCATTCCCAGAGCTTTAGTTTTCTCGGTCCTTTATAACGCAGCCTCTTATGCTTTCTAGTCCCTATGAGGAGCACGTAACCCCTTACCAAAATCCACTATTCTGACTTTGAAACCAAAATTGCCGACTGTATCATCCTGAAATAAAAATAAAAGGGGAAATCACAGACTTAAAAAATCTACTGATTTATCTTTTATTTGGAAGATTTTATATATTGTCTACATCCATTAAGTAATATTTCTCCATTTTTATCAGTCCCCCCCCAAAAAGTTTTTTTAAAGACCTCATTTTTATCACCAAGAGAGAACTAGCATGATTCCAGCCGAAAGTAAAGATCTTTGTTATTTCAGATAAGCAGTGGATGTTTTTTTGTGAGTAAACAAAGGAGTTCCATTTTACTTTCTTTTGTAGACTTGACTCATCAGATTTTTAAAAGATAGAAACAAAGAAGTGCTGGAAGACTCAATCCCAGAAGGAGACTGCTAAAAAAAAGTTAACAAAGGACGGAAACTGCCAAGGGGAAGGTCACCACTGATGGAAAATATGGTGAGGTATTAACAAATGACTGTTAAACATGGACAAACTACTCAGCTATCATTTTTCCTTCACCCTGCAGAAGAATTATGTATCTTGAAAAGGTAGCAGACACCCAGAGGGAGATGAATGTTCCTTCTCCATTCCTAATTTCCTTCCATGTGAAGGAATCTTCACCAGCACCACATCCCTCACTTCTCTGTGCTCTCTCACTTACTCCACCCCATACAAGAAGTGGACATTTGTTTATCTTTTCAGTCTTTATGGTGACTGCGAAGACAGAATTAATAAGATTTCTTAATTCTTAAGATCATCTTTAAAATTCTACCTGCTTGTGGATATAAACTACATTTCCCAGTATCAACTTTATCAACGTAAATGTTACTGACCTCCATCGGCCTACTCTTGCTTATCTTTTCATTTTGTTCAGAAACTGAGTGGGCAAAGGGTGCTATACAGTTGTTGAGACCCTAACTCCCTTAATTGAGCTTAAAATTTCAGACAAAATGACATTTGAGAATATTGCAATAACTTGGCAGTACAGCTGCTAATATTTTCAAAATCAAAATGAGTATGAGAGGGGCCATAACATTGGAGGTATCAAGTATTTTCCAGGTTTTCAAAATAAAAAAAACTAGATTTCAGAAATCAGTGAAAAGTGTGAAGTCATTCCTTGAGAAAATTCTAAAGCAGATTGTTGAGCAGATAACTGATAAATATTTAGCAGCATGGAATTACTACACATATACGTTACTATATATCATACATACATATACATTATTATACCATATGTACAGATTATTACAATGGAAGATTGTGGAATGTGATCAACATGGACTTCAAGTCATTTAATCAAGAGTCTTATAATGTGGATAAGACAAAGAATGTAAGTTGGATAATAGCAAAGTTAGGGAAATTCTCTGCTACAAACTGAATCCTGATTCGTGGAGATCTGGCACTCTATTGAGGCGGCAGGCCTAAAGGCTCTATTTGATCTGTGCTTAATCAATCATTTATATAAAGATTTAAAAGGCATGTTCTCTAAACTTCCTGGTGCTGGCTGGGAGCGACACTGATGAAAAAATGTAGAATGCAAAGAATAGGATTCAAAATTATGCAAAGAATAGGGTACAAAGCTCGAAGAGGATCTCTTCTAAATCTAAATCCTAATTAAATGTCATCTTGTTGCTTTCACTTAATTGTCCTAAGAATTACTTATGTAGGCTTTTTATCATGTATACAAAACTGACTTTAACCTATCAGTGATTTAACATGGCACTTTTTTTCATGCTAAATATATTAAATTGATTTGAAAAAGATCAGTGTAAGTACATTTACCTAGTAAATAAATATAGAGAATAGGCCATACTGGACATGTTCCGTCCATATCGAACGATCTCATTCTCCTGATTCTCCCACTTCTCGATCTCGCAGTTGGCATCAGAGGTGAGCAAACCCAGCTTAAGTCCAAGCTTTGCTATCTTGGCTTTCTCCTACAAAATATGCATTTAAATCACAACATTTTGTTATTACTGATATAAATAGATTAGAGGTAAGACTCTAACAAAGAAAAAGTTCTTACCTCAGAGTCAGACTTGTCTGGCTTTAAGGATTTCAGGTTTGCATTATTCTTCTGTGACAATAAGAGAGTTACGGTAGGTTAACAAGCAGTACAGTTAATTGTGAGGAAATACAGTAGTAATAGAAAGCATAACAAGGCACCTGTAATAAAATTTTAATTTAAACATTTTCGGTCTATACTTAAACTACAATTCAATTCCTTTAACCAATTTGCCCTTTGAGGCTAAATTCCAGCAGCCTCATTTCATTGACATCCTGATTCTCAACTTTATCCAGGTTGTACAGGAGACTGTACTAAGAATTTAGGGTTTAAAATTTGAACCAATGTTTGATAGGCCCTTATTTTTGAAACAGCAAACTTGGTCCTACTAAGCTATTAGAAACTCAGAATATATTTCCCCCAGATAGGAGAAAAAATTGTACTAGTCATGTTACAAAAGTAGTCCACAGATGCCTATTTACTAGAAGAACAGAAACCATGACCAATCGCAATGCTTCTTTGAGAAATACATTCAAAAGTTCTCTGGAGATGGCAGCCCAGGTTGGGCATTCCTCCCACTCTGCAACCTTGTGAGGCAGGACATCAAGGGGCTAGAAGATACAGGGAGCCTTTTTTTTTTTTTAAAGGAAACATTTATTTAAATAATACACGCACACACGCACACAGTATAAATTATAATAAAACAAAACACTCATGTGCCCGCTTAAGAAACAAATCATCGGAGGAGGCAGAAGGAGGGGAAAGAATTTAAATTATTCCTTCAATTAAAAAAATAAAAAATAATAATAATAAAAAATAATAAAATAAATGAGATTTTTAAAAAAAAAAAAAAAAGAAGAAACAGATCATCACCAATACCTTCGAGGTGTATGTGTACCTGTCCGTTTTCTGTTTCCCTTATTATTATCATGACTGGTTACTTCTGACCAGCTATTCTGTTATCGGTTTTACTATAGAACAGAACAACTTCAACTTTTCCTTTTTTTCTACCCTGTAGTTTATATTGTTCATTTAACATAGCCCGTTTGAGATTTTTCTAATGCTGTTTACTATGGAAGAAATGAGAGAAGGTAAAGAACAGAAAATAAATATAGGGAAACTATAAAGTTACACACACACACACACACACACACACACACACACACACAAATACAAACTGCCTCTTATATTCATTAGAAAATAAAGAGAGATGATCTCTTCTACTCGCTCCCTCTTGTAAAATCACATAATTTGCATCTTTTTCTTTAGAAGACTATAAAGCAATTGATAAGGGATTTGAGAAAGTTAAGAATATCCTACAGGTTTTTAGGTTTTATTTTATTTAGACTTTTACACTCTATCTTCTTCTTCTAAATGTAATTGTGTTTTCATTGTTTTTATTTTTACTTTTGGGAATTATTGTTATTATTATTAAAGTGTTTAATGAAGACAGAGGGAATTGCCTGAAAAGGTGCAGAAGCCATCTTAATAATGTAACCAAGCTTGCCATCTAGTGGACACTCTTTTGGAATGCATCAGATATACCAGTTTCAGTTGTACAAAGCTAAACAGTTCAAGTTTCTAATTATAAATAGTATGGCATATTTTCATTGACCTAGGAAGCATTAAGAAAGTTCTTAGCTTGGAAAATGATTCCAGCATGACTTGTACATTAGATTCAAGATATGAAGAACAAAAAGACCTCTGACTTCAAATTATGGCTTCTAAATTTAACATAAAATCTGTTATCTATTTCCTCAACCCCACCTTCCCCTAAACCCAACACAAATAATCAGAGTGTGGGCTACATCTAGACTGCCACTCAGAATAACAACTCTGAACAATGAACATTTAATATCCTGGTTTTTTGTAATGTCAGTTATTGGGGCGAGGAGGGGGTTAGCAAATAAGCAGCAAGAGCATATTTGAATTCTGAATAAAAACATTCTGAAATGTACAAAACTCTTCTACTCACCATTGGCTTTGGAAGCGAAAGGTAGCCATACTTCTCTCCTACAAATAACAGATATAACTTAAAACAAATTTTCTATTATATTTTATTTTTTAAATATTAAATAAACAGGAATGTTAGTACATTAGTTTTTATAAATTTGTCTATTAATTACATATAATTCAGGAATAAAATTATAATTTGGTGAACGTGAAGACTGTCAACAGTTCTATCTCTAAGACACCTATGTTGGTCAATCTCCAACAAAATGGCAAAAAGGCAATATCTCACTGACATTTCCTCATATTTACAATAGTTTCATTCATAGTGAATTCTTTCACAGCAGCCTGCCTTGAACAAAACCAGATTCTTCTTTTATCAGTACCAGTCATTGGTGCTTGCTTCCTTTTCTGCAAGTACCAGACCAAATCATTTACAAATAACCTCATAATGCATTCTCCTCATCAGGTAAGAGGACAAGTCTAGTGTCCAGTATAGGAAGATGAAATAAAGCAAACAACGGACTCTTGGCTGGGAATTAACGTATGGCAGGAAGCACAACTACTAAGGAAAGAAGGACATGCATAACGTCCACTTCGCCCGGCCCTTTCGTCGTTCTGGCTTCCAGATCATGCATAAAGGCAGGTTCCAGTGGATGACAGAGTTTTTTAAAACACAGTTCGTTATATCTGGAGTAAAAATTCAACATAAGATTTGAATAGTAATTGCTTCTTGATTTCAAGCCAAATGTGTTCAGCTATAATATATTAGGTGAAACTGTATAAAATTACTGATACTCAACAATTTTGACATACAAGAACAGCAATTTCATATAGTTCTAGCTAATAAGAATAAATATAATGTAAGAACACTAAATTATGTCATTTCTTATAGAATGACTATTATATGAACAGGGCAAACCTGTCCATAACATTTAAAATTTCATCTAGAATTGCTGCTGAATATGGAATCTGCTAGCCACATGTGACTACTGATCAACTGAAACATGGCCAGTCTGAATTGAGATGTGCTGTAAGTGCAAAATACATACTGGATTTTGAAGTCTTAATATAAAGGGAAAAAAATGTAAAAAAAAATCTCAGTAATTTTAAAATATTGATTATAAATTGAGAAGATAATATTTTGGGTATGCTGGGTTAAAACATTATTAAAATAAATTTCACCCATTTCTTTTTAAAATTTTCTTGTGCCTCCTAGAAATTTTAAATTACATACATGGCTGGCATCATATTTCTGTTGGACAATGCTGATCTAAATGGTGAAGTGTCATTATGGGTTAGCCTGAAAGCTTCATGAGAATAGCTTTAAGATTCAATTATTTCTTTGTAATGTGAGAATTGAAAGGGAAAAACAAAACTTTAATGAGGAAGTGGTAATTTCCAAACCTTGTCTCCTAACCCGAATTTCATTGTGAGAAGATTAATAGAAAACTGTCATCAGGTCACGTAGAACCTCAAAATTCACCACCTATCTTAATTCAAAGTGTGAATCCTGTCCATAACATTGCTAAAAGGTGATCTTAATAAGCTAGAGAAAAGGGCACAATCACTACTTAAGTAAAATGAGCTTAGGTAAACAATCTTGTATTATCTATTTCTGTGATCCTCCGTAGTGCCCATGACCCTAAAATGTTCACATTTACTTTCTAAAAAAGGAGAGGAAAGCCAACTGTTTCAGTATCTCTTATTTCTCCAAGGTACAAGTGTTAAATCAGAAGGTAGGGGAAAATAAATGCAATACAAAGAGAGCCTTTATATAATCTGGTTTGCTACCATTATCATTTACCAATTCTTAATCACCTGGCAGTTCCGATCTCTGGGGTCCTCTTATAGGTACTTTGTATTGCTCCCTATCCCCGTGCTTCAGTTAGAATGCTTTATAGATTTGAAGATAATTGCAAACTTGATCATTCTTCAGATAGTTTTCCTCCAAATGCTATGTCTGCAAGGCTGTTCCTGTTTCCCTCAATTCTAACAAAAACCAAGTTAAGTTGATAAAATACCAAAAAAGATGAATCTGAATCATTTTATAATTAATATTATATTTTTTCCATATGAGACTAATGATTACCATTGATTTTAAGCAGAGCAAGAATATATTGACTCAATTATATTCAGCTATTGTATCAAATTAAAGAGATAGTATAAACAATATCTATCTCTTATAAAAAGAAGTTGTAAACATTATAAGTTATTAGAAAAAACAGGAATATCTGGGAAAATATACTTGGTACAGATACCTAACTTACAGAATTATTTTTAAAGCACTACATCCTTTGTTTACTACTCCCTAAATCCATACCACAACTGTGAATCTTTACTTCTGAGTTTACACCTCAAGATAAATTAAGTGCACAATTAAATACAAAAGGCCCTCTCATGAGGGTACCAAAATGATTTCTTATGAAAACCTAATTGAGGAGTACTATTCTCATTTTCAACATCCAGAGCATCTCTGCATCTCTACACAATAAAACAAATCCCCCAAGGACATATAAGCCTCATTATTTCACTGAAGATGTGATAGACTATTCCCTATTAGAAGTACTCATAATTAGGTTTTTGTTGTTGTTGTTCTGGAGGGGCTCTACATGGCATGACTGATCAGAAAAAAATTCATGTCCCCAGACTCACTTAAAATGAACCCTAACCACTGAAGTATAGGCAGATTATTAGCTAACCTCAGGAATAGGATTGAAATATTCTAATCCAAACCCAGTCGTCAACTCAAACCTTCCTGTACCTCTAGGATCAATCACTCATCAAATCCTACCAATATTACTTATAGAATTCTTCTTACATTAGTGCTCATTTCCATTTCTATCATCATTGCCCCATCATCTCTTATCTGGATGGATCACGCCCTTGTCCAGACTCATACATCCCCCCGGATTAGCTTGTATTTATCCATAAGCATGTTCCCCTTCCTATACTCCTTGTTATGGTGTATGGCACCTCCTGCATCCAGTCTGCCAAGTGATAAATTATGTGTAGAGCTATGAAAACAGGGCTACCATATACACATCTTTAAAAACTGAAACTTAGTCATGTTAACTCTAAGATGGTTCAAACAGCACAAAGGAAATTCAGCTTCCTTAAATGAGGGATAGAGTCTGTAAGCTATGAGAGGCTTATTTCTGTCATTTATTTGTCAAATTAACCTCAAATTCTAACTGTTGATACCCACTGATAACTAAGAAAAAGTAGAGTTTTTTTATCTGGTCCCTTCTAATATGAAGACCATGGTCTCCCTTGTTTGGCTAAATGATACTTGCAAACATATGTGGTAATTTTCCCAGTCATGGGAGTCAAAATATGCAGAGGAGAATTAAGGTCCCTGGAATATAGCAAAGGCTTTTAAATAATAGTTGTAACATCAGTTATGACAGTAGCAGAGGGAAATCAGGATCTGAAAAATACACTCTGTCCTTTATATGGAAAGTAGTGACAGGCAGGTGACAGGCAGGTTTGTCATAACCATACAGAACAGGAAGAGCCACCAAGTGACAATGGACTCAGTCCAATGAATAATGACTAACCCAGAGTTGGGGGGGGGTCAATATAGGGTTTAGGGGGAGGGTGAAGTGGGTAAAGGGGATCAAATATATGGTAGCTGAAGGAAACTGGACTTTGGGTGGCAAACACATGATAGAATATACGGACGTCAAATGATAATGTACACCTGAAAATTATATTATTGTATTAAACAATGTTAACTCAATAAACTTAATTAAAAATTAAAAATATAAAAGCTATTCTTATGAGTTCATGATAAAAGTCAAGATAAAGAAAAGCAGTACAAGAAATCAACCAACTCTATCTCAATTAACCCCACATAGGATGCCTTTTGAACAGTGAGGTTCTTTACCAGCTAAACCATGAGTGTCCCATGAATTGAATATAGCACAGTTTCTCTCATAAAAAGAAATTTCTGTTCAGCCCTAAGGAGGTTAAGGTAATCCTGACTTTTTTTTAGGAAAAGTTACACAAATCTAAAGAAGATATCATTTACATCATATTCAGCTTGAAAGTAAAAGAAACCACAGTAGCCATGTAGAACAAAAATAAGTATAGGATAGGAGTTTCCTGTTTCAACTCTCATCTATCCATAGTGGATGCTAGTGCTATGGAAGACTAGGAGGCCACTTCTCTTCACGTCCTAATGAACAACTCGTATGGTTAAGTGATCATTCTTTAAATGAGAATCAATAATATCACTTTACCTTTTACAATGTGAAACATACCTCTCATAAAAACCCATATAACTATAAATACTTTATCAAAGCATCAGAATGATATGCCATTTAGACTATCACAGAAATCTTTAAATTGTAGCACCATGGTAAGCTTTTATTATATTTTACAAATTATATCTACGAAGTCTACCATTCCCTGATTTTTCAGCATGTCAGCAATTATCCTAAGTTGATATTTTTTAAAATATGAAATGTTTAAATGTTCATATTCAGTAAAAATAAATATGTAATTTGATGTTACCGTGACTTTAAATGCGGTTTTATTTAAAAAAAAAAAAAATAAGCATGCTTGACACTAACAGAAGCCATTAGAAGGGAAAAAATATATAAAAACGCAGACATAAATAACAGGACACAGTGCAATGTGAAATAAAGAAAATTCCCAGTTGACATTAAAATAAAAAGTAAAAACGATGCCTTCCTGTACACTGGATAGCGCTATTCTACATGTTGAGGAAATACCGATGAACTTACCCACCATAGGAAATATTCCAAGATTACGTAGCCATCAAGGAAAGAGATTCCACCCATGTGTAAGGAAAGCAATTCGAAAATCAAATAACTACATTCATTTCATTATAAAATTAGTAGAATTAAATCAGATAATTACTGTATTGCAGAAGAACCTTTGTATTAAAACTTAAGAATGATTTAGAAGAAATAGAAAATGACTTAATTTCAATAGGAAAACAAGATTGTTAATATTAATTCAAAGAAATCTGCTACACTGTTGTACAACAAATTTTACTGTTTAGATACTAAAATAAAGGACACATTATTTTCATAATTTTTTTGTGGAAGACAGTTTCCTATAAAAATAGCTCAGTTGGGTTATGACAAGATAATTCATTTTGCATCAGAAGTTTGACACTAAAAAACTAGAGTTACATTAAAGTCATAATATATTTCAATATGCGGTCAATTTCTCACCTCGCCTTCCTTCAAACACATCATTGATTTCTCTTAGCAGAGTTGACATATCACTGATTTGGGATTCCCAAGCTTCACAAAATACATCTAGGTTTTCTTTAGCAATTTTACTAGATGGATGCAATGTCAGTGTTTCAGCAGCAGAAATTATCTAAAAAAACACAATATAAACAGGTGTGAATTTCAAAATCCTGGCTCTCAGAATCACATGGGAGACCAAAGTTAAGTGTGTACTGTTCAAATCAACTCAATAAACGACTATGAATAATTTCCACACATTAAACCCCATGTGGACGATATGGGGATACATGGTAGAACAAAACATATGGTTTCTTATCATCTTATCTATAGTTTATAGTACATTATTGAAACAAAACTTTATTCAGGGAGCAATTATCTTTATTCAAGAAAAACTGTTTCAGTAAAGTCCTTTCCATAGCACAAGTCAAAGAGTTAAACTCAGACTACAAAGAGTGTACTGATAATACAGAAGAAGAGATAGTAGTGGTAGAGGTGGTAGCAGTGACAGCAGTAGGTAGTAGCAGTGGTGGTAGTAATGGCAGTGGTAATGGTCGTAGCAGCAGCACCAGCGTTGGTGCTGGTAATGGTGGCACGGTAGTATTTGTATTAGTAGTGGCAGTGGTAGCAGTATTGGTGACAGGAGTAGGGGTGGTAGTAGTAGTAGGGGTAGTAGTAATGGCAGTAGCAGTGATAATGTAGAAGTAGTAGCATGCACTCACATATCAGTACATGGTAGATACGTTCTTGAAATACTGTTAGATGCTCAATATACATTAATATCAATCCTCAATAACACACAAAATACTACTCTTCCCGAATCAGCATATTTCTAATTTTATAGTTAGACTGAGGCTCAGAGATACCAAGCAACTAATACAGCAGGTCCTCCAATTAGGTTGTTTCATTCGATGTCGTTATAATATTGATGAGATGCCGTATAAACTTCACTCTTGCTTATATCAACTGACCTATGGTAAACTCATTTTATTATATATAATTTTGTTTCACTTAAAGTCACAGAACCTATCAATGACATTAAGTGAGGACTTACTACATATGGCTATTCGTCCACCTACTACATGCCTGGCTCTGTACCCATGTTCCGGATGCTGGGGAAACAGGTGTGACTGAGCAGAAAAATGTCCCTGTCTTCATAGGGCTCACATTATAATGTAGAGAGACAATTAAAAATTTATAAATAAATTATCAGATACTTTAGAAGACAATAAATGATATGTATAAAAATAAGGGGTGAGGAGGGTGGAGGGTATTAGGTGGACACATAATTTTAAGTTACAAGCGCAGTGAAAAAGTGGCATGTTGAACAAAGATTGGAAGAAGGTGAGGAAGCCACAGGGAAATCTAGGGAAAGAAGTTTGGGATGAGGTGGGAGCATTTCTGGTGTATCTGAGTAACAGCCATAGGCCATGTGACTGGACCAACATGAAAAAAAGGGTTGCTAATGGCCACATGATGGAGGCACACACACAGTAAGGACTGGACTGTACTCTGAGCCAGATAGGAAGTCATTGGAGAGCTTTCACAAGACTGATATGATCAGAGTTACGCTACCTTCCAGAAATCAAAACTAGGTGCTCGTCCTAAGTAGGCATGGTCTCACAGGCACAAGACCTGACAAGCCAGAGGCAGCCTAATGAGTAGAAACAAGGTTCTCCATCTTCAGGGAAGGTGGACACATGGCTTGGCTTGCCAGCTGGCTACAAACTAGATTTCAGCACCGCTTCCCTCTCAACAAGCAGCCATTGTACAGTGTACAAAGTGTTCAACTGTGCCCTGGATATGATCTAACATTTTAAAGGAAGTATAAAAATGGCATTGCTAAAGCAGAGAAAGCAGGAATAAATACAAATTATCCTAGAGGTGTGATCTATTTCCTTAAATGATCCCTTAGTGAGACAGATGGAAAAGACTAGGAGTAAAAGCTGAGGCAATGGGAACAGGAAAAGCTTCTCAAGTTATACAAGCTGACAAGAGGCTCTAACATCATCCTGGGGAAGAAAATCTGGCTTCTCCTAACATCACTGCTGCAATAAAAACAGTAAACAGAGAGCTGAAACCAAAGAGCTGATTGCATATGGCAGGAGAGTCCAATCTTTTAGTTCCAATGAAATACATTTATAGCCCAAGCAAGTAGGATGACTCCTGATTGGACAAGCAAATATTAAAGCCTTGGTTTCTCTCAACAAACAACAATGCTCTGGTTATAATAAAATGTTCAGCAGATGATAACTGCTGGGAGGCACGTATATAAGTGACCCTTGAACAACACGGGGCTTAGGGGCACCGATCTTTGCAGTCAAAAATCCACGTATAACTCCGTAGTTTGTTTCCATGATAAGCCTTTGACACTGTTCTCTACAGGACAGCATATAATCATTTCCCCAACATGCAACATGGTTCCACTGGAGGGCACACATCACTTCTGTCTCTAAGTCACTTTCACTGTTCTCAACTGTAAATCCAGAAGCTCGACATCTATTGAAGTTAGGAGTAAGTCTTTTGGGCTGGCCATGATAAATGAAACAAGAACACCTGGTACGTTGTATTTTGGGGCTTAGAAAGGAAGTCTGTCCCTCACTTTTTCCTTAATTTGACAGGCACAGTATTAAATGGGATATCAATTTTTAAAAGGCTTTGAAAATTATAAAGATACAGAAAATTCAGAAAAAAATAATGTGCCATTCTCCCAAACAAGCACAAGAACTTTACTTCTGCATATTCCCATATAGTCATTTTCTTATATATGTCCATTTTATATAATAGTAATTAGTGTATATATACAAATTTGGATGCTGCCTTTATCACCTAACATTTTAACAAACACTTTTAATGTTGCTAATTCTAGTTTTCATAATATAATTTTCAGTCATATTATTTGCCTAATTTAAAATACTTATTTTGCTTCCAATTGAATCTTATTTTAAGTAATGTGGTAACAAGTATATTTTTTGTTTTTTGTTTTTTCTCTTTAATCTCCTTATGTTCTTAGGAATATACGAGTTTATGGCTCGTTACATAATTACTTACTTTTCAAACATGTTACAAAAACCTGCATTGTAAACAGTTTCATTAAAGCAGATATAATCTAGGGCCTCAGTTAAATGGGCCAATCTCCAGTTTGGCAGATGACGGGGTAATCCAAAGGAATGTCAGCTATGTTCTAGCACACCACCAACGAACATTCCACTATCTTCATTTCTCTTGGTAGATGTGGCCTGTGGTTATGCAGAACCATTTATATCTTCCTTCCACACAATTTGTCATGACACTCAGAGAAGATCTAACACGTAAAGAGCAATCTGCTGTTCATCGTACCTGTTGGCCAGTCACCTGAAATGTCTCCTCTGCATGAATACAGGTTATTTCAAGAGGTTCTGTCCCAGACACGTGTCGCAACAATCGACAAGTCTACAAAAAAAATGTATCTATAGGTCAACCTGCACATCCTCATTCTTCACAATACGTGGAATTATTTTATAGTTAAAAAAGAAAATACAACATTAGAACCTGGAAAAATAAGCTCGTACATTAATAAGAAATTACAACACTATATTGGTTACCAAGGGATTCTCTCGGAATGAATAAAGGTAGAACGTATTGTTTCTACTCCCCATGGGATCATGGCAGGGTGGTCGAGGACTGTTAGGACCAAAAGGAATCTTTGCAAGGATCTAGCAGTACCTACACATTTTATTTATAAAGATATCTGGCTCAGAGGAGTGACTTGCCAAAGGTCTCTCAGCTAGCCTAGGTCAAATTACTACAGGTTACACATACTCTCTGCCAACAAAAAAATGTCTTCCTTCATGGTCAATTAATTAACACACCCTTCACTGGATTTAACACTGGATTAGGCAAGACTGATGTGATGTGAGCCTATATCAGTGAAAATTATCGAAAACATTGAGACTTAAAAAGGAAAATTAGAAAAAAAATTTTTCATCTTTTAAAAAGATTTGCTGCAGGATTCCAATTAGCAAGTTTGCTTACAGTCATAGTACTTGTTTTACAAACAAAATAGCATCAAAACTATTTTTAAAAGGAGATGTATCTATGGTCATTTAAATAATGCTTTTTAGCAGTTTTTAGATATAACCAAGTAAAGGAGAGGAAGCTAGTCCAATTAGTCTAAAGGTTCCTTCTAACCATGAGTCTTTGAGATCTGCTGAGTATGGCATATTAGAGAATTTGAAGACAGCGAGATGGTTCCTGTCTGTGCATTTATATACATGTTAACCAGGACATACCTTTCATATACAAAGTTACATGGGTTAAGTATATGTTTTGTTCTTTTTTATTAGCCGATGTCTGACATTCTCTATAGGTAGAAGGCTTAGAATATCAAAAATTGGAATTATAACAAAAGTGGCAGTTAAAGCACCAATAATACATAACAGAGATTCAGATGGATTAAGAGAGGTTCGAAGAAAGTGTATTGTACTGAATGTCTCCTCTTTGTCCTTCTATATTCACTCTCCCTCCTTCTCAAACCTGCTTCTTGCCCTAGGAGATTGACCTATGGTAGTCTGCAGCTATGTTTGGCCAATAGGAAGCCCTAGGAATAGACCGACAGAAATGGGGACAGTATGGGCCTTCATTCCTTGCAGGGACACTTTGGACCATCTGTGTGTCTAGTCCTAAAATCACAACCTCTCAAGGTGGCTCTCTGGAAAACACTATGCCCTTCCAGTTCCCAGTAACCACTCACCCCTCTGTCACTTTGGACTCAGGGGCGGTACCAAGCTCTGCTGTCACTAATGCCAGTTATTGCATTCCCATGGTTTCCCCCACACCCTGTCTCTGCAACTGTAAATACCTCCTTTATGAAATCCTCTTTAAATTATCCTAACTTGAGTGTGCCATCTCTTTCCTGCTGCAATCCAACAGATTCAGATAGAAACAAGGTCATACAGTGCGTCTCCATTGCCCTACTCCAAAGTTAATCTTACTGAGAGAATAAGGAAAAGAAGATTAAGAAATGCATTTGTGGGTTCTAGCAATTTTGGTTGTTTTCAGAAGCCAGACTGTTGTAAGAACAGAACTGATTAATATTATACCTTTAAAATTCCAAAGGAGAAAATGCTCATGTAAGTTAACCAAAACCTGTATTTGCATTAATACTTCCTCATAATAGCAACACAGCTATCATGAAACTACAATTTCTTAATAAGTAAACTTATTACTCACCTCAACAAGCTGTTCTTTCTGTTCCGAGAGTTTACAGGCATATTCAGCCAAACCTCCTAAATTTCCTTCTACTCCAGTAAGTTTTAATGCTTTCAGTACCACATGATCAGCATGGTATTTTAACAGATCAGCTGCCAGCTGAGTTGCTGTACTATGAAGCTACAGATGTGGGGTGAAGGGTGATAAAAAAAAAAAAAAAAAGGACAACAAACAATAAGGTTTTGTGACCACGCACCTCACAATCACTTTAAAAACGAAAGAGTAGCAACCTCGACAATCCCGCTTGCTCTGTGGGGGGAAAGCACCAAGTTCCCTGTGGTAACAGTAGCACTTGTGTGGCGTCGGGGAGCTTGCAAGTTCTCCCCAGGGCAGAGTGCTAGCAACATCTTTGAGTCCCCTGGCATTGGCAGTAATGCTGTTTGTAGAAGATGAACCGGTCATCCTGGCAGAGTAGCCTGGTCCTTTTTGCATCCTACTATCAACCAGCTCTTTCCCATACAGCTTCTCTTTTACCTTAAAAAAATATTTCTGCTAGTCTTAAACTTAGTGAGAATGGTATTAAGAGAATGGTATTCACAGTACTAAAAGGAAATCAAAGAGTAGTTTGTGATCATTAGTAAGTTTTTTGTCAGGCATTTGAAAAAGTATCCATATGAGATTCAGTCAGTTAGGTATGCCACAAAATTTTATTAAATACCTACATCATGGCAGGCCCTGGACTAGAGGCTGGACATACAGGACAAGTAGGACAGAATCCCTTCCCTCGGGGGGAGGTGCAGTCTATCTACAGTTGCTACCCAGAACTTTTACTCTCTAACTCTTGGGTTACAGGAGAAACTATACATAAAAGTTTAGGTTAAAAAAAAATTTTTTTTTTAAAAAAGGTTTTATTTGACTTTGGGTGGAATGGATTTTAAGCAAGGCTCACTCACTCTGGATATCCTTGAGTGCTATTAACTCTAAAATCTTCTCCTTATCCTGCTTTTTTAAAAAAAAAAATGATGTGACAGGTTCATTTGGGGTTCTCCAGAAAGAGATCATTTTTAATAATACTGTTTCCAGAAAAATATGACCTTCATTTGAATGAAGTGATTTTTTTCCTGGAAGTACTCCAATGTCAATTCAAATTATAGGACCTTCTACAAAATTAACAATAGGGTAATCTGCATTCATGCAATCAAGTGAGGATAATTATAGTCAGAAACAAAGGCATCAAAAACACACACTCTTTTGGAAACTAAATGTCACATAAGAATTTTAAAAGACTTGTTTAGCCATCAAGGCCTCAGAAAATACCTAAAGCCAGCCCTTATTTTAGAGACTATGCAACAGGTCCTTGGAGACTGAGTGACTTGACCAAGGTCACGTAACTTTTACAAATGTTTCTAGGGACAACTTATTAACAACCCTGAGAGAGGAAGGGTGAAAAACACCAAGTTCCTGCTCTGTGCAATGTACTGACTCCAGCAGCTCTATAGACATTAGCACCATTAATCCTGACAAAAATTTTTCTAGGTTGATGTTCTACTCATTCCAGAGGTAAGGAAAATGAAGTGTGTGGAAAGCCACTCAACCTATCGCCAAAGGATTTTATACTCTCCTGATAGCCATGGTTTTAACAATCGTTTAGTTAAAATTGAATAGGCTGGAAAAAAATGGGTAGGCTTTTTTTTTAACACCATAGAAAACCACACCCTTCTATGTTTAACAAATGTTAAAATGAGGTTGGTACCAAGTAAGATGTTAAATAGATCACCATATACATAATTTATAAAAACATCCAAAAACCAATTTCATTCTCTTGAGCCCTGGACCCCTTCAAAGATATAAAAGAATCAAGAAATTAAGAGATAAGGGAGAGGAGAGGGTTTTGTGAAGAGGTTCTGTTTGGAGAGCTGATGGCGTTGACCATGAGTCCCTTCCCCTTCAGGCACACCCAAAGCACAGGGAGCAACGTGACATGGGACTTGTGGTAAGAGAAAAGGGGTACAACAGGGATCCTCTGATAAATACACTCAAGCATCCATGAGAGAGAAAGTCAGCTTTAAATATCTACTGAGCCCAAAGCATCTTAGGAGGGCACCAGGCACTAAGAACTTTCCGCCTCCCACCTCCTGTCTTCTCTCCCTGTGCCACACCTGGCAAAGATCAGAAACAGAAACTAGGTGAGGGATGAAGGGTGTGAAAAAGAGACGGGACCATGCTTTCCACCAAAAGCCCTATGTGGGTGGGGGAATGAGGAACAGGAGAGAAGTCTTACAATTGAATGAAGATTAAAATACAGATTAATATACTGAACATTTTCATTTTTGAACTGAGATTGTGTTTTATGACCTAAAGCAGGGACTGGCAAAACTTTTCTGTAAAGAGCCAGGTCAACAGTTGAGACTTTTCAGGCCACACAGTCTCTATTGCAACTACCTGATTCTACTGTTTGTAGTGAAAAGCAGTAGACAATATGTAAGTGAACGGGCAGGACTGTGTCCCCAAAACTTCATTTAGGAAAACAGGCAGCCTGGTCGCAGTTGGCAAACCCCTGACTTAAACTGACTTTCAATTACGTGAGAGTGACCAAGTAAGTTCTGGGATGACTAAGTTTTCACTCAGGGAATTGAAAGAATATTTTTTTAAATCGACTTAAGGAATACTTTATACATAATGAAATGTACTAAGAGTACAGTTGGATGAGTTTTGATAAACATATATACCCATGTAATCATCACCACGACCCATATTATATATTTCCATTACCTCAAAAAGTTCTCCCATGCCCCTTTGTAGTAAACATTCCCCAACTTCTGACCCCAGGCAGCCACTCATCTGATTTCTGTAAAGTAGTTTTGACTTTTCTAGAATTTCTTCCAAATAGATACATATCTATATATTTACATCTATCTGTATATATATACATACATATACATAGCTAAAGATACACACACACACACACACACACACACACACACTTGCGCACACACACACACGCACACTCTTTTGTGTCCAGCTTCTTCCAGTCAGTGTAACATTGTGACATCCATATTGTTACCTATATGGATATTGTTCCTTTATATTGCTGAATAATTGGTTTAATTATACCAAAATTCATTTACCAATTCCCCTGTTGATGAAACTGTAGGTTGTTTCCAGTTTGGGGCTATTATAAATAAAGCTGCTGTGAACATTCGTGTGCAAACTTTGAGAGTGATGGCACTAATAAAATGGTTGCTTCAAAATAACTAGGTCAAAGGAAAACTTTTAAAATCATTTTCTAGGCATAAGGACATACTAATACTGATGTACTTCATACACACTATACAACATGAAAATTAGCAAAGAATTAAAAGAGGCTGGATTGCAAAAAATACTTACCTCTTTCTTAAGTTCATTGAGGCTGTGATTGATTTTCAATATACTGAGTTCCAGCTCTTCAGTGACACTTTTTGTTTTCCGGTTTTGCTAAAAATTTTAAAAAGTATACATGCAGTGTTACCTCATCTTTTTCACCTGGTAACTCCAATTTTACTTGACCTATAAATTATTATAAATTTCTAATATCATTCTGTGAGCTAGAAGAAAAGTATAGCTTAAAATGCACATATTTATGGTTAGGATGGAAAAAGAATTTTAATTATTATTTAGTTGTTTATTTAGTTATCATTAATTAGTTATATTTTCCCACTCTAACTATAAACAGGTTAATATCTAAGATCTAAATTTTCTTTAATAAATTTATCACATAAAACTAAGCTATTTTATTTTCTGCCGGGAATGCTTACCTCATCACTCTTAACCTAGTTAAAACTAAAATCCTATTCATACTTAAGCCCTTACATAACTGGCTCTTTCTCAGAACACACACTCTTAATTAGAGCTCTTCTTCCCCAATCTAATCTTTCTTCGGTAATCATTCTAGTGTACAATTACATATTTATTTTTTGATTTTTGTTGTTGTTGTTATTTAATGTCTATCTTTCCCACTAGGCCTTGGTAAGCTCCATGAAGGCTGGATCTTATTTATTTGCTCGCCACTGAATCCACAAAACCTGGCACAGCAAATCCACAAAACCTGGGAGATAGCATTTGGTTCTTTGATTGAATAAATCAAAGGTAAATGTTAATATTGTGAAGAAGGCTTCTTGATTTCTCTCCCTAAATAAAAATTCATCCTCCTTCAAATCCTCTCAACACATAATCAGTACCTTCTCTTCGGACGCTTAAAAAGCTTTCTGTACTTATCTCATCCCTTCCCACATTTTTCTACATTGCACAATTCTGGCGGACAACGACTTTATCTTATTCATCTTTAGGTTTCCAGTACCTGGCATATAAAAGGCATTCAGTAACGACTGCTGAAATAAATGAATGAATGAACAACACAAATGGCATGTAGCATCAGAGATCTGAGTTTTGTGAAATATGTGGAAGGTGCTAATTGCAAACCTAGTATTGATAAAATCACATTCCAAACAGAGACGGCATGTCCTCACAGAAACTCTTTACACTGCATGTTGGGCTTAAAATTTAACAGTGAAGCAATCTATACTTCCGATTAGATATCACATAAGTAATTTAAACTAAAAACAAAATATTGCTATTCCTGACACTACTCTGCTCCAGGTTAAGTTTCCCTGTTAATATGAGCATTGCAATGTTGCGATGTCAAGAAAACATGAGAGAAATCTGTGAAACATATCTACTCTTCATTCACAAATCAATTTATTTACAAGGAAGTAAACTGCTTCTTCGCTCAGTCCACTCAGCCACATTCACCCTCCTTCTTCCTCTTCACTGACAAAGCTTTTGCTCAGGACTTCCAGCTTTGCTCTACTCATGCTATATGCTGAAACCATGTTAAATACTTTTTTGACATAGCCTAGGTCTCAGAAATAAATAATAAACAGTGCCAAAGACATCTCAGGATCTCTGTCTTTCAATTTTGTAATCCACCCTCTATAAGAAGTTAAGTACATGTGTCCTGTGTTGTCCCACATCTGACAGTCTTTACTGCTCTTCCCAAAAAGCTCCCCTGCTTTAAGGATCGCAACAGCCTGTTTAAGGCCCTTTAAGAGGCTGCCCACCATCTTAGACCAGGCATGTGTGCAAGGGTGCAAGATCTTTCACCTGCCTGCTGCGTCTACCTGGTCATTGCTAGGCCTCAATAAGTTTTCTAAGTCGTTGTGTCTGTAAATCAGCTGTCCTCACAGTTAAAACTGTGCACATATGAATGGCTGCGGCAGTCAGGGCTCAGGGCCCAAGAACCTCTAGGTAGAGGTCTAATCCTCCGCTCTTCACTCCAAAGAAGCCTTTTAGGGAAGAATTTTACAGAGGTGAGTGGGGTGGAAGAGTGGGGATAACAGGGTGAACTAGTGATGGTGACAGTGGCACAGAATCCAGACTGGCCAGAATGGGAAACATGCCTATAAATGTCAGGTACTGTGAGTGCTGGATGGCAAGGATACTTTGGCGAAGTAGGAGGGAGACGAGGGAGAAGACATCCTTGTCCCACTCTGGACCATATTCATATTCCCGGTGATTACATTACATTAGCTTCCTCATCTCTCAAAACTTCAGGAAAAGCTGTTATATGAAATTTACTTCAATGTAAAAGAGTCCTTACAGCTTGAGTCCACGCGGAAGTTAACTGCTGCAGTTCCGTCCTTGCGTGGGCTGACAGTTCCAAGATGCGTCCCCTGTGCTCATGGCTTGTGGAGGCAGAATCAGTAAAGTCCTCTGTGCGCTCCAAGATGGCTTCCAATGTTGCAGAAAGACTCTCTTTTGACTGAAAATACCGATTCTCCCGAAGAGCTTCAATATTCATCTGAGAACAAAGAGGATAACAGCCACATGAGTCAATGTTCCCACCTAACCAAAATGGACTGTAATTTCTAGCAGTGCCCAGGAAGACACTGGCGATTTCTTTCCCCATCTGAGGGCTCTGGGGTATTGTAGCCTCCAGTGATGACTATATTCTCCACTAATCCAGGAGGACACATTGCTCAAGAGCCACCAATGGCCACGTGGAGCTTCATTCCAATTCTTGTTAACACAACATTCCTATGAGATCAGCGAATACTAAGGCGGAAGCAGCATTCTCATGTAGCAACTGGTAGAAAAAAATGAACCAGCCTGCAGGTAAAGGATCTGCATCTGAGAAAATGCTGAGGCGAAGTTCTAGAAAAAGTTACACCCAAATATGAATATGTACTGCGCCCAGGGGGGAAGGGTGTGGAGGGCAGAGGGTATGGGAAGGACTGGGACGGGCATCACTTTTTCCTTAATTAATTTAGCAAACTCTCCTACACGGTTTCCCTACATTTTGTCTCATGTTCCCTACAGCATCCCTGACCAAAACATTCTCTACAATGGGGCCTGTATCATCTTCCTAAAAAGTAAAGCTTCTGATATGGTCAATTTCCTCTGATCGGCTCCTTACCACTATGAAATCAAGCCCAAAGGTCTATTGTAATACTACAAAACCCTCTAGGGTCCTGTCTTTAAATACCTCTCCGACTGTCTATCTCACTTCCCAAGTTCCCAAACAATGCTTCACTTCAGCATCCTGTGCTTAGAATTCCTTTAAAATGTGAGGTGCACATGTTCACTGATGCCATCATCATGTCTCTCAGCTTTCTAAGATGGGCTATGCCACTTCAACCCTATTAACCTCTAGCCCATGAAATATGTCACAGAAACAACAGGGGCCAAGAGAGAATAAGTGGTGATGATCATGATTGTGGTCACAATGAATGTGCTGAGAAAGACACCTTACATTTGTTTAGCACAATAAAGTCCTTTCACAAATACTATTTCAAGTTAATCCTTACATGTGACCCAAGAAAATATCAAGATTTGGGAAGGTCAAGCAGACATAAGGAGTGCTTGCTGCCCTTCTCCTCCTGGCCCAAGTTGTCTCCAGTGTCACTCATCCTATGAAGACAGGATTTTTTTTTTTTTTAAGCTAGGAAAGAACATGGATAAAAGTGAGGTATGGAATTGACAGGAGGATCTGAGAATTTAAGAATTTGAATAGAATTACAACATAAAAAAATCGGTCACGTAGATCACGCTAATTACAGGAAGGTTTTGACTTCCCCCTTAGAGAGAACATCAATACGTTTTTAAACGGTAACTTAGTAGGGTGTTTTTTGAAAGGCCATTCTGTTTTATGGTTTTATAACATTTGTACCAAACCAGGAAAGTATTCCCTCTACAGAATATGTTCTCCATCAGAAAAAAGTAAGAAACCAAAAGAGTAACCACTGCTAGTGAGACTGAGTCTATTCATGACAGCTGTGCCCTCCAGAATGACTGATAGTAAAAGGGTCAGCAGCTAGAGCAGTGGGCAGGGGCCACAGGTACAGCACTCCCCCAGTGAACCTGGCCAGGACACAGCTCAAGCAGCAAAAAAGGCTTGGCTCTGACTCTACTTATTTTCCTAATTATGCTGACTTTGATAATTTATCTCCCCCTCAGCCTTTGTAAAAGGAGTGGATTAGAAAAAAAAAAAATCTCTAAGATCCCTTTCAGCAATAAAAACTCTAAGAGAAAGGCTGCTCCTTCCTTGTAGCTTCCTTCCCCACAGGAAGAGATTTAGGGTAGGGCTGGCAGCATATAAACAAACCCAGAGGGGTAAACTAAAAGGTCATAGACTTTGGGATCAGAGAATCCTCATTCTAAAGGAGGGTTCCATTACTTATTAGCTCTTCTCCTCAAAAGTCAGGTATAACATCCACCTGAAAAAGGAAGTTAGAGATTAAATGAGATAATATTTGTTAAGTGCAGAGCCCCTAAAAGTAAATATTCCTTCCATTACTTTCTTTTGCTCTAAGTTCCTCTTTAGACCTTCATGCAATTAATTACATGTGCAGTAAAGATGTCACAGCCCTGCCTATGAGAGAGGTGGTAATCCAGAGCATGTTAGGTAACTTCTTAGGGCCTTAGTTTTCCCATTTATTAAATTAAGGTGTTGTGCTAAATGGTTTCTAGGGTTCTCCTGACCCACACACTGCTCTGACCCAAAGAGCAGCTTCACCACCTCTCTGACTTCTGATGAGAAGTTCTGCCCTAAAATGGTGGAGATCTGTGTCAGACTGTCAAGGTTTGAATCCCTCACACCTCAACTGGCACTTTCCAGATGACAAGTTACTTAATCTCTTTTCCTCAGTCTCCTCAACAGCGTAATGAGAATAATAATAGTTCTTGTAAGAATTATACATATACATACATTTAAAGTACTCAGAACAGGGCTGGCACAGAGTAAGTGCTCAATAAATGTCAGCATGCATTATTGTTCATTTTACTATTTTAATTATATCAACCCTACAGCACAGAGAAGAGCAAAGATTCCAGCAGAAATGATCTGCCCTCTGTTATCGTCATTGGATAGCATTGCTCAAAAGAACTGGTTAGGAACACCTTTCTATGGATGATAGGAGGCTACAGTTAAACCATATAGCTAAACAGGGCCAGAGTGTCTACTATGACCCAAGACTCTGTTCTTTGTACATACCACACTAAGCCAAATGTTACTGATCGTTAAATGTGTACACTGTGGCATTGTTTTAAAGAGAAATCTGCTTTTGTGAAGCATCTATCCAAAAACATAGGCATTACGCATAGCAATGTTCCTTTGAAATGGAAAGAAAAAAATCAAAATATATTCTCTTTATTCTTACCTTGAATTCTTTAATTCCAGTAAAAACAGTGATAGATGAAATGTCAGTCTCTCCATTGGGTTTGCAGTCAGTCACAATTTCAATTACCTTATCCAATGCCACTTTCATTCGGTCAAATACTCCTCCTTTGTTTTTATGGGCCGATTCACAGTTGGGATGCCTGAGACATGTCTTCAAAACAATTGAAACTTTTTATTTTAAGATCTGAGCCATATCATAACACATAAAATCTTACAGAGAACATGTCATGCTAATAAAAATGGTTCTTTACCAAAATCTCCTGGGTCCCTGGCTCACCCAGCTGCTTCTCCTCACTAAAAGTGGAAGCAGGATGAGTAAAAAGCGATAGCAAGTTAAGTGAAAAAGGCAGAGTGTAAAACTATATCTTTATACTTCAATAATAAGTTTACTTAAAATTTTTGGGAAAAAAACTATATCTTCATTATGACTAAAAATATTTTAAAATGTCTTATCTGTGCAAGAACTTAAAAAGAATGAGGAAAAATGAACAGATAATATATGACTGTGATATCTTTGACTTTTAAAACTGATGTAAATGAAAAACGACTCAAGGGTCTAGACACAAACAGCCTTTCGAGCGGGCTCCAGTGAATTCTATTTTTGTGTATTCACTGACTCCAGCATAGAGTAAATATTCTGAGCAGAAAAGGCAATTCTAAACAATGCTAATGAAATGTTTACTAGTTCATCTTGAATTGTACCAATTTGCTGGCTGACTGCTGTTTGAAATTATAAGCTTTTGATGACAGTTTTGTTGAAAGTCAGTCAATTGACAATTTTTGTTCATATCTTTAAGAAAATCAGAGATATGAACTTACAGAATAAACACACTAAGGGTTGACTTAATACTCCTGTTACTTAACAGATACTAACTTGCCTAGCTTTGCTAGAGGACATGGCTGGCTTCCCAATGAGACTGGCAAAACCCTGCAGGCAGTGAGCATGTGGGACGGGCCTGGAGTCATAGCACCTAATATACCATCTTCTGCTTCATTGCTCAATCAAAGCCGACTCCGTAGATTAACCGCCGTTTGGAACGGGGAAGAAAGTTAGCATTCTTGCTAAAGGATAACTGAGCTTTGACTATGAGAGCCCATATTTCCAATTTATCGCTCTGATCTTTTCTAAAATGTAAAATATACAAATTAGATGCATTTAATCAGGTTCTCTAATTAATTTACAACACGGTGAAACAAAAATTGTCTTACCTTTGAAGCTGTGAGAAGCATCATTGTACATTTTTCAAGAACTGCCCTAGCTGCTGCCATTTTTGCCTTTTTCTTTTCATCTTTCAAATCCTAAAAATGAAATAAAATCATTGAGCAGTCTAGGACCATGTGAACAACCCAATTTCTTGAAAAATCATTTACTCAACAATAACAATACTCAACAATTAAGTAACATTGTTAAAAAAGTGACAAAGTAAAAAAAAAAAAAACTAAAGTTTTACAAAATATCACCACTTCAATCTAAATACATGAACACAGTGGAGTGGAAAGAAACAGGCACCCTTGTTAAGGGCAGCAGAGCCAGGAACCAAGACCTAGGAAAAGGCTGCCATGTGGCTCACATCCTGCTGGCCTGCCACACCTGACAGTCTCATGCCCTTGAGGGCATACCTCACTCCTAACCAGAAATAACCATCTTATGCTTTACTTAATTAAAAGTGACATATTTATTGAACAGCTATGGACTATTGTTTCCTTCAGAATAGGAACCATGTCTGATTAAGCCCATTTAAGTGCTTATTCATCTTAATATGAGCTTTATAGGTTTGTTTGTCCTAAATTTAATCAATATGCCACTCTGAAATTTTATGAGGTTTGTTTGTCCTACACTTAATCAATATGCCACTCTGAAATTTTCTCCAGATGTTTCATAGATACATGATTTTCCCAGACTAGATTATGAACCCTGAAGCAGGAACTGTATACTGAAATGTTTTCCTTTGGTTTCTCTTCATAGAGGCCTTGATTGAATGTGTGCTATCACAGAAGGTACTGAATATTGCTTATCAAATATAGAACCACATACTCTTCATAATAATTTGGTTATGACCATCTAAATCAGAGATCAGTAAATATCTTCAATAAAAGACCAGATAATAAATTTTCTAGACTTTCTGGACTTGTCACAACTACTTAATTCTGCCACGGTAGTGTGACAGCTGTCCTAGACAATACATAAATGAGCATGCTGTGCTCTAATAAAATTTTACTAATGATGTTAAAATTTGAATTACATATAAGTTTCACCTGCCACATTAGTTACTCCTCTTAAATGTGTGAGTTGGGTGAAAAGCCCTTGCTTACAAATAACGAAGAACTAAAGTTTGAGAGTGATTTGCCTTTTATTTGTTTTAGTAAATTATTATCGTAGATTCAAAATTATCCCTATAATAACACTCTTACTCACTTGCATCCCAATATAGTTGTATTACTAGGAAATAAATAAATGAATGTATATCTAGTACACAAGAAACAGTACATGATACAAAAGTTAATTGAGGTCTCAAGGTTGCATTCCAAAGGACAGCGTCCTACATATGAATAACACCCATCATGATCATCTATCAAAAATGAAGGTCAAAGTCCCTTCTAAAATTTCCACCTTGTCTTTAACATACTGAAGAGGACTTTTTTGTAAAATTACCTATGGATCTAGCTGACAGTGCATCAAGAATGTATGCCATACATGATACCATATATTGTATGGTGGTGGTCAGTGATCGAAAAAGATGGCATCTGAATCTGTTACAGTGCTAGTCCACAAGACAAAACAGAGACTTCTATAAAACACTGATGGTCCAAGAAGCACTAAATGAAGCATCAGATATAGTCTGCCACTTTCCAGGCCAATATTCATCTTCCAACTCCAGCTACAACCAGGAAAGTTCATGCCCAGAATTGTAGCCTATGGGACTATACCAAAGCACCTTGAGAAAAGGTCAATTATTATATATTTAACCTGCTGACAAGATGAGCTCATGCACAAATACCCCAACAAGGAAAAGTCGGTAATGGGTATAATATAGTTTTCCACCTCCCTAAACTTTGGAACTTACAGAATGAATTGGGGAACAGATCTGTAAAGAACCAATACCATGGCATAGTTTGAAAACTACAGGCTTTAGAATCAACATAAGTGAGTTCAATCTGCTAAAAGAGTGGCCTTGGGTAAGTTTATTATCCTCTCAGGTTCAGTTTCCTCATGTATGAAACAGTAAGAACAATATCTACTGATAGGGATGTTTTGAAAATTAAATGAGATCATGGATATTAAATACTTAACATACAGCCAATGCAAATAACTAACTTGAAGTACTAATCTAATGTAGAATAATTACAGAAAGAAATAAAAACTGAATAATACATAACAAATTACAGAAAGAATAATAACAGAGATATATACAAAATACTATAAGATTATATATGACTCATTTACTTTCCTGAGCCCTGGTTGAAGAATCAAATGGAAAGTTACATAAAAGAGAAAGTACCTGAGTTGGGCCTTGAAGGCAAGAATGGTCTATCCTAGTGTGTGAGGTGGGAATATATTTAACTATTATATGTGTGTAAGGAAAGTATGCATGTATTTGAAGGTTTTAAAATGTGGTAAATACATACATTTTGTCTATCTCCGGTAAGATGTGCAAACTCCACCATTTCATTTCCAAACTGACTGAATATTTGGACAAACTCTTGAAAGCTATTCACCTTCTCTAGTCTTTCCATAGTTGCAAGAACCTGCAAAACAGAGAATATTTTATTAACAAGTGTAGATGTGAAAGAGACTGAGATGTCAAGGCTGAACAGAAAGAGGAAAAAAGAGAAATTTAAATTCTAGGGGAAAGCTGAGGAGGACATGGAGGGGAAGACGGGGAGGAGAGGCTCAGAGAAGTGGAAGCAGGCTCAAAGGTTAGAGTCATCCAGGCGATGAGTGGTTTTTAGGATGGGGAGACTTGGGCTTACTTAAAAATTCACAGAAAAGAGTAAAAGAAGTGCCTAAATACACAAGAGAAGAGATCATTTGTGTCTTCTGGAGAAGATGGTAATAGGTAGGACTGAGGTAATCACATTTTCAGAGAACTAGGAAGAGGGTGAGGATACAAGATGATACACAAAAGCTTTAGGTTTAGTGAACCAGAACTGAGGGAACCCCATTCTTCTCAGGAAAGTAGAAGGAAGGTCATTTGCAGCGTGAGGATCGGAAAGGGAGGTTTGGGACTTCAAGAGCAGGAAGACAGTTTGGATCAGTCAGGAACTGCCTGTGTTAAAGAAATTAATTGCCAAGAAACTTTGGGCAGCCAGGGGTGAACAGAGAGCACGAACCTGTAGTAGAGGCAACAGAAAATGTCATGTGTTTGCTTGACATTAGAACTAAAGTAAATAACTGTGAAACATATTTTCAGATACTTTTCTCTAAAATAACATAACTGGATGAGTTTTAGACAGACCAAGATAGGTAAAGAAAACACAGATATCCTGTGTTTACTTATTTTTAATGAGGATGTGATGGATGTTTGGCGTGTTAATCTGCCCTGGCAGCTCAGGAAATCCAGGCGACTAACACAGATAAGGCAGATTGCCACCACTGAGCAGAACCTCGGTCTTTCAGAGAGAGGAGTGGTTTTTTTTTTTTCTCTATTCCTCTAGCACTGCCAATCCACCTCTCCAATTGCTTTTTCTCTTTAAACTTACACTTTGATTCACTTAATACTTGTTAGGTATTTTGTCCCCAAACCCTATTGGGACCACCTCTTCCTTGGTTGGTTGCCTTCCTCCTTGCCTAGGGAATTATCCAGGGAAAGAAGTGATTACACACAGCCTCCTGGGTGATTGAGGAATACCATTACCTGAGAGATGGAAGAGTTTAAATCTATTCTCTAAATTTTGTGATTATTCAGTAATATTTAGGGACTTTGAATAAAGAACTTTTGTAGTGTGAATAATTATGGTTAGGGTGATTTAATTTTTTCTTAGGCTTACAAATTGTTACTGACTTGGAAAAAAGGCACCGAGGGATTCAGTATTTTTATCACTAGG
This sequence comes from Eonycteris spelaea, assembly GCA_003508835.1. NCBI lineage: Eukaryota > Metazoa > Chordata > Mammalia > Chiroptera > Pteropodidae > Eonycteris > Eonycteris spelaea. Next base: position 2,713,430 of record PUFA01000030.1, on the reverse strand, counting down.
TTTCCACTACATACGATGTCAGGACATTTAGCTTTTCTTCCCAAATTTGTACGCAGCAAAAGCTTTCACCACTAAGTCTCAACAAGTAGATAATGGTTTTCTGAGAGAAACGTTATTTGCATTCAAAAGTTTAGGCCCAGTACACGCATTGTTTAGGAATTACCAATATAGAAAAAGACCACTTTTAAGCTATAGACTATTAGCATTATAAACAATTAAAATAGACGGAGCATTACCGAATTACCTGCAATTAACCTAAAACAACAACAACAACAACAAAAACACCACTTTTGAACAACTCTGAAAGACCTAGTGTAGAAACACCAGAAAGGCAAGTACCTTATTTCTTGATGTTATTATCTGCTTAATGACTACTCGGTCTGCCAGCAACAACACTTTTGTCACTGAAGAAAGAAGTAATCTTGCAGCCTTTATAACTCCCGTTTTGTCTGTAAAAATTGTGATCTGGCCATCAGATTCTGGGTGATTCAAGCTGCTTACATCTGTAAGTGCTGCAATGGTTTCCCCTAACAAGAAAGGCAAAGGAGAAAAGTTAAATTGGGAATAAGACACATTTAAATCAAACCCAGACTTCCCTCTGATCTCAAAGGTAATGTGCACAATGGGTGGAAACTCAGCTTTGGGGTCTTATTTCACCAAGATCAGCACTTTCTTAAGAATTTCTTAAGAACTGTGAAACATTTTTGTCATCATCAAGTTTAGAAAATATTATACAACTTCTTTTTCCAGGGGTATGGTAAACTACATGATCTAAAAAGCCTCCTGCTCTATAAGATAGTGACAGAAATCCCAGACCCAATAACCAAAGAAGGACCTAAAAGTAGAGCAGTGAGCAGCTGCCAAGACTTTGGATGAGGGGGCCAGGGGATGGAGGGGGCATGCGTGTGTGTGGGGTGTCATTGCTCATCTCCATGACCTGAAGGGGTTGGGTTTTTATGGACACCCAAGGAGAGAAGACAAGGCTTTGGGGCCCAACAGGAGGCATCCTCAGTGAAAAGGGGACCTAGAAGAATCATTGATAGGCAGAAGGAAATAATAAGCAAGTTCATCTGTTGGTCAGCTTGGGCTTTGGGTGGGAAAGCAAAACAAAACCAAAGCGTTCTTCCTGAGAGCTCAAACCACAGGTGGACCCTCACTCAGGCTTACTGTTTGAATTTATACTTCTTATGATTCCCGGCATAAACCATTTTACCAAATGAACTCCCGACCCTCTAGGAAAAGTCCCTGCTTCACTGTTGCTATTAAAACCCTTTGACCTATATGATAGCAATTATCAATTGCTAAAACAATACAAATATTTATTCCTTAAAAATGAAACTAGGCTGCAACTTTTTCTAAACCTTACTTTTAACTTAAAAGATTAAAAAATAATAATAAACTTTTTAATCATCTTGTGATGTACAAGATAATTTTTTAAATTCTAAATAAACCTGAGTGCATAATGGATTGATTTCTCACAAAAACCTTCTTGTTAATACTACTGACACCCAATAATGAATGTATCAGCCCATACGCTAAGGATCTTGAGTAAAAGTATCTGAATTTTAATGCAAAGAGCACAGGGTGTGACATAATGAAAATTATGCTTAGGAAGATCTGCCTGATGGAAGCCTATAAAATAGACCTGAAATGGAAGACTTAAAATCGGGGTACTAATCAGACAGCAATTCCAATTGTGGGTGTGAAGTGTAATGATCTAACGAGGATGGTAGCCATAGACGTAAAAAAGATGATTTGGGAGATATTGAGAAAAGAAAATACAAAATTAGTACTTGAACTATGATAAGGAAAGGAAAAGTGAAAAAAAAAATGGCTTCAAGATTGTGAACCTAAGTCACCTAGATAAAATCAGAAGGGTCTGGGAAGGGAGAGGATAAGTTTAGTTTCAGACGACATGCATTTGAAACGGCACAGAAAAACTCAAATGGTAAGCACTGGATATGGACTGGTTAAATGCATGGCAACAGCTAAAGCTCTACATCTAATAGATGAGTCTGTGATAACCAGCCTCCAAGATGGCTCTCTGCGATCCCCACCTCCTGGCATTTACAACCTTGTATTTGCCCCTTCTACATCATGCCAGGCTTGGTATGGCAGAAGCATCAAAGACACCGAGGCAGCATTCTGGTTGTGCTCTCTCTCTGACTAGGGGAAGGCAGCCACCATGTCATAAGCAGTCATTACTCCTGAGAGACAAACATGAGGAGAAACTGAGACCTCTGGTCAACAGTTACAAAGAAGTGAAGCCTGCCAATGACCATGAAAATGAGCTTGAAAGCAGATCCTACAGCCTAGTCAAGGCTTCGGATAACTGCAGGTAGAGCTGATACCTTGAGTGCAACCTCATGAAAGGCACAGACTCAGAACCAGCCAGGAAGTCACTTCCTGATTCCTGGCCCTCAGAAACAATGTGAGGTGATAAATGTTTGTACTTTAAATTGCTAAATTGGGGTTAATTTGTTACACAGCAACAGGTAACAAACACAAAGTTTATGTAGCCAAATATACAGAGAAAAGAGTTTAGAAATAAACCTTAGTGCAAGCAGCAGGGGAAAAACGTATCGTTTGCATTCTATCAGCAGTAGCTGAAAGGATAAAAATGTTTCCTCTGTGCTTCAGGAAAACGTTACTTTTTTTCTGTATTTTTGGCTCTCAATAACCAAAAATATTACACATGAGCCTGGACATATGGCATTATTGAATCTTTCCTCTTTCTGACTAAACCCCAGGCATTTAACTTATGAGTACGTGGGATGGTACCATTTGGTCTGCTCCACCAACGTGGTTAAATGCTCCTTAACATTATAAAGTTGTTCGGTGTAGACTGTTCAGAATTTAGTGCCCTAGAAAAGTCACAAAGCATCATGGTTGTCATTTTAAGTTTATGTGTGACTAGCTAGTGTTGTACCTTCATGCGGAAACCCAAAGTCAGTTAAATACAAATATTTATCAAGTTCCCATATAAAATATGAAACTTGACTAGTAGCCACCCAAGTAAAAAGTAAAAACACAAGAGTTTAACACAGGAAAAGGAAAAAATAATGATTTTAATGACAATTATTATTTATTGAGCATTTCCTATGTCCATTATATCATAACACTTCATAAACATTAACATTATCCCTATTTTATAGATAAGAAAATTGAGGTTTTAAAAAGTTTAGTAGCTTGCCCGATATCACGCTGCTAGCAAGCGAAAGAGTTGGAACTCAAATCCAGTTGACTCCAGAGACCTAGTTCTTTATCTCTAGTGCATATTATTTCCCTCGGATACGAAATGTCCAGAAGAGAAAATAACTACTATTGGCTGAGTACATTTCAGGAGTGCTCTATGGCTAGAAACATTTCAGGAGTGCTCTAAGTCTTAGATTTCTACATCTTAAGAGAGAATAGACTTCCTTGTTATACAACCCCGGAAGAGTCAACTCAAATGCATTTTCATTCTCTTACCTGAGTGATTATAAGAGGCAGTTCTCAAGAAATGAAAGGACACCTCAAATGAGAAGAGGTAACATGTAGAGCCTATGGCATTAGATGGCTTCCGAAGACTGTTGTATGGGGCTGAGTGGGCTTATAATATTTGCAGGGTACCACTGTCTACTTGGGTCAGTGTACCACGTCCTCTTGAGTTCTCACCCTACACTAGGCACAGTGGCACACTACAAAGCCAATAAGGTGGGTAAGACTTAGGCTGCCCTTACATTAAAAGAAAACAAAAACCAAAACCCTCCTCTTGCATTAATTAAGGGTCGTTATAAGAAACAGCAATATGAAGAACATCTCTACATTTTCTATTGAATTGTCCACTGCGTTATGCAATGTCTTCTGTACAAGTGCCCACACAATAATTTAGTGCCAGGAAAAAAAGTCACTCTCCTCTTGACGAGCTGGTTTGTTGCCTTTCAACAAACAATGAGAATTATATAATCCTATCTTTCCCACATTTTTGTCTTGCCTTTCAGGAAGTACAAAGATAAATTTCATGCTTAATTAGAGTAACGGTGTTGGCCAAAGTTTCTAGTATATTTATCTTCATCTCCTATTTTAATAGGCTGAGACATATCTTTAATTGAGAACTATTTCAAATCCTTTTAAAAGTGTAGACAGAATATAAATTATGACTAGAATAAGGCCGTCTCCTGTATTCTACATAAAGTCTATTCTCTACCACCAGCAAATGGCTAGAAACCTGACACTCGATCCAGAATCCCCCTTTCTTTTAATCGATAACCAATTTCTATCTATTTAACTACCTTAATGAGTATTTTGTGTACTCCCGCTCTTTATATCACTAGACACTGCCTTGGTTTGGCCTGGTTTATTGTAAAAGCTTCCATAATTAATCTCTCTGCCTTTAGTCTCAACTCTCTCAATCAGCCCTCATTTGTTCATTTCCTCCATACTACCAGAAAGATTTCTAACACAAAACTATATTTCTTTTATCTGGCTCAAAATCCCTTATCTACCATCTATAGACTAACACCCAAATTCATTCATATAACATATCATGTCATGAATAATCTGGTTGGCTTCTCTGTATTTACTTAGCCTCATCTTGCCTACTCCCTTCCCCGATGGTGACTCTCCAGAATCAGCTGCTCCTCCCTCAGGATTGCCCACTGTAGTAAACAGCACCATCATTTACCCATACTCTTTGTACTCCAAACCCTGGAGTCATCCATGACTCAGCTTCCCATCACATCCCACATCCAAGCTATCAGCAACTCCTATCAGCTCCACCTTGACAATAAAACCAAATAAACACATCTTTGCTCAAAAAGACAATTTGCAATCATGTCCAAAGCAATAAAATTGGTGTAATTGGCTTCAGTACCAATATGTACATACCTGCTTGTTTAGCTTCAATACAGGCAATATTTATTTCTTCTTTCAAATCCCGGTTTTCATTGGCTATAGCTTCCCCTACTTTAACGAATCTTCCAACTGCCAAGTTGACGGCTTGTCCTACACGCTGAATTGCTTGCAGAGTTTTATCAGACTTTTTGGTATTATCTTTATGATTAATAAGTGTGGTGATCTAAAAACAAAAGATAAAGTAACTTGCTTAAATTTTATCTCAATAAATTTTTTTTTTACGTTCTAGCACTAAGGCCAAGGAAACTAAGCCTGGCACTCTAGACCAGCCTCATAGACTAAACTGACAGTTTAATGCTTCAACCCAGAGGCAACGAGCAAAGCATGCTGCCACCTCTCCTCAGGACAATGTTTCCATTAATAACAATTAAAAATTTACCCGAGGACAGATATCTGGGGCATGGAGTTCCAGAATCCCTCCAGATAGTTCAATAAATCTTAAAGACAGGAGAAAAGTAAGAGAGGAGGATCGTTACAAAGAATCCAGAAAAATCAAAGCACTTCAGTCTAGTCTCCTCTACTCTGACTTGAGTTGTCATGAGGGTAGAGACAGCATCTTCTATACCTTGCAGTCCACTCCACTGCCTAGCATAAGTGCACGCGTTCTACAAAATGCTATATGTGCCATACATGTTTACTGAAATTAGATACTGAGAAAGACCATTATAATCTATGTTGTATACTTCTCTAAGTTTTATTGTAGACTCAAAGTAAATGAAATACCAAGAATTTGAACAATTGGTTCAGACCCTGAAATAAAATACAAAAAGTGACAAGTTGGTTGAAACCAATATAAACCTTCAAAATGTCTTACAAAATTAGTATATGAACTTTGCTGACATAAATATATTTCAAGAATGTTACATGCAAAATATAGATCCCAAATAGTACACATTAAGCATAATTCTTAAATGATTTATATAAATATATTAACAAAGACTAGAATAGAGAATTAAGGGAAGAGGAAAGAAATCACTCTGAGCAACCACGGTGTGTCAAGCACCTTATACATTATGGCCTTAATAGTTTAGAATCAGGAATGCCTGGGTTTGAGCCTTGGCTCTGTCATTACTAGATAAATGACCTAGGGAAATATATTTAATCTCTCTAAATTTCCTCATCTATTATATTGTTTTTCAAACTTTCAATATTTCCTAGATGCCAGGTCCTAACATGCATCAGTAAACAAGACCAACATCCTGCCCCCATCTGGCTAACAGTCTAGTAGAATTACAATAATTCAATCATACAAAGTATATTTGTTCCACATCTATCATAAGCCAAATAAAATTCCGGGCAATGATGGAACAGCAATGAAAAAGAAAGGCCCATGATCTCATGGAGCTTACATTCTAGTGTGGAGAAAAACACAACAATCACATAAATAAACAAAAAAAAATTAATATAAATGCTATGCAAATGCAAATTAAAATAGGATACTATGATAGAAAATATCTGTGTAGCTACCTGAAATTAGGTGATCTTCCATGAGAAAATGATATTTAAGCTGAAATCTAAATGATATCAAACAGACAGGCTGGCAAACATCAGGGGATAAAGCATTCTAGGGAGAAGAAACAATTGTTTAAAAAAGGGGGGGGTCCCCTAAGGAATGAGGTAAGACCGAAAGTGGTTAAAGAATGGTGGGCAAGAGGGCAAGCGTAAAACCGGTATCCAACAGGTAGGCATAGACCAGCCATGTAAAGCTATGAATTGTAGTAAAGAGTTTGTATTTTATTTAAGTGTGGTAGGAAGACACTGAATGGTTTTTAAGCAAAAACATGATATAATCTTTGTAGTGGTTTTTACATGTGTCCACAGTTCTTTGATATTTCTCCCTTCAAGAAGTGGAGCTCATTTCTCCCCCCTTAAGTATGGGCTGAACTTAGTGAGTGACTCACTTCCAGTGAATAAAGTAGAAGCAATGGAGTAATTTTGAGGGTAGGTCATAAAATGTATTGACTTACATCTCACACACTCTCTCTCTGGAATCAATCACTGTGGGAGGAAAACAGCTACCATATTGTGGAGGACACTTAAGTAACCCTACAGAGAGTCTCACATGGTAAGAAACTGAGGTCTCTGGCCAAGAGAGGGAAGAACTGAGGCCTTCTGCCAACAGCCAGATGAGTGAACTTGGGAACAGATTCTCCAGCCTCAGTTCAGTCACGCATCGGGATTATTGTGGGCCCAGCCAATATCTTGATTTCAATCTCATGAATCCTTAATCCAGAACCACCAAGTAAATCACTCCAGAATTCTTAACCAAAAGAACTGTGAGATGATAAATGTTTATTGTTCTAAGGCACTACATTTGGGGTAGCTTGTTATGTATTAATAGATAACTAATACATATTTTGGTACCTGGACCTGGGTCAATGCTGTAACAAAACCTAAAATACAGGAGTGGCTCTGGAATTGGGCGATGGAAGCCAAACAAACTTAGAGTTTTGAGGAGTTGGTAAAAGTTAAAAGAATGCTGAAGAAACTTTGTAGAAGCATGACAGCCACTGAGGAGGCTTGAAGGCTTAAAGGAAAGTAAGAAAAATCTTTTTGGAAACTGGATGAAAAGGGATCCTTTTATTATGTAGTGCAGAAAGTCATCCTCAGTAATGTGGAAGTTAGAAAATACCTAATGGAATGAGTGATCTAGCTAAGGAGATTTCAAGGCAGATTTTGAAGGTGCCACCTGGTTCTTCTGCTTATAGTAAATTTCAAGAGAGAGGCAGGAGCTAAAGAAACACTTTTAAGTAAAAAGAAGCCAGGACTTACTAGATTTGAAAATTCCTAGCTTCTCCAGATGGCAAGTGATGCTGAAGTTAAGCATGGCTCCCAGGCAAAAATAAAATTCAGGGCACTGTCAGGAAAACAAGATGAAACTAATAGTGACTATTAAAGTCTTACATTAAGATTTTCGAAGATTCAAGGTGTTGTGCCAGATCCAGTTGATTAAAAAACAGGTCTCCTAAGAAGCTTAAGGTTTGCCCCTCAAGAGTCCTAAAGAAAGCCCAAGCTGGAGCAGGGCTTATCATAAAGAGATTTGTGGGTATGGCTTTTCTATTGGAGTAAGCCCAATAAGATTCACAAGAGACTCATAAAACTTTAAGATGATTATGTTGATAGAAACACCACCAATTTGGACTGAAAGAGATATATCAATACAAAATAAAAACTTTTAAGTTTTTGTACCCACAAACTTCCAAAAGCAGGGAGCAGGCTGAGAAACTATGAAGCTGCTAACATACTCTGCTTTTCATGAAAAAGGGTGAAATACAGGGCAGTACTAAGGGCCATGAAGAATTATTCTCAGTCCTTGAGTTTTAATCAAGGAACTGCTAATCTGTACCTGGGTGGATTTCCGAATGCTATGAACCAGTGGGGTCCTCTTTTCCCCATTTTCAAATAGAAGTATATAAGTTATCCTATGCCTCCTATCTTCCTGGGTTTTGGGGGAGATTTTTTTTTTTTTTAATTAACAAAAATGTCTATACTGGTTATCCTATGCCGGTCCTACCACTGTAAGTTGAGTGTCTGGGAAACAGCTTGTCTCTTTTGCTCATGGGACTTCAAATCATGAGGAACTATACCCAAGGAGCGCCACTTAAGGAACTACCACAAACAAGAAGCCTCGTCTGAATCAGACTGAGATGCCAACATCTTGGATTTATAGCTAATGACATAAAGCAGCGGTCTCCAACCTTTTTGGCACCAGGGACCAGCACTCCCATGAGAATCTCCTGCCTGATGATCTGAGGTGGAGCTGAGGCTGTGATGCTAGCTGGGGAGACTGCAGATACAGATGCAGCTTCGCTGGCCTGCCCGCCGTTCACCTCCTGCTGTGCGGCCCAGTTCCTAACAGACAACAGACTAGTACTGGCCTGTGGCCTGAGGGGTTGGGGACCCCTGCTGTAAAGGCACAAGAGTTTGGGAGGGTTGGGGTATAGTTTGTAGGTGAGAAGAATGTAAACAATTTGTGGTCAGAGGTAGAGTGTGGTGGTTTAAAAATTTCCACAAATTCTTTGCTATTTCTCCCTTTGATTCACTCCCTTCTGAATATGCACTGAATTTATAAATAGAATAAAGAAGAACAGTATGCTACTTTTAAGGGTGATAATAAAGACATTCCAGTTTCCATCTTACCCTCTCTTCGAGATTATTCACTCTAGGGGAAGCCAGTTGCCATGTTGTAAAGACAAATGATCAGCCTGATGTGGAGGCTGACATGACCAGGAACCACGACCAACAGCGAGTATGGATTTGAGAACCACCCAGGTAAGCCACTCCCAAATTCCTCACATACGGAAACCAAGATAATAAATGTGTGTTGTTTTAAACCATTGATTTGGGAGGTAATTTATTTTGCAGAAATAAATAATACAAACCCAAATGTATGGTTTTAAAAAGAACACTCTATTCTTGGGGAAGAGAGGATTGCTAATGTAGCGAAAGTAGAAGCAGGGAGACCAGTTAGGAAGCTGTTGCCATAGTCGGGTAAAAGATGATGTTGGCGTGAAACAAAGTGGCAACAGTCAAGATGGCAGAAAATGACAAACTGGGGAACGTCCTAAATATATACAACTTGCTTGATGGATTCAATTGATGCTGTCAAAGACCTCTAAATTTGTGGCATGAGAAACAGGGTACATTGACATAACATTAACATTTCTAGGTGGCAGGCACAAAAAACATGTTTTACAGAAATAATTTAATCCTCACAATAATCTTAGGACAAAGGCACAGCTTTATTCCTTTTTTACAGATAGAGACTGACATTAAAACATGCCTATTTGAGGCCATGCAGCTATGAAGGGGTAAAGCCAAGATTCAGAGTCTGATCATTTGACTCTGAGGCCATACTTTTTTTCCAGCTTCCTGAAATATAGTTGACACGGAACATTGTATAAGTTTGACTACAACATGATTCCATACCATGTATGTTGCAAATGCTTCCACAACATATTGCAAATGACCACAACAGGAGGTAACACCTCCAGTACCTAACATAATTTTTTTTTTTTTTTGGTGGTGGTGGTAACATTTAAGATCTACTCTTAGCGACTTTCAGGTTTACAATACAGTACTGTTAACTATAGTCACCAAATTGTATATTATTTCCCCAGAACTTATTCATCTTATAACTGGAAATTTATCCTCTTTGACCAACATCTCTACATTTTCCCCACCACCCAGCCTCTGGCAACCACCATTCTACACTCTGTTTCTGTGAGTTTGGCTTTTCTGGTTTCCATATGTAAATGAGATCATATGGTATTTGTCTTTTCTGCCTGAAATTTCACTTAGGTTACTGTCTTTGAGGTCTGTCCATGTTGTCGCATATGGATTTTCGTCACAAAAGGATTTTCTTCTTTCTCATGGCTGAATAATATTCCATTGTAAATTATACCACTTCTTTACCATTCATTCATAGAGGACACTTGATTTGTTTCCGCATCCTCTCATCGAATAATGCTGCAGTAAACACAGGACCGCAGATTTCGCTTAGCGATTCTGATTTCATTTCCTTTCGATGTGGATTACTAGATCATATGGTAGTCCTATTTTAATTTTGAGAACCTCCGTATTTGCATAGCAGCTATACCAATTTACATTGCCTACTATAAGAGCACAAGGGTTCCTTTTTCCACATCCTCACCAACACTTTTGTCTCATCTTTTTGATAATAGCCTATTCTAACAGTGTGTGATACCTCATTGTGGTTTTAATTTGCATTTCCCTGATTTATTGTGAGGTTGAGCATCTTTTCATGTATCTGTTGGCCATTGTGTTGTCTTCTTTAAAAAATATGTATTCAGCGTCCTCCACCCATTTTTAAATCATGGTTTTCTTTTTGCTAGTGAGTTGTATGAGTTCCTTAGATATACCCCTCCAATAGATGGTTTGCAAATATTTTCTCCTATTCTGTAGATTGTCTTTTTGTTCTGTGATATTTGTTTATACTGGGCAGAGTTTTTTAGTTTGTTGTTGTCCCACTTGTTCATTTTTGCTTTTGTTACCTGTACTTTTGGTGTCATACCCCAAAAATCACTGCCAAGACCAATGTCAAGGAGATTTCCCCTATTGTTCCTTCTAGGAGCTTTATAGTTTCAGGTATTACATTTAAGTCTTTAATTCATTCCAAGTTAATTTTTGTGACTGGTGCAAGGACCTAGCTTTATTTTTTGCATGTGATAATCCAATTTTCCCAACACCATTTATTGAAGAAACTGTCCTTTTCCCATTTAGTATTCTTAGCTCCCTTGTCAAAATATTAGTTTACCATATATGTGGGGGTTTATTTCTGATTCGATTCTGTTTCATTGGACTATGTGGCTATTTTTATGCTAGTACCATAATGTTTTAATTACTGTAGCTTTGTAATATAGTTTGAAGTCAGGAGTGTGATCCCTCAGCCTTTTTCTTCTTTGTCAGGATTGCTTAGGCTAGTTGTGATCTTTTGTACTTTGGTACAAATTTTACCATTGTTTTTCAATTGCTGTGAAAAATTCCATTGGAATTTTGATACCGATTATAGAGATTGCATTGAATCTATGGATGTCTTTGGGTAATATGGACATTTTAATAATATTAATTCTTCTGATCCATGAACATGAGATATCTTTCCATTTATTTGTATCTTCTTCAATTTTTTTCATCAAAGTCTTAGTTTTCGTATACAGATCTTTCACCTCCTTGGTTAAATTTATTCCTAGGTATTATATTATCTTAGATGCTATGGTAAATAGGATTGTTTTCTTTATTTTTCAAATATTTTCTTGTTAGCATATAGAAACAATTTCTGCATATTGACCTTTTAAAATTAAATGTACTGAAGTAACATTAGTCAATAACATTATACAAATTTAAGATGCAGAACATTATAATTTGATATATGTATATTCTATTGCATGCTCACCACCAAATGAGGACATTGGATATCATGGGGAGCAGGAGAATTAGGATTTAAATCCAAATATTCTGACTCTGGAGCCTAGGGTCTTACCACTTAGCCATACTGCCTTCTTTGCCTTATGCTGTTGATAAGAGGATTAAATAAAATGATTCAGTAGTATTAGTTTATGGTAAGCATTCAAAGGTGTAGTATAATTAGCTCTTATTTAATGCGTAGATATTATTAAAGATAACAGGCTGAGTGAAATTAAGTACTGGCTCACACAGCTAAGCAGCAGCCTAGTTTAGAATGTGAACCCAGGTTTATTTGACACCAAAGCTACCTAGTACCCTTTCTTTTAAGGGGGGTTTTCAATCTTCCTGATTTTTTTTTTTTTGGAGGGTTGCAGAACACTTTCTTCAAAACGCAATATGAACTAAAAGCCATGGAGTCATCATATTAAAGAAGAGTTACTATGGTTAAATTTTTGAGGATGTCTGTGGGCCATGGTGCTGGGAAGCAGGGAAACAGATACGAATTGTATAAAACCAGATTCGTTTTTCTCCACACTGATAGAGCCTAGGGAACTCAGTACCACCTGCAGGGCTTGACCTCCATCAGTTATTCCATACAACCGCCTTGAAAGAGTCACAGGAATGAAAGGGAGTTTAAGTTGTGTTTGTTAAATCCTTTATTTACATAAAGCTTTACATTTTCAATCAGAAAGAAGAGATCCTGCAATTAGGCTAATACAAACTGTTGTTCAGTTCTGGAACACATTTTGCGTTCACTACAAGCATCCTCCCCAGTGTATAATTAGGTGTGGCTGTGCAATCTAGAAAACGTTCAGTCCAAATACAGGCCTGCCACTAAAATCGACAGGAATTGAATCGATTTTAAAAATTCCTTACTAAAACTATGTTCAAACTTTTAAAAAGGGAGGTCCAAGAATTAATTACATATGTCTTTAAAAAAAAATGGGAAAATTAGGAAAGCCTAAAGAAATAAAAATGACCCATAATCCCACTACTCTGCAAGTATTCTGGCATAACTCAGTTTTTTTGCATACATATATATATACTGAACTACACAGTTTTACAATCTGAAGCTCAAACTCCAGTTTGCTCATCGTGCAAAAAATAAGACTAGTTAACATTAAGCACAACAGTAGCAGGCATTATTTTGTGTTTTATATGTGTTAATTCATTTAATGGTTATATCTCATGAGGTAAATACTATTATTACCCTTATTTTACGGATAAAGAACCTAAAATTTGAAGAGGTTAAGAATTTGCCCAAGGTCACAAAGCCAGTAAATTGCCTACACTCTTAATCATTATACTTCCTCTTTCCTCCAGGACTGTATTAAAAATCACGGGAAAAGACAGCAGGCGAAAGTGCCTTGTAAATTACAATGTGCCAGATAATATTTTCTGCAAAATAGAAGACATGAGAGTTACAACCTGGAGTTGCCCTAACACTAGAGTCTAGAGAACGTCTAAATGAACCAGAAAAGAGGGCAGAGAAGGTAACCCATGGGGAAGAAAGAGAATCTGATATACTGAAGAACTCTGCTGTGGATAAAAGAATAAGAACTAGGGCTTCCTTGATACCTTCTAATGAAGGGTGTCAAGAAGCACTGAGCTCTAACAAAGTATATCCTTGCCGTTAAGAGAAAGATCTCTGGTGTCACTTTGCCTGGGTTTCAATTCTGCCTCTGCCATGTGGCAAGTTATCTAACCTTTCTGTGACTCACTGTTCTCACCTGTAAAAACAAGAATAATAATTAGTAGCCATCTCAAAAGGTCATTGTGGGGAATAAATTAGTAAATGTTAATAATATACTTTCAACAGTGTCTGGTATATAGTAAACACTACATAATTGTTAGATATTATACTGTTTCCTCTTCTAGAATCTCTGTTCTTTCCTCCTGTTTGTGATGTTATTCTTATTTTCTAGAATAACTGACAATATTCTTAATTTAAATGGATTTTCTTAGTTTAAGTACTCATTTTATAAGGAGGCAAGAAAATAAGTGAAGACCACCAGGAAGGAAAAAAAAAAATCATAGCCCAGATAAAAGAGCAAAGCCTTGATTCCCTGGGACTTGAAGAATAAGGAAGCCAGTCCAGGAAGTTTGTCTCTGGGCTTAACTCATGTGGGGAAAAAAGGGGGCTGCATACTAAACCTGAAGAGCTCACAGGAGACACGCGTGATGGGCTTTACAAACCCAGAGACCTAAAGCAACCACACAGGGTGGTCTGAATGTAGAAATCCCCGACTAAATAAGTGAGTCATGGCCAGTAGTCCCGTTTTAGGCCTATAGTTTCCTTGACAAAGGTCAATCTTTGACTTTGAAATTGTCTGTCGTCTTCATGCATCCAAGACAATATACTTTTGAAATGTAACCTTTCTAGAACCGTTAAAGGCACATCCACCAGCACCAAAGCTCAGAAACCCATTGTTACCTTGTTGCCCACATACCATCTCTATGTGCTGTAAATGTTAACTCTCCTGTACACACCAATGTAATAGCGCATGTCTCTCTGTTTTGCTTGTTATCAGTCTCAGAGATATCCCAGTTCTGCTTTCTCACGCCTCCCTAATCAACCACTTACGGATTTCCTCCTCAGGTCTCCTCTTTTCATTCTAATGTATAAAAAAGCTGCAAAACTGCCCTTCTCTGGAATATTTTCTCAGTTCGTTGAGATTTTGCTTCCTGGCTCAGATAAACTCTTATATGACTTTTCCTTAGGCTAACATTCTTTTGTCAATACACATCAGTAAATTCTTAAAATTATTAGATTTTAAAAAATCAGCTAATCAGCAATAGAAATTGATATGAAAGAAAACACACCAAATCATGGGATGTGCTTTAAGAGGCAGAAAAAGGGGGCATTTTCACTTACTTTATATACAATTTTATTGTTTGAATTTCATGTTTTATCTTTGCAATTAAAAACAAACATATATTCACACATGCGAAACAGCAAAGAGGGTCCCACATGTAGTCTACTGATCTCCAGCTTGGTGACACAAGAACCCTGAAAAGCTTCCAAGACAGTGCAGAGAGAAATGGGAAGATGAGTGAGCTCTCTTAGAAATATAAAGGGTCTGTACAATGGTGAGTGAGGTAAATCTATCATAGACAGGAAAGGACTAGTGGCTGGTGGAATAACATTCCACACTAGGGAGGAGCTGTGTGGCAGATCACCCTCCTCCCTTCCTTGGATAAAAACTTAAGATTCAGAGTGGGAGTTTTGACAGGAAAGAAGAAAGTGATTATTAAGGAAGGTGGGGAGTTGTTCTGCAGAAAATATCTTTAGGACTTGACCCAGAGTTTTAACAAAACCTGTCTGAGTTAGAAAATATATAACACGTGAGAATATATAATATATACATATGGTTTTAAAAAAATGAAAGACATATGCACCCACCACCAAGCTTCAGAGAACATCGCCAGCACCTCTGACAACCCATGTACCCTGTGTGGCCCCTCCCTTTATACACCACCCACTTCGCCCTCCCTAGAGGAAACCACTATCCTGACCTTGTGCTCAACACTCCCTTATTATAACTATTGCACATGTTATATCCCTAAATGATATATGGTTTTGTTTTGTCTGGTTTTGAACCTTTAATTTTTTTTGCTCAACATTATGTTTTTGAGATTCATCTATACTGATAATTACAGCTGTGGTTCATTCATGTCACTGCTGTATAGTATCTCATTAAAAGACATTTGGTTGGTTTCCAGGATGGGGCCACTGGAAGTAAAACAACTACCAACATTGCAATCCATGTCTCTAACACATGTGTAGAAGTTTCTCTAGTGGTACAGATTTAGGAATGGAATGGTAATACTCACCAACTTCAACAGATGACATTAAGCTGTTTTCCAAAATGGTTCTACTACTGACATTTCCATCAGCTCCACTTGTTCTCATTGTGCTTCTAGCGTCACTGAGTTCTAATGAAGTTGAACATCTTTCACATATCTTTTAGATATCTGTTTCCTCTGCTACGAGATGACCACCAATTTTTAATTGGTAATCTTATTTTTGATTTACTGGAGTATTTTATTTATTCTGGGTACTACCAATTATTTATTTGTTGGTTATTTATGTTGTGATTATATTCTCCCACTTTATGGCTTATCTTTTCAATTGTGATGGAGTCAAATTTATCCATCTTTGTTTAGAGTTTGAACTTTTGGTTTATTAAGAAATCCTTTCCCACTGCTGAAGATATTGCCCTATTTTTTTTCCCTAAAAGTGCTGTAAACTTTCACTTTCAATTGATGTCCTTAATCCATATGGAATTGATTTCTGTATATAGTGTGAGACAGGAATCCTGTTTCATATGTTTCTATTTAGATAACTAATTGTCCCAGACCCATTTTTTTAAAAGTTCTTCCTTTCCCCACTGACAAGCGGTGCCAATTCTGTGATTCAACAAGTTGCCTTAAACATGTGGATCGTTTCTAGGTTCTCTATTCTGTTTCACTAGTATATTTGTCCATCACTATTCTTATACCCACATCATCTTAATTATTAGTTTTATACTAAGTTTTGAAATCTGGTAGAGTAAGTCCACCCACCCTTGTTTCTCTTCTGGCTATTCTTGGCTTTTTCACTCTTTCATATAAATATTAGAATCACCTTTATCAAACTCTACTTTTAAAAATCCTGTTGAATCTGGTGACAGCCAGAGGGGAGGGGGTTGGGAGACCTGGAGAAAGCAGTGAAGGGTTAAAGAAGTACAAATTAGTAGTTGATAGATGGTCACAGGGAGAGATGGAGCATGACATAGGGAATGCAGTCAGCAGTAATGTAATGGCCACGTGTAGGGCCAGAGGGAAGATAGAGCAATCAGGGATCATTTCATAAACTATATAAATGTCTAACCAATGTACTGTATACTTGAAACTAACAACTAGCAAAAAAAATAATAATAATAAAAAATCCTCTTGAAATTTTCATTGGACTTGCATTAAATTTATTAATCAACAGGGAAATCTGATGTGCCTATAATTAGTTCACCTAACCATGAACTCAGTACTTCTTAGTTAGACCTACTTTGGCTGTCCATAAAATTTTTAAATTTTCTCCACGAAGTCTGGCATGTCTTTTGTTATAAATATATTCCTAGAAACCTCGTTTTTATTCTAACTGGTATTTTTTTAGAATTAATTTTTTGTTATTAATATGTACAATGTAGTTGATTTTAGTATCCTACATTTGGTGTACTTACCAAACCTCCTAATTTTTGTAATTTATTTGTAAACTCTTGAGTTTTCTATATAGATAAGTATATCACAATCAGATTTTGATTTCCCCTTTCCTATCTTTACACCTTTCACTTCTCCTTGTCTTGTTGCGCTGGTTGGGTTTCCAGCACTCCACACTTTCCCACTTTGTTAACAGTATTCTGGCCATACTTTATACTTCTTTTTTACTCTAAACATAATTTAACTGTTCTTGTTGAATACAGAAAATCATTAGTAATATCAGTTATGGCATTGTGCTAAAGATATTGTTGTGGGTACATAATGTGTGGGATAAAGACGCTCAGCTTTGGCCTTGAATGAGTCTTTAACAGAAAAGAAAAAAAAAAAAACCTGGCATTTTCCCCCTTTGGCATTGACCTCTAGTTAAC
This sequence comes from Eonycteris spelaea, assembly GCA_003508835.1. Classification (NCBI taxonomy): domain Eukaryota; kingdom Metazoa; phylum Chordata; class Mammalia; order Chiroptera; family Pteropodidae; genus Eonycteris; species Eonycteris spelaea. The sequence continues at coordinate 2,695,986 of PUFA01000030.1, read as the reverse complement.
TCTCAGAAGCAACTGCACATTCCTCCTCCACTCTCTGACTCTCTCCCCCCCGTTTTACCCCGAATTATACAATGTAGAGCTGTAGGACTGATATATTTTTAGCAGTGATAGTGTGAAAAATTACCATTTCTCTAGATTACAAACAACCTTCCAGCTTGTTTTTTCATTGTGGACTCTCTGTACCTACTACTGACCTCATCACTGCTTCAGATCTCTAGAAAGGACATAACATATGGTGTAGCTTAGAGCATAGACTCCGGAGCCATGCTGCCTGGGTTCAAATCCCAGTTTGACATGTATAGTTGAAAGTCCCCATGACAAGTTACTTAACCTCACTATTCCCAATTTCCTCATCCGTATTATAAGAAAAAACATCTATCTACCTCACAGGATTGTTATGAGAATTAAATCAGTTTGTAAAGTGCTTAGAACATGGCCTGACGCATAGTCAATGTTAAATGAATAATATATTGTCAACTTGAACTCCACCGCTCTCTTATCTCTGTCTCTTAAAACTACTCCAATATTTCTCATTTTTTGGTGGTGGTGAAGGTGGGGATTTTTGTTTGTTTTTGTTGGGGGCAATGCAGACATTACTAACTGATCTTAGCACTCCTTCCCACTGGTCAGTGCTTCTATCAGACAGGGAAGGAGCTTGTCAGATGTATTCGTTCACTACTTGGTTAGCCAGGGGAAAATGAGCACAGGTGAAGAAAATGGAGCTTTTAGTCAATGAGCATAACAGGAATCCAAGACATGCGTGACTGCTCTTTTAAAATATTTGCAGGGCTGAGATGGAGAAGAGATAGCATTTAAAATTCTTTGGACCAGCTCTGGGCTCCTCATCACTGAACATGTTTAAGCAAGGGACTGGTAACCAGGTGTCAAAAATGCTATAAGAAAGAATTTTTAAATTTAGAATCAAGCAACCTTTAAGATTCCTTCTACCTCTAAAATCTTGGCAATACTATGTGAGTCATGAAGACGTTGCCATCTAGTTGTGAGTCACACGCATCGCCAACGCGCTCCTGAAGGCACGGAGTTCTCCACTCCCCACAGTGCTTGGCACACGACAACAGATCTAGCTGAGGAATTCTAGCCCTCGGGCTGCGTATAAGTCGGCTTACGGTAACAAAAACTTCTCTAAAACCACGCGCGTCAACGAGCTGATTGCAGACTTCTATTACTGCCAACATATACAGTAAAGCATAGATCCCAGGTGGGATTTGGCAAAAAGATGTGTATTCGGATTAACTATCGGACAGTCCTTCACTTCACTCCCCCGAGGCCGGACAAAAGCTAACTGAAGTGAGCAGGTTAAGGCGAAGAAGCAGGGTGGCCCAGGTGAAAGGGAGAGGGCGAGCCGACACACACGCCGGGGGGAAAGGGACAAAGGCCTCGGGAGAGCACGCTGGACTTGGAATGCCCCAGCCACAGTGGCCACCGGTCCGGATCTGGACTGGGGATGCAAACGTGCGCCGGTATTGGATTAAACAGCAGCAACGGGAGGGCCCCTACGTGTCAGCGGGGCCCCCGCGGGGGTGGGTCCTCTGCATCCGGGGAGTTGGGTTCGGGCGCCCACCCGCCGAGGGGGCCTGGCTGGGCCGGGGCCGCCGGAGCCGCAGCCCCGAGGACGGGTCCCGTGGGGCAGGCCGGGCGGCGCACCTGCCGGCGGGGCACTCAGGTCCTCACTGGGCTCCCCGCCCCGCAGCCCCCGGCCGCTCAGCCCGCTCGGCCTCGCCGCCGGATTTCAGAGGGTCCCCACCCCAGACGGGCGGTCCGGCACCGACGCCGCAGTACCGGTGCGGGATGTGGGCAGCGGCTGCCTCCGGCCCGGGCCCAGCAGCCGCCGCCATCGCGGGCCGCGGTCAGAGGGAGACGAGGGGGCTGTGCTGGGCGCCACTTTACCTGAGAAACCAGCGGGAGCAGCGTCTGCTCCACGGAGCGAGTTTTGATCTCGAGTCCTGCGTCGAAGGCGAAGCCAGACGGGCCGGAGCCTTGCACTGCCCTGGCGCCGCCAACGCCAGCGGGGCCCGGAGAGGCGGCCATGGCCCTCCGCGGGTCGCGCAGCCGGGACGCCGCGCCACTGCGGGCCCGCCGCCTGCCAGCCAGCCGCCCGCGGCGGCGGCGGTGCACCCGCGCCGCCCGAGGCCCCGCCCCCGCTCGGCCCCGCCCCCGCTCGGCCCCGCCCCGCTCGGCCCCGTCCGCTGCCCGCTCAGCCGCGGCCGCGCCCCGCCCCCCGACCGGCCCCGCCCTCTGCCCGCTCAGCCGCGGCCGCGCCCCGCCCCCGGACGGCCCGCCTCCGCCTCGTCCCAACGCGCGCTGGTCCTGGGTCCGCCCTGCAGCCCCGCCCCCTAACCTAGGCCCCGCCCAGCGAGACGCCGTCCTCCTCCCTCTTCTCCACCCAGTCTCTCTCCTGCGACCACTCTTCCGTGGGTCCCACGCACGTCCCGCTCCACCCGAGGGCCTCCCACGGCCACGTGGTCTCTCACCACGACAAGGACAACCGTCTGAGCAAAGCTTCCATTTCTTCCGAAACGTGACTCGTCCTAACTACGCTTCCCGCGTGATTTCTGGAAGCTGAGCTGGGGCTTGAAACTAACTGGTAGAGCAGACCCAAAGTGAAGTCTGTAGGGATAGTCTTTCTGGGGTTCCATTTCCCCTCCACGCTGCGCCTTTTCTGACTTTCTCACAAACACTTTAAGCCGGATTGAAAAGGAAGTATTCGGTAATGTAATTAAGGAGTCTAGGTACTTGGCGAGAAGACATTGATTGGGTGGGTGTCTTTCAAGCTACTGTTGAGAATTGCTCTTGAAGAGGAAATTAAAGAGCACACGGAAAAGCTTCACCTACTGTTCAATACTATTATTTTGAAAATTACTTTTGAAAATTACATTTCCTTTAGTGCCTAGCACTAACAGTTTCTTAACAGCTGTTCATTGACTGAAAAGACGGTTAGTGTATCCTTCTGACTAAACTCACCGATAAAGCTAAGCAGAGCCCCTGCGTGATTGCAATGGAAAGGAGAGCTGAACGCCTTACCGTAATGATTCCAGGAGTAAAGCTTCCCCCCGCCACCCCCCCCCGAAAAAAGGCATCAGAAGCACACACCCTCTACAGGGGTCTAGGCTTAAACAATACGAGAAATGAAGAAAATTTGTGATACTAGTGTATCTGCTGATGAGAAACTATTAGAAGATTCTGTGGCTGCTTAGTCCGCTCTTAAACCTTGGCCAGAATAGTTTCTCCATCCATAATGTCAGATGAGCTGAAGACCACTAACTCAAGATGTCAGCAAGCTCTTTCCCAAGCACTACTGAAATGTTCCACAGTACTTCCACTGTGGGTTCAGCTCCATCTGCCAGTGCTACATGGATACCTTTGGTATTGAATATAGCCATAACTTAGGCTTTTTTGTTCATTCAAAATGTGCAGTTCCTTTATTCAACTTCTTTTCTCTGTTATTATTACTTCCCAGCTATCCACCTCACCATTTCCTTATCTACTACTGGGCCACCTTATCCTGTGCACTGAGGGCTCCAGCATCAGTATTGGACCTTTTCACTTCTAAGGTGCCCAACACCCACACTCCAGACACATCTTCCCTTATTATGTAAGTTGCCCGTATTTCATAAAAATTCAGAGTAGGCACTGGTGCCAAAGATATAAGACCTAAGAGATAGATGGGTGTATTTGTGAAAGTCTGATTTCACTGAAGATCAAATTTCTTAACAGAAATGAGACTAAGTTTACCACCTAATTCATTCAACACTAGGAATTTTATTTCAAAATATAAACATTTTACATTTACAAAGATTACATCAGTAGGTTGTCAACGTTAAAGCTAAGACAGCATTTGTGTGAGAATAAAGATGTACTGTTGTATTTGAATCTTTTTTACTTTCAAACCATCTCCACTTTGCCTGAGAATGCAGAGATGATACCTTCTCCAAAATTACATAAGCAATCACAACTTGGTTTCAAAATCAAATGGCATTTGAAATACACTCCAAGTCCCCTAAGTGGCACTGCAAAGGACAAAAGAAGGGTTTTCTTTGGGATAGCTATAATAAGAGTTCTACTTTCTGGGTCACTGCAATAAAAAAGAAATAGTGTTTGATAATAAGCCAAAATGATGTTACTTTAAGATGTTTCCATAACTTACACTAAAAAATATAAAGCTAAAAGAAAAATAGGAAACTAGGTGTAAATAACTCTGGACTTGGAGTCAGAAGTTCTGAAACTGAATTCTGGCTCCATCATTTTGTGATATAAACATAAGGGAAAAATCACATACAAAAATACCTTTCTGAGCCTCCAGTGCCTCATCTGATAAGCACTTAACATTTGCTTATCTCACAGAATTGTTATGAAAGCATTCTGAAAACTCTAAAGTGCCACACAAAGCATTATTAAAATTTAGTATCAATAAATCACCGCTGTATTTGTACATTAATTGATCCTTAAAAAACTTGAAAACACAAATACTGATTTAACACACCATAGGTGGAAAATAACCTCTATACTTTACGTATAGCTCTGAATGGCAAACACGTCATTCCATTAAGGATGTCTTCTAAAAGAGCTGTAAACTTACTTGAGAGACATGTTTCCCAAAGGACCAGCAGTGCTTTGAGATGCTCTGAGAAAAGGATAGGGAAGCAGATTAAGGTCCAATAAGTCTGAGTAAACACAGCCTGTCTCCTCTTAACCTCCAGAAAGAAAACAAACTCAGCATTCCCCGATTTTAATTGACCATGGAGTCCCTTCCCCGCCACACACATTTCTGTTCTTATATAATACCTAATAACATCCCTTTAAACTATTGCTATGAGGAACACATTTCTCCAAAAGCTATAAGACAAAGGGAAGATAACAAGGGGCTGAGAGAAAAAAAGAACTGTATTCTCTTCTGAATTATGTTACTAACTGCTGTGTTAGAAAAGCCACCTATGGATTTGTTTCTTTCTCCAGAAGATGACAGAATCACCTAATTATATAAAGCCCACTCTAGCGTAGAATTTCTATGACTTACAGTTTAAAAATAATTAAGAGAATTGTAAATCAAGTCTATCAAAAAATAACTGCTCGGTGGTTTGAGTATGCATATTTTTACAGGTCCTCAATAAGTTAATGAAATGAATATATTTTGATGACAAAATATGTAAAGGCAAGAAATTAATAAAAACAAAAGTACTTTTCTTAGCTGGAACTATCATTTGGAAGTATGTTGTCAGAGGCTATTTCTGCTATGAAATGCCTGCTGTGATACTCTTGTACAGGTCCTGGAAGACACTTAGAGGAGACTACAGGTCAAGGCCAGAGGATGGAAGTTCTGAAGGTTTTTCCTATAAACCCAGGGTCGAAAGCTCCAGGTAGCTCACCTAAAATTATCTTGCTCTAATCTAACCCCTCATGGCCTGAATTTCGAGTATTTCTTGCTCAGTAGTGACACATTCTGAAGTGAAAAATACAACAAAAGTGAGAACTCGAGGTGCTAAGAAGTTCTGAAGGATACAATGGGTTCATGTTGAAGACCAAGGTTAGCCAGAGGACCTCGTCTGCAAGTTCTTTGGCAGCCCTTCTGAACTGGAACAAACAAAAGCTATTGATTTTTTAAAATACAATACCTCCATTAACACTTCTTGGGCGAACCCTCCCACTGTCCATAGTCAATTGCCCATCTCAGAAGTCAAGGGAACACTGCCAGCTGACTGCTCTAATGGAAGACAGTGTCAGGATTCCTTGCAAATTTAAGAATAAATAAGACTGATATCTAAGGAAGTCTGACAGAGATCACTTCCAGGAACAGAGAGTGTGCTAGGAATTTTGGAACTGAAGCAGGACTTATATGACAAAGTTTATGTTGATATCACATGACTTGTTTTTGCTCAGAAAGAACATCTGTGTGGAGGGGCTTTTTTCTCCTCTTCCTCTTCCTCCATTCACTTTACAATGTGAACTTAAAACTAATAAAGCTGTAAAATGCAAGACATTGTGACATTTTTACTAGTGACTTCGACTTCACCAATGCATTCTCTGTTCCTAGGGAAACTTCCTCTTCCTGGGTCAAAGCCTAACTGAGAATCTAAGGGTTGGTCATCTCTGAGACTTGAGCTTCAGACTCCTACCTTTTAATATCACTTGATCTCTATGCCCTGTGAAAATTCTGTAAATCTTCACTATAGATGAGAGGGCATGTTTTTGAGGGTTCAAGGTCGGTCTCTCCCAGGTGGTGAGCTTTCTCAGTCCTTATGCAGTTGCTGAAGTACTGGGCCTGTTCAAATTTTCCTGATCGGGACTGTGTAGCAGTCCCTGCTTCTGATACTTCAGGGTGATACTACATCACTGCTAATTTTGGCAGCTCTAACCTATTCTCTTGGGGTTCGGCATTCCCTCCCCTCTTCCCTCCCCTCTACCCTCCCCTCTAAGAACCTGGCATTCATACAAATAATTATGTCCAGCAACAGCCATACATTAGCTCAAGTTTAGTTTTTTGTAATATCACTTTAGATAGCTAAAAGCACTTTGGAAGAACGTAATTTGTATATGTACCCTAATTCATTGTGTATAATATTTGCCTCTTATGACTATGTGCTAATTACAGCTATAAACTTAGCAATATATAATTAACCAAAAAAAAACCCTTGATTTGTTTTTTAACCTTTTTAATGCAAAATTTTTAATTTTAGCAATACACATGATCTGGCTAAGCTTTAAGGTAAGAGAAGGCATTCTTATGAGTTCACTCCTATAGCACCCTGTATAGCTCCTGGCATGAAATCTAAGTTCCATGCAAACTCTCAACAAATGTTTTACTGAAAGAATTATTAAACAACTGTCTAAAGAAAAGAATGAGTTAATTAGTGGCCAAATGTAACACTGGCAGTTATATCAAATTATAATCATTGAAGGAGTCCTGATAAAAATAAGAGATCTGAATGTCATCTACTATGTAGAGAGTCAAATACCCCATGGTAGCCTTTCTTCTAGATGGAGTTTTTCTTAAGTAATATCAGAATAAATTTAAGCTAATTATCACTAACTATCCTTCTTAGTGAGGTGTTTTAGAAAAAATGACTGCCACTTTTAAATGTCTTCCAAAAAGGGGATCTTTGACACTTAAGAACCCTTTCTACTCCATATTCCCCTGGGGGCAGAGAAAGAGCCTGATGATTGTTTTTACACAGTGGAAAGGGCAGAGAGCTAACAGCTGAGTCTAGTTGCAGCCCAGCCCCCTCATTAACTGAAGGACAAGTCCAAGGACACATATTCTATTTCATAGCACTAAGAAAACTGCATAAGATATCAGAAGGAACAATACTGTATACGTCTAGCAGAACTTGCAGACTTATGGAGTCAGAGATTTGAGGTCAATTCTTTCTAAACTTTGACTTTGAGTTGTTCACTTTTCTGAACCTTAGCTTCTCTATCTGTGTGAAACTTATAAAACAATATAAAGCTGTATGATCGATGATTGGAAGTGGTTGTGAAATAATATGCACAAAAAGATTTGTAAAATGTAAAGCATTATGGTTATTGTGACAGCTGACATGTTTTAAAAGTCACAATTTAATTCAACAAGCATCCACTGAGAATCTTATGTGCAAGGCACTGTGCTGATGGGAAAATACTACATAAATATAAAATTCTACTACCTATAAGTAACTAAGTGGCAGGATTCCAAATGATAAACAGTGATACATTTAACAAATCAGTACTGCTGCACCTGAGATATTTCACTTAAAATATTTGGAAAGAAAAGAAAAATCACAACATGAATTCCATATTGTTACCATTAATAGCAGCTTAATAAATATTGAACTTCAATGCGGTTGGCCAAGTTTTAGAAATCTGGCAACAGTGTGATAGGGGATGGAGGAAGAAAGGGGAGGAAGAGGTTCAGTCTGTGTCTCCTACGGCTGCAACATACAAATAGATGAATTTCAAATAAGCCATCTCGCCCTTCCACTTAAGATTTGTTCTTAGAGAGGACCACACAATGTGGGATGAGGGTAGAAGATTCATTTCTCCTGCTCAAGCAACTAACTATATACTCAAAAGTGAAAGCCCTTTACATTGAAAAGTGACTGTCATAGAAAAGTCTAAGAACAGATTTCTTAAAACCAGAGAAAATTATATTTTTTAACAGCAGGTAGTTTAGGTCTCTTAAATTAACTTTATAAATACATATTATAATAATATAGATAAGCAAAGTGGGAAAATGTCAAGCCATGGTACCAGTGTATAAATGGAAAATTTTCAAGCCACCGTAGCAACAGTTAAGTGAGCAAACCACATTTCTGAGCTCAAAAGCTGTGCTTCACAGCAGACCACAGCAAGCTTTCTCCTGTCCTCGCTTTCTGTATGGAAGGTCAGGAGGCTTCTACTTCTTTTCCTGGGCTCCGCATGCGAGGCAGAGCTGAAAGGACTGAAGGCCACAGCTGAGCTGAACTCACGGCAAGGCTGCAATTTCCCACTGCAGAAGTCATGTCAGTCTACTGAAGATTTCAGATCTTCAGAAATGTCACGGAAAGTCCTATAAGAAAAAAAGATAAAATGATTGGTTTTGTTTTTGGAAATAAGAGGGAGAGAGAGGGTGAAATGTAACCACAGAGATACGAAAGAGTATCTAACCAATAATTAATTGCTACAGAATATCTTATTTTTATAATGAGAGCCTTGATGAGGTTATGTACTCATTATTTTTTCTTAATATTTTCACGTTAGCTGTTTCACATTCTTTAGTAACAAGAACTCCAGTTTTTTGCTGAGTCCATTGTCTCCTATGCAAAAGATTTTCCCCAGACTCCCTTGAAACTGATGACCATGTGACTAAGTTCTAGCCATTGAGATATAAGTGGAATTTTGTGAGACTTCTGGACAGTGTCCTAAAAAGAGAAGGGCAATCTTCGACCCTTCCGTCTTCTTGCTGGCTAGAAAGTGAACATGACAATGTTAAAAAGAAAAAACACAAAGAGACCAAAGATCAAATGCTAAGTGGACATGTTTTATTGCAAAACAGGAAACCCTACCCAGCAGAGTCCAAGCTCCGAGGGATGCGGTTCAGGGCAGGAGAAATAGGGTTAGGTTTTTCCATCAAATGGCCTGGTACTGTTTTGTGTCTGATCCACATCAGGCAAGCTGAGTGAATGTTGCTAACTGGCAGGTAGTATCTGGGCCAGAGAGAGGTGGTGTGATGCAGCTATGAGGTGCCGACCTCAGGGCTGTAGTTGTTAGTTTGCCTTTACTACATAATTTATATGTCCAAGCTAGGATTATGTCACCTGGTCAGGTCTGCATATGTGTTGGCAGCCAAATGGCCACGTCAGAGTTTATCAATGAACATGAGCTCAAGCACTCATCTTAGACAAAAAGACCTCACACAAAGGTTGGCAGGACATTAATGGGGGAGGCCTGGCATGAATGTTTGTGGTACAGTCATCATAACCCTGGACTGCTTACACAAAAGAGAGAAAATAACTTCTAGCTCCTTTAAGTCACTGTTATTTTGAATTCTGTTGATGGTGGGGTTTTTGAGTTTGTTTGTTTTGGGTTATATACAGCCAAATCTATTTTTTAAGGGTACAAATACGAAACAGAAGGTCATTATCACTCTTTCAGATAAAAGTTCCCTTGCTACTTTACAATATCACCAATTAGGAACACAGAAAAACATCTGAGCTTAAAAAGCTTGTTTTCAAAAAACCAATTTAAAAATCTTTGAGTTATACTTATTAATTTGTAGTCATGCCACTATACCTTATTGTTCCTTTTTAGATTATTTATCAAACAAAGCCCACTTTATTTTCATGCCTATAACCAAGTATTAAAAAGATTACCTAACTTTTTCAAGAGAAATAGATCTAAGATAGAATACAAGTGTTCAAATTTTTAGAATCACTCACAAACAAAAGATGGCCAAAAGGTATCATTAGGTAGGTACAAATCATCTAAAACTTCATACATCAAATAATCCAAACTTCAGATGCAATTACACACACATGCCACCTGTCTTATACCTTTTTTCTTCTCAATTTTCAGTTCATATAAAATTTATTAGGAGACTTAGCCAGGCGGGGCAGAGGTAAATCAAAGACTAAGGTTGTCCTACAATGTTGTGAGTACTTCAATATTGAAAGGGGCACAAGTACAATGTTACAGAAAAGAAATTACCTTCAAGGATGCTCAGGCATCTCAAGGCTCTTTCAATGGGTGGTACCCTAAGCCCCTACACCTCTAACTAGCACAGCTCTACCTTCAAAGGAATGGATTTAATAAGGGATTGTAAACTGACAAAGTCCTTGCAATCTGTGAGGTCAACCAACGGTTGCCTCGCCTAAACAACGAAAATAAAAATAAAAATAAAAAAATAAAAACACTTAAAAAAAAAAACCAGGAATGGCTTTGAGGAATAAGTTAAGCTTCCTGGATATGGCTCCCGTGGCTTTGGAAGACTTTGTGAGACATGGCAGAAACCACCACTGAATATATGCTGACAGGTCTAGGAACTGGAATAAATTGTTTCCTTAAATATTTTTATACTCAGAAAAATTCCTTCCAACTAAGATTTTAAACACATAGATTAATACATGTTTTATATGTAGGAATATCCATATCTATATATAAAATCAGAGTTTCTCAATGGCAGCACTATTGACATTTTTGTGCATTATAAAATCTTTATTAAAATCCTTGCCTCTACCAACTGGAGTTGTGACAATTAAAATGTCTCCAGACATTGTCGAATGTCCCGAAAGGAACAAAATCACATCTTCCCCCTAGAATCATTGCTCTGGATGTCTATTTATTTATATAACTGTTTTTAATACTCTCACCAAAATTCATGTTTGTTCATTTGTGTATAGGCAAAGTTGGCTACGAACTGTCTCAGATGACAGGAATTTCAAGTAGCACTCAATTTTGTGAAACCTTGGAAAATCTTTATACTGAACTGGCCATTAGTATAAAGTATTTTCAAACACCGAACAGGTTCTTAAATTCATCGCTCTGATATCTTTTTTCATTTCTAAGATACTTACAAGTTTGATCTCTAACTATTCAATTCCTCTGTTTATATATAAATTATGAATGAAAAATTCTGCTTCAGGGCAAAGATGCATGAAATAAGATTAAAACTGTGGTTGGCCTGGTGACTGCCTTCTGTTGACAAGTAAGCTTAGCTGTAACCTTGAAATTCATAGTACTATTCAATTCTGACTCCAAGCCAAAAAAGCCTCCAAATGGCTCAGAAGAAAGAAAACAAAAATAAGTTAAGCTGAGAAAACAGTTATAAAAGAGTTTTCCAACTCAATACTGTATCTTCTTCAGGGGTGTATGTGTGTAAAACCCTAAAGAAGTAACACTGGTCTTATGTCAACCTCCAATTATCTCTTTAAAAACAAACCCCATAACACAGAGATGCAGAAATGATTTAAAAATTTTTTTTAATTGAATTTATTTGAACTAAAACAAAAAACAAAAACAGCTCACCCATTTCTCCCACCCCCCAGCCCTGGCAACCACCAAGCTGTTGTCTGTATCTACGAGCTTGGTATATTTATTTTTTCGATTCCCTGTATAAGAGATCATAAGGAATCTCTGTTTTTCTCTAATTTCTTTCTGGCCTCATCAAGAGGCACAGCGCTAACTAAGGAGCAGTGTTCATAAAACTGCAACTCTCTGGATTAGGAGGAAACAAAGAAATAAACACTACATTGATAGTATTTCTAAAGATAGTAAATGTCTTATCTCAGCCGCCTAAATACAGTATTCTTTCCCAAACCATAGGGATTATTACGTTCCTAAGAACCACAGTGGTAGAACAAGCAATGCAGAACAGGACCACAGGTGGCTGAGGGGGCAGAGCACAGACGTTAACATCGTACAGTTCCTTTAATAGCAGTGGGATTAGGCAGTGTGCTTTCTCATGTACAATTCTTTGTTCCTTGAACATGTTTGGGAATCTGCTTCCCCTAAAGTTTCGATGAGATTTTTATTCATTTAAATCTTGTAGACTTCACAACTCGAGTTGCTATCAGCCGCCCCTCTAGAGACGCAGAATAAACTTTGAACATTTAAAAAAAAAACAGCCTTAAGTGACTAATTTAACTTGCTTTAGTTGGTTTGGCATAGCTGAGTGTGAGACGCAGAATAAACTTTGAACATTTTAAAAAAAATAGCCTTAAGTGACTAATTTACCTTGCTTTAGTTGGTTTGGCATAGCTGAGTGCGTATTTCCTAAACTCTCACCAGCACACAGGTGCAAACCCTGCGACAGAGTATGTCATCACTATCATGCATATCCCTTCCCTTCCAACAAAACTGGGATACAGTTCTAAGCCCAGAGTGTTAGGTAGCTAGTCAGACAAGAGCAACAGGGGGAACAAAAGGATAGGGGTCCAGCCTAGAGGCCGCCCAAAGAACACCCAGTTGGTAGTTAGAGAATCTCTCCTGCATCCCCAGAGACAAAGGACAGGAGGGTCATCATCTTAGCTGGCCTAGTCTTGCTACAAACGCCTGTGCAGAAGGTACTATCCTAATTTGCCTACAATTTAAGCTTCATTATAATCCAGTGTTTATGCCTAAAAGTTCAGGATTTTAATTATAACAGACTGCTTTCTGGGTAAGCACATATGTAGTAGGCAAAGAGTTTTATAACAGCCAGACGTCAATCAAAATGACCTCACTTGCCAATCTCATAGGAATGCCTTTGGAACTACCTAGCATGGCCCAAATATAAGGCAGACATTCCCACTTCTGGGTCCTCTTTTTGTGGTTCCTCTGTGGCCCCTTTGTGTTAGTTACAGCGCTGGGACCAGGTGCCTCCTTGAGGCATGCTTTGTCTTTCTCCGTGTGCCTCTTGAGGCATGCTTTGTATTTCTAAAATATACTTTCAATAAATCTTTTCTAAATCTCAATGACCTGTGATTTTTCACTGTGTCAACTGAGGAAAAAACCAAGGAAAATGTTAACCACACTTCTGTGCTGCCATTACCTGTCTCCCTCCCCCTGCTGTTGGGCGACATTGAACTCTGGCCCTACCATAACAGTTTACTATGTTCCATCTGTTTTTAACAACTTCAAGGTTATAGGGCAAAAGTCTTTTTATCAGATTCTTGGTTTCACTAACCAATTAATTCATCAAATTTTCACGGAGCACTTTCCATGTGCAAAAGACCACACTAGGAATGGTAAAACAGTAGTAAACAAGTCAGACATGTTTCCTACCTTCAGAAAGCTTACCAACTAGTGGGAAAGACAATTAAGCACACATTTACATAATAAGCATTAAGTTCCAATAGAAGTGCAACATGTTATGGGGACACACAGAAGGAACATCTTACCTAGAGAGTTCCAGCACTGCTTTTCAGAAGAAAAGTACTGTAAGTATAAACTATGATACTGAATTTAGCTAGATAAGGGGTGGTATTCATTACAAAGTGGAAAACATGTACAAAGATGACAGTGACTTTAGGGAACTAAAAGAAGTTCGATATGGCTAAAAAGTAAAACACAAGGCAGACAGCAAAGAGAGATGAGTCCGCAGAAGTAGAAAGAAAGAAGGTATGGAAAGTCTGATGGGCCAACTGAAAGTTTCAACTTTATCTGGAAGGCCACGGGCAACCACTGTGGGAATTTTAAGTATAGAGGGACATAATATTTATGCTTCAGAAACACTAGAGGCTGTGTGGAGGTAGAGAAAATAACTTTCCTCCTACCTCCTAAGTTCTTCTAAGAATCAAATTAACATGAGACAGATTAACAGGAGAAAATGTCCCAAAATTTATTACAGATGTGCGTGTGGGGGTGTCACAGGAATATGAGACCAGAAAAGGCATTAGGCAATTGAGGTTTATATGCCATTCTGGACAAAGAAAAAGGGGGCGGGGATAGGGATCTGGAGTTTCAAAGGAAAAGCAGGCAATTCGCAGGTAGCTGAGAAAGAGCAAACAGGCGGTAAATTCTTGTTGGGCCACCCGGAAATAATGGGACACAGAAGGAAGTTCAACCAACAGGCTTGGCTAGATTTCTCCTGGTCCGTCACATTTAGCTTATATTACAATGCTAAGGTAATTGTCCCTTTCCCTTAAATAGGCTTTTCTATCCGAATTCTTTTAGGAAAGTAAGTGGGGGAAGGTCAAAGGTTCTACCTGAGTCTTAAGTTTCTTAATAACCTGCTTAAAATCATCACCCTGAAAGGCATATTTTGGGGTGGCAAAACCTTGGTTCCCCCTCAGCTGCATTATGGAAAACAGACTAGAGGGAAGCAATACTAGGAGCGAGGTCCAGTGACAAGGCTACTGAAGTGACCCCGGCACTGGGTCACACCACTGAGAATAGGGATGAACAGATTAAGGAAATCCGTAAGCCACAGAGGCAACGGAGAGGCAACCGTCAACAAAGAGTGAGTCCAATACAGCTCCCTTCCCAAGTCCAGTTTTCTCCTTTTTGCCCCTCATTATCCTAAACTAGGATCATGGGAAGTTCGCCGTAACTGGGAATCTTAAGGTTAATGTAAACATCTGCAGGAGTAGCGATGTTTTTGGAGAACTTTGTATCTCATTTTACAAAGACAAAAAAATAATAACTTCTTTCTCTATACAGTAGGATGTGTCAAACCTTAGCTTAATTATCAAATATTTTCTTTTATAAAAAGACACATCTGATTGAACTCTGGGTAGTAAATCACGAAAGATATTCACCGTCAGGTTCAGATAATGCTTCTAAAAACAGAAATGAGCTACTAGTAACTCTTCCCTAGAGAAAGAAAAAGCTGAGCTCCTACAGGACCACATTAGAGTTGTCACCCTCGGTAGTGTCAAGGTGTGACAGAGGGTGAAGGAAAACTAACGCAGAAAATAGAATTTCTGCAGGAGTTCCTGGGACACCCTCCTACTTCCTCGTCACAGGTTTTTCCGACCTTTAATAGTTAGAGATTGTGGCTGTTTTGGTAGGAATGAAATTGAGTCTGATTATTCTGTCCAAATATCAAGAAAGTACTCTAAACTGCATGACCACAGGAGATTTCTGTCCTGCCTCACCCTTCTCAGTCTTAGTGTTAACGGAGAAAGTGACAAGTTCCGATTACTGATTCAACTTAAAACTGTTGGAAGTCCAATGCTGTTCTGTGTCCATGACATTCACACCAGAAAATGTTGCATTTACCACTATCGTAGTGAGAAGCGAGGCAAGGGGGTCTTCTCTCCTGCATCTTTCTGAGGCAGATAGCTGTTCAACCTTTTGAAGATAGATGGTAGTCCGTAGAAATGAACTTGCAAATGGGTCTTTTCAGCTGCCAGTGCCTGCATCAGCAATTAAAGGTATATCTGCATAATGAAATGCAATCAGCCACCCACTATTATCACACTGCAACAAGCTAAGAGTTTCTAAAATAAGCCAACCCCTTCCATAGCTCACGGCTGCGTAGAGACTATTTCCTCACAGCCCATTCATTACTCCAACTGGGAACTGTGCACATTCCAAGTACAAAAACTCTGCTGACAGGTGCTGCGGATACATCAGTAACTAAAATTGACACCGCCCCTTTGGCAACAGCAACCACAGTCAAGTGGGAAAAGACAAATATGCAACAAGAGTAAAAATGAAAACTGTACTACAAAGGAAAGCGACAAAGTGCTATCTGTAAGAGCATTATGAATGTAACCTAATTTGGGGGTAGGGAAGGCTGCTCCCATGAACTGACACTTGAGTTGAGATCTAAAGAATGATTAGGAGGTAATTCAGCAAGGAAAAGCTGAGGGGAGAGGAAGAGTCTGTCCAGAGAGAGAAAGCAGCAGATAAAGGCCCAGAGTTTGAGCGGATCCTGGGGTCTCTGAGGCCCTGACAGAGAGCCAGCATGGCTGTAGCTCAGAGAGAGGGAGGGGAGAATGTTCCAGGATTTGTGAGGCAGGCACAGGCCAGACCATTCAGGGCCTTGTTAGCCATATCAAGGCGTTTGGTCTTCCTCCTAAAACCAATGGGAGGCCATTTTTGGTAAGAACAGCACTATCAGATATGTCTCTGTTTTGAAAGGAACACATCAGCTGCAGTTCGGAGGACAGACCCCAGAACAGTAAGAACGGAGGCTGCGAGACTCGTTACGAGATGAAGACGGCGGCCACAGCAGTCCAGGTGAAAAACCCGTACCTGGGCCCAGCTTCTACCAGCAGGGCGGCACTAGAGATAAAGAGGCAAGGACAGATTTGAGGTAAAACTGATAGGACTTGGTAAAGATGCTGGCAGGAGGAGATGGTAAATAACAGGACGACTACACAGTGGCAAATGTAAATAGAGGGAAACATTTACTGATGTAAGAAACAGTGAAATGTTTTTTCGTATGGAAGGGAAAAGGATGGTTAGTGAAGGGAAAGAAAGACCTTCAGTAGAAACATCAGCTCACCTGCTTTTTAGCAAGTTAACCTCTCCACCCCTTGATTTCCACATCTATAAAACATAAGAGTTTCTAACTCTTTATGAAAACACTACACGGATTAAGTAAAATAACTCATGTAAAATTTTATTGCAGAAATTGGCACACAGTAAGTCCCAATTAATGTCATTCATGATTGTGCTTATTACTTGAGAGGTCATTCAGACTTCCCACTAAAGAGTGATGTATTCAACACCTATTTCCTTCAGGCCCTCTGAAATTAGAATACCAGTATAAGTATTTTTCAAAAGGCATATTATAGCTACATGGAAAAAAAAAAAGAACATAAGAGGTAAGAGCAATAAACTTTTAGACAGTGAAAAGCAGATGAACGACTGCTTGTCCCAGCAAACCCTAAAAAGCAGAATTCTAAGCCAAGAGTGGGTAAGGCCAAGAAACAATCTGATTTATTGAACTAAATCCCCCATGAGTCTCAGGAACTGGTGACATCAAGAAAATATGGAAGTAAGGCTGAAGGTGGGGCTAAACACAGGACTGCTTTAAAAGCAATAAGACCCCACCACTTCAATATCCGCACCTGCCTCCGCCCAGCCAAACAACTGCCCCATCACTGGCAGAAAATCAGAGGTTTCCCCCGCCTCTCTCGAGAAGGTAAAACGACAAGTCTCTGGGCTAGGGAACAACAGGCAGGGATGGTGGTGGGAGTACATCCTGACGGGGGGTGATTACGAGAATGATTTTATCTTGAACGTTGTCGAGTCCTTTTCCCCTTCTTGGCTCCCAGAATCTTGGCAGCCAGGTCATCAGCATCTAGGCAGATTAGAAGTCCTTCTCTAAGGAATTTACTAGCCCACAAGGGAAACTAAAAAGCACTGACACTGAGGGCTGCACAAGACAACGGTCCTGCCAGATTACATTTCAGTAACACAACATAATAACCCAACCACGTCCCCCAAGTACCTCTTAATATAAGTCAAGAGCCAAAAATATTTGACATCTGGTATGATTGTTGTGTTAACGTGGTAAAGGTGAAGGAATTCTACATATGTAATTAAGGTCCCCAATCGGTTGACGTTTTTTAATCAAGAGTATGCTGGGTGGGCTAGGCTTAATTAGGTGAGCCTTTAAAAAAAGGGTCTTGGCAGAGCCAGAAGCCAGAAAAGTACTTGTCTGCTGGCCTTGAAGAAGCAAACATCCATGTTATGAACAGCTTATGGAGAAGGGTAGCCTCGGTTCTATAACTGCAAGGAAGTGAATTCTGCCACGACAGGCAAACTGGAAGAGGACCCCAATCAGAAGATGAGACCCCAGCCTCAGAGCCGTCACCTTGACTGAAGCCTTGTCAGATCCCAAGCAGAAGACCTAGATGAATTGTGCCTATACTTCTGACCCATGGAGACTTTAATATAATAAATGTATGTTGTTTTAAGCCACTGAGTTAGTGGTAATTTGTTGTGTATTATAGAAAACTAATATAGATCTGTATACTAAAAAAGATAAGTTTTATCTACATAAATAATGCCTCAACAAACTAGCCTAAAAGGGACAGCAGAAATGGAAACCTCTATGGGATGTCAGAACATAAAGCAGGAGAAAATCACTCAGAAAACGGGGCGAAAAGGAGAGAAATGGAAGAACAGCAGAGAAAAGGTAAGACATGACTAGTGTATGAAGGCCACCATCAAAATAAAAGAGGTTTCTGAAAAGGAGAGAAGGAAATCATAGATGAAACAATTCAAGAAAAATTTTAGAACTGCAGAACATGTTTCCAGTTTTAAAAGTCACAAAGGAACTTGATAAAAGTGCCAATCAGAGCAACAACAACAAAAAATAGATACCACAACAAAAAAAGATCCTACAGGTTTTCACATAGTTAAATTATAAAGAATCAGGTATCAGAATGGCTTCAGACTTTTAACAACTGTACAAGCTAAAAGACCACAAACAAATAAAATCCTAAAGGAAAAAAATTTTAAACACAGAATTTACTACCCAGATAAGCTATCAATTAAGTATGACTTCAGGGAAAGTCTCATCACACATGCATCGTTCCCCAACTTTACCTTCCATACATTGTTTCCCAAAAGTCTACAAGAGGATGTGCTCCACCAAAAAGAAGAAATACATCAAGAATGCTTTCCTATGGTATAGGAAAGCATATGGGACGCAAGGATTCCTACACGGGAGAACTGAGGGATTCTCCAGAGTGACAGCTGTACAGCAGGCAAAAGGACAGCCCCCTGCTGGAGCAGATCAGAACACTGCAGGAGCGACTTCTTCAGGAAGACAAGCCTTGTAACATACCAGATGCAGCTGAGCATTCTGAGTGAGAGGCGATGTAAGCACCTGGTGCAAAGCTCGGGGCTGGACTCATTATAAGCACGCAGAACACAAAACAAACAAAAAAAGTATCTTTAAAAACTCAAAGGAATGCAAAAAGTTATATAGGTAAGGAAATAGAGTCAGAACATATGTGAAGGCTCAAATATGAATGTAATTTTCAGTTATAATAATGTAAAAATTGAAATGTTGATCTAACCAATATCACAGTTTAATGATATTGGGAGGTGAGTAGCAAAAGATAATTTTTCACCTTCCAAGTGGGAAGTAAATTGATAAGGCCTACATGTGGGGGAAACAATTAAGAAGTAACAAGTTATTTCAAGATACGAAGGTGAATATCAAATAAGGGTCAAAAAGTGGTTCCTCTTAGAAGGGAAAGACAGGGGCAGGGAGAAGGAGGAGGACTGCTGAAAATTCTGATTCTCTAAACTATAGACACACATAACTCTGAAGGAAACAAAAGATGATGGCTATATCGATCCGAACATTACTTTTTTCTTCACCCCAATTAACATTCTACTTTCCAAAGGGGACCAATGGAAAGAGGCCATTTGCCTCTAGAAGAATTTGTGTTTTCTTTTGTTTCATCCTTAAAACTAACTTTTGCTTTATTAACAATCATTAAAGTTTCTTCGAAAATAACAGCAAAATCACAATTGTACACCTGAAACTAATATAACTAGTAATACTGTATACCAACTATACTTAATCTTTTAGCTTCTTGTTTGGTCGGCCCCAGGAAGAGAGTACCCAGTTAGCAAGTGCTCTCTGTTGCTGTGATGTAACTGTTCTCAGGTACCCAAATACCTGCCTTCAAGTGGCAAAGATAGAAAAGGATATCAAAATGTCACCACCTCCAAAATGGTGAAGCCTTTGTTAAAACCACCTTAGCACCTCTTTTATTCTTTTTGAAGAAACTGATTTTTCCCTGCCCTCAAGTAAGTGCCCTGAGTTAGCTAAAATGGCCCTCTAACCAGCCAGCTTTAATTTAGAAACTTTATTCTACTTGTTCTGAGTTAAAGAACTGTGTCTTTCTTCAAAAAATATAACACGATATGAAATCAGCAGAACCATGTTTTAAAAGAATAAAAATATAAGTTTCATTAAATACATTTTTAGACTTGTTAATGACTCCTCAACTATACTAGAATACCCAACAACAACAAAAAAAACTTTTCAAATTGAGAATAATAAGGACAATGCAGTAGTCTCTGGAAAGTTAAAATTCTTTCTTCTGAGACTTCTTACTTTTCCATTAAAAGTCCTTCTTACTTTTCTGTTAAGATGTAATTTCTGATACAACCATATAGAAAAACTGTTTTGCATAACCCACTAAAGTTAAACCAGATTCATATTCACCAAAAGACATGTACAACAAAGTTCAGAGCAGCTTGATTTATAATAGTCTTAAGCCAGAAAACCATGCAAATGTCAATCAATACTACAATGAATAAGTTGCAGCATATTCATACACTAGAATACTAGATAGCAATGAAAAAGAACTGCTATATGCAATCTGTGTAAATCTCAGATATGAAGTTAAGCGAGAGGTCTGACTCCAGAGTACATACTATGTCATCCTTTTATATGAATTTCAAAAAACAAGCAAAAGTAATTTAAGGTGACAGTGGTCAGGATATTAGCAGAGAAAAAGTCTGAATGAGAGAGAGTATGGGAAAGGCTTCTAGAGGAAAAAAATATTCTATATTTTATATAGGTAGTTGTTTACATGGGTATATGAAAAAATCAAGTTGTATATTTAAGATGTGCACTTTAACATATGTAAAATATACCAGAATAAACTTTTTAAAATTATGAAACAATCAAAAAATATTTTAAATTATAATTTATATTACATTATTATTTTATGAAATTGTGGTTATAGTAGATTATAGCAATTATGATTTCCATGTCTTTACTTGCAAAATAACAAGTTGTAACTCCATATTACTATACTCATAATTTCTCAACTTTTTATTTCAAAAAGTATAAACCTACAGAAAAATTGAAGGACTAGTACAATTAACAGCCATCTGTCCATCTAAAGTCACCAACTGTTAACGTTCTGCTAGTCACTTCCTTGCTCTCAGATGCCTAAAGGATATTCTGCCAAATTATCATTATCACGCCTAAGAAATTTAACACTGATATGTTATTATTT
Organism: Eonycteris spelaea; assembly: GCA_003508835.1. Taxonomy (NCBI): domain Eukaryota; kingdom Metazoa; phylum Chordata; class Mammalia; order Chiroptera; family Pteropodidae; genus Eonycteris; species Eonycteris spelaea. Next base: position 2,675,089 of record PUFA01000030.1, on the reverse strand, counting down.
AATATATGGTCCATTATCGAGTTCTCCAATTGTTTCAGAAATGTTCTTCATAGATCCTTCCCATCCCCAACCCAGAATTCTGTCACAGGTTTGTGCTGCATTTATTTGTCCTTTTTTTTTTTTTTCATTTTTTAGGCAAGGTAACTTTTGGTTGACCTCACAGATTACAAGGACCTTGTCAGCTTACAATCCCTTATTTTTTATTTTTTATGCCTACAGTACCTGGTTTTCCTAGGTGGCCTCCCATCCAAGTACTCTCCCAACCAGGCCCGACCCTGCTTAGCTTCTGAGATCAGACAGGATTGGGCTTATTCAGGGTGGCATGGCCATAGACTGGCTGTCCTATTTCTTAAATCTCCTTTAACTTAGTATACCATGCCCCCCAAATGGTCTTAGTATGTTCTTTCTTTTTATTCTTCCATGACATTAACAATTATAACTCAATTTAGTTTGTAAATGTTCCTGGTATATGAAACCCAAAAGCTGGCAAGCAAATGATTTCTATTTACTTTGTGTCATCTATAATCCTTAGGAGAGCAGGAATACTGAAATACCTGAATGCTGACAGACTATTCGGGTCAACAATACAGAGGCAGGATAGGTCAATTTCATAGATGTTTACAATCATGCTGCTTTAACTCACCGCTGAGTCTGAGCAGGCCATGGGGTCTGGTTTGGCGTGGGTGCTGAATTTGTAGGACTTACTAGCATGGCACTATAGATATTGGAAGCAACCACAAGTATGCAGAGAAGAATGGGCCCGATGATTGCTCCTTCCAGGCCTAGGTAGTATGCTCCGCCAGCCACTGCCAAGCCTGTCAGGTAAGGATGGCCACCTCTGGAATGAAGAGCACATATATTAGCTCATGACTTTTAACATAAACTTTGGGGCAAAAATAAAATACATTCTCAAACACAGTGTTCATTCTCTAATACACCTTGCTTTTGACTACATTATCAGCTTTCTTTAGATTATCTCAACGGGGACAACTGAACATTGTAATAACATTGAGATGCGTGCTAGAATTTTTCTTGCCAATATAACACATCTGACATTTGCCTTTTATAGGCCAAGCAACTGAAGGAGTGAAGTCAGTAATGTTAACAGAGACCTGCAGCTGCCTGAAATGGTTAATGTTGACTCAGGACTGGTTATATCAGTCACCTCTCAGGTTTACCTCCATCAAGGATAATTAAATAGGCACAATTTGGCATGTAATTACGCTTTTTTAAAAGATGATAAAAATAGAATAGCAACACTGTTACTCATAGGATAGATTTCTAGCAACCTTATATAATATAGTTTTAATACACGTAGTGATATAAGGCATCATGAGGAAAATATCTGTCACAAAGCCCAATATTTTTATTTCCCAAGAGAGTTATAATTGCCCTTCAGCTTATCACAGTATCACTTATGTAACCAGAACGAAATAAGATAGATCATAGCAACACAGCAACTGATGATAATAAATGACCACTGACGTGAGAGAGACTTGGAAATAAGTTCCGTTTGTTTCTAGCTTTTAAACACAGATAACTAGAACAATTTAGTGCGAGGCGAATAACTACATACCCTGAAAGGATGTCCCGTATGATGTGACAGCTCAATAAGTAACATTTAAGGTGAGCCAGTCTTCAAGAAATCAATTCATTATATTCATAATTTATTTGTCTTTGTCACTTCAAAAAAGGATTTAGGGCAGGACTTTAAGAATACTACATGAGTAAGCTTTTTTTCCTAAACAATATATTTAAGGGAAATTTCTATCAAAAATGCTTAAAGCTCAAAAAAGAAAGTGTAAGAGCTTTTAGACATTTATTAAAAAATAAAAAATTATTAAAAAATAAAACAACTTATGCAAAATCTTTCATTTCCTAATGATGCTAGTTAAATAAGGTACTATTAAGAAGAAAATCATGTATAAATTTTAATTCTAGGTAGTAACCTTAATATAAAATTTATAGTAAAATTTAATGAAATGAAAATACTTAATTATAAATTATGTAGCTAATCTTACAATTTGAATTTCAACTGTTAAGCACTAATTAATCACACTCTGATGTTCTCCTTTAATCTTTAATCTTCTCATAAAGTTTTAGGCATAAAAGTTCCCGTAAAGCTTGCTTCTGGAGTTACTTGTTTCTTTTCGCTCTGGAATTTGGGGGCTTCAGAGTTAGTTCTACATTATTTGTTTTCTACTTTAACTTACTAGAGAGACAACAAGCTGATATACAATTTGTCTCTACATGATTTCAAATTAACTGAAGGGCACTTTTCTATAAACTTGGACCTTGTCTACAGTTATTGTGATGGTAAGTTTTACTTAAAGAAAATTTAATATATTACCTATTATGACAGTTTCAGTAGGCCACAAGCTGAATTTGAGTAGCTGATTATTCAACATTTGGTCACATCCCAGATTCTAATAAGCAATGTGAATCTGAATACATAAATAAATGAGAACTGGCCTGATTTGCTTAATGCAAATTGCAAAGAAATATCAAAAACTACAATACAGATGTTATACGACCAAAATTTGGCTTCTGCCTTATATTTAACCTGTATTCATCAAAGGATCATACTATATAATATATTAAAAGAACTTCTGCTTGTCAGACATTAACTTGATGAGATTTCACTTCACATTGAAATTGCCAGACATACAACCTAACATTTTCCTACAAAAGCAAAGAGTTCTGAAAATAATCACTAATTTGTTACTTTACTTAAAATATTTTATATACCTCTAGTAATATTCTTTTCTAGGTTAAATGTCACTAAATCAGAAGATCATTCACAATTTTGTTTTAACCAAGGGTCTCATATATTATAAATAATACTTACATAACAGCGAAATGCTTTGCAAACAATATTATTTATATTAAGCTTTGATTATATCAGCGGGATCACAGAAGGCTACTTCACTAAAAAATCCTACCACCTATCCTTTCTCTATCTCTAAAAAAAAAAAAAAAAAAAAAAAATCCTTAAAAAAGGCCACAGAAATCCATGGATATGATTCACTAGCAACTTCAGAAGTTCTGTGAAATACTTACCCTGATATATCAGAATAGATGGCAGTATCTACAAAATATGTTGGCAAGAGATGAAAAATCAACAGTAGAATGGCTTTGCATCCTAAGCCTTGGGTAAGCCATAGGTCTAGAACTGCAGGTATTGCTGCCCAATATGTTCCCAGAAATGGCACTGCTCCAAGGATCGCTGCTAAAGCTAGTAAAAGATTAAAATAAGAAAAGCTACTGCACATCATCATCAAAAACAATAACGAAACAGTAGAGCCTAAGCACTTAAAATTTTCTAACGAATGAGTTAAAAAAAATACCAATTCGAATTTTCGGGGAATGATATGCCCTTATTTAACTGACTTTGCTAGTTAAGCGAAGGTCCAATATTTTAAAACTTGATATTGAAAATCTTTCTAAAGTGTCTACTTCATGAATCTTTTCTTTAGCAACAAAATTTTAGTGCCCTGCAGTTGTTATTCTAAATCAAAGGTTAGTTAATATATAGTCCTATAATGTAACCATAGAACATTGGTCATAATCTGTACTGAGTCCAAAGCCAAATCAGAAATTAGTCTCTTTATGTCAGATATGAGTATATATTCTATATCTTGCTTTCTAATAAAAAATGAAATGTCATTAAAAAATAAAAAACAAAAACTCCCCCCAATTGAAGGACCTTATTTCCAGCTTGTCCCCTTCCAGACCATTATGTTAAAACACTCAGAGTCAAGATGTGGATTCCAGTTCTGGTCCTAACCATTAACCAGGTATGTGACCTTGGAAAACTCTGGTTTCTCGTCTATACAACAAGGACATCACCTATCCTGCCTGCCTCAGAGGGATGTCATAAAACCACCACCTCCATGTGCTCCCATGGTGCTTGCATGTCAGAGGGTGGCTTTGTGGAACACAAGGTAGCAAAGAACCTGAATGGACTTGGGAATGTAAAAAAGGATGCGGGCACCTACAAAAGAGGAAATAAATGGTGGTAGAGGTAAATGTGGGAGGCAGATATATTTAGGAAATAAAGGAAGAAAAAAATGATGAAGAGGAGCAGAGATAACATATCGGAAAAGTAAAAGATGGTCATCAAACCATCCTGGTGCTTACAGAATGCGGGTACTATCACAACAGATCTCAACAGGTGCGGAGACAGCTTTTGGGCCCTTGGAAGCATTCATCTTGACCTGCCACCTCCCCACCCCCCGCCCAAAGAAAACTTCATGGGACAAAGCTATGGGACCAACTCATTGCTCCCTGCCAATAGGTTTGATCCAAACATTTATCAAGTGCCGGTTATGGGCTAGGTGTTGTGCTAAGTGCTAGACGTTCATTCATTTAACAAATACCTACGCAGTACTTTCTATATGCTGGATATTGTTCTAGCTACTGAGGTATAGCAATAAGTAAACATTACAAATCATATTTCTGCTTTTAATTGGACTAGATCAGATCTCAAATTTTAATATTTTAAACTTAGGGAAGATGACATTTCCCAATGTACGTAACAGGGATTAACTTTTTTTGGAGGACAGTGGGAGTTATGACACAGTTGTTACCTGATGGTATGAAGACAATATTGATGCCAAATATAGTATGAGTCAGCCAGGTGTACAATCCATAGAAGCCAGCCATTTTGAGGGAAGCATCGAACACTCCTCTAGAATGCCCAAAGATAAAAGGGAAAGTGAATAAACATAGGACCATTCTGTGATTCAGAAATAGCAATATTTGTAGGTTTCTGGTTACTTCATTACAAATCTGAAAATAGCTTCAATTTTTCCAATGCCTGAGAATGGTATTCTCATTTTGTTTCAAAGAAACATAAAGACTTTATTTTAAAACCCAGAAATATGTTTAAACTATTCTTTAAATTTCTCTCTGATGAAAAAATAACTGAAACAAAACATCTTAAAATCCGCTATTCAGTAAAATAGTCAACTTTTCATTTCTAAAGGAGGCCCTTCACTGCCAAAGTAGATGGAAAGAAAATTAAGTGTGAGTACCACGTTTCTGGTGGTATAGTTAAACTCTAAGACATTAGGCTCCTCCCCTTTGGGAAAAGTAAGTGAGGATAACATGACTTGTATATGGTCAGTCTTTCTTCTCTTGTTAATGAAATTTTCCCACATTTCTGCAAATATGTAACCAAGCCTACAAAGTAACTTCAACAAATGCTAATTATCAAAGAATACAGGTCACTGGGAGACACACATACTTGGTGATTAACAGGAATAAAGTACATGAAAATCTGCAATCTCAGGCACTTCATTTATGCTTTTCAATTGGAAAATTATTAAGGTACTATTTGTAAGGAGGAGAAATAAGGAATCGCTCAGATAGAGCACAAGGCAGGAAATCTTAAAGTATCCCAGGAATCACAAAATTATGAAAACCAGGATCCTGCAGGGCTCAGGAGAGGCACGCTCATATACTCATGAGCGAAGGAAAAGTTTCCCATAATTGAAAAAGCAGAGGCTGTAGCAGCAAAGGCGACATTGTACACACACAAAAGAAACATCAAGCTTTTCTAAAGCATCCCAAAAGGTATACTGTTATAAGCACAGTCAAGCTCTGGAACTTAGGGATTTATTCATTAAATAAGTTCTGAGACATGGATTTGGTGATAGTGGCTCCTCAAATTATGAAACCCTCTTTGTCAAACTGACTAGTAACTTTTACTCACGAATGTCTTAAAGATTCCATGTGACAGATTAAAGTGGTATTAAAAAGACTGAAAGGAAGGGAGATAGCCAACAGAAAACATAAAAGATCTGACTTGTAACTGAATAGAGGGGGCAGAGGAAAAGGAAAATGGCAGAGGTTCAGGTTTTAAACCTTAAAAGAATGACAGCGTCTCAAAGACACAGAGAAGCCCAGAACGGGAGGGGACATGGAAGAGAGGGAATACATTTAGTTTGGGCAGTGGTTAGGAAAAATGATGATAAAAATGCCCTGAGGTACCTGGAAGAGACAAGGCTTAACAGAAAACTTGTGACAAGAGATCTGAGATGCTCCAGACTAGATTAACCATAGGAAAGGATAAGATATTTCAAGGAGCAAGCCTAGAGAAAATGAAGCAATGGGCTGTGTTCTCATAAGGGAACTAAGGACAAAGATACACCAGCCAAAAAGATAATTAATCGTTTTTGTAATAGGAATCAATGGAATGTAGTATTCCCAGAAACCAAGGATAAAGAAGCTTTTGAGAAAGAGGGAATAATGAGATTGAGTATCACAGAGAGATTAATGAGAATAAAGTCTAAGAAAAAAAGTACAGATTTGACTAGAACCAAGAAAGTCAATGAGAAAAAGATATAGATGTGGTACTTTCATCATTTTTATGTTATTTAAAACAATTTTAAGCCAAAAATAAGTTGACAGCATAGGTGCAACTGAATCGCTGTCAGCATGGCAAGAAAGCAAAGCTCAGTCCAGAGGCATCACTTGTAGAAAACAGCACGCAGTCTCCTTTCTTCTCTCTCTGAGAATTTTAATTGTAATATTCTCACTAAGGCAACTTTCAAGTAATTTTGTGGACTGAAAATGCATTATATGTTGTTTGCGGTTCCTAAACATATTTATGTAACCCAATGAAGAAGAAAATGATAATACATTCCCTCTATCTTATTATCTGGTACACAAGCTTTATAAATCAGCAGAGAAAAATCCTCTAAGGATTTATTGAGACTTTTTTAACTCCCTCAAATTCCTAGCCATTTCTCTCCTTTTTCCTCTCCTAGCTTTACTAAGCTATAATTTATAAACAATAAAACGCACCAACTTTAAGTATGTAATTCAGTAAATTCTGACAAATGTATATAGTTGCATAACCACCACTACAAGATATACAGCATTCCAGCACCCCAAAAAGTTCCCTCATGCCCTTTTATCTTTCATTATTTATTTTAATTAGTTTCAAGTACATAGGACATTGGTTAGACATCTATGCAGTTTGTAAAATGGTCCCCCCAATTGCTCCCTCCCTCCCCTGACCCTGCACATAGACAATGTATTCATTCTAATTGCATTCCCTATGCCGTGCTTCCTACTTCCGTGACCATCCATCAGCTACTAATTTGTACTTCTTTAATCGTTCACCCCATTCTCCCAGTCCACCAAACTCCCCTCCCCTCTGTCCGTCACCAAATTGTCCACTATATTTGTGAGTCTGTTTTTGATTAGTTTGTTCTTTTTATTCCTCTGATTCTGCATATAAGTGAAATCATATAGTGCTTATCTTTCTCTGTCTGACTGAAATACATTCTAGGTCCATCAAAGCAATATATTTTTCCATCCCCTTCTAGTCTGTGTTTTCTAATCTGAAGTGAGTCTCTTATAGGCAACATGTAGGGGTCTTGTTTTCCTTTCCATTCATCCACTCTTTTAGTTGGAGCACTTAATTCTTTTCCACTTGAGGTACTTATTGATAGGAATGTAATTGTTACCATTCTTTATTCCTGTTTTTGATACAGGTTTTTACTTCTTAAAGAAGTCCCTCCAACATTTCCTGTAATACTGGCTTGGTGGGGATAAATTCCTTCAGCTTATTTTTGTCTGGAAAGCTCTTTATCTGTCCATCAACTCTAAATGGTAGCTTTGAGGAATAAAGTATTCTTGGTCGTAGATCCTGGTCTTCATCCTGTCAAATATTTTTTCCCAAGCCCTTCTGTCCTGCATAGTTTCTTTTGAGAAAGCAGTTGCCAGTCTTACAGGTTTTCCCTTATAAGTAACTGTTTTTCTCTTGCTGCTTTTAGTATTCTTTCTTTGTATTTAACCTTTGGCATTTTAATTATGATGTCTTGGTGTGAGCCTCTTTGGATCCTTGATTTTTAGAATTGTCTGAGTTTCCTGGGGTTTTAATGTCTATTTCCTTCACCAGGTTAGGAAGTTGATTTTCTTCAATTATGCCAATCAGACGAATATTTGGACCCTTAATAGTGTCTCATGTGCTCCTTAAATTATTTTTATAGTCTTGGCCTCTTTTTTCTTGCCATTCTGATTGAGTGTCCTTAGCTTTCCCATCCTCTAGATAGGGCATTTGATCCTTTTCTTTATTCCTTTGTTTATTACATTTAATATACTCATCTCAGATAATCTATTCTTCATTTCTGACTGGTTCCCTTTTATAAATTCTATTTCCATTTTTATATTTTTTATCTGTTTGTTAAAGTTCCACTGAATTCTTCTACATTCTAAGTTCATTGAGCATCTTAATAACCAGTGTTTTGAACTCTGCATCTGTTAGATTACTTGACTCCATTATTTCTGGATCTCGGCTCTGTTCTCTCATATGGTTTGTTTCTTTGTCTTCCCATTTTGGCTGCCTTTCTGTGTCTGTTTCTATATACTAAGCAAAGCTCCTACATCTCCCGATCTTATCAGTGTGGATTTGTGAAGTAGTTGTCCAGTGGCACAGTCCCGTGAGGGGTTCAGCTGTAGGTCAAACTTAGCCCAAGCCTCTACCCCTCCGGGCTGCCTGTTAAGATTCAGCAAGCAATCCACAGATGCTGTGCTTATAGTTGCCTCAAAAGGCCACACCAGAAACTGAGGCCAGTTGCCTCCAGTGTGAGTCTAGGTGCTGCTCAGCAAGGAGCACCTGACCTGCTGAGGCTATACCTGGATGTGGCTTGGGTGGGGCCGCGAGATGGGAAGGCGGGGTTTCAGGGAAACCTCTGGGTGAAAGGACCTCTGTCATCCAGTCTGATGACCTACTAGCTATGGCAGCACTGTGTGTGCACATTGGGAGGGGGAAGGGCTCAACACAGAACAATGGATACTGTGGGCACTTCTGTACAGAGCAAGAGTCGCCTGGACCCTCACTCTGAAAATGTCTCTCTGTGAGTACCTGGTGCCCCTGCATGCAGCCGAATCGGCACTGGTGCTCAGAGTGAACAGGTCCGTCACCACAAAAACACGCTCACAGACGCAGTCCCTTTAAGAGGCATCTGCCGCTGCCTCAGCCTCTGTCTCAGCCACTCAGGAACGGGCAGCCCTGCATCCTCGTCCCATCCTACTTTCTGCTGTTGCAGGGTGCTTTCTTGGATTTCTCTGTAGTTGTATGGCTTGTTCATCAAGATCCCAGGCAACTTGTCCTTGCTGCTCTTCCTTGTTTCCATCACAACTTTGATTTGGTCACCAGAGGTATGAACAGAGCCTCTATAATCTACCCATTTTGGTTGCTATAGCCCCCTCATGCCCTTTTTTATAGTCAATCCCTCCCTTTCAGAGTGGTCTCTGAAAGCCACTAGTTATGCTTTCTGACACTACAGTTTTGCCTTTTCTAGAATTTCTTTTAATAGAATCATACATCACTTACCTTTTTCATTAATTGTGGTAAAAGACATGTAACGTGAAACTTACCCTTTGACTGTTTTTAAGTGTACAGTTTAGTAATGTCAAGTACATTCCCACTGTCATCATGTAGTTTTTGTGTTTAGTTTCTTTTACCTAGTACCATGCTTTTGAGATTCATCCACACTGCTGTTTGTTCCTTTTGCGTTGCTGGGTAGTAGTATTCCATTATATGGATACACCATGACTTCTTTATCCGTTCACCAGGTGATGGGCATTCAGGCTGTGTCCAGTTTAGGGCAACTATGAATAATAATGCTATAAACATTTAAGCACAAGTCTTTGTGGAACATATATTTTCATTGCTCTTCGGTAAATCTCTTGGAGTGGAGATGCTGGGTCTCATGGTATTGGTTTAACTTTTTAAGAAATAGTAGCAATTATTTTGATCTCTTAATGCAAAGAAAATCTATAGTCATGGACATGCATCAGAAGTCACTGCCTGCTACATCACACTACATCTCCTCAAAGCATAAACCTAAACTTTAAACTTCTGGTATTATGTGGGTGGATACTGGCAGAAAGAGCAATTCAGCTCATGAAAAGCTAAATGACAATGTATCTGAAATCCCTGGTAACTGACCCAGTGCTCGATAGGTGCTCAATAAACAACGGTATTACTGGTGTCATTGTTACCGGAGTCCTTGCGATCTGTATATCTGAGCAGCACTAAGATTTTTGATGAAGACTCTAGAAGTTTGTACCTCAAAGCTTAGTGTGTCTGAATTGAGATGGTAAAGAGTAGGCTGAAAATGACCCTAAATAATGTCAACATCCTAATGCCCAGAATCTATGAATATGTTACTTACATGGCAAAAGGGACTTTGCAGATATGATTTAAATCAATAATCTTGAGATAGGGAGATTATCCTGGATTACTATGTAGGCCCAATTTAATCACAAAAGTCAATATAAAGAGGAGAACTCTTCTGATATTAGGTAGTGGTGATGGTTGCATAAATTTTGACTATATTAAAAACCACTGATTTGTACACTTTAAGGTGGTAAATTTTATGTATGTGAATTTTATTTCAATAAAAATTTTATAAAAAGAGGAAGGCAGGAGAGTCAGAGTCAAGGAAGGAGACATGAGGACAGAGTAGAGGTCTTAAAGGCAGAGGAAGGGGCCACAAGCCAAGGAATGCAGGCAGCCTCTAGACACCGAAGGCAAGGAAACGATTCTCCCCGAAAGCCTTCGGAAAGAATGCAGCCCTGCTGATCCCTTCATTGTAGGACTTCGAATCCCCAAAACTATAAGATAAAAAAAATCTGTCTTGCTTAAGCCACTAAATTTATGGTAAATTTTACAGCAGCAATAAGAAAACTACTACAACCCACTATGTGCCAAGTGCTGTTAGGTGCTTTGTATATGTTATTTCATTGATTCTCTGTTGGGTCTCCTTAACCATGCAAAAAAGAGATTCCTGGTCAGAAATCAGATAAATCTGTTAAACCAGAAGGACAGTATGGTTTTTTTAAAAAAGAAAAAACAAAAGACCAAAAAGAGCTCAAAATGAGGGCAAGGCAGGCCTGAACAAGAAGAAAGCTCCTCTGGAGACGGCTGGATCCATGTACTGGATCATTATGGTGTCCTAACTCCAAATCTAAGCACCCAGTTCACTGAAGGCCAAGATGGTGGGTGAAAATTCATTTTTGGTATCCAGATTTCCATTAAATATTACTAAGTTATCCTCATGCAGGTCAATCGGGTACTTAACGGTCCTCAAAGCCAAGAGACCACCCAACAGCAGCCCTGACAACTGCATCACAGCCTGAATCTGGTGCTGGCTAGGACCTTGATTTGATAATGGCTACCCTGGCTCACACTTCCAGAAGGGAACTGGGACTCAGTATACCCATCTTGAGAGAAATGCGGTCCTATTCATCCTATTAGAGTGGCGTGTTCTAGAAGACAGAAGTAGATCTCGGGGGTGAGGGGCAGAGGAACAGAAGAGCAATGGGAGACGAGACAAGCCACGTGTGGTACTCACAGGTGCGCGCCCATGACCTACTGGGATGCAGAGCTCATGTGTCCCACTCTGGCCTGCCCTGAGCTGGGTGCCTGGACTGGGAGGTAGTACGACAGAGTGATCTAGTGAACTACAGAGCCACCAATGCCCAGTGGGTGATTCCTGCCTTTTCACCTGCAATAACTCAGGCCCTTCATTCCAAGCTTTTTTTCTTTTTTCTCTTAACTGAATCACATTCCCCATTTAACAAATTTACTTGCGTTCTGGCCAGAGGTCTCTTTTCTGGATAAATGTGGGGACCTACAGGGAATCAGTAAAATTACATATGCAAAACATGTAACATAGAGCTTAACAAAAACTGAGTAGTTAGCAAATGTTAGGGTCGAGGATGGACTGAGAGGAGGGATGAGACTGGAGGCCAAGGGCGCAGTACTTAGGAGACAACGAAGAGAGAGAACAGCAGTGGGAACTACAGGAGTCACAGTGAGGAAGAAAACAAGGGGAGGAGGAGGTAAATGGATGAGAAATGTTAAGGAGAACAGCACACCGATTCAGGAGAAAGGACAGGGAACGAGTCATGAGAGCTAAAACGGTTCTGGCACGTTACCAACCACTTTGGAATTCCAGTTCTGTCACATATTGGTGGCATGACTTTGCAAACCATAAAACTTCTCTGAGCCGCACTTTCCCTGACTATAAAATAGAGATAATAGCATTCACCTCATAGTGGTCGAAGATTAAAAATGCAATTAAAGTGCTAAGCTTAGTGCCTGGTACAAAATAAGCACTCAATTAAGTTGGTGCTATCACAGAATTATGTCATTATTACCAATTAGCATTATAATAAGGCTAAGAATAAGGCACACAGCTTCTTTTTTCACCTTCCAGGTTTCAGAGTATACCTATCTTTGCTTTGTGCTGAAGAAGAACAGGGTCTGGCAATGATGAGAATTCAAATAATATACCACAGAGTTTTGGATTAATCATTTTAAATTGTAAGGTGCTGATCAAGCTATATGAGCAATAACCCCTCCAAAATTGAGTATATCATCATTCGTCTTTCAGGAATCTAAAATTCAAAATTTACTAGGAATAATTTACTCTCAAGTAAAACTTTCTGAGGCATAAAACTAATGACATGCACAGTACAGTTTGAATAGGTTACCAGAAATCATTAGTTCAACCAATGCAAGAATATGCTTATAATCATATCAATGAAAGATCATTCTCTCATTTCATTCACTCATTGATATCAACCCATTAATTAACACTTTTTGGATACTCAGATTCAAGGAGCATTTTCCAAAATCTTGCCATTACAGACAGACATTATAATACTCTTCATCAAATTCCTTGCAAAAATCACAATAGCTACGACTTGTGTCATTTTTCTAAGAGTGGTTATGTATGACTTGTGCTGGGTGAATACATGGTGCCATCAGGCATTACCCTTCCCTTTTATAACTGCTCACAACCATACAATCAAGCACCTACTGTAGAAATTAATGGAAAACCTCTAATAACTTCACCAGTCTAATCTGCATATAACATACAGTGTTCCTCCACTCTCTACCTCAATCCTCTCTTTTGAATAGAAGAATATTTGCCCATGCTCAGTCTTCTGGGACCTCTCTTTTCAGTGATTCTCAAAGATTATTGACAGCTGTTCTCTAACTACATCTCCGGGCTTTCCCAGCACTCAACAATTGAAGAGAATCAAATTCGGAAGACTGGGGGCTCTTCCTCCAAACCTCTCTTTTCGTAGCTCAGCCACACTGACTTGGCAGGTCTAATTAAGCTTGATGGAAGAGACTTGACATTAGCCACCGAGCTGGACACTTCCCCTTTCTACAACGCCATGTCCTTACTCAGGGACCTTCCACTGTTAAACCATCCTACGGATGTTCCCCAGCCTCACACCACGTGCAGAATGCGCCAGGGCAGGGTCCCCTCTACTGGAAGATGGGCCAAAGGTGCACCCAATCCAGTTAGGCACACCTCTCAGTGAATGAAAGTTCCAAGTTCATACACAATCAGATTTTTGTCTATTCCTAAGCTTTTCCCTAATAATTGATATTGTATATTTATACTATTCTGCAGTAAAGGTGTGTGTGTGTCCACACCTCATTTATGCAACTATGTCTCTAACTCAGCACCAGGGGCCTGAACTGATTTTAAACAGTTAGTCAGGCTTTTAATTCTTTTTACTCAGCTCTCCTCATCCTTTATAAACACTAAGCTGAAACTGTTACTCTTTCACAGGTTTCCTAATACTTCACTTCAGTTACCAGCCCTCTCATTTCTGACCAAGATAGCTCTTGTTAATTTTCTAAACTGAGTGAGCAAAAACTAGCCAGACAACTCAGGATTTGATCAGATGACCTGCTTTTAAAGGAATGAGACCTGAAACAAGAAGCGAAGTGAGGAAAATGATAAACTGTATATGTTCCTGCCATTAGTCACTCCATGCTCCTCAGAGGACACAGGACGCTAGACAGCAAACAAGTAGGAAGCATGCATCTAAGAAGTAAAAAGGGCGGGGGTGGGGGGGAGAGAGAGAGAGAGAGAGAGAGAGAGAGAGAGAAAGAGAGAGAGAGAGAGAGAGAGAGAGAGAGAGAGAAGAGAGAGAGAGAGAGAGAAAGAAAGAAAGAAAGAAAGAAAGAAAGAAAGAAAGAAAGAAGAAAGAAAGAAAGAAAGAAAGAAAGAAAGAAAGAAAGAAAAAGAAAAGGAGAGTAAAAAGTCCAAAATAAAATTCTGCCTACTACTAACATTTCCTTACACTGGTTCTGCCCTCTTTTCTTTCTAAAGGTCAAATAGAAAGCCTATCCGACTATCAACCCCCAGGAAACAACAGCTAGGTTACTTATCATTATTCAACCTGCCCTGGAATACACTGCGCCTCAAATAGGTGAGCTCCTGAAGGAGGCGAGCCGGCTCCAGAGACACAGCCCACAGCAGGGCCCCCTTACCCGTGTGGCGTATGTTCCAAGACCCCCACTGGATGCCTGGAACCACGGAGAGTACCGAACTCTACATATACTAGGTTTTTCCCTATACGTACCTACCTTTTCCACTTAAAGGAAGCACTTTACAACTTCTCTTTGGCAGCATCGCCACTCTTGCACTTTGGGGCCATTATTAAGTAAAATAAGGGTTACTTGAACACAAGCACTGTGATACCCCAATAGTCGATCTAATAACCAAGGAGGCTGCTAAGCGACTAGTGGAGGAGTTTTTATCCGGCGTGGATGTGCTAGACAAAGGGATGATTCACATCCTGAGGGGGGAAGTGAGACAGCACGAAATTTCATCATCACTACACAGATTGACACACGATTTAAAACTTATAAATTGTTTATGTCTAGGATTTTTCATTTAATATTTCTGGACCCCAGTTTACCATGAGCAACTGAAACCACAGAAAGCAAAACTGAGGGTGACTACCGTATAAAGTGACCAATCGGGAGAAGTATATCCCCCAGCTCCCTTGATTACTACCTAACCTCTCTTGAGAAGTTACTCTCCTTCTCTCTCCTGGCTGGTCTGCCCCAGAAACTCGGCCTCACAGTAAAATGTACAGAAACCTGGTGGACACTGGGTTTCCTAGTCCAGGGGGAAAGGGCGTGCTGTCATAGCAGACCTACAGTGCTGCTGAGGGGCACCAGGAGGAGCTGCTAACGTGGAAGCCTTCTGTCCCCACTGGAGACAGGGCATCACATTACATCACGTACAACAGTGGCATCACATTACATCACCTACAGACAGACCCTGGCAGTAGTAATATTCATTCAATATTTTTATCTCATTAACACACAGGTTTGTGTCCTTCACAAGGCCTAGACATCATAGATGCTTACTCTAATGCTAACTAAAAAATTAACAAGGGGTTGATTCAATTATATAGACAAACACTAAACATTTGTATCTCAACACCAGTTCCATTACAAGCCTATTAAAATGAATTTAGCAGTTTTTAAAGAAATACAGTGAGAAATTAAATATAAGACAAAGTTTTTAAGATCATTTTCCTTGGAAACTTAAAGAAATAAAAGTTTAAGTCTATCAGACTAACCTTTAATCAAGCAGGTTAAATAGGCATTATATTTACCAACTTGGTTATTATTTAAGAACTCTAGCTTATTTAATTTTCCCAACTATGCAAAAGAGATTCTGTCTCTCTATTCCAGTGGTAGGAGAAATAGCTCTTTAAATAAATGAAATTTTATTTTCTAACATCTTTGAACTCTTCCTTACACATTTTAATTTAAACAAAGATTGTTTATAATCTTAATTCCATGAGAATTTCTTTCCAATGAATATTTAATGTGCTCAAAGTCAAAAATGGAAATACTGACTTACTAAATGATTGACAGTGACTTTTTTTAACCAAAATACTTTTAATTCTCCAAAACTGGAGGGTAGAGATGGAAACCACGTTCACTTTTTAACAAAAATCTCACAGTACATACATCCTCCCATCTAACTCATCAGGACTCCCATCCACCAGCACTGAAAAGCTATGATCCCACAAGCAAGAGCCATACCCGTGTGCATGCACTCATGTGAAAATATCACACACACTAAATTGCACTGAGGCCGTGACAACATGCAACTTAGTAATGTGCAATATCTCCACCAGAGCAAGCAGAATGGGAGCATCAGGAAAGAAGGGTGTGATGCAAACATTCAGGACACAACATGCTCTAAGAGGAGGAAAATGGTTTAGGGATAAAGGATGCATGCCACTAACTCAAAAATTCATGAAATGAAAAAACACAATCACAAATATATTCAATTTAGAATACTTATTCCGAATTGTGAATAACAAGGTTTAAAAATTCAATGAGACCGAGATTATAAAGTAGCCACATATTTCAAAAGGCAAAGCTTAAAGAACAAAGACATTTTCACTGTCTGGTCATGCATTTAACTCCCAATTTCAATTCCACTTTTAACTTATTAATGGACCATAAGAGTTTAATGATTAGCTTAACTGTAACATTGATGTGACTAATGATTTATGCTTATAAAATCTGGTATCACTGATAATGTACAGACTGAACTACATTCTCAGGACATAGTATTTTCAATCATCTGTATAATATTTCTCTTCTTTAAGTATTTCTCCATGAAGAAATGTATCCCATCTTGAATCCGACCCTTCAGAACAAAAAGTCTGACAAGCACTCTTAGAACTAGGAGCCACTGCTCTCTTACACATATATGAGAAGGTTCTTCAGAGGCATCTACGTAAAAACCTGTACATTCTGATTTAAGTCTTGAAATTGATCCAGTAAATAAACATACCCAAAGCACTCAAACTGCTAAAAATCATCCTGAATTACATACAACCTTTAATTCATACAACTTGATATAGCTGTGGTAAGAAAAATGGCCCAGGCTATAAAAGTTCTCTAGTCTATCATATTTTTCAGACTCACAAAGATCTACGTTTGAGATCCACTAGGATTATGGTTCTGGTATTGAGAATTGTTTAAAAAAATTTTTTTTTCTGTATTAAAAATAAGATGATAAAATGAACAGGTTTTGTCCCACTATACTCTGGAACCAAGACACGGGCTACTGTTAGAGTGCATAATTAGTGTATGCAAATCCAAGAGGATAAGGCAAATTAATTTGTAGAAAGACAAGTATTTCCTCATATCTCTGTAGATGACCACAGTCTTTCCAATCTCAAATTTCCTCCTAAGCCAAAGACCGGAATTCTTAGCTGTCAGCGTCAGGTGTCTACCTGAACAGTCATAACAAAACCACGCATTTATGATCTTCTCCCTTAGTTAGCTCCTTCTGCAAGAAGGTACCGTGGCATACTGCAAAGATAGTGCTTTTGATTGGCTGGACCTGGGCGCAAATCACAGCTCTGCTTACCAGTTCCGAGCAACCGTGACAGTAAAGAATCAAGTTTAAAACAAAGGACAACTTGGTTTTCTTACGAAATATGCCATGAAAAAAAAGGTGACGCAATGACAGACACTCAGAAGATGGTCAGCAAGTGGGTTCATGCTCAGAAAGCGGAACAAGAGAAAATTCAAGAACAGTAATTTGAAGATAAAAAAGTTTTTGTGACAATCCCTATTCTCACAGTGCTAATAAAGATATATCTACTTCAGGAAAATAAAGTTTTTTTTTTTCGAAGTTTTTTTTTTTTTTTAATGGACAAGCTAGGTATTTTTCTGTAAAGCTTAGCTTAAGTCACATTGTCTACAAGATTCTGGTGGGCTTTGAAATGGTTGATTCAATAGCTTTGGTCTATTGGGAAGGTAGAAGGTTATTTTTCCTTTTTGATAGAGCATTTGCAAAACTTTTTTGAGTTAGATCAATGTTGTTTTAGATAAACTAACATTAATCTATTCTTGGAGTTTTCATCATTTCATTTACTCAATAAAGGTGACAACCAACAGTCACATAGGCTTACAAGGAATGCTAAAGCCAGTTAAGTTCTTCTCGAAGAACAGCCTCACCCTGAAAACTGTTACATTAGATAATACACTCCCAAACTTGGAATCTTTACATGATATTCGAGCATGCCATAGGGGAAACAAACTTTTTTTTTAATTGCACTTGATGTCCAATCAAAGAAGCAAGATACAGATAAAGGTTTTACCTAGGCTTTGCTAGTAGGAAAAAAGGAAAAAATCTACCAAAGTTTCTAGAGAGAATATATTTTATGAGAATTCATTCTATTTGAATACAATAGAGGGTTTCCCAAAGATCAAAGGGGTATCCTCACCAGCTGGTGCAGAAATACAGTGAAAAGATAAGCCAAGAGCATTGAGACAGGATTATCAGGTCAAACCTAAATTTATGCAGAAGACTAGTTCCAAGTAATAGTAATTTTTACAAGTAAGCAGAAACATAGATGCCAGCCAAAAAGTTACTATTCAAGAGAAGTTTACAGCCATCTGGCTAAGAACTTATTAGAAAAAGGAGCCCTCATAATGGATAATGTGAGGATGTGAGTTGTTATTCATAAAAGTAAAAATGTAGTAAAGTGTTAATAATGACTTCAGAGCAATGAAGGACAAGGCCCGGGCATCCAAAAGCTTCTACCTATGTGAAATGATGACGAGAAGAAAGAAAAGCGGGGCAGGAGCCAGTGACATGGAAAGAGCATATGGAGACTAAATGCTGAAGAAACATCTCCTTCAGAAACCGAGCCTCCAATACATGGATCCCAGAAGACGTGACAGAAGTTCCTGGCCAGCCCTGCAATGCGCACAGAGCCCATGACTTCAAGATAACTGAAAACTCTGCCTTGTCAATATCCAGCCCTGCGGAGGGCTCAGTCTGGCTGCAGAGGGAAAGAAGAAACAGGGAGGCCACCTCATCTCCTCCCTGAGCCAAGCTAAAACTCCTGAGAACAGAAGGAGGCTTCTGAGAGAAAGTGAGGTGTGTTACAGAGGCAGGTTTCCTGCCCAAGTGACATGGTAATCAGCAGCCAGAGCAGGAGCCTGTAGACAGAAAGCTGATGGGGATGAGCTATAAATCTTCGCGAATCACAGGCTTGAGAATAAGATATTTAAACTGTTTTGAGGGTTTTTTTCTTACCAAGATTCGCATTGCTCAGATTATCTTTTCAAAAGATTTAAAAAATGTTGAAAATACCAATTCCATCACCAGTTTAACACTGGATATTACCAGGAAGGCTCAGGACAGAAAACGGGCTTCTCATGAAAAGAAGTTTCTGAAGGAAATAAGAACAGCATAAATCTTAGCCCTACCTGATGGCTTCTTCCACAGACTGGCCAATAATATTAGAGGAAGGGCCTGGCTGAGACAGTGGTGTCAGGCTTATCACCCACTTCACTGGCTTGTAGTACTCATCACTGGAACTTAACAGATAAAATAGTGTGGTCAGGAAAATTATCTGCAAAACAAAGGACAGTATCTCCTAAAAAACCACATTTGGAAACTAGTGGAAGGAAACACAAATGGAACCAAGAATATGCTTTACTGAGGAAGGAAATCTGATGTATTGTTATCTCTATGTACATACCAGAGACAGTACAAAATTGAGAAGGGCTGTCCCGCTGTAGAACAGGATGGTCAGGAGCGTAGTGACAGTGGTGAAAAGCAAGCTCACATTCCGGCTCATAACAATCCACAGGGACTCCAAGATCTGCAAGGAGGAAAAGCTGAATATCAGAACTAGGCCCTGGGGAAGAGGTTTCTACAGGTACCTAGTGTGCTTTTAATATGGTCGTTTGGTACCATAAACTGAAAAGACAAGAACTATTATTTTAAAGAAAGAAAAACCTAAAAACATTTAAATATTGATTAGTAAGGAAAATGGTTGAGTAAATTATGGTTAAGCTACTCTGAATAATAGCAGTCATCAGAAACATGTCTATTATTAACATTGGAAAGTATTTTATGATATACTAAGTTTAAACAGCAAGATACAAAAATTTTATATACATCATGATTATAACTATGTAAAACTGGTAATGAGTAGAAAAAAATACCTATAGGAGAATATGCCAAAATGCATGTAGAGTCACAAGTGCAGGCCATGAAAATCTAGCATTTGTCTCATTAGCTGCCTCCCCCTTGCCACCTCCAACTTAATTACATCTACAAATACAAAAGCATCTTCACTAAAAGTACAATAAAAGAAATGAACAGAGAGGATCCAGGGCAGAGCTCTGCAGCTACAGACTGTGCCTCAGAGAGATTATGACCCTTATATTAAGACCTACTGAGTTCAGCTGATCTACCACCTACAAATTCACTAGAACCAAAGAGATGCTAAATAGTACTAAAAAGATGTACAATATCTACAGCACTTACATGTTTTCACCTCCTATCTCTTCATAAACTTAAATTCCCTCATGATGTCTGTTCTATTCTCAAGCATCCTTCCTCTTAATGAAAAACATGGAAGCAAAATGTTCAGAAAAATACCTTTTCTTACAGTTTTCAAGATGCTCCCATAAACCTCACAATAATTCTGTGAGGGAAGCAATGCAGATGATATCATTTTTATTTTATAGATATGCAAAGGGAAGCTCAAAGGTATTTAAAAACTTGCCCAAGGGCATGGAGCTAATAAGTACAGCTAGAGCTGGGACCAGAACTCATGTTTGAATTTATTTTGGTGCCCTTTCCAAAAGGCAGTTCTGTTTTTTGTCATTTGTTCAAGTTTTACCATCTGTGCTATGAAAGGCCTATCCATTCCTTTCCCACCTCAAATGTACCATTTATAAAGACATATTTTGTTGTCCTCGGCATTTCTTGCAAACCTCAGCTCAGTCTTTATGAGAGAACTTCAGCAGGCTGGTTTCATTTACAAAAACTCCTTACATAAAATCTTGAAAATGTCTCACAATGCCTACAAAAATATGCATAATTGACTGTCTGACCCTGTGGGACAGAGAATGAATGAATAAATGCCACTGATTCCAAGAAACAAACCAACAATGCCCTTACTTGTGATTTTGACAAGCATTCTTTTGGGGGCCTCAGTTGTTTGGGAATTTTTATCAATAAAACATTTAAAATAGTTTCTGGGTCACACTGATAGAAAATGTCCTGTGGTAATTCTTAAGAAAGTAACTGGATACATTAACTGTACACTGGTAATCACCAATATCAAGTAACCTTTTTGTGTGCTCAAGGGGATTCGACAGGAAGGTTCAGATACAAGCAAGAGCTGCTGGTATGAATATGATGATGGCAGAGGTAAACAGATGTCACTTCACACTGCTACAGCTCTATTAGGTGGGTGGGAGGAAGGGAAAGTGTGTGCAGGGGTGGAGGCAAGAACAAAGGAGCGGTAAGAAAATCCTAAAGGAAATGGAAGAGAGCACTGACTTACAAAAAAAGTCGCACCTTTACCTTCATCTTCCATACCAGAAAACCAAAAGATAGTATCTAAAATTACAAAACATTATTTTGAAATGCTCAGAGAAAGCTAAAAGAATTGGAGAGTGAGACAAAGTGGGGAAGCATTTTTTAATAAAAGCATTTTTAATAAAAATCCTAAAGCATTTTTGATTTTTCAGCTATGGTCAAGTATTATTTTGATAAAAATTAAATTATTTAAAAAACCTAGCACTGCGAATCTCAACTTCTGTCAGCTTGATGAAAGTCATAAGCTTATGCATAAGAAAATTATTCTAATCTCTGTGAAAAGCCGCAGGCCGAGACACCTCACAAAGTAAACGACAGAATAAAGAGCGATCACTAAACCTTAGCTACACTGCAAGCTATTCCTCGCTGCCCTCCATTCTTTGTTTAAAAAAAAATGCAGAGGTGGATGGTGCACGGCAGAGAAAAGCGTATTTCCATCTGCCAAAGGGTTTCACCCACCAGAAAGATAGCTCCCTCTCTAGTGATCCAGCTGGGCACATTCTGGTCAGCCGAGGGGGACGAGGATACCTATTTCAGAATCTGAGAGCCACAGCACCGTGCATGTGCTTCCTGATTCAGCATCTTTTGGTTACTCTTCAGCCACAGCGGGTGTATCAGTTGGAGCTATATCTGAGGTCTATGACTTTTGAACATCTTTCTAGTGCATTTAGAATTTTCAAAAGTGTAAATGTCACGGCATTAAAAACAGGGGAATTAAAAGGCCTTTAAGTGTGTAAACTAAGATGAGAATACATGTTTTTTAGTTTTTTATTTTAAGTCCAGTTTAACCGTGAATAGTATTTCTTACCGAAAGAAATGTCTCAATGTTCTCATGAACGAAGGAGGCGATATCCTGCCAGTCCAGAATGTCTCCTAGCCAGCTATTCTGACGATTCATGTGCATCTTGTGTCCTTTGTGCCTTCCAGAATGTGTTACATTCTATGGAATAAAACAGTTCAGATGTGAAATCTCCATCTTAACCTACAGAATAGAAAATAAATAGCCTATTTTGTTTAAGGTCCACTTGAGCACTTTAGCAAGTACACAAAAGTGAAAAACTTTGCATTATTTTATGTTTTTTAAAAAAATTTTAATAATTTTATTATTAGTTTCAAGAAGAAATAGACACAACCTTATTGTCTGCTTCTTCAGCAGACATCTACCTAGAGATTCCTCAGTTAGTTTTAACTCTGTCTTTGAAATCCACAAAATCAACACTTTTGCCTCAGCTGCTCTCAGGATAAGAGTATACGATCCCAAACAGGTCACTAAGAAATAAATTTAAAATTGAGCCCTCCTCTCCACTACTCCAAGATGAGAGATTTATATATGCCCTCCTCTCCTTAGACCAACTGTGGGAAAAATCACCACTAACTCTGCCCCACTCTCCACCTCCTTCCCCACTGGACAGGAGTCTTCCACAACACAGCTTCCGATGGCTCACAGGCTCTGCCGGCCCGGCATAGCACAGCCCGGCACAACCCGTTGCTTTTAAAACTGTCACTTTTTTATTTAATGGAAAATAATATTTTTCCATCATAAATTCTAAAGTAAGACTACATCAGCACAAGTAGCACACAAGGATGATTTCAAATAAAGATTCTTAAATGTCTGGATCTATTTGCACTTCCTCGAAGAGAAAGTTCTTAATGTCTACAGCTGTACTTTCCAAAACAGTAGCCACATGTGGTTACTGAGCACTTTAGAATGCTGCTAATCCAAAAACTAAAATGTGCTGTTAGTGTAAAATATACAACGGATTTCCAAGACTTCATATGAAAAAAATAAAATGAAATAAAATATCTGAATTAATTATTTTACTGAAATGATAATACATTGAATTTCTGGGTTAAGGAATTATTAAAATTCATTTCACCTGTTTATGCTTAGTTGCTTTAGTGTGGCCACTAAGAAAATTAATATTACATTTGTGGCTTGCTTTACATTTCTACTGCACAGAGCTAGTCTAGATGATGAGATGCTGCTGACGGTAATGAACAGACGGTGGAGCACAGATGGAGCACAGGGACTGGCGGGCTCTGCCATGGAAATTAACCATCAACTCACAGTGACTTCACGACTTAAGGTTTAAGACTTTGCAGCTTAAAAGTTTCAATAAATGAAGTCCTAGTGTCAATATGATCCTAGCTAGTTGACAGATACATAAAAGGACTTTATTAGTTTATAACTGAAATCTTAGCTAAAACACCTTACCTTCACAAACCAAGAATGATACAGTCTGTCCCAAAGTTCTAGTACTTGCTTTTCAATGACAGCAGTATTGTTCACCTTATCTCCAAGAATTTTATGAAGCTGAAAAAATACAGATATTATCTGGTTTAATATTTCAGGCAATAATCCAATAAAATTAATACATGCTGGGTCTTTACATTTGTTCCAAATCAAACTAAAATGTTCCAGACTATTTAAATGCCTCTAGCCACAACTGTGCTCTGTTCATAAAATCTACTCCTTAATGTTCTCAGTAAATTTCCTCTCTCTCTTGCTTCTTTTCTCTTTCCTCCATCCTTAGGTCTTGAGGTGAGCTACTTCAGGCTATAGGGGAATGGTACAAATGAAGCAATGATAAGTAACATCTCTGATCTTACCTGCCCAGAGAAATATCTGTCCATGTGACCCCAGTGCTCACCCATTAGACAGAAGTTTCATGCTACATTTATCACTGTTATTAAGAAAAGCCACAGAACTTTAAATAAAATTTTAAAACCTTAGCTATAAACACAAATATCTCCCTCAGTTTGCTGAGAGATGTTGTGTCTAAAGTTATGACTAAGTAGACCGGCTTCAACATTTGTGAGAATCAAGCACACTGAGATAACATAGAGCAAGGCTATTCACTACAGTATTTTAGCCCACACTTTATTTGTTATTAAAACCACATGGTAATATTAAAAATACTTTAAAAAGACAAACACTGATTTGGAGTCCCACTTTCCTTAACACAACTGTTGCCATTTTTCCCTTTCCCTTGCAACTTTCTGCCTGTTTACACTGATATAATTTAGAATTCTGTATTTTCTTTTGCATCATCATAAGCAATTCTATTTAGCCTTCATCACTAGCCTTTGTCTCTATTTTTAATAGTTTCATATTAGTTCATTAAGTTTTGCTATTATCTAATCATTACCAAATCATAGGATATGTAGATGGTCCCTAATTTTTAATGTCACAAGTAGTAACAATGCAGTGAAAATCCTTATACACAATATTTTTCTTATTACTAACAGTAAGAAAAATGTACAAAGATCAAAGGAAATGAGCATTTTAATGGTTCTTGCTATGCCGTTAATTGTCTTCTGTAAGGAATGTATCAATACTTTCTAATAGAGTATAAATGAACCAATTTTCCTAAAGCCTTATAGACTAACTGATAAATTTTTAGGTAATTTAAGGGGTGTGGAATGATAACCAATTATTTATACTTTTCTTCTCTAGTGACGAGAATGCCTATTTTCCATCTTGGTTTTCAACGTGTGTTTCTTTTTGTGTGGCCTATTCATACCTTTTGCCCACTTGATGCTGGCCTTATAGATAGATACTTGAACCAGTTCTTAGACATATCCAATGTAAATGTATCTGCCCGATGTTTTCCTTTATATGTGACTTATTCATAAACCAAACACAAATTAGTGAATATAAAAGCCATTTGTCTCTGCAAAACATTTTACAATTTGCAAATGGCTTTCGCCTACATCATGTGATCTTTACAACAACCCTAAGAGTCAGACAGAAAATAGTTCTGTCATCCCCTTTGTTCTTTTCAGAGAAGAGATTTAGAAAGTAGATCTATGACAGGCCCAGGGTCATGCAGCCAAGTGGCAGGGTCAGAATAGAAGGTCTCGAATGTTCTTTGGACTATGGCCTATATAATCTAAGAACAAAGGACACCTAACAGAGCAAATTACCCCAAAATATTAAAAACCACAATTACCCCAGTCTAATTTCCTTTAATTACTTTAAATTTGTCTTTTATATAACTGTCAGATACAGACTTCCTATTACCAATTCTTTGTCATTTTTCTATCAGTTTGAGATTTTCTCTGAACCAGAAGAGGCCGAAAATGGTTATGCACAGCCTCTTTTCGAGACTGTCTGCACAGTGGCCTTTATTGCAATAAAGCACTATTTCAAACTGACATCTCTTTTAGCAGTCCCATCCCGGTACAACAGTGAATAAATAACTTTAGAATACCACAACTATAACAGTAAAGGAGAGTTCAGCATAATTTTACAGCACGCTATAAAACACTATTTTCAAAACTGTGGCGCTATCAACCATAGCGGAACATTACAGACCTAGAATATTATCCTGTGACACAATACATATAGCTAGCTGCAAGGAAGACTGGGCCAGAGAGCACAGAGTCTAATGGACACACCACCGCTATTAAAAGAATCAGTAAAGCACACATACTGTTGGTGGTATGTGACACGCTCTTTGCATATGAAAAACAAAGCATGAAGAGCAGTCAGAATGCCATTTGAGTTGTATGACTTAACAAAAACAACCTCATCTATGAAGGGGGGGGGCAATTCTCAGTACTCATGTGAAATCTTGGCCACATTAGCCATAGCTGACCAAGTGTTTCTTGAAACATTTTCTTCTCCAGGCCTCTATGACACACACAGTTTGGTCTTCCTCCTGCCTCACAGGCTACTCCTCCCTCAATCTTCCCTGCTGCCTTTCCTGACTGTCAGAACCTTAAGCACTCCAGTGGTCTGTCTTTGATCCCCTTCTACGTACCCTCTTCTTTAGGGCTAGATTGTGTCCTTCTCCCACCCCCATTATCTGTATGTTGAAGTCCTAACTCCCAGCACTTCAGAATGTGACTATTTGGAGACGGGGGTCTTTCAAGAAGTAAATAAGGTAAAATAAGGTCATCAGGGTGGGTCCTAATCCAACATGACTTGGGTCCTTAATGGGAAAAAAGAAAAGATGAGGACACAGACATATACGGAGGGAAGACCATGTGAAGCCATAGCACATCTGCAAGCCAAGGGGAGAGGCCTCAGATGAAACCAATTCTACTGACACCTCGGATCTTGGACTTCTTGCCTCTAGAATTATGAGAAAATAAATTTCTGGGGTTAAAGCTACCCAGTCCGTGACCCTTTGTTATGGCAGCCCTAGCAAACCAATGCAGGCCATCTCATCTGACTCTATGGGTACTATCCAATGATACCCAAGCTTCCATCTACAGCCCGGATCTTTCCCCTGGGCTCCAGCTGTGTATGTCCACTTACAGGTTTTGATATCTCTACTTATTTAGTATTATCTCAAACTTCACGTGCCCCAAACAGAACCTGTAACACCTATACCCTACTACCACCTCCGAGTTTTTCCATCTCCAAAAGGGGCATAGTTATTCTTCCTTCAGCAAACCAAAACCTTCCTTCCCTTTTACTCTGTAGCCAATCCATGAGTAATACATGATGAATTTTTGAGATCAGGACAACCTCAAAAATATATCCCAAATATGACCATTTCTCTCAATTTCCACTTCCACGGTTCCAGCCAATTTATCAATATTTCACCTGACGTACTGGAATAATATTTTAACTGGTCTCCTTGCCTTCTCCATTCTTGTCCCCTTCTCCATAAAGCAGCCAAAATGAGCTTTCAATATCCTAAATCAGGTCATATCCCTTTCTGTTTGAAATCCGTATGTTTACCTTTGTAACTAAGAGAAAATCCCCATTTCTTAGGATGACCTAGGGCTTGTCCCATTACCACGCTCCCCATCCCGGACACACTGTTCTTCCTTCTTTCCCTCAGCCAAGCCTGTCCCCATCTCAAGAGACTTCGAATTCCCTATACCTCAGCTTCAAAACTGGTTCATCAGATCTTTACAAACTCACTAATTACCAGATCTGGGCAAATTCCAGTCTCAGTGGAAACGTCACCTCAGAGACGCTCTCTGGCCATTCCAGCTACCACACTACCCTGTTTACCCTGGTCTCCGCACTTGTAGATGTGAAAGTCTTATTTATTTGCATGTTTGATGTTTGTCTCCTCTCACCAGAGTATATGCTCCAGGAGAGTGGTGACTTTCTGGTTTACCACTTTTCTCCATCCTCGGGAGGTGGGGAGGGTATCCCAAATCCATATCATGGAATCTGATCCTTAACTGTGACGGTTGTGTCTTCTCCTGTCATTT
This sequence comes from Eonycteris spelaea, assembly GCA_003508835.1. NCBI lineage: Eukaryota > Metazoa > Chordata > Mammalia > Chiroptera > Pteropodidae > Eonycteris > Eonycteris spelaea. Next base: position 2,647,682 of record PUFA01000030.1, on the reverse strand, counting down.
CCCCTTCACAAAGCTTCAGTCGAGCTCATCTCCCAAGCACACTCTTGCTGCTACATCTTGGCTCACATATATCGCCTCTTAAAATACACCCTTCATTCTCGTTATGCATCTAAGACCTATCATTCCTTCAAGGTTTATCTCAGCTGCCACGTAACACACTTTATTCAGTTCCGGACACACACTTCTAGCATACTACACTGGAAAGAGCTAGGGATTCGGAATAGTCTTCAGTTTGAAATCAAGCTCTTCTATTTACTACACAAACCACGGGAATTAACCTACCCTTACTGAGTTTGTTTCTTTGTAAAGCGGACAAAATAATTCACACTACTGCAGGTTTCTTGGAAAGACTAAATGAAGCAAATTGGAAACTGCAAAGCACAGTTAACCAGCAAATAATAAAATTTAATTTGTGCTAATACTTTTTTACTCCCACAAAGCCTTTTTGACCACCCGAGCTTAGTGATCATTTCTTCCTAATGCACAAATAATGAATCAGATCTATCTTGAACAAGAAGCAAATGGCCAACTTCTCAGGTCGTTCAGGCTACTAGCACTACTCAGTGTCATCATCCAGAAGGTTTAATTTCATTGTATGCTGCTTGCTGACTTGTAGATATAAGCCTATTGCAAAAATACAATTGTTCTAAACAGAAGTCTCATTTTATGCTTTATTAAAGGAAGAAATCACTACCAATGAAGGCCTTGCAGAATGAAAGCCACAAAGAGAGGCTCTTCCCTTACCTTGTGAGTTATCCATTCTCGTCCATACTGATACACGTTGTTAGCCGCAGAATTGAGGGCTCTTTGGACTACCTGAGCCTCAGGAAGCCAACTAATTTAAAAATAAAGAAAAAAATGAAAAAATTAGTACGCTTTTAGTGTACTGTACCAATAACTCTTTAAACTCAACATATTTAAACAATCAGTAACTGACAAACTGTTGACTAGTCAACACATAGATACAAATGAATCACATGCAAGAATCCTTGACTTAGAATTAGGCCTAATTGGCCTAATTCTAATATTTGGGATTACTTTTCAAGCTTTATCTTTTAGACCCACTTTTCCCAGAACCATCCTTTCACTTTGCTCTGCTGGGTTTCTCTGTCCGTGGGTCATCTGCCTTATTCAGCATCAGAGGAAGTGGTTCTGGGACTCAAAATGGTGGCTCTCAAAGTGTGGTCCATGAACCAGCAGCATCAGAAATAGTTGGAAACCCAGCCAAACCCTAGATCTACTGAAAAGAACCTCTGGAGCTAGGAACCAGCAATCCATACCTTAACAAGCCCTGAAGGTGATTCTGACGCATACTAACATTTAAGAACAACTGATCTAACGAACTGAAGAATTAAAGAAAAAAACAAGAAAATTAAGAGGATAAGTCATTGTTTTCCATTTTTTTATCCACTGAAGATCTTTTTCTTTAAGATGCAAGGAAGTCCTGAGCAGAGTTCCAGCTAAACAAGGAACTGCAGTCTAAAAATAATCCTTGTGCAGAGAGAGGTGGTCTCCCCATTTTCCTGTTAACTGAGCAGGCATCTGTCTTAATCAATAATATGTGACATGTGCTCAGTGTTTTCTCAAGGAGAAAATATTTTAATATAATTTCTTAATTGCTGTATACTAGAGGTGTTGATATTCACAAATTGGTTTGAATCTTTAATATTAACTAGTTCATCCTATACTCCACATAAACAAATCATTTGTGAAGCTTTTTGCAAATTCTCAGTTCAAATATTTCTCAACAAGAAAGACAAAACTTTAGAGATACTTATAATAGCTTTTAAATCACTGTAACAGTCATAGATTCATCAGTGGTTTGAAGGGACTACTGAATATTTTCAATTGTATGGTATCTGAATAGAACCTTAATGATTAATGAACATCTACTAAGCTTAATAGTCTGCTGGCTGCAGTGGAAACACTTCACCAATGTCTTGCATCCTGACAGCAACAGATAAGGGAAGCTGCCATGAGGCCAAATTAAACAAGTACACAAAGAGATCCTCTAAGACAGGTGTCAGCTAATTTTTTCTGTAAAGGGTCAGAGAGTAAATATTTTATGGTTTTTGGGACACAGGCTCTGTGTCACAACTACTCAATTCAGTCTGCTCTTGCAGACCAAAATAGTTATAGACAATATGGTAATGAATGGCTATGGGTGTATTCTAATAAAACTTTATTTCAAAAACAAAGGTGACTGGATTTGGTCCTGAGCCATCGTTTGCCAAAATGATACAATTCAGAAATATGTCAATAATTCTATAGAAACTTGAAGGACCACATAATATGTTGGAAAGCTCCCCTTAATTGATCAGAAACACTGACTCTGCTCCTGGTGGATTATTATTTCACTCTCCTTAACCCTCAATCCTCTTTCTTCATCTGCGATATACCGATAATCTCCTCAACTTACCGTACACTGTGAGGAAAACAGGTCCAACGTAGATGACAATACTTTGTAAATTATTAACATGTTGGAAACTGTAAATCTCAATTCAAACATAAAGTATCATTTAATATAAATTATTTCCAAAATCTTAAGCACTTCCCCAACACCCCCTCTCCCATATTACTTGCAATTCTTATGCAAATATGACAACATTCATCAAAGCTTGCGTAAATGCTATCTTTTCTCTTCCATGATAGCTGCATCAATGAAGATCACTTCGTGCAAACAGATGCGGAACCTAGGTCACTCATCTCTATTTATGATGTAAAGCAATATTCTTACTTTGCCCACTCAGGGTGATTTGCTAGAGTTTCATTAATCAAACTGCTTGTGACTTCTATCATGTGTACACTCTCTTGATGCACCTGTATTATGGATAAGGAGAGAAAAGAATCTCAATAAAAAAATAAATCCAATTTAACATTTATTTTCCTACACTATTATCGGAACAATGCTTTTAGAGTCAAATAATAATACATCTTAGCTGCAGTTAGTTCAGAAACCTGCACTGAACAGCTGCTATACATAATAACCTATGACGCACTATGGGAATAAAATGTGTACGTAACAGTTCCTTGCCTTCAGAAGCTCAACAATTAAAGAGAAAAGTATGTAAACAGATACATACAAATACACATCTACTCATTATAAAATTGAAATATGTTTAGTTCACATGTCTATATAGTATGTATATATTTGCATATAATGTAAATATATGTATGCAGTATCAATACTACCTGAGCTTGTAGAGTTATAACTCAATGAGATACATAGGCAAATAAGCAACTGAGTAAGGTTTCTGAGTAAAAAAAACCCAACTGAAACTGCTCTGAATTTACCTTGCCCAATAACCAACAAAATGAGGGAGATAACAAAGGGAACAAGCCAGTGTCAGGAAACATGCTCTATAAGATTTTGTTTAAACTTTTTAAGCATGTTGAGTATTCGGTTTATCCCAGTGAATATTCCACATTTATTTAAAAAGAACATGATTCTGCTGCTATCAATTTGGTCAAATTGACAGTGTTTCTCAAGGCTTTTATTTCCTTACTAATCTTCTATTTACTTACTCTTATAATTATTGCAAGAGGAATGTTATTCAATCTCTAACTATAATCATTATCTCTTAATTCTGAATATTTTGTTTCATGTATTTTAGAGCTCTATTGTTAAAACATACATATTCATAATTGTTACATCTTACTGCAAGACTAATTTTTATCATTATGAAAGGTCCCTATTTATCTCTAGTTTCTTGTTTAAATTATGCTGTTTGTCATTAATATACCACATCTCTTATGTTTACAGTTTGCATGGTATACTCATCCTTTTAAATCAAATCTTTTAAATGTCTTTGAATTTAAAGGGTATATCTTATAGATACCACTTAGTTGGAACCTGTTTTTTTTATATCCAGCCTGAAAATCTCTGCCTTTTGTTTAGTCGCCTCTCATTTAATGTAAGTGTTGATATGACTGGATTTATGTCTGCCATTTTCCTATTTGTTTTCTGTCTGTCTCACCTCTTTCACTGCCTTCTGTTGTGTTAAGCAATCGTGTCTTACTATACCATTTTAGTACTGCTAAAATTTGTGTTATTTAGTGGTTGCTACTTATCTTAAATTTATTACACCTTTAATTTATCGCAATCTACTTCAACTAATACTGACTTACTTCCAGTAAAATATTTATAGAAACTTCTTACCAGTATATTTTCATTTCCATTTTTTCTTCTTTGTGCTATGGATATGTGTGTGTAGACATATATATATATTCATTTATGTATGTTATAAACTACAGTTTTTTTACAATTTTTCTTAGTCATATGTTGTTTAAATAAATTGAGAGGTGAAATATAACTTTTAAATATATCCATATATTTACTAGGTGCTCTTTACTTCTCACTTTAGATGTTATTTCTAGAGTCATTTTTCTTGTCTGAGGGAACTCCTTGGCATTCCTTACAGTACAGGTCTGCTGTCAACAAATTCTCTCAGTTTCAGTTTATCTAGAAATGTTTTCATTTTATTTTGCCTTTTAAAAAAGTTTCACTGAATATAAAATTCTTGCTTAGCAAATTTTCCCTGCAAGACTTTAAATAAATGTCATTACAGTGTCTTTGGTATTCGCTATTTATTATGAGAATTAAGACGTCTGTTAGAATTTCTGATATTGTACCACAGATATCTGAGGTTCTACTTATCTAATATTTTAAAAAATCTGTTTGTTATTCATATCAGATCCTTTCTACTGATATTTCTTCAAGTTTCCTAATTCCTTTTTTCTGGATCTCAGATCTGCTGTTGAACCTATCAAGTGAGTTTTCCATTTGTCATTATCTTTTCAGCCCTAGGATTACTATTTGGTTCTGTTTTTAGTCTCCATTTCTCTGCTGAGAGTCTGTTTACTCGTTATTAACACACTTTTCATTAATTCCCTAAACATATTTATAATAGTAGCTTCAAAGACTTTTCAGCTAAATTCAACTTCTGGGCCACTTAAGGGTCTACTTTTTTCCCACTGGTTCTCCTCCTGTCCCCTAATCCCCAGTATGACACTCTTCCGTTTCTATGTCTAGTAATTTCTGGTTAAAAATGAAACATTAAAAATATACTGTAGCAACTCTGGATTCTGTTTTTTTCTTCTGAGAACTATTGTTACTTTGTTTCAATAAACAATTAACTTATCTGTAATCAAAAAAAAAAAAAGTCTGTCTTCTCTGCCACTGATGTCTCTGTTTTGTTTTTTTTTTAAAGCCCGGCTCCCTAAGGATTTTCCCTGAACCTGCATAGCTTAGCCGTCAGCAAATGATTTTGGCAGCAGTTATTCTTAGACACTTCACATAAGAAAGCTTCCTCCTCTGAAACAGGAATGTGTGAGAGTTGAAAAATACAATCAAAGGCACAAATTTGCAAATCTCCCCAGACTTTCAATATTGACAGGACTCCGTGGGGTCTCCCATCCACATGCCTAATTTAGCATCAGTCTAAGATGTAGTTCATTCATTCAGCCCTTCTACGGCTTTCTTGCTTCCAGACTCTCCCCCTTTAATTTACAGCTGCTCTGTTGCCAGCCCCAAACCAAGTCCACCGCCTCCCACAGAGAAGCTGCAAGTTTCTGCAGCCCAAGCAAAGCAAGATGAAAATAACTCCAAACAGGAAAGCCACAAACTACCCATTTTTACCAAGTGCAGCAGCAGTTTTCCATGAGCGAATACTCCTCAAGTTATTCCCTAAGTCGTCATTTTCCAATGCCTTGATATGGTGTCTTTAGAATTTTTATGCCATTTTAGTTTTGCTTTCTATAGAGAACAATTACCTGACATCCTCACTCTGCCTTTACCCTAAGCTATATTAGGAAGATGGAGCTAAAAAGGATCCTCTAACAGGATTTAGATGCAAAGGAAAGAAAGTAGGCAAGGATGAGCCTAAGGCTTTTCACCTAAGCAAGTTAAATGGAGTTGTCATTTACTGAAATGCGACGGCTGTGAGAAGAACAGACAAGTAAGGGAAGGTCAGGAATTCAGTTTTGACATGTATATTTGAGATGTCTATTAGACATTAATGTAGACAATGTCATGGTGTTTTAGAGAACAATCCCTTTATCGGCTGGGAGAATAAACTAGATAAACAGTAAGTTTCCCTCAAAAGCTCGTTTGCATGAGTCCTAAATGACAAAGTGGTTAAGTAACATCATCAAAGTTCGGGGAAGCAAAAGCTCCCTGAATAGAATGAACAAAGAAAAAGGACTTGAAAGATGAACATAATTGAGACGGCAAGCAAGACCCTCTGAAAAGAGACAAAGACGAGAAAGTAAAATAGAGAGTAGGAAAGAGAGGAGAAAGAGAAGGAAAAAAATCCGCAAGACCATACTGGTGGGAGGTTTCTCTAAGAACGAGAATGAAAGGTAAGACTGTACTGTGGCAGGATTAGGTGAAACATGACAAATACAAAGAAAGTTCTCTAAACGAGTCTATCTAGTCTGTATGTGACTATACAAGATTAATAACCAAAGGACAGATAAGAACTGCATAGAGATGGAAACAGAGGTACTGAGAGAACAGGTTTTTAGGAGCAGGACTAAGGCACACTGAGGCTGAAGAAACTGAGAACACGACTTCCAAGGAGAGAAGTGACATAGCAAGAAACAATGAATGCCTTAAGCAAACTGGTGCCATATTAGATTACCCATCAATCACAGTTACTGCTCTATCTCTATAACACTAAGTACAAATTTTTCATTCCATGATTTCATGTGAGCTTCATGATTCCTCAAGAACTTATCAAATCCTAGGATGGAGTTGAGCGAAGTTCAAATAAACTAAAGATTAACATACACCATAAATATCAGAAAAACAAAAGTCAGTTAAGAGACACCACTGGAGAGAGAAACTTTGAGATGCACTTTGGAGAATAATTTCCTTTGATGAGATGAAAGAGGGCGTTATGGACTGAATGTTTGTATTGCACCTTTCCCCTAAAATGCAGATGTTGAAAACCTAACCTCCACTGTGATGGTTAAAAGGCGGGGCCTCTGGCAGGCAATTAGGTCATGAGGGTGAAGCTTTCACAAATGGGATTAGTGTCCTTTTAAGAAGGGCCCAGGAGAGATGATCTTTCTCTCTGCCGTGTGAGAATACAATAAGACAGCCAGCTGTAAACCAGGAAGAGGGCCTTCCCCAAGAACGCAACCATGCTGGTTCCTGATCTGGAGCTTCCAGCCTTTGAGACTGTGAGAAATAAATATTTGTTGTTTAAGCCACCTCTTCTAGGCTATTCTGTTATAGCAGTCTGAACCAAGAGGGAGAGAAAATGTAAGCTGAAAGGACATGGAAAGGGAGAAATATAGATTCTATGGTATGTTAACAGAAAGACCAATGACACAAGGGAAGGAGCTAGTCAAAACTTCCGATCTAATCGACAGGGCACTAACTCGAGTAGGAGCCATGACACCAGATCATAGTTTCCCACTGACAGAAGAAGCCACTTGATCCTCCATCTCAATTTTTTTTACCTACATTTAGCGCTGAGGATTTTGATGATAATAAAAATGCATTTAAAATATATTCTAGGCAAATACATGGCAAAATCAGTAACATGAAAATGATAAATAAAATGATAAATACTGTTATATATATTTACAAGCGAAGTGACATTTTCTGTGCTGCTTCTGCTAGCTTCTTATCCATTCTACAATTCTAACAATTAAGAGTTTATCAATGGCAATAGTTATAATTGTACTATACCTTTGCAGTCAGGAGTAGGGCTAGAAGAAGGGTTCCTATCACTAACAAAAATATGATGAAAATGCTAATTATTTTGTCTAACATCTTCTCCAACCAGATGATCATCTGCACAGAAAAAAAAGAGAATTACTTATCTGTAAAGTACAACAATAAAAACATTCAATATACATTCAAGTATCATGAGGACAAAACAGGATATTCAGAATTGCAAAGCAAACTATAAAATAAAGCAGTGAAAGCTGTAAGCGACTTCAGAAAATTAACTAACGCTATTAACTGCTGTTGTTATATATAGTTTATTATTGTCATATCTAAGAGGCAGTCAATTTGAACATAATCTACGTTTATGTTTGAATTCTCATACTGTAGTATATTTACAGTATAAATTTTAAATTATAATCTGGTATATTACTAGACAAAATAATAACAATCCATTTAGCTGACCTCACCTCTTGTGAAATTTATTGTCAATTAGCAAATATAGATGACTTTAGAAAAAGTATGCTATTATAAAAATGTCCTAGTTATATAAAGACAAAATGAAGCAAATTAAAATAGGAATTACATTCAATATATTTTTCCCTTTAATGTCATTAGGGTTACAAAAACCACAGTAATAAAAATCTAATGTTAAGGTAATGATAAATACCAATTTTGAAATCACAGTTACCCTGGGTGGGAAAAGGATCAGGAAAGGATAGAAAACGGGCTTCAATTATATAAGTAATGTTTCTTCAAGCTAATGGATAGGCATATGAGTATCTTTATATCTTTTTGTATTTTAAATTCACAATAAAATACTCTTAAAAACCTGATATTTGACTTGAAATTCCTATTTTTTTAAAATGTAAGCTTTATGATGAATTATAATTTACTGCAAATAAAAAATAATCATTAATGTAGTGGTTATTCCTTAATCAATAATTAAAATTATGCTCTCCTTAAATGCTACTTGATATTCTGAGTATAACTTCTCCCATTTTTCAAAATCACATGCACTCCTACATAAAAATTTATTTTCAGAATATATCGTTCTTATAGATTTATAGAATTCCTGTCATGCAGAGCTACCATTTAACATTTTGAAAATACAATCAGACTGATGACTACTGAAATATACTGCACCCCTCAACCCTAATATGAGATAACGCATTGCTGAATAAGGTATTCTTAAATCTGAATTATGCTCTCCAAACAGTGAATTAAACACCCCAAAGCAAAGAATGGTGGGTAAAAAAAATAACGTGACTTCTAAAACATTTATTTCCACTCAAGGCTTATAAACTTGCATCCCCCTTCTCTTTCATGAAGGACACTGCAACTAAGAATCAATGCTATAGTAAACTCAAAGACAAAAAGTTCACCTTTTATCTTAACAGTTACAGCTTCAAACAGGAGTTAATTTTCAGTGCATGCTACCAAAGCACTGACGACAATGCAGAGATAAAGAAAATAATAATAACAGATATCTAAGATATGGAAGGTCAGATGTCATATTTTGAATGTAAGTTCTCAAATCAATAAAATGAGTTTCACCATCAGAAATCAATGCCACACCTAGTTCTCGAGAAAGCTAACTGAAGAAAGGGCTGGTGTTGCATTACACCTCTTAGTAGCTCCAAAACGTAACAGTGTCTGGCACGTGGTGAAAGCTCAGTGAATACGTATCTGAACAGGCAAGCATAAATAATTTCAGAATTAAAACCAGATTTGTATTCGCGATTTACAATTTCTGAAAATAACTAGGAGCTTCAATTTTCTTTTAGAAAAATCATATCACGAAATAAATGTTTTTAACATAAATGATATTCTGTTAGAAAGCATGAATAGCTAAATTTATGTCTGGGGATTTTTAACATATAAAACATGGAAGAGTCACAAGCACATTCTATACATCAACATTACAAAATCAAACGTCATGTTTTTAAACCAGGGTAGAATTTTCCTATCATCAGCTGTGTAACTAAGGGTTGGGAAAAATCCACACTAAGAGTTACCTAAATAAAAATGTATTTAAGGATAACAGTGAGGATTCGATGTTTCATTCAAAATTTAAAATAAATAAAATCGCTTAAGGTGCTCAATACATAAGCTAAAAAAGTTGTGTCTGGGGGGTCCTACTCACTTTACGACTAAGATAAGGCGAAAGAAAAAACAGGACAAAAAGAGGAAGAGTGGGAAAGCTGGACAGGGAAAGACTCATGAAAATAAAAAGGGAAATAGAAAAAGGAAAGAGAAAAAAGTGGGGAGGGGGAGTTGCCATAGAACTAAGGACCAAAGAGGAGAAAAAACAAAACGGACAGAGAACTTACACGGAGGAAAAGAACTCCCTGAGTGAATGGAACAAGACTCACAAGGAAACAAACTCACAGACATAGAAAGAGAAACACGGACAGAGGAAGCAATGGAGAAGGGGAAGGAGATGGAGGAGAACCTGAAGAAATGCAGAAGGTGCTTCCCAGGAGGCTGACCCCGTCGTCCCACGCTCTGCTTTGGGCAAAGAAGCCCACACCGCCTGTCTTCACTGCCCTGTTCGTGGGAATTGCACAGTCCCTAGAAATTTCCCTAGTCTTTCTTGCTGTGAGAATTTTAGTTTTTAAATTCTATTTTATAAAAGGGGAAGGGAAAAAATTTTTAATGACATTAGAATTTTAAGTTTGAAGATTTAGAGATATTGGTAAATTTATAGTTATACCAAAAGATACTCAAATTTATAAACTCACTGCCTTTATTTATCAAGCTATTAAATAGTGTTGTGCACACTGAGTTTTCTATTTCATTAATCTGGACCCTATAAGTTTTTATTTTGCTTTGTTTTTTTTTTTAAACTAAATTCTAGTTGAATCTTGGTACATATAATCAATATTAAGAAATAAAACAGTTAAGGCTGCATTTCAATTAACCATAACGTGTATTCTCTCACCCTCACTTCTTTTCGATTTCCTAATTCACCTCACTTGAACTTGGCATAACAAATACCCAATGCTGCAATTTTCTGACCTTGGATGTAATATTATAAAAGTCTTCAACTTATTTATGTGCTTCACTAAAACACACACTCCCAGAACTTCAAGTGGTTACTCCAACTCTACACCAATGCTTTCTAAGCTACATGAATCAAGAAAAAGAAAAAAGTTACTTGACTTCTTAGGAATCTTTTAAAACTCACTAGTCAGTTCTGAATTAAGGTCATAAATTAGTTAATCTAACTCAGTCTCAAATCAAATCAAACCTAATGACTTCAGCTCTTTTCATCTCTTGAGGACAATTTCAATTCTACACACACACACACACACCCAAAAAATTTAAGAAAATAGGTAAATCACCTATTTTGACCAAAATAAGAAAATATGACACGTTTGCAGCACTGTCATCTACCAAGGGTTGAACTCATTTACTTATGCTACTTTTGTAGGAAATGGAAGTATATACAACCTTACTTTTGTGTATGTGTTTGTATGTATCTATTTACTTATTTTAGCTTATTTTCAACCCAAAGTTTAAAACTTTAGGCATTGCCAAGTCTCCCCTTTCCCGTATCAACAAAATGAAATCCTCATCTCAAAACTCAAAAGTGTCATTTGGATTGATCTCCAAGTACTACATCTTTCTTAAAGCCTACAATAGTATTTCCCCTGAAAAATTTTAGTCTTATTATGTTTAAACACAATACACATAAATGATGTCACCTTTTGCTATCTGTCCCAGGATTTGAATGAAATTAAATCTAGAACTACTGTATACAGACTATATATCAAAGGTATGACAATGACATATAGTCTGCTATATACTTATAAGAGGTATAAATATATATAAACAACCTTTTACTGAAGTTATTAAAAATGTACTTTTATCATTTTAATCAAATCATGTGATTCATTTACCATAGACACGACCTCACATGTTGGGAAATTATTAAATCAGATGTCACAAGCCATGACTGCAATCTTTTTTAAGATTAAAAAAAAATTTTTAAATTCTAGTAATTAAAAAAGGCATAAAATTATCAGCCTGGGGATCACACAAATATTTCACAGATTTATCTTTTCTAAAAAAATCGTTTTAGAAAAATTAGCAAAATAAAGAATTCACTTTGCTTTTCAGGAACTGGTGCCTATATATTCTCACACACCAAAGGAGGCCGCAGGGCTAGGCTGGCCACTTCACAGCGTCAACAAGGAGTGCACAAAAGGACGACAGGGCAGACCTTCGTACACACACCTGAGCAAGGAGATAACACCTGTATCCTAAATAAAATGGCTTTGGGTTGTTAGCAAATTGGACTGTGACAGTATTACAACTTCATGACCTTCCATAGCTTATAATTAGAACTTTAATAACAAAAACTTAGTTTGGCATATGGACAGAAACCGAGTGAGAATGGAAATACAGGGAGAAGTTACAGAATTAAATAGTAAAAACCAACATCTGTGTGTTCATTTACCTTCTTATTTAGCCAGTGCCAGAGCTTGAGGATAGGGGGTAAGATGAGAAAGAGAAGAGAAGAACAGTGGAATATCATTAGAGAATGCAATAATCGTATGAAAAGAAAAGAAAGTCACTGAGAGCATGAGGAGGAAATTACCCCGGACAAAAGAAAAACTACAAAAATTAAAATAATAAAATAAAAAACTGTAATGCAGTCACAAAGTTTTTAAGTTGAGTGAATGTAATGTTTCTTTAAAATGTACAATGATTATAGTGATGATAAGTACAAGCTTTGCCGGCAGTTCAACAATTAAAAATACATAAAATAACCTGAAAGCTTATAAGCATAAATAATCACGCTAAATTCCAAAGATCATAGTAATAATAAAGATCCTTTCGCATATCATGTACCAAAAGAATTTTTAGTGCCTGTACATGTTCATGTACTATATTTTCACTGAACTTTGTAGTTGCTACTTTAGAGTGTTAGTTATTTCACATTTCTTAAAGAGTAAAACATTTTAGTGCTCATTTGGAACACAGGATTCACGGCCAAAAAGCAGGCATATCTAAGATCCTGTTAAATATCTGGTATATTTCCTTCCATGCCAACTTTTTAGGCACTACAGTATATAATATCTTGCTTTTTTCACATAAATGTTGCCACAGCTAAACCTCACAATATTTAGCACTATTATACTAATGCTAGTTAGTGAACACATAATCTAAAATCAGTAAACATAGAACTTGAGGCAATTTTAGTAATAAAAATGTATAAATGGCTAATAAGCATAATTTCATTAGAGTGACTGTAAATACTCTTTAGATTTCCCTAAACTATACCCAATGCATGTTTAGATACACACTTTAAACAATGTCCTATAGATGGATCATCTCAAAAACACTGTTCCAATCCATCAAAATAGAAACATGAAAAATAGATGTATTCCCCAAAGCAGCAGCAGCCCAAATATATTATTATACTAGACAGAACATAATTTTGGTATCAATTATAATTAACAAAACATTCAGTTTATGACAGCCACTGATTCTGATACACGCCATCCTATACCAGAAAATGCTTGTTTTATTCATTTTCCTGCCGCTCTTCTTTAAGAACAGATTGATAAACAAATTAGAAAAAAATGGCAAAATCTCCATAACAAATACTTTTTGATGCCTGTGGAACTTCAACTGGCACGACCATACAGATTTCCTAAATGGAGAGTTCAAGTACAAGTACATGAGAATGCTGAAAACGGGAGTTGGTCTCCACCCTTTCTGACAGTGGTAAGACAAGAAATTACCTGGAAATACGAGTTATCCTCTTTGCATAGTCTGAAGTGCTAAATCTGCTCTAGTAAGATAAAGTTTCTCCCCAATACCACAGAGATGTCATAAATATGTTGAAATTTGTGCAGTCTTAGATTCTTATTTAAAAAGTTGAAAAAAACTAAGAATACAAATAGGCTGATTACAAAAGAAAAATAAAGACAGCTAATTAACATGCAAAAGGATGGTCAACCTTATTTGTATTTTTTTTAAAATTTCAGATTAAAACAACACTGAGATACTTCTTTTTACGGAATTTTTGTTACATTATAATATCCAGTATTGGCAAGAGCTCAAGGAAATGGCTGTTCTCATATGTTGCACTGGTGGGAATTAAAAGTGGCAAACTTTCTGGAAGACAGACAATATGTAAGAAAATAGTCTTTCTGCTTCTCGTTTGACCCAGGATATTGTATTATGAGTTAAAAGATTTATCTCCTTCTCTCCACATGCACTCTAATTACATTCTCATCTATATCTACATTGGTTTCACCTAACAGTATTTTTGAACTTTAAGTCTCGAATGGACAGACCTGTTAAAGGAAATAGTTACTAGCTCCGTGATGAAGTCCAGCTCACACAGCACGACACACAAACAGAACTTCTCGATCCAGTCTCACCTGACCCCCCCAGTCTTACCTACCACTAATCACCATTTCATATACCCAGCCATGACCATTTTTTAGCTTCCCTAAGAATTCATGGTGTGGAAGGAAGTCTCTGTGCCTTTGCACTGCTCCGTCTACCTGCCATTCTTGCCAAGCATACCTAATAACCACTTGTGCTTCAAACTTTTCCCTGGCATCACCTCCTCTGCCAAACCAGCCCTCTCCCACTGTCTCATCAACAGCGAGTCATTTCTTGCTCAGTCCTACCACTGGATCCTGTATATACTTTTCCTCTATATTATAATAACAGCTAACACTTACATAGGGCTTACTGTGTACCAGGCCCTATTCGAGGAATTGTACATATATTAATTCATTTAACCCTCACAACCATTCTATGAGGTACATGCTCTTATACTCAATTGTATTGATAAGGAAACTAAGGCACAGAAAGGTTAAGAAACTCATCCAAGGTCACACAGCTAATAAATGGCTGAACTGGGATTTGAAACCAGAATTTGGATTCAGAGCCCATGCCCTTAACCACTAAGTCTCTAAATCCAACCACTGCCTCTGAATTTTAACGAATTGCTATCTCTCCCTAAACAGAGCTTCTGCATTTAGTTTTCTGTAGTTCGTCTGATTCCCCCTAGGATTTATCACAGAATCTGACACAGAGTAATTACTCCAAAAATATTCACTGAACTGAGCCACTACCTGGCTATATAATTTTAGTCACTTAACCCTCTGGATTTCAATTTGGTCCTTATAAAATGAGAGAGTTGAACTAGATGTTCCATAAGATCCTTTTCTCTCATTTTTTAAAAGGAAAAACGACTTACACAATATTTATTTAAACAAATATATCCTATCCTTATATACACCTTAATTCTAACTTTAAATTTCATCACAGAATTAGATTTCAAATGTGTTATCAACAATTACAGTATAAACACCTAATACTATGGAATAAAACAATGAAATATATAAACTCCATTAAAACAGCCTGGGTTCTTAAAATACAATACCTTGCTATCAACTTTTAACAAGAATTTTCCAAGCCCAATAATTGGCCACGGTGCCAGAGCTTCCTGCCGTTCCTTCAGGAAGTGCTCTACGACCTGCCACCATGCATAGCAGCGTTTCTCCAGGAAGTTCACAACTCCAAAATGAATGACAAGCTTCTTGAGTATCCAGACTATAAAGAAGAAACACATATATAATCAAAATCTAGATTACAAAGTTATAATGTAAAAGGTCCCTTAGTTTCATATGATCCTTCTAAAGCAGAAAAGCAAGTATTGAAATAAGGATCAATTTTTTAAAAAGGAGAGGGGAGGGAAAAAAGTTCAAGGTATTCCAAATTGATGGTATTGGGACAAATAACTTACCACACGAGCCCCACCTGCCCATAGATTGATTACCTTCTTTGTGGAGTCTGACGCCCTGAAGTAGTCAGGGATTCTTTTACAGCCTATGTAAGATGCTATGAGCATGAAGATTTAGTGACTATAACCTTCGCCACTCACACCCCCTCCAGGGTGAAAAATACTACCCCCTGACATGTCCTAATCTCCTTGGCTATTATAGCTGCTACTGACAAATTCTGTTCTTTTCCTTAGATTTTTAATGTTTCGTGACCAGAAAAATAAAGGTATTCTATACACATCATCATGATTTTATACTACCACAAACAACATTTTCATTTGTGTTCCTATTTTTCTGCTTGATGTTGCTCTATACGTATGAATCTTTTACCAGGGTGCAGCAGAGAAGCAGACTGGGTACAAGTGGGCTGTTACAAATGGTCCAAGGCTGGGCACTCCACAACTTCAACGGGGACTGTTCACAGACCACAATGCAAATGTTCTTCTTTGCTACTGGGTATTGCGGCAGCTCTTCCAGGAGGGGTAAAGACCAACTAAGCAGGTGGTGGGACTAGAAGGAAGTGTCACTCATCTGTGAAGGTTGCCTTGAGTCTGGACCCAGGATAATTGACCCAACCACTACAATTGCCCTAAATGCAGGAATTTCTGTGTCCTTAGCCCTGGCCTTATAAGCGAATGCTTCACAGTTTCCCATTTTGAACCATGAGCTCAGTGTTCATACCAGTTTGATCATTCATTAGCATTTTTAATCTCTACGGAGGTCCTAGGAAAACTTCTATAGTCTCTAGAGTAAGCCCAGAGTATTTATAAGCTGTAGAAAACCTTTTGGGGGCCACCCTGTTCACAGCTTGCTCTCCTTCGGCCATGTCAAATTCCTATGATGGCCCAAGGGTTAAGAAATGACTAAGACAAACATAACTCCTGCTTGCAACCTTAAGTAAAAAAGTGTTCCAATAGCACCGGCACTTGATTTGCCAACATAAAAAAGTCATCTGGAAAAAAAACAAAAAAAGGTACGAACAACCCAGAAGAACACTTTAAACTATTTCACTAAGCATTTCTATGGCTGTGGTGTGCGCTCTGACTGGCTTAATTACAACTCTCCTTGCTCCAAGCGCTGAACAGAAGTTCTGCTTGAGGATGCAAGACGCAGATACAAACTTCAACCATTTATATTTCACATTCCCTAAGGACAGGCACTATACAGTTCTTGTCATAACGAACCTTTAAAGGAACAGCAACTATTTAATTAACTGTCTAATTTAATGAGAATAAGTTTGACAATGAATGATCTAGAAGATAAATGGTCCAATAAGTTTAGACTTTTAGACTATGATAGAGAACAGATTTCCATAAATCAGATTATGTTTCAATAATAGAAAAAAATTCCTGATAAAGGAGACAAGGACTAATCAAATTCAGGAGGTAACCAGATGGCAGGATTCTAAGCAACAACTGAAGACTTAATAAATTTGACATACACTATGACTACAATAAGAAGAAAGCCCAAACTACCAGAAAAGCATAAAAGATCTTCTACAATGCATCTGAGCCAGAGAAAACTGTTCCTTACTCTTGCCAGTAATAGAAGATACCTTTAGAGAAAATCAAAGTAATAGAGGTGGGCCTCAAATTACCGGGTACAAAGACCCAATTTAATGATTTATAAAAAGCCGTATGTATTTATGTATTTTACATAAAACATGACATATACACACCATTTAATTTTCTGTCAAATAAAGAAAAATCAAGATTTTGCACACATATATTTCTCAAAAATCTGCATTTTCTTTTAATTAAAAATGCAATGTAAAATGTATTTCACTAAGACCAGCTCTCAATATTCCATCATAAACCCCAAACCCCAGACTGACATTCTCCTCCACTGAATCATGGATGGCTCAACAGTCAACTCTCCATGTGGAACTATTAATTTATAGAACCACAAAAATTGTAAGAGGCTAAATACCTTTGTGAGCTTCAAAGTGAAATATTAAAAGGTATCAAGTCATACATTTCCAAAATGTTTATCATTTAAATGCTAACATACTCTTGTTTTATTTTAAGAGCAAAATTATCCCAAGTATGAAAACGCAAAAGTGAAAAGAAGTCTTCAAAGACAAGCTCGCAATGAAGCGGTTACCTGCGATAGGCACTGGCAGCAACTGCACAATCCACAGGTTTAGCCAGATCTGGACTCCGATGATGGCCCAAAGGAGGGACACAAAGTAGGCATCGCTGGTTTTCTTCTTCCTAAGAAACGTGCCGATTTCAGGCTTTTGTCTTCCCAGAGAAGGGGAGGGAGAGGAGGGGGAAGGAGATGAGGAGGCTGTTGGAGGGGGTTCTCCTCTGTCCATGGTTTCTGAAGAGGGAAAGAGAAAACATCGCTCGCCACCTTAGCTGACATTAGTCAACAGTCATACAGAGTAATTCGCTAAGCTGCTCTATTTTAAGCCTTTGTAGTATGATTACACTGGGTTAAAAAAGAATAAAGATTTGGATGCATGTTTTCATAATGCACTGAAAAATGTGTGGAGAATTAATAATGCCAACAGTGTTTAAATTTAGGGAAATTAAATTTGTTGGGGGGTAGGATTAGGTACAGGGAATTTTTTAGCTTTTACTTTATGTACTTTATACTGTTCAAGTTTTTTATGACATATCATTATTAATATACATTTATCATTTAAACAAAAAACTTAAGAAAGAAAACTATATAACAAAATAGCTGAGGATTATTAGTCCATGAAAATTATTCAAACCATATAAAGCAACAAACATGACCATAAAATTCCTATATTTAAAAATTCCTCCTTTTTAATATAACTTTATATCAGATGTATTTATATATATTTCTACCAGGTGCTATAGGCATAAAAAATAAAAAGCTGACAAGGTCCTTACAATCTGTGAGGTCAATCAAGGGTTGCCTTGCCTAACAAAAATAATAATAATAATATAAATATTTCTGACACAATATGGCTTTTCATTGTTATTTCACCTAAAATGGAGCTAACAGCTCTTACAAGAAAAACCCAGGGCTTTGAAACATGATATGTGAAACAAGACTGTTGGGGGTGAGGAATTCTCAAATCAAAGAAATCATACTTATTTCACATAAAGCACTGTTCTCTGACAATGCAACTGTTACATTTTAATATAGGGTTATACCATTTCTATCTCCTAGTTTTACCAAAGCATACCATGTGTATCAGAACTCATATAACTATTAAAGCAGTATTACTCAGTATACACTGTAATGATTGAAATGAATAAGATCCTAGAACTTGCATCCTGCCTTCCATAAATAAGAGTTAATGACAAAAGTATATCATATTTTGGAAAGTTTAGAAAAAAGAGAAAAAAACAAGAGCATCCACAATCCCAACCACCACCTCGCCCATAGTCTTTATACAGGTTTACATAGTTGTATCACATCACCCTTCTCCACTTTCTCCCTTCACTTGAATGTCAGCTCCAGGAGAGCTAAGACCTTGTCTGTCTTGTTCTCCCTCCAGTGAATTCCTAGCACATGGAATAATAGTATCTGACATTTAGCAGGTGCTCACTAAATATCTGTTGAAAAAATGCCTTCCCTGTTATTTCAAAATTTTCATAAGCAATTATACAGTATAGCTCTCTGAGTGCTACATCTTAACTTCCTTAGTGTTCCTTTTAACATTAACTATTTAGCTGTAAATTTTTACTACTGATATAACTAGCACCATGGTAAGGCTGCCTGCCCCAACAGAACTAACATTCTACCTTGAGGTCTGAAGCTAAAGCCCAAGCTAGTTAAAAATAAGCTTCGTTTGCTGTTGCTGAGTATCTCTATAATTTGGAAACTTCATGTTGGTGGATGTAGTAGACATTTAGAAAAATAAGCCCATAACCAAAATACCATCCCCTCTACCCTTTGAAAACATGATTCAATGTACAAGAAAAAAACGTTGTCCTATAACCCCAAATGCCTTTTTCTTAGCTGACTCCTTCCTTCAAGATTTCTCTAAAGTCAGTTCTTACCCAACATATTCCTTAATTCCAAACCCTCTGGCACAAACTGACCTGGCACAGGCAGAGATGGCTTTTACATTTCTGAACTCTGAGTGAGTACAGTGACATTAAAGCTGAAATAAGTCTACCAGCTGCATCCCACAGGAGCGCTGACTCCAAAACCAGAGGGGTCTTGTTTTAAGGGAAATAATCAATATATTAACAGCTTGAGGCATGCAAAGCAAACTTTGAGAATGAAAGTAAGATGCCAGAGAAATGTATGGCTAGAAGATGGAAAATAAAAGCAAAAACAAATATTTGGAGAAAAGGAATAATAACAAAAAAGCAACATAAAAATTTTAGAGCAAAATAGAACAATGGAGGGGAAGTGACAGTTGTAGAAGAAATAGAAAATACGAAAAGGATTAAGTGGGGGGCAACATGGACAACGGTAAACGTACTGAGAAAAGGAAAACACGGAAGGAAAATGAGAAATAAAAAAATAAGAAAAGTTTTTTTTAAAAAAAAAGGAAAGAATAAGAATCAAGAAAAGAAACAAAGGAGGAGAATGATTAAATGTCTGACAAAGTGATATATGAGAACAAAGATGAGAGGGAAAAAGTGTAAAAATAGGAATCAGAGAAAAATGAAGGATGAGTAAGCAGCATTTTGATGCTAGTGTCTTTCTTAATTTTATATTCTAAGTATATTTCGTTTTCCAGAATGAGTTTGAAGGCATTCCTTCACAAGGTCAGTCACCTGCAGGCTGAGTCGAGGACCGGTCTTCAGGGCTTGATTCATACCCTGTGATAGAGATGGCCAAGGTAGCTAGAGTAGAAGCTGCCATGGAGATAACTTGCCCTGGTAACTCCGCCCCTGTAAAACAAGCATGCATTTTTAACTTTAAAGCAAATGAACGAAGTGGGAAATAACGTGCAAACTGAAACATAGTCCCAAGTTTTCAACAGCATAAAACAAAATGGCTACTATTGACCCACCAGACCAGTGGTTCTTTGCCAAGGGAGACTGCTTAAGAATCAACAGGAAAGCCTGCTAACAATGCAAGTTCCTGGACTCTAACTTTCTCATTTGGGAACTTCATGCTGGTGCATGTGACAGATAGTAAATATGAAAATGTAGAGAGCCACAATTATATTTTTTTTAATTTCAGGGGTTAATTTTAATACACATTTCTATGGAAAAACACTACTGCACCAAGTCTGTGAGCTTCCTAAATACAGACTGTCTTACTCTCCTTTATGCTATGAGTTGGTGCTCAGAATAACACTCCATGAATGAATACGCAACATACAGGTATTATGTAAAACCATATACATCTATAATGTATGTAAATCAGCACAAAATCCACCACTTGAAAATCTAAAAGAACATCATTATCCTATTTCATGTTTTATGTTCCATGTTAAGTTTCTAATACATAGTATATGAAGCTTAACCATTTGCACCAGACACAAAACATTTACTGACCAATGAGGTCTGTCTGTAATTGTCAGCTTTAACCTGCTATGGAAGACAACACAAGTTAGCTTACACAATACCAGATTATAGCATCCTTTCCTGCACCATATAGCAGTGGTCTCCAACATTTTGGGCACCAGGGCCCAGTGCTCTTCTGAGAATCTAATGCCTGATGATGTGAGGCGGAGCTGAGATGGTGATGCCAGAGCTGGGGAGTGGCTACAAAGAGATGAAGCTTCACTCACTCACCCGCCACTCACATCCTGCTGTGCGGCCCTGCTAGAGAATGGAAAGCTAGACTATTTCTTGGACTTCTTTGTAGCTAAGGTCCCCCATGTGATGCAGTTTCTAACTGGCAGGCACACCTGTACAAGACTTGGAAGACCAGAGTGACTCATTGTAATTTGGAAGCCACACAGCTCATGGCAAACACAGTCATGGAAGCAATGGTTTTTCTGCAGGAACGTCAGAGTTCTGCTGTTTGATCTCTAACTTTGCGGCAGGCAGCAGCCTACGGCACTTCTGCTCGGTCCCTGGGTGTTGTACATTTCTCCTGGTTGCACTGCTTATGCCTATGTCGGATCCAAGCAATTTGTCTGGCATTTCCAAAAATTTTTTACACAAAAATTGTATATGCTAATCAAGACTTCTTTCTGTTCAGACCAGCTGGTGTGGACTCCATTATCCACAACTAAGAACACTGACCATTCCTAGTCACCAAATCATACAGCATACTCTCACATAGCTGGGACCTTAACTTTGGTAAGCCAATACTCAATGTGACAACATAAAATTCTGCCAAGCTCATTAAAAGAGCTATGACCCTTCAAAAGGCCAGTGAATTTCAGCTTCATATGAACTCCGCATACCCAGCAAATCCAAGGCTGGCTATCTCTCACAGATAGGCAGTCCAGGGCCTAGGATGGCTCTGCGTAGATTCAGGCATCAGGTCAAGTGCACTAACTCATCTTGCTCAACCATAACCTATCCCTTCTCTAAAAATGCCTCTGGAACCTACAAGAGGTTCGTTTTTAGGCAATTCATGAGGATCTCAAACTCGTGGTCTGGAAAGGCAGCAAGGTATCTAGATTAGGACCTACCTATTCTAAGTAGCTAAGGTGCTTCTTAGATTCCAACAAGAGAACAATGGCTGAGAGAAAGACTATCTTTATGTGTCCTCTTTACTCAGTGTATTGGATGCTGGGGATAAATACAGAGATAAAGAGTCTAGTGGAAGTGACAGATATGAATTAAAGAACCACGCAAATATGAATGTATACTCACTATAATGACTGCTAAGAAGGAAAAATACTAGGTATTTAGTCTGGAGGATCAGTAAAAGCTTCTCGTTAAGAAGTGAAAATGAAGCTGATATACAAAGGATGAGAAGGAATTCACTTAGGAATTTAAGGATGATATTTCAGATAGAAGGAAGTGAGTGAATAGGAAGGCTGTAAGTGAAGAACCTGGCATGTTAAAGACAGTGAGAGAAGGTCAGTGCATCTGGAACAGACAGCTAGTGGGAAGCTGGTATTGAATGAACATGACCAGAGACAGTAAGCCAGGTGATGGCACAGTGCAGAGGACAACAACAAGGAGTTTAGTCTTTACCTGAAAGGAAGAAGAAAGCACTGAAGGGTTTTAAATAGAAAAATAATGTTTTTTACTGAAATTTTATTGAGCTAATTGTAGCTTCACAGGCAGTTGTAAGAACTAACAGAGAAATCCTATGAACCCCTTATCCAGTTTCCCCAATGGTAACATCTTGCAAAGCTGTGGTACAATATCACAATCAGGATATCAGCATGGATACAAGATACAGAACAGCATCACTGCAAGGATCTCTCCTGTTGCCCTTTTATAATCACACCTACCCCCCGCCCCCACTCCAAAAATAAATGATCAGTGTTGCTATATCAAAGATCATTCTTATTGTTTGGTCAAGAAGTGATTAGAGGGGACCCAGAATGGGATCAGGGAAATAAATTATTACAAAATGATAGACATGTTGATAGTAGGCTCTGCAGCGGTTAACAGAGGAGATGTTGGAAAAGAGGCTGCATTTAAGAGACGTGGAATAATCAAAGTGGGCCAGACTTAGCGATGAATCAATAAAGGAAATGACAGATGAAGGTGTCAATAATGACCCCCAAGTTTCAGATTATAGTTAGCTAGACAACGTGAAGGGGAACTGGATAAAGATTTTGGACATACTGAAGTTCTTTTTAGACTTCTGGGCAGAAGGTTCAAAAAGAAACTGATTATACCAGGGACCCAACAGGACCTAGTTTTTTGTGTACCCAAGAGAGATTTCACAGGCTCCACTCAAGAGCAAAGGTCAGAAACACTTAACGACTAATGGCCTGAACAAAAGAGTAGAAAGAGAGAAAAAAAAATGCTTCCAGTCAAAATTAAATAAAAACAAAGTATTCTCTCTTACATAAGATTAAAAACTAATCAAGGGACCTGAATTACCAAACCTACCTCTTCACAAGTAATTTAATGAAGTGGCGACTCATCTTTGAAGACTCTGAAAAGTCCCTTGATGGTTTTTACATAGCTCCAAAATAACAAGATCACTTTACAGCTCCTCATATATGGACTTTCAGTTCAGCTGCATTTGACTTATATCTCTAAAGTTCCACTAGGCATTCATTCACCAGACAGGTGAATAGGCTAAGTGCTGAGATAAGAAACTAAGCCACCAGTCTCAAGCTCGGTCTAATACTTAATCAATTAAGATTCAGTATGCTAGGAGCTAATGTAAAGTTAAGTGTAAATATTTGGGGAGCATAGAGGATGGAAACCCCATCCATGCGTGGGAGGTCAGGGTAGGGTTTCCAAACCCTGTGGTGCTACCTGACAAGAACAGTAGAAGGTGCCATCCTTTAAATCCCTTTAAACAGATTAGCCAGACAAAGAAGACAGGCCAAGTCTATCTTGGGGAGGAGAGGAGAGATTGGTGTCTTAGAGGGCAAAGGCAGAAAACTTTTCCAAGAAGACAAAAAGCACTTAGGCAAGAAAAAGCAGCGAGTGCTGCTCAAAGAACTGCAAGAAGTCCAAAAAGGCCAGAACACAGGGTTCAATGAGAAGAGTGGAGAGACATGAAGACACAGAGGGAGAATGGGACCAGACCTTGGCAGGTCTCATGTACAGAAGCAGTACAATTCAGGGGTTGGGAGCACAGGTGAGAAAACAAGACTACCTAGGTTCAAATCCCAGGTCTATTCCTTACTATCCGGGTGACTATGAGCAAGGTATTTAACAGCTAGGTGCCTTAGTCCGCTCATAGGTAAATAGGGTTTATGTAACTTACTATCTTCATGTGAGAAGTAGGTGAAATATTAATATAAAATGATTAGAACAATGCCTGGTATGTAAGGCTCATGGAATAAATATTAGCTACTATCATCATCACCTATATCGTAACTATTGGCTTTGATAGTATACACTATAAGCATAAGTCACTAGCACTCCTACAATATTTGTCTGTACCTCTCATCCCCTTTCTACTTTTATATTATAGCCATTTCCCTAAGTCTTATCCCACTTAGCACACATTTTTAGATGTCCTAAAGGGCACTGAAAGACTTTGAGAAAAGTCAAGATCAATAAATTAAACCTTCACAACTATGGCTTAAATACTAACTTCTTCAACTTGCTGATGTCACTAAAATACACAATAAATATTTAATGAATCATGGCTAAATCAATGAAAACTCTACAATACCATTCCAGTAAGTACACAAATGAGTCAGCAAATTTTTAGGCTGCCTGAAACTTCGCAAACAAATGAAAAGAACAGCAGCACACAGAGACAATTAACAGAGGACCTGAAAATTACGGATGTTAAGATTTGGAAATTAATCTTATCAAACAGAGAGGCATTTTAATGACTCTAAGTGACATCCTCCTGCATTTAAAAAATCCCAAGGCTTTGGGTGGATGGATACTAAATTAGAAAAATTCCAGGACTAAGAATCCAGGCAAAGTCACAGTACTGGCAAAAAAAGTCCAGCTAAAAATAGGTGCATAGACAAGGGAAAATAATCTTGGGACCCAAGAACTATAAACCAAAAAAGGAAAGAGCATCCAAGGTTTCAAGTGTCAAATCTACTCAAGGACAAGCCAGCATTGGAATCCCAAACAACAGGCAATCCCAAAGCAGCGGGCCACTGACAGCAGTCTAGTACCTGGAGGTAGAAACTCAGAGTCTGGCACATAAGAAACATCTCATGCTCAACTAGTATCTGTCAATGTGGCTGACTCAGCAATGGGCAGGGCAACATTTTTAAAAATCAGGGGAAAATTGTGCTCACTTCAGTAGCACATATACTAAAAAATAAAAAAATTTAAAAATCTGTGTAAAATAAGATCTAAATTAGGACAAATAAATCAGTCTAAATACTTGATATACTTTGTTCTCTTTCATGGGGATAGTGGCAGTTGCTGGAAATACATCCAAAGGTACTTAGGGAGAAGGAGGTCTTGCATACCAAGTAAAACCTCCCTGGTACGAACAGCTCCCTCTGAAGAAGCCTGTGTTCCCTCCGCTAACACATCTTCTCCGGGGCTTCTAGTAGCAGTCCTGGACTACTGGCAGTAACAAGGGTGTGGAAGGACCAGAAGGACTTTCTCTGGGCCTATTCAACCGACAGTGTCAGAACTGGGAGTGGGAGAGAAGCAGCAAAAAGTTTTGTTTGTTACCTTTCTCTTCCAATTTGGGCTTAATTGGACCAAACTTGTTCACTCACACTATATGCTTCTCCAAAACAATTAAGGCACCTACCTACCAAGCCTTCCTGCAAAGATATTCTGGTCACATCAACAATTAGAATTTATAAACAATTACCAGTGTTAGGAGGAACAGACCCAGCTGTACTTGCCTGTACTTCTCAGGCTAAGTGTTCATGCTAAAGATACATCTGATGTACTTGCCTAGCTTTTGAAGAAGCACTTCCCATACTTGGAGTAAATGGCTCTCTAAGCCTACATTTCTTCATCTGTAAAATAAGCATAATACCACTACATTACTAAGAAAATTTAATGAGACAGGGTGTTCAGAGAGCCAAACCGGGCCTGGCCCATACTGTATTGCTAACAACAATGCTGGTGGTTTCTCTTTTCTCACAGGCCAGGGGAACACAACAAAGCTAGATTCTGGGTTTCAATAAGTGAGACTTCTGGGGTCCAGGAGAGAGAGAAGCCAGGTCCTACGGCTGTGATAAGCCAGCAGGGCCAACATGGAAGACTGAAGCAGTGGACAACTACAACTGAGTCCAAGAGGATCAGCAGTCAACACCTTTTCAGGATGACTGATGCTTGTTCAAAGGGCCCGGTGAAGGGAAAGAACACTGGACTGAGGGTCGAAGACCGAGGTTTATATCTTAGCTTCACCAGTGGGACTGTAAGCAATTTGTTAACCTCCAGAATTACATGTCTTCATTGCAAAATGGGAATGACCATTTTATAAGGTTTTGGGGGTTGTTTTGTTTGTGGATTTTAAAAAATCACACATTTAAAAACACAGTAGACATTTAACATTTTTTCCCCTGCATTATCATGGGGTTTCAAGAAATACTAAGTAAAAGCTCCCAAGCTCTAAGAGAAAACCACTGAGTAAGGGCCATGCGTTCAGAAGGAACCACTGACACTAACTTGGCAATGAGCCTTAAGAAGTTTCTGGTCCTAGAAACAAAACAAACTCATGCGTTGCATTCTGATAAAATCCAAAGAATCTGTGAATCCAGTGAACACAAATCATAAAACGTTCTGTGGCATTAAAAGATCCAAACCTTAGGAGACACAGAGAAAGCTGCCTATTCTAGTGACTAGGATGTAATAGCCAAGTCTTACAAGGAAAACGACAAAGAAGGGATAGATGCGCACATGCCATGACAGAACACTGAGCACTCCTGTACCTAACTGTATTATAGTGACATCCACAGGAGGGAACTGACCATAATGAAAGGGAGAGGTTGTCCCAGTATGGACTAGGTGGCTTGAGTTCTGATGCCCAAAGGAAACAAGGTTCTAGGGAGAAGAGGAAAAAATATTCAGAAATTTAGGGGGGAAACATTTAAAAGATTTACTTTAGGATGAGGATTATCTAATCTAGAAATCCATAAAAAGATTCTAGATCAAGAATAACCTATTCCGATGTAGGCTGGAATGAGAGTAACCAAAGTGAGGAAAAACAACATTTTCAAATCTGCTCTCGACGTTTATTCTGCATCCCTGTGATTTGCTTCCTTGTAAGAGTCTAGAATACAAATACTAGAAATCTAGCTTGCAAGCCAACACACCACTCTCCTGGGTTTATGCTTGATAATAATAATCAAACATGGCTTAAACTCAAACTCGGTCTTAGAATACTTGTCCTCACAGCTCTCTCGGCTGCCATCACCAACAGACTAGAATTTACACTGAAGAGAAAAGCCACCTGAAACCTTTGGTTTAGACCTACATTATTCATAAACGTGAAGCAAAGCACGTACTTAGCTCTGTACAAAGGCAGTCAAAAGGAGAAGACTGTCCTGGGGTGAGCAGAGCTGTCTGAATCCCTACTATCTGGGGAAATGGGGGGAAAAAAGGAAAGGAAGCTACAGAGGAACGAGTGGAGACCACCAAGCTTTCTATAGCAGTTGCCGAAACAGACAGTTTACCTCTACTGGTCTGATACAAGACCACAGAGTCTGACAGATTGTGACCAGGTAGACAAGCTGAGCAAAGGAAACTTAGAAAGACAGAGAAATATAAGACAAAATCTTTCCTAGTTTCTGCTGTCAGAAAGATAAGTAATTAAGGATTCTTTATTTCAGGTCATTTTTTAAAATTTTAAACAACTGTTAGAAAGATGTCTTACAATTTTCTTACCTTTACTCATTTAACAAATAACAAAAAAGAAACAATTTTTTAAAAACTTCCACAAGGTAACCATACAAATAGTGCGCCACAAATAGCCCTGTGATTGTATAACATTAAGATGCTCAAAATAATGTTATAGAAGTATAATCATCACAGAAAGGTACTAGTGACATAAGTTTAAAATGTGGCTTACAAAAGAGGATGTTCACTATGATCCAGTAGAATATTTTTGTGTTTTAAAGAGTCTGAATGCATAAAAACAATTAGTTAACATTTTGGTATAATCTGTGGGCCGTGGGATCTTGAGTGATTTTTTATTTTTCTTTTTGTTTCTCTGTATTTTCTAACTTACCTGCGACAAACTGATTTGATCAGAGAAATTTTTTTTTCTTTTCAAAAGTCTGCTACAATTAGTGATTTTCTCTTTTAGTTTCTGTTTAACTATCAAAAAGCAAGGAAGAAATATCAGTCACTGTAGAAACTGCTGTTTAGATGTACCTCTCCAGTCAGCTGCTGCCACAAGGTTAGCAAACTAGGAGTCCAGTCTGATTATCCAAGAAATGGCCATCTCCCCACTCCCCGCAACTCATTAGAAACCTGTGTCTTTAACTGTTTCTGGATAAAAGCCACTTACCATCAGGGTACCTCAAAAATAATCCTTAAAAGATCATGGTATATTTAACATTGTATTAGCAGTTCTCACCAGAGCAATCAGGCAAGAAAAAGAAATAAAGGCATCCAAATTAGAAAGGAAGAAGTAAAACTACCTCTATTTGCAGATGACATGATCTAATATATACAAATTCCTAATGAATCCACAAAAAAAAATTAAAGCTAATGAACGAATTCGGCAAAGGTGCAGGATACAAGATCAACAGAAATATTCATGACCTTGGATTTGGCAGTGACTTGTTAGATAGGCCATCAAAAGCATCAGCAATAAAATGGAAAATTCACAAATATGTGGAAATTTAACAACACACTTCTGATTAATCGACGTGTTCAAGGAGAAATCAGAAGGAAAATTAAACAGTATCTTGACTCAAAAAAAAAAAAAAACGAAAACACAACATATAAAAATTTATGGAGTACAAGAGGTTCTAAGAGGGTGGCTAATAGATACAAATGCCAACATTATGAAAAAAAAAAAACAATCTCAAATAAATAACCTAACTTCACAGCTAGCTGCTTAATGGGCACAGAGTTTCCTTTTCCCTGAGGTGTCTTGGAACTAGAGGGAAGTGCTGGCTGCATCACTGTGAATGTACTACTACTTTAAAATAGTTAATGGTTAGTTTTATGTAATATAAATCGTACCGCAATAAAACAATACAAAAAGGACGGGCAGGTGAGGTATAGTCTAACAGCCTAAAATATTTAAACAAATTTATTATTCAGAAAACCACGGGTTTTTAAACAGATTTAAAGCCATTTCGTTATCACATTTTTTAATACAGCTACCTCCCAAATATTTAATAGTAATACTAATAGAATGCCCATTTTCTTACCAGAAGACTCTTTTCCATTCTGTTTTTCATAGAGGGTGCCCACAGACATCAGGAAAACAATAACCAGGAATACTGGAATTCTCCATGAGCCAGCCAGAGATGCTGCAATTATTAAGAGTTGACATTTTTAGTGAAATAAAAACCTAGCGCTTGTCTTTAATTTAAAAGACTCAGTTTAGTAGACTGACAGAACAATTGCGCATATGTTTATAACAAAATTGTTTCACAGGGAAAATCTTTTTTAAAAGGCCATGGAACAGACGAAACCTCCATCCAGGACTTTCTCAGTAAACCTGCGCCTGCTGTCAGAGGCCCCTGGTCTAAAGGATTGGGCATGTGCCAGCCCACGTTAACAAGCTTGTATCACCTGAGGAACCAAGTCCATTCTAAAGAAGACCCAGGATTTAAGACCATCCCAAACTCAAACTCCGCTTCTCCATTTAACCCCAGAATGACCTGTATCAGGCACAGATTGTAACTAAAGTCACAGAGCCTGACTGGATTTTCTGAAAATATCAGAGGATGTAAACTCTCTCTCCAGAAGAAGTGGAATGGCTCCAAAGAAGCCCTGCAAAAAATGTCAATGTATCCACCTTAGAGTGTAATGCAGAAACGTTAACAAGTGGCTGAGGATCAGGTCCATAGCCATTAGCCACTTGCATTTCCTTGGGTTTGTCTAGAGCCTCATGGACACATCTGCCTGGCTCCCTCCTCTGCCTTCCTCAAACACAAAATGAGTCAAATCAGACACTGAGGGGTCTTGCTGATAAACTCCTCTAGCATTCCAAGTCAGCAAAGCTAGAGACTAACACTTTATTCAATATCAGACTCGAAGCAGGGACATAATTTCAAATTGTTTTATTTTTAAACAAATAAGTAGCTCTAAAACCCTGCTTTAAATAGACTATCTACTGCTTCCGGTTACTGAATTTTGTTTTTAAATTAGAACTTAATGTTTCCATAGGCTGAGATGTGGAGATACAAAGTCCCTAGCAGCCACTTGGTTAACAGTGCAGTCTCGAATAACAGGGACTTAATCATTCAGAACAGCTCTGACGCTGATCATTGTTCTGATGAACAGAGACTTTTCTCTCTGAAGACTTTTCTTCTCACTACTCTAACACATCTCCCTCATGTTACAGAGATCTGTTTAAACCATTCACAGGACAGTCTTTCAATTACTTAAAACAGGCTTCCAATTTTATATCCTCTTTACCTCCACCTCTCCCTACCCCATAGCCCAGTTCACTTCTCTTAACCAGAGTAAACAGTTCTAGTTTCTTTAACCGTTCCTCGCACGTGATCTTGAGCACCTCTTATCATCCTCGACTGCTAATCTGTATCCTCCTGAAGTATTACACTGAGAAATGGCCCTATAGTCTAAGCGTGCTCTACTTAAGATATATTTATTTTTAAAGAACGATTTTGAAAATTGATACTCAATATAATTAAAAAGACAGACATTTAAAAGCATAACATTTTTCATTAAGATTAATAAAGGATTAAAGCAGAACATTTCTAAAGAATGTAAAATGCAACATGTAATACTACAAAAAATTCACTTTGATTTGGTACCCAAAAACTATAAAGACTCACCTAAATGAAAAAGCAAAATAATCCAGACAGGAATTGAAACTGCTCTCAAGTAGCGTTCAGTGCTTGCATTCCACTTGAATGAAACAGTCAACACATAGCCAACTACCAACGTCCAGATCTTAAATAAATGAAATACAGACATAGTTGTAAGATATATACTGGAAAATAAACACAATTATACAGAATGTGCAAGCATCTATATAGCATGAGAGCTGTGGATACAGCACAGAGAAGGTGAAGTTTGGTGCTAAAGGAGTACGTGTAGGTTTCCCTCTGTTTAGATAAATCAAGTTTTGGAATAAACAGGCATTTAAAATCCCAGGTAGTGATATTACTTAAATATTATAAACGAAAAATACAAACACATAGTTTTAATTAAAGACATCTTAAAGTTCAAAAACTATTGTATGCATAAAGATACTTAAAAGATTCAATGTTTAAACCATGGACTTAAGAGCCTAATCTTGTGCAATTCTTAAAGTTTTTCTCTATAGATTGTTTAGAAAAGAAAAGCTCTCTGGAAAAAAAAAAAATCAGGTTAAAGGATTCCCTACAGCCTAGGAAATATGCTTATTACAGTGAAAGGAATTTTTTAAAGGTAAAAGACAGCAGCCAGCTGAAGTGTGACTCTGATGAAATAATCTAGGTAACAGATAGTTAGTTAGACCCCAGTCCAGAGTAATGAACACAGCTAAAGAAGTGTAACTGAAAAAAATATTACTAGAGGAAGAAACGGCAAGACTTCAGAACAGAAGAACCAGCCCGGGGCCCTCTCCTCAGTGTTCCCTGCAGTAAAACTAAACGACTCCAGCACTTACGAAGTATGAGCATAGCCTATGCAGAAACTCTCTCATACCTTCATATTTCAATAGGACGTTTACAAAATATGGAAATATGTAACCTACAATGTGAGCACCAAGAACTTATTAAAATAACCTGCACTTTGGAAGAAAAAAGAAAAAGGAAAATTAAAACAACAAAAAAGAACTTTAAGCTCTAATTCAGAGAATAAAGATAAAGGAATGATACGATTACTATTGAAACCACAACAAAAACTACCTCCTGTGTTGGTCATGTCGATCAATAAAAACAGTCTTCGGGTCTTAAAAAATGTTTATAACTTCTAAGCTAGGAATCACCTTTGGAACCTTACTAAATAATGGTAAATTCTAGATAAAGAAGCTCATCGGAGTATAACTTAGAATATTAAAAAGCTGATAAATCTAAAAGTCCAACAACTGGAAAGTGGTTAAGTATGGATGATTCACTCAATAAAGTGTTATGCAACCATTAAAACAGCTTTTTGTAAACAAAGACTATGCAATTAAAAGCATTCTTAAGAATATTTAAAAAAAGCAAAATACAAAAAAAAAAAAAACCCACACATGACACGATTGTATCTACTTCATGGTGGTGGGGAGGGAAATGTACTAAGAAATTAATGGTTGTTTTGGGTGGTAAGATTTTGTTTTTCTCTTTTACTTTCTTCTGTATTTTCCAACTTGTCTTTAATGAGCACTAAATCTTTTATAATAAAAAAGATTAAAATATGTTTCTTCAGGCAATTCTATTAGATGACATATTACAGAGATCTTAAACCCAAGATATACGAATACATGGGAAGTGAGACTACAGCTGCTTTAAAAAAAGTTAGGGCTGGAAGGACCACACAAATTAACCATGGAAATTCAGAGAATGTGAGATATGACTGTGGAGCTCAGAACAAAACAGGAGTTATAATAATAATACACTTACATAAACTACAGAACAGGCCCCGTTCTGATGCTGTATGTATATGAACTCATTTAATTCTCATAACCCCAGGAAATAAGTACTATTGTCACTCTCAATTTACAGATTAAAGAATCTGAGACTTCAGAGAAGTGACTTACCCAAGGGTCACACAGATAAAAAGTGACAAAAACGTTAGAACCCAGAAATCTGGCTCCAGAGTCTGTTTTCTTAACCGTAAGGTAAAATGAGGGTGGTGCTAGCAAAATAAAGAAGAGGAAAAGTGGCTCCAATATTCACAAGGGAAAATAACAACAGTTGATTTTGGCAAGTACAGATTGCTGAAACAATAAATGGACGTTACGCAGGATAATCAGCCCCATCCTACTGAATACTGTAATTTAGATGAAAGATTAGAAGGTCTACTAATCAAACTCATAGATTACACAAAATTGGGAACAGTCAGTAAAAACTGAGACGACTATGATTCAAAAAGATATCCTAAAGTTAGCAGAATGGGCTAATTCAAATAAGATTAAATTTAATAAGAGAGGAAATGCAGAGTTCTGTGTTTAGGTTCAAAACTCAACTACTCAACTGCACAAGTACGGAATGGCAAGAGGGCAGCTCAGCTACCTTTTAGTTCAGTATAAACTGGGAGTATAACTGATGTGAGTGACTATTAACAGAAGGATACTCATATCAGGGTGATTGTTAGTGACTTTTGCACTACTGAACCACATTAGCGATAAGGAAAAGGAAATGGAAATCATAACATAGGAGATATGGATATAGCTGGGGAAAAAAAACTGTTTTAGCTTAGAAAAAGGGAAGGAAATGTCAAGATTTGATAGCTATCTTCAAATAGCTGGGGAATGTCCTCTGGGGAAGGCATCAGACTTCATTTTCCATGGTTCTGGCAGAAGGAATAATAGATGGCATTAGGACGCAACACATTTCAGCATGACAGGAAGATAAATCTTTCTAACAAACTATAGCTATCTAAAAATGGAATAAGCTATCATCACTAAAAGTGAGCAAAAGCTGACCATAAGTCAGGGGTGACAAAGTGGGAAGACTGTCCTCAGAAGCTGAACTAGAGGATCAGAAAAGGTATAAACTTCCAGATTTTAAGCCTACACTTTTAAAGCAATCTCCAAAAAATTTTTGTTTCTCATCTGTACTTAGTAATCAGTATCATTTGCAGGGAGAAAAAAACTAAGAGATTGTATACTTCAGAATTTTTATGGGAAACTCATGGTCTAAAGAGAAGCATGTGTTTTCATCTACTAAACCTAAAGGAAACCCACAGATTACCTCATTTCAGTTTAAAATAACAACTTAAATATACTCAATTCCACTTGTGCGGAATTGAGTATATCAGCACTATACACTGTGCTGATATAAAAGTGTTCACTGTAGCAGTTTAAAATACTGAAATACTGATAATCTAAACGCCATTTTATAGGGGACTATTTAAATAATGCTACCTCCATAATGGAACAGTTTTTTGGACTTTTAAAGGTGTGATGCATATTTATATTCAATGACACAATATAAATTCATGCAAGTGCAAATTTATAATGGTAAAAATATACTCATCAAAATGTTCAAAACTATTATCTCTGGATGGTTGGACTTAAGGGAGTAATTTGCTTCTCTGCATTTCTTCAAGTACTGAACTTTCTCCTAAGAGTATTACTATTTTTATAAATAGTGAATTTTTCATTTTTATTTTTTAATTACAGTTGACATTCATTATCGTTTTATATTAGTTTCAAATGTACCACATAGTGCTTAGACATTTACATAAGTTATGACGTGATCCCATTAGTCTAGTACCCACTTGGCACTAAACATTGGGCAGGCAAATGTTTTCAATAAAAAAAAAATTCTTTTAGATTATAAACTTTTTTTCAATATTTTTAAGTGTTTCCTTAGAAGAGTCACAGAATATTATTAGTTCAAAAAGTATGGCCGTTTATAAAAATGCTTTTAGAGTTTCTATTAAACCATTATGATTATACAATTATCAATGTTTAAAATGTTTATTGGATTATCCTAATACAAATTCAGGCTAAAATAATCTGACAGGAATACTTTCTAAAAAGCATCTAGAAGAAAACAACTTTTTATACTATAGTACGATTAAAAAGAAGTATATCTATAAGTGTTAACAAGGAAGGATGTCCAAAATCCAATGATAAAGAGCAAGATGCTGAGTTACATAAATGTTTTCCTATTTTTGTTTTAAAAACAAAAATCCTGTACTTTCTATGTCCACACAGGCACAGAAGACAACTATTCATCAGTCACAGTAACCTCTGTACAGTGGAATGGTGGCAAGACAAGGACTCACTTTTACCAAATACACGTCTATGCTGCTTAAATTGTTTTTATATAAGAAGCATGTTTTACTTGAGTCAATTTTTTAAATCACTAAATATTTTTAAGATAAAAAACTGAAAATAAGGATTTGCACATTCAAATTTCATATGCAATTTCTAGTATGAATTCCTAAAAGTGTACCTTTAAGAGTTTTTTCTCTTTCTCTATGCTTATGAGTTAACCTGCTCTAGTATGAATTTTCTTTCCTGTATAAAAAATAATGAGCAACAGTTTATACAAAAGAGGGCATACTTTCCCAAATTTATGTTCTTCAAATCAATGTATCTTTTCAAAATAGACATTCAATACTCATTTGAAAATACTATATAAGATTGCATAATGTCTGCTAGATACTACATAGAATTCTGCAGAAAAACTTGCAGTATTTAGTATTTATTTAGCACTACAAGTAAAGCAAGCTAATAATCATATTTTCCTTTCATTTGATTTAACCATATGTATGTAGTTTTCTGATTTAAAAAATATTAAATGTATAAAATAAGTAGATTTTGCCTTTTAGACTATGTCATTGTTTTATTTACTGTCATCTGAGCATTCACTAGAAAAAACAACCTGGCTAGTTTTGTTTTGCAAAACAATTTCCAAGTCTTTTACGAGAGTATATATCAACAGATGTCTTCCCAAGTTATGAAGCCACAGCCCTAATCATAGCGTAAGCAGCTACTGCTTCAGGTACTTCATTCTTGTCTAAGGAGTTTAATGCTGTATTTTGAAAACTCTTCTCTTTGTGGTGTGGGAACTTAAAGAGTCAAGAATTTTTTTTTAGTCAAAATCTTTAACTGAGAAAGAACCTAAGCACTGGAAATCTTCCTCCTTACTGTTGCCAGGCAAGCCAAAACACACCCCGGAAAGAGTTCAGAAGTGGAATGGAAGAGGCCTGGATGGCCAGTGTACACTTCCTAAGGGCCTCACTGGCAGTACTGCCAAACTCATTTGATGTGTAAAATTGAACATCAAGGAACCTTAGAAATCGTCCAAACTAATCTCACACTTTGCACAACTGGTGTTGAGTAGTAGCCCAGAGAAAAGCCCTGGTCTGTTCAAGGTCACAAAGCAAGTTACTGACAGGGCTGTTTAGAATTTACGCTCTTCTCATCTTTCAACCACTAGAATTTACACTCTTCTTATCTTTCAACCACTATTCTTCCCACCTCACGCTTCTTTATAAAGTAAATGGAAACAATGAGAACAGAGACCCTGGAGAACACAAACTTTTTATTATTGCAAAAACTGTTAACAGGTCTTCGGATTTTTCTAACATGTCTGAACTAATGGAGAGAGGAAACGAAAATACTCCTAGCAAAGAAAAATGGTGGCGCGGGGGAGGCCATTAGCTTTTCAGATTTATCCTGACACCTCTACACTGTGGGGAGATGCCAAGAACCCTATGGGCTGAGTCACATGTGAACTTGGGGCAATCAACGATTCATTTTTAAGTGTTTAGAAATCACTAAGTCAGTACAATATTCTAACACATTTGAAACGTTTAAAAAGAATTACTCATACCATAACGATTAGTCTTTCATTTGTAAGCAGGACAAGTATTAGGAGACTGAAGTCAAGGAAAAGGGCTAGGAGGCTGAATTAACCCACAAGTGAGATGAAGAGGAGCTAAACTGGAAAGATAAACTGGGAACAAAGGAAAACAGGGGCACTGCAAAGGGAAACTAAACAGTACTTGGAAATGAAGATACAAGGATAAAAGAGAGAAAGGAGATGACTAAGGTTTCTAGATGACTCAGGGGTCTTTGGGGGAACATGTGTGGTTAGTCCAACCCTGATATTCTTGCGTTTTTTTCCTAATTTCTAAAAACGATTCATAGGAAAAAAAAAAAAAAGGATAAAAAATTTAAACACAACGCATTGGGGAAAACTTTTAGATCCTTATTGAAGCAACTTACCAACAGGGTTCAGTATGATGTATGTCATAGCAGTTTATATTTTTTATAAAGAATGACAAAGGGACTTCAATTGTAGTTAGGTCTGTTGAATACCATTTACCAATAGAATAGATCAACCTCTGATGGGTCTTGTGAACTGTGAAATCCCTCCTACTTCACAGGATTGAGAATGAAATAACACACATGGAAGCACCTAACCTATGGCCTGGTTCATATCTCTCAAAAGTTTTCTTAAATGTATGAATTGTCAGCTCTCCACAATGTAGATTTGCTTAAATGTAACTTTTCTCTTTGCCTCTCCATCTATACCTCTCTTCAGCAGCAGGCTCAAATTTACAAGTTGTCCGGAAAGCATAAAGACTTTTCCCATACCAGGCAGCCCTGCTTGGGTTTACAAAACCAAACCAGCTGTGAACTATGAGACAGAAAAGATAAAGTGGGCTCCCTACCCAGTCACCTGACCTACTTTGACCTTACTTCCGGAAGAGAGCTGAGGACTCCTTGTCTCTGCTCTCAGGTACACCTCACCTCTAGACACCCACCCACCCCCACGCTGCTTCAAGAAAACAAGACTGCGAGCCTTGTTTCTCTAGAACTCAGATCAGCCTCCAGGCTCTGCTCTCAATTTAGCCCCTCTACCACTGCACACTCATTTCTAATTAACTCATTCTGTCTCTTTTATAATAGAGTTTTTTTACCCCCTCCTCTTCTCCCTTGCTCCCACCACTTCATCCAAATAGCTGAGTTTCAAGTCATTTTAAAATCACTTTATTGGCTTGCCCTTCCTCCACCCTTCTAGCCTAATGGATCTTGGCCCTTTCTCTTCT
The DNA here is from genome assembly GCA_003508835.1 of Eonycteris spelaea. NCBI lineage: Eukaryota > Metazoa > Chordata > Mammalia > Chiroptera > Pteropodidae > Eonycteris > Eonycteris spelaea. The sequence continues at coordinate 2,609,916 of PUFA01000030.1, read as the reverse complement.
GCTCATACACAAACTGGATAGAGGTGTTTAAGTAAAATTCAAAGATGGGTTTTGCCTTTAGTAAAAAGATAATCAAAACTATATACACTGAGCTGCGGGAACTTCTTTACAAGTATTCAATTCCAGAAATGCTTCATTTTCCATTAATCTTGACAATTTACCCATGTATTCAACTATTTATCTATGTTACACTATTTATTTGATAGTGTATGTCTACAGTATTTACACATAAATATGTGACACTTTATCTATGTGTACACAGATAAAGTGTATGTATACAGTATTTACCTATGTTAGTCCTTTCTTTTCTAATTTCCTAGTTTAGTGGATAAACTAGGTCATGGCTACAGTAATTTACAATAAATTGTAATAACAAGTCAAAAAAAGTTAGAATCTATGTGTCTGACTCTAACAAGACTGAATTTCTTGAGGACAGCAACATGTCATAGTAGTCTTTACATTTTTTTAACAGCATATAGTATTGTCTTCTATATGAGGCATTCAATGAACCTAACTAAATTATGAAAAAAAACAGGTAAAAGAGAAAGAATACTGAACTGGGACTCCATAAATGTGAACCATGAATCATAATTTGAGTGACTTTGGGACAATCTCTGGACATTCTCTGGACATCAGAAACCTCTCCTGAAGAGTGGCAGGCTTCAGGCAATAAAGAGTAAATTAATTCTAGAATCACTTCCACACACAATCCAGCAAACCCCAGGAGGTGAAAGAGGGTTGTTCTACATCCCTCCTCACCATCACCACGGAAATGGCCCTCTTGGAAACGAAGGCTTCTGTCTGATCACTTAAGTTGCACACCCGCAGCATCACAAAATTCTGGATGAGGTCCTCCCTATTACCTTGCAATAAGGTGCTGACCCATAATTGATGGGTAATGAATTTATGTGTTATATGCACCTCCAAGTCAGAGCCTACATCTTACTCCTTTTTAAATCTCGTATAAAGCCTAATATGTAACAGCAACATCAATCAACTTTTAACTTGACCTGAGAGGCAGTATCGAGAGAAGATAAGAGTTCTGGGATCAATTATCACTTTACCAATAACCTTCAGCAAGTCAAAACTCTGCCAAATAAGAACTATTTTGCAACTTGTCGTCGAGGTGCATTTAACACTGACAAAAGTGAATAAAATTATTTTTAAACGGTTCTGTTAATGACAAATTAGCTTTCTTATGCATTAAATATCCACTTGTTTTTAACAGTCCCCAGTTAAATAGCTGGATAATTAACTGGTCTACAATCTAATCTGAGTTAGGAAAGGTGTCACGAAAATATCTTTGAAATCTCTTCCAATTCTAAAGCATTGTAATTTTCTATGAATATGCCCAGCGTGATCCAAAAATCACTATCTTTAATCCAGTCTGCTTAAGTAATCCAGTCAGAGGAGGTGTAGTGTGGTACAGCAGTCCTTGCACAATCTAAGTTGTTGCAAGAAGCGGAGTGTGGTAGGAAGAGGCTCGACTCAGCACCCAGTGCCTCGCTTAAAGTATACCAACACTCCTGAACTGAGAGGTAGCCCCGAACTACTAAGAAAGCGTTGTTTTTAGGAGTTGAGCCAACCAATCCCCTGCTTGTCCTTAACTAGCCCTAGCTGGATAATGAGTCACCTCTCCTATCTGTAGGACGGTAAGTTGAACTAGGTCCCTTCTAGCTCTGACATCCAGAAAGGTCCCACGTGAGCTGAACTGAAGACGGCTGAAGCCCCGCCCCATCCCCATGACCAGGAGTAAATCCAGGTCCACCTGCCGACGCTCTGGAGTCCCTACCTGCAATGGACAGGCAAACTGTTTCAAACGCGCCCTCCCTCTCTTTGGAAGGAAGCTTATCAAGCTCCTCAGGTGCATAAGAAGGAAGGCGGAAACTGACACTGCCGCACAGGTGTGGACCTCCGGTCGCCCTTGAACAGCGAGAAGGGCTGCAGGATCGCACCCCAGTGCACTGGGGCTGTAGAGAAGGCTACTGCGTGCCCGCCGGAACCACGGAGGGACCGGGCCCAGGCTCACTCACCCACAGGCTGCTGAAGTAGTCCAGCCCGCGGCAGATGAGCGCGCCTGCGTGCGCCAGCAGCACCTGCACGCCCAGGTAACTGCCAAGGCTATAGAGGCCGTAGAGTAGCGGGCCGCCGGCCCCCAGCAGCACCAGCAAACGGCGGCGGCGCAGCGCCTGCTCGCCCAGGGCTCCACGCCGTAGTCGGCGAAGCAGAGCGGGAGCAGCAGCGCGGCCAGCACGATGGGCGTGTGCGCGCGGTGCAGGCGCTGCAGCCAGTGGCGGCCCAGGCGCGTCAGGGAGCTCTTAAAGGGGTGCAGGAAGGTGCCGCACAGCACGGCCCACAGCAGCGGCCGCAGGAAGGCCTCCAGGATGAAGTAGACGAGCACGGCAGCGCCGCAGCACAGGCACACGAACAGCACGGCCCCCGTGTTGTAGAAGGCCTGCTTGATGGGCTTGTCGAAGCGCAGCGCCAGCGCGGCCGTCCGGGGTCTCCCCGCAGCCGCCACCGCTGCCGTCCCGCGCGACCGCGCGCGGAATCCGCGGCGCCGGGCCCGGGGATTCCCGCGGACTGGCGCCTCGGCAGGGCGCCGCCGCCGCCGCCGCCGCCGCCATCAGCCATGGCACTCCTGCTGCCGCCGCCGCCGAGAGGCGGTACTGGGAAGCCCGACCAGAGCCATCGGCGAGTGGCAGGGTGGGCGGTGCGCGGCGTTGTGGGAGTTGTAGTTTCTCGATGGCCACCGAGCACTTACAGGACCTTTAGCAAACTACCACTCCCAGAGAGTATAGGGCGAATCCTTTCGCCCATTGGTCCCCGCAGGATCCAAGTAACAGGTTTCTGGGCTCAAAATCCTATAAGAGAAGGGGGGAAAGGCTCCCTTCACCAATTGGTGAATGTCAACTTCTCCGGAGGTGGAGTCTCAAAAGAGGCACGTTCAGAGATTGAAAACCCAGGCTGCGCATTAGAATCTCGAAGGGGAGTCCTTTTAAAAGGCCAAGCCCTATGTTCTATTTTATTGATTTAATTAATAAACACTTAAGAGTGTTTGGCCTGGTATATTTGGCAGGATTTTTAAACAGTGATTATCATATGGCAGGCCCTGTTCTAAGGGCCTCATTACCTAGTAACACACCTCATCCTTAGAACAACTCTACAAAGAAGATGCTGTTTTTAACCTCACTTTACAGAGAAGAACAGTGAGGCACAAGTACCTCGCCAAGGTCACACAGCTAGTAAGTGGCAGTATAAGGATTGGAACTCGGAGTCTGCCTCCTAAATCTGTTCTCTTGCCTCCTCTGTTAACTGGTCTGACAGAGATCCTTCGTCATATTTTTACAGCTCTTCAGAGGACTGTAAGATGCAGCTACTGGGTGACAATCATCCGTGTAGATGTCAGCATGGGAGCAACTCTTGAAAAAGCTCTAGATCAGAGCCTCAAACGACCCCAGGTGTTTTGTTTTGTTTTTGAGACCTTGGGTCAGGTCAACTAAGGCCCCAACCCCAACTTCCCCTCTGTCACATGGAAATGATAATAATAGCAGCTCTTGTCTCAGAAGAGAAAAAGCAGCCCTAGGACAGTGCAAGTTGCTTCTGTTCTGTTGAGAAGGTCCTAGGACACAAGCCTGCTAATAAAATGTCTCAAACAGCATTTTTGTTTTTTAAAAAGGTTTTTACTGAGTACTCAATATATGAGTGCTTCAAAACCCTGCAAGTTATCCCTTTTCTGTTTTCGATAAGTCTTAAAGTTAAAAAATAATAATAATAATAATTCCTTTCCATCTCAGATTTGGGTTTCAAATCAGTCTGTTTTTTAAATGGTCTTTGGACTCTGACTCTGTTAATATTTTACTTCAGTAGTCTTACATTTTGCTTTGCTTCTTAACTACTTTGGGCCTGCTGACGTTATGGTTACAATTATGGTCACATTTGCTTTCAGTATCCATTTTACACTGACTCAAGCTCCCATTTATAGAAAAACAATGCCTCAGTCTCCCTCTCAAAAAGTCCTCAGTGATTTCTGGGGATCCCAAGGTGATGCCTCACAGGTACCCAGAGACATGAGTCAACCACCAATCAACCTATGTTCACCCTGCCACCCACATTGCTCATTGAGTTCAGCGTCCATCGTAAGATTGCCAGAGCCTGTGTCACTATTTCTAGACCCTGGATACTTCCAAACTTCTAATCCTCAGGGTACCAAAGCAGAGCTAGGTTCCACTCAGAGATGGGGAGGAAGTTCTTCTCCTTGACTTGAGGACTCTGTGCCCTTTTGTCACCCAAGCCGTAAACTAGATCACTGTGCCCAATGTATTATATCTCCTTTCACGAAGAGTTTCTTCCATGTCCGACCTTCAATCCTCTAACCACAGGGGCTCAAAAACCATCCAAAGCGTCAGTGAGGGAACAAAGCCAAACCATCCCTTCTGTCTTCCTCCAACCAGTTACAAAAGGAAAGATCCCATGTCGCATAACAAAAGCATCTATCAATGGATGCAAATAGAAACTGACATTTGTATGCATTGGCCATGAGGGGCAGGGTAATGTTGCTTAAACTGTGTTGGGACCCCAGCTCAGCAAATCAAAAATGCCCTGTCATAGGGCTCTGCTCCCAAGTCTCAATGAAAGGCAAAATTGCTGACCATTTCAAAATTGTTATAATGGCCAAACCAATAGAACTGACAGGTTTCCAATAGAATTTCTAGTCACGGATGGAACTCTAACAGAAATGAAGTTTGAGGCACTGGAAACTTACACAATTAATATGGCCTAACACAAGGCTGGGTTCCCACAGGATTTTGTTCATCCTTCTATGATTGCATTCGCCAACACTGCAGTCAATGTCAGTGGTTTTCACGGGTTTAAGTCATTTCTGTGTCCTCAGCACCTGGCACAGCATAGGACGTTTGCCATACAGGTTAGAAGCTCAGTTAAGTGTTTGCTGAGTATGTGAATACATGAGTGATATCCTTTAAAAAAAAAAAATGTTTGTGCCTCTTGTGAGAAATAGTGTTGAAACCCTCGGGATGTTTCTTTAGGTATTCTTTATAGTTGAAAGCAGAGAAAAATCAAAATACTGGGATGTAGGGCCTACCAATTTGAAAAGAGCACATACAGTTCACTCAAATCTCCACCCCACAAGGCATATGCTTTTAGCAGCTCCTCTAAAAACAAGGCTACTTGGGTTTTCCTTGTTGGCCCCACACAACTCACTCCAATGACCTCACGGAAGAACAGACTCCATGGGTATCCAGGGTGCAGAGGAGGTAAAACACATTCAGAGGAGTGAATCAAGCTAGCCCTGGAACCACACTGCCTTTTGCCCTCCTGAACCAGTGAAATTCCTAATCGTTAAATCCAGTTTGAGTTTGGTTTTACATATCTTGCAACAAATAGCTTTCTGGTTTATAAAATAATAATACCTACATCATTGGTTGCTGTCAGGATGGAATGAGAGACTGTGTCTAAAGTAGCAGCAGCACAGTGCCTGGGACATGGTGAGAATCTGCTAGAAGCTATCAGGGTGACTTTGTTTTGTCCTAGAGAAGCCAAGAGGCATCTCTTAAACAACAATTAACGTCCACAGACTCCCAAGGTATCAAGATAACGCCCCAGAGATAAAACAAACACAGGTAGGGAGAAGGTTCTTCAAGGCATTGTGTCTTCTTCAGATTCCTCCACGTGTCTCCATAAACGTTTACTGAGTTGTACTAAACACCTGCTTTGTACAAAGTCCAGTGCTTACAATGGCGTGTGTACATTATGTATAAAGTGGTATGCACAGTGCTGGAGGAGAAACCATGTGAAAATGTACTCAGACATGCATTCGGATTCCAAATACGAGTTACCACTTTTTAGCAAAGTTTATGGCAGACATTGCTAATCAACCCTGAAATACTTCCTACTGAGCCTAGACGCAGCTTCAAAATCCTTCTCAGCAGGACATTCTAGGGAACCACTACTCACTGAACAAAGTAGGTACACAAGATGCCATGTATTTGCTTTCCCTACTGTAACTAACCATTGAGTATCTGATAGTAGATAAAACTGGCGGACTCAAAATATAGATAACTGGCTTAGAAGAAAAGAGTGTGTGTGTGATAAGTAACTATGAGAGTAAAAAAAAATCTCAAGGTTGAGAATAAATGATTCAAACAAGCCTGATACCATCAGGCCCTGCCTAACGCCCTTATTATTCCCCATTATCTCTCCTCTTCTCCTGCTGGACATATGACCCCACTTACAGCACAAGTCCTGCCAGTTCACTGAGTGGAGTATAGCCTCTCCTGCCTCCAGGTTCCTGTCTTTCTAGCCTGGGTTCCCGTCCTTTCAACTGTGCTGTCCAGCTGCAGCGCAACTTCTATGCCATGTTGACAAAGACAATTTTATCAGTCTGTAAAAAAGTCAGTGAAAAGATTATCAATTGATTCAACCAACCCAATTTGAGACCCATGCACCCAGGAAAGGGCGAGATGAAAAAAAAAAAAAAAAAAAAAAAAAGCTTGGGAAGGCCTTTGAGGGGGGCGGGGGGGGGGGACATACGTTTTTAAAAAGTCTGCAATCAAAGTAACTCTCCCTTTCTCTTCTAGGGTGGGGAGAATGTTGGTAGAGAAAATGGGCATCTACAAGGTAAATTTTGTGATTCACAATTATTGCTGAAAGCCAGAATTGCTGGTCTGAAAAGTGGCTGGCTCTTCGTCTTCCCAGAAGTGATTTTAACTGAAACATTTTATCTGGAATGGTTGAAATTTGAGTTATGGATCAGAATTTGGAATTCCCAGCCTGTCCCTTCCTCGGCTCTACTCCAAACAATATACTCCAACTAAGGCTGAGGCCATGTGACAGCCAGCCTTCACTGCAAATCGGAGCAAGACAGAAAACCGGAAGATGGGGGATGCCTTTCAAATTGCCCAGACTAATCCCTCTTCATTTATACAAACTATCTTCCAAGTCCGCCTGGTTTTGAATCCTAAGTGTCACCTTTTTGTATACTCTTGCCACCATATTGATGTCGCTGCAGCCTCTAGCTGGTCTGTCTGCCCTTTTGCTCACTCCAATTAATTCTCTACACTGCAGCCAGTGTGATCTCTCTAAAATATAATTGGATCCCTTCAAAGCCTCCGTATCTTGTGGGCAGGTGTCCAAGCTCTATTAGGACTTCCAAGGTTCAAGGTGACAGACCTGCCTCACCTCTCCCCACTCCCATTACCCCGCCCAGCAATGTGGCGGGCAAAGATATCCAGGTGCCAATCCCTAAAACCTGTCAATTTACATAGTAACAAGCACTTTGCAGATAAGATTAAGTATCTTTATCAGAGGGAGAGAGGGAGATTAGACTACATAAGAGGTGAAGCCATCTGACCACAGAGGTAGACACTAGAATGATGAAGCCATGAGCCAAAGAAACAATACCCACAGCTTCCAGAAGCTGGAAGGGCAAGGAAAAGTCCTCTTTCCTGGAGTTTCCAGAAGAAAATAGCCTTGCCAATATCTTGATTTTAGCTCCACAAGATTCAGTTCAGACTTCTGGCCTCTGGAACTGCAAGAGAATACATTTCTATTGTTCTAAGCCACCAATTTGTTAATTTGTTACAGGAGCAAAAGGAAACTAAGACAATTCTTGTCAAATCACAGTGGTTCCTCAACACACCATGCTGGTCTTTCTTCTGGGGTTACACTCTGCTCTTCCTTAATTTCAGCTTCACTACCACCTCCTGCCCTCCTGGCTGTCCCAAGCTAGATGAGGGCCTCTATTCCAGATTTGCACCACGCCTGAGCATTTCCTTACCTCTGCAGTCACTGAAAGGTATCACCGTGCTGTCTGACTCTCTAACAAGGCTGTGAGCCTCTTAGGGACAGAAATCAAAGCTGTTCTTTCCGAAGTCTTCTTGTGCAGCATCTAGCATAGGGATCAGCACATAAGAGTCCTCAATAAATATTTATGGAATGATGAACAAGTGGCTAAAGCTTCTGGATGCCGGAGACTTTTATGTCCACTCCACTTCAGCTGTCTCTTCTTACAGCTTACCCCCTGGCCCTTGCACCTGGGACGAGGCCTAAGAAATTTCCAAATCAAACATCAACCAGGGGCAGGTGACAGTTGGGCTCCCACTGAGAACACCACAAAATAAATACCACAGGGAACCTAAAATACCAAAACATAATAGTTTTTTTTGAGGGGGGAGGCGAGGATTAGAGTCTATAATGCAGAATGTGATAATGCCTAATTATTTCATAACATGACATTCCTTGAGTTTCTAACCTAGCCCCAGTAGCTCAGCTACTGCATCCTGTAGTTTCCATATTTCCTTAATGATTCATAAAGCTCTACAACTAAACTCTAACTATTCTTGATATATAATATGATTTAGTTACCGATAAGGCTCATAATTGAAGTCCTTAGACTAAGCTCTTAGACTTAGTTAGGCACTATTAACCAAGTAATACACTTTAAATAGGATTATTATAGGCCTCCATTTACTATTTGATAAAGGTATTAAGCTGAAGTTATACATACAGTTTTGCAAACTGTTTCTCTATAAGGATTTTACTTTATTAATACCACATGATTTTCCTTTGTCAAAGAAGAGATTGTCATCTTCCAAGGTCTATAACTTCAAGGAGACTTTACTAAATGAAAGGATGTAAAACAAATAGAAAACCAAAAATACACCAAAGCAAAGCAATAAGGAATTATAACTTTAATTACATCAACAGGAAGAATTTTAAAATTTATATTTTAAAGTTTACAGTTAATGTGTTCTAACTGTAACAAATCCTCTAAGGATAAAAGTATTTGTGTTGGCAAATGAACAGAACAATCATTTAGGTAGCTTCTAGGAATATTGCCACAATTACTTTATGTAAATAGAAATGCATGTCTTTATTAGTAAGGGAGCACACATCTTAGAGTAAAAATTCACATGAGACAGGCTTATAAATATACATAAATCTCAAAATCAATCACAATTGAACATTAGGTACACAATTATTATAAAACAAATATAACCCATCAATGTCTATTTAAAGGCATAGTTTTTACAAAATAGTATTTTATAGATAATCTCAAAAAAGTATATTCATACTCCTGGAGACAGATTGTTCCAGCATGTCAGCGCATCTGTGGGAATAAGGCATGTGGAGAAGCTGCATTTACTCTTCCTGGTGGCCAGGACATTCTGTGTGATGAAATGGTAACTGCTCTAGTGACCTGGGTGAATGTCACAACCCCTGCAGCACCCCGTAACCCGAGAGAATCGCTTACTCTCCAGAAGAATGGAACTCAACAGCAATTTGCCTAATACCAAATATCCAGGGGGTTGGAAACCGAAAGCATTAGTCAAATATCAGTATATTTTAAGTGAAAAACCCCACAGAGATGGATGATTCACTTAAATTTTCAGTCTTATTTAAAATCACATTAGCATAGCCATGATTTTTCATGAAAAGGAACTTATAGTCATCTATTAAGTATAAAAACAAAGAAGTCCACTTGAAACTAATTGAACTAAAGAATCTAATTAAATACAAAACATGTATGGGCATTATCAACATGCCATGTACTCAGTTAACTCTAGTCTTGGTTTTTTAATTAATGACATAGAAAAGTTAAACTCAACAATGATATATTACACATTTTTAACAACTCATGTGGAGGAGGCAAGGCTTAAAAAAGGATCCAGGAATCCTTTCTACAAACTAAATTACTAGAAACTCAAGGGTAGTTTTGCCTGTAACACACGCAATGTTTTATCTCTTGGGCTTTTAAAGTATTCAAGAGATCAGAAACAGAAACGATTTTGGCAAAGACCTTCAAATGGTCATGGAGTGTATACGCAGGCCTCGTAGTGTATTTACAAATATGTATACAAACACCGAGAATAATCAAACTGTTCACTAAATATAACCCATTCTGTTTAGAGAACGAAGACATACAATTATATACAACAAAGTATGTACATCTCAGCATTTGACCTATTGCAGTGGTTCTCAAACATTTTTCCATTATGATATACAAAGTAGATGCCATTGTCACATGAGTAAAACATTCCTGTGGGTGTGCAGATTTTGATAAAACTTTAATAAAAACTGTCTACAGGGAAATATATTACTCTGAAACATTGTAATCCCCACCAGGAAGAGCAATGCTACAGTAAATGTCATTCATGACTGCCATAGTTAAGGTAAAACAAAATTGCTGCTTACTCAGCTCTGACTTAACTGCCACCTCTTTTCTGGTAATTCTGAAAAATAGATTAGAGTGGAAGTGCATGGGAATACCATCATTGAGAACAACAAGTCAACCATAATTTATTTAAGCAAATTACTAACTTCAATATTTTTACAATTAACCAGTGATACATATTACTGGTAGTGTACTTGACAACTGATCACAACACATAGAAGCATCTCTTAGTAGAGAGCAAGTGTGGGAGAATGACAGCCCATGGGCCAAACCCAACCTGCCGCCTATTTCTGTAAGGCCCACCAGCAAGAATGTTTTTTTTAAGATTTTTAAATGGTTTGATTAATCTAAAGAAGGATATTTGTGACATGTAAAAATTAGATGAAATTCTAAATTTCAATGTCAATCAAGTGCTCGTGGAACACGGCCATGCTTATTGGTTTACTATTCTATGACAGAGTTGAATGGCTGAAATAGAGACCACAAAGCCAAAAATAAATTTGCTGACCACTAGGTAGAGCTAGGAATGCCACACAACCTCAGTGGTAGTTTTTTTTTTTAACCATTAGAAGCTAAAAATGACTGAAAGTAAAATGTACGTACCCCTTTTCCCAAATGAAACTATAAAGAGTCCTCTTTTTCATTGTAAATTACTAAAGGGGGAAAAAAAGAAACACCTGTTTAATTTGAGTGTGGATAGTGGGTTCTGTTTAATAAAAGCTTTAATGGATATGGATGAAGACATGAATGTGTAGGAAATCGTATCACCTCCCTAGGCCTCAGCTGCCCTTTTATAAACTAAGCGTGCTGGAGTAAATGGTCTCTAAAGTCCTTGCCAGCACCGGTAATTTACACCAAGTAACTAGTCTGTTTTTTCAACTGTAAAATTGGATTAATAATAGAATCTACTTCCTATGTTGTGAGGATTAAATGAGTTAATCCATGTACAGTGCTTACAACAGCACTAATTACATATAGCAGGCATTACTGTTCTACTCCAGCATTTACAAAAAGACACTGGTTAGGTATTTCCTCTGTAACAAGAACTATGTTAGAAAATGGAATATAGAGATAAAATAGAAGTTGATTCTCTTATAATAGGTAAAATGAATGAAATTGGAGTCTACAGAGTTTTAACTTCAGTATATCTATAAATTGATGATTCTCCCAGACAATGGTTAAAAGCTGTCCTGCATCCTTGGTCTTTGAATTCTTATTTCTGAACAATGATCACTATTAAAAATGTCAACTATGTTTTGTAGGGCAAAACAGCAGTTGTTACTAATGATGTTCCTATTTACATTTCAAAAGACAAATTCAGTGTTTGCTAAAGAGATGATTTACACTTCAATTACAGGTGGAAGAATATAAAAACATTGGCCAATCTGACAATGTCTATGAAATACAAGTCTTCTGAACCAAACTTGCCAAAGAAGTACACTTTCATTTATTTATTCATTCAGCGAATGTTTGCTGAGTATCTACTATGCAGTAGTATCTGTTACAACAATGAATTACAAGAAATGGTCCCTGCATTATTAGGGAGTTAGCAGGGAGGATGAGCCAGCAATTACAGTAACGTGTGGATGGGGAATCACATATGGGGGAGCCCAGGGTGCTATGGAAGTGTTTGGCAGGGATCTAAACTCATCTAGTCCAGGGGGTTGGAGGAAGAAATGCTTTCGCAGGAAGCGGGAAATGTTTGGGCACAGGGAACAGAGAGGTGAGATAGCAGGTCTGAAGAAATGAGAGCAGTTCAGGCTTGCTAAATCATACCCAGTGGGGGTGACAAAAGATGATATTGGAAGTAATCAAAGTGTTTGCATTTTACACTAATGGCAGTGAGAAATCAATGAAAGTTCTAAGCACAAGTATGCAAAACTGGTAATCAAAGTAGAAACAATTCCTGAAATAATTACTTGACTAGAAATGTAAGTAGAAGGAAAATCCATTAATTTATACCTTCCCTGCCAGCTACAGAGACTAGCTGAAGTGTCCCTTTAACCTATTTATAGCTGAAATATTAACACGCAAGAGAATGAAATATAAAAATATTTTCTTTCTTATTTACAATGTGGGTGGCTGCATACTTAAGTACCTTCACTACTAAACCACCACTACCGCTTAGAAGGTGATGCTCAGGCCATCCTCAGCCACAACCGAAGACGGTTTAGTTAGGAGGCGATGGCAGGTGGGACCAAGGACTTGAACCAGATGTCTCGAGTTTGAACCCTACCCAGTCCCATTGCTCGGTTGACGTCGTCTGACCTCCCTCCACCTGCAACGAAGATTATTTCTCCTAAGTCCCTCAGACGTGCTTGGCGAACTGTGCAACGTTGCAGAATCGCAGAAGTGTTTTCCTTCTTTTTGTTCCGTTCCAGAAGAATCTGGAAAGCTCTCCCCATAGGTGGACTTTCACCTTTGAATTCCAAGGATGGCATTAGAAATCATAGTCTCCATTGTTAGTTAATTAAAAAAAAAAAATACAACCCATAAAGTTGGACCCAGCTTTAAAGCAGGGAGGGGGCAGACCAGCTACAGGACTCCAGACCTCTACAATGGAAAGGCCTCCACAGCGAATCATCTCCTTCGATTCTCATCTTCTAAATGGGCTGTTAACACAGACTTAGGGTTTCTTTGAACAAAAGGAAGTGCCTTAAGTCAAAGCATTATTTTAAATTATGCTGACGGCCAATCCAATTTACAAGTCTGAACATGTCTGAGTGGTTAGACTAGCGGAATTCAATTTACGGGTCATGTTCCATTTTCTAATTAAAAAAAAAATCTCATCTGAACGTTTCTATTCAATTTTCCAAATTCATTACGGTCTCCAAAATGTTGATTTATAATCAAAATGCCTTAAATTTATTATATACGGTTTGAGATTTATTAAGTATATATTTAATCATATTATATGCTGACTCTGACAAGAAAATTAGCTGTAACCACAGACGAATACCTTAATTAATAAAATGCAGTGGTAGAAGTGTCCAAATTCTAATTGCTAAGAATGCCCACATTTTTATTATGAACATAATTTTACATCTTCGGGAACACTCAGCACTGTTTCTAATCTTTCCAACAACAATAAAAAACGTTTTCTCAAAGCTAGCACTAATCGAGAGGAAATTTCAAATAAATACGAACCATTTCATCTCTTTAACCTCCCCCATTCTCCCCATCGGCTGTGTAAAGTACCCAAAAGCATCTAAGCTTTATGGAAATTTGCCTGAAAGGCTGACTTTGAGCTAGGGCCATCCAGCGAAGTTCTCTTTAGTGATATTCCAAGTAAGTCTCCCTGGCTATAGTTGGAAAAGTAAAGTTTAGAGACATGATTTCTGTGCCTTGCTCTTTTTTCTACCTTGCTCTGTGTTATGTGACAAGTAGCCATGACTATATGGCACGTGGGTCACAAAAAGGCAGCCTTCCTGGGTCTCAATCCCATTCAGTAAGATAGCAATAATAATTTTCATCAAGCCAACTCGGATATGTGAAGCTCAAATAAGAAAACTTATTTGAAAGTGCTTAGAAAAGTTTTAAGTACTTTCCAGAAGTATGGGGTCATTATTAAACTATCCTCTTTGATTAGAAAAGAAGCTTGATTTTTCTTCCAAAAAGCTGAAAGTATGAGTCTTTTAAAAAACAAAAAAACAAAAAAACAGCAGAAGCTAAAATTAGACGGCACAGTCTTTAAAAATATATGCTAAAGATTTCTTAATCCATTTAATGTGTTGGCTTTGCAGCTGTAATTAAGGGGTTCCCATCAATAAAGTAGAAGGTCAGGGCAACAATGAGAAGCAAACAAAATGGAGAGGAGAAGGTCTGATAGGCAGCTGATGGCATAAAAATGTCTTCATACTTGTAAATACTGACAACACGCTCTGATGCTGGTGGTGAGTCTATATCATGTCGCGTGATAGACCCTTTAAGAAATAAAAAGGGGGCAATCAAAAAAAAGCACGCATTTAAAATGATATATACAAACAGCATAAAAACTAAAGCCTTTAGTTCAGAATACATAAGCAGTGATTATATCTGGAAATCATGTATTAGAGTTATCAGAATTCCCTATAACTGTACATATAACGGAGAAGACAGAAATTAGTTAGATTTATCCAAAAAGAATGGTTCTCACAAATATGCATACTTCCTACCAAAAAAATGCTATTAGTCTCTCCATGGCACCCCAGTTTTAAGATTGCTACCTTAGTATCGAATGAATGTTTGCTTTTTAAGGTCTCTAATGAGTTTTATCTTATTAATACCAAATGGAAAACGATATTTTGATTTCAAAGAGCAAGAGCTGCTTATAATTTGCCTCAAATATGCAGTTTATATATGGATTATTAACAAATCCTGACCACACTAGACTCTCTTACAGATGGACGCCTCTTTCTCTTTCTCATTGTCTGTGGGACATAAAGAGGTAGCCTACCCAGCCCAAACCAGAGTGGGTGTGGCGTGGTGTGTGTGTGTGTGTGTGTGTCTTTCTGGCACAGTGGGATGAAACAGTACAAAAAGTAGGAAGATTAAGATACCAAATAAATGTTTGGGTAGGAATTTTTTTCTGACCTGGTTAGAAGTGGGAAGAAGAAAGGCGATGTGTAAAGGATACTTAATAAGTTGACATTGATTAGAGATGCCTGACCTCCCGATCCATATGAATATCCATATGGGTATAATCTATATGAAACTTGGGTTAGGGAGAATAAAGCAGATGAAATCGGAGCCAAGTTCTCCTTGGAAATAAGCTCAGAGTGAGGGTTGTTAAGGTCCTATCTGCTCAGGAAGCCATGCTGAACTTGATGTGTCATTTCCCTGCTCCGGCATCCATGCTGGCTCCTGTTAGCACAAATCAAACCCTTAGGTTGGCACGAAGATTTTTCTCTCAATAGATCTCACTCACCTTTCCTACCTAACCTCACTTGTGGGTCACCTACATGAATTCCTAGGCTTACCCAAGCACCTCTAGTTCACGCCTTTCTGGAGGAAAACCTAATCCATACCCCCCTTCGCCTTGGCTCACAGTTTATCTCCTCTGAGAGACCTTAAGGAGATGAAGAGTGTTGATCAACAGAGAGGTGTTGGAAAGGCACTGAAAAAAACAGGAGAAGCACCAGCCTGTCTACCAGATAGGAATGTGCCAGTTTTGTGTGGAGACACTGAGAAGAACAACAGAAGTCCTGAGCAATTTTATCAGGCGAGGCAGGGTCCGATTTGGAGAGGGCCTGAACAGCAAGCAGGCTGTTATGCCACACATGGAAGAAGATGACCTTCTGAAGTACAATGCTTTCCAATTGGAAAGCAGTCTTAGCTACTTGTTTTCATTTAATCCACATAATAATCCTATGAAGTCAGTATCATTATTATTCCCATTTTAGATACAAAGAAATTGGAATGCAGAATTTAAAGGCTAGATACAGCTACCAAGGGGCAAAACCAATGCATAAACTCAAAGTTTTAGATATCAAATCCCATCGTTTTAAATGAGTTCATTTCTCCAGGCTGAGATATAATTTATTTCCCAAGGTATTGAAAGTACTCAAAAGATATCATTGCAGATGCACTGTTGGTAGTCAGGGAAATAAGCAAATGGGGAAGATGTCACAAATCTTAAGGCATCCGAAGATTTTCCCAATTAGAAACAGGCAATAAATAAATATATATATATTAAATCTCCAGACCAATCAATGGAAACAATTTAAAGCAAAAAAGATTAGATTAGGCAATTAGACAGTTGATAAGCATACAGCAAAGAAAGATGCAGCTCCCAGGAACCAGACTAGTCCTACAAGGATTGTGAATAACTTACTTCCATTCGTGGTCAGGCCATTAGGCCGGTCAACCTGGAGGAATGCTGAAGATATAGTGAAACTTGATTTTAGCAGCCTCTAAGGTCTCATGGTATCCTTGGGTCTTTGGTGGGGAAATCCTGAAGAGCCTTGCCACTCAAAGTGAAGTCATCAATGGACTAGCATCAGTGGGAAGCTTGTTAGTAATGCATAACCTCAGGCCCCACCCTAGACTTCCTGAAACACTGCATTTTAATGATGTATCCAGGCAATTTGTGTACACATTACAACTAGAGGAGTAATGAGCTAAATTAAAGGATAGTTTGGAGGATTTGTGATCACCAGAATAGTCCTAAAATGAGCACTAATGAAACTCTTGGTGTCGGTCTCTAGAGAAGTCTCCAAAATGCTCAGTATTTTTATATTTAGAGCATAGGACCTAAGAGTACTCACTGACTTTGAAGTCAGTCTGACCTAGAATTGAATTTTAGTTCTCCCATTAATTAGTAGTATAGCCTTGAGCAATTTCCTTAATCTCTCTAAAATGAAGATGATAATACCTATACCTCTCAATGACGGGTGAAAAGTAAATGGGAATGTGGTAAAATTAAACATAGCCTATATCCTACATATAGCAGGCATGTGATCTGTTTCATTAAGCATTCAGCTCATCATATGTTATCTTGTACTATTCTCGCTATGCATATGTATAACTTGTCCGTTTGTATGTCCATGTGTATAGTAAGTCCAATATAACACTCTACGGGTAGGATCATATCTTTTTCTTTTATGTTAGCCAAAGTGCTTATCATTTTTTTTTTTTTTTTGCCCAATCAATAATGAACACAAGCACAATGGTGCCTGGTGTTGAAGCCAGATGCCAAAAGGTAAGCTTACCCTGAATGGCTGGACCCCACGCAAACAGATAATACCAACTCAAATGCAGATCGACAATTGTTTCGTCTCTGGGGACGTTCACGGGGCGTTTAAATCTGCAGGTGACGCGATTGTTCTCAAAGACTCCTTCTTCATCTCTGGCGGGATTTCTCTGAATCTCCTTTGCCCACTGGCCTACATTATAGAAGTGTTGTATGCGGACCCTGCCATTGTCATCATGGACACAGGCCATGACATCGTCACCACCCTAACATGAAAAACGATAAAGAAAAAGTCAAAGGTGCATCTTTTGCAAATTTTTCTGCTAGAAAGAAGTTTCACTTAGAAATGTATATTCCATTAGCTCTGTAATTTGAAATCTCACCCCCTCAAAAATTATTTTAAATGCTTAAAAAGCTTTAACCAAGTTACCAAAGTCAACCTCACAACAGCTGATAGCGAGCGCCTCTGGATATGATGGTCCATGAAAAATACACTACCAGCTGTCTAGTATTCTTGTCAAAAATGACAATGGGGATGGACCTTGAGATAATCATGCTAAGTCAGACAGAAAAAGTTGAAAACCACATGATATCACTTAAATATGGGATATCAACCTAAGAGCAACAAACAAGGACAAACAAACAGAGACTCATGGACATGGACAATAGACTAGTGGTTACCAGAGAGAAGGGGGAGAGGGAGGAGGAGGGAGGTACACTGGGTAAAAGGGGTCAAATATGTGGTGACGAAGAAATCTAACTATGGGTGCTGAACACACAATGCGATATATTTATATATATGCTTATTGTTGAATTGTACACTTGAAACGAACTGGGTTTTGTTAACCAATGTTGCCATGAAAAAATTAATTAAAAAAAGGAAAGAATACATAAACTAATCTAATTATGAAAAAGCAATCAGACAAATCCAAATTGAGGGTCATTCTATAAAAAATCTGTCTTACAACCTTCAAAAAGAGCAATGTCATGAAAGATGAAAAAAAACAAGAAACTATTTCAAAATAAAAAAGACTAAAGATACATGAGAGCTAATTGTGTTCCCAGAGAGAATCCTGGGTCATAAAATGGAAATTTCCATAAAGCATAGTATTGGGACAACTGGAAACATTTGAAAACGGACAGTGTATTGGATAATACTATCAGATCAACGTTAAACTTCCTGAATGTAATGAATAAATTGATTTAATCTGCAAAGTTTCCAGAAATAATAAACATGATAATAAGTAGTAGCAATAGAGAAATAAAGCATGTGTGGCAAAATGTTACCATTTACAAAAAAGTTCTGGAACCAGAGAGGGGTGATGATTGCACTCTGTGAATGTAATTGAGGCCACAGAATTGTACACTTTTAAATGGTAAAAATGGTGGATTTTATGCTATGTACATTTTACCACAATAAAATAGTTATCCTTTGGTGAATCTAGGTGAAGCGTATATGTCGTGCTATCCTTGCAGTTTGTCTGTAAGTTTAAAAAACTTTCAGAACAAGTCAAAAAAGTCAAAGGTGTTCATCAATCAGAACACATGTACCACTCTGTGGGGGAATGTTCATAATGGTGGGGGCCATGTGTGTCAGGGGGCATATGGAAATTTTCTGTACCTTCTTCTGACTTTTGCTGTGAACCGAAACACTGCTCTGAAAAATCAAGTCTAATAAAAAAATTCATAAGGCAACACTTCAAAAAAAGAGTAAAGGTTATTAAAAGGGGTTCCATTTTGCTTTTCTTTTCCTATGCATCAGGTTTTGAAAAAAATATTACCTGTGCTTCTTGGAATAATAGGAGAAGAAAAGAAAGTCCTATATTCTAGGTAGCAAAATGTCAAACATAAAATTTGAATGCTCCTCACTCAACCTCCCTTCTCTGTGCCTCTTAATCTTCACAGTTGCGCTATGAATCCCAGGGCAGGAGATGGTCAACTGCGATGCACGCCAGCTTCTGGTCATGGCACACACCTGCTGTTTCTCCTACTGCCTGTACTGGGAATTGATGGAGGCTCGTTCTCGTGGCGAACTCTCCAAGAACAAAGCCCCCGGAGCTCTGTCTGCTTGGGCTGTTCTCTCAGTCTCTTCCTACCACCGACCTACAACCCATGCCCAATTCATTGCCAAAGCCTGTCTTCATGGCCTTCAAAATCTGAGCAAAGGCACAGAGAGAGGCAGGGGTAGGAGATGGACAACTGCCTGGGTTCCTGACGCCCTGCTTGTTCCTGATCGCAGTCCTTTTCTGAGGTCCAGATTGTTCTTGTCCGTGGGTACTGTGGAAGACTAAACCACAGGACCCAATTCTTCACTTCCCTGAGGTGGTATTACACACTCACACTGAAGCAGGGCCTCTTGGGGGGACTGTACATCCCTGGCCCTTCATACTGGGCTTGGCTGTGTGACTTACTTTGGGCAATGAAATGTTAGCAGATGTGATGCAGGCAGAGGCTTGATAAGCTTGGACGGCCCTTGCACTTCTGCTTCTGCCATGAAAATAACATACTTAGATAGGCTCTGGTTCCAGAATGATTAGGAAAAAACCTGAATCCAATTCATGGAGTGAAGCCAAGCCCAGGTGAGTGCTAGCTGACTCACACACATGTGAGTAAGAAATAAATGCTTACCGTGTAGTTTTGGAGGCTTTTCTCGCAGCATCACTGTGGGAATGGATGATAAATACAGGTACCACAAAACACATTGTGTTCTCATAACCAACTCTTCCTTCTCTGTTTAAGTTAGCTTGATTTTTTTTTAACTTGCAACCAGAGTGTCATAACTTACATAATCATTATACTGCTTTCATACATTGCTTTGCTTTGCAAAAGACCATCAAATGTCAGAAATTAGCTTCTCATTGAAAAGTATCAAGGTAGCTTAGAGAAACATAACCATGCCCATTCTCTAAAATCTAAAGTTGTAGTTGTACAGCACACTAAAGAGAAAAATTTGTTTCTACCATGATGTGTATCTTACCATTTTCCTGTCTGAAGAGAATCCAACTGCTACCCAGCCATCTGTATCTGCACTCAGCTCAAATTCCACATCAGCCCCTATCATCCTATAGCTAAGGAAGTAGTCACAGGTCTCTGCGTTACAGCCCGGTTTGCCATATCTACAGGAGATATTAAAACAGACGTTATTGTTTCTTCATCTATTTATTCAAAATACATTGAGAGCATCTACGTATCAGGCAGGATGCTAAGCAACATTATTGACTAAATCAGATCTTTGCTACCTGGGGGCTCAAAAACACAGTTTCATTCAGGAGGGAGTCTGGAGATGACCCATTCTACTTTATCTAAATATAAACTGGGGTCCAGAGATGGCAAGGGGCTTGCCTGAGGTTGCACAGTGAGTCAGTAGCTGCAGAAGGACATGAACATGGACCTCCAAACTCCCAGCCAGTATTTTAGAATCTTTCAAATATTAGTTATTACTGAATTATTTCTGAATCCCCTTTGCAGGAAAAAATTCTCCAAGTTAATTATTTAAATTATTGGTGTTAATTAAATGCACACCAATTCTTTTTTCTTTCAGATTTGCAATTAAACTAACTCTCATTTATGACCTGAATAAAAATTAAACTACAAAACCAGGCACATTTAAACTCATAGTATTCATGTGCTGGATGACAGTTTAACTGAAGTAAATTCCGCTTATATGCACGCGGCTTGTCTGACTACATTGTGGCAGGGGCTTTTAATGAGCATGTTCTTAATATAAACACGACTCCACTCTCCTCCACGTTTATCTGTCTGAACTATTGCAAAACCCTTATATGTATGATGCACCAAATGAATACCTCATCTGGTATTCGCTGAGCATGACTGTATGATCGTTTATAAAATCTGCCTTTGCTCTATGGGGCTATTTGGTGCTAACACAATCACAAATTCAGCCATCAAATTATAGTGCAGTATACGAGGGTTTTCCAGATAATCAGATTATGGACACATTCATATTTTGAAGGAATGTCGTTGAAATGAAAACACAAATTGAAATTTTCTTACAGAGCACTTGTAGATCCTTGAAGAACTGACAAGACCTAATTTGAGGAACCCTGTTTTACACCATTTTCGGAATGACAAAAAAAAAAATTGTAGCAATGGGTAGGAGAATCTAAACTCAGATGGAAGATATCTGAAGAAACAAGATACAAAACTGCTAGGTATTGATTAAGGAGGGAGGCAAGGAATATGCCACAAAGCTGGCACATACTCTGGGCAGCTAAGAAGATATGTAAGCCCAAGATAAGGAACTGGAGTAAAAATGCTGAAAAGGGTTAAGAAAAGCAAAAGGAGGAGTAATTGGGCCAGTAAACAGGTCACCCTGAAGCCAGCAAGGTACTAAAAACTTCCTTCATGTCTCAAAAATATCCCCCAATTACCAGAATTATTTATTGCTAGCCAACTTCCTCAATATCAGTATTATTGATTTTTTAAAAAAAATCCTTAGAAATGGCCTTGCAATTGGAAGAATGCTCAAAACTCCTATAATTCAGTTTTTTTTTTCCCTAAGACCTTGAGCACTGAACAAAAAAACCAAAACAAAACAAAATTCAGAACTTCAGCGCAGTGGCCAACAAAATCTTTACAGAAGCACAATTTGTTTCAAGAAATAAAAAATTCAGAGGAGGAGACTTTCCCATCAAAGCAGAGCTGTCCATGTGTGAGGCCCACTGTCCACACTACTGATTTTTAACATGTCTTGATAGAATACTACTAATAATCTTGTAAGGACTCGCTATATCTGTGATAAACTAAATATAATAATCACTGCTTAATGACTACTAGTTAGTATCATACAGCTATCCCTAAGTCATGACTATTTGAAAGAAAAATTCAGTATTAGATATGTCTGTCTATCAGTGTCTGTCCTGCCCATGCCCTGCCAAATAAGCACGGACATATTCAGCATCATGCAATTCTTCTTCTTTCAGACAATTGGTTAAGAGTAGACACCTGGGCCAATGGCAATACAGTCAAAAATGAACTACCAGCGAAGAATGTTCCAATGCCAAGTGGTGTGCTAGAGCTTAAGGTCAGAAATAGGCCACATCCATGCAGAGATTATGACGGGGTACAGACTCCCTGATTAGAATGAACCGGATGCAATTTCAACACGGCCTTGAGAAGTAAATCGACATCTTAGGCTTAAAGTTATCCAACTCACAGATCTACCAACCTAAAGCATCCCTTAGTTTTTCCACAATCATCCACTTTGATTTTGGCAAATGGATCCACTGGAGGAGCAGTAGGGAAAGGGTAACCTGCGCGGTGAGAATAAATAATGGTTAGGAACTCCAGTAACAATGTTTCCAATGAGAATTTTTGAAAATACATTATTATTTTGTATTGCACACATCTAGAAATATTTAGGGCCTCAGAAAAGGGCTCGGTTTAAGCCTAATCACCTCTTCAAGAGCGGAGGATGCAGGGTGCACATCTTTAAACTGAGCCTTAAATGTTAACTGAGACTATGTGGATTTCTCTCATTTTACAGGCAAGGAACCTAAGGCACTGACAGGGCCATTTCATATGACCACTGGCTCACTCCTGTTCCCCGTGAGTTTAAAAAACACAGGCTTAATAAAATACTTATGCTCGAAGAGAAAAAAATTAACAATAACCTTTTATACATTTGATAAGAGGTTTTCCATTTATATACATAATAACAGTATTTTTCCATTACTGCGAACTCTCATTTTTCATTAAGCTATATATATTTCATGTCGCACTATATTCTTTAAACACAGTTTCTAACAGCTGTGTGTCTTTTTTTAACATTACTTAACATCATAGCACATTTAACCACACATTGAAGGGTAAGCCTGCATTATGCTTCCAGTTGGTGACAGAAATAGTTTTCTCCTAGACTGTTACCCCCATGCACATAGGAACCGAACCATGTGATTCATCTTACATCCTCTGCCAGCAGCGTGCTTGACACTGGACACAGAAAAAATTATTGTAAAGTGAATAAAGAAAACCATCCATAGACATTAGGTAAATAAATACAAATTTTTTAGAATTATTCTATTCGCTTTTTTTTTTCTCATTCTCTTGAAGTAGTTTGTGTGTGATTTGTAATGGTTTTTAAATGAGGTGGGGTTTTTTATTTTGTTCCATCAGTAATACTTTAAAAAAGTTACTGGGCCACGCTTTCCTGGCAGACAACTGTGCATTATAGACAGTTCATTTCTACTACCCTAGACTTTGATCCCATACTGAAATACGGCTCTACCTTTTCACCACCTTTAAGTAATTGGGCCAAATGCATTACTTTTTCTAGTTTTATGCTTATTTTATGCTAAGTTCTATATCTACTTTGGTACTACAGACCGAATCTCACCTTGAATGAGTTTTTGTTTTTCTCTTAATATTTATTCAGCAATTGCTCAATGCTACAAACTATGTTAAGTGTCTTCATATATATTCTTCCTCATATTTCTCAATACAATTCTCAGGCCATTTTTTTTCTCAGCATATTTTTCCAGAAATGCGATGACTTTCATTTTTAAGACTCTATTAACACTGACCAATCTCTTGTAATGCTGCTTATGGCTTCGGTTACCCATCTCCCTCTATTTTTTCAAACATTATCCTATCATTCTAGAATAACACACTAGTATACAGCGGATTTCCAGCTCAATAAATACCATCATTACTACTATTAAAATTTGTAAACTAACCTGAAAACTAATAATCATTAAGGCTGTCTCTGTAAGAATGGGTTTCTAAGTCCCAAATAAGAGCAAGTTTCGGAACAAGGCTCACTTGCAAATATGCTGAACTAGTTTATTAGTGTTGGCAAATGGCTTATTCCTCATGGCTTTTCTAGGACTAATTTTCTATTATCTTATGTGGTTCTTAAACTTGGAATGGGAACTTATGTTCAGTCAAATGTGTTTGGGCATCCATTTAATAACAATATTTTTCTCTGGTTTGTAAGCTAATGAATAATAAAGAATTTGACTGGCCTATGTTCCTGGGAGAGACCAGGTCCTTGGAATTTCCCATGTAATAAGACTGTCTTGATTATTCATGAGCCCCTGGAATCACACCTGAGTTTATGCTAGAGATGAGGACTTAGGATAGGGGCTGGTCAGTAGAAAGACCAACCATGTAATCAGAGGGTTGGGACTTTGAGCTAGTCCCTCCTTTGGGGAGAGTGGGCTGGAAACTGAACTCGATTACACAGCCAGTGATTAAATCAATTGTGCCTATGTAGTGGAACCCCAACAGAAACTCTGGATACTGAAGCTCAGTGGCGCTTAGTAGTTGGTGAACACATTAATGTGCCAGGAGAGAGACATGCCCTGATTCCACTCTGCTTCGGGAGCCCCTCAAGACCTCACCCTATATGTATTTTCATTGGCTATTCTTGAGTTGTATCCTTTATAACAAAATTGTAGTTGTAAGTATTGTGCTTTCCTGAGTTCTGTGAGACATTCTAGTGAATCACTGAACCCAAGAAGGTTTCTGAGTAGACTCCGGATCTGTAGCCAGTTGGTCTGGAGTGAGTAGAGTCTTGTTGTGGCCATGCCTTTCAACTTGTGAGGTCTGTACAAACTCGGGTCCACTTATGCCATAAATAAATTTCAGTATAACAGTTGGGGTTGGCATTAGAATCTATAGAGAGCAATATTACAACTTTTCCCTGGACTTAAATGATCCATTTGGCATAAAATAAGTTTGGACCGTGTGTCAGTATTTAAGGTCCTGCCAGACTGCAAAATGCCCTTCATAGTCCCAGCACCATCATCATAAAACTTTGGTATAATGACCTTGTTAGATAATGACTTAAGTGCCTTCAGCAGAACCTGGATCTGAAGTCCAGGTTCCAGACACAATTTCTCACTACGCCAGCAGAGCTACCTTGTCATGCTATCCACAGCTGCACTGCGCTGGCCAGTCTGCGATCATGCCCAAGGTCTGGAAGCACCTGGGCAGAGCAGACTAATGAGGATCCACCCCAAATTACCATCCACCGGCCTTACATTTATTTTTATCTCTGTGTGAATATCACATTACATATATATATATATATAGTTTGTGGATGTTTTTAATAGGTGCAAATGACACTGTTCAGTGAAGCTCATCCTGTTTTTATTTTCCCTTGGAAATCTATCCACATATGTAAGTGTGCGACCTGTTATCACTCCTGACTGAATAGTATTCCATGATGTACGTATACCACTTTCTGAAATATCCTCCCAGGTTTGGACACCTAAAGTGTCTCCAATGTTTGCCTTCTCAAATAATAAAGCCATAAATATCCTTATACATAGTTTCTGTTGACACATTCAAGGAGATTTTAATAAACTCCAGAGAGCAATAGCTGGGTCACATTTTAATTCCACAAAGCTCCATAATATTAGTATTCATAGCAAGAGCACCAGCTCACAATGCCATCAGCAGTGCCTGAAGGTCCCTGTTGTTCCATACCCTCCCCTGTGCTTGTTATCATCCGACAGTCCCATTTTAACTTGTCTTTCCCAAGTGCTCGCAGGGTTAAACAGCTCTTCACATCTGTACTAACCACTTAGATTTCCTTTTCTGTGATGTGTATATCCAGGTTCTTTGTTCTTTTTATTACTTGGTTCTGGTCTTTTTCATTGGAGTTCGTGTGTGTTCCAGATACAAATTCACTGTCGGTTTCAGGTTTGCAATTTTGCCCCCCAGTCTGTCACCAATCCTACTCTTTTCTGTGATATTTCCTTGGACCAAAATCTTTAAATTTGTTGTAGTCAAGGAGATAATTTTTCTTATTTTGGTTTGTGCTTTTTGTAGTGTATTGTCTAAGAGACAGATCTCCCCTCTAAAGACATGAAGATATTCCTCTACATGTTAACTTTGTGGTACCACCTTTCACATTTAGATCTGACCCATGTGGAATTTTGTATATGGTGTGAGGCAAAAATGTTGTTTTATTTTTCTCCCTGTATTGGATCAGTTTTTCTCAGCACTATTTACTAAATAATTCACTTTTTCCCTGGAGATTTATGGTGACACCTCAATAATTTACTAATTCTCATATAAACTTAGGTCTATATCTGGATTTTGTTCAGTTTTATTTTGGAAGTTCATTTGACTATTCCTGAGCCAGGACCACACTATTTTAATGACAAGGCTTTGTAACATATCTTCATATCTAGCAAGGTAAAACTTTCTTAGCAATTTACAGAACTTGATTCTTCTATGCAGTGTATAGAAATCAATTTGTCAAGTTCCCTCCAACAATGCTGCCTGCTGTAAAACTGCATTACATGTATAGATGAATTGGGGGATAATTAACATCTTTATAATATCAAGTTATTCCTTCCAAGATCATGGTATGCCTATCCATTTATTCATATCTTTTATATCCCTTAATAGTTTAAATTTTTTTCCACACAGCACCAGTGCATTCTTTGTAAGGTAAAATCTGGATGCTACAGAATTTTGTTGCTATTTTAAACAATAACTTGTTTTTGCTTATATTGTCTAGCTCATTTTTGCTAGAGAAGACAGGAGCTTTTGGTTTATGTATGCTGATCTTGTTGATGGAAACCTTACTGCAGTGACTTGATTATGTCTGTTTGCTGGATCTTTTTGGTTTTCTATGTAAATGTCAATATCTAAAGAGATAAAAACATACATTCACACGAAAGCTTGTATACAGATGATCATGCCAACATTATTTATAATAGCCCCAAACAGGAAATAACCCAAATAACTATTAATTAATGAATGAACAAATAGAGTATATTCATCCAGTGGAATATTATTCAGTGATAAAAAGGAATGAAGTGCTGATACATGCTACAACATGGATAAACCTTGAAAACATTATGCTCAGTGAAAGAAGTCGGATACACAAAAAGCCACATGTTTTTTGAGCCCTTTTATAGGAAATATCTAGGATAGGAAAATTCATAGAGGCAGAAAGCGGATTCGTGGTTGCCAGTGACCGGGTAAATGGAATTGGGAGTAACTGCTAATGGATACAGGGTTAGTTTCTGGAAAGATGGACATGTTCTAGAATAAAATGGAGGAGACGGTTGCATAATTTTGTGAAGATATAAAAACCACTAAGTTGTATACTTTAAAATGGTGAATTTTCAAAATGTGTATTAGATCTTAATAAAAAGAAAGCAGCAGATTTTTTAAAAAGCAAGCTAATATGAATACAATAAGACAATTTTATGCCAATTAACCTGGAAATTCAAACTAAAAAACCCTAGAAAAATAAAACCAAAAACTGACTCAAGAATAAGAAAACCTGAATAATCCATCCAAGAAATCAAGTCAGTTAAAAAAAATAAATCTTCCAAGCAAGAATGCTCCCAGCTCAGACATTTCCACTAAACATGTAAGGGACGGCTAATGCCAACCTTAAACCCATTATTTCAAAAGACAGAAAAAGAGAATAGTTCCCAACTCATTTTATGAGGATAAATAACTTATTAGCAAATCCAAACAAGGATGGTATGAGAAGGTAAAATTACAGCAGACTTTTCCTCATGGATATAAACGTATAAGTACTATACAAAATTTTTGAAGAAATGGAAAATGATATCCCAGGAAAATGTGAACCACAAGAAAACTGACCTGACAGATAGTAATATGAGGCAAAATATAATTCAAGACAAAAAACATAAGGGGCAAATAATGTTATATACTTAAAAGAAACAGTAAATCAGGATAAATATAACCATCACAATATAGCTTCCAAACACATAAAGTAATAACTGATGGGATTATTTAGAGAAATAGATAAATCAACATTTGAAATTGGACATATCATTCTTGGAGCTGAAAAAAAATCAAACAAATTTTAAAACTAAGACATATATTTTAAAATATACAAGTAATAAGTTCAACCAGATAGACTTACAGAATCCACAAATACAGAATCATTTTAATTTGAGGGCCCAAGGAAAATCCACTAAAATTGACCACATACCGAAACATAAAGAAGTCAATAAATTTCAAAGAATCTATATCATACAAATGTTTTCTGAGTATAATGTGATAAAATTGAAAATTAACAGAAGTATGGGGTGGGGGAATTCGCTATGTCTGGGAATAAAGAAAAAAAAATGGCCAACATTAAATAACCCATGCATTAAAGAGAAAATCCTAAGAAAAATTAAGATACTCTTCCAATAATCATTGCATGTTTAAATATTTGGAATGGACCTAACACCAGAGCTTAGAAGGAAATTTAGAGCTTTTAATACACTTATCAGAAAATAAGAAAGAAAACAAATCATCTAAGCATTCAACTGAAAATGGGAACAAAAAAGAAGGAAGTAATGCAGATCCGAATAGGAATCAATGAAATGGAAAACATACACATGAGGATGATTACCCAAATCAAAAGCTGGCTCTCTGAAAAGTCTCATAAGACACACACATTTCTGGCAAGACTAACCAGGGGAGAGGGTAAGAGTGCAAATAAGCTAAATATAAGGTACATAAGGGGGAAGTGGACAGAAATGGTGGATTGGCTCCTTCTGCAACTGTTTCCACCTCTGTCCAGGGTGCCTGCCTATACTGCAGAGGCAGGAGTACCACACTGATTCCTGAGTTATGGATGATCTTGATTCTGTCAATTGATGTATGACACTTGAATTCAGAGCTGGGTTAAGAGGAGCAAGAGAGTGGTATGCAAGACATCCATTGTTTTTCTTTTCTTTTTGTTTTGCACCGCTTTATTAAGATATAATTCAAGTAACTTACAATTCACCCATGTTAAGGTGTACCATTGAGTGGTTTTTAGGATATACACATAGTTGTACAACCATCACCACAATCTATTTTAGAACATGTTTATTTCCCCCAAAAGAACATGTTTATTTCCCCCATACCTTTACTATTACCCTACAGTCTTCTCAGCTCCCCCACCCCGTCCCGCCTCTAGACAACTACTAATCTTTCTGTCTCAGTATTTGCCAGTTCTGGACATTTCAGGTAAATGGGATTATACAATGTGGCCTTTCGTGACTTTTTTCTTTCACTTAGCAAAATGATTCTGAGGTTCATCCATGTGGTAGCATAGTTCTTACACACACACACACACACACACACACACACACACTTTATTAGTTCTATTTCTCTGGTGAACCCTGGATAATAATACACTTATCCACTCTATATTTTCAGAGAATTGTTTGGTTCCCATGTAATTAATTTTTGTATATTTTTATTATTTTATATTGTTTTCTTCTACTTTCAATTTATTCTTTCTCTTACTTCATAATTTTTGGCATTTCTTCTCTATCAGCATTTTAGCCCAATAATAAACTGCCTACTGGGGTCATTCCACAAGAAAGTCAATTTCCTATGGTTAACACTGAGCTCCTCCACCTCCCGAATGCTCTTCCTCCTCGTTTTCTTCTATAGCAGTGAAGAATCCTTCCCTCACCCACCATCTCCCAGCTCTGAGACCACAGTCCTAGATTTCTCCACCTGGTACACTTACTCAGTCATCATTCCATTTATTCTCGCCTTAGAAATCTCAGCCTGCCCTTGGGCTGTTGTACCACCTCCTATCAGGTCTTCCCACCTCCCTCTACTTCTTCCACTGTGTGCCATTTTTCTAAAACAGAAATCTGAACTCGTCACAACACGGCTTGAAGCCCTTTACTGGCCTCCCTCCTGCCCCCACCATTCTGTCTCTCCGACACTTACTTGTCTCCTTAGTCCTGAGCTACAGGGTTAGACCACCCAGACATGGCCAGCTTCTTCTCCCCTTAGCGTTGTCCACACCCTTATTTGTTATTACTGGGTTTTTGTTTTGTTTTGTTTTGGGCTTATTCCTTTCCCTCCACTTTCCATTTTTGGTGCTTTTTTTTTCTTCTTCTCTAAAATAAAAAATTTGGATTGAAAACCCTTGGACTATAAACCTTTCCAATAACTGTTCTGTTCTGAAGAGAGATTACAGTCATTTTTTCTCCCTTCGGGTATTCCTATAATTTGAGAGGTACTTGTTTTCTTGATTGTTTTTTTTTTCAGCTTCTCAGTGTGGTTTTGTGGTTTCCATTCTTGTCTAATTCACAACACTATTTGTTCCTTTTTTTGCAATCCCTTGAGCCTGTTCTGCCATATTCCACTGGGTGGTTAATGGCTTCTGGTTTCCTATTTATTGCCTCTAATTAATTGCTTGGATCACAGCCCTCAGGTGTTAATTTGGTACTTGATTCCTTGACGTTTTAACCAGAAATTATCTGTTCAAATCTCTGAGAGTATCGTATCAGCCTCTTTCTCTTTTGGAACTGCTTGAATCATTTCTGCTTATCAGAGTCACATAATGAAATAAAAATGTCCTGGGACTTTTTAAAATGGAAATGTCCACACACGCATGGAGTCTGTTTAGCAAAGCTTTCACCACACCTCTCTACCACTTAGGAACCTGTGGTTCCCAGCTGCCTACCTACTCTCAAGTTCAACCATAAAATACCCCATTCCACCGGTCCCAACCCATTTTCCAGTGCATGTCAGCAGGGACCCTCCACTGCAGGCTGGCTGACACACTGCACACCTTATCCTGAAAGTCAACAAATTCACGCAGTTCTCTGCTACTTTTTAGCTGTGTGACTTTAGCTAAGATATTTAAATTTTCTGTGGGTCAGTTTCGTTCCTTCTAAAGTGGCGCTAACAGTACTAAGTCAGAGTGTTGCTATAAAGAGTAAAGTTAATATAAATAAGGTACTTTGAACAGTGTCTATTACAGAGGAAGCCCTTATTAACAGCTCTAATTAGTGGTTTGGTTTTGTTTTGGGTCTAGATTCACAGGGGATGCAAAGATCAATTAGATATAGGTTATTCATCTTTAAAGACACAGATGATTTTTTGTGTGATTTGTTTCAGTTTTATATTCCTATCTCAGTTTCAGTAAAAGATTCAGCGGTCATAAGCTATCTCCCACATGTAAACAGTATATATTGTTTCCACTTTTTCTTTTTCACTGAACAAGGTGATACTACTTTTGTTCAAACTGAAGTATAAATGAAGAATTCTACAGGTGAAAAAAGAAGTGTGTGTGTGTGTGTGTGTGTGTGTGTGTGTGTGTGTCCTTTTTTACTCTCAGTGAAGTCTATGCACCACCACCACAAGGCGAAAAGCACTGAAAAACCTGCATCCCAAATGCTTATCTGCGTACAATATATGATGGACGTAGGAAGAATATAAGCAGATGAAGGAACTTCTGCCCTTTCCCCCAAGCTCTGTCTTCTCTCTACTGCCTTAATAGCTCTTTCCCAAGACAGACAAAATTGTGGTCAGAAGCTCATTGATTAGGCCACGTTTCACAACTGGTCACTGTGGCTTAAAGATAAGAAACTGTGGCTTAGAGATAAGAAACCATGAATGGTGTTCTCCTACTCCTTTCTAGGCAGGGTGTGGCCCCAAGGGAAAGCCAGCTGCCACCATCCATGTGGCTGTGGTAAGAGTCAGGGTCCGCTCCTCAGACCCGGCCTGCAGATCTCAGCACCAGGCCGAAGAGAGCAGGAGGCCTCACTGGGGCCTTAACTCTAAGCCAACACCCGGCTCAGCTTTTTTTCAGAGAACCCTTAGAATAGGCTCTTTGCCATTCTGTCAATCTATCATACAGATTCTGGGTTGAGAACCCAAGAGAAAGAGATATGAATGGCAGGATTCAAGCACGAAGAACTTATTGAAACTCCTGAGAGCAAAATGGGTCAGGGCAGGATTAGTGTGCTGTGGGAGAGTGTCCTCGCCTAGTGGCAGCGGATGGGGCGAGACAATCAGGGAAGGCTCACGAAGGAGGCAGCATTTGAGCTGGGACTGTAAGGATAAGGAGTACAGGAGACGACTGTGGGAACCCCTAAGAATTCTGAAAACTAGCGTATGCTAGTTAAATCAAAACATAGTAAGTTAAACAACGAACAGATTACGAAATGATTAGAGATACCAAATCAGCCAGTGTACAGCCTCTGGCTTTGGGGGTTGTGGGCAATCTGGACACTGGAGAAACGGTCTCGGGACAGGTGGGTAGTGGTCAGTGAGCCCTCCCACGGTTTTGGTGATCCTCCATCTCCACCCCCATTATTCTAATTCCCCCTTTCTGATTTCCTATCCCTAAGCTATCTTTTTATTAAAAACTCAGTTTCTTGGCTACTTTGACCCTGAGAAGAGGGTAACCTGCAGAGAGGAAACAATTCTTTCTATTGATAGAAAGAATAGTGAAAGGTACTATTTCCACCTCTTCACTTGCCACGTCTTACCAAATCAGTCAGTCTCCCTCGTTCCTTCTCCACTGAATTCATCCCAAGAAAATCCACCCATTGCTTGTCATTTCCTGAATCTGACTGTTACGTTGAGTCTTCATGCTATTGGGCCTCGCTATGGCATGGGACATTGCTTCCAGACATCGTTTTTCCTTTACCTTCTGGTTGGGACACCCTTCCGGGACATTTCCTGGTTCTCTGTCTCCCTCTCCGGCAGTACCCGTTGAAGGCAGTGTCAGTGATTATTTCTAGTGATCTTGGGAATGTCTCTATTCAAGACCCACAGGGCTAAAGCCAGGCCCAGGGTAATCTAGTGGAGGTTCTGCCCCTGTGAGGCTCACCCCACAAACATCCCACTAGCACCCACCAGATGGTTATAGGATGAGCATATGAAGATTAGTGAGCTGGTCAGAGACGAGAGGAAAAAAAGGACAGTGAAATCTCAGGGTGAAGGACGGGGAGGAGTGAGAGATGGTTGTAAAAGGAAGTTGGGCCAGAGAAAAAATTCCAGATGAAGCAGTTAAAGCTTCACAGAGGGAGAAGGATGGAACCATTGCAGATTTTTGAGGGTTATAGCCGAGCTTCAGATTGTACATGCAGAATGGGTAAGAGAGGCAAGCAGACAAACTAGGGATTTGTACACACAGGCATGCCTTGTTGTCCCTATATGGTTACCTCACCTAAATGCCCTCCCTCTCTGTCTCACCAAAGTCTTTCACACTTCCTGGCTAACTCTATAAAGCCTTCGTTATGGCTGCAGCCCACCTGATTGATACCCACGTTCATAAAACTGTCTGGACTATACAACTAACTCCATTCTCTCTGCATATACAAATTGACATGTAGCATTTGACCTTGTTCTCCATTTGCTAAGTCCCTGAGCCCAATGAGAATATATAAGCTTTCAAGTCCCCTGAGTCACTGAGCAGTGTGCTAGGCTGATTATGAACAAAATAAATACATATTAGATGCTTTCAGAAGCAGACTGACTTTGGAATATTTTCTCTCTTCTAGAGTGACAGATTTTACTTCTGCTTGTTTTCCTCCCACCCACCATGGACTCTTCTCCCTGGCCACATGGCTGCCCAACTAAAAGACTACATTTCCCAGTCTCCCTTGCAGCTAGGTCATAAACTTATGTTCTTGCCAAAGGAAAGTGAATGGCAGTGATCTGTGCAACCAGCCTAAAAAGAAACTGCTTGTCCTTAACTTCCATTCTTTCTCTTTTCCTCAAGCTTGAACAAGGACATGCAAACAACTCAACTTCCATACAGATGAGGACAAAGCCGTAGGGGATGGTGGAGCAAAACTATGGAAGTAGGTTCCTGAACGACCTTGTGGAACAGAGCTGTCACACCAGCCCAGACCAGCCAGACTCACATGAGAGAAAAACAAACTATCTTATTTAAGCCACTGCACGTTGACATTTGTTTCAGCAGTTAAGCCTCTACTGAACTAAAATATTTCCCCAAATCCATTCTCTCCATCTCTTTATTACAATAATTCCAATTTTTGAATTGTACATATTACTTCCCAGCTCAAAGTCTACGTTTCCAAGCCTCTTGCACCTATGAGTGCCCACATGACTAAGTTGTAGCAAATGAAGTGTAAGTAGAATCGTTATATGGGACTTCTGAGTAATCTCCTTATAGTCAGTGACCTTCTTCTTCCCACCTCCTCTTTTCTACTGCCTAAAAAGTGAGTAATGGCTGGAGATCACGCAGCTAAGACTTATGAAGAAGCAGAAGACCAGGATCCAGTGTCTCTGATGACCAGTTCTGGATTGCCTACTGCTAGATTTCTTTACCTGACAGAGAAACTTCTATCTTATTTAAACTAGTAATGTGTGTTTGCTGTAGGTGGCTAAACCTAATCCTAAGTAACAGATACATCCAACATCCTATTATTTACTGGGACACACAACATTTCAAATCCTAACTTTTCTTTCTTTTCTTCCTTCCTTTTGTTTTCTTTCCCTTTTTTTCTTTTCTATTTTTTTGATATCCCTCTTAGCAGAAAAAAAGAAAACCACTACTTTCCAACTTGCAGGAAAAAAAAGAGGCCACTTTCTATTTCCTCTGAGCAGAACCAGCTTTGCTCTTGCGTTCACTGAAGCAGCGCTACGGGGGGGTTCTGTGGCTGACAAAACCCCAGTCTCAGGGCCCAGCAGGCCCCAACAATGGTGGCTCACACTAGGGGACCATAACATGCATGATAACAGAAAAGAACTGGGGTGGAAGTAGGGAAGGAAATGTGACCCAGCTCTGATGGCGGGGCAGTGAGCGCAAACAGAACACTAAGAGGTCGGGGCGCTTGCCATTATAAATCTAGGTCAACACAGACAGGGAGGAAATAAGGCAGCATCTCTTTTTAAGTCGGGATTTCTCCTTCCCACCAGCTGTTCTGATACCACACACCCCATGCCAGATGGCGGCCTCCTCCCCTAACGCCCCCTGCCCACAAACCCTTGGCAGAAA
Source organism: Eonycteris spelaea (assembly GCA_003508835.1). NCBI lineage: Eukaryota > Metazoa > Chordata > Mammalia > Chiroptera > Pteropodidae > Eonycteris > Eonycteris spelaea. The sequence goes on along the minus strand of PUFA01000030.1, from coordinate 2,575,335 downwards.
GCATGGAGACCAGATGCTGAAAACTGGGGGAGCCCCGACCTGTCCAGCTTCGCAGAACTTGGCTGACTACCTCCTTCTCCGGGCATCAGTCTCCCCACCTGTAAGGGGGCGGCGGTGGAAGACGCTGAAAGCTCTTCAGGCCCCTTTCTCCAGTTGCATGAGGGTCTGAGCCACGCGCGCTCTGTCCCTGCCAGGTGCCTCCGTTCGCATCCTCATCAATGCCCCGCCCCCGCCCCACTCCACCCCAAGTCACCTCCGCCGCCCCTCACCTCCGCAGCCTCCACCCTCCTCGGACCAGGTAGCGCAGGTCGTAGACTCGCCGGCGAAGGTGCCGTAGGAAGAGTCGTGGCGCCGGGACCGCCTCGTCGGTGCCCGTGTCCCCCGCACGCGGCCACGGGGTCCCCGGCCCCCCGGGCCCGCGCCTTCGTCCGCGGGGCTGGCGGTGCAAGCGGCGGGCCCGGCTACCAGCGCAGCAACAGTAGCGGCACCCAGGCCCCCTGGCTCTGCCCCGCCGGCCGCGCCATCGTCGCTGGCACCGATCCCGCAGCCAGGCCGCTCCGGCCCGCAGCGGGGCGCCGCGGGCGCGGGGCCGGGACTTCGCCGCCTCCGCTGCCGCCGCCGCCGCCGCCGCCAGCACGCGTCGATCCGCCCGCAGCCCGCGCAGCCGCGGAGCCGCCCGCACCCTCCGCCTCCCGGCCTTGGTCTGCGCATCCTCGCTTGGACCCGAAGCCTTCCCCCTCTTCCTAGCATCCTCTACTCCCGTAATCTCCTTCCTAGCCGCCTCCCTTCCTCCGTCCTTTCTCCCTGTCTCCCCATTTCTCTCACCTCCCCGCACGAGTCTCCCACTGACACAGATTTGGCCCTTATAGACTCTTGCTACTCAGAACGTGGTCCTCCGACCAGCAGCATCAGTGTCCACAGAGAGCTTGTTAGCATCACTAAAGTTCGCCCCACTGCAGACACACAGATCAGGATCTGCATTTTACCAAGATCCTCAGGAGACCCTAATGTGCGTTTAGGAAGTGCTCCCCTGGAGGGTTTACCTTGGACATGCCTTCTCGGAGTTGCTGCTTCCCCCACCTTGTTCCAGCACTTTTCGTTTATATAAAGCACTTGCTACACCCATTATGTCTTGAGACCATCACAGAAGGAAGTTGAAACAGTTGATCTCCCCTATAAAGACAGGTAAACCGAAGTGCTTAGAGTTAAAGGAAAAGTAGAACCCAGCTCTACGGGCTGAATTCATCTATTTCCTCTCCAGATTTTGGGAGAGTATAATCAGCGGAGGCTGCTGGTGCCTTGACATCACCTGCCCCCTTCAACACTGGGCAATTGGTTTACTCTTTTCGCTGCAGCAAGCACACACAGGCCCTGGCAGGTCCATACCATGTCCGATAGTCAAGCTGAATTCTCCGCTTTCTCAGATTTATTCCTGCCACTTGCAATCTCATTTTGGTTGATTACTCTTAGCCATCCATTTGTTCACGAAAAGCACTTACTACACACCGGGTCTCAGAGTTCTTTTCTAATGGTGGTTTTAAGTGATAACACATTCAAACTGCGACTCTGCTTTCCGTTAGAAAATACAATTCCTTTTTATTGCTGGTATCGCAGAGGTCAGCATTTGGGCACGCTTTTTCTATTTCTTTTCATTTTATTTTCTTGCCTAAATAAGAAAATAACTGTGGAAGCATTGAGATTCCAAATGCAGGCCCGAAGTCAGACTCTGTGGAGTGGTAATCAGTAACCTCTGTGATGGCAATGAAGATTAAGTAAGATGATCCAGGTAAGGATTAATAGGGTTCAAGGCTATAAAGGCCGTGAATGAATACAAACACGCAGAAGAAAACTAGTGAGCTCAACCTTTTTTGGCTCAGGGGAGATGGGAGACAGTACTGTTGTTAAAATAGTAAGAAGTGCTGTACAATACAGAGACCAAGTGTTTTCTGTTGAGTATGAGTTGACATTTGACAGTGGGTAGTCCAATCAGAGTTTAAACATGTTTAGCCTGATAGGTAAGTCAGGTGTCATTCGTGAACATCTGAGGCTTCACAAGGTCCTCCAATATGCCAGTGTTTGCAACACATCAGACTTGAGAAAGGTAAGATAAACTGCAACTACTTTAAAAATCAAAAGAAAGAGGTCTCTTTCCAAAACATGGCTTTGAAATGTGTAAAATTATAAAACTCAAAAACGCCAATGTGTTGAAAATCGGTTAACCAGTAATCCTTTGGGGGGGGGGGGAGGGAGGGAAACCCGCTCTTTCTTAACAATTGAAATTCTTTTCTTCTCCTCCTGTTCACCAAGGAAGGTATGGACAGTTTTAATGGACCAACTTTGAGCACCACCCTCCTTCTGCCCCTCCAACCACCACCAAAATGAGGGAAAGCACTGCATGTCTGATTTCAGTGTTGATTCCCTGGTTTGGGAATCCAGTTGTTACCTGTTCCTTTTTTATTTCCTTGATTTCAATTACTACAATGCACAATGATGGTGCCAGACAGAAGGTAAAGGAAAAACCAGGCCATTCTTCTGGTAAATTGGTCTAATAAAACCACAGCCTAAAATACAGTTTGCAGGTAATCTGTGGATTTCAATGATCTAGCCATGTTGAAGGGTTGGGGCCCACGGACTCAAAGGGGGCCATAGATGGGCTTCAGGGGTGGTGTGAGGACCTTATGAAAGTGCCAGAATAATACTGAAGTGTATGGATTTTCCTAGGGAGAATGCCCATAGCTTTCATAGGTCAAAGTCTTCATGCCTCTCCAGGGCCTCAGCATGTACTCCAGTGTCTATTTCTCTGCCGGCTTGGCAGCTTTTTCTCATAAGGTTCATCCATCCACTTAAATTGCTTTGAGACTTTCTTATTTTGTGTTTTCTTATAAGATTTGAGCTCTGGAGAAAGACTTGTTCTCACCCTCAGCACATATCCCCTCTGAGTTACACCACGAGATTTGCAGAGGCCCTCTGCTCCCCAGCAATGTGAATCCATGAGTGGCCAAGAAATATATGGTTTTCCTTTTTTTGTGCACATTTTCTGGGAAAGAATTTCTCCTAAACATTCTGAGACCACTGGCTGAACAAGAGCCAGCTAGTAAAACAAAAACTTAGAGATGAACTTGTGTTCAATTTCATGTTTTATAAAGAAACCACCTTTATTTTCTCATCAGAGCCTTTTCTCTAACAACTTTTCTGGTTATAAAAACTCCCCCAAATCAGTGCTGCATCTCAGTATCTGACCAATGACAGATTTGGCCATGCTTCCGACTGTCTAGCAATGTATATGATTTTTTTTTTCACTTTCCATTGCCTAGGATATTAAAGCTGTGATCTTGGTAGTTTCTCAAAAAGTTAAACATAGAGTTGCCATATGATCAAACTCTTCCAATTTCAGTTATATACCCAAGAGAATTGAAAACATATGTTCACACAAAAACTTGTACATGAATGTTCATATTATTCATAACAGCCATAAAGGGAAGCAACCTGAATGTTTATCAACTGATAAATGGATAAATAAAATATGTATATCTGTACAGTAGTATATTAGTCAGCCATAAAAAGGAATGAAGTACTGACCCATGGTACAACACAGATGAACCTTGAAAATATGGTGTTAAGTGAAAGAAGGCAGACACAAAGGACCACATATTACATGATTCCATTTATATGAAATGTCCAGAATAGGCAAATCCATAGACAGAAATCCAGAAACAGAAAGTAAATTAGTGGTTGCTAGGGAGCAGAAGTAGTGACTGTAGATATGGAGTTTCTTTTGGAATGATGGAAATGTTCTTGAATTAGTGGTGATGTTGGTACAACATTGTGAACATACTAAAAACCGCTGAATTGCACACTTTAAAATGGGAATGGTGAATTTCAATTTTTAAAAAGCTATGATCTTTGAGATGGTGAGAAAAGGATAAAGATACCAGAATATTCCTGTGCTATTTGGGGATTATAAAATTTGGGTGCATTCAGGTGGGATCTTCTGAATGCTCTAGGGCTGAGTTTTTAAACCCTTCAAACATAAGAATCTCCTATGCAATCTATAGTCCAGTTACTCTGTGAGTTGCCGGCTTCCCAGGCCCCTTGCATTAACCACCCCCCATGTCCACCATGACTCTGTGGCCACATTTTGGATCCCTTGCTCTAGAATGATTACATTAGCAAACTACTTTTTTTCCTCCTGAATGTAAGATACATGTTGTGTGACCATATATAGTTCTGTTGTGTTGGTGAAGTATGTAAAAAAGGTGAAGTGATTGTCCCCGTTCACTTTTATTCTTATGAAGCCACCGATACAATCATCCCATAGGTTACAATGCCAAGCACCCGTCATGCATTTAAGTAGGCAAATAACCAGGACAACTGCTGAAACAATGGAATCCTCTTGATTTTACTGGTTGAGTTGAGCTGCCAAAGGTACTGGGTTTTCATATACAGTATTAGCCAACGAGTTTACGATCAGACCTTCATCAGTGACATCGACCTTCTGAAACATCTGTGAATCCAGGGGAATATGGGGAAGAAGCAGGGGGCTGAAAGCCTCCTGAAAAAGCCCATGCATCCTCCTTCAGAAGCAGAGCCAAACCTCACACAAATGTGACACTGGGGTTCCCAGCTTCTGCAAGAAACCTTCCATTTTGCCCGAGAGGCTTTCGTCAGAGCAGGAGGTGAAGAGCAGAAGACTTAGAAAGCAGGTTAGGAGAGAAGAAGGGTGCTGGATTGGCAAGAGGTGACAAGCCCAGACACAGATATCTCCCCCATACTGTACAGGAATACATTTTGCATCGTGTGCACAAGATAAAGAGCAGCTAAAGCTGTTTTAAAAGTACAGCCAGGGGTCATGTAGTATGGGGGGGGGGTGAAAAGTCCCAAATACCACAATTGCTCCAGATGGCTTCACTGGTAGAGCAGAGAGCAGGAAAAGCCATCTGTGAGAAGAGCACAATAGCCTGTGAAAGGCAAAACCAAGACTCACACATTTTGATAGCTCTTGATGACATCGCTGCACCACAGCTAGGTACAGAAGGAGCTGATGTTTATAATGATGACCATGACTCATCGAGATAAGCTTAAATATTCTCCAGGATACTCTGTCTACTAAGGCAGGGAAGTGTGTAATACGTTTTAGAAAGAGTTCCCTCAAAAAATATTAATATTTGAAGGATTCAGCACTTCAAGTGTGAATCCTCTGTTATCTGAATATTTGCTTACATACCTCATTTTACAACAATGCTAGTAAATGAGGCATTACTCTTTTTAAATAATCATTAGTATCAAATTATTGGCACCATTCAGTTTTAAGTACAGGGACAGGAGAGCAAACTATACAATACAAAAAAAAATACACTTCTGATACAAATATATGAGATAAATTTCACTTAACAAGTGGTCTTAAGAAATGAATGGACATTTTACACACAAGGAAATACAGCTAGTAAACCATCAGATGGAAAAGTGCTCAGCCTTGCTAGCAATAAATGAAATAAAACAGCCTTTCAAGAACAACTATGCATACCTATTAAACTAGCAAAAATAAATAAAAATGGCAAAACCCAATACTGGCAGAGCTATTGGTAAATAGAAATGCTTACACATTGCTGGTGGCATCATAAATTGTAGAGGGGATTCAAGCATTCAGAGGAGATGAGGGGTTGAACTAGGTGACCTTTAAGGTCCTTCCAACCCAGAGATATGATCTTTCTAGAAAGCAATCTGGCAATATAAAGCAAGAGCTATAAAATACTTCATGCTCTTTGATCTTGTAATCCCTCTTTGGAGATATTCCCAAGGGAAGAATCCAAAGGAAGGAGAATTTTTACAAAGACATTCTTAGCAGCACTATTTATAAGAGTGAAAAACTGGATATAACTCAAATATCTAATAATGGGGAGAAGTAAGAGTAACCATGTTACATGGATACAAAGACATTTAAATTGGTGAAGCAGAATCTGTGTTGAAAAGAGGAGATATGTGTTAGGTGGAGAAATACAACCAAAGAGTATGTACACACTGATCATTGCTATTTAAAAATGTGTACGTATTCATTGAGAAAGCTTGGGAAACAATTTAGAGGGCTAGTTTGTGGTTAGGGGGTTCCTTTATTCTTGCAAATTTGTTCAAGTGCATAATAAAAATTTAAAAACATATTTCTTGAAACTATATAAAAAGAGAGTAGAGTTTCTTCTGGTCAAGGTTTTATCAACAGGATATGAATTGATCAACTTTAGAAATAATTTGCCTTTATGGAACACCCAAATGAATCCTAACACTGGCTCATCTTAACCTTGTAAGGGTTTTTAGACACTTTAAGCTATAATTTCCTACTTTGGGTTCAATGATAAATTATATGTATCTCAAATAATATCATTATCTAACACATTCACAAGTGAACTTAGGTTTTAGATTATTAAGCTGAAGTACCTTAAGTCTTGGTGATTTCACCTTCCTTTTTAGTTCATCTACTCATGTCTGAATAAAAATGGATGTTAAAGACTTTATAAGATCTGTGTATTTACCAGTGTAAATGAAAAAACAGCAATAAAGAATTATTCTCTTGTTAAAAATGACTCTAACAAACAGTCAAAGCTTGGTGTAAGTTTCGATCATACAAAATCACATGGTTGAGATCGATAGCAAAGGATTCTGCGCCATAGTAACCCCTGTGGTTATTAATATATTCACACAGGTACTTCTGAAAAGGAATCCCCGTTTCCCCATTTTTCTGCTCCAAGGCTTTCCAATCCTGTCTCGACTATATTGAGTAGTAGAAAAACTCTCATACTCAGGAGACATAAAACAACTTTTCCAAAAAAGGTCAAGCCAGAAGCTGGCTTCGACTGACCATGGAGACCCGGGCGAACGGGGCACACGTCTGTATGCTGTGCTCATGAGCACACAAAGCCCGAAGAACGAAAGCAGCAGAAGGCACCATGCCATCCTCCAGGCAACAAGGGGAGAATTTCACAGTTCGGTCATCAACAGTCTCTTCATCATTTTCTCTCTCTCCAGTTCTTGCCGGAGCGTCTCTGCACTGAAAACGAGTAAGTGACAGAAGAGTGAGATAAACCCACACGGATCACGAGTACAGTCTCACAGAGCCTCTCTTGATCGCATTTTTTTAACTTTCTCTTTCGGGCTCCTTAGGGACCCCCGACAATTGCTAGCATTGCCTTCCCCCCAGACTGAGAGTTCTTGAGAGCACCCACCGCTCCTTGGGGGAAAAACTGTCCCTATGCCATTCACCTCTGGAACCCCAGAGCACAGCACAAGAGCTAGTGCCTGGTAGCCTCTTCTGAATGATTGGGAAGATGCCCAGGGGTTAGATTTCTTTAAATCATGCTTTAAATTGGTTTTGCCTTCACTTTCGCCCACAGTTCCCTCCTACGGTTTAATAAATAAAATTGAATGAAATAAAATTGGTTGTTTTCGAGGTTGCTTCTGACTTCTTGGCCCTCAGGCTCAGTTGACTAGTAATGGAATCTAGCTCCACTGTTTAGACACACACACACACACACACACACACACACACACACACACACACACACACACACACAACATCACTACCACCACCACCACCACCACCACCCTGGGAAGGAAGCACACATCTTTAAAGGCACACCAAGTTGTGAAATAATTGCATTCGGTGTAAAATCAAAGTTTCCAGTATGGCCAAAAAGGCTCTATACAATCTGGCCCCAACCTGTAACTTCTTGGGCAGCCCCTCTGCCATTTACTCTGCTCTGGACATCCCAGCCCCCTTATTTACCCTTAACCTGGCCAGGCATGGTCCACCTCGAAAACCTTAGCACTGGCTCTTTCCTCTGGCTAGCATGCTTTCCCCCCAAATAGCCACAGCTTGCTCCCTCACTATTTGCAGGTCTCTGCTTAAATGCCACCTCAATGAGGCCATCCCAGCAAGCTCTATTGCCCTTCATGGTTGTATTTTTCTCTCTAGTACTCCTGTTGGTCTGTGTGTCTGTCTGTTGTGCAAGAGCACGCTCTCTCTCTCTCACACACACACACATACACACACACACACGCACACACACACATCCATTTAATGCCTATCTCCCACCCCCAACACTGGATCATAAGCTCCATAAAGGTAGGACTTTTATCTGTTTTATTCATTGGATACCTCTAGCACCTAGAATACTGTCTAGCCTTTGAAGACATCCCCATAAATATGGAATAAATCAATGAAAGAATGAATAAGAGGGTTATACACATCGCAAACACAGTGACCCTCAAATCTGTGCCTGGTTTCCCTGACTCACCTGGCTGCCAGGGAAACAGGCTTCCGGGTGGTGTAGATGGTCTGCACTGTAGAGATGGTCTCTGTCAAAGGCCTCGGGGACGCTGCTGGAATCAGTGGGGAAAGCTGGCCAGGACCGCACTGTAATTTGCTCTCTCTAAAGTCTGCCTGGAAAGGAAACAGAAAAGAAATCAATCTCAATTTGGATTCCATTTTCACACTGTCAGCGGCTCCCTAAGCCTTACTGTACAATTCCTATTATTTTTAAATTTTAGCTAGAATCGATTGCCATTTGTTAAATGATTTTACTTTGTGCCAGAAACTATGCTAAGCACTTTACATATATTACCTCTTGACAATCCCTTAAGGGAGAGACCATATTTCACCACATCAATTGTTAAGAGGCCACCCTTTTTGCATGTGCCATAGAGAAAGAAAAACGTGGCCATTTACACTTTGTCACCAACACTATTGTAATGAGTTTCTGACTTCAGAGTTATTAAAAGGTGAAAAAAAAGGTGCAGCTTAGAACTTATTTTATGGAAAAGGAAAATGAGGCTCAGAGATGTTAAATATCTTCTTAAGCATGTGTTAAATAATATTTAGAACCAGGATTAGCAGACTCCGTACTTGCTGTTTTTCACAGCTATCACAATGGTTCCCAAAGTATGGTCCCCAGACTAGTGGCACTAGAATTATACTGAAACTTGGTAAAAATGCAAATTCTCAAGTCTCACCAAAGACCTTGGAACCAGAAAGTCTGGGCTTGAAATCTGGCAAAATGTGTTTTTATAAGAGTCCTTGATGATTCTGATTCAAGGTAAAGTTTGAGAACTTCTGGTCTAGAGTGCACTGCCTCACCTGGGGAGGATATCTGATTGTTGTTTCCATTAAAAAGTATGATTTGCTCATTACTTGTATATAGAAAACTTAGAAAATATATGTAAGCGAATAAACGAAGACATTCTATAATCCCTTATTGTCGTCAGTATATTTCTTCATAGTATTTTCTCTATGCATGTTTTTTTGTTTGTTTTATATCCTTTTGATAATACCAGCTCTATATTTTATGCCTTGATTTTTCACGTTAGGTCCTGGCCCTACGCTCGGAGAAATTTATCCCATGGCTTTCTAAAGAAAAGGTTTTGATCATCAAATGAGCACTATATTCATAGTGATTGGACAAAAGATAAGTTGTCCCTTCCAGGGAAACATAAAAAACCACTGACAATACCAAGTACAGTTACAGTACTGAAAGGGTACATCTGGCTTGAACAGTGAGAGAGGGGCTTATCTTTGAGGGGTCCTGAAAGGCTATTGCTGAAAAATACCAGCCCCTGTTTGTTTTACAGCGACCTCCAGAGGGAGATCTGACCTGGTTTGGAACGGAGCAATGCCAAAGAACTGACCATGAGAACAGGCGCATCAAATATTTGCCAGCCTGTGGTGTTTGCCACAGATGTTGGGCTGTCGTAGTCATCTGTGTGGTTCAGCAGATCATCCTGGCTCATTACTCTCAAGCCACCTGGTAGGACTGCACTTCCTCGCCCTCTTTGAAGTTATGCATGGCCATGTGCCTTGCTTTGCCCAAGGAAATGTGGGTTCAGGTGTCATGTTTCATTTCCTTTGAAAGATTTAAGAGCCAGTGTGTGATTTATTACCTCCTTTTCCCCCCTTCTGCCACTGTGACTAGCAATGTTCCAGATGGCAGCTGCTCCATTAGCCTGGGTCCCAGAAAGAGGACAACAAAGAGCAGAGCCCTCAGCCTACCCATGACAGTCATGCAGCAGAGTAGGAAATTTGATTTGTCATTTTAAAGCATGACTTAGCCCATCCTTCCTGATACAGGAGCTAGGGTTAGAAGTTATTTTGTTGCTTCAGTGAAGTGGGGGGAGGTTGGGCTTTCAATGTTACTTTTTATACTTTCTGAAAAAAGAGGAAACCATGGCATGGAGACAACAGTGGGTAAAAGTGCCATGGCTTGAGCACGAATCAAGGAGGTGGGATGACTATATGAGCTTATTGTATTCTTCAATGCCATGTACTCTAGGTCAAAGGGGAAAAAAGCTAGCTTCACTTAAGAATGATGTTGGGAACAGTTAAGTTACCCATATTATTAAATTTAAACCAGAGCATTCATCTTTTTAATATGTTTTGAAATAAGGAATGAATGAATGAATGAATGAATGCTATTTTGCTGGAACAAAGCAGATAACAGAGAAAGACCCAGGTTAGGAAGGAGAACATGGAACACCAATTTTACCAGAGGCAGCCAGGGGCCCTCATCCTAGACAGCCCAAGGCACTCGGCTGAGTATAAAGGTAGAAACTGGTTTTAGGATCAAGCGAGAAGCCCAGCTGTTGAACCCAGGCTCAAGGTCAATGCTCAATCAACTGCCAGACCAACTCTGTGCAGTTCCCTGGTGTTGCTGAACTCCCCCAAAACTGTGTTCAGGATAGGAGAGGCCAAACCTGCAGCAAGGTCAAATACCTTAGCCTTAGTGGGGAGTTGAAGAGAAAATGATACAAAGGGGTGAGAAAATGAGGAGACGGAAGCCCATGAGATGAGCTTCAGCTACCATCTGGCTGTCAGTAACTCTCGGTATTGTCCAGTCTAGTCTCGCTTTTGAGTTACAGACTTGGATATCCACCTTCCCAGTCACCGCTTATACTCGGATGTTTCCAAGGCGTTTCTAACACGTCATGGCCAGAGGCGATCTCATTATTCCTCCCAACCCAGTCTTCTGTCAGATATCCTCATCTCAGTGAAGGAACCCACTGTCCATCCATGTTCCACAAGTCAGAAATCTGGGAATCATCTTTGACCTTCTCGCTCCCTTATCCCACCCAGCTCCTCTCCGACCTCCTAAATACCTCCCCGCTTGTGCATTTCTCTCCATCTCCACCATCAAAACTGTTCTGCGTCAAGCGCTCTGCCCTCTCACCTTTGAACGACTGTCCTAAATTTCTAAACTACTGTCCGGACTCCACTCTAGCTAGCCCCCACTCCTCCTCCAATGCTATCACAAGGAACATTGTCAAATGCACCTGCCCGGTCACTGCCCTGCTTAATGTCCTTCAAAAGCTTCTTGTTGTTCTTAGGACCAACATCAGAATCCCTACTGTGGTCTACAAGGCCAAGCACGGTTTTGCCCCTTCAGTGTTTGTCTGTTCCTCCTCTCCTTCTCCACTCCCTCGGTCTCTGAATTCTAGCCCCACTGGCTTTCATTTTGAATGGGGGGTGAGCCCTCCTGCCCCAGGACTCTGGTTCATGCTGTCCCCTGTGCCTGCTCCAGCTGCCTCCAGCAAGCCATTCTTGCTCAACGCTTCAATGTCTCAGTGTAGTTTCTGACACTGGCTTCCCACTCCATCTTGGCCCCCAGCTTTTCAGGGAGGGCTTCCCTGGGTGTCTTATGGCATTGCCAAGGCTGGCCTGGAGGCCAGAGTGCCCCGCTGAGGGAAGCGAGAGCTTCCACCTGGGAGCTGTAAGCAGCAAAATGGCAGGGGTGGGATGAACATCGGGGCAGGAGCATTTAACCACCTGGCCCAGTCTCTATGTCTCTGCCCTTTGGTTCTTAAAAGGCAGGTGCTGGGAGCAGCTTATGACCCTAGAAAAGAATGTTCTAGGAGCCTGTTTTTGCCTCTACCTGGGCTGCCGAACACCTTCCTGTCTGTTTGTCCTCTGAAACCTGAATCAGCCACTGCTAATGCCCTCTCTCTCCATGTGGCTGGGGCCACCTCAGGCAGTGACCATCATCCAGCTCACGAGACTACACTTTGAGCTACCCTTAGACCACCCACAGCCACCCAACAGACCCTCCAGATTGGCTAGAACCCCTTTGGAATGAACCTTAAAAGTCATCTGGTTCTGAGAATTACAAACTCTGATCCCTGAGAGGAGGAGAGGGTGAGGGGAAAGATGAGGGACCCTGAACTCCCTGCTTGCGCTCCATACAGTTGCTCATTATATAGTGTGCTTCTGCACAAGCTTTCACGTAAAGAATTGAGCCTGAAAATTATCGAACTCTCATATTCTGCAGATGAAGAAACCACAACCTTAAAACGTAAAAACATTTCAACCGTTTGCAGGCAAGGAGTTTAAATGAGCTACCCAGCAGCACAGAGAGGTGATGACATGAAGCTGGTTGTCATGACTACCTGCTTTTATTAACTATACCACCCTGCCTCTCTGGCCTTGAGAAACAACACCCGTGCTTGTCATTTATGAGATGGTCTGTGGTCAGTAAAGTACTGTCAGGTTCTTGATCCCTTTTGATCCTTACTCAGCCAGATACAAGGATATTCTTATTACTGTGTCAACTTTAAATAAGAGGAGATTGGTGCTTAGAATGTAAAGTGACCTATCTAAGATCACATCATTATCAAGATTCAGATCCAACACAAAAGAATCAGAAACAGGACTCAAACCAATACATGTATAGGCATGTTCATAGCAGCACTACGCACAATAGCCAAAACGTGGAAACAACCCAGATACCCATCAATGAATGAATGGATCGACAAACTGCTGTGCATACATACGATGGAATATTATTCCTCCATAAAAAGAAATGAAGTACTGATAGATGCTACGACATGCATGAGCCTCAATAACATTATACTAAGTGAAAGAAGTCAGGCACAAAAGGTCACATATTATATGATTCCCTTTATGTGAAATATCCAAACTGGTTTAATCTGTAGGACAGAATGCAGGTTAGTGGTTGCCAGGGACCGGGGGGGGGAGTGTGAAGTGACTGCTCAATAGGTATGAGGTTTCCTTTGGGAGTGATAAAAATGTTTTGGAACTAGATGGAGGTAATAGTTACATGACTCTAAATGTACTACACGTCACTGCCACTTTAAAATGGTTAATTTTGTGTTTGTGAAGTTTACCTCAATAAAATAACTAAAAGATGGAGAACCCCGAATCCTAGCTCCTTCCCAGCCTCACAGAGTTCAAAGTGATCAAAGGAAGCTGTCAGCGCAGCCGCCTGGCATTCCGCAGGAAAGCAACCACGTGGGAACAATGCCTTAAAACACAGATCGGTTTTCTGGATCTACTTACAGTAAACTGGGGCCCTGTAATGAAAGGATCAGGAAATGGGGTCACTGTATCAGCCGGGAATGTTTTTATCTTCAAAAAAGAGAAAAGACAAGAGTGTTACTTTCAGATTAGAAAACAAAGTTTTGAAATCTTTGGCAGCATACCTTTAAAATCAAACCGAAGGATTCCAGGGGACACACACAGGGACTTGCTTGTGCAAGAAAACACACAAAGGTCCCTCAAAAGTATTGCTAGTGGTTGTATCTGTGCCTGATGTTGTGTAGGCCGGGACTCAGCAGGGATGAAAGGCTGAAGTCTTGTGTTTGGGGGGCACTCCGTGCTTACCTCACCCTAACACCCTTCACTGGGGTCTGCCTGGGCCTCCCAGTCATGCCGGGCCCTATGTATGGCCTACCTGACCCATGAAAGGCCATGATTGGGGTGTATCATGAGACGACCTGGGGTGGCTGCTGATGGCTTCTCTGAAGCTGAAAAGAAAGGACCAGAGACTGCGGAGAGGTCACATCCTGGGGCACACACAGTCTATCCGAGTAGACAGAGCAGTGATTTACCTAAGACCCCACTATTAGTCTGGACGAGGAGGCCTGGACTAACTAGGCTGAAAAGCATTCCCCATCTGTGCACTTTAGTTGTGAGACTCCCCGTAAAATCTGAGCAGCAGAGGGAACCCATGTAAGCACATGAGAATCTCGCCACCACGGCCTCTGAGAGCAGAAGGCATGGTGATCAGAGGTGCCTAGTTCCGGGGCGGCTGCAGCATGGGGCTGGTCTGAAAGAGGTGGGCGCTTCAGCCTGATCAGGCGGTGGCAGGTGGCTGAAAAGCGCCTTAGCTTCCATTTCTTTCTCTTTGGTCATTTTGTCTTTGACCTCCTGGAGGCCTTGGAGAATGGGGGAGGGGGCTTATTTTTCACACTGGCCGAGAGGACTGCCAGCAGACCCAGGATCTGGCACTAGCTTTGTTTGCAGCCAGCTCCCAGGGCACAGGACCTGCCTGCACATCTATCTGCTGGTGAATGCAAACTGTGCCACCGGCCACCAGAGGGCTGCAGCCAAGACACCGAGGCCACCGCCACCCACTGGCAGCAGCCTTTGTGTCTCTCAGGGTCTTGCCTATGGACCCTGGGACAGCTTGCTTGATGCTCCTGAGTCACTCTAATGCGGACTAAGGAAGGAATGAATAAGAGCACGTCAGACCACACCCAAATCTGCAGAGGTTTCTGAATATGCGCAGTAGGTCTCAGCCCAACTGATCTGACACTGGCAATGTCCTTGCAGCCTGCATTTGAACTGTCTGGTCCAAGCCTGCTCCCCTTCCCCAAACTCTCTTCTGCCTCTTTAAATCTCTCCAGATTCCCAGAATGGACCCCCACATTGCCTTAAGTCTCAGGTGCCAACACAGGTTGCTGGTGGTGGCTGCCTACAGCCCGGTAAGAGAAGGCCTGGGGACAAAGCTGTGTGGTGCATTCTCCTCCCATGGCCTCAGGTTTGACATGATGTCCTGAGACCAACAGCAAAATCAAACGTAACATACGGGTAAGACTCTGTCATGCAATGGAAGGGAGAAGAGGTTTATTGTCGCTATTAAAGAAATGTGAAAGTTGGCAACAGCTCCCAAGAATTATTTTGTACCTGCTCTAAATAAGGAAAAACATATTCATCAGTTAGTTATACTCTGCGTTGCTCAGCTGTGGCCAAGCATGTCACCCTTCTGATGGTGTTGTCACTCGGTACAACTGCTTTAAAGAGGGAGCAAAGCCAAAGTTGCAATATTGAATCCAGCAGGGTCTAGCCTGAGACAATGCCCGATGCAAGAACGACATGTGTTTCCTTGAACAGTGACAAACTGGAAACCAAGCACGCATCCTGCGGTAAAGAATTGGTTAGGTAAATGGTGGACCATTCACTTACGGAACACAGACAGTCACCCAGAATGTGGTAACAGGAACAAGACAGATAAGAAACAGAACATTACGTGAATAAAAGGAGATGATGTGGATACTATAATTTAACCATGTAAATTTATGAATGGATGCGAATAAATATTAGCAGGAAACTTGCAAAAATGAAAAAAAAAAAAAAAACAGTGTGCCAGGTTGGGGTTATAGGTGATTCCTTTCAAGTCTTTATGTAATACTCATATTGTTATCTTGATACATAGCAGAAAAGACAAGTTTTAAAAAGTTTTCATTTTCAACAGAAATGCAACTAAGATTTTTCTTTCTGGGAAAAGCATCTACACTCAACGAAGCTCTAGGAAAACAAATTCTTCCTGGTTCTTCAGACCTAGACATGGAGGGGCAGGACCACAGCAGCTGTGTGTCCCGGTTTGACCAGGGCTAGCTGGTCTCCAAACCCTGCATCCATCCTGGAGGGAGAGCACCTTTCATCCGGGCTTTTGCGGAGGTCCGGGGCTCCTGCACACCCATGGGGCCGCCGCCTGGTGGCTCCTGCCCGCCTTGCCTCTCCTGGCCAGGCCCCTCTCCCGGCCAGGGTACCTACCAGCCTCGTTTTGATTGGAGGGTGCATGCAAACTCCAGTGGTCTCTTCCTTCATGGGGAGAGAGAGTGGAGGAGAACAGCGAGAGTGGGCACAGTGGGGGCGCTGGCGGGCTCTGCCTGCTCACGAGGAGAGGAGAGAAGGGGGGGAGGAGGTGGTGAGAGATGGGGAGGAGGAAGAAGAGATAAGGGAGGGGAAGGAGAGAAAGATAGCACAGTGCAAGAAGGATCTGTCAGCTCCAGACTGCTCTCAAGCCAGCCTCACCCGCAGCCTACTTCCAAGCTCTGGCCAACTGGCATCGAGTTCCCCGCCCCCTCCCTCCTCTCTCCACCTTCTCTCCTCCAGTCTGGCCCTCATCTGTCTTCTTTACTATCCGAGCAGAACGCCACATCAAAACTCCATTCCCGGGGCTGGCAGGTAGGGGCTGTCTCCTGTGCCAACTGCACAGGCCTGGCAGTGGCTTTCTGGCACGCTGTTGAGAATTCTGAAGCATTGCCCAGGCCAAGCCAGAAAGAGAATTAGTGATGCCTGCCATGGCAGCACTAGGAGGAGGGACCGCACACTTGAGAGTGTTTGTCTGCCATGCCTGGTGGCCTCCTGAACCTTGCTAAATAAGAGCCCCATTATGGAGCATGGGTGAGTAGATGTCGAACAGAGCACTCCAGAAAAGAGATGTATCGGGGAGGAGGAACACAGAGTTGAAGATGTAATCCGTTATGGATCTTCATCTGTGTTCAGAAAACATACCGGCCCTGAGCCCCCTCCCACACCCATGGGCGCAGGCTGTGGCGTCTCGTATCGCCACTGGGGTACCCTTGCTGCTTAGCTGGAAGATGCCAAGCATTGTGCGAGAATGCCATGTCACTTGGGATACCGGGTTCCCCACCCTAGCGCTAAACAGTGCCATGCACTCAGCAGAGGCCCAACAGCTTGTACTGGTAAGGATGAGGATGGTGAAGAGAGAATGCCTGATGTTAGGAGAGGGGGCCACTGATGGGGTTAGTTTGGGTTTCAGGGAGGGACCATTCACTCCAGAGAATAAATCCATGCATCTTTTAGCACGAGAGAGTTTCTTCAAGGAGTTGGTATGATCCTGCCACAATGAATAAAGTAAGCCTCCGAATAAGTTTCATTGAAAAATGATCAGGAAAATTGCAAGCCTCTTTCCCATCTTCACACTGATCTAACTCAGTCCTCTACAATGAACGGGCAGTCCTGGACAACTTGCAAGGGGCTTTTACAACCATTACCGCACAATGGCCTTCACTACAGCCTGGTTTTACTCTTTACATTTGGGATGCGCAGACATGGCATCTGCAAAGTCTAAGTCTATGGGTCTAGACTCTAGTTGGTTGTTTCTAAATCCATTCTTCAGAAGCAACTGAGTCCCTGTTAGCGGCCCGCAGTTAAGTTTTACCAGCCTGCTTAAAATCCGCCCCACCCCGCCCCGCCCGCCATATCTTTCTCTGGTCCTCAGGATAAATCCTACATGCCACAAGATGGTAGCCATGCCTGTGTGAAGCCGGATGCCTCCTGCCCTCAGGCTGGGTAACACCACTGCCCTTTACACTATTGTCCCAGCCAGAACCATGACACCAGCAGCCCCAGATCAAAGGGAATTTGCCTCTGCAGATTAACAGTAGGTACTCAATGTATATGTTTTGAAGAAAATAAAAGCTGGCATAAATGACAAAAAAAACCAAAATGAAACAAAAAAACCAAACCCACAGATATACTGCCTATAAACTAAAATATGTACAGCCCATCAATGTCTGAATTGAAGATTATAATGAATGACTTAAGGCTTTGCCCAGCATTGGACTTTTATGGTAAAAACAATGGTGATCTATCCCACAAGCATCTCTGACCTTTCTAAATGTGCACCTAAGTGGATTTAAACAAAAGAGCATTCCTGAGGCTCCTACTCTCTTGGCTCTAAGTAAATGAACAGGAAATAAGATGGCACATGTAACAGGATACTATTTTGAAAGACCATTTTTTTTTTCGCCTGATTTTCCTTTCCTCATGGGTCTTTCCCACATTCAGGCAGTTAGATTCTACTTGAGTTTGACTTTTGAGTTTCAAAATCTGATTCTTTGGAAAACAGAAGGACTTTGGCCTAGACAAATGAAGATGAAAATATGTAAGTCTTCATCATCCTGATAAGAGATTGCTGGTGTGAGGAAATAGAAGTCAGAGGGAAAGTGAGGAGGGGTTGACGTTAAGGAGTACCACGCAAAGGGGCACCTCGTTTGTGGGCTGAGGCTGGGAAATAGGGATTAAAGGGCAAACAGGACCTGCGTTCCTCTGCTCAAGTAGAGCTGGGAAGGTGGCAGGCTTTAGAAAGGAGTGGCTGTGTGGTGCGCCCAACAGGTAGGGATTCGTAGCCCAGCAAGACAGTGGCTTCCATTCTGCTCTCTGTGTGGAGGAAGCAGATGACATCAGGAACTTATAAAGAGACTTTCTCTCTGTGCCCTGGAGATCAAGTATGAAACCCCAGGGAGACTGAAGAGGCACCTGATTTGACTTGAGATTAAGCTTTAGCCCTCCTGATAGAATGAAGTTCAAAATAAAAACTAAGTTATTGAGAGAAACGGAAACCCAGGTCTTCTGACACCGAACCCAGGGCCCATCCTGTGCCCTATGCAGCCTTCCTTTGGCCAGGTCAATCTCCTCCCTGACACGTGAACTCTTGACCATTGTTCCCAGACCCAGAAGACAGCTGGGTTCTGACTGGCTCTGCTTTGCAGTTGGGTGAGTGGTTTACGAAGTACAGGGATCAGGGAGGGACAAATCGAAAAGAGAAAGAAGGCATCAGGAAGACAGAAGGCACAGGTGTTTATGGCCTGTGTTACCTGGGAAAGGAAGCTGGCATGGATGACCTGGAGCAGGGGCAGGACTCTGTGTTCCCAGGGTCCATGCTGTTGGTGTGTAAAGGTCCCCTCCTTCCAACTCCCCCCGCTCTATTAACACCAACACCCTCTGTGCACGTGCTTGCACTCATAGCCCAGCAGAGAATACCAGATGGAGAGTGGGTGCTGCCTTCCCTCACTTGGCTTCTTCCGTCCCCACCCCACGCCCCACCTCTTCCATCCCAGGCAGAAACTCCCATCTGATTATGAAATCTGTGATGCAGATTCTGAGACTGGGCAGACAACAAGCTGCAGAGGTGGCACGACTTTGATTGCTAAATTGAGCTCTGTAATAAAAGAAGGGGCATTAGAGAAGAAAAGATTTGGAAGGGGGTAGGGGGAATACTGCAAAAGTGAAGCTAGGAACAATGTGGTTTTTTTGTTTTTTTTTGTGGAGAGTTTGAGGACAAAAGTTCTTGGAGGTGGGCAGGGTGCAGGAAAATTAAGATGGCAGTGAAAAGAGATTCAGGAAGTGTTACCAGGAGGTGTGAATTTAATCTTCCTGAATGTTTTTTGAGAGATACCAATTAAAGACTGAACCTTTTTATTATTCTTGGCTGTTTGGACTATGCTTCTTTGAAAAGCACTCCACACAGACTGGATCATAAGGGAGGAAAGTTACAAGGGCTAAACTAGCTCTCATAGTGTCTTGGTGGAGCATTATTGAATGAAGGCAAGAAAGTCTGCCCCTCACCTCTCTCCAGCTCCCTGTCCATCCAGCTGGTTCTCACTTCTTTCCTAGCTCCAAGGAACTAGGGCAGTGCTGTGGCTTTCGAAGTCTCATCCAGCCCCAGACCCTAAGTCCAGTGTTTCCTCTGTTGTCCCCTGAGACACAGACAACACGACCCTCTATCACCCTGACAACAAGGGCAGAGGGGCTGCTGTTTCCATTTCTATGATGCTGGAAGGCAGATACTGGCGATGGAGGTAGAGAACCAGACAAAAGGAGAAGCAGGCTGCTGACGTCATTCTTCCTCTCTAGGACCTTTGGTACCCATTGGAAGATAGGACTCTGGAGCTAAGCAAGGTCAAAGTTAATGATGCCAAGGAAAGCCCAAATGGAGTGGGCTCTTGCCAAAATACCAGCCTCTAGAGTCCCTTCTGTGTGAGTGTCCACAGTGAACATGCGCACTTCAAGTCCACACAAGCGAGACAAAGGATGCTTCACCCTGAGAACATATATATTCACTGCAAACTTCAGCTACGAAGGGGACAGCTGTGTCTCAGTGCCGTACGAGGACCTCAGCTGTCCTGTGCCTGGACCCTGTTTCAGAGGTAAGTAGGAGCCACCCAGAGATGTAAGCAGGGTATCCTGGGGAGAGAAAATGAGCCTCCTATTGCTGGAAGCAGAGGCCGGACAGTCACTTGGCAGGCATTTGCACCTCGTATCAGGGGACCTCTGGGTCCCTGCCAGATGCTGCTCCATCCCTAATCTCGGTCTATTAGATTCAAAGAAAGGATGGCCAGTTCAATCCATGAGCTGATCTGTAATGCAATGGTCTTAAAGAGAATCCCATGATTGCTACCAAAACCATGATATATATTTTTTGTAAACTAACCCTAGTTCTCAGATCTATCAATCAGGCCTTTTAAATAAATATCAAGTATTTTGCTCATGCAGTGCCTTCTGCATAGAATAATTTGGTCCACTTTCTCCACTTGGCAAACTCCTACTCCTACTTTAAAACCCCAGTACCACGAAGCCTAGGAACTTAGCTTTCTCTTCCTTTTAACTTCATCGGCTCTCTGATTGTACCTTAGGGGTTTTCATGTCCCTTTGGGGGATGCTGCCCTCTAGCTAGACTGGATATCCTCAGATTGCTACTGAGGCTTCCATTTCCGGCAACACAGCCTCCCCAGGATAGAACTGGGACACTCAGTTGGGATAATGATGTAGCACCAGGTCCAGGTCACCTAACTTGCTATCCCTTCTTCCATGCCCTTTGTTGAACTTCCTCAGTCTGGGGCGTGCTTTAAATCCAGCCCTTCTCCCACGCATTGCTCTTCTCCAAAGTGGCAAGTTCCCTAAAGAAGAGGCTGGATTTAGCCCAGTGTGATGCAAAGAGTACCAGAGAAGGAACCAAGGCACTTGGGTTCCAGCTTCACTCAGTCTCTGTGATTACCCCACTCTGGGACTCAGTTTCCCCATCTGCGCAAAAGGGAAATAAAGCAATCCAGGAAGATCTTATGTTTCTGACCTACCCCATCTTGGCAAATTTGTCTAATGAAAAGGCCATGAATAACTTGGCTCTATTCACTTGAACGTGGGGAATAACTCTGAAGGTCCCCAGAACAGGGTGTCATCCATCATCAGTTCTCAACTGTTATCCAAGGCACTGACTCGAAGCTCTCAGACTGTACCCATCTCGGGATGAGAAGTTAAACCGTATAAATCACATATGACTTCCTGGTGCCAGCTAAGGCAGGATTGGTGATCATTCTTAAAGCCTGCACAGCATTTTGCCTCATTGGAAAGCCATTCAGAAATCCTTATGATCCACCACGCCTTCCTCCAGCAAGCTAGTCCTTGGTGACTCCCACTTCTAGCTTCTCCCTGTTTGTCTACTACATGGTCCCCCTGTCGATCTGGGCCCTTTATCAACCTGATTCCCCTCCAGTCTGTCGCTGCCCTATCTACTCTCAGGGCCTCCCCGCAGCCCACTCACAGTAAGCTCTCAGGAGATGGTTTTTGACTTGGCTCACATTTTGACTCACATGCCAACTTTGTGGGCCATGATTAATGCTCAAGTATATTCAGGTATTAGGCTGTGAGCTGAGCCAAAGATACACCCAAGTTTGCCTGTGTCCTCTAATAATATTAACAATATCTGACACGTGTATGATGCTGTATATTCTTGAAGGGCTCCTCCCTTCCTCCCCCCTCCATCCTTAGAACACTCTTAGGCAGACAGGGCAAACAATGATGAGGCAGTGACTCTCCAATGACAAGGTTCTTAAGGAGGGAACAGAGATTGGAGCCGGGGCTGGCCTGCATGACTCCTGGTTCAGGGCTCCATTCCCTGGAAGGGTGTCTCACCTGCAGGAGTCTCACAGGGCCACCCTCCCTAAGGGGAGATCTGTATGCAGAGAATGGAGGATGACAAGGGGGCCTGGAAAGCCAGGGTGAAGACTTGAGCAGGTGCTTCAGACCCGTGCATGTTGCTGGAAGCGACAAGTGATGCCCCACGGGCAGGCATGCGGGGCGCAGCCCAGGAAGCCAGAAGCTGAGACACAAGCCCCAAGGAGC
This sequence comes from Eonycteris spelaea, assembly GCA_003508835.1. Classification (NCBI taxonomy): domain Eukaryota; kingdom Metazoa; phylum Chordata; class Mammalia; order Chiroptera; family Pteropodidae; genus Eonycteris; species Eonycteris spelaea. The sequence goes on along the minus strand of PUFA01000030.1, from coordinate 2,553,350 downwards.
CTTGCAAGGCTTGAGGAGTAGCCGACAGGTTGGGGTGGGGCCCTGCAGCCAGTTTCAGAGACAAGGGAGCATACCCTCCCCCGAGGGCTCTGGGAGGGACCCCTGGTGCCTGAACCCTCAAAGACAGCTCATCCTTAAGCCTCCAGGTTGAGAGCAGGACCAGAGGAAAAGTCTTCCCAACAGCAACGCCCACCTCTGTCCATCTGTCCCACTGCCAAGTTGTGTCTATGGACTGTGGCTTTTTCTGGTTTTAGCAAGAAGGGAAGCTTACCAGAGGAGTGGCTTCTGTGAAATCCATCAGGAGATCGCCCGGCTCCAAGGTAAAGGCACCTCCTCGGTCAGAGGGGCTCTAGGAAAGGAGACAAAAAATATGCCAGTTAGTGACGGCTCTGGATTGACAGAGGCATTTTACCAGAAAACACTGAGGTTCCCTACCTCTCTTCCCCCCCTTCCCCCCCCCCCCCCCGCTTTTGAACACTGAACTCCTAATCATGCCAATCCCCTACATAGTTCAACAAAACGTTGTAAACAACCTCCTATTTTTCTGAAACCTTAATGGGTGTAGGGTGGAGAATGGCTTTTTTTTTTTTTTGAAGCTGCAAACAATTTTTCTTAAATGCTTTGAGTGCTCTTTGACTGGTCTTTTGTGGGAAAAACACTTCAAAGAGTCCTTTGACTATATAAAGAGAAAGTGAAGACCCCGCCCTGAATTAAGAGGCCCAAGGCCTCCGGAGCTAAACTCATTCGCATAATAATGAGGAAAATCTTTAAGGTGGGAGAGGGGTACCTTTGACAATCATGTTATGTTCCTTTTGGGGGAAAATGTGTTTTTCTCTCGTCCTGGCATCTCAGCAGCATGGGGGACCTTGAGGTCCTTTGTCGGGGGGCGGGTGGGGGGAGATAAAAATAAACCCCATCAACTAGGCAAAGCAGAGCCTTCGGGAGAGAAACTGCCAGGAGAGGGAGCCCTGTGGTCTCTGATAGGGTGTCACCTGCATCATCACTGAACTCCCTTCTGCTTTATAATATTTCGACCATGGCATGGAATACATGATAGGAGGCTGTGTCCCCACTTGGGACAAAGCACAACAGAGGGCAATCCGACTCGAGACACCAGGTGGTGATCTACAGAAAAGCAGGAGCTTTGGTCTGGGCCAGTCACTGGCTGAGGGGGCCAGCCAGGTTCCTTCCTGGTGAGTCTTCCTAGAGATCTTGGGCAGGGACCTGGTGAAAGACTGGCAATGGTCACGCAGGATGAGGGTCTAGATCGCTGGTACCTCGGCATTACCGGGATCCTGGTCCCCGAAGCTGCAGACGCCTTGGGCATCCAGTCTGCACAGGCACTATAACCTCCAAAGGACCTGACACTGGCCCATGAGCTGGGCAGAGTGACAGATCTGATTCCCACCTTTAGGAGGAGATAGTTAGGCTTGGAGAAACGAGGGCTGCGGAGAGCCTGCTCATCTTAAGCAGCCACAAAGTGTGTGAAGGGAGCAGCTGGGCACAGAGTCTGGGGCTCCAGTCTTGCCTCGGGCCCGCACCCCATGCACACACCACTCCTCCGTGGGGTGGATCAAGCCACCTTTCATCTCAGCATCTCCTTGGAGAGCACTAGGTTTGACTGTATTTGGTCCAGGTGCTGAAGAGTGACTGCAGCTAAGGGTCGCTCAAAGAAAACCAGGAGAAATGTCTTGCGTAAGGCCTTTATCACAGCCCGTTCACACCTCTGGTCATTTCCTGAAATGTCAGACTGACAAACAGAATACGATTTTCCATTTTCAAACTACTAAGAGGCTGTTCAATACAAGGGGATAAGTCTATGTTTTACTCTCCCCAATTTTCCATTATGGGAGAAAAATCCATTTCTCGCTGTCTGTCTTTACAGCGGAGGAACAGCCTCGGTAGTGAGGATATTCTAAAATCAAAATCGCCTTCGGAGTTCTCGTCAGGTACGGTGTGCAGGGGTTTATATCGCACTATTTGTCTTCGTAAACAGTTAGCTTATCTTTGGGTTACCGAAACACCATAAAAAACCACGCTTCCGGCGGTGGTTCTGTTGTTTCACAAGCGCCCGGCGTTGATTATGCCAAAGGTGAAGGCACACGGGCGCCCCACGTTTAATTTACCCCGAATTCCCCAGCAAGGGCCGCGCCACCTCAGGGCTGCTTTCCATACCTTGGCCCCCGGGGACAGCTGGCTCTTGCCTTCGGAACTCTGAGGCGAGCTGATTTTGTGGATCGTGGGGGACACCAGCGGCACCGAGACGGGCGTGGTGGCGGCGGCGGCGCTGCTGGCGGTGGTCGTCGTGGTGGACACGCCTACTGCCTCGGCCAGGTCTGGAGGGAGGTCGTCTTCGTCACTGCGGTTACTAAAAGCACATGAAGCTCTGCTCATTACAACAATAGACAGGCTGTGGGGAGCGGCGGGACGGAGGACAGAAGAGGGACAGCCGGGACCCCCAAGCAGCGTTCTACCAGAGATCCCACTTATAGGACCCAAGACACGGGCATTTTTGCTAAAGCGTCTTGGGGCTGGATTTTCTGCCACTTGCCAAGGGATTGAAGAAGAAATTTTTAATGGCCAGATATACACGTTTTTTATTTATCCACTTGTAAGTGTACAATTCAGTGGCATTAAATGTAGTCACGATGGTGAGCAATAATAACTGCTATCTATGCCCCAAACCTTTCCATCACCCGCAACAGTAACTCTGTACGCACCGAAACACAGTGCCTCTCCGCTCGTAATACCTGCTCTGCTTTCTGCCTGGACGAATGTGACTCCTCCAGGTACCTCGTGTAAGTGAAATCACACAATGTATGTCCCTCTGGATGTGACTTACTTTACTTACCACAATGTTTTCAAGGTCCACCCATGTTGTAGCGTATGTCAAAATTTCATTCTTTCTGTGGCTGAATAATAATTCATTGTATAGACAGACAATATTTTGTTTATTCGCTCCTCTGTTGGTGGACATTTGGGCTGTTTCCACCTCTTGGCTATTGTGAATAGTGCTGCTGTGAATATGGGTGCGCAAATATCTGTTCGAGTCTCTGCTTTCACTTCTTTCATATTGAGATTCCACTTAGAAACAGAATTGCTGGGTCATATGGGAGTTCTATGTTTAACTTTTTGAGGAACCACCAGACAAAGAAATATTATTTTAAGTGGCTTCCCTTAGGAGTGTAAAGGCAAGGTTTGCAGGAACCCACTGCTCTGAGCCAAGGATGCAATGGCCTCTTTTGCAGCCTAGGACCAACTGTTCCTTCAGTGTGATGAACTGGTTACAGGGGAGGGGTTGGGTGCCTTTGTTTGGGGGCCCACTAGCCCTGATATACAAACCTCTTTGATGGAATGGGATGATACGGGCAGAAAAGGATACTAGAAGGAAGTAGCCATGATGGAGGAGAAGTCTGGCTTGGTGCCCTGGGCTCATCTCCAGGACGTGCATTTGTGGGGAAGGTTGGACCTCCCCACAAGGGATGTCAAGGCTGGAAGCCCTTTCGATCTGATCATCCTGGCACAGGACTGGGACAGCACCATCAATCCCCATTGGCAGTATTTTCTTAAACTTAATAGAAATCAAGACAAGTGCCCTAGGCTCTAATGCCAACCAGACTGTGTCGCCTGAGCAAATGGCTAACTCAGCAGGACTGGGGTGCTCAAACCCTGCACATTCCAAAGGAACCACTAGTCACTGACAAGCTCCTGGGAGAGCCTCTGGGCCCTGGGACTATCCTGTCTGATTAGAGTGTCTTTGCCTACCTGAGACCTGGGGCCATGCCAGATAATTTATGCTGTCAACGTGATTTGTGGTGAACACCTATCTTTGTGTATACGGCTGGGGTTTTAGGTCATACTCTATCAGTTTGACTTCTGGGGGGCTGCAGACTGAGTAGCTAAGTTTGGTCACGTAGGTGTTCCATGCCTACGTGACTGAGCCCCAATAAAAACCCCGACGCCAAGTCTCAGGTGAGCTTACCTGGTTGGCAACACTTCACATATGTTGTTGTACATTGTTGCTGGGTGAATCAAGCACTGCTCATGTGACTCCTCTAGGAGAGAACAACTGGCAGCTTGTGCCTGGGCCCCCTGCACCCCACCCCACGTGCCTTCTTCCTTTGCTGATTGAATCTGTATCCCTCACGCTACCAAACTGTAACTGTGAGTAGAACAGCTTTCCTGAATTCTGTGTGTCCCCTAGTGAATCATCGAACTTGAAGCTAGACTTGGGGACCCTGACACAGTTCCCCTCAGGGTCCTCCACGTGGAACTTCTGGAGCCATCCTGGCACAGGAGCTGTGTTTTACACATGATGGCTGAGCAAAAGAGTGTCGATAAAAGATCCATGACCAGTGGACACCAGTACGACCTGTGAAGGGTCCCTAATGTGGGCCTCACCATGGCAGTGGGCCTCATGGGAAACGTGGGGCCATGGGACACAGCTGCAGTGTGGATGGGAATGACTGGGGAGGGACCTGGGGGATTCGAGGTCCTTCTGTGGCTGGAAAAGCCTCAAGAGGAAGATGCAGGACTTATTAAAAAGGGGGAAAGGTGGTGCTTGAACAAGTAAGTGGAAAAATTAGTAAGACACCATGAATTTGGATCCATGCTGAAGTCAGGTTAGTTACATTGGCCCATTTAATTTCCATGACAACCCTGTATTATGATCTCCATTTTCAGAGAAGCAGATGATAGTCAGGGGCTGACTGTGAAATTACTTGCTCAAGGTGACATAGCTAGTTAAGTGGAAGAGCAGGGTCAAAATTTCTTTTTTTTACCTTATTAAAAAAGAATGTACCTGAAAAGCATAGGTATAATTTAGTTTTACATAAAAGGCCATTTAAAAAAACATAGGTCATCGCTCATAGCAAGAAGTCAACTGATACTGTCTAAAACTGAAAAAGACTCAAAGTTCTTAACGTTTTTTAAATCACCTTTTGCCTTACTTAGGTCGTATGGCAAAAAAACATGTATCTAAAGTTCATTAAGTCTTTCAGTTTTACCTCTGAGGTAAATTCATGTAAAATTCAAGAGATAACACTTTAACAAGTAACATTTAATGTGCAGCCTGATTACTTTCTTCGAATTGATTTCTATTTTAACAATACATATGCATCAAAAAGTGTCTAAAGTAACAGTCATCAAATGGGGACATTGCTTCTTTTTGATAGTGTGATTCTAGGAAAGTGGTTACTTCTCTCTTTGCACTTTCCTGTCTTGCTTGACTTTTTATAGACTTTTACATTATGTTTAAATAAATGGCAGAGTTATATTTCTGGAAAAAAATAAAGCAACTCATCATTTTCTAAACATACTAGGTTTGAAAAGCGTTTCCTTAAAGGGGGTAATTTGGTGAGTTGGTTAAATTTTCCTTCCTCCCAGACCATGCGGTAGTCATTGTTTCCAACATGATGACAGCCCAAATGGGTGACAGTAACATTTTGAGTTTCGAAATGTAAAAGGAAAGGCTAACCCTGCCAGCTTTATCCTCGGGAGAGCAGATTTTTCTTGGTTTAATTTGGCCCCCAGAGATAATTAGGACTGTTAATTATTTGAATCTTACTTTAACATCTTTTTTGGCTTTCCTAGGAGATACAGCTGCTATACTATCCAGAAGTTTCTACTAAGGCTAATGAAGTGGGATGTATCAGCCCTTAAAAAACCCCTGCTTCCTCTCCTTTTCAAGTTCAAGTGGTGGACTTGATGGCATCTGGAGTGATGCTCCCTCTCCTACACTTGGCATTCTGGGTGCCCTTAGACTTGCCCTTTTCTCAGAAGCTTTCAGATCTTTAAGAAGGGAAGGGGCACTGCTTCATTCTATAGCCAGGTCACTTGCTGGGGCTGCACCCACATCAGCTCATGTTACCCCTCACAAAATTCCTCAAAGGTAAGTATTATCTCACCCATTTTACAGATAAAGAAAGAGAGGTTCGAAGACAAATTTCCTTAAGAGCTTCCAGCAGTAAACTAGCCAGGACTCCACCAGAGAGTCTTTCTAATTCCAGAGCTCTGCCCTTTCCATTGCACCCAAAGATGCCCCTGCAGCTCACTGAGCAGTTCCACAACCAGGCATGGTGCCACGGCCCAGGCCAAGAGATGGGAGCTGCCACTGCGATTAGCGCTGCTACTATTCCAAACGTCACTGCCACCTTTACTACAGCATTTACCTGTCTCCTTTAGATTACCATTATTTGTAATCTGTCTTTCCCTCTAATAAACTGTGAGTCCTCAGATGGGAACAGTCAAAGTCATCTTGTTCTTCTCCCATGGTGCCTAGAACTGTCCTGTGCACATAGTAGGTGGCCAAGAAACTTTTGTGAATCTCGGCAGAATTAGACAGGTCTGGGCAGTTCTGGGACACTGTGGGAAATGGATCCTTCTACGGGTCTCATGTTGTTCAGTGATTAGCTTTGGCTCCATTGACAGCCCATTCTACCATTTCATGTCCCCATGGAATCCCCAAACCTTGAGGGTGGGCTGGCCCTAGTGATTTGCTTCTAATGAATAAGGATAGGACGTCATTTCGATGATTAGGTTACAGAAGACTGAGACTTTCACCTTGCTAACACCATCCCTGGCTCTTCTTGTGTGTTTTCACTAACGGAGAAAGCAGAGAGGCCCCCATAACTTAGGAACTGAGGGAAGCAACCTCCAGACAATAGCCAGCAAGGAACTGAGGTCCTCAGTCCAACTGCCCTCGAGGAACTGAACCCTGTCCCAAACCTCATGAATGAGTCTTCAGATGAGACTGCAGCCCTTGCCAACACTTTGAATGCAGCCTTGTGAAAGAGCCTGACACAGAAGACCCAGCTAAGCCATGCTCGGACTCCCAATCCACAGGAACCACGAAGTAATAAAGGCAGATTGTTTTAATTAAGCCACTAAGTTTTGTCGTAATTTGTTCATACCATTCAATAATACACGTAGATGTCAAATGTTTAGTGTTTTGGGGGAGAAAGGTCTAGCCTCATTATGACCTAAACTGGAAATAACCTATATTTTTAGGATGGCCGTCTGCGAATGATGTGAAAGGCTAAGAAGCACTCATAACTGAACGTTTAGCATCACCTTTGTTGTTATAATCGAAAAACTTGCAGTAAGAACTCACAAACTGTATTGTCTTGTTAACTTCCTCACTCGGGGAGGCTTGATTTCAGGCTTTTCCACTGCTGGTTGGGTTGTTTCCACACGAATGGAATAGGACTTCTAGAGACATACCAAAAACAGAAGAACACGGTTGCTAGAGAAGAGGGGGATGGGCAAAAAGAGGTGGGGATTAAGAAGTACAAACTTCCGGTTATAAAATAAGTCACAGGAATGTAATGTATGACATAGGGAATAGAGTCAATAATATCATAATAACTTTGCACAGTGACAGATGGTCACTAGACCTATTCAACATTTATATACTTCGTAAAGTATATAAATGTCAAATCACTATATTGAAACTTATATGATATTATATGTCAGCTATAATTTTAAAATACATAAATAAACAAAAACAAAACCAAACAACACCAACGAAAATGTTTATAGCCTTGCTTTGGCTGTTACAGGGACTTTCTTCTCAGTTAATTTATACCTGAATTAAACTGATGGTCAAGATAGCCATTTTTTCCTCCTCTCTGTTTGACTTGCTAAAAATAATTTTTAAAATGCTTTAGAAAATCCAAAAACCAAAAAAAGCATAGGAAAGAAAATATAGCAAGCAGAAACTGAATAAAACTGGGGTATCATGTAAAATTTCCCTGTCAAAATCATATTCCCCCAATATCAGAGTTTAATTCATAACCAGGTTTTGCTAGTAAAATGAGTAAAGAGAAACCTATGGATAACCCATTTTTATTTTCAAATAATCTAGAATCTATGTTATTTTAAACATATTCAGAATATATATATGTATTTTTTAAGATAAAGAAACATAGAGTATTTAATGTGAAAAATGCATAATCAGAAGACCTTTAAGACTTGCTCTAAAACATTTTAATTCTATATATGTATAAAAATGTTAAAAATTAAATTTCACTTTTATATTTCCTTAAGAAAATATTCCAGATAACCAATGGGTCCTACCCAAAATAGTAATTTTAAAGAAAAGCTTCCACACATTTTTATAGTGGTCATGACTAATTTCATTTTAAAAATCAGAAATTACCTTCTGGGACCAAAAGACATCAAAACAAGCTGAGGTCCCTACCACTTCTGGGCCTCCATCTTCTCTGCTAGTCAGTGCCTAATATGGTGATAGGTATACAGCTAGTGCCTAATAGATGTTTGTTGAATAAACGCATGAATAAGCAAATAAGGGATTGTAGTCAATGTGTTCTTGGTTCATGATTTCCTCAAGCTGGAAATCCAGAGTCAACTGAATATAGTCCCTGGAAGAACTCACAGTCTACTGGGGGAGCACATAACTTTGCTTGGGTGGAACAGCTGGAGAGCTTCATGGAGGAGTTTATACTTAACTAGATGGAGGGAAGACTTCCAAGGTGGGAGACAGAGTAGAGACCTGAAACTGCTGATGGGTAAGGTTACAGTGGAAGGGCAGGGGATTGAGAATACAAGGGAAAGCAGGTGAGAGTCACTAAAGGTTTAGGCAAAGTTGAGGCATAATCAGACTTGCATTTTAGAAAGGCCCTAACAGCAACAAAGAGGATGCTGGTGAGAGGAGGCCAGCTGGGAGCATCTTAGAAGACTATAGTGGTGGTTATCCTGGAAGAGAACTGGTGAGGGCTTGAGGCAGGCTGTGATTAGGGTCATGAAGAGGAGAAGATGGATGTGGGAGATAATATAAAAGTCAAGTTGGCAGGATTTGGTGACCAACTGGATGAGGGGGTGAGGACTCCCAGGTGTCAGCTCTGGATAATGGGTAGGTAATAATGCTCTTAATCAAGATGAGAAAATTGGTGAAGAGATAGTAGGATAGGGTGGGAAGAGATGAGTTAAAGTTTTGAAAAGTCCAGGAGGCAGCTGGGTGTGTGTCTGCAGAGTAAGACAAATTTATACCAAGCATGTGAACTGGGCATTGAAAGATGACATAGAGAAATATTAGTTTTTATTTTTAGCATCAAGTATAAGAATTCCCCAGGGCAGTGGTTCCTAGATCATCTCGTGCGCTTACTGAAACACTGCTTCCTGTCCCCACCGCTTCCCCCCCGCCACCCACAGGATCTGAAAGGTCTAGAGTAGGACCCAAGAGTCTTTGTTTTTAACAAGAGGCAGGTACAGTGGCATGGACCTATTTTCGGAAACTATCAAAGGGAGACTCTGCCAAGGTGTCAGTGGGGCTGCCATGACCTACAGATTGTCTCGCACTTGGGCTGCGAAGAGAGGAGTTGATGCTCTCTATGGGATCAGGGGAGAAAGGTTTTCCTCTGGGTTTGGGTTGGTCGTGGACTGGGAGCTTTAAAGGACACCGATGAAGCTCCGTATGAGGAGCACAACAACGGACCAAGGGAAGAGTGTGAACAACTGAGCTGGGGCAGCGAGCGAGGCCACGTCAAAAAGGGACCCCCGTGCTCTGTGAAGGGGTCTGGACGCCACCCCGCGAGCAAAGTGGTGGCTTTGAAGGACTGTAAGCAGGGGGATGACAGGTCAGATCTACACACTTGAGAGACAACTCAAAGTGATGTTTTCGTTAGTACGGCAGGTAGCAACACTACAACGGAGCATAAGCAGCCTTTTTGAGGTTGAAAGGCAGTTGTTTAAGCCAGGCTTTCTCTCTCTCTCCAAGCTCCCATTCTGTTTTCTTCTTCCTCTTTGATTTTCTCAGCAAAGGCCCTCATGAGTAATGTTCTGAAGATAATGTTGATGATACGGAGAGTATTGTTTCCCCATTCAAACAAGAAGCAACAGACCTTACATTAGTGTCCTGGAGACTGGATTTCTTATTGATATTTACAAACGTTGATTCCTCTTTTCCAATCTGCAAAAGAAAAAAGGCGGGTTAGTCAAAATTAATGCCTTGGCATGCAAAACTGTTTTCCATTCTCCTACATTCAAAGGACTATAGAAATATAGTCCTATAAAATGTGAAGGTGGATCAAGGAGGTAGTTCATCAAGTACTCAGTCAATAATAAATATTCGCGGATGTTTATGTAAGTTAACAAAAAAATGTTTTCCTTGAGTCATCATTCCCCTCGTGGGGTACTTAATCATTCAAAAGCAGTCATGCTTGCCTTCTCACTTTTACTGAGCACCTGCTATGTGCCAGCTCATGCCTGAAAGAGAAAAGGGTGGTGTGGGAAAAGGCAAACCCACAGTTTAATCCCCCACTTCACATTTTAGATCAGGAATAACAATCAGCTCTGTGCTCACATAACACTAACAGCTTATAAAGGATTTCAGAATCTGGCCTTTCACATCAGTGTAACGAGCCGGGGAGGAATTGCATCAAATGATTTTGATAGACGCCTTGTCCTCCTCCCTTCGGTGGGTCCCACAAAGAATGGCAGGGAAGGAAGGGGCACCCACGCGCCAGCCGTGCCAGCCGAATGCACGCTGGAAGGCAATGGGAGACGCAGCTGTCTGCAGCCCTCATACCCACCACAAGGCACAGAGCTGTCGCTTCCACTTACCCAATTAATACCAGTTAATAACTCGTTAGATTAAAATCCCTGTTCACAGACAGGTGTGGTTCCCGTCTCCTGGCTGAACCCTGACTGAAACAGCTTCTCGGTCTAGAGTGCCCCCTTTTTTCCACGTGGCAAAAGCAAAGTCCTGTGATGTGAAACTGAAGGAACGTATGTGGTTTCCACACACCTGGGCACTCACTCGAGAAGCATTCTCCAACTGGGCTTTCAAAATGTTACACTTCACGTGATCGGCCACAGGGGAAGGCAAGAGTGGGGTCTGAAGAGTCTTCTCAGAAACTTTTTTTTCTTCAGCCTGTGACGAACGAAAATACACACAAGAGAGTGGAAGCTAAGATTAAAGAAAACGTGTACATTAACCTCTTCCCATGAATCACAATGGCAAATAACACATAGGCTTAAACATTTAGACAGGTACGTCACTAACGCCTTCTATTTGTACCAGTGCTTTTACTATTGGCAAAGAATTCACGAGCACATCCTCTCATTCTCACGTGAAGTAGGGAGAGGGCGCATTAGGACACCCATGAGCTGGGAGACGGGGTGCAGGTTCAAAGAGATGAGGCTCTTCCAGAGTCCCGCTGCTAGGGGCAAACCAGGACTCGAGCTTGAGTCTCCCGCACCCCAGTGCGGTGGTATCTCCCCCATAACTGCTACCTCTCACATATGAGTATTCAATTCTGTGACTTTTTGAGTCAAGGGAAAGAGTACAAGATATTAATTGGTATGTTTGCAATAAACCATGATGAAAAATGTGATTCTCAGTGAGAAATCTGTGTCTATGCTACATCGCTGTGGAGGTAGCATAGATAATTTGGCACCACCTTCACTACTTTTGCCACTTCCCATGTGTTAACTGAAACATGTACCTATAATTCGTATGATCCAGTTAAGGTGGCTTACCCTAGGACTATTTATTTTAAGAGTGTCCTAGGCAATAATACTTGAAATCATAAGCTTGGTGACTATTGTATTTATTATAATATACGTTATGATAATTATATAACTTAAAAATATTCATCCATGTATATAACTTGAAATCACCTTAGATGATTTACACTTAACACACTCTGGGATATATCGTCTTATTATTAACCACATGTCTGGATATCCCAGTGTTCGTATGGTGCCGACACATAGCAGATGCTCAATAAATACCTGCTGAAGAAGATTATAATGATATATAGTTATTATCAGAAGAGATATGTTTAATAAGAAAGACACAAGACCATACAATTGTTAAAAATCAATTTAGTGATATTGGGACTTAATATGTGCCATGTTAGCCACAATGCACCAGGGCAAGAACAAAATCTAAAGGGCTCAAATTCTGCAAGTTCCAAAATTAATCTCATCCGCTAATTCAAAAGTCCTATGGAGGCTGCTGGTCCACATAGCAGGAACGTGATGGAAGCCCTAGAGGGAGTGTCGGGCAATTGGTTGGTGGACATCGTTTGATAAAGACAAGAAGGCAGAGAATGCAGAGTGTCTCGTGGGACCTCCAAACACAGAGGACCGTTTGGTGGCACAAACAGAACTCGGCGACCTTACGTAACAGCAGGATGAGCAGAGACAGAGACTTGGATTTGAATCTCAGCTCTTACCCTTACGAGCACCATAAACAAAGATGGCGATGAGGAGGACGACGGCGGTGATGATGATGATAAGAAAAACAATGCCAGTAGCTCACATTTACCGAGAGCTTATCATGGGCCAGACACTGAGTAAGTGTTGCATATGCACGTTGCACTGAATCTTCTCACTCCACCCTCCCATTTGGAGGTGGATACTATCACTATCCCCACTTTATAGATGAGAAAAACAAAGTAGAGAGATGGTAAGTCACTTGCTCGAGGTCACACGGGAAGTTCACAGAAGAGCCAAGATTTGCACCCAGGACTGGGTGACCCCAAAGCGACAGACTTGACTACGTGGGTGCACTGGCTCCCCGTGTCCTCTCTGAGTCTCGGTTTCCTTCTTCATAAGATTATTATGAGGATCGAATGAGAAAACAAGATAGCTCTTTGGTTAGTATGAAAAAAATATGAAAAGAACAGCAGATGTGAGGACACTGATGATTCTAAGCTTTGAAGAACTTGACTCATTTGACTGTAATCAGTACCTCAAAGGACTTAGCAGTTTCCAGAAAAGCAAATAAGAAACTTATTTGCTATTTTGAAAGATGAGCTTTCGGGCATTAGCTTTAGCATAATTTATCGTGTGTTTGTAAATCCTGTTACGGTAAGATACTTGTTTACTACTAGAATGGGTGTTTTCACCAGTGTGTGAAGAGTTAATTTTAAATTGGAGTTAATTGTTTGGAATGATATGCTGGGATATAGGAATTTAATTGGTTCTAAAGCCCATGTGAGGCTTTCGACAATTGCTTAAGGGGATATAGTTTTATTCACTGTAATGACCAAAGAACTACTTTAAAAAAATTTGAATGCTGCTAAAATAAGAAAAGAATGAGAATCCAGTATTGATTTCCCCTTTGAATTTAGTGATTCTAAACTTTTTAGACACAAAATTCAAGCTGGCTTACTCCTGTTTGATCTGGACAAAGCAAGAGCTACTGTTCAGTTCTCTGAATTGACTCAGGAAGAGGCCAACATATATTTAGGAAAATTCGCGTATCATTATATGAACATGTTTGAAAAGGCTTCTTTAGGGGCGATACGTATTTACATTATAATAAGACCACGATTCCAGCCTTGAGAATGGCTCCGAGAAGGCTGTGCTTTCTTCTCTCTTTTACATGACAGTTTGTATTTTACATTCAATTTGAATTGTGGAAAGATGCTTTATCACTCGAAATGGAAATACAGATTTCAAAATAATACACATAAAGGACACTTGGGCTTATAGCTGGAAATAGCCCATCTGTTTGGGGATGTCAGCTGGGGATAAAGAAATGATTAGATGCATTTTTGAAAGGTTTATACAAATTGTTTATACATTTGAAATCTGATGAGATTTAAATGCCTGTGATGATTTTTGGGTGCCACTTTGGAACCCGGCAATGACAATGCCTTCTCACCATCAACTTAAGAGGAAGTTATCCAAAGCTTAGAAGAATTAGAGAATTCTCAATCCTTGAGGCTAGAAAAAACCTTAAGAGTCATTGAAACCATTGGTCCCAATTGTGTTATCATGATAAGTTTTGTGAGGTCTGCTGCAAGGAACGTTTTATTAATGATAAAGAATCATAGTGTGAAGTTAATATACTGTACTTATGTGCTAGGACAAAGTGAAGGTTGTTTGACATCGCTCTCGCCTGCTTGCTTACTGATGCATTTCTTCAAATGAGGAGAAAAGGGAGGCCTTATAGCTTGAGCTCCAGGCAAATGCTCAATGTCTCAGCTTTGCCTTAACCCAGAGCAAGTCACTCTTGCTATCCATGTCCCCCCAATACTCAGGGCAACTACAAATTACAGAGAGCTTGTGAGTTCTCTGACACTATATGCTCTACTTCCTCACAAAATGTGTTTGGATTCTGTCAAACTCTGGGTAAACCCCTGTTAAAACATTTATTGTGTGTATTGCATTAGAAAAGTTGAAAACCAGTAGACAGAGGAAGACGACCAATCCAGGGATACACGATGCATTGGGTTGAGTCCCAGCACCTGGGGGACTCAATAAAGAGTTGCTGACTGAATGAAAAGTGCCACACTGCAAGAGGAATGCTTTCCAGCTGGCCATCAGGGAGGGTGGTATAGAAGAAAAGTGGGTGAGCAGGGACTTGAAGTTGGGGTCTCATTAGGAATCAAAGGGACTTTAGGCTGCCCTGTGAGGAAGAGGAGACATGCAAGGGAGTGAGGGTCTTCTGAGAAACCTTGGAATTCTACAGTGAAGGCTAGAGGGCTGGCTAGGGTGCAGGAACGGCCCAGGTAGGAGGCAGAAGCTTCCCACTCCCAAGAGAGGGTAAGGCAGGGGAGTTTCCCAGGCCAGACCTTCCAAATTCTTCCTATTCCTTCTTATAAAAGGACAAAGCTAAGCATTAGAGTGGAATAAACGACCCACGAGTGAAGACTATTCTTTGGAGGATTTTTAAATGAAAATATGTGTACGATAGTGGTTCTCAACCAGAGGGAGATTTTGTCCTTCAGGGACATTTGACATTGTCTGGAGAGAATTCAGATTGTCACATTTGGATGGGGGTTGCTAGTGGGTTTGCAGCATCTAGCTGCAAAACTCCTACAATGCACAGGACAGCCTTCCCACAACAAAGAAATATCAGTGCTGAAGTTGAGAAACCCTGGTGTAGAAGCATGTTAGAGTGCAAAGGGCACTGGACCTGGCGTCAGGGGTCCACACATTCAGCTCCTGTTGGGTGACCTTGAAAAAGTCATTTCCCATCCTCTGGTCTCAGATGATGGGAAGGTTGAATTAAATGACAGATGAAACCCTGCGCTGGCATTCTCCAGTTCTAAGATAAAATTTGACCTTTATAAGGCTTCCCATTTGGATTAAGATCCAACCAAAAGAGAGCTTGGCTTCTGCTCTGTCCCTCCCTCCTTCAATCCTTTCCTTCCTTCCATCAGCAAAGAGCTACTGAATACCTACTATGTGCCAGGTACGGTCTGAGAGAGATAGCAAGTGTTATGGACGGAACTATGCCCCTCCCCACCGCGTCAAAATTCATATGTTGAAGCCCTAACCCCCAATGTGATGATATTTGGCAATGGGGCCTTTGGGAAGTAATTAATTTAGATGAGGTCCCGAGGTGGGGACCTCATGATGGGATGAGTGGCTTTAAAGAAGAGGAAGAAAGGTAAGTCTCTCCTGGCACATGGGGACATGGCAAGAAGGTGACCTTCTATAAGCCAGGAAGAGCGCCCTCACTAGGAAACCAAATCAGCCAGCATCTTCATCTTGGACTTCCCAGCGAGAAATAATTATCTGTTGTTTAAGCTACCTGATCCATGGTGTTTTGTTATAGCAACCTGAGCAGATAATACAGAGGGCTAAAAACAAAAAAAAGGTACATGAAGATGCTTCCCACATGGAGCTTCCAGTTAGAAGGTGAGAGAGATCACTAATGGATGGGTCCAGCCTGTTGTCCCCAGCACCGAGGGCCACGCCTCCTGCTGTAATTGACCCAAAGAGAATGTAAGTGAATCTTGCTCCTAAGAGACAGGCTGAGCAGAAACCTCAGGAAAGGTTGAGTTGAAACCTCTCCAAGACAAAGGCACAGGGTTAGGAGGCAACCAGGGTAATGATCAGAGGTTTGACGTGAGCCCCAGGTCCATGTTGGTACCTTATTTATGTTGATGTGCAGAGCAGGCCAGGGTCCAGCAGCCTTCACAGTTTCCAGTTCCAGCTTCTTTAGATGGGCAGCAGCCTCGCTGAACAGGGCAGGTGCTCCTGGACTCAGCTCTATAAGTGGCAGGGGAATAAATATGGAAGGTTGGAAGGATGGAGGGTTATAGGTGGTAAAGACGCTTGCCAGAGCATGTCCCCGAGCACCCTTTCTGCCTCCTTCTCCTGCAGCTTGAATCCCTCGAGGCTGCACTGGCTGATGGGGTATGAGAACACTGAGGTCAAGGTTTCATGGCCTAACTCCCCCATATGTGAGCTAGGTGGTTCTAGGCATATCACTTTACCTCTCTGAGTCTCAGAGCCACTTTAAAAATGGCTTGCAGGGTTGTAGTGACTATTAACTGAGGTCATCCATGTATAAATGTTTTATTAATGCTAAAGCACTATGCACATTGGAAAGATTAGCGTTCAGGCTAACAGGTATTTTCCTGTTAAAACCATGTCATAATTCTGAAGTCAAATTCATTGATTTTGACTCCTATACTACTTTGGATGAGTTCTCCACCACTCCTCCCACTAACTAGTATTTACCCATGAAGACATTAAATATTCATTAAATATGAAAGAGTCATTAGTATTAAAACTTGTGCCAAGTATTGTTTGCAGTTGGGGTCTGAGGGGTTGGAATAAAGACATAAATGAGACAGATGCACGCATAGGTACCCCAAATGAGAGTGATAAATGCTTATGTGATTGCTATAGGAGCAGGGAAGGCACTCAGAGAGGAGTGTTAGAAAAATTGTCACTGACGATTTGAGCTGGTTCCTGAAGGATGTGCAGGAGCGCACTAGGCTGGAGGAAAGCATTCCGGGCACGCAGAACAACAGAGCTGGGACACAGCACAGCATTTGGTGAGAAGGGAGTAGTTCCATGTTGCTAAATTCATGATAAGGAGTGGGGGGGGGGGGCGGATAGGGAGGCTGGAGATGTGCGCAGGGGCCAGGCTGTGAAGGTCTGTACGTGGCCATGCTCAGAAGTGTGGGTTTTATCCCAGGGCAGCGAAGACCCAAGGAAAAGTCTTCAGGCATTTGGTCAGAGCTATGGGGTGAGAGCTCTACTGTGGCAGCTGTAATCAAAGATTGTGCTGGAGGAGGTGGCCATTAGGGGGTTGTTACAGTGTCCAGATACAAAAAGATGAGCCGTGGCCTCGGCCAAGGGCAGTGTGGATAGGGATGAGGGCACAGATTCTGATTCTTCAACACCGAGTGGAGGATGCATTCCCATTTCTGGCTCAGCCAGCCCAGAATTGTTCCCTTTCATCTACAGGTCCAAGGTGCAATGGCTCTTTCTTTCCACCAGCTCACAGACGCATGAAATGTCAGCACCACAAGATTCCTCAGCCATCCATCTAGACCCCCTCCACCTCATTTCATAGATGAGAAAACTGAGGATCCAAGAGGGGCCTCGGATCAACAGTGAGAACAAGAATCAAAGCCTCTTGACTCCTGCCTCCCCCTCAGTACTTTTCTAACCAAGTGTGAGAAAGAATCAGTTCACCCTCCCACCTCCATCGATTACAAACCTATTCTTTGATAAAATACAATAAAAGTAAATTTTGAGAAAAATAAATATAAAATCCAAGCCCACATTGTAAAATTAGTTTAACAGCTATAAAATCACTGTCGTATTGCTAAAAATGTTTCTAATTGCTTACTCTCCGTTCCCGTAACTTCTCTCATTGGGACCTGTAACAATGCCCACTGGGTCTACCTGATTGATGTTGCCTTACTCTCAGAAAAAAAAGCCTGTCAGAAAGGCGATAGAATGGGTTTTCCTGAAATTAGGAAAATAGAGATTTTAGACACCTCACTCCCCTCTTTCCTTCTTCCTGTGCTTTGAGCCAGCGCTAGATACTGTGGAAGCAGAGATCTGCTACGGACTGAGGTGAAGGGATTACCTTGTCATGAAATCACAGGTTACTGGTCAACCCTGCTCCTTAAGTTGTCCTACCTAAATGCACAAAGCTCTTGTCTGCTGTTGCCCAGACCTCGTACCCCCAGCACTGATAATACAAACGTTCCATGCTGCTCCTGAAGGGTCTGTCTTGGGGATATAGAGAAGTCAGCCACGCACACACCCACCATCCCTCCCTTTACCCTACCCTCCCGCCCCCACCCTCTACTCACTTGTAATGGGTTTACTGCTAGAGTTTGGGGACCTCAAAGGCCCCTCCTTGTTCTCCAAGGTCAGCGAGAGCCATAGTTTGGGTGATGCTGGTGCTGGTGGTGGTGGTGGTGGTGCCTTCCCGAAGCTTTGGTAGTGAATGGTGTGCCCCCATTCTCCTCGATGCCAAAAGGCAGCCGGTCTGAGCTGCTGAGCCCTGGGGAAGGGAGCGGGTAGCTGTGGAGGTGTCAAAGTTAGGATTTAGAAAAGCCAAGGGCCTTGATATTCCTCTTTGTTTTTTAAAAGATGTTCTCTAAGCATGAAAAAAAAAAAAACAGAGAAATCGGTTCAACACATAGACCCATGTGTTATTGTGGAACAGGACAGAATGGCAACATTGCACTCAAAGAAAAAGCCGAAAGTAGAAATTTGTATACATCAGAGACCTTAAACCTTAACAATTCTTAGCTAGTGATTCTTAAGCATTTAATACAGAAACTCCTTTTGGAAATCTGATAAAAACCATGGACCTTCCCTGCAGAAAAAGTCACTAAGATGCAACATTGCACACTCAATTTCTGGCCCTCTATAGCCCCTCTATGGACCGAGGTTAAGAGCCCTGGATTACAGGATAAAATCCAAATTTGTTGATGTGTCACTCACGCCCATCCCTTCCCCCGCCCCATGATCTCGTGCCATTCTCTTTTCAGCTCATCTCCTGCTACATTCTTTCTACATCCTAAGGTCTTTCCATTCTGGTACCTTTCACCTCTTTCTGCCCCCTCGAGTCCTTCCTCGTCCCTCAACCCAGCTAAAACACCCTCTCCTCCAGGAAGACCTCCAGCCTTTGAGACTCACATCAAAGGTCTCCTCTCACACTCCCAGGCAAAGCTAACCCTTCTCTTTGCTCATTCCCAGAAACCAGATTTCTCCTTCCTGCCCCTTCACTCTATCTTCAAGGTGCGCACAAGCCTGTGATTCAGTCTGTTACAATCACACTAGAAGCAGCCACTAAGGGAGCATAGAGAGTGGATGCAGCTAGTTCTCCTGGGGTTGGTGAAGTGTTGGAGAAAGTGTCATAAGGAGAGGAGTATTTGGGGAGATAGTCAAGTTTTGGTGGACGTTGTTAAAACAGAATCCTCTTTCTTACTCCAGGAACCCATTCCTGTGTGGGTATGAGGTTGATATTTCCCCGCAGGGGTGGGGAAGCCTGGCCGATCAAAGTTCTCCATCCATCCAAGCACAGTGATTTGTTCTGGGTTGTGACCCAGTCCGGGACAGAGTTTACCCTGAGGTTTAACACACGGAAACTGAGAGAAAAGGTCTCTCTTCCCTTTTAAGAGTCAAGCAGGGCCTTATTGTGACTTTCCTGGGCCCTAGGCACTTTTGCTTTTAACTCTTCTGTATATAAAAAAGTAAAAATTACACTTTATGACTGCATTTGTATCAAAAAAACATGTTAATACCATATATTAAATTAAACCATTTTCTTAAAAGTTCACTTTTTTTCTTATGACTTTAAAAGGAATTAAAACATTTTGTGGGCCCCTAAAAAGTACTGTGAACCCAACATACTGAACCTACTGGGCCTACTGAGTGAGTTGGCTCTGACTACAAGGATGATATAAGTTAATGCTACTTATGACCACATTCTCTGGACACAAAGAATTATCTGCGAGAATGAAGCTAGTACACAAAGAGAGACATGAGCAGAGGGTGAAGGCAGATGGAAAGAGAGAGAAATTCCTAAATGTATCATTTGAAGCCCTGGTTCCAGCCATGCCTGAAGCTGGCCGACCACTGAACTTTTCAATTATAAGGTCCAGTCAATTTTTTTTGTTATTTATTTATTCGATTATTTTGCTTGATGTAGTTGGGTGTCTCGCATTGTCATAACTTGCATGCTGTGACTAAGGCAGTGTGTTATTTTGTTATTTATTTTTATTTATTTGTTTCGCGGAACTTCTTTCAAGTGAAAAGGTGGAAACAGAAATGGCTATTCCAGGCCTAAAAAATAGTCCGAGCAAAGGAAGGTGGCTGAGAGAGCAGGGGGCTGGGGGAGAGGGAGTGAGGATCGCAGTAGCAGGAGATGCGGCTAAGAAGACAAGCTGACACCGGTTAAGAAGGGTTAAGAGGGTCTGGCTATCTGGAGGGCACAGGTGCCGGGGAAAAGGCTTAAGCCAGGGCGTGGCATAACTGGAGCTGCAGTTTAGAAAGCTCATTCTGAGCGTTGTGTCCGGGACAGACTGGTAGGATACTCCAGTCGCTCCGTCGGGAGACTGAGACAAGGGGGGCCTGGACAACGTCAGCGTCAGCGGACTGAGCGAGGTGAGGACCCTCTGGGATGTTTCTAAAATAGCGTGAGCAGAGGTTGCAGGCCCGGCGCTTGGGGCACTCGGGCCGGGAGGTGTGGAGTTGGCCTCTGCTGCCTGGTGCAGGGCACATTCCAGAAGAAACGGCACTGGCTGTCCCCCATGTTGTCCCATGAGCTGCGTCTCTGGTCCACCCTGGCTGCCTCTTGGAGACTTCGATCAGGGCAGTCTGACATTGTGTGTGTGAGAATGTGGAGGAAGGTGTGACTTTGGCTTCTGGGGGCCACAGTTCAGCTTCACCTCTGCAACCTGGAACATAACCAAGGACACCCACCTTTCCCGTGGAGGCGGCGACAGGGGGCAGCAAAAAGTGCCCTGAATTATCACCTGGGTCTCGGTTTCCTCCCCCATGACATGAGGAGGAGGGTCATGAGATTTCCAGCATCTTCTCTGATTGCTCACTGCACACTTACGTGCTGCCTGTGTGCAGAGTTATTCTCACCTATTGATGGCACAAGTCTTAGCTTCATAGCAGGTTCCTGGAGGCAGGAACAGCTTCTATGTAGCCCGCGCGGTAGCACACAAATTCTCTAAACACCTTCCAGGGGAGCCTGGTTGGGGAAAATTGGCTCTTGTTTTACTTTTAACCCAAGTGGGGACAACTCTACGTTCCTAATCAGAACTAAAGCATCAGGGAGATGCTGACAAATATCTCAGTAGACTTCTCAATGATGGCGCCCGGAAGGTGCAAGTGGGTCGAAACCATATTCTCAGTCATTAAAGCAAGTGAACAGAACCAAGGGAGGCTGGAGCCTCAAGCAGGCTTGTCTGTTTACCCCAGGGTGCTATCCAAATGGATCACCTCTCTGTGTGCTAAGGATGAGAAAAAGTTGGAAGCACCACCACTAGTCCATACTCCAGCCCATTAGCCCAACCGGGGCTCCGTTAGCAGAATATATGTAAGTACTATGTTTTACAACAGATGGTGTCAGCCAGAATCAGCTTCCTGACTAAACACTAGTGCAATAATTGTGCTCTCTAACTACTCACAGAGGGGGGGAGAAAAGCTAATCTTTTTGACTACCCAGCCGTCTATTAATTTATTCTTTCAACAACCAATTATTATCTTTATTGTATAGATAATGAAACAGGAAAAGAGACTAACTTTCCCAAGTCACACAGCTAGTAAATGGCAGAGCTGGGACTTGAGTCCATGCAACTTGATTCTATAGCCCTGTGTTCTCTTAGGTACTAAGAGATACTGTGCTGTTGTATGATCAAAAGAAGTTCTTTTAATATGATATTAAAAAACAATAGTTAGCACTTAACTCTGGTTTTGCTGCCATTTAGTTATGTGACCTCAGGTAGCACATTTCACTTATCTGGGCCCCAGACAACTCTATTTTTGACAAACATTTATTAAGCATTTCTATGCCAGGAACTACAGCTCAATGAAATAATTTGATCTTTGCCATGTCCAACTGAGGAATAGGACTAGGTGCATTTACTCATTATGTTTCCAGGATACCTGTCACTTATTTCAATTCCGATTTGGTAGAGATGAAACAGAGTGGGCCATTAGACTAACATAATGCTGCAAGTTCTTACTGAATTCAGTGGAAGCATACTATTTGGCAGTAAGTAGAAAGCATATTTGAAAAACTACCTTTTTCATAATGGGTTTGAGAAGAAAATTGTGTCAACATCTTAGAAATGTGACACATTACAAATGTTAGGTCTGTTAATTAGGGGTGATTTCGTACAGTAACTTAGTGGTTTTATTGTTATTGTTTCTTAAAGCAACTAGAGAGAGAAGAAACCCCTATCTCATTTTTCTCTCGTCTGAAAAGGTCAAAATTAAGATTCTGGGTCGTGGTTAGATTTTTTACATGGAATACTAATTGGCAGAAGAAAATTTTTCCCAATTTGTATTTATTTGAAGACATTTTCCAAGCAATTGACTTGGGAAATGTCTAATTCTAGTGTTAGTGCAGGTGATGTCTGAATCCATATAGATTGGGAGCTCTTGTTTTGATTAGTTTAGTAGCTACAAAAGTGGCATCGTATTCAGCATCAGTTCCGCGCCTATTACGGTACCAGGCACAGCAGAGAAGCAAAGCAAATGTTTGTTGAATGAATGCTGCAGTGCATCTTTTATCTCCCTAGGTAATTTATCAAGTGTCTATTCATAAAAGCTTCACTTTAGTTGCAAATTCCCCCAGATTTCCCTTATATTATCGTCTCTGCAAAACTGCAGAATAAAATATTCTATATCTTGAGGAGTGAGGAGGACCTTTAAGGTTTGGTGATAACTGAGTATCTGGTGTGAGTTACAGAAGGAGATGTGCCTCCATCTTTGAGTCTGAAATTTTCCTTTGGCGGAACTGCTATCAAATAGCTGTAAGCAGAGAAGCAGGCCTTGAAAATCTCCTTCCAGAAAATGGATTTTAACATGATGTTATTCTGCTAAGTTTTGCAGTGGCTTTCTAATTGTGAGGCACCGAGAAACCTTGAGGAAGGGCTCTAGAATTTTGTGGTGAGATCTAGATTTCTGCAACTCCAGATCAATTTCAGGATCTGAATCCAAAAAAAAATATTTTCACAAGTTCATTTTGACACTAACGCTTATGAGTAAGAGTGTATTCAATCTCTTTCCTGTCTTAAAAAAATACTGGAAAAAAAACCATATAGTTGTTTTCCTTTAGAGCATTCGCTTCTAATAAATCTAACAGTGCTTTCCCTTCTTGGATTCATACAGATTTTTTTCTCTTATTTCTGTATTCCAGTACCCACTCTTTACCTTAAGTGAAGATCCCCCCCTTTTTAGATGGGTAACAGCACTGACTTGCCCCTAGCCACTGCTTTAAATGCTTCCCCACGCAGTATCATACAGGAACCCTTAGGGAACAGTACGAAAAAATAACCATCGCCAGGAAAACGCAGCTGCTAGTGTGTAAAATAATGTTGTAAGAGCCAGTTCTTTATCATCCTTTGCACTTCAAGAGCTATGGTAGACTCGGCGTGAGCTAAGATTGTTATTCTTCCACTCTGCAGAACCATCCAACGCATCCAAATGAATAAAATTATTCATCCCAGAAAGAAGTTCAGGTTCAATGAATAAAAATGCATGCACTATTAAGGACAGGTTTTAGAGATCCTAACTGCCAAAGATACCAGTGTTAGCAGGAGCTGGAGCTGAACACTGGGTACATATTTCTGAGGTGATACAGACGGGATTAATCTATTTTGGTTTTTGTAAGTGCTTAAAAATCTTCTCAAAGGATCCTCTTGCTGCTCCCCAATTCTCGTAGGTTTTTTCAGAAGCTTCAATTATAAACATCCGGTTAGCCTCTGAAGCCATACACTGGGCCTAATTTTTAAAGGCTTGCTTAATTGCCTTTAATACAGATACAGCGTCCATTAGTCAGCCACAGGATGATGCTAGTAGCTGTTAGCACAGCAATACCTCCTGCTTTTGAGGTCTCAGCTGCAGAAAGTGGATGTTGAAACCATTCACCATTCAGTAGGGGATGATTAGGTAGGTTTCTGTGTTTCTTATAACATGAGCCTACGGGGATGTTCCTCTAATTATTCTAACCCTTTTTTTAGTGAATTGCTTAAACTACAGCAGTTTTGGTATTTTAAAACCTGCAGCCTTTGTTCCAATGAAACTATTGCTGAGTGATTTTAGATCCAATATATTAGAATTTTAATTGAAACTAAAAGCAAATTCGTCCATCCCTGATCAAATGCCCCAGGGAAATTCACAATGTCACGAATTTAAGAAGTCTGAGTGAAAGTTCTCAATAAACTCCCAAACAGGAAAGGAAACATGGGTATTAGAAATTAATTCCTTTCTCCTGGCTATTTTTATGCTGCCCTTATTCCAGGGCATGGTATCATGCTGACTGTTACCTGGACTTCTGGAAAGCTGCTTTCAGAAAATGTCTGGTAAATATCAACTCTTCCCAGCCTTCCCTTCCTTCACTGTTAAAAAGGCTAAGATGACATTATTAATTTTACTTCATCAGCCTGATCTTTATTGAAGAGCATGACTCAAGAATAGGGGTTCCAGATGGTTCACAGAAAACAAGTAACAAATGGCCTTCAAAGAAATGAAAGGCAGGCAACCTTATTATGGAGAAAAGCAATCAACACAAATTCTGGTTCTTACTTATCAGACTAACAACGGTTAGAAAAGTTAGCTAAGGCTAGGACTTTACTTTGGAGGGATTACATGGGCCCTGTCAAAATAGATTAGGTGTGTGTTGGGGGGAGGTGAGGGGAAGTGGGGTTGGCATAAAACAGGTAGAATGTCTTGGAGGGAAATTTCATCAGACAATATCCCAAATTAAATATGCACATACCTTTCAACCCAGAGTCTTTATAGGGAATTTATCCTACAGATAGATTTGTTCAAGTGCATAAAACAAAATACACAGGGCAGCAGCAAAATCATAATTTTAGAGATTTGAGGCAGCTTAAATGTCCATCAATATTGATTGGCTAAATAAACATGTGCTTATTTGTATGTAGAATAGCTCTAGACTGACAAGCAGAAAGGCTAACATTTTGCTTCTGGAAAAAACTAGGGAGCTAGGAATAAGAGGGTGAAAAAAAAGAAACAGATATTGTTTGTTTGAATTTGTGTTACCTATAAAAAAATACATAGTGCTTCCCTTTATTGCTTTCTACTTAGTCTCCAAATGGTTAAAAGTTTGCTTTGTGTAGATGAAATCCCAAGTTGGGATGAGCTGGGAACTGAGCAGATGCTGTTTCAATTTCCCAAACTTTTGAGTCCCAATTATACCAGCAGAACGAATTCTCAGTAGCCACACCAATGCCTTCCTCTATGCCCATTCTGCCATGTGCAGATGGGAAAGCGTGGTCCACATTCAGCCTGGACAATTATTTCCTAGGATTCCCAGACGGAAATATCATTTTTATTTTTTTATCCCCTCTCAAAAGATCTCCATGGTGTTTCTGTTCTTCACTTGTTATGAGTTTCAGAGATGTGTTTTTATGTATTAGTTTAACCTTCCCCCATCTGATCTTTCCTTTGGAACCAAGCACCTCTTTTCATTGCTAAACTCAGACCGCACATCTCAACCTCTCATCCTACGAGACATACAATTCCTTGAGCTAACCTTGAAATCTCCTTGTCCTGTTTCTCATGGCACGGACTGCTAAGACCTTAAATCTCAAAAGCCACCAAAAATTGCTACCAGCTCGCGTCAAACATTGCGCAAAGCACCTTACATACACGTCACTGAATTCTCCCAAACAGAGACAAATTGTTAAATTCCATTTTGGGATGAGGAGAATGAGGCAGAGAGAAGAAACTGGCCGAAGGGTCCCATGGCTAGTGCATGGCAAAGTTGGGTCCCATGGCTAGTGCATAACAAACTGTGTGAGATTCCAAAGTGCCGACGTTTCACCTTGCGTGAGAACGGCAGGCTCTCGCTCTAACCAAACCACCACTGCACACTGGATGCCGCAGCCCTCTGGTCAGCTGGCTACCTTCTGCCATTTTGCTCCTGCAGACTCCCACCTGTTTCATTTCCCCGCGTGGGCTCTAATCTTGGTCTGGGCAGTTAGACTGGTCTGGCCCAAGCCCTATCCTTCTCCAGTGGTTGGAATTCACTAGCCTCTTGGTTCTAGAGGAAAGCGTAAGAATGACACAGATTTGATTTGATAGACTTAGGGGGAGGATGGTAATGATGAAATTAAAGCCATGTACAAAAATCACTAGAATTCTCACATTCTTCTGCTTTGCCATGAGCCTGAGGAAGTATAAACTATGTTGTGTAGACAGATCTAGCAGCTTATTATGATGTAGCTATTTACTTTTTAACATATGCCTACAAAAAAAAAGGGGGGGGGTTGACTTCTACTCAGAGTTAAAATTAAGCCATTAAACAACGGTAAACATAACCAGATAGGAAACTGCACTTTTCCAAAGTGAGGTCCTGCACTTGCCCACCTCAGACTTTCCTGTGGTGACTGTTAAAAACATTTTTAGGTCTCAAACCTGACCACCTACGTACAGCCTAACAATTCCATTTTTAATAAGCTGTCTGAGTGGTTCTTTAGTTCCCTAATTTGGGGGAAATGGGCCTGCTTGCAGAATGACTGAGGATTTCTTTTGCTGAGGCTCAGCTGAATGCCAATTTCACATTTGTTAAACCTTTTAGATACCCCTGCAGCTTCTAAAAATGTGCCCCCTTTCATTTCACAGTTGGGTCTCTCTTTAACAGTAGTTTGCTTCTCTCTCTCTGCCTTGCCGTGGTATTTGATGCCTACTGTAACAAAAAGGCAGAAGCCAATCATTCTAGGTCTATTTAAGGTATTTACCTGGTACTTTTGGAAGATTTGGTCAGTAAGGGAATTAACTCAGAGCCAAGTTTGGGAAATATTGATTCAAAGGGATCAATACGGTTACTCAGGGAATTCTTTGATGAGCTCGGATCTTAAAGGACTAGTTAAAAGCCGGAAAGTCAAGGGCCATGAAAACAGTCTATCATTAGTGGTGTTCAGTGCAGGACCCAGGAGGCTGGAGCCACTGACCGAGAAGGATGGGGCAGTATTAATTGGCAAGAAAAACAAAGGACTCTCGCGTTGTCCTTATTCCTTCATCTTCACTTTAATGAGCACCATTTTCAGTGGACCAAGAAACTAAATAAGCAAGAGGGTTTTATAGGCCAAGGGAGTCACCTAGCAAGATTTCAAGACTCCCAGTCCATAGGAATTATATGCATCTGATGACATTGTAAGTTCCCTGTTAGCTATTCTGAAGGATCACTGAAAAATAATAGATACAAGACCAGTGAGTACCCGAGTTTCAAAAATGCAAAAAGCTAATTCCATTAGTTATGGAATACTGAGGTTTTGCTGGCAGGTAATACTCGAGAACAAATAACCAGTTTGTGACCTCTCCAGAAGGAAGCGTGAATCATCTCAAATGAGTGTTTCACTAAGAAGAGAATAATGCTCAAGCTCTGCTCCTTTGAAAAGGGGACTGTCGTCTAATGACAGGGCTGCCACAGTGCTGGAGGAGGGTGGTGAGGTGAAAAG
Source organism: Eonycteris spelaea (assembly GCA_003508835.1). NCBI lineage: Eukaryota > Metazoa > Chordata > Mammalia > Chiroptera > Pteropodidae > Eonycteris > Eonycteris spelaea. Next base: position 2,525,943 of record PUFA01000030.1, on the reverse strand, counting down.
GGTCTTAGACATCTGGGTAGGAGGCACGGGAGGAGGGTAATGGAGTTATGAGCTGGCGGTGACGGAGGTTACTAGACCACCATCGTAGTGTTACGGGCTAGTCTGGTGGTGGTGGGTAGCTTTCTAGTTAGTAACTAGATTTCAGTGTAGTAAACTCTTCATCATCTACTATGATCTCGTGGAGACATGGATTGACAGGCTCTCGAATGGCAGAATTAGTGCTGAGAGGGATTAGAGCACAGGGGTGGAAGACACAGGCTTTGGAGTCAGAATTCTGCCTTCCCACCTACCATGTGTGTGACCACGTGCCAGCTGCTCAGTTAAACCCTACGCCTGAGCTTCCCATGTGCGGAAAGGATACTACCTACCTAGTATCAGAAAGATCAGGGGAAGTGACATATGTACGGTGCAAAGGACAGGTGTGGTTATTAGCCCCCCACCCCCATGTATTACCATGGATCAGTGTCGATGGACCAGGGATGGACTGTTCTCTTCCCGGAAGTAACACTCAACGTCACACCAATGCCTCAGATGAGAACACCATAGACACGTGAAATGATATTTGATGAAGTTGAAGCCAGAATATACATGGTGGCAATGTCCTACTCCAAATGCGATGCCCCGGACTGGTTACGGTTGGTCAGATACCTTTGGACCAGCTCAGAGATGACACATTAACCATCACTGATTTTGACCAATGTTGTCCTTAAAATGAATGTGGAATAATGCATTTGCTGAACAGATGTTCACTTGCTATCCATCAGGCGCCGGGGAACAAAGGTGAATACGACACAAAGCTCACACCGAAGAGCACACCGGCTTCAGGATGAGATGAAGAAAAGAGGCAGCTTTAATACAAAGTGGTGAGTACCCCATTGATATGTATGGAGGCTGGGGATGGGGGTAGTGGAAGAGAGCCCAGAAATTAGCCCAATTGCTGAGGTAGGGCGGTCAGAGTCCCTGGGAGAAGACCGAGTCTGAGTAGAGTCTTAAGGCCTGAGCGGGAGTTGGGCAAAGGGGATGGGAGTGACAGCATTCTCGGCAGAAGGAACAGTATTTGCAAAGGCGCAGATGGGAGAAACAGCAGGGTAGGGGGGATATCAGGAACTACAAGCCGTGGGATGTTGTAGGAGTTTAAACAGGAAAGCGAGAGATGGGAAAAGATGCTAGCCAGAGCCACGAGACAGAAGCAGAGTGGAGGAACTCCACAGAGAAGGGCTTGGACTTCATCCGATGGGTGATGGAAAACCCTGGCAGATGCCATGCATCAGAATGACACAGTCAGATGGTGTTTTAGAAAAACAACTCTAGTGGCTGCGAGAATGAACTTGTCGGGAGAGATTGGAGTCAGGGAGCTCACAAGAGCACCTCTCAGCCAGAGAAACGATGCTGCTTCAAGGACAGTGTTCGGAGAGAGGAAGGTTAAACACACACACTAAGGAGGCAGAGCAGCACGGATCTGGGGACTGCGTGGATACGGATGGCAACGAGGAGGAGAGATGTCGACGATGTCTAAATTTTTACCATGGGCGGAAAACAGAGAATTTTGACTTTTTTTTTTTCCTTTCAGTAAAAGAAGAGGAATTTGAATCTTTGACATGCGGAGTTTGAGGTGTACGTGGAACATACAAGTTGAAATGTCGGTTTAAAGCCCACAGTTGTCTGAGTTAGAGATGGCGGCTGTGGCGTCACGGCATTATCAAGTCATGACGGGAAGAGAAGACCCGGGCAGGCTGTGGGAAGCGAGCAGAGCAGTGGGCAGAGGAAGGACTCCAGAAAACAGCAATATTTCATACGATGACAGGAGAAGGGACTGTCAGCAAGACTGAAGAAAAAGGCACAGGGCTGGAGAATCAGATATCACAGAAGCCAAGGGAATACAGTTTCCAGAGAATCAGGTATCACAGAAGCCAAGGGAATACAGTTTCCAGAAGCTGTGGGTGATCGTTACTGTCAGATGCAGCAGAGAGGTCATCCACTAAACTGAAGAATGAAAGGTGCACATGCGATTGGACAATTAGAAGGCCATACATATGCAAACTGGTTAGACTTCTTGGTTGCAGACGTCTGAATCCACTCAAGTTAAGCACAGAAGTATTTATTGGAGGGTGTTAGAGTATACAATCTCTAGGGGGCTGGAGATACAGGTTTGGAGGTCTTTCCACCAGGAAAAGCAGTTGTAGCCAGGACAAACACCCACCCGCACCACAGAACTATTAAAACCCCACTGCCACCTGTGCCCAGGTACTAGAATGTTCAGCAGAGTCATTATAAATGAATAAATGCCTCAGCCAGTACCGACAAACAGAGCCACTCTATCCAAGAGCAGACCCATTCCAGGACGAGCTTGCTCCGTGCCTAGACGCTCACCTGCAGACTTCCCAAAGCTCACTGTCACATCACCTATGTCATCCACAAATGATACTTCTGCGCAGCATAAAAATGAAGATGGAGTCAAAAAAAGTAAGAATAATCTTTATTCCTTGGACACACAGTTGTAAAAATGTATCAATAAGATTAAAAGATTCAGAACACATTTATTTGTATGCAGCACATACACTGAGGATCAGTACATCTGCTAAAATGGAATACACCTGTAAACAAAAATCTTCGGGACAGTTTGTCAGTGACAAGAGACTCCACCGTGCAAGGCATGAAGAGGATTCTCTCTTTCTGGATAGATTTTTGTGGTAACGAATAACAGATCAGGTTTCAGTAATGAAATATCTCAAGAGAGGTCAATATACATTTTTTTAAAGGCTTAAAATGGGCTGAAGTACAATTAGATATATAAAAGTGGCATGAGAATTTATTTCACAAAAATACTAATAAAAATATCTCAGGCCTATCAAGAGAAAAATGTTTGACTCGTGGCTTGAAATGGGGGGTAGGGGGATAAGAATAAATATTTTGGCATGAGTTCTACCCTAAGAGACAACATATTAATCTCTGGTTCTACAAAAAGACTGTGCAACACTTATCCTATCCAAGTCTACAGAACGCTTTGGCACAACTTTACTAAAATCTTGTATGCTTTAATGTGAGCCATAAATGCATCTCAGATTGCATGTTGCTTTTTTAAAAGAGTGAAGTCCAGGGTAAAAACCCTCCGATTCTACAAATTCTGACAGTGTATATCCATAATTAATGTCATCTGAAATCATGCAAGTTAGCAGCACCAATCAAGATATTAAAACATTATTCTTGTCCTCGAGCAGCAAATTCTATCACAAACAATGCTATGCAACTTATGATTAGTAAAATCTCTAAAATTCAAAGTGGCTAAACTGTTTTAAGATCGGAAATTCAAAGTCTCCCTGCATTATATAACATCTAACAGTTACACACTTTATTTAGCTTCTGAAAGGGGTAACCTCTCTTAGAGAAGGGGACATTGCCGTTTCCCTACATTTTAAGTGTTATGTTCTCAGCCTAAAAATGTTAAATTTTTAGCAAATGACTGAATTTTAGAGTTGGGAAGGACCTTGATGGACATTTAGTCCAGCCCACTCTTTTCGGATGAGGAAAGTGAGGCCAACAAAGGGGGATGCCTTGTCTGAGATCACAAACGACATGGGCTGGACCCCAGCCACCTCCAGTCCCCCCTACTCCTGCTATTTCTCTGCAGAGCTATCTTCCCAAGGTTGTTTTTTTCTGGTTTGATTTGGTCTCATTCATTAAATAACAAAGAAATATCCGGTATATAGAAATACAATAGACATAGGCCTTTACTCCAATTTTAAAATCAGAATGATTCCTGAGCCTTTACCTACCTTCATGTTATGGAGAATGCAGTCACCAGGAAATTATGACTAGCTAGCGTGATTATTTTCAAACATGTACACGGACACCGAAAACACCTGTCAGAACTATTTCCTTAAAGACCCTTTTACAAACACGTCCGTGGGAGGCCAAGGCACTTTTCATGGAATGAAATGAAACTGTGATGGTGAATGGAAGTGAGATGCTTCCGTCTCTCAAAGCGCGGTCATGAGCTTATCTCGGTACATCATACTCTGCACTCCTCCTAAGTTCTTCTGGTTCTGGTTGTGGACATAATCGAAATGGCTGTCATCTCCACTGGCCGGCGCTTTCCAATGTGGCCTGTCATCCTGAAAGGATGGCCTGTTGTGTTCGCAGAGTGAATGGTTAGTGGGGGAATGAAAGAAAATTCAGACGTGTGAGTGAGACAACAAAAGCACAAAGGGAACGGGCAGGGAAAACCATGACCCACGTGAATGCGGATGGCTTGCCAACGGAAACGAATGGACTTTCTACTGCATTTTGTAAATTCAGATGTGGGTCATCTATTAACTTCCAAGAGGACAAACGCTCTGTCTCTGGTTGGGCCATCATCCCTCAAAGGGTGTCTGATAATCAGGTCGGCCTAGGGAAAGCTAGGTGAAGGTAAAAAGGGTCCTTTACCAGGGGACCTCTTGGAGCTGTTATGCTACTGTTCTCTGTGAATGCCTATGAAGCATTTGCCAAAAGTGCTGGACCAACAAGCTCTTTCCTGGGGCAGGTATCTCGTACCGTACCTCTCTGAACACAAAATGCTGCGCCCCACTGCCAGAGATTCTGATCCAGTAGGTCTGGGGTGGGGCTGAGAATCTGCATTCACAAGCTCTCAGGTGATGGTACTAGGGCCAGGCAGGTGGGCCACCTGACAGGAGCCTTCCTCAGAATTCCTCAGCCTTCCTCAGAATTCCTCTAGTGAAATGCTGGGCAAGGGCATGCCTCAGAAGGATGGATACTAATGTGACAAACTAGGCAGTAAGAAGTATAAAATTTTGTAAAAACACAGTTAATAAAAACAGCATTGCTATAGATCTTTTCTGTTTCTCACGTCTGGAAAAATAAACTGCCTCAGCAATACCGAAACGTTTAGAATGAGTATCAAGTGTTTGTGATAAAACGGCTCTGTTGTCCTACAGGACCCCTCCCCACCCCCCACCACCAGCATGGGAAGACCTATCAAGAAACAAGTGTTCTCGTTTGCCTTGCTCTAACCAGATTGATTTCCATCACTCGGTCCTCTCTCAAAGAGCAAGGCTAGCAACCTCACCGAGAAATAACAAAGCAAACTAAATTTACCAACTATGTTTCTGAAAGAGCTGTACACATAAACACCAATTAAAGCTGATCTTAAAAGGAACATTGGGCTTTTCAAAGCTAGCATTAAAACACTTCCAAGCCTATAAACTATAAACACAAGGCAGGTGCCAGTTTACTCAGGAAGGGTTATGTGGTAAGTTAGGGTGGAGGCGAGTAAACACATCCCTCAGGCTAAATCCCACTCACCATTTATTTTCGTAAACAAGTTTTATTGGAACACAGCCACACCCATTCACTTATGTCTGTGGCTGCTTTCAAGTTATTACAATGGCAGAGTTTAGTTGTGACAGAGATCACAAGGCCGAAGCTGAAAATATTGACTACCTGGCCCATTTCAGAAAAAAAGTTTACTGACCCTGGATTTAGGAAAAAAAAGCTACTGCCACCAAAAGCAAACTCCCACCCCATCCCTGAAAAAAAAAAAAAAAAGAAAGAAAGAAAAAAAAGAAAAAAAATTCTTTAAAAAAAACCCCACAGCAAAAATCCCCAAACTTTAGTCACATTTTTAGTAAATGAATTCTCGGGACGGGAAAATATGACTTAGAAATTTTAAGTAACATTTCTAACACAAAACCAAACCCAAAATATCTGAGGTTAGAATGACTTTAAAAAAAAAATCATTTTATGTCATAAAGCATAACTTTAGAGAATCCAGACTCTCCTCCACTGGCTTCTTTTTGCTTTGCAAATGATTAATGTCTGCCATGACAAGGCAGCTCTTAACAGTTGTTGCTGATGCAGGATCTCAAATTCATGACTAAGTAGAACTTGAACTTTTCTGGAGAAAAGGAGAACTTGTGAAAGGACAGCTCTGGGAGCTCAAGCACTCACCTTACATTTGGAGAGTGAGGGTGCCACCGGGGCTGGCTGGGGTGGATACTGGGATGATACTGAGGCTGGAAATAAAATACCAGACCTGATTATTCGATGACCTTTCGATTTCAATGGTCTTCATTCACTTTCTCGCTTACTGGCATCCACCTGAGGGGCCCGGGGGGGGGGGGAATGAATGGAAAGGCTACAACTGAACCCTGGCTGGTAGGAGGGAACGTTTCCCAGGATGATCGTGTTTCCCGACAAAAGCTGGGGGCGCTGGGAAGGCTGCCCTCAGAAGAAAAGTGCAAGCATTGCAAGGGTCGCCTAGAGCACCCAGGACAGGTAATAGTCATCTCTCCCAAGGGAGCAGACTGGAAGCTGCCCAAAGGACAAGGAGAATGGTCGGCAATCTCTTCAGAAACGATTTTTGTCAATGCTGAAAATGACGACAACCACGGTGACAGTTACGTCTGCACCGAGCCAGGGACGCCAAGGGCTGTGGGAGCACTCTTTCTTTCTCCCTTATTTCAGCAATAAAAATAGGTGTCTAAATTGTGATCTGAAACCATCCAGAAGACTTATCATCCTGATAACACAATAGGAAGGAAGAGATCTGTCCATTTTAAGGTGAGAAAATAGATCCGGACTGGTGACTCACAAAACGACCTGGGGTGAAGACGAGATGGGGCTGGCTGGGCAGCAGGCTGCCTAGCCACTTCTGGCCTGCAGGGGGCAGTGGTCCTAGACGATGCCAGAAGCCACTGGGCTTTTTTCCTCAAGGCTAAACTTTCTACCTGGCAAATTGGGCCCTTCTGACATTTACGTTTCCGTGGTCTTGCCACGAGTACTCTTTTACATCTTCCCCTTCTTCGTCCTTCCCTGCTGCTTTGGTAATAAGCAGAAGGCCACTCTCTGTTATGGAAAATTCTCAGCAATTCTGTACATTCAGGTTTCACCGACCTGAGATGCCTTCCTTGCCTATTCTGTATTCTAGAGGCCTCTCTCCTTCAAAGACACCTGCCAGCAAGCTAAGTCTGCAGCCCCCCAAAACACATGCTTCAGGAAAAAGGAATCTGGAGAAGAGATCTCAGTTGCAGAATCTGAGAGCTGACCAGGCCTTTAGAATCTCCCTGATTCAGTCTCTTCGCATTTGCCTCTCTCTCTCTCTTAGGGGATACAGAAACCCAGAGTGTTTACATGATTGGCCCAAAGCCGAACTCTTTCAGGGGTTTTAGTCACACACAGCCAGGCCCTAAATGAGGTCTACCAACTGGGTCTTCAACAAAAGCGAACAACTAGAAAAGGACCTTCTGGTGTACCCCCCGTCTTCAGTCAAACACAACCAAATCAGATTCACATCAGGGTGGGTATCTTATCCACGAAGGGTATTCCAGAACCTTCCCAGGTCTCCTTTGGTAATTAACTGACACTCTATTTTTTTAAATTAATTTTTATTTTTTTTAGGCGAAGCAACCCTTGGTTGACCTCACAGATTGCAAAGACCTTGTCATCTTACAATCCCTTATTTTTTAATTTTTTATGCCTACAGCACCTGGTCTTCCTAGGCGGTCTCCCATCCAAGTACTAACCAGGCCCGACCCTGCTTAGCTTCCAAGATCAGACGGGTTTGGGCTTGTTCAGGGTGGCATGGCTGTAGACTTAACTGATACTCTAAAGCTGTCAAGGAGTATTTTCTTTCTTTTTTTTTTTTTAATGTTAACCCAGAAGGTTCTCAATCAAGGCAGTTATGTCCCCCTGAGGACGACTGAAAAAAAAATATATGCATTTTCACTTGTCACAATGACTTGTCACAATGACCTTTAACTACTGAGCAGGGGAAGAGAGAAGCTAAACATCCTGTGACTCTAGGGACAGTCCCAAACAATAAAGAACTTTCCCTCCCCAAATGCCAATAGTGTCCTCACTGAGAACACAGCAATCCATCCTTTGCAGTTGGCTAACTTTGCTGAGCTCAGAATAAGATAAATGTTGCAAGTCCATCCCGCCCTTCTGAAAACCTCTCAGCACTCAGATGCTTATCGGGCCACTTCTCAGACTGTTCTCTTCCTAGTTAATTGACTCCCAACCCTTGATAGAGCAACAAAGCAGCTCTCCAGCTGGCAAAGTGCAGAGGACCACTGATTCCCGAAGATGTTGAGAGCAACGACATACGTAACAGCTTTTGTAGATCTGATTTCAACAACTGCCTCAATGTTCATACAGCAAGAGCTCACCCAGGAGGCTGGTGGGAAGAGGGCAGGGGCTGTGCTGAGCTGGGACTGCTTTGCTTCATTTATTTTAATCTTTTTTCTCTCTCTTTCAAGCAGTAAATCACCCATGAACAACTCTTTCCTTCCCCCTCAACATTCCAGACACTCGCACCTGACAATACCTCCAAAAACGAACAAAAAAACAAACAAAAACAATCCGTGAATAAGAAGATTTAAGAACCTAAGGAAGAAGATAGGGAAACTGCCTTTTCCCTACCAGGAGCAAAGCACATTTCACGTGTTACTCCCTAAAACTCAGAAGTCAAGTTCAGGTTTTGCATATTAGGAATAGGATTTCATGGACAGAAGATGCTATCACAAAATCCTTGTGAAACATAATTTCGACACCTAGTAAAGATACTGTATATGGGGATCCCACCCCCATCTAAAGAACTGATTAATATCTGCAGATCAAGAATGAGACTCGTTAGAATAAGGCCCCAAAATGAACTCATTATGGAGTAGCTTTGTTACTGTGACATTCAACACCAGACTGGTGACAAGGCGCAGAAACCAGGGAGAGCAGTGTCCTGTGGACATTCACACCCACCCAGGACAAGAAAGCTGATCCCAAGTTAGGAGGTCATCAGACGTGGATGCTGCCTCTAAGCACAAACGACAACCTAGAAGCGAGGTTGGATCAACAATCCAGGGATCATCAACCCTGGATCATCAATCCAGGGTTCCCCCACCTGGCTGCTCGTGAGCACCACCTTTGGAGCTCTGACGCTCTCTAATATCGAAATCCCACCTCCCAGGGTTGCTGGTTCAATCAGTCCAGGGTGAGGCCCACACACTGGTTATTTCTTTTTTTTTTTTTAAGTTTGCCAGATGGTTTTAATGTCCCGCAGGGTTGAGAACCACTGGTGCCGGTGACTTTCATTCAAGGGGATCCAAGAGGTTCTGGGGAGGGGAGGGCTCTGAGGGTATCTCAACGTACACATTAGGAGGCGAAGCAATTCCAGGCAGACGAGTATAGGTGAAAGAACGGTGGGAAGAAATTGTGGGGCAACGATGATGTCATTCTCTGAGAGCTGAACATATGTTGTGCTGAAGGGTGGTGAGAAATAAGTGTAGCAAAGTTAAGCCGGAGCCAGGTTGTAGAAGACTGTGAATGGCCAGGGAGAGCGACCCGCAGGTAGTGGTGGGCGGGCCGGGGGTGTAAGGGCTCTGGTTGGCCGTCTTGTGAAAAGACGACGCCATAAAACCCCGTCTGTGCTCCTTCTGCAGGCAATGGGCCTAGAACAATGCTTCACAAAGCAGAGTCTAGAAAGCCCCTCTTCCACTGATGTTAGTGGGTATATCGCCACAAACAAGTGGGAGGGGTGTGGATGGGGGAGAGGAGAGAGGTTTTAGCTTTTTTCCTGGGCGGGAGGGAGGGGGGTTCCAATAAGCAAATGATCCTGGGAAACACTGGGTTTAAACAAAGGAAACATGTGTTTTTGTTGCAGGATTTCTCAGCACTTGTGACAGCACAAAGGGCACGCTGTCCGATCCAAGAAGGAAGGGATGAAGGATGCCACGAATCCCAAACGTGTGACCGAGACATCTTTTCCCGAAGGCGCACCTCAAGGGACTCGTGTTCCTTGGGCTCAGAATGCACTTTGACAAAACGCCTCTTCACTTGGGTGCCCCTAGGAAGGTGTGTTTGATCACCCAGAAACCTAAGCCTATATGTCTCTACTGCTTGTCAGTTGGCAAGGTTAAGAAAAATAGGCAGCTCCTATGACCAAGAGGAAGCAGGGGTGGGGTGGAGGGGAAAGCCTCTCTTCTTACTGTTTTCTTTAAAAAAAAAATGGTATTATTTCTTTAAAATCTGATTATAAACATAATGACTGTTCAACGTGGAAAGTTTAGAAACTTTAAGAAGTATCGCATGAAAACCTTTAAAAGCAGTATCTTACCTGGTAATTATGGACTTCAGGATTTGTTTTCGAGCTAAAGAACAGAAAAAGAAAAGTATAATGTAACAGGTTGTAAAGCAACAACATAACTGATTCACAGGCGCACGTCAGAGATATGGTGGGTTCAAGTCCGGACCACGGCAAGAAAGCAAGCCTCACAAGGAGGTGAGTCATATCTTTTTGCTGGTGGAGGATCTTGCCTTCAATTTGTAAAAAAAAAAATGCAGCATCTGTGAAGCGCAATAAGCAAAGCGCAATAATATGAGGTATGCCTGCATCTAACAATCACGAACTAACCCCTAGTGCTACCTACTCCGTGGGGAACCTTCATAAAGACTATTATTATTTATTTATTTTTTTTGGTTATTAGCTGCTTAAGCGAACATATGACTGGGGGAACCAAACAGCAACTTTCCTTTGTCACTTTAGAGCCCACAAATAGAAACACGTGCTATTATGCCAGAACCCTGTTTGTGATGTCATGTTTTGGTGGCAAAAAGGAGGGGTCCTTTCAGCTGGGCAAACCAAAAAATTTTAGTCCCCCCCACCCCCGAGAGCTGCCCATGGCAGCTGTGGAGGGAAAGCCACCACCCACTTCTGAGCACTCGCCACCATGGGTCCCACTCCCGCTGCCCTGAGCTGCCCGCCGCTTCGGAACGTTCATTCCATGTAAGACTCTGCACCGGGAACTTCACATCTGTTGTTATTGAATCCACGCAACAAGGCTGTGAGGTCTATAAATGTTACCACCTCATTTTACAGATAAAGGAATGGCTGCCTAACAGAGACCTGCAGAAATCTGCTCGGGGTCAGCCGGCTAATCAGTGGCAGAGCCAGGACAGGAAAGGACATCTCCCCCATCCCAGAGCCTATATTGTTTCCATCCAGCCAAGAAGGTTCCAGATCCTACTCTGATGGGCTCTTGAGCAAACGACTCTGGTACAAGAAAGAGGTGGACAGCGAAGGCTGGTGTAAAACACAATGTATTTAACACACGAGCATCTGCCAGAGAAACCACAAACGCAGGACCATCACCGAGCTGCGTTGCTAGGGCGGTGTGCTTGAAATCAAGGTTTATTACCTCTCCAACGACAAGAGGAAAACACATCATTGTTACGAGTCTTGCTTGGGGTCTGAATGGCTCTGTGTTCCAGTTTTCAGAGAGGGCAATGAATCTCGCCAGGCTCGGGGCCAGGTTCACCTCCGGCTGGATTGCATCAGGAAGGTTAAGTGTTCTGCAAGGTGCTATTTTTCTGGTATCACCTCTGCAGCCCAGAGCACAATTTCATCCCTGGCTCCCATAGCAATCCTACTCACCCTGGATCCCACAGGCTGCAAAGAGCAATTGAACAGCTGCGAACAGTGGTTATTAGCTCATTTGTTCCTAAAGGGTATATTTACTTGGGTTTTTATTATTTTTTTGGTAGAATTTTTTTTTTTTTTTAGTTTGTTTTGGTTCCCGATATATATAATCTCCAGGAGACGCTAAGTGGAAAATGTAATTTTATTAGGGAAAAGCAAACAAAACAAGCACTTCCTGGGAGAGCAAAGCAAAGAAATGTTGTAACTCACAAACCCCTGAGAATTAAAGCAAGACATGCTGACAGGCGGAGGCAAGGTGCGACTACCTGCTACCGGGATCCTAGAAATAAGGCAGGCCCGAAGGCCGCAAACCAACCCATGCAGGAGCCCTGCAGCCCCTCTCACTGCCGGGGGGCTCATGCACAGCAGTTTTGCAGGACCCGTCACTTGAGGCTGAGAACACAAGACTCAGAAGCTTGCCTCCCAGCAGAATGGCACTGCCGGTACAGTCTGAGACGTAAGTCTGAGGTTCCAGCTGTGCAATACAAGGGACCAGTTATGTTCTTTAGAACCAGGGGGGTCTGTGAAGGTGCCCTGGGGCTACCTGGGAGGGGGTGCAGATGAGCAGCAGGCGCCGGCCGGCCCCTCCCTGCCCACTCGGCTTCATCCTAACGTGCTCCATTTTTGTCTGTTCCCTATGTCAGGTTTCTTCTGGGGGGTGAAAACCAGAGGCTGAATGAGTTTGGGAAAAAAAAGTGCTGATCAAGCTCAACCTCCTCGTTTTCAATGAGAAAAAATGAGGCCCAGAAAGAGGAAGGCCCAGGTCCCAGAGCTGGCTGAAAGCCAAGCTGGGGCCGGGTGTGAGGCCTCCTGATTGCTCGGCCAGCAATCTCACCATGAACCAGGGCATCAGCTACCCACCCCGCCTCATGCTGAGCTCTGCCAACTGTCCAGAGTGCAGGGCAACAGCCGAGCTGTGTGGATCTCAAAGACCACCCTCCCGGCAGCCCGAGACCCGGGCCTCTGACGACTGAGAAGCTAACTAAACTGGGCTACTGGTCACAGGCTGGAGCTTAGATGCAAGAGTTGAAACAGAGATTCTTTAGCATGACAGCCGTCCAACTAATAAATCACAACTCACAGGAGAAAGCAGTTGTTTCAGAGGGAGAAAGAGAGGCACATGCAGGGTAGGACAGTGGTTCTCACCTGGGCCGCACACTAGAATGACCGGGAAGCTTTTGCAACCACAGATTCCTGGGTCCCACCCTCAAAGATGGTCATTCAGCCTAGGGCATAGCCTGGCTGAGAGGAATGAGGCAAAGCTCATCAGGTGATTCCAATGTACAGGAAAGATCCAGAACACCTGGACTAGGGAAGCGCCTCAAACCACTCCCCGTGGGCCAAACCTGGCCTACCTGCGATTCTGAGTCAAGAGTTTGGCACACAGCCGTGTTCATTTGTTTACATATTGTCCATGGTGGCTTTCACACTCCAGCGAAAGGGCACCAAAAGAGACTGTACAGCCTGCAAAGTCTAAAATATTTACTATCTGGCACATTCCAGAAAAAAATTTGCTGAGTTTTAGTCTCGTGACAAGTTCTTTTTCCTGTAGAATTTCAAGAAAGGTGTTCAATATACGACGTATAGTCACATGTCGTATGACTGTAAGAGCTGCCCATCACTAAGCGAATCCTGCCTTCGCTCTTAGAGCTTCTGCTCAAGAGCACGGCTTTTCTTTCCCATCAATGCCTGCAACGCCATTAGTGCCGTGAGCTGGACACATTCCTATCACCTTTATCACCCACTGTTATGACAAATGAAGCACAGAGCTACTCAAACAAGGCAGCTGTGTTTTCTGAAAAAAAAAAAAAAACTGTCTTAGAACATTCTATTGTGTACTTATTGAAAGCCAGGAGGATGGTATAGCCAGGCAGGAGAAAAAAAAAAAAAAACGGGAGACTCACCTGGTAATTTAATTATATTAAAGAAAAAGTCAACATTGAAAGTAAATATAATAATGAGAGAAAAGAGCTGTACCCCAGAGCCTGGGGGGGCACTTACCAGAGCTGAGCTGCTATCACTGGGTTGCTCGCTTTAAAAGAAAAACAGAGAGAAATGACATCTTAGAGAGCTTTATCACTTTTACCATGCGATGACAATGACCTGGAAAGACAGTTCTAAGAGCAGCCTCAACTCCAGGAGGCAGAATCTTCTCCTTAGCTACTTCTCCTTTCTAGAGGACAAGTAAATGGCTTTTCCTCTGCGCCCTGTCCTTGCACCACTCAGCAGAAGGTCACTGAGCACATTCCCAGGGCCGGACCCCCTAGAGTGCAGAGAGGAGAGACACAGCCCCTGCTCTCAGTCCTAACACAGAGACAGAAGGGAATAAAGATGAAATACAAGCATGAGTCACTGGGGAGCTCAGGGCAGCCACTATTGACTGGGGCAGGGGTGCGAGGCTGTGGAAGGGGCCATGGAGAGAGGGAGAGCTTATTTACCTAGACTCCATTTCATTTTAAAAAGGATGCAATACAGAAAACCATTAAAAGCTCACAAAGATAACGGAACTCTGGCTGGAAAAAATGTCAGTAAAACAAAGGAGGAAAAGAGGATGGAGACCAGGAAGGAAAAGAGAAAGAGAAGCACAGAGCCTGGAGCCTGGAAGAGCCCTAAAGCCATCACATGGGATGAAGCCATAGGATGCCCCTTCTTCTCTGAGGCAGCCACACCAAGGGGTTGTTTCCTTTGTGCCTACGCATACCTCCAAGGACGGGGGACCCACCACTATTTTGAGATAGCACCATCTTTGGGCAGCCCTGTTAAAGCTCTTCCTCATACTGAGGTGTTTCTGGACACCTCTGACCCAGTGGACCAGACACAAAAGCATAATGCTTGTCAGGGATGTAACACAGCTCTTGGGACAGAGAGAGTGCTAACCCCCACCATCTCCACCTCCACACTTGTGGTGGCTCCCAGTTCCTGCAATCCATCACCCTTCACCAACCTGGCACCCTACTCTGGCACGCCTCATCCTCTCATCCTTTGGTCTTTCTTGAAGATGAGGCCACAGTTCCTGGGCTCCAGGCATTTTTTTCCTCCACCAATGCAGCCAAGAATGACTTTAGAGAATTTCTGGCTGCCAGGCTATTGCACCATTGGTCCATAAAGGAGGAACAGTGTGGGAAACACGCAGTTCAAGATTCTAGAAGGGGTAAGCTATAGGTATTACACAAAAAATTTTAAAAGGGGTGGGGAGGGAATGGCTACTATGAGTAAACAATATATAGGAGTGGACGAAGGGAGTTGAGAGGGCAGAGGTCCTGCTATAAAAGAGCCCACAAGTTAGTACTAAGCTGGGTGTCCTGAATAGGGAAGAAATCAAGTGTGGGCAAAGGAGAGCTAGCAGACGGGACCTGGAGGCTGAGTTTCAACAAAAAGGAGCCTGGCCTGTACTTTCACTGACTGAACCTGTACTGAGTACTGGCCTCGCACAGGTGAGACCACTGCAGTAAATGACAGACAAGGCTCGGAGAGCTCCGGGGAGGGGGTGGGCGGGCAGGCATCCAGGGCGAGGCTAAATTTAAGGGCAGGGTGTGTTTGGACTGCCCATGGGACCTGAGTCCGGATAGTTAACATCTGCTTGTGTGTGGTCAAAATTCTGGTTAGCATGAGACTGATGTCCTTACTTGAAATTGTAAGATGGAAGAAAGGACAGTTTTTCCCTCTAAGACATAGTATCATCTTCCATAGGGAAGAAATGTGTTTGCCTATGATAGTCCTGAGGTCCCTGGTCCAAAAGAAATGAACAGGTACAGAAAAGTGAAAAAGGGGGAGAAGAAAATGAACATATCCACTGGGAAAGACTAAAGACAGCAGATGGCAGAAGTGGCCCAATTCACATCAAAAGAATCCCCCAGGTTTTTGGGTTTTTTGTTTTTTTTTTTTAAAAAAAGCTTTGGAAAACTCAGAGATCCAGAGAACTGATGGTTGCCAGAAGGGAGGGGATGGTGGATGGGTGGAGAAGGGGAAAGGTATTAAGAAGTATAAACTTCCAGTTATAAGTCATAGGAATGTAATGTACAGCATAGGACATATAGTCAATAAGATCGTAATAACTCTGTATGGTGACAGATCGTTATTAGCCTTATATGGCAGCGATCACTCTGTAAGGTATATAAATGCTGAATCGCCATGTTGTACACCTGAAGCTAATAGAGTATTATATGTCAACTATAATTAAAAATAAATGTTAAAAATTAATAAAAATAAAAAGTGTGGAATGACGGAGCAGAACAGCAGGAAGTTGCTTCAAAATCTGCTTTACCAAGCTCCTTGGGGATGAAGCCAACTAAACCATAATGTAAAATTCTAAGGCTGAATGAAAAACACACAACCTTTGAATGTCGAATGCCTCCGGGATGGATAGCGTTTACTAGGCTTCCTCTCAAAGGTGCTGGTTCTTCGTAACCGGGAGCCGTGGGTAGCTTGATATTTCCGTCCGCCCACTGGAAAGCAAATGTTTTTTTACATGTTACCAATATCGGAATATCAGTACATTATACATATGTGAAAGTGAACTTTTATTTCCAAGCGCTCCTGTGTCAATTTCAACTTATTGGGACGTGTTTGGTAAAGACACACACGAAATTCCACCTTCCACTGGGAATAAAATCACCTTTGCCAAATCCGGGCTGTTACCATGAGGGCAGGTCTTTCCGTCAAAGGACAAACAAAACCTGCAATTTAGGTTCCAGCCACTTGGCTGCACAAACCGAGCAGGTTCGAGCACTTAGAACATGTGCCGAAGAGAACACTGATTCGCCCATATTAAAAACCTTTCCTAAAACACGTTATGTATATATTGAAATCTCTTAGAAGTCTGTCATCAATGATCACTTAACTAACCCCTGGCCTTCCTGCTATGCCGAGAGAAGCAGTGCTCTTTCACCAAGGCTTTCTGGGTTTCGACCAACGTGCTGCCCAGCTGCAGCTTCCAGGAGGCGCACTGTTTTCGTCTGACCCATCACTGCCTCATTCCAGCCACGCTCGGCTTATGATTTATCACATGCAAGGAGCCCCTTGCCGCCTGCTCTGAATGCCTCAAAGGGGCAACCGCAACTCCAAATGCCCCTTCCTTCTTACGCGTCTCCTCAAGGAGCGGAAGGAAGCCTGGTCTGGGCCAAATCCCGGGGGAGTTTTCTCCGAGGACAGAAAACCTGCCTTGGCAACCACCCCCACAATCCTTCCCGCCTCACTCTGACTAGAGCAGACAGCATACCCGTGCGATGTCTCCGCTAACCTTTGTAGTTCTGACATTCTTCATCCTCCACAGAACCCTGAGTCGATTCCCAGAAAGGACTGTTGTTTTGTTTTCCCCCCTCCCTTGCAGTATTTAAAAATACATTCAAACAAAATAATTCTTTAAACACAAGTGCACAGCCATTTCCTTGCACAGTAGATAAATTTGAAATGAGAGATTTTTTTTTTTTGGCATTTTAAACAGAGTTCAAGGACATGTCATGTGTGGGTAGAGGTTATGAAACATGTGAAGGCTTAGATCTTGCAACAGCTATTCTCAGATCTGTAAACGTGCCTCACAAATCAACTTTGGGAGTGAATTTAAAATGCACATTCCCAGGCCTTATTCACACACGCACATGTGGACACCCAAAAATTCTAGTTACCAAGGCCTCAGGTGAGGTCATAAATCTTCATTTTTAACAAACACCAGGGAATTTTCATGTACTTTGAGAGACATGGTCTCAGAATTATACATAAAAATATATCAGAATACATTTTCTATATTTTCAGGGTCTTTTCAGACCCAAATATTTACTGAGCCTAGCCTGGGTCACTCGCACATTCCGCTCTCATTCTTAAATGTCACCAAGTTTCTTAACACTGGCATGAAAGGCAATAGAATAGTGTTTAAAATGTAAGATCCAGACTGCCTGGGGTTGAACCTTCGCTCGACCATGAACTGGCTGTGACTTTGGGCAGATTATGTAACCCCGTGGCCCTAGTTTCCTTATCTATCAACTGGGGACGATCAGAGAACCTCTCTTCTTAGGCAGCTGTGAGGACTGAGCTGGTAGACGAAAAGCTCTCTCTAGTGCAGTGCGGTGGGTCACGCTTTCCACAGCGATGCTTGTGTTCTGTCTGCGCTGGCCCCCCCCCCCCCACAGCCGCCTGCCGTGTGCACTGGGCACTTGAAACATGGTTAGTGAGAGACTAAGAAACTACATTTCAAAACATCTTTGATATTAATGAATCTCAACAGCCAACACGTGTGGCTAGTGTCTCATGTCAGCTATTAATAATTTTGTCCTCATCGTCCCCAGGTCATCAAGGAGAACAGAGGCCCCAAAGCGCGTCAGTGACCTGACGAAAGGTCACATCTTAAGGAAGGAAGAAACAGCGACGGGCCGTCCGGACGCAGACCCACGGCTCCACGGCCCCACAAAACCATCGCAGCGGCCCGCCTCCTTTGGAACACGTGACTGCGCCACGCAGAACGGCACCTACCTGAATCGGAAGCGAGACCCCAGCCTGATAAAGTCGGACCTGTTCGACCTGCTGTTTCCCGGCGTCCGCAGGCGGAAGAACGCGTGATGCTCCACCGCACACTTCCAGAGGTGCTTGCAGGTCCTGGCGCTGTCCAGCCGGAAGACGAACGTGTGCTCCTGCTCCCGGCCCTGGAGGGCAAGGCACAGGGCGCCCGGTTTACACGGGCGCTCGCGGCAGCGACGAAGGGCTACGCACAGCGAGGCGGGGACGCCTGGCGCGAGGCTTACCTGGTCGTCATCCTCCACCACCACCAGGGTCAGTTTGCTCTTCTTAAAATCCATTTTGGTAATTTTGGGCCTGGTTGGAGAGGAAACGTTTCAACGGCGCAATCTGCAGGAACGCTAGCCACACATCAGAGGGCAGATTCCTCTCTACTTTTAAAGCTTAGATTTGCTAAAGAAATCATTCATTCACTTAAGTGTGATTATATCCAGAAGTTGCATTGCCATTGCCAGACACCCACAGATACAAGAGAACGGTGTGTTTTAAAAATGCATCTGGGTGTTGCAAATACCCCTCAATAATCAGCCATCACATATAATTCCACCACAAAATAGGAAAAGACATTTTTAATATTAGACAAAACTAAATTACCAAAAGAATAAGCCTATTTTGTTAGCTCCTTCAAAGATTAATATGCCTGTCGGGGTCAGTCCAAGAGAATATTCACAGCCATCTCTTCCCTACAAATAAACGAAGTGACAATCGGTAGAAGGTTCTAACAGGTCGTCACAGAGCAGAATGCAAAACAGTTTGCTCACCATGTTACTTTGTTTGCGCATTGTTTACACACTGTTCAGTCACAGCGAGACCCAATTACTTAAACACACACAGTGCTTACCCTGACAACGTGCATGTCTACCCCATACATTTCCAGCCACTTCGCTTTATTCAGATAGGAGAGTTCCGCCTGGGCAGGGCTCTTTCCCCTTAGAAAAACCAATGGAAATACATGTAAACTGAAACTCGTACACCCATAGCATTCTGAAGGGCACAGCCACACAAAGGGATTGTATGCAGCGTTTAGAGGAATGAGGGACACCGATTTACATTAACACGGAAAGACCTCGAGAACAGATCCTTCACTGAACAAAGATGGCCGAGCAGTGTTGCGAATATGAACATTTATGGAAACAATTTTTCAGAGTGTAGATGCAGGTATGTCTATGTATGGATGTACCACCGGCAGCTAACAATGGCTGCCTGCAGGGGGGTGGTGTGTGCAGGGGGTGCAGCAAGATGACTCTGCAGCCACACATTCCTATGTTATTTCGATGTGATACAAGAATGCGCTAACGTCACATTCCATTTTCAAAGAAGTCGTACATCCTTCGGAATGACTGAAGGACAACGGGAAACCATGCTAAGTTTCTGGGTCCAAGAATGACTTGGAACAGGCAGAGTTTTGGGAAGATGGGCCGGGAGGGATAAAAGGCTAAAGTTTGGGAGACTTGTGAGTGGAGGTGGCACCATTAGTCCCAGCATTAAAGTGTCAGACTGGGGTGTCTATAGGGGAAAAGAGGGAAAAGCCAAAAGATAAATGACAGGGCTGGATTTAGCTGTGGCGACCATGTGCCCTAACATACAATGCTACACAACACATGGTTTCAAATACGAGTGTCCCTATTGGGGACAACGTGGTATTTCTAAAAGGTTTACTCCGGAAGTTCAGACCATGGACAGAGACCTGGGTGTGTGGACTATATCTAGGCAGCACCTCCCACTTTCTTTAGGAGGCCAGGAGAGCAGTGGCTCCCAGGCAGCAACGAGCCAGTCAGGACCAGGCTCTGTGATTCAGAAACAGAAGTATGCTTTGGTTCTCACTATACGTCTCTGGAAAGAGAGATGTCCTAAGGGCTTTGGAGAAGCAGGACTGAAGCACAGGAGAGAGGGAAGGAGACAGAGCCACAATTTTACAGTAGGTCAAAGAATCTGGCGAACGCTTACATATTACAAATAAAGATATCAGAATGCTAGCGGGTAGCATCAAGGTACCTGCACTCTTTCCATCTCTGGAAGATATCAAATTCCATCGCTTCTGTCTGATTTGGAATGAACCGAAACTCAGACACAAGCTCTGGTGTGTGTTCTGGAAGCTCACACTCCCCAAGCTCCGCTGCAAGTTTCATAAGAGGGAGAAAAACAGGAGACATTGAGTGCTGTTCGTCATCGCTGCAATCAGGTCCAAAGGCATTTTGCGTGGTTAGAAAACACAGGTACCCCTCATGTATAACCCCCTCTTTTCAGGAGGATCTAATCCCCACTCTGCACCCACATGTACATCAGAATCACCAAGAATCATTCCCGTCGGCCGAAACACCATCATCTTAGTTATCACTGTCTCTCTCCCGACTACTCCCCCTACCCAGGGAGGCCCTGATTATATTTCCCCCACGAAGTGGTAGAGCCTGGATGTGCAATAAAAGGCAACTGCAGGGACTGAGGATCTGTCCAGAAACATCCATCTAACAAAGCTCTTTTTAAAGGTGGGTCCAGGCAGCACTCCCGGGTCTATAGTGCTGGAGAGGACCAATCAAGAATTCAGTACATGCAGAATCCAGGGGGAAAATACACTGGGAGGGAGAGAGGGAGGGAGGGAGAGGGAGGGGGTGAGAGGGCTGCAGAAGCAACTGCGGCAGCTCAGGCAGAACCCGGGAGGGAGCCAGGCATGCAGCAAGCGGAGCGGCCACGCGGGCAATCCCAGCACAAAGCCCCAAGTGAACTGCGCATCCTTGCTCGCATCCTTGCTCTCACCAAGTCCCCCATGGAAGAGAGGGCCTGAGGACACAGGAGCCCCCATCCTTCCAGGACACAAATAAGAAAATCCACTCTCCCTGCCCCGGCCCCACCTCTGCAGTTCAGAAAACAAACCCAGGATAAAAAGGGACCCTCCAGAGCTCCCTCTAAGACCTTGCTGTACGAAGCGGGGGAGGGGTTCACGGACCAGCAGCGGTGTCA
This sequence comes from Eonycteris spelaea, assembly GCA_003508835.1. Taxonomy (NCBI): domain Eukaryota; kingdom Metazoa; phylum Chordata; class Mammalia; order Chiroptera; family Pteropodidae; genus Eonycteris; species Eonycteris spelaea. The sequence goes on along the minus strand of PUFA01000030.1, from coordinate 2,505,011 downwards.
CCAAGAAGCCTTCTCACAGTGCAGAATCGCAGGCTCAACCCCAGAATTCGTGAAGCTAAACCTGGTTTTTCTTAAGATGCCCAGGTGGCTGGTGCACATATTCCTTTGAAAAGCACTGATCTATGACAGTGGTTTTCTAATTTGAGCGTGCACCAAGGTCCCCTGGAGGTCTCATTATGACACACATCACTGGGCCCCACTAGAGATTCGGGGTCTGGAAAAAGGCCCGAGAATTTGCATGTCTAAGAAGTTCCCAGGTGATGCTGATGTGGCTGACCCAGGGAACACACTTCGAGAACCGCTGCTTAACAGAGGGAATCCCATTAACAGACCAGTCAGCATGTGCCCGAGCACCAACTGTGACAGCAACTCACTATGCACCCAGCAGCCCTTTCCATCACTCCCAGGGGCCACAGTAGGCCCGGCATGGGGCCGCTAAGCAGTCCCGTCCCACAGCCCACTCTCAGGACAGGGACTCCAGCTGGCTTGCAGACGTGGAAAAAACTTCCCTGTCCACATAAAAAAAAAAAAAGCATTAACACCAAACTCAGAGGGGTGAGGGGGAGAGTGCACAAGACTGTGCCTGACATAGAGCAGGGACCTGGTGAATGTTTGCTCACCTAACTGCAGCCCTATACCTGCAACTCTGAGGTCAACGGCACCTCTGGACCACCAGGTGGTCTGGGTCAGGGTGTGCAGCTGCTTGGTACCTTGGGCAAAGTCACAAATGCAGACTCTGCCCTGGAAATATCTGACCGGAGAAGGCGCGGAATGGGCTCCCAAGGCAGGAGGCCACCACTGACCGCCGACTAAGAGGTCACCCTGAAACCAGGGACCTGGCGAGGCCAGAGGGGCAGTCTGGGACGAGATCTTGATATGAAACACTCTTCTCTTGTGTCCGTGGGCCAAAGTGAGGTTTATGTTTATTGCTATGTCTGGACAGGTCCACGGACACCATCAAGCAAGCACAGGAGGGAGAAGCCAGACCGTGACAAGGCTGCCCTGAGGCCGGGCATGGGGCTGGCATCCCTCCTCACCAGACTGAACTCAGGTAGGCCTGGGTGAGGCCCATCCTGAGATAGCATGCCTGCCTTCCAAACACCTGCTGGCAAAACCTGACACCTCACTCAGTCTGCGAACTCTGCAGCCAGGTCCCAGCTGTGGAAGGTGGTGGAAACAGCTCAGACACGGGAGGGCTTGAGTCGCAACTCTGGCGTCTATGATCTGTGTGACCTGGGTAAGTCACTTCCCCTCGCTGGGTCTCTGATGCCTTATCTGTACAACGGGAACTGGTACAAGGATGAAACCGGGCATGTGGTCTGCTGTGGTTGAACTGAAAAGTGGGCTACGGCATTTACTGCTAAGATGGGCGAAGAAGGGGCGTGGAGGGGCAATGTAACAAGAACGTCCCAGAGGTATCTGTGTAAGTCTTCAGTCTTTTCATTTGTACCTGGACATAATGCCTGCATCTTAAATTACATTAACGTGGTTCTAACTCGAACGGGTAATTTCTTTCGGAAGGGCTCGGAGACAGAGGATATTCTCGTCTCCTTTGGCTCTGGGCAAGACGTATGACTCTCCTCGAGCTGGAATTTATGAGTGTGATAATGCCTTCATTACACAGGGTGTGACGCAGTACCCTGGGTAGCCTTGTCCTCTAATCATTCAAGACAACATAGGGGTTGGCATGTTGTGCCAAAGGCCTTAGGAAGAAACCTCTCCACTGGACTGGGGGCCCCCGGTCTGACATGAATGCTTTCATCCCATTAATTATGCCCTGACACGTCTTACTGGGCCAGCAAGCCTGGCGCTAGGAGACTCAGAAACTCTGGGGTGGCTGCTACTTGACCAGCTGGGGGAATCTGTACCTGGCCTAAGCGGACAGTCCGTTTCCACGTTCCCCGAGGCATTACACATCCTTACGGCACTCACCACAAGGACTGCTGTGTTAGCAATATATGGGTGTGAAGCGCTTCGCTTTGTGTTTGGGACAGACAGCTACAGATAACAATGTCGTCACCTCTACTACCAGTGCCTTCAAAGCGCACGGACAGGCTTCCCATTCCCCCAAAGTTCTTGGGGTGCTTCTCCTACTCCTTTCAATTCGGTCTTCACTTACTGAGCATCTACTGTACAACAAGCCCCCCTAGAAGATAAGGACTAAAACTGACTAAGGAATGGACGTACTAGAGAATGGGAATAGCCTGAAGTCACTGAAAACCATCTTTGTGAGCACAAATATAACAAAATACGTGTACTGAAAATAGCAAGTAGAAAATCATACAAAAAAATTGTACATGACTCTGAATAGAATTACACTTTAAAGACTCCATTCAAAATTCATACATAGACACTTGGGTTGCCTGTGGCTCGTAGGACGGTGGGTAACTTCCTTCTGTCTGGCTGTCTGTTGTGCTATTGTTCTGATATTCTATAATAAGCGTGTACTAATTTTATAATTTGAAAAGACTTATTACCAACTTTCAAAAACTGGTAAATGCAAAAGGGAGAGGCCAAATCTTATTATGGTGTTCAAAAATCATTAGTGATTATGAATGAATACATCCTAATTCATTATTCTGTGGAAGCCAATGAACATACTGGTTAACGAATTCACAGCATATGTCTATCTGATGTACTGACGAAATTCCTTATGTGCAGTTACATATTAGTATCCTCTTAATTAGTGCTGGAGACTTTGGCAAGTACGTTTCTTGTGCATTTTAAATTCCACCAGTGCATCACATGGATGGAACAGTCAGCGTTGACAGTCATGCAGGCACACCCCTCGCCATCCAATTCCCACCCACATGCTGATGACCCCCCATCAATGTCTCTGGCCTGACCTCTCTCATTGAGCCATTTTTGCATATTCAAAAAGCTACCACTCAGTTAATGGACCCTACAAAGACGTCTCCCAACTCCTCTGTCCATTCTGTCACTTATTCTTGTTAGCAGCCCACAAATCACTTCTGACTCCTCTCTGAAGTCTTAAGTCTAATGACCAGGTCCTTCTTCTTGTCCCACCAATGCTATTTTTGGGGCTGTGTGTGTGTGTGTGTGTGTGTAACCCCCAGCCCTAGTCAGTTTCTTTTTATTACAGCAACACCTCCTCACTGCCCCACTAGCCACAATCTTGGTCTTGCTCTAGTCCCTTCTCCCCATCATAGCCAGTGGAGCCTTTCCTAAAAGTGTTTCTGACCAGGCCTGCCTACCCCTTAAGAACCTCCAATGACACCATCGCTGACAGCATGAATCCATGCTCTTTAAATGGGGTCCAAGGTGGCCACCTAACCAGCTCTTTGAACTTCACCTTCCAACACCACTCAACTGCTGGTACCTCTCTGCACATACTTTGTACCATGGTTCCTTTGATTCTTTTCATCTACTTATCCCCCTATAGGCCTTCTCTTCCTAGCCCCCTGGGTCTCTATTCCTGAAGACCCTCACTGTACTCTGCACATACAGAGTATGTGGTGCTGCCATGTAGTCCTCGTGGGACTGCAAGTCATTTGGGATGGAGACCATATTATATTCATCCATATCCCCAAAGTAGAGCACTGTGCCTGGTACCCAGTAGTCACTCATTTGTTGAAATGAAAGCGATAACATTAAAACGCTAATTACCACTAAAGAATAATGTACCTTGTAGACAGAGAGCAGCTAATTCCACAGCTGTTTCATATGGGCATTTCAATCTTGAAAAAAAAAAGGAGAAATTAATTTTATATATGAACCTTAATACTAATACCCACACAAAATGTCATTAAAGTCATTTTTCAAAAGGTAGTGATACTTAGATAATTATTTTCTTGGTGGTTTCTATTTTTGCTGTCCACATTAAAGAATGCGAACAAGCTGACTTACACTACATATTCCCAAAGTCAGTTCTCATCTTACGGTAAAATAATCCAATCTAGGTACAATTTCTATTAACCCTGTGAGCAATTTTACCAAATTTCACAAAAATGGTGGTTTGGGAAATAGAATAAAGCGCCTTCCCTTTGCATTATTTTTAAACTTATTTCATCTTATATAGTACATGGGTCTTTTCAAGATGCCTTAAATCTTTTTTGAAATGAGGTCATAATACAAAAATACATGAACACAATATCTAACATTATCAGGACAGCTGGATATACTCAAGCATTCTACTAAGCATACCTGAGGCACAGCCATAGAAGTGTGTTATAACTACTACAAATCAGGATCTTACTCATACTTAATATTACAAATTTAGTTAGAAAAATACTAATGACATACATTGCTATAGCACTTCGTAGTTTTCAAAGCCTTTTCATACATATCATCCAGTTTGGTCAATGCATGGAGTTTGCAAAACCTTAGGATGAGTGTCTCCAGCGCCCCACCCCAACCCCCTTTAGAGACGAGGAAATGAGTGTTCACGGGTCTTGCCCAAGGTCATCCAGCCGGTAGGAGGCAGTGCTTAGACCAGAACACCATTCTGCTTTGAAGTTAGTGCATCAGGCTGAAGTACCTGCAAACTGCAAAGCACTATACAGATGCAAGATGCTGCCATTAGTATTTTTCCAAACCGAAGACATTTACTAGAGTTAAGAGGCCTTTGATATGAGGAGCACAGTATGGAGAAAGGAGTGGGGAGAGAGAAAAATACACACATTCATAATACACGCATCGGTCAAAGATCTGTATTGCATGGCTGAATAAGGCAAATGTATACACTGTACAATCTACTTGTTCTACAGTATACCTTCCACTAAGATTTTTATAGCACATATTCTATCCAGAGACAGCAAATTTGGAAATCACATTTTAAATTTCCTTCAGATTATATTCAAAATCAAAATGTATTCTTTTCAATATCTGGTATTGCTTTTTAGATTCAGTATAGTCTTAGTTTTTCATGTAAAATAGTCAATACATATGCTGAAAAATGATACAACTAAAAAAGCTATGACTCTTAAATTTCATATCTTTAAAATAAATTAATATTACATGTGAAATCAACCACTTTAGTGCCAATGCTTCT